>OU426895.1:11721357-13036357 GCA_911387775.1 Thymelicus sylvestris
TGTACATACTTACATCACTATCTTACATACGTAAGTGATGACTAGTCTCTGCCAGCCTGGATATTATTTTTACACTTTACTATGATCATATAAGTACTATTATTTCTTCTGTGCTATGATATAGAATTTAATATTCTTCTTCTTACAATTTGTTAAAAAATTACCATTGACGCCATTTTATGTATTATGTAACTTTATAATATATTCATAATATATTATTGTAACTATAAAATTGTGACTATCTATTAGAATATACTTCATACACTTATGAAATAATCATTAAAAAGATCCTATTACATAAAGCAAAACTCTAATGAATTGTCAGACTTAATAGCAATGGTACTATTACCATAAACTGTTCATCAAATTTGGAAGACTTTTGTTCCATTATACAAACATGCTTGTATTACCTATGTTCATAGGTTAGCAATAGTTATTACAAATACATTATGGTTAACAAAATAACCTTAGTATTATCCCCAACGGCCATCTCTCAAAGGTCTTTGAATACCCTTAAATCCTCTAGCTAGTAGAAACTTCTCTGAAGACTCCGATCGGCTGGCTTGTGGTTTCAGAATCTTAATACTTTTATAGAAACGCTCTAGATCCATTTCTAATATAGGCACTTCTTTTCCATCCCAAACTTTGATAAGTAAGTTACCATCTATTCTGGTGACTAGAGCAGCAAACCTTATAGCCATGTAGCAAAGCCCTATTATTCGATCCTTGTCTAATTCCCTGACTCCGGTGGCACTTGGGGCCATGTCCGACAGTACTAAATCCACTTCTTTACCATTTAAAGCTTTTACAACTTTATCATGGGCTTCAATAGTCGAGAAATCCATGTTGCTCATGATAGTTGCGCCCTGAAACATAATGAAAATATGTTATATGGCACATGTATTGTAATATATACCACCACTATATATATATATTAATTATTTTTGTAAACTTTATTGACCAAACATAAAATGATATTGGAAAAATGGAAAACGTCATATTAGTGCATTCTCTAAGAGGTAATATTTACTTAACAAAAAAATTGGTAATTATTTAAATCAAGATTGAAATTATTGCTGCTATATACAGATTCCAAAAGTGTATTGTTCTTTAAAGTTCATTCATGATTATCAAAAACATTAATTTCTACACTTACAGGTATAGGAAAAATTTGTAATTTGTCTATGGATAGCACTGTGCCTTTAGGTTTGGCTTTATTTGATCCATCAGCATTTGTCTTCTGCACTGCCACCTGAGTCCAGGAGCCAGGACAAGCTCCGAGGTCAACAACAGTCATTCCAGGAACTAAAATATTGGTTTTGTCATTCATTTCTAGCAGTTTGAATGCACTTCTGCACCTGGAATATCACATTTTATCAACTCATGGGAAAAAATTATTCAAACAATTTGTTTATAAAAATGTTTAAAGCTGTTGAACAAAGGAATATTTTTAGATAGGAAAACTGTAAGAGGATGTGTAATCAATATGAAGCGCTAATAGCCCGGCAATTGGGTCGATTCCAAGCGATCGACAAAGTTAAGCAACAGCAGGCACGGTCGGTATTTGGAATTTGGATAGGTGACCGCTAGTGGCAATAAATTCTTGAGTGCTTCTGTGCTTCGGAGGGCACTTAAAGCCGTCGGTCCCGGTTGTCATCGTAAGAGTCGTTAAGCCATATCGGAGGCCCTCGGGCGGCAGGAAAACTTCCGACACTTGAGTTGGCCACTAACTAACCCCTCCACCAATCCGCACTGGAGCAGCGTGGTGGAGTATGCTCTAGGCCTCCTCACGAGGAGAGACCCGTGCCCAGTAGTGGGCCATTATTGAATTGAACCCAATCAATATTAATAATATTAATTGTAAGTATAAAATGCAATACTTAAACTTCTTTCATATTCAAAATATATCAAACACTAATTAATACAATACAAATTACCTGTAGTTGTACATTCTTGCTTTCTCCACATAAGGATCTGTATTTTGGCGCATGAGCCATTGTTGTGAGCTTTTGAACCGCTTGAGACAATTAACTAAAAAACCCATTTTTGAATAATTGAACTCTTTGTTGACAAATGAAAATGAGTTGATCATTATTGTAGCACTAATTATGTATATTATTAATAGAAATATTCTCTATACTATGACTAAAGCATTTTTCTTTGAAAATTATCAATTTTAGGTCACTGCGTGTATTTTATATTTTAGCTCGGTAGGTACTGCTTGTCTGACTGTCTGACACAATGAAACAATGAAAATAAATTATAAATGAAAAGTGGAACAAGACAAAATAACAAAACTCATTTTACAAAGTTGAATTTGTAAGAAGGAAAAGTGGAAAAGACAAAAATATCAAAATATTGCGATTCATTTTGACACTCACATTTGACAGGTCAGAAATAGCAGACGACCCCTACGTTCCACTAGACGATCACAACGATCACGCTCACGACCGCGGTTTTTCCTGTTCCACTAGCTTGTGAGTGTTACAATCATACACCCAAGTGGAACGGGCACTTCGACCCACCCCGTGAGGTGGGTTGTTTTGAGCGTGCCGTGAACTGCCGTGAGCGAAATTAATGACGTCATCAATGACGTTTTCACCGCGACCATGACGACCGTGATCGCCATGTGGAACGCGTTTTGATCGTTGTGAGCGATGTGAGCGTCTACTGGAACGCAGCCGTTGAATGACATTGATGTGATGACAGTTGACGGCTTGTGATAACCATAGACTTTGATCACGGATGACGTTCATGGACTTCATGGGCTGCGTTCCAGTAGACGCTCACAACGATCAAATCGACCAAATTCGCGTTCCACTTGGCGACCACGGTCTTCATGGTCGCGGGGAAAACGTCATTGATGACGTCATTAATTTCGCTCACGGCACGCTCAAAACGACCCACCTCACGGGGTGAGTCGAAGTGCCCGTTCCACTTGGGTGTATGATTGTAACGCTCACAAGCTAGTGGAACGGGCACTTCGACTCACCCCGTGAGGTGGGTCGTTTTGATCGTCTAGTGGAACGTAGGGATGGTGCCTCAAGTAACTTGTCGTCTCGCATTATAAATTATAATATTTGTCTCGATACTCTCGCTCGACACTTTCGACAGGAGTGGAGGACTTCTTAGCTGAAGAGACTCTCTCTATACTCGCTCGAGTCGAATTCTGCGACCTCAGGCTAAAATAATGACGTCCATAGCATGTGTGATAGAAAGTAGATTTGTTGTCTGACTCTGACTTGGACTTGGGTGACATTTATGCATTTATAATGACAGACGTCAGATCAAACAGGCTGCGTTCCACTAGAGGCTCACATCGCTCACAATGATCAAAACGCGTTCCACATGGCGACCACGGTCGTCATGGTCGCGGCGAATACGTCATTGATGACGTCATTAATTTCGCTCACGGCACGCTCAAAACAACCCACCTCACGGGGTGGGTCGAAGTGGTCGAATTGCAGTGTTGCCAGATACGACGAAGTTACTCTCGCCAGTTTTTAGACCTGGCAACACTGGGTAGAAATGGATGGTGATAGAAATTTGGCACAATTTTATAAAAGATAAGGATGGTGATGGAAAAAATTACTGTATACGATTCGACAAGAGATACTTTAGTGGATTATAGTAGTTTCTCCAGCAGATGCTGGACGTGGGGTCACAAGTGGATATAAATATGTTAAATTATGTAAATAATTTTAATGTTTAATTAACTATACATATAGCCATGTATACATTTTTCCTCGTCGGTCAATATCATTATTATTATGCAATTTTTTATTATATTAATTTGTCTATTCATAAAAAAAATGTTTTGTTTGTAGATATACTTTTTTGCTAGTATAAAAATAAAATTGATAATTAATTATGTAACGTTTATTTATAGCTTAAAAATTATAACTTAACCTCTAATGTTTCAGACTTGTCTTATTCTCAACATCATAGAGTACATTTTGTATCAACGGCTAAAACGTGTAAATACTCTGTGGCTTGACCTTGAACGCTCACGTCGCTCACTATACCCGTTCCACTTGGGTGTATGATTGTAACGCTCACAAGCTAGTGGAACGAAAAAATCGCGGTCGTGAGCGTGGTCGTTGTGATCGTCTACTGGAACGTAGGGACAGACAACATGACAGTGACAGAGTTGACAGACTGTCACTGTCAGTTGTACATTTCGACTTGTTTTGCCTGTGTTTCGCCAATCGCCGCGTAAAATAAATTAAATAAAACTAAAAAATTGGACTTTAAACGAAATAAGAATTATTTTTGGAGAATTCCAAACAAAAGGCTTCATATACGTGTACATCAAGAAATATAGTGTTGTGAGTGAGTGATTAATTCAACATTAATTGTGGTGCTCTGGTGAGGTACCGGGCCATTGATTCTGTTTGATTACACTATGTATTGAATACAAAATTTATTATGTGGATTCCCGTACGTTATCATTTTACTCGTGGAAAAAGAATAAGCGCTTTTTTGAATATTTACACACATAAAATAAGTCCGGTAATAAGTGTCAGATTCAAGACTGTTACAATGAAATTCTTAAATGTTGCTGAAAAAAATGATGCTGCGAAAAATATTGCTATGCATTTGTCGCGAGGGACATCACGAAGAGTAAGTATGAAAAGTAACTAAATGTTTATTGCAAATTCATGAGATTTTAGAAGCCTCTGGAATTAAAAGTTCTTCAGGGATCATTCCTGGATCCTCTGATGCTGGGTAATCAAGTAATTAAAACATGTATGTAAAAAAAACTTGTGTCTTATCAACAAGAACATCAGAAACCTGCTAAGATCTGCTAAGCTAAAATCAAATTTGAATTATAGCCTAGTTGATAGAGAATGAGTGAGCCTGCTTTCAAAACAAGAGGACCCAGGTTCGGTTTCCAACTCCAACAAACTGGCTATGAAAAGTACAATAAGTAGAATATAATATTTTTAAATTCTGCTCAATAACCCAGTTAACACTCCTCAACAGCAGAAGTACAAACTGCTCAGTTTTCTACTATTACGGTTTCATTATTATATTATTTCATTTTAATTTTATTTCAGCGTGAAGGATTGTCTAAGTTCAACAAAATTTATGAATTTGAAGCAGATGTTTTTGGTCAGAAGAGTCAAATGGTAATGACTTCTGTGTCGGGGCACCTGCTAGCACTAGACTTTGTAACAGCATTCAGGAACTGGAACTCTTGCCCACCAGTCTCACTCTTCAGTGCCCAAGTCATGAAGTATTGTCCAAAAAATTATCAGAAAATAGAGGTAATTATAACCCAACTAATATAATATAATAAATGTGAAAGTTTTTGAGGATGGATGGATGTATGAATGTTTGTTGTCCTTTCATGCAAAAACTATGGACAGGATTTCATGAAATGCACACAGGTAGACTGTGATGTGAAATAACATAATATACGTACTTATTATCCCCAAAAACGCAAGAAAAGCCACAGGCAGAGTGTGTTCTGGGGTAAATTAGTAAGATGATATTGATTTTAATGTTGTTTTATTAATTTTTTTTTTAGTTTTCTTTGTTTAATTTTAATACTAACGTAGGCTAAGTTTGTTTTAATACTAACCCATGTGCTGTTTTTAGATATGTAACTAACATAGTGTTAAGAATAATGTAGACTAACCCAAAATATGGACTCTTGGTCTGAAATAAAGTATTTATTATTATTATTATTAAGACTTTTTGAATGTTGTGTATATGTATTTATAGTTCCAGTAGAGAATTTTATGTGGAAAATTATAAGTTAAAGGAAGTTACAATATATATAGTTATCTCTATTCTTAACAGCTATTGATTGTTTAAGGAAACCTTGGCAAAGGAAGTTCGCAGTTGTCACGGTCTTATTATTTGGACAGATTGTGACAGGGAAGGGGAGAACATAGGTTTTGAGATCATAAAAGTGTGTACAGAAAAGAAGAGTAACTTAGCAATATACAGAGCCAAGTTTTCAGAAATCACTTCAGCATCTGTCAATAGAGCTCTGAGGAACCTTGAACAGCCCAATAAGAATATCAGTGATGCAGTGGAAGTCAGGCAAGAATTAGATTTAAGGATAGGTAATCTATAAAGCAAAAAGCTCATACATATACTTTACAATTAACTGACTGTTGGTTGCTTAATAAAAGTGTCCGGTATTTATTGTCGTTAATATTTTATTGTCAATGAATAAGTTCTATTGAAAGTAAACATAATTATTTACTTGTTTTAGAACTTATGCTTTGTAATATTATTTTCTATATATTTTAAGTTTAAAATTTTATAAAATTTTTTGTTCTATTAAATAATAATCTAACATAACAAAATTTATAAATTATAGGGGCTGCATTTACAAGACTTCAAACACTACGACTATCAAAAGTTTTTCCCAGCAGATTACATGATAGTCTAATTAGTTATGGCTCCTGTCAATTCCCAACTCTAGGGTTTGTGGTAGAACGATACAGGGCAATAGAAAACTTTGTAGCTGAATATTTTTGGAAATTAACTGGTAATTAAATTATAATTTAAATAATCAAATCAAATTGAACTCTTAATTTATAATATTATTATAACTGAGTTAAAAAAGGGGAGGTTCGATTCTATTCTTAATTTTTTTTTAATTTTGAATTCTGTCATTTATCAACTGATTTCGAAGATATTTGTTAAGTTTAATAGGGTGTCCTTAAAGATTAGTCACACGTTTTTGTGCTATTTTTTTTAACTCCTCAAATTTGATTGACAAATTGTCTATGTGTAACATTAAATAAACAAATTATATACCCAATTTCAGTAAACCATACAGTTGGTAATTTAACTGTTAACTTTACCTGGGAAAGAGGAAGACTCTTTGACAAACATGCTTGTGAAGTTTTATATGGTATTGTAATGGAAAATCCAATGGCGAAAGTCATTAAAGTTAACACACACCCCAAATCCAAATGGCGACCATTGCCATTAGACACTGTGGTAAGTTTACTTAATTTATTTTATTTCATGCTTCAATTTTATCTATTTATATCAATTATCTCGTAATAAAACATGAATTAACAAAGCAATGCCCAAGTTGGCAAAATATTATATTCTACAGAATATATAAAAAATTAACCCAGCCAAATGGGGTTCCGGTGACATTTATGACGTAATCACATCACTTTATTTTTAACCCGACTTATGGCCGGTTTCTGAAGTCTCCAGTTAAATGATCAACAGCTATTGAATCAATAAAGTTAAACTTATGTTATGTATTCGATAACTGTCACTGGGTTTCTGAACACGCGAGCGGCCTTTCAATAACTATGAATTCAATAACGAGTACGTAAAACTGCCACTAGATGGCTCTCTTCAAAAGAACAAGTTTCAAATGGATATTATCATTTTCATATTCATTTTTATTATATCAAGCCATATCAAGCCCGTTATATTGACGATTCCCTTCAGCTACAGCCAGGCCAGCCAAGCATACGCAGCCAGATGGTGAAGGGAATACATCATTCATATTATAGTGTAGCCTTTGCCATAACAATACTTTTTGGATCGAAGTACCTAAAGAATAAATTGTGAGATTGACGGTCGGGTTGTCATGGATATATTATTATTGATGAATGTCAAATGTCAATGGCGAGAAATTGTTGCATTTATTTCATTAATTTTATAAGTATTTAATTTAACACGTTGCATTGGCGATTCCTCTGGTATTGCTCATGTCCACAGGCGACGGTAACCACTTACTATCAGGTGGCCCGTATGCTTTTTCATCTGCCAAATGTTAAAATGAAACGTCAAATATAGTTATGGAACCTATAAACGGCCATCTTGGGTTAGATAAGATAATCTTAGTTTAAACTGAGTTTATGTATTATCGCAGTGCTCAGAAACGCTTTTTCGGAAGTTATCGACCCGTTAGCGTTATTGAATAGATAAACTCCCGTCAAAAGGACCTCAGAAACCGGCCATTAGCTGTATCTTGCATGTTTTATTATTTTCAAGTTTTTTTTTTCAATTTTCTCGCAAATTCATTCCGTTAATTTAGTTATCATTGTTAATATTAGGAATTGGAAAAGTTAGCATCAAGGAAATTAAAAATAAATGCAAAGGAAACAATGCGATTGGCTGAGAAACTTTATACTCAGGGGTTCATCAGCTACCCACGAACGGAGACCAATCAGTTTCCTAAAGAAATGAATTTGGGGAACCTTGTACAGATGCAAACTAGTGATGGGAACTGGGGCGCGTTTGCGCAACGTATATTAGACAGTGGAGGGCCCACGCCGCGGCAAGGAAAGAAAACTGACATGGCACATCCTCCCATACATCCTACCAAATATACAAACAGTAAGTATTTTTAATTGATATTCAGTAAAAGTCTCCTCCATCCCTTCTTTTTAGTCCAAGCAAATTAGTCTTTTTCTTAATATTATTTCTTTTAAGTTTCACATGATTCGATGTGTGGCATCTTACCTACTAAATGAATGAACCGATTTTGATGCGGTTTTTATTTGTTTTAAAAACTGACGTGTTTGAGGTGCCTGTTAGCTGTCCTTGTGGCAAAAATAAAAATCTCGGGAGTTTTTAAATTTATAGTTATTTTTAGAAGATTTACTTCATGTACATACACTGCTGCTCTTCTTGACTCTTTTTTGTTAAACCCAATTTAATCTGTACATTTTCATAATATCGATATATTGATTCATTCATATTTTTATAAATATTTTGTTTGTTAAACTGGTGTATATGTACTATATTTTATTGAATTGTATCATAAAACATGTTAATTCCAGACCTATCCGGCAACGAGTTCCGTCTATACGAGTTCATAGTTCGTTCGTTCCTTGCGTGCTGCTCGAAGGACGCGCAGGGGCTGGAAACCACGGTCACTATCGACGTCGCTAAAGAGATATTCACCGCCAACGGGCTTATGATCACCGAGAGGAACTATCTAGACGTGTATCCCTACGACAAATGGTCATCGAAAGAGATTCATCGTTATGAGGTTGGTGCTTATATTAAATCAAACAAAACTCAGGAAATCTATGCCTCTATAAGTTCATTGAAGAAATATTTTATCATTTTAAGGGTCAGTCTTTAATAGGAATGGCACATTTCACCTATCACTGGAATTTCACTTGTTAAATAAACTTCACCTTTTCACACCTGTGACATGCATCGAAACCGTCTGTTACATTTAACGGGACGGTGAATTCACCACAGTATTCCTTTTACTGTGACTTAACGCCGGCCACCGGCCAAAATTCACAGAATTCCATCGTGCGAAAAAGAGAAAGCAACATTTGTGACTTGAGCCGTGCGTGAGCGAGAGCGACACAGACACTAGAAGAGAGAATTTGTTTAAGTGAAATTGCATCTTATTCTCAACGTTATTAGACTTAAGTTTGTCTGATTTCTTTCAACTTGCTTCGTTAATAAACAATAAAGATACAAAAACTTCAAATGAAAATGAGTCTTATTTTAAACTGTAAGGTTTTGATTAAACTATGTAGGTAATTGATATTTACAACCACGTCGTGTCTCGTGAATTTCGTGAAACAAAGTACGATACGGTGACTCGGTGAGATTTCGCTTCACAGTTCATAATCATTTGTAATCTTTACTCTGCGCGCCCGTCTCGCGCACGGTTTCGTTGATATTTTAAACATACCTAGTGATAATAGTTAATGAATGAATACTGTTAGTTAGTAGTATATTTTATTTATTTTAAAAGTTGCACCAACAAAATGAACACTTTTACATTTTAAAGTGTTTTCATGCACAAAATAATTACAGTCAAGTGTCATTTCAATTATAGGTACAAACAAACATTTTTTACATTTCTTTTCTCCTACAAATTTCGGTAAATTAATATTATAAAATTAATTCATTCAATATTGATATAGATAGATAATAGTCAGGGTCCTCAAACTTAGTACAATGAACAGGGAAAGATGACAGATATTATGATACTAAATAAAGACGCATGTTCATTACAAACAGTAAACCATTGCAAGAGGTTTTTTCGGTTGAGTAGCATTATAATTGTAGTTCCATAATATTTATACAGATAGCAGCACTTGTTCCTATTTTTTTCGTTCTATAGAGATGGACGCAACGCAGATAAATATTTATTTTTAGCTTAATAGCAATATTGTTTTTAAATATTTTTTATATTTTATTCAATCGGAATGCTGAAAAATAAATGAATTAGATAAATGTTATTAGACATATTATTAAATACAAAATATAATGTTGTATTAAAATAATGCAATGACCATAGACAAGAAAAATGTTTTAATTTTGTCTTTGGTCTCTCAACGTCAAGTTTGATGAATTTGACATTGTTGTTGATTGCGTTTTTCCGTGGTTTTCGCCTAAAAAATATAATTTTAAGTGCTTTGTGTGTAATTTGAGTCGAATGCTGCTGTAATAGTTCCTCCAGTTATTATCATACAAAAATCCGAGATATTGTGTAGTGTTGTGCGTGGTTTTGAGTCAAGATTTTTTTTTTCCTTGTGCACCTTGATTTTACAATATCTACAAATTATTATTAAGCATTGCTGTGTACCTGCATGCTCTGAAAGAAAACATAAATAAATTCTAAAAATTATTCAATTTTTTATTTCCAATGGTTCCTCCTTCAAAACACCATAAAATAAACTGTAGTATAGACTATAGAACTAGGAACATTTTCTATTGGCTAGTGTTGCCAGGTTGTAAAATTGGATTTACGGTAGATCTACGTAATTATGTGCTGCCTGGCAACACTGGTTGACTTTTACTTCCAGAACACTCTATAATGGCGCCACTGACGCACATTTCTAATCTTAGGCGCGAAGTTTGGTCTCTATTTCAGTATATTACAAAGTACTCTGTGTACTCGAGTATTGACAAGCCGGTTGACAGTGACAATTGTTGATTGAGGAGTTTTGACGGGCGGCAGTTTGACGGCTAGTCTGTGGTAGTTGCCAAGGACGCTGTCAGACAGATGGACCAATCCTCGGTCGCCATTAGAGTGACTTTTTAAATCGCTGCGTTAGGTTCTGTAGTCTGTGGTCTGTTCAGCCTCTTGTCTCTGTCAATTTGTGGCGAGTATTTATTTTTTCGTTAGATGGGACTTCTGAATTTGTAATTTCTTTAAGAAGGTTCAGGACTTGTTTATAGAATAAAATATTAAATCATTCCACTCCCTTGATTTTGAGTCTGTGGTTGGACCATAGCCGGAGGCGATATAGTCTGTGGTAGTGGGACGTGTCTGTGATTGATGGTTTTTCAGTTGGGGTTAACAGCGTAGAATTTTTCCCAAATATCGGGGTCTGCTATATTGGGAAATTGATTGGGCATATACATATATTGTTTTTTCATTGGGCAGGATAAAGTAGTCAGAGGTCCTGGGACTGACTGGCCAACGGGAGTTTAGCCATTTAAATTCAAAATATTGTATGGGTCAGCCCTCTGGAAGGGGAGAGGTCAAGGTGTGAGTGCAGGTCTGTGAATTAGTTTGCAACCTTGTTGAATTCGGTTCTCGAAATTGGTTGGGTTGTGGGAGTTTATAATAAATACATTTAGAGGGATGTCTGTGAGATTTAAGTCATCGTGGGTTTTTGTGTCTAGTTATGGGGAAGGAATAATTTTTTGAGTAGGGAATCCCCTTTTACAACGTCAACAAATCGTCGCCGGTAAGTTGACCGCTGAGCTTTGGTAATGACTGAATCAAGTCACTATCACTGCGAAATGTAACGGACGGAATAAAATGCACCCACTGTGACAATACTCGTCAATAATGAAATATACCAGTGGTGATTTTTCACGGGTGATTTAACAGTGACAAAAATAAATAATTTCACGGACTTGATAGTGAAATATAAGTAACGATATTTCCCATCGCTAGTCTTTAATTAAGAAAGATTTTCGAAAACAATATAAAATGCTTAAATCTCTCTGTCAACATTTGTATGCTGGCTACAACAGTGGCTAACCTCTCATTATTTCAGATGGGTCAGAATTTCACTGCTTCTCCATCCATGGTGGAAGGCACCACATCGGCTCCAAGTTTATTGACAGAAGCAGATCTTATAGCACTGATGGAGAAACATGGCATAGGTAAGATAAAGATGTTTTTCTGATAAGCTCTGCGATCCAGTAAGTCCGTTCACGAAACATTTTCAATTTCACTTATGTTTTCCGTGTATGTGTACTTACATATCCTTCCACACTTGAAGCAATCCTTGTTAGAGCGTTTTTTAACCTTAGTCTGGAGACAACACTGCTTGCGTTTAGTCTTCACACCACAACTGAACTTTTGCTTGGTTCCACGGCTGCCCTGACATGCTACATACTGGATTTTTCGTTTTAATATTTTGTATCTGAATTTGAGATATTTCCGCCGATCAGCATATTATATTCATCGCTTTTTCCATGGCTAAATCCACTATAAAAGCGTTCCTCAATTATTTCCCTGGATTTATCGATCAGTTTTATATGTAAGTTTTTTTTTGTCCACAGGCACAGACGCAACTCACGCAGAACACATAGAAACAATAAAGAGCCGCAACTATGTGACTCTGTCTGACGGCGTGTACTTCATGCCGACGTTACTAGGGATGGGGCTGGTGGAGGGCTACGACGCCATGGGGCTTCACATGTCGAAGCCCCATCTGCGGGCGCAGCTGGAAGCAGACCTTAAAGCCATCAGCGAGGGACGGAAGCAGCCACAGATTGTGTTGGCTGATCAGGTAATTTGGTAAACACCAAACCTCATCACAGAATCTGTTTACAACGCAACAGACAACGGAAAAGTTGCTGTTCGTATATTTATAAACAGATGGGTTACTTTTCTCTGCAGTTGACTGTACTTATACAACACAGTGTGACCTAAAACTGCACTTATGTTGACCTTTTTTGTTCCTCAAGTAGTCCATAAAGAATTAATGACGTAAAAATGGTTTAGCTTCTAACACTATTCACAGATAAAAAGTAGTCAAGATAATGGGTATGTTTTAGTAAACAAGGTAATTTTTATTTTTGTTGGTTTATTTCTTTTGTAACGAATACAATCTGTAGACCAGGTACCTATGTCATAAAAATAGTTCAATTTTAGATCGAGAAATATAAAAATGCGTTTATAACCGCTATGGAAGAGGACAGTAAGTTATACAGCGCGTTAGCCGTGCGTCTGAACGAACAGCCTAATGCGTACAACCCCAGCTCCGAGCCCGCTCCGGTCAGCATGGCGCCAGGTAACTGACACCCATAATGTATGCTTTACGTGTAATAAGTCGCTACAAGATTACTAAATGTTTATTAAATTTTAAGTGATATAAGATATACATATTGTCATCTATTTTTGAGTCTGCTCGTGCTTCGTCGCGGACCAACGGAGAACGCATTTGACGTTAGTTTTATCTCAGGATATAAATATATTTGTATACCCTTTTTTGGAACAATAAATTACACTTCTTATTTGTTGAATAAACTTAGTTTATTTAAAGTTATTTATTTTGTGTCTCATTATAGCACCCTTATTTCTTTATTAAATAAACGTGGTTTATTGAACATTAATTATTACTTTTTCAGCACTCAAATGTCCCAAGTGTGGAGCCGACATGATGGTCAGGCCTCGGAAGAATAAAGATGAATTCTACATCGGCTGCACGTCATTCCCCAATTGTAGAAACGCTGTGTGGCTCCCCAGTTTTGTGAAAAAAGCTGAAGTTCTACAAGAGAAATGTCCCACGGTAACTCATAGATTTTGCGTAATTTTACCTACATCAGAATATTTAAATTTTTTATTGTAACATCTTCCAGTACCATAATAATTTGATATAAAAATGGAAGTTTAAGTTTAAACATCCAATTTGTTTATGTTGCGTTTGTCACATATAAAACTTAATTAACTCTTGTCATTGTCCAGCTTTATAAAAAAAACGGTATACAGTAGGTACTAAATTACTTTGTAAATTTTTTCTGATAACCATTTTTTTCTTTTCCAGTGTGGACCGAATTATAATAAGATAAAATTCGAATGGAAAAACAATTCGATAAGTCATCTGTTTCCGCCGCCATTCGTCGCTTGTATTGGAGGCTGCGACGTCTCATTGCTCGAACACCTGAGCATCAATCTATCTAGTGTTAAGGCTGTTAACTCCAGTCAAAGTTCAGTGAATACAAGTAGATCGAACAGTACTAGTCACTTAACAAATGGCAGTACATCAACATCTACAAATGGTCCTCATCCATTTCAAAGCCGGAACACAACTGGGTATAGGCCACAAAATGCCAATTCGAATGCCATGCCAGCGCCAAATAATTGGAGGAATAATCAGAGCAGACCACAAAGTAGAGGTCGCTCGTCTCGGGGACAGGAGCGGAGGCCTGCGGACGGCGCAAGAGCCCCGCGGCGCTGCGGCCTGTGTCGCCAGGAGGGACACACGCGGCTCCAGTGTCCACAGAGGACAGATACACCGTAGACAACCGTCTGCGGCTGGGCTCAAATCTCCTGTCACTTTGTGAAGAGTACAAAGTAGAGACCAATAACTGTCCTAATGATAGGTCCAGAACTTCCTCCACAATGTGAAGTGAAGAGTACAACCCACAGTCCACTAGCTGGGCAAGTGATGGCATACTTAATTAAAGAACATTATGGTGAACTACGTGCAGGTTTCGTGGTTTCCTTCACCGAAGGTGGTGATACATAGTATAAGAGGTACAATCAGCAAAAAAATCCGTAATATTTATTAAAATGTGCTAATGGAAAATAGTATTTATGTATTTATCAGTCTTAAGCCAAACTATCGGTCTCGTATCAGCAAACGAAACATGATAATACAATAACAAAAATGTGCCTTTGTTGTGAAATTTATATAAAATGTGTCATGTTTTACATAGGTATCCTGTAAATATGAGTGTAAATAAAACAGATTTTATATTTCAAATATAATGATTATTTCTTAATCTTGTGTTTACCATTTATCCTTTTTCTTCCTAACTTTAAGTGAACCCAAACTCTGAGCTCTTTGCATCTCTTGTTCAGCTTCCACTGTTTTGTCAGTCATCATGTCCAGCAATATTTCAAACTTGAGCCGCAACATATTGTTCTCTTCTTCCAATCTTTCCAACTCTTTCTTTAAACGGATTACTTCCTTGTGAGCGGCTCCCGCGCGTCCTGATGCTAAATATAACATAATATTGAAGATAATTTTTTTTTTCAATATAATTTTTTTTGCAATATGACAAATTTTAAATATGGGAATCCTCTTTTTTAAATATTGTGGTATAAAAAACCGCAAAATATTGTGAAATATAAATTATTAGTGACACCCTGTGGTGACACCCAATTTTATTAGATACTAAATAGTTTTGAATTTTAACCATAAATTCAAGGAAACTGATTTTTTGGGTGTAAACCTAAATATAGCTTAAATTGTTCTACCTGGAATCCATTGTCCATCCACAAAAGATACTTCGAAGTCGCCAAGCTTCAACTTCAGAGGTCCTAAGTCTACTGATAACTCTTTCGATGCAAAGTCGCTACCAAATTCATTTTTTATAACGGAAGTGTCTTGTCTTCTTACTGGTATAGTTTTAGGAGTAAATTTATTGCTAAATAGCGGCATATTAATGTTATTTTTACAATTAAATGAGCAATTTTAACTTATCCTATTGCAATACAACATCATTGACCTATTGCTATGAAATATCAAAACAAATCGTTGGCATGGCAACGGATGACTGTAACCCCGGTCATTCACATGCGCGCAAATGTTTGACATTTTTACGAATGTTTGCACATATGTGAATGGCGGTCAAGCAAATGGGTTCGCATATGAGTATAGAAACCCATTTCCGCTTCCTCCCACACTTTGTTCACGAATGTTCAATCTTGCTGTTGTTATTATGTTGTTGTTATTCAAATCCATTTTCAATACAGAAAATAAATGGTAGTACGATTAGACGCCACGAACCACGAAAAATTAAGATTTAAGTCACCTTTTGAGTCGTGTGCGCAACTGGTCGCACGAATGTGTGGGAGACTACACGAAGGTTCGAGGTTCGCGCGCTTTGATGTGCGACAAAAAACCGACACAGCTTGGAAAACCTCGAATGCCTCGAAAACTTCGCATAATCATTCGCGAAGGTCGTCCCACACTTGCGGGTTCGCGTATTCGCGCATATGTGAGTGACCGGTATAAGTGAGTGGAGTGGTATAGATCACAGAGTACTTAATCACTACGGCATAGATTTATGTGGATTTAGGTGGAGTGGTAAGTGGACTGAAGGTAATCATTACTTGTTCCAGATTTTAGGACCGTATGCATAGATCATATTGTGTATTTCTTTTATTATAATATAACAGTCGATTTCACAAAGTACATAAACACAATGTTTTAGTCGATTTTAGAACCTAGGTAAATACCAGCAAACTTCAGCAAGAAATAGCATAGCACATTATTATTATACTATATATAGCAGTTAGTCCGTAGTTTAGCATGAACAGGGGAGCTTCAGCCTTCAATTCATGACTAAATAGTACCTGTCTACTGAATATAGGTAGGGGCTTGGGGGTTCCATCTAAATCTGGAGTCAAATCCTACTTTAGTCTGTTTAGGAAGTAGTTTGATTACCTACTTTTATTATTTTTGAAGGAAGTTAGATTAGCTGGCTATGTTTTTTTTTTACTTACTGGCCTTACGGGCTTACGGGCCACCTGATGGTAAGTGGTTACCGTCGCCTATGGACATGAGCGACACCAGAGGAATCGCCAATGCAACGCCGGCCCTGAAGGAGAACTCTTTTTACACCTTTTTTGAAGAACCCCATGTCATAGCGCTCCGGGAATACCTCAGAAGGAAGTCCATTCCACAGTTTGCACGTACGCACATTGGTTCCAATAGAACAAGCTAGCTAGACAAAATTATTTATTGGGTTTGTTTGCTTGGTACGGCTTTCTGATGATATTTTATGACAGTTTAAGTGCAAAATAATATATAAAAAAGCGGCCAAGTGCGAGTCGGACTCGCCCATGAAGGGTTCCGTAGCAGCAAGTAAATTCAAACCAATTTTCGGTGGAAGTTTGCATGGTAATGTACATCATATATTTTTTTTACTTTTATCATTCTCGTATTTTAGAAGTTACAGGGGGGGACACACATTTTACTACTTTGGAAGTGTCTCTCGCGCAAACTATTCAGTTTAGAAAAAAATGATATTAGAAACCTCAATATCATTTTTGAAGACCTATCCATAGATGAGTTTGATGAAAAAAAATTTTGAGTTTCAGTTCTTAGTATGGGGAACCCCCAAAATTTACAACTTTTTTCTATTTTAGTGTGAAAAACTTAATGCGGTTAACAGAATACATCTACTTACCAAGTTTCAACAGTATAGATCTTATAGTTTCGGAAAAAAGTGGCTGTGCCTGTGACATACGGACGGACAGACAGACATGACGAATCCATAAGGGTTCCGCATTTTGCCATTTGGCTACGGAACCCTAAAAAGGAAGGTAGGATCAAGGGTTCCAAGAATATTTTGTATAATATTTAAAAATGTCATGCTGGTTAACATCCCTTGATTGAAGAAGATCATCTACGCGCCTCCTTTTCGTTTTGTTACCAGCCTCATCGAATTCCTTTAATGGACGCCCAGGAATCGAAGCTCTTCCTGATTTTGATGGTACTGAGTGGTGGACGGATACTTTGAACGTAAAATAACCAGCCAACCACTCAGAGTTCTTAGTCGGGAAGCGATCGCGGTTCTTCACAGAATTTTGCCATTTTTCTACTAAAATAGTTGACATTTTTGAAATTTTCTGTTTAATTTCCCTCGCAGATTCATTCGTAATATTTCTAAAATCATTTTTCAGTGATAGAAAGTCATAGAGTCTATAATTACGGTTCTCTTTCGGATGTTTCTGCCATTCATCAAAAAACTCGATTTTCGAAACCGAGAATTCTTATTCTGAAAAACAGACAAAAAAACAAAGTTGTACTCAAGTGTACAGGCTAGAATAGGCATCAATTGAAAGCTAACAGATATGGCTATGATATATATAATTTCCAGCCCAGGTACAAGAGGGTACAAGTACTTTCTAGTCCAACGAAAACAAAAAACCGTCAAAAAACTACATGTTTTTTTAAAGTTGAGGTATTATAAAAAAACTGGGGTTAAATATATTTACATATTAATTATAAATAAAAAGTACATACCTTTAACTTGAAGATCCATCACTAATATTATTCAAAAAACTTAAAACTCACTGACATTAATGTTACTTCGGTAATCGCAAAAATGCAACTGATTTGTAATTTTTTCACCCTTTCTTTTTATACTGCCCTAATTACCTAATTAGTGGTTGACATTAGTGCAAAATAATTCTTGGATTTGGGTTAGTTGGGGTATTGGTTAGGGGCTCACGTATAAAATTTCGGGAAATTCAACAATGACTTTTGTCTAGCTAGCTTGTTCTAATGGAACCAGT
Source organism: Thymelicus sylvestris (assembly GCA_911387775.1). NCBI lineage: Eukaryota > Metazoa > Arthropoda > Insecta > Lepidoptera > Hesperiidae > Thymelicus > Thymelicus sylvestris. The sequence continues at coordinate 11,739,824 of OU426895.1, forward strand.
GTGGTACGTGGCAAAAAAGTTCGTGAGAATCGGACCGTAGAGCTTCTCCACAAGTCCAATCGGTGTGGATGGAACTTCAATCTTCGGCGAGTGGTGCAATGATGAAAAGGAGACGTAGGCATCAAGTCGAACAATTCCTCGGAGCACTCACCGTTGTAAAGACGGTAGAACACGCAGAGAGAACCAATGTCTCTTCTGAAACTCAAGTGTTCTAACCTGTGAGTGACTCGTGGGTCGTTGACAACTCGGACCGCGCGCTTCTGTATGGCGTCAAATGGGTTAAGCTGGTATTGCGGCGCCCCAGCCCAGAGGTGGGAACAGTATTCCATGTGGGGCCTAACTTGAGCTTTATAAAGCATAAGCAGTTGCTTCGCAGTGAAGTACTGCTTAGCCCGATTCAGGACACCAAGCTTCTTGGAGGCCAGCTTAGCCTTGGCCTCTAAATGACGCCGATACTGCACATCGCTCGAGATGTCAACTCCCAGAATCCCAACACTTTCACTCACGGTGAGCGCGGTACCCTGGAATTGAGGCGCTATGACGAATGGGGTTTTCTTAGCGGTAAACGCGCAAATGTTTCGTTAAATGTTTCGTTCAGTACAGTAAATACCAGTATCATTTTAGCGGTATTGGGGAGGCTTGGAATACTGACCAAGTTAGAGTGTCGTAAGAGGCAACAGAAGCAGGTTCCCTTAATGGTAAGAGTCACAAAGGATTATATCATCAAGAATTTATTATTAAGTCATTAATATTACTTTTACTACTGGTACTATTAACTTTTTATGAATTCGATAATGCATCGGTGATTCCTTTGGTGTTGCTGATGTCCAATAAATGTCCATGGTGGTAATAATCATATTTTTTTGTTTAGTATTTAATTCGTAAATACATGATTGTTGAAAATCAAAATGTATTTTTTTAATCAGTGAAAAATAATATTATTATCCACAATAAGTAAAACAAAATAAAACAATTTTGTAAGTGTAAATAATAAAATTGTAATACTGTTATTCGAGATACAATTTCATTGAAATATTGTAATACAAAAATTATAAAACTTGATATAAAGCAGTAACAATACTATAAGAATACTCTTTTACGGTAATAATAATAAATAATGTGTATAAAATTATTGCTCTTGTATACTTAAAGGTAGATATATAAATATTGTTCATGTTTTCAGTCTAAGTAACATCACAGCTGGCAATATTAGAACCACTGCACCGATTGTGTATGTCACCATGGCGCCAGAGTACCAATACACTGGAACAAAACAATTACACTGATGAGTTACGCACGGTAATATAAAGTCTTCAGACATACATATGTATCTATCATATGTAGGGCCTTGTAATTGGCATTGGCGTAACTTGCATGACTTTCAAAAAGTGTTTGTAAACCAAACCAATTTTGAATAAAAAAAATTTGATTTTGAAAAATAGTTGATGGACTGTAAACATGAAAATTTTAAACAGCCTTTGGTGTCGCAGATGTCCATGGGCGCCGATAGCCACTTACCATCAGGTGAATCGTCGTTTGTCGGCTATTTCCATAAAAAACTGTAACACAAGTTACCAGCGGAGGCGAGCAGTGGTCCGAGCGCGCGCGCGAGCGCCCCCAGCGAGCGCAGCACGCCGAGCGCGGCGCCCCGCGCGCCCCCCGGCGCCGCCGCCGCCGCCATCGCCGTCATACACGACACTGCGAATGCCGTCGCTGGAATATACGTAGATTGTTTTATTATTATTGATATTTGAATGAATTTTAATCATAGTTCTTTCAGCACACAAATACTCGTATTTAGGCGAGAATAGAACATTTTTTATAGTTCATCCCTTCCGTCCACAGATATCAGATATGATAAGTACTTACTAGAAAACATAATTTGGATAATATAATTAATCTTAGGAAACATTTCCCCTCTAAAGATAAAAACATTCACGGCAGTAGTATATACTTAAGAATTAAGATGTATTGAAAGGAAAACTATCATGACTGGCTAGGGTTAACAAGTTAACGAGTAATAGTCGATCAACTTAAAACTACGGAATTCTACGCTACACTTGGCCTGACGCACTTTTGGTTTCGGTTTTATTTTGGTTCCGAAATCAAAAAATCACCTACAATGATGATATACGAGAGGCACCTATTATACGTTACTTACATAGTGCAAACAGCACAAGCCCCGCCCACAGCCACGCGTAAGGCGTGAAGAGCGGCACGAGTCGCGGGGGCGCCGCGGACACGGCCACGCACAGGAAGGACAGCGGGGTGAGCGCCAGCGCCCCCCGCGCCGCCGTCTCCGCCCCCCGCGCGCCCAACCGCCGCGCCGCGCCCCCTTGCAGGACTGCCATTATTACACCTTAACAAATAATACTTTGAAATTAAAATGAAGTGTGAACTGTGTAAGTATATGGTATGATCAAATCACTAAAATTCTGTAGAGGAATGACCCAACGAAGTTATTTTGTAATCCTTATCAATTTTATCACATCTTTATTTTCAAATTCCTTGCGACATTTATCATAATTATTTACAATCCAATTTCTTCACAATTTTTGTAGCCCATTTTGAAACAAATTCCTCATTACATTTTACCTTTAGGCCCGAACTTTAAGACACAAAACTTAAAAACATACATAATAATATTATTATAATCACCTATGACTAAAAACATTTTCCCTTGTTGCATGGCGTTGAAGCCGAAAGTGTGATGTGTGAGGAATGTGATAGTGAACTCCAGTCCGGAGTATATAAATAAATATAGGAAGTAAATCAGTCCCAATCTAGAGAGCACTCTCTTCTGATGCTCCGATAGTCCCGGCACTGCTGTGAACTTGAGCAGATGCCATGGACTCACGTAATCCAGTGCCTTCGATATGGTTAAGCGTAGAGGTGTCCTTTTGTTCTGAAATCATAATAAAAATTAATTATTGGTGGTATTAAATAGATCCAATTCAAACACATTTTTTACTGATGATAAAATAATTATTGTCTTAAGAATATTTTCTTAAAAACTCGGTAATTCATACTCAAGGTCATATGGATAGGCTTTGGTCAACACACACGGCATTCCGTATTGAGTTCTACCAGTGCAGTGTTCCCTTTTGTAAATATTTGTCTGATGACATTCCTCAACATTACAGTTCAATCTACCGGGGCTAATGTTTATTATAGAATGTTCTTGAGCACTATTGGATTAAATGAACATAATTTTGACTATTTGATTAATTTGATTTAATGACCCTACACTATTTCAAAGAAAATGGGTACCGAAAATCATTTGACAAGAAAAGCAGCAGGATAGTCTTAATTATTTACACGAAAAACCATTACGCCTTACTACGACAGTACTAAGAATTTACAAACCTTGGGCAAAGTTTCAGGAACGCAGAAACTGACAAGGGCAATGTTAGCCGTGGCAAGAGACAGTGCATACATCGCAGGCCGCTCCCCCCACAAGCCTGCCGTCTTGTCTTGCGTCATAACGAACCACGCACCAGCTAGAGGTCCCAGAATGAATCCTATAGAAAACGCTAGTCCTATTAAAGCCTGAAAAGAAAAGTGCTGAGTCATGCTTTCAGAACGATTGATAGTTTAAGCAAGGCGGCTTATAAATATATCTTAAGTCACTACTAGATATGGACTGGTGTGTCGATAGATTAATACATGTGTACATAAAATCGTTTGGGCAGAGTGCAACAGTGCAAATATATTAAACCAATCCATAAGAAAGAACTGTCATATTGTGTGTGATTGGCTCCAGCTTGAAAGAGAGGGTAGTTTCGATGCTGATGGGAGGTGCTGTAGTCGAGATTCATTTAGGGATCACAGGGGATTAAAGTATAAAATACACATGCAGAACAACGCCGGGCGTGATAGTTACAAAATTAATATGACAATACACAGTCTACCTTTGATACATAAGAGCTACATTTACAATGAACAAGAATATTTGCAAAGTAAACACCGTTAAGTTGGAACAGTGGCCCCGAGTAGAAATGCCAGGAAAAAAAAAACAACAACTTTACCATTCCCCTGGCTCTTGTCTTCTCATCGGAGGCATCAGAGACAACAGCCATGCTGAGGCTCACGTTGGCCTTGCTCAGGCCTCCGATAAACCGAGCTAGTACGAACACGCTGAACGAACTCGCGCAACCCCATAGCGCGTGCGATGCTGCTATGCCGATCTGGAAAGCAAACTGGAAATCAATACGTTATGCCACATTTGCCGTTACAATTGGTCGTCCGTTACATTGCCTACGGATTTATGGCAAATGACGATAACTTTACCCCTATTCGGTTCAGATCATCTCGTCAGATATTCATCGTTTTGGATACTCAAATTCGGATGCAAAACGTCAGATATTGAGACGACATAAGTGTGCTTTCTCGACTTTCTCTTTTTTTACCAAAAAGGAATCGTTATACTACCACCCTCATTCTAGAATCAATCCTGAAATATTTTATTATTGACGTGATAACGTCTATTAAGGCGAGATTATTCGACCGTTGTAGGCATTTTGTTCACTCCCCTATACCCCGCTCCCCTGAGTGTAAACTCGACCGCCACGCCGTGAGCCGGTCGCGCGCGGCCGTGAGGTTCATGACCCCGTGCGTAGCTTTAGATCCTGTAACCTAGTTGGTAGTGATCCTGCCTGCGAACTGCGAACTGCGAAGCGAGGGGTTTCGGGTTCGATTTCCGGCGGGGCAAATATTTATGTGACAGATAAATATTTGTACTCGTGTCATGGCTGTTATTGTGATGTGTTATATGTGTAGTCCATGCCACCCGCGACACAGGTAAATACTTGTAACCTACTGCGGGGGTATGAGTGTGGAAGGGTTTTTATTATTATTATTAGTAACTGCTCTGAGTTGGGGTGAAAGTATACTTTATTTTGATTTATTTATTGGAATTTTAGGTGCAATAAAATAAGAGTAATGATAATTTTAGCTTAATTTTGTTTTTATTATTTTTTTACATAATTTTAGGTATTTTATTTTAAATTATTCTTATACTTTTTAGGGTTCCGTAGCCAAATGGCAAAAAACGGAACCCTTATAGATTCGTCATGTCTGTCTGTCTGTCTGTCTGTCTGTCTGTCTGTCTGTCTGTCTGTCTGTCACTTTTTTCCGAAACTATAGGAACTATACTGTTGAAACTTGGTAAGTAGATGTATTCTGTAAACCGCATTAAGATTTTCATACAAAAATAGAAAAAAAACAGTAAATTTTGGGGGTTCCCCATACTTAGAACTGAAACTCAAAAAAATTTTTTTCATCAAACACATGCGTGTGGGGTATCTATGAATAGGTCTTCAAAAATGATATTGAGGTTTCTAATATCATTTTTTTCTAGACTGAATATTTTGCGCGGGAGACACTTCCAAAGTGGTAAAAAGTGTGTCCCCCCCCCTGTAACTTCTAAAATAAGAGAATGATAAAACTAAAAAAAATATATGATGTACATTACCATACAAACTTCCAACGAAAATTGGTTTGAACGAGATCTAGTAAGTAGTTTTTTTTTTAATACGTCATAAATCGTAAACCACAATTTACCTTGATCAAAGTTACAACGAACTTCAAGAACTTTTATATTATGTTATTTGCTACTACGGAACCCTTCATGGGCGAGTCCGACTCGCGCTTGGCCGCTTTTTATCATTCTCAATATACTTGTACAATATCTTATCCAAAGGGTTTGAACATTTTTCTACGGAACCTGGCATACCTACAAGTGCCATTTTGAAAAAACCTCGTTTCGATTTTTAAGTTGGTTATTTTTTGTTAGTATTTAGATGATATTAGTCAAAGTATGTAAGTACCTACTTATTTGTTCTTACTGATTCTTTTTTTAATCGATAGCTGGTGTTTGTCATGTGGTTCCACATAAATTTGAGCGAGATTTGACAAGTAGTTTTTGAGTTTTTTTGAAGTTGGTTATTTTTTGTAGGTATTTACATGATATTAGCCAATTTTGTATGTAAGTACCTACTTATTTGTGGATGAACCGATTTTGATGATTCTTTTTTTAATCGATAGCTGGTGTTTTTCATGTGGTTCCACATAAATTTGAGCGAGATTTGACAAGTAGTTTTTGAGTTTTTTTGAAGTTGGTTATTTTTTGTAGGTATTTACATGATATTAGTCAATTTTGTATGTAAGTACCTACTTATTTGTGGATGAACCGATTTTGATGATTCTTTTTTAATCGATAGCTGGTGTTTGTCATGTGGTTCCACATAAATTTGAGCGAGATTTGACAAGTAGTTTTTGAGTTTTTTTGAAGTTGGTTATTTTTTGTAGGTATTTACATGATATTAGCCAATTTTGTATGTAAGTACCTACTTATTTGTGGATGAACCGATTTTGATGATTCTTTTTTTAATCGATAGTTGGTGTTTGTCATGTGGTTCCACATAAATTTGAGCGAGATTTGACGAGTAGTTTTTGAGTTTTTTTGAAGTTGGTTATTTTTTGTAGGTATTTACATGATATTAGTCAATTTTGTATGTAAGTACCTACTTATTTGTGGACGAACCGATTTTGATGATTCTTTTTTTAATCGGTAGCTGGTGTTTGTCATGTGGTTCCACATAAATTTGAGCGAGTCTTGACAAGTAGTTTTTGAGTTTTTTTGAAGTTGGTTATTTTTTGTAGGTATTTACATGATATTAGTCAATTTTGTATGGAAGTACCTACTTATTTGTGGATGAACCGATTTTGATGATTCTTTTTTTAATCGATAGCTGGTGTTTTTCATGTGGTTCCACATAAATTTGAGCGAGATTTGACAAGTAGTTTTTGAGTTTTTTTGAAGTTGGTTATTTTTTGTAGGTATTTACATGATATTAGTCAATTTTGTATGTAAGTACCTACTTATTTGTGGATGAACCGATTTTGATGATTCTTTTTTTAATCGATAGCTGGTGTTTGTCATGTGGTTCCACATAAATTTGAGCGAGATTTGACAAGTAGTTTTTGAGTTTTTTTGAAGTTGGTTATTTTTTGTAGGTATTTACATGATATTAGCCAATTTTGTATGTAAGTACCTACTTATTTGTGGATGAACCGATTTTGATGATTCTTTTTTTAATCGATAGCTGGTGTTTGTCATGTGGTTTCACATAAATTTGAGCGAGTCTTGACAAGTAGTTTTTGAGTTTTTTTGAAGTTGGTTATTTTTTGTAGGTATTTACATGATATTAGTCAATTTTGTATGTAAGTACCTACTTATTTGTGGATGAACCGATTTTGATGATTCTTTTTTTAATCGATAGCTGGTGTTTGTCATGTGGTTCCACATAAATTTGAGCGAGATTTGACAAGTAGTTTTTGAGTTTTTTTGAAGTTGGTTATTTTTTGTAGGTATTTACATGATATTAATCAATTTTGTATGTAAGTACCTACTTATTTGTGGACGAACCGATTTTGATGATTCTTTTTTTAATCGATAGCTGGTGTTTGTCTTGTGGTTCCACATAAATTTGAGCGAGTCTTGACAAGTAGTTTTTGAGTTTTTTTGAAGTTGGTTATTTTTTGTAGGTATTTACATGATATTAGTCAATTTTGTATGGAAGTACCTACTTATTTGTGGATGAACCGATTTTGATGATTCTTTTTTTAATCGATAGCTGGTGTTTGTCATGTGGTTGCACATAAATTTGAGCGAGATTTGACAAGTAGTTTTTGAGTTTTTTTGAAGTTGGTTATTTTTTGTAGGTATTTACATGATATTAGTCAATTTTGTATGTAAGTACCTACTTATTTGTGGATGAACCGATTTTGATGATTCTTTTTTTAATCGATAGCTGGTGTTTGTCATGTGGTTCCACATAGATTTGAGCGAGATTTGACAAGTAGTTTTTGAGTTTTTTTGAAGTTGTTTATTTTTTGTAGGTATTTACATGATAGTAGCCAATTTTGTATGTAAGTACCTACTTATTTGTGGATGAACTGATTTTGATGATTCTTTTTTTAATCGATAGCTGGTGTTTATGTGGTTCCACATAAATTTGAGCGAGATTTGACAAGTAGTTTTTGAGTTTTTTTGAAGTTGGTTATTTTTTGTTAGTATTTAGATGATATTAATCAATTTTGTATGTAAGTACCTACTTATTTGTGTATCACGCGTATCTCAGTTAGGAAATATAAATAAGTTTATATTATATTTATATGTATATTTCTTAGTATATAAATTAATTGTGTAATTAGCACTTGACTTATACCTATACCAAAATACTATAAACAGTTACTAAAGTACAAACACGAACAATGTTATTATTCTTACGATATATTTTTTTTTATGGAAATAGCCGAAAAACGAGCTGACGATCCACCTGATGGTAATTGGCTATCGTCGTCCGTGGACATCAGCAACACCAAAGGCATCACTGATGCGTTGCCGGCCCTCCCCCTCCCTTCCCCTCCCCTCCACCTCCCTCCGCTCCCCCCTCCCCTCCCCTTCCCCTCCCTTCCACCTCCCCCGCTACCCTCCCTCTACCCTTCCTTCCCCTGTTTAACTTATATACAAATATACATATTATACTATACATATAAAAAAACAATACTCAAAAACAATATAAAAAAACAACATTAAAAAACAATATTCTTACAAAATTCTTACAATAGAAATAATAATAGTAATTATGGCATTAATTAACATTTAAAATCAATATTACCAATATAATCCCTCGAGGGGCCCTACCACCAGCGGGCCGGATTTAGTCGCCTTTTACGACACCCATCCGGCTTGGGATTGGGGTTAGTATTCTAAGCCGCCCTAATACGGCAAGAATTATTGTGTAATTAGCACTTGACTTATACCAATACCTAAATACTATAAACAGTAACTAAAGTATAAAAACGAACAATTTTTATTATTTCAAATTACAGCTGTGTGGATACTTTGGACAGTGTAATATAAGTTCAGAAGGCGCGCGCGCCAAATTCGAAATTAAAATTGGTGTCGGAAATTCGACAACGTGCGGCTGCGATGCCGATTAGCACAGGTCCTACCTCGAAGGCGACTGGCGCGTAGTGTTCGAACGATACTTTCGATACTGAGTAGGTATCGATACTTTTGTTCCCGATACCCGATACTGAGTACTCGATACTCTTACCTGGTACTCACTCGCAAGTACTCATAAAAAACGTCGGTATCGAGTACTTTTATAATAATGAGTACTTTTCAGTGTTGGCAATGCAAAACCATGTAAATTACTGCGGGCCGAGTCCAGTGCTACCATTATGTACAGAGCTCGGACTAAAAAAATTATTTCTATTTCTCGATTTCTCAAGAAAGTGATATGAAATTTACTGTCGATGACCTTTTTTTTTAGCTCCTAACGTAATGCTCGCAAGTACTCGATACTGAGTAGTATCGATACTTTGGGGTTTCGATACTAAGTAGTATCGATACCTTACCCTCGATACCGCACGAGTACTCGGTATCGATACCAGAGGCCGATACTTCGAACCCTACTGGCGCGAGAGTAAAATTGAGTAAATTAACGCGTCGGGCGTTTCGTAGCTGGTGGAAAGGGAAAAAATAGGAATTGAAAGGGAAGTTTTTCAAAATTTCAAATTATGATCACCAAGGAATATCGGTATCTTTAGGACCTATACTGTGGTATATTTTTTATTATCTGGAAGCGATTAAAACGCGAATAAAACTCCATTTTTATGCCAGATTAGACCCAACTTTGTGATTTATTTATATGCAATGAAATAACGGCTATCGTGTATCAAGTATGAGGGAACGAAAGAACAAAGACTGTAAAATAACATATATTTTTTTTAGAATTGTATTATGTACCATTTATGAACAAAACACCTTCAAAAATACCATTTTTTGGGATAATATCGCCTTAAAACGACGAGCGCCGGGCGCATCTATGAAAAAATGTAGCGTTCCGCGAGCGAGAGAGCGGCAAAAGCGAGAGAGAGGCACTATCGGCTACGATCGGCTACGATCGGCGTATCGTAGCCGATGCCGTAGGCGAGCCGTAGACGATCGTAGTTGAGAGGAGCGGAGCGGAGCTTTGTCATGACGTTGTCACGTTAAACTACCGTCCGTAAACCGACTTTACAGACAACCATTTTATTTTTTGTAGCAGCATCGGACAGGTCATAAGCCAATAAAGTGAAGTGATCCCGCCGATCACGGCATTTTCCTTGGAATCAGTAACATTGGTGTTAATAAGTATATGACTGCCTGTTACTTACTATAATATACCTGACGGTGACCACTTGGGCACTTGGTGTGCCTAATGCCTATACGTGTTCTATCCGTAAAGGAGGAAATATTATTTATTTTTACCCGACTGCCAAGGACGGGTTATGTTTTTCGCGCGTATCTTGTATGTTTGTATGTGTATAATATTCTTTATTACCTCGTATATTCCAAACCGCTGAACGGATTTATATAATTAAGATATCGTTAGATTACGCCCCAACTCAGAGTCAATAACGGTTACTTTAATCGCTCCTAAGTAAATAATCATTATACAAATTCTATACTAAGGAGCGATTTAAGTAACCGTTAGTGATACTGAGTTTAGGCGTTAGCCTTGATAACCCAAGTGTTCTTAGACAAGTGAAATAAATAAAATAAAATAAAACAAATATGGTGGCTGTAAGATTGTTGCAATATGGGTGTCAAATTAAAGAGCTCACCAAGATTCCAAAAAGGTATATCATTAAAAGTTTTTTGACAGCAAGCGGGTTTTTTTTTATATAATTTTAAATATATACCTACTAGTTATTATAATAATATTTCATGCGAATATTTGTTCAGGTGTAGGTAACTTTATTTGCCGCTGGATAATTAACATACCTTGTTTAAGTGTTTGGAATCTGTGACGAAAATATTTCCGATTAATCTTAAACAAATTATAGGTAATTTATGAAGTCTTACAACCAGATACCGATATGTGTGCCCTTTTTGATGTGGGGAAACCCACACCCATTGGGGAAGCGCCGATGTCATTTGCCGATTAAGCCGATTTAGATATTGAAACCTTTCAATCACCGAGTGCCGATTACAAACTTAATCTACGACGATAGATAGTTCTGTGACTACAATTTTGCGTTTCAATAAACCAAAATACACAAAAAATCTTTGAGTCATATAGCTATCACTGACACATTTAAAATTCCAACCCAGATGCAGTGGGTGCACGGGTAAACACGAATTACCCGTGCACCCACCGGTGGGTGAAGCCAGTAACGACCCATTATTTTCTACCACCATTTTGAAAAGTCATGGAGGAGAAGAAAAGGCGAAAGAAACTCCTCAGCAAATCTTTTAAGTTAAAACAGAAGTGTTACAGAATAATATTTTTAGTTCTTAGTGTCAGTGATTGATAATAACCCGTTAGGCTATGAACATTGTTTTTTTTTACAAAATATTCAATCTTAATTTTATTTATACACTACTAGTCAAACAGAACCATGAAAAACGTGATATAAAGTTTAGTGTAATTAGTTAAGGAAAGGATATTGTTTCTAATCTGCCCTTGTAATTATCAAGTAATTATTTTAAACAGACACGTAATAGGAAAATAATTGTTACCTCTAATATTTATGTATTAACCTTGTGAATTTAGCCGCTGTTTGTAATGAGCAGGGCCAAGAAGAGGATTCCATATCACGGCCTGAACTAGGACCGCCACATGCCACTTACAGGCTTAGCATGAAATGTTTGCCATAATAAATGACTGAACGTTTGAACATTTCGAACTCAGGAAACGACAGCTAAGCAAGCGGCTCATTTTTAGGGCTCTGAAGTAAGATCGGAACCCGTATATTTTCGTCATGTCGGTCCGTCCATCTGTCCGAAACATCCGAGTCCCTAAAGTGATAGAAAGCTGTAATTGACATGGGCATATGTACATATTTATTAAAACTCTAAAATCGTAGAATAAACATTGAAAAACATTTTTTTTTTCAGTGTACCTCCCCTACAGGTAACGTGAGGATGAATATTTTATTCGTCGTGTACCCTATAACAGAGTGGGGTATAGCTGAAAAAGTCTTTCAAAAAATCGTGGGTCTTTCTTTTAAAACCAATTTTTTTCGGCGGTCCGTTTGCGAAATATTTGGCTTAAAAGTGCTAATTTTGGTTAGTCAAGCGTGTGTCCCCCTCCGCCGGCTAAACGGTAGGAGTTGGACCAGTGAAAAATTCTCAAAAATAAGTTATATCATGAATTTACAAGGAAAACTATCACGGCTATGTAAGCTGAGTAATAGTCGATAAACTTACTACCCAAAACCCTACATTGCTCGTGGCCTGACACGCACTTGTCCGGTTTATTATCTGGTTTTCTGTTCAGCTCATGTGGATATTATTGGTATCCTTACGGATATTTTTCTAAATAAATTGTTTGTTTTTAAGTTACTTTTTTCACCTACTCTATTACACATTATACTATCAAAAAATAAAAGGCAATCATTTAAATAGATACGAGAATGAAATAAAATTTAAGTACCTAGCATTTAACAACATCCTGTCGCATTAATTTATTTACTGGATAACAAATACCAGAGTGGGTAAAAAATGTAATTGCTTTTTAAGGTAACAAGATTTTTTTTTATTATTGTTGCTATGGCCTTGTCAAATTTTCATGTTAAAGACTCTACAATATAACAATACTTTTGATCCGATTTATATGCAGAATTTATAAGAATGATGCTATTTATTCAGCTGTTGTACAGTTTTAAATTTTTCGTGAAGATTCCTCGGCACGTTAAAAAATATGAAGATTGCTTTGTACCACTTGCATCGCATATTATTTGGTTATTCGAAATATTAAGAGCGAAAATGAAGAACATTTAGGTTTTAGCGGTAATCCGCTATATATTCCCTTATCCATCCATCCCAGCATAGACAATGCGCAAATTCATCAGTAGATAAGAAAAAAAAGAGGGATCAGGGAGGGGAATCTATTAAGTTTCTATAGCACTTGAAATAAAATTTTATATGAATGACATATGTATGTAGTTGAATACAGACAGTTATAAGTGGTGACTGGTGACAAAATAGAGATATGACAAACTAGATTCCCAAAAGTTATCTTTGATATCAGATAAGAATCTTAGTTCATTGTGGTATAACTAGAATAATTCTTAATCTTTTCTATATATGTATATCTTTTCTTTTTTATATTTGTAGGTGAAATAAAATAAAAAAGTTAAAAAGTCATACCTATTGCTCCAAGGAATCCCAATCCCAACTCAACTTAAATACATTTATAATGGGGAATAAATGGGGAAATGACATATTCCAATGAATAAGAACTTCACTTTTGTTGTGGCATAATTTTTGCACTTTTTCAATAAAATTGTAAACAGGATTCTATTATATCTTAATTATTCAGTGAGTAACACAAACATGTCATTTTCGGGTATGACATCATCATTCAAATAATAAATGTGAATGTTAACAAACTCAAATCCTAATACTAGGATTCCGTGTAGATATCACAGGATCACTAGGACTCACAGATAGCTTGGAAACAGAAATAACACGACAGAAACACACATAACCCAAAAAATAATTTTACATTATTCTGTTACATGTCTGCCTGAATCAAATTTAGAGTTGCTTCATGGGCAGGGTTAGTATCAGGTATCAGCTATGCTAGAAGGCTGACAATGTCTAAAAAATAATTTTGTAGGAATATCTAGATCTTATATCCAGTTTGTTTTCATCGTCGAAAGGTTGGTCTTGTTAAATTACCTGGGACTTACTTAACCAATTAAAAAAATTAAAATAAATTAAAAATTATTTGCTACACTCCATATATTTTTTTGGTCAATTATTACTATTGTTTTTAAACCTCAACTAAAAAAATTTAAAGAAGCAATTTATGAAGACTACCAATAACCAATAATTAAGGCCATTTATCAAATTAAGGACCCTTACATTAAATTTAAAATAAATAATGTATTCTTACTCACCAAACAAATTAGAAGTAATGGTTTTCTCCCGTATGCATCGGAAAGACTCCCAACTATAGGGCTTGTTAAAAATTGCAAAAAACTGTACATAGAGCCGAGTGCACCTCCAAATAACACTGAAGCAAATTTATCTGGTGCTCCTGTAAGTTTCCGGAAACTTTCTACTGCATTCAACAATGAAGAATACAATGTATTTTTATCACCCTCTTCTTTATTGTAATAATCCATCAGTGAAGGGAGTAGAGGAAGTATCATAGTAAAAGCCAGTAGGTCTAGCAGTAATGATACAAATATTAAACCTATTGACTTGGAATTCCTAACGTTAGGCGTACTCTTCGCCTCTTTTTCATTATTTTTAATATCATGTTTGTCTACACCAAAGTCCTGTTTTCTTTTCCTCAATTGTCCATTATCTTCTAATGGGTCCTGTAAAAAAATATATATATGTAATTAAATAATTAAAAATATATTGTAATATCATAAGACTAATATTAACGAATTATTTTTCGTTTGAATTAGTTATAATTCATTTTAATTTAAGTTATAAACCTGATACAACACAAATCTAAGTAACTAAGTAAACGTGAAACAAAAATACTATCAAATAATTTATTTTTACATACCATTATTAAATTTATTTATCAAATTATATGAACACTACCGTAAAATTTACGTGCTCGCAAGCATCTGCGGGGAGCCATTTAGTATGCTCAATAAATTGAGAATTAAACTTTCACTTCAAGTCTTCAACGATCTTTTCAACAAACGACCAAATGCGGATCCATAGCAGTGTTGCCAATGAAAATTTTTAGAAGGCCGTGTACATTAGATAAAAAAGCCGTGTTTAGGGTTACGCAAAATTTCAAAAGTATCGATACTTTACTCGATACCAGTATCGTATCAAAAGTATCGATACCAAAAAAGTATCGAAACAAAAGTATCGATACCTTCAGGTATCGAGTACTTTTTAATACATTTTTAAAAAACCTGAATGGAATGTTGTGTGTGTTGCAGTTTCGCAAAAAAATCTAACAGGAACGTGTCTCACAATATAGTCACTAATATCCAATCTATATACACATATATACAACAAAACAGCACAACACACAGCACACAACAGTTATATAACACAAAAAATGTTTGTACGGATGTTCTTTATAGACACTGAATCCATTCAACCGATATACCTCAAAATTCTTTCATTTGAAAGGCAATAATCCGAAGATGGTTTGAGACCACTAAAGCAATGCATTAAGCACATTCAGTCCATTGATAAAGTCAATTTTCTACTTTTACAATACAACAATTTTAAGATAATTTGTAACAATGGCGCATCAACGTCAGCAGAAAAACCCTGTTTTGTCATATTTATCACAAACATAAAGTGTGGTTTTATGAAACCACGATGGCCGATGCAAGTGAAACTTTTTTCGGTTTGTAGGCATTTACCTAAAAAAATTTAGAAAAAAATAAAGCAGTGATAGCCTAGCGGTAGAATGTTGGTCTCCCGAACGAAGGGGCCAGAGTTCAAACCCTGGCACGCACCTCTAATTTTCAAATATTATGTGCATATTACAAGTTAATTATCACTTCGGTGAAGGAAAAACATCGTGAGGAAACCTGCACACCAGAGAGATCTCCATAAAAGTTCTCGAAGTTGTGTGAAGTCTACCAATCCGCACTTGGCCAGCGTGGTAGACTATGGCCTAACCCTCACTTTTTGAGAGGAGACCCCGAGCCCAGCAGTGGGACAATTATGGGTTGTTGCTAGCTTGCTATTGAAACAAACAAAATAGCGTGGAGCACTGGCACAAATGAGTAATAGTCTATACACTACACGGTCAGCTGCTGCGAACTATAGGCGCCACCATATTGGCCTTGGCTGCTCTGGCGAGCGCCTTTCACTTTATCCCTACTCCGCGGCCGACCGTCACGCGACGTGCAACACACAGACGAAAAAGTTTGAGACGATGTAATAAAAGTTTTAAAATAATGTATCTTAGTGGAACATGCCGATTGCCGAGTATCCACTAGTAGATATATATTAAGAAACTGCCAGACAGTTAGTTCATGGAGTACAGAGGGTAAGAAGAGCCATCTCATATGGGTGGAAAGTTGAAATAGTATCCAGTTGTATACTGATAATTGAGATTCCAATACCTACCACCATCCTGCGACAATAGCGCTGGCGTCGGAATAACTACGATATTAACATATTAACTACGATATTAACGTTGTATACGGACCTGGGGAGTGAAGTTTGCTGAGTTCAATAAAATTTATCCTAGGCTACCACAGCGCCACCCGTTATTGGACGCGTATTTACGTACATATTTCATGCACAGAGATGGCTCTCCTTACCTCTATACTACATGAGTTAGTGCTTGTTCACACTGAACTCGCGGGCGCGGGCGCGGGTGCGGTAAACGCTACATACACCGCGTGCGAGTTTTGATGTGAATACTTTCATAGTAGGTCATATGTTTGATATTTCGCGACCGCACCCGCGAGTTCAGTGTGAACAAGCACTTAGTCATGAACGTACCTTTGTCAGAAAAGTACTTTCCTTTAACTAAGGAACTGAAAGATGCTGTGCAAATAATGCAAAAATACTTATAAGGGCTGCAATTATCAGAAAACTCAATAAGTGAAATAGTTTAAAAGACAAAAAACACTACTAGGATTATTCAACCTGTAAAGGTTACTCGTAGAAAAACTCCTAAAATAGTTCAATGAAATAAAAAGGTAATAAGTGCTCGGCAATGACTGGGAATTCACCGAATCTGGGGGCACGGCAGTGCCCCCGCCAAGTCGAGCAAAAAAGCGGCACGGCCGTACCATCCTTTTCTCGAAGCAATTCAGGCCATTTTCGACCCCCTATAACTTCCTTGTGGATAAAGCTAGAAGTCTGAATTTTCAGCTACCAAGCAGTCATAGTATAAACACGCTATATTTCAAATTTCATTCAATTTGATTCAGTAATTTTAGAATTATAACTAGTCAAAGTTGCTTAATTTCGTCACTCACTGACTGACCGATCATCAAAACTCTAAGGCACTTCTAGCAGACATAGAAGCTTCAAATTTGGAACACAATTAGTGTTTAGTGTATAGATCAAGGAAAAACTAAAATATTTTGCAATTTCGCTCGTTTTCTAGATATATCAACTGCATAAATAACTTTGTAATCCTATATAAAGGTATAGGATTACAAAGTTACATTTGCAGTTAATGAATCACCGTACCTGTATAAAAAAGTTACATTTGCAGTGAATGAATCAGTGTACATGTATATAATATGTGTAGATAGGTACCTAGATATAATGGAATAATAGGTGTAGATAGGTACCTAGATATAATTATGTTCAAAGATAACTTGTAAAAGGAAAAAAAGTAGGACTATCTACAAAAAGAAATGAAATGCCATCAAAAACATAACTTGTAAAAAAACCCAAGTCTCGCAACTCAGTTCTTCTACCGTAAAAACTTGTGAGATCCATGTAATACCAAGTCGGTTAATTTATTCAGTTCCTACTTAAGGTTCCTTCTGTCTTAAGTTATTACGTAATTAGCTAACCTAACAAGTAACAACATCTTATAGTGACCATATCAATATTGAAAATCTTTTATGTTTTAAATAAATAGATTGACTTGGCAATCGCACTAAACAAATATAATATGTACGTAGATATTACTTGTGAGATACATTGTGTTTTCATGCGATGGTCAAGTCGATCTATTTATTTAAAACATAAAAGATTTTCAATATTGATATGGTCACTATAAGATGTTGTTACTTGTTAGGTTAGCTAATTACGTAATAACTTAAGACAGAAGGAACCTTAAGTAGGAACTGAATAAATTAACCGACTTGGTATTACATGGATCTCACAAGTTTTTACGGTAGAAGAACTGAGTTGCGAGACTTGGGTTTTTTTACAAGTTATGTTTTTGATGGCATAATGTTTTAGCTTTCATCGATTAATAATTGGTATTTTTCATAAGCTAATAATTTATTGGAAATGGACTAAAGAAAGTATCGATACTTCTAGAAAGTATCGATACCTCGATAGTATCGGAACAAAAGTATCGATACCAAAAGTACTTGGTATCGAAACAAAAGTATCGATACCTAGAAGTATCGATACTTTTTGCGGATCCCTAGCCGTGTTTATATGGGAAAAGATCAAATGTGGGCCGAGCAATGCAATTACGCCATTAAATACCATCAGTTCAGCGCTCGACCTAAGGTAAAAAAAGGTCATAGGCAGTGAATATGATGTCCACAAAACAAGGATTCACTTTTCATTAGCTTAAATTAACATCAACATTTGCCTAGTGGCGCTGTTTTATGGGTTTTAACATTCGTAAAATGTTTCAAGACAAGTAAATAAAAAACGACCGGAGAATTTGCGAAAAGCCGTAGAATTTGCTACGGTAATAGGGTTCCAGCCGTAGACCGTACATTTTGTGATTTTCATTTTTTGGCCCGAAAGCCGTAGAACACGGTAATTGCCGTAGCATTGGCAACACTGATCCATAGATAATAGAATACGTGAGAATGTGACGTGAATCGTGATTGACAGTGTCAACTGTCAAAACTGTCAAAGCAACGAACGGAAAGTTGATGGTATCCATGGATATTACTCTATCTGGATCACAGACTTCGTAGTGGTACCTAACGATGGATGACGTCATATAAGAAGGACCAATTTTTGTATTGTATCCATGTTATCTATAGTCCCAGGATACATCATAAGACTGCGATTTTTTATAATAGTTTAAAAACATCTAAGATGAAATTATATTATAGATGTACCGTAATTGTGTACTTTAATTTTCAATTTACTCTTAATGCAATAATTTAAATTCGGTAATTTTGAAGAAATTTTCATAAAATGTATTATCTCAATATTATAATGATTACTACCAGAAAAATTACATAAAGAAAACATTTTGAAGACTCATATCGAAATAGTACATAATCTTTCTAAGTGTGGACACCCTATAATTATGAAGGACAACCTCAGTCTGGCCTGTGATTGGTCGAATGGGTCATTCCGCTATGATGTCATCGATGTATCGGAATCGAACGTCAGGTATCCAGATAGAGTATATTATATCCATGATGGTATCACGCGTGATGCATAGATTTAGAACATGGATTTAAACTATTACTTTATCTGGATCACGGACTTTGTAGAGGTACCAGATAGAATAATACTCGTATATTTCCATGTTTTTACCTAATGTACACGGCTGCACTGCCTAAAAATTTGCATTGGCAACACTAAGGTAGCGATGGGCAACCAGACGAAAACTCGAGTAACTCGAGTAAACTTTTTGGGCGAGTAACTCGAGTAACGTTTTAATGTAAACTCAGCCAACTCATTACTCAGTTCAGCGACGACTGCGACGCGACGCGGCGATGATTCAACTCGGTCTTACTCGTTTTGAATCGTCAACTTCGTCGAGTTGCCGCCGGGCGACAACGCACGTCGCGTCACAACCAATGACATAATGCGCGCTCCAGACTCACGCGAGAATCTCGCGAGAAGGCGAAAAAAACACGAGAAACGTGAATGTGGAACCGATTCACATAATTTTCGCAGGTTCTTTTTTCAGGCACCGAGATTCTTGCCGAGATTCTCGGCGAGATTCTCGCGCGAGTGTGGAGAGTGCATTATGCCAGACTAGGCCAGGTATCTGAGCATATGTAAGTTAAACCGTCACGCTGAGAAAGAGAAAGGCAGGAGGTAAACCTATCCTTGTCTTACTTACGAGTTACGCGAGTTCGCCACGACCGAAGCAAGTGGCGTAGGCGCGCGTAGAGAGAGATAGGTATACCTCCTTGGTACCTCCTTGGTCTCTTTCTCTTTCTAATAGCGTGACACAAAGAAGGCCCGCTTGTCTAGTCTAGTATTATTATGTCTATGGTCACAATTTGAAACGATCTAACTCGCGAGCGAGCTATACTTATTCGCGAACTCGCGACTACTCGGTACTCGTGATTTTTGACACCGAGCTTACTCGAACTTTACTCGAGTAAATGGTTACTTTTGCTCGAGTAGCTCGAGTTGTAAAAAAAATGTATTACTCGCGAGTCGCGTCGCGTCGGACCATCGCTAAACTAAGAACTAAGCCCCAGTGTTGCCAATTCTACGGCAATTACCATGTTCTACGGCTTTCAGGTCAAAAAATCACAAAATCTACGGGTTACAGCTGCAACCCTTTTGGCCGTAGCAAATTCTACGGCTTTTCGCAAATTCCACGGTTTTTATTTATTTATTGTTTTGTAAACATTTAACGAATGTTAAAACCCTTTAATCAGCGCCACTAGGCTAATGTTGATGTTAATGTAGGCTAATGAAAAGGATTCCTTTTTTTGTGGGCATCAAATTTACTGCCGATGACCTTTTTTTGTTTTTTTTTTTTAGTTCGAGCGCCGCTGGACCGATGCAATACGGCCCACACTTCATCTTTTCCCATATAAACACGGCTTTTTTATCTAATGTAGGTACACGGCCTCCTTCCAATTTTCATTGGCAACACTGCTAAGCAAGCCCTAACCCGTCCGTCACCCGAGGAAGTGGAGGAAACAAGGCACAAGCACTCAAGCAGAGATGATGAGTAAATTGTAAAATAAAATCGACGCCATTTTGACTATTTGGAGTTTGATGTTTGTGTAGCTAGCTTGCATTTGTTATTATAAAATTGATCGTATAAAACTGTAATAAAATCATATACTAAACATGGGTGAAGACAAAGGTAAAGCGATGACTAAATTTTTATAATCGAATACCGCGTGAGGGTTGTTGTTTTTGCATATTTTCATGTTATAGATCGCCGACGCAGATCCCGTTCTAGAGAAAGACGTCGTTCGAGATCTCGCTCAAGGGAACGTCGTGAAAAAAGAAGAAGTAAATCTAGGGAAGCTCCTACTGGTGACAAACGTTCCCGCAGACGTAAGCCGTCTCTGTACTGGGATGTACCACCGCCGGGTTTCGAGCACATTACACCGTTGCAGTACAAGGCTATGCAGGCGGCCGGACAGATACCGGCGAACATCGTCGCAGACACGCCTCAAGCTGCCGTGCCAGTCGTAGGATCGACGATAACGAGACAGGCCCGGCGGCTGTACGTAGGAAATATACCTTTCGGCGTGACCGAGGAAGAGACAATGGAATTCTTCAATCAGCAGATGCACTTGTCCGGCTTGGCGCAAGCCGCTGGCAATCCCGTCCTGGCGTGTCAGATTAACTTGGACAAGAACTTTGCATTCCTTGAATTCAGATCTATTGACGAAACCACGCAGGCTATGGCATTCGATGGCATCAATTTTAAGGGACAGAGTTTGAAAATTAGAAGGCCTCACGACTACCAGCCAATGCCAGGCACTGAAAATCCTGCTATTAATGTGCCCGGTGAGTTGTTTATCCTTAAATTAGTAACAGTTTTAATGCTGGAGTGATAAATATTATCACAGAATCAATTTGGCCTACAGTGTCAATAATGTTAATATATCTTTGCAGCTGGTGTTATAAGCACTGTAGTTCCAGATTCTCCACACAAAATATTTATTGGAGGGCTTCCCAATTATTTAAATGAAGATCAAGTAAGTCATTTACAATTCTCTCTTCAAAATGTTGGAGATTATTACAAATATTTGGAGTGTAATATGTATTTAATTAAAAAATTGGTTAGACATAATATTTGCCTATATCATATAGTTATGTTGCCTATTATTTCAAAATAACTATGTGATGAATTAAGTAACAAAAACACCAAATTGAAGAATTTGGCAGTAATGTTAAAGTGGTAAATGCTCATTTACTCACAGTATTGCTGCACAATGGATGGTTTAACTTTGGGTAGGTATTAAAATGTGACAAATATGATACTATATATTAACTGCTATTTATTTAATTATCTATTTGCCATACATATTACCACTGAGCTAATTAATTGCTAGCTTTAATTCCTAAACATATTATTATAAAGGGTCTTTGTTACATCATATTATTATTCACTTATGTGGTCAGTCATTTGTGTTACAAATCTTTCAGCATTCATGAAACAAAATCCCTTTATGCTAAGTTTAGGTTAGATTAAGAAGTCTTGATTGATGTATTTGGTTATGTATACATGCAATTATACTTTGCAGGTCAGTATCAAGTCTTCACACTTTCACACACCTTTGGTGATTATCCTACAATAATTGAGAAGCTCTTTAAAATGTCTATCTAAAAGGAAATTAAGATTGCAAAGAACTAGTTAAGTTAAAAAAGTAATCTAAAAGTTCAAAAGTAAAAATTTTAGGAAAGTATGAGGACAACAAGTAGGAAGTTCCCATTAGGTTAGGCCGCGGTCATTTCAGGGCGAGTTTCAACAGTTGACAGGGCTACGGTGGTGTCTGCAGTGAGCGGCTATATGTTTTGATTCATTTCAGGTATTTCAGGTACCCCCATTTACAGGGATGAGTGTGTTCGAAACACACTCAAAAACTTAATAAACAATTCACTGATATAGTTTGCTTTCTGCCCCTCCCTAGCTTAGATTTGGCACATTTGCGGCCCGCGTGTCACTGTTGTCTCTCATTCTCACCCATACGTCTTGTACTTGAACGAGACGCCGGCACTTCAAGGCAAGTCTCCTCTATTCACATCTGATTCTAACGCGCGGCTAGACACAGGTCAGATTACATTAATTCATGTTTGCTGCAATTTAAGCAAATAATTAATGGGAACCATAAAAATTTAAGATTAATTACTTAACCAAGTAATACCAGTATATGTTACGTATGAATATTTGTTGTGTCCAATGTATTGTTTACTGTGACTCACTTTTACCTTCTGATGTAGGTGAAAGAACTACTTATGTCCTTTGGGCAGCTCCGAGCTTTCAATTTGGTTAAGGACTCATCAACAGGCCTGAGCAAGGGTTATGCCTTTGCAGAATATGTGGATATATCCATGACTGATCAGGTAAGTTTATAACTAATCTGCTTTAGATTTGAAAATAATTGATGATAATTTTGTCCGTGTTTGTACCTTTGGATTATTTTAACTTAAAGATACTTTGTTATATTTCACAGGCGATTGCAGGACTGAATGGAATGCAGCTGGGAGACAAGAAGTTGATTGTTCAACGTGCAAGTATTGGAGCCAAGAATTCTACATTGGGTAAGATGAGATACATATTAATGTCAATTTTGAATGTATCATCTTTGCAACCCATCACTGTCAATTCGAAGTTGATCCCTGCTTTATTTCTTTTAAAAAATGTACAATAGCCGATGTCAAAATGCATTGGTGATACCTTTGATAATAGTGACGTCCATTTTAGCTATGATTACCAAGATCAGGTACTCTGGTCGTTGGTCTTCTATTTATATAAAAATATTAGTTTGTCAACACACTTCAACACACTTATGTTTTAAGTAAAATTTACATCACATGCATCATATTTCATCACTATCATTAGTTGCCACCATGAAAGACACTATCTAGTAAGTATTGTGAATCGTGATCACGTTACCATGACATAAATGCGTTTTTATTGCTTGGTAGCAGGACAATCACTTCAGTTTCCAAAAAAAAAATGCATTATAATCGGTCCATTCGTTTAGGAGCTACGATGTCACCGACATCATGTCAGTGTCGTCATGAAATTTCTCAAATCTCTGTCTCAAGTGCATTGCTCTGTTCCAGCGATGACAGGCGCGGCGCCGGTGACGCTGCAGGTGGCGGGGCTGACGCTGGCGGGCGCGGGGCCGCCCACGGAGGTGCTGTGCCTCCTCAACATGGTGACCCCGGACGAACTGCGCGACGAGGACGAATACGAGGACATTCTTGAGGATATCAAGTCAGTTGAAACTTATTTATTGTTGCTCATGAGAAAATCTCTCTTAGTCGGCAGCGCATTATTTATTTATCTGATACGACTCATGTCCATGGGCGACGG
Source organism: Thymelicus sylvestris (assembly GCA_911387775.1). Taxonomy (NCBI): domain Eukaryota; kingdom Metazoa; phylum Arthropoda; class Insecta; order Lepidoptera; family Hesperiidae; genus Thymelicus; species Thymelicus sylvestris. Next base: position 11,763,751 of record OU426895.1, read on the forward strand.
TGGCCTCTTACCATCAGGTGGGTCGTCAGCTCGTTTGCCGGCTATTTAATAAAAATCGTATTTTCTATGCTACACGCGAAAGCGCAGGGCTGTGAGTTTATATAGAAATAATAGAGTTAGGTTGATGTTAACATAATTGTAATATTGTTTCAGGGAGGAGTGTAATAAATATGGATGCGTTCGCAGTATAGAAATTCCAAGACCAATAGAAGGAGTTGAAGTACCTGGTTGTGGAAAGGTAACATCGATTTGTTTATATATACCTTATTATTGTGCTAAAATAAAATTAACAAGTATCAATATCATTAATTATATATCAACAACTCAGCAAGTTTAAATACTCACTCTGAAGCAATGTGGTGAAAATTCTAGTAATCAAAAATATCTATTTAGTGACTGCTTAACGTGAAAGACCGTCATAATTATATTTCGTTCACACTGCTCACAATACATGGCCACAATACATATTGCGCCACTAATGAGAATGTTATCGGCTTGTTTACTTGGATGTGTACTTTAGTTGAGCACCGATTGAAGAATTAGAATACGGCGATAACGATATTTTTAATATTCATGGAAAAGCGAAATTTTCGCTGCTAATGCTCGTTCAGTTTGCTGCTGGCAAGACGTTTTCTGTAAACGCAGCGTTAGGTTCTATTTCCACTAAATCAAAAAGAAGCAGAGTGGAATGGAGACATTTTATAAATAACGCATCAGGTAACGTAACATAAGTAAAGGAAATAAGTAGAAATGACTTGTCTTGATGATTGGTTATTTATCAGAAATCCTCATTCCGCTTTGGTGGGAACCAGGCCTAGTTTTTTTTTTTTCGGATGTGTACCATGAGCTGTTTTTGTGACAAAATAATTTCTCCAGGTATTTGTGGAGTTCAACAGCATCGCTGACTGCCAGAAAGCGCAACAAACTCTCACGGGGCGCAAGTTCAGTAACCGAGTCGTGGTCACGTCGTACTTCGATCCCGACAAGTACCACCGCAGGGAGTTCTAACTCAACTATTACAATATTTTGCCTTCTTCAGCATCATCAACTATTGTTATCTTGACATGTTCAATTTAGCTTAAAAATTGGATCTAAATATATAAAAAACATGAAATAAATAATAATACTTCTAATGGATGTATGTTTTATTGTTTTAACATTATATTACATTTGGTTCGTAACTTATAAATATTTTAACTTTGTTGTATTTGTCGAATACGACATATTTTTATATTGTACAACAAATTATTTCCCGACCCTTCTTCACGGGCGAATCACCTTATAATATTTTGCAGTCTATTTCGTTATCAAAATGTCAATAAACGTAGTGTTTTGTGGGTAAAAGGCTAGGGAGTCATCCAGCGTGTAATTTTCATTGCACCCGTTTACCATTAACGGCTTTGTCGCTATATATATATATATATAAGAGGGTCTCTTAACCTTATGATTTTATTAAACAATACAAATACTCTTTATTTGTACACGAAATACTATCTTATGCTGAACGCACATTTGTCCGCACCGTCCGCGTCCGCATAATTATGTCATCCGCATCCGGCTCTCATAATATGATTTCATACAAATCCGATGCGTTCGGCGCGGACGGTGCTGACAAATGTGCGTTCAGCATAACAGAGTATTTATAAAAATAAAGTACTACTGTAATACAAAGGACTACCTTACCGCTATGACAGCGGTCATTAAAATACTAATTAATATAATTATTAGATTTCGTTTTGTTTGGGTCTCCAATAAAGCTATTTAAACTGATTGTGTAAACTCAGGTCAAAAAAAGTAATGATTTGTATCATTGATATTCATAATGTACAAGGTGTTGGGTAATACAAATCTAAAACTAAATTAAGTACTTATTTAAAAAAAGTAAAAACGTTACAGTTTACATTAGACAATTTAGACATCTTCATTTTGCATAGCTGGCTGATAAGTGTTCAAAGAACCGGTTTCTGATGAGAGTACTATTTTCCTCATGACCACGTAAAGAACTCCCCCTAAAACAAGCATCCCTATTCCTGACAACAGACTTATCGCCCAAGCTGGTAAAGCGTTCCCTCCTGTAAAGACATACACATTTTAGTAAAGTAGGTAGAATACAGTTAAAAAATCGCATGTCCGCTAGAAACCATAATTAATTTTATTTTTGCCACAGTCTCCCCTTGATAGTATGCGGACTAACTTGGTATTTAAATTAATGTTTTATCATCATGTTTAATGTATAGAAGCTACCTACACTTGTTATATCTAGGTAACAAAAATACTGGCAATACATAGTGTAGGGCGGTTAGAGGATAAAGCCACAAAGTAAATAAACGGTAAAGCCGTACGCTTTTTATTCCTTCCGGCTTTCCTTTAATTTCCATATAATGGTACTTTTGCTAACACCAACAATAAACTCACGGTAATAGGTGCGTGTCATCACACGCCTTCCTCGAAGAATTCTTCGTCTTGCTTCAGTTTCTTGTGTAAGTGTGCTCAAAACAACTGAAATATAAACGGGTAAGTAGTACCTACTAAATTATCAGTTTTAAATATTAACTGTAACAAACACAAATAGATTGTACATAGGATTGAAGATATGTTCCAGTCTGGTAGTACGGTAAAGAGTACGCTCGCATTTTAGTTGTGAGTTCCTAGATGTTCATTGCTCATAGCAGCTCATACTATGCCATAAATATAACAAATGTCCGCCCGGCCGGGAATCGAACCCAGGACTATGCACGGCAGAAACAATTGTAGGTCGTTTTGTAAGTAGGTACCATAATTATGAAGTGTTTCGACCCACTGAGCACGGGTGTCTCCTCTTAGGACTTATATAGAATGGCTAGACCTTACTCCACTACAGAAGAAATAATAATACTTATAATGGTAGTACGTAACTTGTATGTATTAAAAATAATCAACACATCAACATCATCATCGCCAAAAAATCTGCTGCAGTTTTTGGTCGAAAAATGAGTGACTAACGATTAAACTATTGTTGCCCACCGGAAAGTCTTCACAATAAATAGCTATATGATGATAATAACTCTGTGATAGAGCCCTATGAAACTACTTTTTATACGCAAGTATTTTTTATAGTGGTCACTTTCGGCTGTAGCTCATTGCGGTCAGAAAACATCCATCCACCTTTTGAATGAATCGGTTGTTGCCTGGCTCTGGCTATCAGTTTAGTTTGTTAAACCTTTACCACTATTATACATAAGCATTATCATAATCACTTATCCCTTTTGTGATAAACACCAATAACAAAAGAAACTCGAAAACCCAGGAACTGTTATTACATACTGAAAAACGTAATGAGCACTTACGATTACCTTTATGGCTATCATGGCTATACGGAAAATAAAACTATCGAATAATATAATCAGATTGACTTACCTAAAACTACAGCGAAGTAGAACAAAAGCGATCTCCTTTGTGCCATCTTAATGGATCCGTTTGAGTTTTAACACAATTATTAAAAAAATGTCTGAACAGTTTTATTTCACGACTACGCAGAAGCAATACTAGGTGTGTTTTTGAATACAAGGCTCGTTATCTTATGAAGTCACGGAGATAAGATAGGGATTACTAATAAAATGTACATACCTATCTATGGAAGGTAGATTGCAATGTTCTTTGAAAGAGTATGATTCAATGCTTTTAAGAGTGAATCAATTATGTTATAAAATTGTATGGGTCGGGATATAGGCTCCATATTTTTTCTTCATATACCTACCTGTTTATGTAGTGAAAGATAGAGTTGTGCATTGGATAGATACTGGAAAACATAAGAGAAATAAAATTATAAGTTTGTTCATAATAATTTATTATAATGTAATCGCTAATAATTAGGTTACATATACATACATGTGCTCTTTCTACAGGAGTAATCTATCTAAGCACCAACCCTTATAAGCCCTACCTCCTACATCCAACTTGCTTTATCTATTTCGTTTTTACTCTTTAAAAATATTTTTAATGTTAGCTTCCGATAGAACTTGGGAAGTGACGGTTTCCGGGCCTTTGGGAACTGTATTTTGTATTTCTTGCTGACGTTCGTTGCTTAGATTTAATGCTGATTTCTCAATAAGTTCAGTTTCCGGGATCCCCCCCTCCTTTTGCAAGTTTTCATATTGCTGCATAAGTCTCTTTATTTGAGTTTCACCCGATTGGTTATGCATATTTATAGCCGCGAGTCCGTGTCCACTTGCATGAAATTTCCTGAAATAATAAATATCATGAAAGTTTTGGCATTTTCACAGTTCCTTTTGTATCATTTTGAGGAAATATCCTCATTAAAAATGAATTAAGATCTTGACCATGATAGAACTTAGAAATATGCCCGGTTATGAGTTTCAAGTTGTATTAAGTGCTTTCAGTAACTGTGAGTAAGATAAAATTGCCTCGGTAGTTTCTTGCCGCTTCTTCTCACGGTATAGATTTGTTGAAGTGATCGCGTAAATTGACTTTCGAAAAAGTGTTTGTAAGAAACCTAATTCAAATAAAATAATTGATTATGAATTGAAATTCTCAAGTTTAAGTATACCTTTTATTTAGAAGAGTTGCAAGTAAACTAAAAGCAGCATGCGGTGTCAGTGCGGAGACAAAACAAAACACTGGGTGGGTACATTGAAGTATTATTACTAGTGTATAGAACAGACACCGTGAACACAATGTATGTTCCAATGAATTGAAGCCGCGCGGCTGCATTTGCAATGGATTCGTTCGATTTTGAAAGGAGAACGGGGGCTCAATTTTGAAAATAGAACTTCCCGGCGGGAACACACATTTTGTTCGAGATGTCTCTTCTATGACATTATACTTCAATGGGTGGGTACCAAATTTTTTAACGGACAAAACATCAACTATTACTAGAATAAAAATAATACATACGCTCTAATGGCGTCTTCCTTGTAGAGTATAGGCCTAATGGTCGTATTCTCCACCTTCGGCCGAGCAAACTTAGGTTCGACGATAGGAGGAAATGCTTTGTATACGTCAAACCATAATGGCCTGTCGTCGGCTTTCATAGCTCCTCGTTTTAAGAGACCCTCAACCCTAGAAAACAATATTTATTATTTTATTTCATATGTTGATTGCAAGTTCTCTTTCTCCTGCATTCCTCGGTTTGCCTTGAGAAACTGTAATATGGTATTTTACTCTTTATGAGAATAAAATTTAAAAACATACAGATGAGATAGTTCAGGCAATAAGCAGTGTTATATCATTGGATAAAATAAATTTTATAATTAATTCCAAAATTTTTACTAATTCTTATCTGTTCATAAACTGTGCAAAATGTACGGACAAAAAAACTAGATAGGGCTAAAGGAAATTATAACGTAGTTCTGATAATGGCAGATTTTGGGTCAAATTCTTAACCCTTTTTAATTTTTCGTCACTTTCCCTTATTTGGGAGTTTTTAATTCTTTCCTTGATCTTTCGTTTCATTCATCACCATTTATCGCCCGAAAGATGGACCCTAGTTAGGACAGGAACATCGCCGATATCTCAACATGAAGTTTGTATCAAGAATACCTGACACATATTCGTTCGCTAAAGTAGTTTTAGAGATATTACGGCTGCAAATGTAATTTCTTGTTTTCTACTATCATTTAAAGTAATAAAAATGAGGTGCAGAACTTGGTAATTTATTTTATGCTATTTTTGGAAAATGACAATTGAAAAACACTTTACAAACTTTAACTTATATTTGGTACTGTAGTATTATGAAATTAAGAATAGCATTTAATAAAACAATTGGAGTATAGCAATGTAATGCAAATAGTGATGTTAAATTAATTGTTAAAAATCATTTTGCATTGCTTGAAAGATTGTTCTTTTTAAGGTCTCCCATCCATTTCTCTTGGTTTCCGATATAAGTTTCTGTTGCAGGTTTTTGATGTCTTCTTCCAACTCATTCCCAAGGCGGTCAGTTTCTGCTTTGTGCTCCATTTCCATTTCTTCACATCTAATAAAATTACATTCAAAATTTATAGTACAGAATAATTAGACTATGGCAGATGTTTGCTTTAATAACACAGTGAATTTTAAAAAATTAAAATAAAGCATAAATACAGCAGTTTAATAAAGTCTATCAATAAAAACTTACTCTTTTTTAAATGTCAAATGAATTTCCTTCAGAGCTTTAAGTTTTTGTTTGTGAGCAGATGTGGCTTGTTGAATGCACTTCATAAACGCTCCCGTAAGTTGTTCTAATTTTTGTTCGTTATCTTTTAAAACATTATGGTCAGCCTCCAAGGAAGTAAGAACCTCTGACAAACTCTTCAATAGGCACTCATTGGTCTGCTTCCTGAAAATATTATGAAATTAATAGTCTGCTTATATGCAATAAGTTTAATATATTTATGCCCAATAAAAATTTAAATGGTACTAACCTTGAATCTAGTTGCCGGCTCATCACTTCAAACAACTTCTGTCTCGAGTCTTTACACACTTCAAAATTGTTATCACTCTTTTTTACCTTTGCATTTATTTGATGTTGCCCAATCACTGAGGAAATACTTGGGTCTATTCTTTGACGCTTTTGGGGTTTTTTAGTTTTAGGCGAGTCCTTCAAAAACTGCGACTCGTTTAAAAAATCGGTAATATCTTCGGAAACAAACTTGGATTTTAAAGATTTTTTTGGCATTGACATTTTTATGCTATTAAGTACTGGAAAATCAACTTAAATTTTAACTTATTAGGTTCAAAATATAATCAACAAGAAAAGTTTAAAATTAAAAACGCGATGAGATGACTCAGATTACGAACGAACTTTCGTTTGCAAATTAGAATTCCCGCTAAATAATTTACCGCGTTTTTGAAGTATTTTCTTTTAGTTTTAATTTTTATTCCAATTTCAAAAAATGGTTATTACAATGCATACTTTACCTCGTAAATATTGTACCAATCCTCTCTAACCTACTCGTTGCCATTGTTCAGTAATTTATAAAATCGTCTTTTTAATAATATTGGTTTTCTCAATTAAAATAATTGTTATAAATATTTGCTAATAAATGATTAAAATTATTAGGTTATGTTATGACTTCAGACTGACTGATGTAGACGCCAGACGGACACTGACATTATATACTCTTTGACACTGATAGACCCACAGATTATAGAACTCTATTTGACAGACTATACTACGGATAGCTTGTAAGCCTGCGTCTTTGCATGGATTAAGGAGAGAAATGTGAAAAATGAAAAGTGTCCGTAAAAACACGTCCAATAATGGGTGGTGCTGCGGTGTGCTAGGTTGAACTCAGCGAACTTTACTTCACTTCGCAGCTCCGTCTACATAATATTATACTTAAGACGGCGAGCGGCCTCTTTGGTTCTACAATGATCGGCCGATGCAGAAGCTGTCATACAGTCATAAAAAGAAAAACTAAATAATTAGATTATGGGATGTGTCAATATATTGAGAACAATAAGTGTGGGTAAGGGTGTTACCAGACCAATCGATCGATCGTCGATCGACGGCATCGATCGATGGTGGAATCGATTAGTCGACGTCGATCGATAGTTTCTACCAGACCAATCGATCGATAGTCGATCGACGGCATCGATCGATTCTAGAATGGATTAGTCGACGTCGATCGATAGATGCTAACAGACCAATCGCTCGACGGCATCGATCAATGGTAGAATGGATTAGTCGACATCGATCCGTAATAATAGTACGAGCAACATCGTACTGGCCAAGAATAACGCGTCCTCTTCTGAATACATTTCGAGAGAAACTGATGGTATTCCATCAGTCAAACGATTAACGTCGACCGACGGTCGATCGACTGATTAGTCGAACGGTATCGGTCGATCAATTAAAGCTACCTGACCTATCGATCAACGTCGACCGATGGAATCGATCGATTGGTTAGTCGAACGGTATGCGTCGATCAATTAAAGCTACCAGACCAGTCGATCAACTTCGATCGACGTCGATCGATGCCGTCGATCGACGATCGATCGATTGGTCTGGTAACACCCTTACGTAGTGATTATGTACTCTGTGCGTGTGGTGTGGCACATTCGAGGGACACGAAGTAGTACAGATTGTTAATGATGTGAACATTAGGAGAAATGGAAATATATCATGGAGTAAAGTAAAAGGAATATTATTGAATAACCAACTCCGTAGAATACCCCTTCTTCCATACATATATGTATGTATTGATATAATGTAGGTAATTGTGTACCTTAATAAAATTACTTTACTGTAATAATTTAAATTCGGTAATTTTAAAGAAATTTTTAATAAAATCTATAATATTATTTCAATATTATAATTTTTATCACCAGAAAAGTTACTTAAAGAAAACATTTTGAATAACTATATTAAAATAGGACATAATTTTTCTAGGAAAGTGTGGGCACCCTACAATTATGAAGGATGACCTCAATCCGGCCTATGATTGGTCGAATTGTCATTCCGATATGACGTCATCAATCTTCAGGTACCTCTATGACTATAAGGTCGATTTTTTTGAACATGCCTGATTGCCTGTCTGCTGAATGAGCAAGTACGCTTCATATGAACAACGTTATTTTTACAGTAAAGTAATAGTTCCATTGAGAATTATTTTACAGTATTTGAAAGGAAAACTATCAGGCTTAGATTAGTTCCCTTTCTCTGTGATGGTTAATCAGTAATTTAATGGTTCATCAACTTAAAACTAAGGAACCCCTACATCTGCGCGTGAATCGACCAGTTTTTATATATCTAGGTCCATAGTAATAACAGTAATCGTAATGTTTCAAGGGATGGCAGAAGGGATACTCTTTTAATCTCAAATTAATAAAAAATATGTTTATAATGGCAAATATTATATTATTAAAAATAATATTAGATTTAGTTACATCACAAAAACGAAACAACTCATTCTTTACTAATATAAGCTCTCTTAAAATTACGTTTAGACACGTATTTTTTACACTATTTACAGATTTCAGTCATAGTTCACTGCATATTATGTACGCTTTTCACTTTGACTGCCACACAAACTCAGTTTTTTAGTCGATAGTGACAGCATCTTCTTGCTCCTGTCACTAAACGTATGCTATGACTGTGAGCGATGTTTTCTGAAACACCTCTTGTCAGCTTGTCGAGTCAGAATATCAGAAACAAAGTTTCTGTGCTTGAAGACACGCAGGATGTCTTCTCGAGCCTCTTGTATGCCTTCGCATACTATTTTACTTCTCTGAATATTACCCTGGAAAAAATTAAATAATCTTTACATAACAATAAATAATTTGGTGTTCCTTTTAATAACGTAATTTACAATGTCTGTTGAGTCTGCTCTTTAAAAATTGTTAAAAATTCTTTAAAAATAGAATCATAGTTCTGTTATCCAGTTATATGTCGTTATTCTAAAGCTAATAACGTTTCATACGGTATTTCGGGACCTAATAAACAGAGTGATTCACTGAGACCTTGATAGCTCTAAATATATCTAAATATACGAGCAGGAGGAATATTGTCGCTAGTTTCTATTACCTTGATCAGTTCTAGAACCGCGTGCGAGTGTGGTTGGATGGCGGCCAAGGCGCGGCCCGACGCGGTTTCGATGGCGCGAAGCACTCCTTCCAACTGATCACCCACGTCTGCTTCTAGTAGCACCTACAAAAGTAACATTATTTTCTATATTAAGTGCTAGAAACCTACCTATTATGTCATAATGTCTATATAGGCGTGAATACGTTGTTTTGTTTATAACTACAACTAAGTATCCCTAATATTCTTATACGAAGAATGCTTGGACATAAGTTAATATAACATAAATATACATAGCAGTAATAAGTGCTATAATTATGTAACTGTGAGTAGAAAGAAACAACTTTGTAGTTTCTTGCTGCTTCTCCTGGGTCCACTCACGGTAAGGCTTTATTGAAGCGACGTCCTAACAGTTATGACAGTTTTTTTTTTATAAAACCTAATTTTAATAAAAACATTTCTTTTTGATCTTTAACCCCCGACGAAAAAAGACGGGTGTTATAAGTTTCACGTGTCGGTGCATCTGTGTACCTGTATGTCTGTCTATGGCATCTTAGCTCCCAAACAGATGAACCGATTTTGGTCTAGTTTTTATGTATGAAATAAATTTTTTTATATAATCGAGTGTTCTTAGCTATGTTCAGTGCAAATAAAATTGTCAGAGGTTTTTTTAAATTTTAATTTAAGATCATTTTTGTTGTTGTGTTTGTCATTTTTTTTTATGCCTTAAGTAGGCAAACGAGCAGACGGGTCACCTGATGGTAAGTGATCACCGTCGCCCATGGACCGTTGTTATCGTTGTCATCATCATCCCACCTACCAAATCATCCATCTGCGCGGTGAGATGGTGCACCTTCCAGCCCTCGGCGCTGGTGAGCACGTGTCGCTGGCTGGCGATGGCGACGATGTCACGCGCGCGCGGCTCGCGGCGCCGCACGTCCGCCGGCCGCGCGAAGTGCAGCGCCGTGCCGCGCCAGCCGCACACGTAGCCAGAGGTTAGCAGCGGGCCTGCGGTGAAACAGTATTCATTGACGGATCGTTTTATGTTCGGTTTTTGAAGTGAAAACTTCTTTAGTACGTTGGTGATTTGAAATTCGATGAAACGAAACTGTCCAGTAAAAAGAGACTAGACTCATAAATTCTAAAGTGAGATAGGAAGCATTGTACAGGGGTAGGGGAGTTGAGTTGAGTGGAGTTGAAGGGAGTTGAGGAGAGTTGAGGGGAGTTGAGGGGAGTTGGGGGAGTTGAGTGGAGTTGAGTGGAGTTGAGGGGAGTTGAGGGGAGTTGAGGGGAGTTGAGGGGAGTTGAGGGGAGTTGAGGGGAGTTGAGGGGAGTTGAGGGGAGTTGAGGGGAGTTGAGGGGAGTTGAGTGGAGTTGAGTGGAGTTGAGGGGAGTTGAGACTGGAGTGGAGTGGAGTGGAGACTGGAGACTGGAGTGGAGTGGAGTGGAGTGGAGCGGAGACTGGAGTGGAGTGGAGTAGTAAAACCTACAATTATCATCTTCCCGTAATTTAATTTGTCTCATTATCTTGAAAACAACATTTTTTAAGGTTTCACTGCTACCACGTGTGAATTGCACACATTTTAATTTTTTATACAGAATAAGTTAGTGCTTGATCACAAAACCACTTGATGGTAAGCAGTAATGAAGCCTTGGATGATTTACACGTATTAAGTAGTTAACTAAATTTTAAGTGAATAATTTTTAGTGCGCGTTCACCCGTAATAATTTAGTAAAGCTCTTTAGTTCATACAATTTTACTTAATTACTTAAGTATTTTACTAAATTTTAACTTAAAAGTGCCTGTACAAACGTGTTAAATAAGCCCCGCCCACCTACTTAACAGAATATAGAAAAAATTCTAAATTACTTGTTTACTTGATTACTAAATTTTAATTACTAAATTGTCTGTTTACACGTATTTAGTTAAAATTTAGTTAACTACCTAATACGTGTAAACCGAACATAAAGGTCTGGTGGGGTTCAATATTGATTGGTGGCCATTAACAATATTCTAATTACACTTGTAAGTTGTTTGAGTAAAATGTACGTAAGTGATTTTCGTAACTTTAAATATTAAGAAATTGCGATAAGTTAATTAAAAAGTGTGTTTCTATACATTTGCAAAACAGTAAGTTATTCTTCGAGTTTCGTTCTCGATATTAGCATAGCAACACTAGTAGTAACACGACGGACTCGCCATTTCGCACTGAATTTTAGAGGTAGATAAAAAATAAAACATAAAATTATCAATTTTTGTAGGGTAGATTTATAAAACCTCACTTAGCTGGGGCGCTCTCCTCTTAGGTTCGTCATTCACGTTTCAGTGCTCCGCTGTTTCGCACGGGCGCAAAATTGTAGTCAAAAGTGAAAATGCTTAAATTACAGTTTAAATAGTCAGGAAGAAATCAATTACTTGTGTAAAAGAATAAAAAGGTTAAAACGAAAAATTAACCAAAGTAAAAGTGATCTACAGTGTGTATCGTTGGATTTCGTTGGATTCGTACAGGAAATCGTTGGATTGGATTGGGTAGCGATTCATCACCGCTTATAATGAGCAGATGTAATTCGCAAGGAAATTACACGAAATTACTAAGCAGAAATCTATTATATATCAGTGAGTATATAATTTAAATATGAATACCCTCAGGGATTCCTCTTTTATTCTCTCCATTACTAGCACGTGTTTTCCGTATGAAAAGTATATTACAATATTATTTAAATTCATAACTGGATTGTCATTTGGGGGCCTTACAAATAAATACCTGCTAACCGGAATTACCTATTGGGTTCTTCCACAGCTAGTAAATGTATTCCATAAGGAATTTATCAGTTTATATGCAACATTATATAATACAAACATACTCGGATTATTCTTTGAGGGATTCCAAATAAAAAAGTACCTGTTAATTGCTAGTACATGTATTCTGTAAGGAATTGATATTGCAGTAGTGTACAACTACAAAATCTAATCGCGTTTTCTTTTGAAGGCCTTCTACATTAAAATAAAAAGTGCCTGCTAACAATAATTACCTATAAGGTTCTTCCATCGCTATTATGTACTAGTACTAGTTTTCCGTAATGAATTTATATCGAAATAGTATATAAATACAAAACATAATCGAATTGTCCTTTGGGGACTCCTGTGGGGTTCACTGCTGGCATTACTTTTGAATTAGTTTTATGCAGACAACTGCAACAAAAAGTATTCGCTAATCGGATCTACCTGCGGGGTATTTCCTCTGCATTGTACATTTATTCCATGAAGAATTCTCACCATGTTACGGAGACAACTGCAACAAAAAGTTCTTGCTAATCGGATTTACCTGAGGGATATTTCCTCTGCATTGTACATGTATTCCATGAAGAATCCTCACCGTGTTAAGGAGACAACTGCAACAAAAAGTTCTTGCTAATCGGATCTACCTGAGGGATATTTCCTCTGCATTGTACATGTATTCCACGAAGAATCCTCACCGTGTTATGCAGACAACTTCAAAAAAGTACTCGCTAATCGGATCTACTTGGGGGGTATTTCCTCTGCATTGTACATATATTTCATGAAGAATTCTCACCGTGTTACGCAGACAACCGCAACAAAAAGTACTCGCTAATCGGATCTACCTATGGGGTATTCCCACTGCATTGTACATGGGTTCCAGAAAGAATCTTCACCGCATTATGCAGCTGACTAGCGTATATTCCATACGGAGTTAATATTGCAAGCTATTCGTTGAACTACACAAAGTACTTGATAACCATTGGGATAATTGCTCAAACAAAAAAAATATATATATATAAATATATATTTCTAAAGGAACTCATGTCACGCTGCACAGCACACGGTGAACTGAAACAAGTACTTATTTTTTCGCATGAAACTGCGAAGGATTTTTATTCAACGAGCAAGAGCTGTATATTATTTATTTATTCACAATAAATGTAAACATAACAGGTTCATTTAAACCTAACACCGTTTACAATTTACACGAATCAAGGGTGATTCTCTCACCATCTGCAAATTGCATCTTGGTACTGCAAACGACCTTCGTCGACGCACGTGAGTACATAATAGTATAGTTATAATATATTCAATTACCAGCAATAAAAGTTACAGGGCCATGTGACCTGCCCTTATATTATATATACAGCATTATAATAGCCCATCGGGTCTACGTGTTACTCAAGGTTATCGAGGCGTAGCAAATCATACACATAATGACAATGAAAATTGCACTACTTTCATCCTCCAGAACTTTGAAGTTCACCCGAGTGTTAACTCCGACAGGCAAGTAATGTGAAGTTGTTATAACAATTATTATAGTATCAACTTTTAAAAGTTTTTTGATAACCGTACCACTGCAACGGTGGTACTCAATACCGACGGTGATACCTTAACAACAGTAGCTGTCTATTCCGTCGACAACGCGTTGGTGATGCCTTTTTTTTTTTTCGTGGGTTGTGAATTAAATTCCTCTTTGATCATAAAGTCTGCGAATCAATAACCAGCTAAGCCTGTCATCAGGCCCATAAGCAACAGTAACTTTTCAGTAATATTTCCGACAACCGCCGTAAGGAGCGTAAAAATTGTTCAACCTGCTGGTCGAACTATGCATATGTGACTCTCACACAAAGACAGCCAATGCTGAAAACAAAGCCAGCCTAAAAACCGCCTTAAACTGTCAGCCATAGACGCAAGTTCTAAAACGTTCTCACGATATGGATATATAATAATAATAAGACTAAGAGATTTTATCTATCAAATCTATTATTGATTCACGAAAGGTTATCTTGTTGATAAATTCAGGAACATACCATTCTTATGTCAGTTTAGAACAATTGGCATAAATGTACCTAATTATACAATAACATCGCACATATTCCAATAAAAAAGACAATAACAATTCAGACATTGAAGTATAATGTAATATGGATTTAATTAGATTGAAAGTAAAATAATAAATGTATGTCTACAAATTGATACCTATATTGGCATATGAAATTATGAGTACTAATTCCGAATTTCATTATATTTCAAAACTTAATTTAAGTTCTTATAAACTCTTATAAATTGATATGATCAGTTGTTCAATTTCAGCCGAATTGAAGAAAATAACATCTGCATCCTGTTTGTACACCGTATGTACATACCGTTTGGCTTAATATAGCTAATATTTTTAACGGGTTTTTAACTTACTGAGGCGTATGGAATACTTGTCTTTTCTACACATAGATACAATCTATTAAGTTAGTATTAGTCTACTTTGCAACAATCCGCGTTTAACATGTATGATGGTATATACTTTAAAACATGCGTGGCACCTCCCTCCCTCCCACAACGGAAACATGCACTACAATAATTAAACGTATATACCAACATACATACCAGCACCAACACGTGTTTCGCCCCGAAACGGAGCATCATCAGGGTAAGTTGACTCTACGATGGTTAGTCGGAAAGTGAGCATCGTTCACTGAGCGTGGCGTATTTATACCCAACTCGCCCACTGATTATCTAATGATGTTGTAATAATTAGTAATTAATTAATTATTCAATCAATTAATCAATCGATTAATTAATTAATCAATCAATTAGTGATTCACGCCGGCAGGAACCGGGTCTGACGTAATCTGGTGATGTGTACTGTTGAAAATCCTCAGTAAAGGCGAGTTGGATACATTTATTTGTTCATTCAGCAAAAAAATGTATCCAACTCGCCTTTACTGAGGATTTTCAACAGTACACATCACCAGATTACGTCAGACCCGGTTCCTGCCGGCGTGAATCACTAATTGATTGATTAATTAATTAATCGATTGATTAATTGATTGAATAATTAATTAATTACTAATTATTACAACATCATTAGATAATCAGTGGGCGAGTTGGGTATAAATACGCCACGCTCAGTGAACGATGCTCACTTTCCGACTAACCATCGTAGAGTCAACTTACCCTGATGATGCTCCGTTTCGGGGCGAAACACGTGTTGGTGCTGGTATGTATGTTGGTATATACGTTTAATTATTGTAGTGCATGTTTCCGTTGTGGGAGGGAGGGAGGTGCCACGCATGTTTTAAAGTATATACCATCATACATGTTAAACGCGGATTGTTGCAAAGTAGACTAATACTAACTTAATAACAATGGATTTCCGCAAAGTAACGCCTGATACTATTAACTATAGATACAATCTATGTTTCTACATAATAATAATAAACAAATATACTTATTTGAGTGAATTATTTTCTGGTTGGCCTGCCGGTCAATGATAATGAAATTACAAAAGTAGGTATACTACTGTATACCCCCTGTATATGTACGATTAATTATATTATCCATTGCTTAATGTATTAGTAATTTATGTATTGCTCTATTAAAAGTAAATTTTTTGAATATTGCATATTTTTGAATAATTCCGTGTTAACGGACGATTGATTCATTTTTGCCTACCAGGCTAGAGATACAAACATTTTCTATACATGCAAAACATACATGTATACCGCAGATTGTATAATTATACAATATTATGCTCCGTATGTGCATGCCTCAACAACGGGGTTCCAGCTCCAAAGTAACCAGACATTATCACTAAGACAACATTATACTCAACAAATGAGCGTTTAAATTTGCCATCGAGTGATATTGTAAAATAAGACAAACAATAATGTATTTATTATTTATTTAGTTCAACAAACAAGTACAATTGCATGCTTTACACGTCTGCCAGTAGTTCTCGTGTATTACAATATAAGAGTTTGTACTCTTAACGTACTTATTTTTTACTTACTTGTTTTTAATGTTGCAGGTGTCAGTTCTAGGACGCAGGTACACTTATTGTATTATTATATGGTGGTTTGATATTATTATATTCAAGTCTTACGACTGCGGTCCGCCCATATATCTGTCATCCCTTAAACTTAACAATGAGATTGCTTCTTAATGGCCTCCACCAATATATTTTTTTTAACACTTTCGTTATAGGACTGAAGTCCGGATATTGTTTCCCTTACAGAAATATCCCGACTGTTTATGCATAGTACTGCATATGTGGTGGAAAACACAATTATGCAGAGTTGGTTTAGGCAGTAGTTCGCGTATCGTCAATTCGTCAAGAAACCAAATTTTATACTTACAATACTTTGTAATCGAATTTCCCTTATTGTTCCACACAAGTTTTAATTCTACGGATCATAAGGTTACCACAGTTCACCCAGGTCCTTGCTAATTGGTCAAATCAGTCTAGACAAATAAGGATTATATTTTATATATTTTTCTTTACAAAATATTTTCATTGCGGCCTACTATTTAAATACTAATTAATTTAGAACATAATTATATTCAATGTTATTCAATTTAGTATCTTTTACAGCACATATATTTCATGTGATTTTTGGCCGCAAAAACTCTAAAAGAAGTCGATACATTGACTTTGTTTTTTATACAGGACTGGTGGATCCTCAGCGTGTTCCACTACACTTACAATATTTCTGATAACAATTATAGATCAGTGTTCTTGTGTTATCAGTCTGTTCAAATGGTTCTATGGGAAAAATGGAAAATCGACTTTATCAATGGATGGATTTTAGTGGCCTCAAACGACTTTCGGTTTATTGCCTTTCAAATGAAGCCATTTATGGGCATATCAGTCGGATGGTTTCACAGTCTATTGAGAACATCCGTACAAACGTTTTGTTTTTATATACATATATAGATAGATAATGTTTTTAATAAGACAGTGTTTTTTCATATATACTTTTTATTCCTACTTACAGGTTTGGAATAACTTATAGTTGGTGACATAGTTGCTGCTTTCGTTGCTACACTCGCTGTAGTAGCGTGACCGAATTTAGCTACAAAAAAAATTGGATCCTTCGGAAAAAACTAATTTCAGTCAATACAAGTATCATCAAATTACTTACTCTCTTAGTACTGGCAAGGGTTACATATAAAGGATAACATTATATATTATCGATAATATTGCCAAATCTATATTTACCTCATTTATGTAATTTGAAATATTTTTATGAATATTTTACAAAAAGAATTCAGAATTCAGTGGATATTCCACTTTATTCAGTTAACATTACACTCTTCATGTTCATAGCAAAATATAAAGTTAACTACTTATCCGTAGCATAATTCCCGAGTGTGTTATATATACGGTTATTAGGTATATACTGTTGTCACCAATATATTGCTTAATAGATTGAAATTAAAGAGTAAAATATTGCTATCATATTACAATTAAAAATAATGATAAGCAAATAATATCATTAGTTTCACGACTACCTTCTCTAAACGTCTACTAGTGTTGCTATGCTAATATCGAGAACGAAACTCGAAGAATAATTGATGATTAAACGAACTTACCTGTAAGTGAAGTTCAATCCCAATTATTCGAGAGCTTCGTTCGAAGATATTAGCATCCCTCCCTCCCTAGTGTACATGTCATATACACTACACCCCTAGTCGTGAAACATGAAACAGCTCCGCAAATCTCTGAACTGAATGACGAACCTAAGAGGAGAGCGCCCCAGCTAAGTGAGGTTTTATAAATCTACCCTACAAAAATTGATAATTTTATGTTTTATTTTTTATCTACCTCTAAAATTCAGTGCGAAATGGCGAGTCCGTCGTGTTACTACTAGTGTTGCTATGCTAATATCTTCGAACGAAGCTCTCGAATAATTGGGATTGAACTTCACTTACAGGTAAGTTCGTTTAATCATCAAATATATCTAATATGTTCCATGTTGTTCAAAAATTCTGACAGTTGATGCAGTATGTTGTAGTACACTGTAATTTACCATTACCTATTCATTTGTAATGATAAAATTATTTATTTAGTTCATAATGTAAATTGAAATTTGTATAAGGTTTATAAATGAAGATAGTTTTCAGTAGCTTACTTGTGTGTTACTTACAATAATCTAAATTTTACTAAAAAAAATAACCGACTTCAAACTTACTCAAAAACTACTTGTCAGATCTCGTTCAAATTTATGTGGGATTACATGACAAGCACCTGCTTTCGATTAAAAAAAGAATCGTCGAAATCGGTTGGCGTGATGTTGAGTTATTCGTCCATTTGTCGCGCACATACTTAATACAAAAAGACTTCTATGGTTTTATCATGGATGCCATTGTCAGATCTCAATAAAATTTATATGGGACCACATGACAGCCACCAGCTTTCGATTAAAAAAAGAATCATCAAAATCGGTTCACCCAGTCCAAAGTTCTGAGGTAACGAACATAAAAAAAAATACAGTCGAATTGAAAACCTCCTCCTTTTTTTGAAGTCGGTTAAAAACATAATATTTATCAAACAGTACTGGTTTCGTACAATAATTACGTATCGATTTCACAAATTTCTTGCGTCGTATATATTATATTAGATAATTAATAAAGACTCACGTTTCGGAAGTGGAGTGACGCTAACAGGGGGCGGTGTGGGCGGCGCGTCTTCAGGAGGAAACTCACAGTGCCGCACTTCACTGGTCAACCTGTACAAATACTAAAACATTAAGGCCCCAACTCAGAGTCACTAACGTTATTTAAATCGCTCCTTAGTACGGAATTTGTATGGAGATACTTTACTAAGGAGCGATTTAAGTAATCGGTAGTGTATCTGAGTTGGGGCGTAACACACATAGCTCTTCACTTAAGTTATTTGGGACCTTAAGAAATCTTTTTAAACGTATCTTTTATGTAAAAATTTAGAAATAGAAATAGAAATAGAAATAATCTTTATTGTTTCTGTTGGTACACTTGATGTTATACAGGGATGAAATATTCTCAACAGGGACCCATTAGGGGTGTACAATATTATAATCGTAATAATTTTAATAAGTACTAATATTAATTTATCTATTACATTAAACATTCATATTCTATATTACATTAAATTAAATTACCATTACATTTTATCACACAATATAAAATATCTATTACATTCATATCAATTAATATTATAATTTGTCAATAATTTTCTAGTCATTTAAATTTTTATTGTATAATTTATTTATCATGATCTAGGAAGAAGTCCGTCACAGAGTAATAACATTTTTTTGTAAGCCAGGTTTTCAATTCGCTCCTAAATTTTGGTGTCGGTAAACATTTGATTTTACTCGGCAAAGCATTAAAAACTCTGCCACACATCACATAACAATTTTTTTGATAAAGTGTGGTATTGATTCTTTTCCCCAATACAATACGATCTGGATTACGATGATTATTTGCATATACGTCTTTGGCTTTAACAAAAAGACTTTCATTATGTTTTAAAAATAACGCTAACTCTAATATATACATGCAGGGCAACGTAAGCACTTCTAATTCGCGGAACAAGGATTTGCAGGATTCCCAAGGTGGTGTCCCACAAATGGCCCTGATACACTTCTTTTGGGCAATAAAAGCTTTATTTATGTCTGGTGAGTTTCCCCAAATAATAATACCGTATCGAAGTACAGACGCAATATATCCGTGATAGGCAGTCAGCAATGTTGACCTTGATGATGTTTGTTTCAGTTTATGGAATACGAATACAAATCTGTTTATTTTGGACGTAACTTTCTCAACATGTGCTTTCCAATTGCACTTATTATCTATAGTTATGCCTAAAAATGTCGTCTGTTTTACTAGAGTAATAGGATTATTATTATATTTTAAGTCAATTTGGATTTCTTTTTTGTTCTTGGTCAGGAATTGTACATAACTAGTTTTGGTTAGGTTAACAATTAAATTATTATTGCTGAGCCATTGAATTATGTTGTGTATAGTGTTATTAGCTTCGATTATATCTTTTTCAGCGTCATTAGTTAATGTCAAAATAATAGAAATATCATCTGCAAATAGAATACATCGATTGTCAGTAACATCTGGTAAATCATTTATATACAATAAAAATAGAAGAGGACCAAGAACACTTCCTTGAGGCACACCAAATTTGTTTTGTTTATATGTTGATTCAAATTCAATTACTTCATTTTCTTTGTTAAGTCCTGTAATTGAAACACATTGCAGTCTATTTTCTAAGTAAGTTTTCAGCCAATTTAATGCTTTGCCACGTATTCCATACTTTTCTAACTTATCAACCAGTAATGTATGAGAAACAAAATCAAATGCTTTTGTCATGTCGAAAAATATACCAACCGCGCGTTTTTTACTATCTAAAATTTCAATTATTTCATTTACAAGATGATAACATGCATGAGTAGTGGATTTTCCTTTTTGAAAGCCAAATTGTTGTCTTTTAATAATATTGTTTTGTGTAATAAAGTTCTGTATACGAGTACACATTGCTTTTTCAAAAATTTTAGAAATAATCGGGATTAAAGTAATAGGCCGATAATTGTTCATTGATTTTGTATCTCCTTTTTTATGTAAGGGCTTTACAACTGACTTTTTCAACATACTAGGAAACGATTCACATTCAAATGAAAGATTAACCAAGAAAGTGATAATCGGTGCAATTTCATGACAGGAATATTTTATCACCTTCGTCGATATTCCATCAAATCCCACAGAACTTGTATTTTTTAAAGCCATTATAATTTTTTTAATTTCGTCTATGCTACATGGACGAAGAAAAATGCTATTGCTCATGTTTAACTTTAATGTGTTATTAATCATATTATTATTATTTTGTTCACTCTGATGGGTTAAACCTATTAAATAGTTATTAAACTGTTCAGCTATTACCTGACTTTGGTTAATTTTTTTACCATCGACTTCTAATTCTGTGATGAATTTATTAATTTTTGTGCTGTTATTCTCATTTTTTATTAAATTCCAAGATGCTTTACATTTATTATTAGACTCGTTTATATATTTATTATTATAATTACTAATTGACACATTTATACATTTTTTTAAAAGTTTTGAATATTTAACATAAGAATCCTTCTCACATTGTGACTTATAGTACTTGAACCGCAGATATCTTTTTGTCTTGCAGCTAACCTTTAGGCCTTTATACTCATTAAAAGAACTTTATATCACGTTAATTAAATTTTATTACCATGAAACAAAGTAATATACTCAAGTTTAACATCGCCAACATTATATTGTGTAACTCAAAACGAGAGACCCGATTTTCGGCCACGAACCATATATGTATACTCTGTGCTAGAACATAAATTTTAAATTTTAATTTACTAGATAAACATGTTGAAATCTTAGCCTCATCTGCATTTAGTAAATAAACAAAATAAAAAAAAAAAAAAATTTATACTCATTATAAACGATTTTATAATCGATTAAATTAATTGATAATGGAACATAATAATAAATTTTATGAATTATTTACTGATTATAAGTACAATATTAATTGTGATATGAATTTATTCAATAATAATTGAATAAAATAAATTAAAAACTAATCATAAATATAAATAACACACTTAATATTATTAGCTTAATCTTAATATATATAAATTACGTGTCACGTTGTTTGTCCGCGATGGACTCCTAAACTACTTAACCGATTTTAATCAAATTTGCACACCGTGTGCAGTATGATCCAACTTGAAAGATAGGATAGCTTATATATAAAAAAAAAACTTTTGACAGAACAGAGTCTGTCCGGGCAGCTAGTAGTATATACGAGTATATATGACAAGGCCTCACATCTGCTTGCGCGGCTTCTTCCTGGGCTCGCGGTCGTGCGGCGGCGGGTCGGGCTCCTCGTCGGGCGAGGACGCCGCCGACTCCGTGGTGGAGCCCGAGCCGCGCCCGCCCGTGTCTTCCCAGCCGCAGCTTGCCGCGCAACCTGTTCAATATAGATACAATATGTTCAATATATTAACTAGAAATATTGATTTTTCAAAAAAGTAATGATGCAGTTTTAGTTTTCTTCAAAATCGGCCCTGAGGCTCGTTTGAGCACATTTCGCTATCCTGTTTCGAATTTGGCCATCCACGCCCACTTGAAAATCCGCCTTGTATATGTATTAGAAAACGTTATTGTATTTCATTAACGTATTCATTGTGCAAAAATTATAATTGTACACGTACCTTGCACGGTACTTAACGTGACACCGCTGCCTAAAGCGACGCCACCTCCGAGATTGACCGTTCCGATGCCAATATTGTTGATATTGATGCCTCCCAAGTTGACAGCACTGCCAGAGTTGTTCACGTTTATACTGCTTGTTAAGTTGGTGCCCACACTCACTAGCCCAGCAGCAATAGCGTTAACAGTGCTCTTCGAAGGTGATCTGTGGACAATAAAGATTATTTAAGGTGCATGTTATAGCACTGTATTATTACAGTCATATGATTATCTCTTTTGAGAGGTATCTTATTATCTACAAGCATACTAAATAATATAAAAATTTTAAAAGCGGTACTTCAACATTGTAATCATATTTTTGTTCATAAAAAATATGAAGTATAACACTTATAGTAGTACTTAATGAATAGTACAATAGTCTACTACTAACCCATCAACCTCTCGTTTCCTCAATATGGACGGCCTCGGTAAGACGGCGGCATTGGACACTGGTGTCGTCGGCAGCCGGTGCTCAGACAGTGTTTGGACGGTACTCACAATGTTTACTGTGAACATAGATAATATAATAGTAATCTATTACTGTATGTGACATAGCATTTAAAAGCATGAACAATAACAATTAACAATTTTTGGCAACCTATAACATAGATGTCTTCAAGAAAAGAGTGGCTTTTATTGAGTTAGTGCGCTCACCATCCTGGACCATATCTCCACCTATCATCAGGTGTGATTGTGGTCAAGCATTAACTTAAGTAAAATAAAATGGGGAATAATAAGTCAAGCCGCAGATTTTTTTTTAGGCCACGGAAACCAACCTCTGATTTTATAACTAAGCCATGGGAAAATGAGAAGGCTTCTAATGAACTAATTCGCCTTTTTTTAAATGCCACCTGAATATTCTAAAAAAAGCGTCAAATAAAGAACAACAAATATTTTTACTTGTCCCACTGATTTACACATCACCATCTAATTTACTAACTCGGCCACGGATTTTACAATTAACCAACATTTTACGTTTTACAGCTTGAACATAATATGTTCCTCAAAATATATAGTTCAAGCTTGAAGTATAAAACATCATATTTTATAATTTAGCATGTGAAATAATACAACGTATTCTCTTATCATGAAAATAGCGGCTGCATGATCTGTTTGAAGCCAGTCAGACGGGCGCCACTGTCCATTTGCACCAATCAGAGAGCGCCATTCGATTTTCACGTGTATTTGTTTATTGTGAGTTGTCATGTGTATTTTTTTATTGTCATTCTATTGTTGGTGCGCTCGTTGTTACATAAGTGACAGAAACAAATCGCTGCAAACCCGACTCCACGTAGTCTTGTCTGCCCTACCCCTAGAGTGTAATGTAAACCCGCGTAGGCGCGGAGGGGCGAGGCGGCCCGCGAGCTGAGGAGCAGGTGCTTTTAACGCTCGCCGCAGCAGCTGAGGCTGGCCGGCGTAGCCGGCCAGCAAGCCGAAGCTGCGGTGGTGAGCGTTAATAGCATCTGCGACGATATGATCGCGTGGGACCGCCAGAGCCCCGCAGCGCCGGAGCCGTGACAGAAACCATGTCTGCTGATTGCTTACTGCATGCGGAATGCCTCTTGCTATTTACCGCTTGCTATAGACCTTTTAAGGGTGTGTAACGTTTGAAGATTAGATTATGTATTTGAAAATTGGATTAAATGAAAATTAAGTCAAATGAACGTTATATAAAAAGAGCAATAAACTACATATATAAAATTATATGAAGTAAACGTTAAAGTAAATGTTATTCGAGCAAATTAATGAATCATAACATTATAATATGAAATAAACTTTAGATCACATGAAATTATGTTATTTGTTTATATAGCATATGAAAATTATATCATGTGAACATTATTTCAAGTTATATTATAATAAAAGTTATTATAATAACTATTACACACCTTAATTTTAGGTAGGTTTTGATGACAATTCAATATATTTGATGATAAATTTAGGTATTTTGATGATGAAAAATATAGGGTGAGTTACAAATTATTCATGTTGCAAAAAAATTAAAAGATGCTGAATTATAAAACTTGATGTAGATAAAGTTACTTTATTGGTGTCATATATCAATATTTTAGAAGTTTACTATTTGAATATATGTTACAAATGTAGATGCTAAAAAATAACTACCATGCTAAGTTGTATTTACAGTAGCTTACTTTGAAGATTTATAGTGGCTAAAAGAGTATTTTTTAGATGCGCATTGATGGTGGCTGACTTAGTAATTTAGAGGACAGTTTAGATTTTTAGTCGACAATAATGCTATTAAATAGAAGTCAGTTTAATTACCACCCAAATAAAATGCTTAAATATAGATAACATGACTTAATGTTATAATTTTCTTTTAACTTAACAATATTATAAACAATGTAACAAACCTGATTGTTGATGGGCTGGTTGATGTGAAACCTGATGGGGCGACTGGTGACTCGGCTGTAGGACGGGTTGATGCGCTTGCTGGTGAGAGGGCACGTGAGACGTTGCCAGGACCGGCTGGTGTGTTTGATGCGTCGCTTGATGCGTCGGCTGATGGGTCGGTTGATGCGCTGGTTGGTGCGTCGGTTGGTGCGTTGGTTGGTGCGTCGGTTGATGCGCCGGTTGGTGCGTCACTTGGTGAGTGGGTTGATGCGTCGGTTGGTGCGCGTAGGGAGTGAGCGGTCTCGGCGCACGCGGCACCTCGTAGTATAGCTGCGGAGGCGCGCTGTTGCCGACCGTACCGCGAACGCCGACGGTAGCCACGCCTACTACTTGCGCGTGCGACTACATTCAAAGAATAATAACAACATGAACATATTAAAGCATGACAGTTGGTTGACAGGTATTTATTCTAACTTATCTAATTTAGATATTGACCATATACATAGAACAAGAAACTGAAGAAAAAATGCTTGATTCAGTTACTTAAATTAAACATAAATTTTATCATAAAATGTATAATTAAGTTTTTGCTAAATAAAATAGTCTCTTCTTAATTGTGCATCGATGTTGCACACATGGTATCAATAAGAACTTTTCATATTTCTTACTAAGATTTATCATGTCTGTTTTAACTATCTAATTTACTAATCTAGTAATCAAGTTACCTTGGCAGGTTGATAATTTCGCTGCAACAGGGGCAATGGACGAGGAGCCGCCGATGCAGGGGACGTGCTTGAAATAACGCCACTCGCTAAATAAACAACAAATAAATCAAATTTATTATGTATGTGGGTCTTGAAAGTATAAGTATAATACATATAAAAGTCCAGCTAGGCTGACCCTGTCTGCAAAGCAAAGGTTCCCAAGTTAGATCCCAGCCACTGCAGATTTACATGGCATAATACAAAGGTTTGAATTTGATAAAAATATGAATTAATGTAAATAATTATACAAATAAAATCAGTACAGATAAAAAGCGTCATATCTAGACCGACGGTAACTAAGATCGGTGAGACCTATGAAATAAAAAAAATGCATCAATAAATAGTGCTTCAAACTTACACGTAAGCACAGTGGTAGTAGGCAGCGTGACGATGGCGGAGTGCGGCGGCGCCGGCGCGGGGCGTGGCGCCGCGGCGCGCAACGGAGCCCGCCCGCCGTACACCAGGGCGCTACGCCCCCGGCCGCTGCCCGACCACGCATTGTTGTTCGCTGTTGGTGTTATGGTGTTCACGGTAAAGATACGGTAAAGCTTAGAATCTTTGTTTGCTCACGAGTACGTATAATATGTCGATTAAATGTGGGTAAACGATATTTATTTTGAAAGGATCGTAATTTATTGAATTTTTAAGTTTCAACATTAAGTAAATAAATTCTCTGGCGCATTAGTACTGCAACTGTTTGTTTGATAACAGACCATTTTGCTGAGATCCAAAGGAGATATTGAAGTGTAATTTACAGTATTTATATATGACAATGCAACACAGCCAACATACTCTGCGCAAGCGCCGTTTGTGAGGCAGAGGGTGTGACCGGGCGCACCGCGAGCGACGCGCCGGCGGCAAGGCCGCGGGGCACGTGGCTCGTCATGCCCTTGCTGACTAGCACTCCACCCGCACTGCTTACATTCACACTCGATAACACTGTAAAATACGAATGTATTTATTTATTTGAAATATTTGTTGCAGACGTAATGTATAAAATAATACTTTAATTGGGATAGTGATCAATTTTTTTTAATACAGCGTCCTACTGTTGTCCTAGAATGGGGTTAGAAATCAAAACAACCAAGATAATCAAAACTTCTATGTTCAATGTTAAATCTTAAAATTTATTATTTATTCAATGAAGAAAAATTAATAATTTTTATATAACTAGGTGTTATATTAAGTGCTTTTTGTTGTTTTATTTTTAATGAATATGAGTATAATAACATCTAGTAACCATTATTGCTTCATTGTTTGTTAATATGTTATTTACTGTTTTTGTATTTTACAACAAACAATTTTGTTTCTACAGTAATTAACTCTTAGGCTGTGTTCCCAGTAGGCAAACTGTTAGCGGCCGACTACTGAGACAGTCGGCGCGCGTAACGCTGCAAACTGCGTATAGTGAGCGCAAAACTAGCAAACTGTGGAATATATATATGGAAGGGCGTATTAAACCGATACGCCGCAAACTCAGTCGGCCGCTAACAGTTTGCCTACTGGGAACACAGCCTTATTACTCTGGTAATATTGAATAATGTTTTCCTACAATGTTGCAATCTGACTAATAAATAAATGTTGACACTAGTTTATCATAAAGATTGTTATGTATAATAAATCTTATAACCAAAATAAGATATTCAAATAAAAGTAGGTAAGTATTTTAATTAAGACCTAAACATTACAGTGGTAGTGAATATTATGTGCAGTTTTAAACAAATTAATAAATATCATACCTGGTCTATTATTATGATGTGGCAAAGTTGGTAGCACTCTGACACTGGGAGGCAGCGTGCGCACAGCAGAGCTCACCACCGACAGCCCCCCCACATTTAGCACCTGTGCAGCACTCACTGAGGACGCCACGCTGACTTGAGTGTTACTAGCACCGGTGCTATTGGAGTTAGACACCTGGGCCGACAACTGAGTCCCCTGACTTATTATCTGAGTGGCTGGGCTTAATATTTGACCGCTGGGACCAATAAGCTGAGACTGAGAGATTATCTGAGAATTCTGTCCCATCAACTGAGAGCCTTGACTGACGATCTGAGTTCCTTGGAGGATTGGTGCACCACTGACAATCATCTGGGGCTAAAAGGATAAAGTTTTTTTATGTATTAATATAATACATAAAAGTAAGTAGGTATTTTGTATTTGTTTTATTTAAAAATTTTATGCAATATTGTTAAAATTCATGATAAAAGAAATAAAGTACATGTGTTATATGTCGATTTTCAGCAGTTAATAATTCATGACTAAGAGAAATTAATGCAATATTTGACAAAAAAACCTTGAATGTGTCATTGGATTCATCTTAAATAATTGAACAGACAAGAGATTTACACGAAGCATTTTAAAGCATGATAATACAGAAATGTAATAATTGCGTATGTTTAATATGTTTATACCTGTGACGCGACGCCAGTAACAACCTGGGCAGCTGTTCGCATGAGGCCAACGGGGCCCGTGTGCGTGATGATCTGACTCGCACCTGTAGTCTTCGGCTGCCCGGAGATTAAATGAGCCATCTTTACTTCAGCGTTCGACATACTTTTCACAATTGTGATCTTCTGAGGCGCTGCTAAGTCAATCGGATACATTTTTCCAGTTGTGACTGACCTATCATTTTCCAAATTGTTAGTCATTGTAGAAAGTGAACTGCCAATTCTTCTATAAAACCATTTTACGTCACAAGATATCTTCTATATTTCATTACGGTATACAAGATCTTAATCCTCAAGATAGAATTGTGAAATCACTCTAAAATTCGAACTTTTCAATGACAGACCCAAGCCTGAAGCCTTCCTTCTTCAAGCAAGCAACACATAGCATAGACAACGAAGGACAATAGAGGAAGACATATACATAAAAACGTAAAAAAACAAAACAGTACTATGTTGCTATACTGCGTATATTTTTCATATTGGTAACTTTTTTCAAATAAAACAAAATCTACAGTTTTTTGAAACTTAATCAAACGAAATGTGCGAATTTAAGATAAAAAATGGTTGTCTGTAAGTTAATGGTTGTCAGTCTACGGACGGTAGTTTAACATGACAACGTCATGACAAAGCTCCGCCCCGCCCCGATCCGCTCTGCCCCGCCCGGCTCCACTCCACTTAACTACGATCGCCTACGGCATCGGCTACGATACGCCGATCGTAGCCGATAGTGCCTATTCTCGCTTTTGCCACTCTCTCGCTCGCGGAACGCGACATTTTTTTAACCGACTTCAAAAAAAGGAGGAGGTTCTCAATTCGACTGTATTTTTTTTTTTTTTTTTTTTTTATGTTTGTTACCTCAGAACTTTGGACTGGGCGAACCGATTTTGATGATTCTTTTTTTAATCGAAAGCTGATGGCTGTCATGTGGTCCCACATAAATTTTATTGAGATCTGACAATGGGATCCATGAGAAAACTACATAAGTCGTAAATTTGTGTTAAGATGTGCGCGACAAATTGACGAATAACTCAATATCACGTCAACCGATTTCGATGATTCTTTTTTTAATAGAAAGCTGGTGCTTGTCATGTGGTCCCACATAAATTTGAACGAGATCTGACAAGTAGTTTTTGAGAATTTGAAGTCGGTTATTTTTTGTTAGTAAAATTTAGATTATCATGGATGCGCCAGGCACTCATCATTTTAATAGACGTTATCACGTCAAAAATTATCGAAAAAATTAGAAAAAAAAACAATTTTCAGTCTATTAAAAAATAATTCTTTCTAATTATTGTAAGTTAAATTGGTTACAAATAGTAAAAACAACGATAATTTATCGTATATTACCCCGGTCACTCACATACGCGCAAATGTTTGACATTTTTACGAATGTTTGCACATAATGTGAAGGGCGGTCAGGCAAATGGGTTCGCCGTTCGCGAGTGTACAAGCCCATTTCCGCTTCCTCCTACACTTTGTTCACGAATGTTCAATCTTGCTGTTGTTATTATGTTGTTGTTATTCAAATCCATTTTCAGTACAGAAAATAAATGGTAGTACGATTAGACGTCACGAACCACGAAAAATTAAGACATACATCACCTTTTTAGTCGTATGCGCAACTGCTCGCACGAATGTGTGGGAGACTACACGAAGGTTCGAGGTTCGCGTGCTTTCATGTGCGACAAAAAACCGACACAGCTTGGAAAACCCCGAATGCCTCGAAATCTTCACATAATCATTCGCGAAGGTCGTTCCACACTTGTGGGTTCGCGTATTCGCGCGAATGTGAGTGACCCGCATTAAGTACGATTCGAATGAATCTACGAAATATTATCCGTACCTTATGTACTCTCTTCAATTGTAAATAAAATTGTTGAAGTATCTTGGCTTGGTTGAATAGAGTATTTCTATAATCCGTTCACAAATCTTAGAGACTAAATTGACGTTTCATGGGTGACCAGTTTCGGGTGCAAATTAAATAGTGATGTCCATAAACCGAAAAGTAAATCGGAAAATTTTTCACAGCTTTTAAAGAAGGTCAACTATTTGTGTGATTATTGAAGAGTCCCTAAAATTAGTATAAAAACAAGTTTAAACAACCATTATCATTCATATATCCTTAATATTGCCCTTGCTTACTAAATTTATAAGTTATTTTGCTTACAAGAACGAGTATTTGGTTATGGTTACATTCGGTATACAGCTTATTTCATACTATTTAGCCGAATACTAAATATCTAGGTAGATATGAGTGTCACTACTAATATGTCACTATTCCTATTACATAGCTTACGATTCCAAAAACCGGAAAAGTAGATCGCACAAAGGAGGTGGCCAACATCTGTATGGGCATTTGCCCCATTTGTGAAGTTTAATGTACACATATTATTTTTACCTCACATTAAAGCTTACAATACCTACTTTGATAATTTTATCAATAAAAATCTCTAGAACTCGGGATTCTCCTTTTACGGGCAGTTTTAGCTTTTGTAGTTTGACATTCTGCAAAACATAATATGTAATCGTGAAAAAGTGTTTTAAAGAGCGATTTTTGTATTAAATAAATACTATTTATCTTTTGGATAATTAATTAATTTATGTCTTTTACTTAAATTATGACTTTATGACCTTATTCCTACAAAAAGAAGTACCAGCAGTACTAAATAAAATATACGTAATAACTTGTCACCTACCTATCTGTAAATATTCACAAGTAAACGTAATATAAATAAAACTGCATATTGATATTATTAAGTGTTTCATTATATACATTTAGGTACACATACGTAAAAATTAAGGAATAAAATATAACAATAGTACCAAATAAGGCAAATAAGGTGATGCATTCAATTTTTTTTCAAATTGAAAATCATTTATTCGTTTAGGGATCATTGATACACTTATGCACATATTTTTTTAATCAACCAGCTTTTCGCAAAGGTGCTTTGTCATGGAGGACAAGAAAAGCTGTAAAAATCTCCTCAACACATCTTTTAAAAATAAAAATACATTGATATATTTATAACAAAAAAATATACAGCTTGTACAAACTGGTTGCAGAGCTGGTCATTTCCATGCGTCTTTGTCATTTATGTACTCATCTACAGTATAGCCTTTGCCTAAAAGTTGACATTTTACATGTTTGGGATTTTATTATAGAACTGTACACCAAGGCCCATAAAAGATCGCTGCACTTTAGAAAGACGGTAAGATGGCGTTACTAACTGGTGCATTCTTCTTATTTGGCGATTATTGATATCACAACTTTGTTTACACGGGCTTATATTATTCCGTATAAAAACCACATTACTATAAATATATTGTGAGGCTACTGTAAGTATACCTATTTCTTTGAACTTGTCACGCTCTTTTTTGTAGTATGAAAATTGGCCGGTTATCTAAATAATTAATTAGTATGGTAGGTTAGAATGGTAGGTACATGGTGGAAGTGTGTCCAGAACTTGAAAATGCTTCAGAAATCCGGCAACGCATCGGTGATGCCTTTGGTGTTGCTGATGTCTATGGGCGACGATAGCCACTTACCATCAGATGGATCATCAGCTCGTTTGCCGGCTATTTCCATAAAAAAAAAGATAGAGATAGATGATAGAGATCCTACAGGAAACAGCCCATTTGATGCACTTTTAGGTTATTGTTGCAGCTGTATATTGAATAAATAAAACAGCTGTATGTTGAATAGAGAAAAAGTAAATAGGTACTTACTTTTTCTCTATTCAAGATCAGCAGTAATTAATATAGAATCTAAAAATGATGCAGGGGCGTCTATATGATCTTGATGACGTGCCCACCCCAAATACCAAACTAATGTCATCACGTGACAACAACACCCAACAGTCCGATTGCCAGATATACAGCTGCAACAATAACCTAAAAGTGCATCAAATGGGCTGCTTCCTGTAGGATCTCTATCTATTAAGAGATACGTAAAATATTGCCTGTTGCTGATATGTCGCGACTTAATACGACCTCTCAATAAATACGGGCTGTTTCCGCCAACTTGTGCTCTCATTTCTGAAGCATTTTCCAGTTCTGGACACACTTCCACCATGTACCTACCATTTTCACGAATGTGTTCCCCATAATAAGAGCGTGCTTGTTTCAACTGGTAAGTTCCCAACGCCACCAGAATTAATTCACTGTATGTGAACACCGGGAAAGGATTTAGCTCATTTTGGATTACATTTATATGTATAAAATGAGCTCGCCTCCTGTTATAATTATTTGCGTCAATGTACGAAGCCAAATAATTTGGTATATTAAAATAATGTAATGCTCTTCTAGCAATTTCTTGGCAGTCAGGTCTGTCTTGGATAGTGGAATGGAATTTGTTAATAAGAGCTGCGGCTATTTTAAAATCTGCCATTAAATGCCTAGATGCATTGTTAAAATATTCTTGCCGGAAGATTTTGTAATCTCGCTTAAACCTTCCATTAATAACTTTCACTACCCAACGACATAACGTAACAAAACGGGTTTTGTTAGCCTGGATAGTAGTAAGTTGGGTTTGTCCAGCATCGATATTTTCTGGTGCAAAAACTTTTAAGTTGCAGGACTCTAAGAGAGGTATGGAGTCCCGAAAACCTCTGTCTAAGATTAATATGTCATTGACTCTTAAATAACGTCTCATTGGTCTTTCTTCATTGCGAAATAAATCTATCATAATTTCAGCATCAGATTGAGTAGCGGCATAAGGACCAATTACATCTAAGATATGCCCATCACAACACACAATAATAAAAGGCTTTACAAGATTATTGTATTTATGCAAACTGTATGTTTTTTTTTGGTATAGGTAATTGCTGCTTTTCTCTATATATATGTAAGTGCCATCACAAATTATTATTAAAGGAATTTCCTCTGGAGAAGCATCTGGATTGCCAAATAGGGCATTTGGTATATACAAATTCTTCTCAGCTGCACCTTGAGGTGTTACATGTTGTAATCCAATATGTAGCGGCACAAAGTGTTCGGAAAGACAATTTCTAACTTTTTTCAGATGCAATTCTAAAGTAGAACGGGCCATCTGGAAAAGAGTTGAAAGCCTTCGATCACTGTCACCAGTTCTTAGTTTAATTAAGTATATGGCTAGAGAGGTGCGTGGTGTGACTATTAATTTTAAGGCCGGTACTTCATCGAATATTGACAAAAATTCATGAACCATCAATCCAGTCCAATAATGGCATATGTGGTTTGGCATTTCCTGAACATTTTCAAAGTCAAAGGCTTCAAAGTCCCTTGTTGTAATAGATATTAAGTCTTCAATTTGATTTGATGTGAAAGTATTGCCAAAGTCACTAATTTCATGAAGCAAATGCCACTCATTTGAATATAAATGAGTTTCACAGACTCGAGCATGGACAGGTACGTAATAGCGATACTTTTTTATCAACATCCCCTTAATAAATGTTGGTATTAAATGCCACGATCTTTCTGTGCATCCTCTATATATACAATGACGTGAAGTATTACATGCTCTTTTATAATTGGGTAATACAGTGGTAACTGCATTCTCTCCAATGGCAACCTGTTGTTGGGGTAAAATAGGCGGTAAAATTGGAGGTTCGGGAATATGTTGGTCTTCAGGAAAGTCAGGAACTGATATTAATGGCCTATTTCTTTGCAATACCAACTGCCTTTCTGCACGAACAAAACATGTATGACATGAAAGGTTATTTCGCCAGCTCGAAACCTTAAACAAAGATAATTAATAATGTAAGTAATGTAATAATGTAAGTAAGGGCTTGAAGTTCAAAACAAGCACAGATATATCTTTTGAACCTTCTAGGGATCTTTTATAATTATTTATTTTACCATTTCTACTATAAGTTTTTGGTCGAAGGAAAAATTGTGGGGAACCTAACATATTCCGAGAGATTTTTATATGTACTACAACAGTTGGTTCACTTTGATATTATCATATCCATCATATTCATATCCATGTGTCCTATGAAAGAAAAAGCCTTTGCCTTGAACATAAATGTTAATAAAATAATGATAAATAGATGATACCTGATGCTCAGCATTCCAAGAGTTAATAGTTTGGGTTATGTCGTTACTT
Organism: Thymelicus sylvestris; assembly: GCA_911387775.1. Taxonomy (NCBI): domain Eukaryota; kingdom Metazoa; phylum Arthropoda; class Insecta; order Lepidoptera; family Hesperiidae; genus Thymelicus; species Thymelicus sylvestris. The sequence continues at coordinate 11,797,952 of OU426895.1, forward strand.
AGCTCCAGCACGTGATATCTCAATCTTCTAACTGAGCGGCCACAGCCTAAACAAATCATCGTATGACCAAACTGCCGTATTGTTCCGTCAGTTTGTTCATTTAATAATAAGAAACATGCATGGCAAATTGTTGCATTACCTAGTAGCTGAAATTAAAAAGTAAAATAGTTATAAAATAGAAAGAAAAAATGTTAGGAGCCTATTATAAAATATAACTTATTTTCTAAACGTATTGCAAAAAAAAAACAGGATTATTGTACATCGCCGCGTGAACCTAGCCGTAGTAAGCACTACTTAATAGTAAAGAAAAATGCTAGGTATACCTGTATTGCAGTGATCCATTCTACCAATATGGATTGCAGGTTTCTTGCTAAGGAAGATATGGAGTGACGGGCCATGCGCTCAATATCAACCGCGCAATTAATACACCTCATGGCAAAAAATCAAATACAATTAATATTTTGCAGAAATGAAACTGAAAAATATTATTTTGGCAAATGACAATATAGTAGACATTCGCACTTCTGTCAGCCAATTGTCAACCTCCAGTGATGCCGGTCACTCACATTCGCGCGAATACGCGAACCCACAAGTGTGGGACGACATTCGCGAATGATTATGCTTCGCATATGCTTTGGAGGCATTCGGGGTTTTCCAAGCTGTGTCGGTTTTTTGTCGCACATCAAAGCGCGCGAATCTCGAACCTTCGTGTAGTCTCCCACACATTCGTGCGACCAGTTGCGCACACAACTAAAAAGGTGATGTATCTCCTAATTTTTCGTGGTTCGTGGCGTCTAATCGTAACACCATTTATTTTCTGTATTGAAAATGGATTTGAATGACAACAACATAATAACAACAGCAAGATTGAACATTCGTGAACAAAGTGTAGGAGGAAGCGGAAATGGGCTTGTATACTCATATGCGAACCCATTTGCCTGACCGCCCTTCACATATGTGCAAATATTCGTAAAAATGTCAAACATTTGCGCGCATGTGAGTGACCGGGTTGATAGCAATGGAGGTAGTAAAAGTATATTTGTATACAATACAACTTATTATTATTGTTAATTTATTATAACTACTCACGGCGGAGTTCAGAAGAAAATTAAAATTCTAGTTATGTTATAATAAATGGAAAATATGTCTTTTCAGAGGACTAAAACCTTGTACAAAAAAACGTATTTTAACCATTTCCGGGGCAAATATTGGCCACCTCCTTTAGCTGGTATCATTATTTCGAACTTTGACATTACGGGTTGTCATTTTAGTCTCTAAGATTTGTGAACAGGGTATAACTAGTCTGTGCATAGAGTATAGTGTAAAACGTAGTGATTAAGTACTCTGTGGTATAGTGCTGGCTGTTGGTGAAATGTATGCTGTGTTGTGTTGTTGTTTATGGTAAAACAACAATGGCGGATCATAGCAGTGAAGGAGATTTTTCTAAAGAAAATATGAAAAAATATAATAATGAAAGAAGAAGCAGTAAGCAATGGGTTAGATTAAATGTTGGTGGGACTTATTTTTTAACCACAAAAACGACTCTGTGTAGAGATCCTAATTCATTTCTGTATCGATTAGTACAAGAGGACAGTGACTTAATTTCAGATAGGGTTAGTAAAACGTTTCAGATTTAAAAATACTTCTTCCTATGGTTAAATGCTAATTACTATGACAATTTTCAGGATGAAACTGGCGCTTATTTAATAGATAGAGATCCTACATATTTCTCACCAGTGCTCAATTATCTTCGTCATGGTAAACTGGTTATCAACAATGACATAGCCGAGGAGGGCGTATTAGAAGAAGCAGAGTTTTATAATATTACGGACCTTATACGATTAGTTAAAGAGAGAATATGCCTTAGAGATACGCGACCGCTGAAGGACTCCAAAAAGCATGTGTATAGAGTCTTACAGTTCCACGAAGAAGAGTTGACACAAATGGTCTCGACGATGTCAGATGGTTGGAAGTTCGAACAGTTGATCAATATCGGTTCCCAATATAATTATGGAAACGATGAGCATGCGGAATTTCTTTGTGTTGTGAGCAGGGAGTGTGGTACTTCACTGAACAGTACTGAGGTGGAACCCACTGACCGTGCTAAGGTGCTACAACAAAAAGGCTCACGTATCTGAGTGTTTCGGCGCTGCCTCTACTTGATTTTTCAAACTATATTGTGTGTGAGTTGTGTACATAGATTGTGATGTGAAAAGTTCAACCACTTTGTCTATTCAAAGTTCTGATTAATTATAATATGCCACTTATTATTTTTTACATTAAAACAATTGTTTGACTAAGGTTCATAATAATATTGTTCATGATTTTGATTCATAATTTTATTTTTGTAAAATTTCCCACAAATACATTGGAAGATGTTATAAAATTATGATCACAGTATTGTAAAAAAACTTGTTATTATATTTCCCACATACTATAAATTTATTTCTATTCAGGAATTACAAGTAATTTGTACTATATGCATTTGTAATTTCAGTAACTTGATTTTGTAAGGTGTTATGATATTAAATTTTACCTACTCATTTTTAATTGGTGGAGTTGATAGTTTGAAGTTACTTCTAAACTAATCTTAGAAAATCATTAATATAATCTACCAAAGACTGCCAAATCAGTCGAAAATGTAACAACCAATGCTACCTTGCAATAGTAGACTTATGTAAGTATATTTTCAGTGGTCAGATTGATAAAATGTTATTACTCGAAAGGTTTACAAAACATGTTCATACATAGGTACTTATACAGGGAAGTAAAATAAAGCTATAAATTATCATTCTAGTTTTTATTAGATTTAGCAATAAAATTAATCACATGAAATTTGTGTTAGTCCTGCTGTAGTGATCAATCAGACCAATGAAAAGAAATATTAAAAATTTGAGCTCATTTACATTGTATTTTCTGATTACCTGCCTACGTTTTGTCTACATTTGTTTTTAACATTTTAATCAACTCTATGAAACCTTGTTTTCTGAATTGTAAAGTACTTAGTTGTATGTCATACCTCGCATTTCAAATACCTTTTGTAAATGAGCTCTTAAAGTTAATATGTATACAGTCTAAAATTGTTTTGAGTGGAGCCCATGCTAAGTATTTATTCACCAACAGTTATTGCATTAAAATTTTACATAAAAACATTAAATGTAATTTAAAATTTAATGCCTTAAATTGGAGCAGATAAATTTCGTAGGAAAATTATTTGTTAAATTGCTAGTTATGATTTGTTAATGCTGTGTCAGATTTGAGTTAGGAGGAATAAGTCGAGATTTTAAATGAAACAGTTACGCTTACGAGAATTTTTGAACTGTATACATACATCCACCATTAGGGATGTTTCACAAGGTTCACGAGTAAATTAACTATATACTGACAGTATGATCAAAAAATGTCAACCGTTTATTTCAATAAATATGAAATCTCCATTCATTTACAACTCATAGTTTATAATCTTTGCAGGTCCATAGGTGAAATATCTCCCTTCGGAGCATAATGTACAAAACGCAAAATGAACACAAGTCGCAAAATGTACAATTCGCAAAATGTACAAAACGCAAAATGTACAAAACGCAAAATGTACACAACTCGCAAAATGTACAAATCGCAAAATGTGCAAGAAAGCCCACGTTCACATCGATTACATAAATGACACAAAATATTGATCTGATTTTTTTCAATTGAAATACAAACTAGGGATAAAATAATTCTTATTTATTCCACAAAATATTTTCCCCTAAACACATTTTACTCACAACAAAGTTGGTTCTATATTGGTTAATCGAAATATCACCTACTTAACAAAAATAAAAATCACTATTAACTATCAAGTCGCTACAGCTTTATCTGCATAAATGCAGTCATTATAGGATGAGGACATTGTATGCCGGAGGGAAATGATGCATGAAAAAAAAGTCTTAAACTCCACAAGTAAAATAAAAATGGTTGTCTGTAAAGTCAGTTTACGGACGGTAGTTTAACGTGACAACGTCATGACAAAGCTCCGCTCCGCCCCGCCCCACTCCGCTCCGCTCCGCTCCGCTCCACTCAACTACGATGGCCTACGGCTCACCTACGGCATCGGCTACGATACACCGATCGTAGCCGATAGTGCCTCTCTCTCGCTTTCGCTGCTCTCTCGCTCGCGGAACGCTACATTTTTTCATAGATGCGCCCGGCGCTCATCGTTTTAATGCGTTATCACGTCAAAAAACATAAACTTACTTACTTAAACATAAAATTATGTTCGCGCGTGAGAAGTTCTACTTCTTTGACATCATTAAATTCCCTCTCCCTTCTACTCTCTCTCCCCCTGCCCCTACCCTCAAACCCCTCCCCTCCCCCTCCCGTCGCCATGGCGTCCGGGTGAGGTAGGGCACTTAAGAGTATCATGGGTAAAAATATTTATCTTGGTAACTACTCTTCCAGTACCAATCCGGTCTAGTACCAATGTAATTTTTATTTTTATAAATAACGATAGTCCGATTGATAGAACCACAGGCAAAAAAAATTGCCCATGGATCGACCAGTAGAACTCGGCGATCGGACCACGGGCAATAAACGTTCGAATTTTACATCTGGTAACATCAAAAAGAAAAGCCCTTCAAAAATTTAAGTTCCGTGTCGCCGTGAAAGAGGCCTTAGTGCTTGTTGTACATTTTGCGATTTGTACATTTTGCGTATTGTGTACATTTTGCGTTTTGTACATTTTGCGTTTTGTACATTTTGCGAATTGTACATTTTGCGACTTGTGTTCATTTTGCGTTTTGTACATTATGCTCCGAAGGGAAATATCTCTTAGGGTGATTTTGAAAAGTATTGTTATCACAACAAGTTGATTGTTAATGAGCATAAGTATATAAATAGTACATAAAATGTACAGAACCTTTTTAAATTTTATACTAAATAAAGATACATGAATACAACTGTTTTGTTAACAACAAAGTTCATATTATATTAGGATATAAAGACAAATGTATATTCGTAATTGCTTTATTTCACTGAATAAGTAAACAATTGACTGAAAACGTAATTATTCATTTGACACGCCTTCACTTATTAGTTATTACTTAGTTATTCAATTTATAACTAAATATATATAAATTTATAACATGATGTTTTAAAAAAATAAAGATTAGCGCTATTTAAAACTTAAAGAGTTTAAAATTACACAATTTATTATAAAATATTGCATTCAACTGCATTAAATACAAGATAACATGAGCATCTTAAGATAGATAGATACCTTTCTGTAAAAGATTAAGACTGATATATCAAAATACAGATTCACAGTGAAGTCACTCATATTTTGTAAGGCAATGGGGTTTATTGTTTTTCTATAATTAAATATCCTTATCTGTTTAATAACAATAATGCTCATTAACATAGCTGCCATGATAGCTGCTTAGCACCAATCTGCCATGTAGGTAAAGTCAGTAAACAATTTATGATCTGCAGTACTGAGTGGACGAGGTTCTTTTGGGGGTGTCAGTACTGCAGCTTCAGATGTGAATTCACTATCAAAGTTGCTTACATCTTCTAAGTTATTTATAGTTGGCACAAATGGTGGCTTGACCTTCCGAAGGAGTAGTTGTTCCCAGTTGACATTGCGGAAGAATGCCTGCTTCTTCACATCCTCTGCATCCCTTTCAGATGAACCTAAGCGTCTTTCGGGGTTCTTCCGAAGTAAACGACGCATTAATGCAATTGCTTCCAGGGATAATGTTCTAGGATAACGGACTTCATCATTAACTATTGAATCAAATACTTCTCCTTCATCCTCTCCAGGAAAAGGAGATTCACCGACTAACATTTCAAATATTAATACACCGAGGCCCCACCAATCCACAGCTCTTGTGTATGATGTCTCAGTTAGGACTTCAGGAGCTAAAAACTCCGGTGTGCCACAAAAAGTGCCAGTCCGATCACCCCATCCCATACCTTCTTTGCAAAGACCAAAGTCAGCAATTTTAACATATCCGTCTGTATCTAACAGTAAGTTATCTAGTTTTAAATCTCTATAAATAATATTGTTCTCATGTAAATACTGTAGGCCTAATACTACACATGCTGCATAAAATACTGCCCTGGGTTCAGTGAACACATCAGCATGGATGTGCATCATAAGGTCTCCCCCTGCTGCATACTCCATTACAAAACACACATGCTGGTCTGTCTGGAAACATGCAAATAGATTCACTAAGAATGGATGTCTGATTGCATTTGCAACCTCAAATATTCGTTTCTCAGATAATAGTGAATCTACTTCATCTCTGGCAATAATGTCACCTTTTTTTAAAGCTTTTATAGCAAAATACTCATTAGTTGGTTTGTACTGAGACAGGATGACTTTGCCAAAATGTCCCCTTCCTAAGACACTTAACAACCGGAAACTCTCCATTGACATTTCTCCTGACTGCCTCCTAGAGTCTAGTTCTTTACCAATGGTTTCTCGAACTGATGATGATGATCTTGAGGATGATATCCTCATATTGCTTGTAACTTCTACTATTTGATCCTCATTGCTGGGAAAATCAAGATCCAACCTGGGCGATGGAGAAGGTGGATATTCTACCAGAGGAGTATTGCATGATGGTGTCTGAGGTTCTCTAGCTACATAACTGTCTCTGGTGTATGAATCTTCTAAAAATGCAAAAGCTTCTTGTAATTCTTTTTCCATTCTAAGGGTAGAGACATTTGGAGGTGGATGAAGAGGCAAAGCAGGTTTTATTGGAGGTGTAATAGGCACTTGTGGTGTAGTAGGAGTGGTTGGTAGACCAAGTGGCCTTACACCAGCCATTCCAGCTAGAGTAACATTTGGATTCTCAATTTCCTTATTATCAAGAGTTGGGGACTCTAAACTGTGAGTCATATGGGCACTTTGAATATTTTGAATTGATGGAGATGATCTTTTCAATAATCTGCCAAGTATTACTGCAGGAATAGGCATTTCTCCATAAGGTGATCTTGGTATATTTTTGCCTTGTTGCTTGAATATTTTTCTTTGACGTTGCAACTTCGGCTTTCTTGATATAATAGGGTTTAAGAATTTAATTTCAGCAAATAATAGCCCTTGGGGTTCTAGTTCTAAAGCCATTCCGTGCCTAATATCATCAATGAATTCTTCTAATCTCATGAACTTAACACCACAAAGCCCACGCCAATCTTTCCAATGTATGCCTATTTCTAGTTCTCTTGATTTATCCAGCTTAATGGTGAACCTGTAAAAATAATGAGAATCGTTTTTAATAGCTATCATAAAATTTGTGTGCCAACAGTTTAGTCATAACGTAAGTATGTGTGAACATAGCCTAATGATAAGATAAAATGAGTAATCACAATGTGTTAGGAATCATAAAGATTATAATTCAAGGAAGCAAAGTTTATTATCTAAGTTCATTTGTTTCTTGCACTGAGTAGATATTATTCATAAATTGTGAAATATTTGTTATTTATTACTAAATAATATTATTATCTGATTTATGCTATCAGTGAAATTGAATAGGTTTTTGAAATACAGTTTGATGTAAATCCCAAACTAAAAATTTCATGTTTGTATGTGTTCTCCACTTTAACAACAAAACAGATTTCCTATGTATTACTAGCAAACTGTCAAATAAAAATGAAAACCGAATACAAAGCATAAATCAATACCTCTGGTCCCAAGCTTGTTGTGAGCAAGGCCTCCAGCTTGTTTGAGCCACCGTATGATTATCCAACTTCATAACTGCCATTATCTCATTGCTCGTATCTTCCTTAATGCTGTAGGTATATTTCATAGAATTGCGTATTGTTACACCTTTCACAAAAGACTTTAGATCTGAAGGGCTAGCCAAGGGATCTCTGCGACTGCGCCCAGGGACATCTTCGAGCAAATCTTGACATCCCATTAATCTCACTTCCAATGTTCCCGTAACTTGAACACATGGGCTGATCATTGGTGCTGGTGATAAGAATTGGGTCCTTACACCACTTGTTCCAGACAAGCTGACATAGCCGGGACTCGAACCAGTGCTTCTTAGCTCATGGCCAAGCTCTATGAATGCGGCACTCTCAGCAGGGAGCTCCTGCCGGCGCATGTCCAGGGACCTGCGGAGCAGATCCAGTTTCTGAGTTGACTCTACAAGACTCGTTTGAGCTTCTTGTAAGGCCTTTTTATCAGTAACTTTCTTATCACTCTGTAAAAGCCGAATGGCATTCTTAGAACCCTCCACTACAGCTGCCTCAATGCGTAGACGGTTTCTAAGTTCAGCAATTCTTTCATCTAACAATTGGTCCACTCCACTCATTTCGATGCTCCTTCCATCGCCATTTGCACCAGCGTTGTCACCTTTCTGCTGCTTACTTAACTTTGAAATGCGCAGCTTTAGGTATTCTATTTTATCCTTGGAGTCAGCTAACATTTGATGAGCCTCAGCGAGAAGCTTCTTGTCTCGAGATTGATTACTGCTACTAATGCTCTGAATCATGTTTTCAGCACCCTGTTTCACCTTAAGTTCTATATTTAGTTGTTTTTCAAGTGAAGCTAACTTACGATCGGTGGTACCTTCACCGAGTTGACGTTGCTGCTGGGCCGCCTCCGAAGCCAAAATAATCTCCTCATCATAGGATAGATCTTCAGGTGACGTAGGGGTTGACTGGCCGCGCGACAATAAAAGCTGCGATTCTAGCTCTTGCAAGTCTGATTTGAGCTCATTTAGTTTTAAATTGGCTTTTTTAACAATATTTGCTACGTCGGATAGCGATCTTCGGTCAGTAGCCACTTCGCGCAGTTTCTCGGCACCTTCTTTTATTTTGAGTTCTTTACGTATCTCTCTACGTATGACATCCTTGAGTTCTTCCAACTTGGAGGGCAATGCTATTTCTGGAATACATTCAGTCTTGATTCCATACTTGACACCCAACTCGTAGAGGACAGGATGTCGAATATAATAACCTGGGTCTGCCATAATTGAGGATGCAGTCTAACGTCAGTTAACCATAATTATGTGAGAAAATATCACAAGTATTGCTTCAGGATCACAAAACGTAGATGATAATAAAGAACATAAAACTGTAAAACCTTTTTTGAAATATATGTGAAATCATTATGACAAAACTAAATCCAAATTAATTAAATAAATTAATTAGAACACAATTTATAAACAAGCTCATCGGTCAACGATACCAACGAAACGACGAAACGAAATCCTACCATTAAACCATAGACTTATAGATGACGTATACCATGAACAAAATTAGCTATAAATTCATGTGTTGCTTTATGCGCTCCCTAAAAAGCTTCTGCTAGAATTAGCTTAGATTCTTTTCAAGTACCTGTAGAAAACATAATTTTTAATAATTTCATTAAATTTCATATATACTTTACGTACTCGATACATAGCAGTATTTAAAAGATACTCAGTAGAAGAATGGGGATCATTTGTTTACATTTGTATCGGCTGTAAATCGCATAGAGTATAGGTATTACGTTATTCCGTTCGGGAAACCTGTGCCTTACAATAGTCCCGACGCGAAACATGTAGAAATTAGTACATTAACCTGTTATTACCTGTCTCTGTCACTCCCACGTAAATAAAATGCGTTTCACTCGCACAGTGCAATGACTACCGTTTTATGCGAGCGAGACGCATTATATTTACGCGGGATTGACAAAGACAGGTAATAACAGGTCAATGTACGAATTTCTTCCTGCTTCGTGTCAGGACCTAACACCTCGTTTACATTCAGCCCCTACCGCTGCTCCTCGCGCTGTCGGCAATAATCCCCTTGATACTGCCGTGGCAGGATCGATAGAAGTGTAGTGTTTACATACTGCCCTACCACTCACATCGCTTTCGACTTTCGGCAATGGCAGACGTCGAAATATTACTGCGACGGAGCTGAATGCAGTGTTGCCAATGAAAATTTTTGGAAGGCCGTGTACATTATGGGCGCCATTGACGATGCGATCGATCGGTGCGATCCGTCGTTGCCGACCGATCGCACCGACGGATCGGTAGTGTATGTTACCGCTATGAGTGGCACTTTTGAACCGATCGATCGGTGCAATCGATCGATGCGATCGATCGCACCGATCGATCACATCGTCAATGGAGCCCATTAGATAAAAAAGCCGTGTTTATATGGGAAAGGATCAAGTGTGGGCCGTAGCAATCCAATTACGCCAATATATACCATCGGTTCAGCGCTCGAACTAAAAAAAAAGGTCATCGGCAGTGAATTTGATGCCCACAAAACGAGTAATACTTTTCATTAGCCTACATTAACATCAATATAAGCCTGGTGGCGCTGTTTTAAGAGTTTAACATTCGTTAAATGTTTGCAAAACAATAAATAAAATTGACTTTGTGAAAATTTGCGAAAAGCCGTAGAATTTGCTACGGCAATAGGGTTCCAGCCGTAGCCCGTAGATTTTGTGATTTTTTGGCCTGAAAGCCGTAGAACACGGTAATTGCCGTAGCATTGGCAACACTGGCTGAAAAACCGCTCTTTTGGGGAGCGCCGGGCAGCGCAAGTAGCAGTGGTAGGAGCATGAGAAGTATTGTTTTCACATACTCGTCCTGCCCACTTCCCTACCTACTTTCCTGCTCAAATGAGCTGAATGTAAACGAGCGCATTCAAAATATTTTGAGTTACAATTATTTATAGACGAGTAACCGCCCTCGCTTTGCTTCGGTTTTCTTATTTTTTACACCTTGGGTTACATTATTGGAGTTTTATTAAGGATCCCTAATTTTTTAAAAATATAATATAGCCTATGTTACTCGGGGATAGTGTAGCTTCCCAACAGTGAAAGAATTTTTGAAATCGGTTCAGTAGTTCCGGAGCCTATTCAATGCAAACAAAAAATCAAATCTTTCCTCTTTATTAGTATAGATAACCATACAAATTATTCTCAATATTAAAAAAAACAGAAACTTTGGAGGATCACTTCTGGTGCATCTGTCCGTCTGTCTGTCCATCTTTCTGTCGGTGAACGGTATTCAAAACCTACAGTGTAGGTACTTCTCGGTAACCTAGAATCATGTTTGGCAAGAAGCAATGTACAAGTTAATGGGAAATCCATAAATGTGTGGTTACCTACAAAAAAAAGTTTTCTATCATTTTTTACTACCTAGTAGCATGGGAGTCATTGTGTGTAGTGTAGATACATGTAATATAATAACGTGTATAAAATCCAATGAATGAAACACTACGCCATCCAGTCGCCATCTATTAACCAAAATATGATGTATCCATAATTAATTGTCTATGGGTCGAGAAGTAGTCATGCCATTTGCAGCGTCATGTCTTAGACTGGGAATACACGTCAGATTTTGTTTCCGATTGTCTGATCAGACTATCTGATCGTATACACTCGATACACGTCCGATTCTTGCGTCAGACTTTTTCTGAACGCAGTCGTTCTCGAGCTGTGGCCTGTGAGAGCTGTGAGTGCTTGCTTGCCAGAAAGAAAAGATGGACGACGAATTACTGTTACCTATTGCATATTTGCTCGTGTTAGCGCGTAAGAAGAAAAAACGTCGCTATTAGATTCACCCAATCAATCTGACAGACTTACCGAAAGTAATTTCTACTACATATTATTTTTCTATTGATATTAAAATGTGCTTATTTTTAACGTAAGTAAACTGAAAAAATGTACAATATCTTATATAGTTTGAGGTATAACCATGAAAAAAAAATAAAAACAAAAATTAAATGACATACATAATTATTTTCTTTCTCTTTTCGACGTCCATTGAAACTAGGATTGCCAGCTGGCAAGATTGAAATATCTGAACAAAACTTCAAAAAGTCGGGATTTGTCGGGACATTTTATATCTTCTAGAGACTTGTCTGGACATCATGTGAAATGTCGGGACAATCCAGATGAATCCCGACCATCTGGCAACCCTAATTGAAACTCATGCTTCTTCCAATATTTCGTTACACACGTTTTCCCAAGCCAAATATTACATTTGTCTATCGTGACACCCTTCACTGCCTGTATCCCTTATGCAAATACGTTTTTCTACGGCCATAATAAGCCGTTCGATGTCGTAATTTTCCACCATCATCCGAACTACAACGATGCGATGCGTCCGTTCAATGTCACTCAAGAGAGTCAAATGGCAAGTCGGAAGGAGGAATCGGACGTCTATTTGGTCTATGTACAAAAGTATGCAGACCGCACCTTCAGACAATCGGATCGGCAATAAAATCGTAAACGTCTTGGCGCTGTTTCCGACTCGGACGTCCGATCCGACTATCGGATCGGATGTGTATTGCGTACTCAAACAAATGTATGGCACGAGTGCCTTCCGATTGTCTGATCAGACTATCGGATCCGACTATCGGAGAGAAAAATCGGAAATCTATTCCCAGCCTCAAAAACGTCAAAAGTCAAATTAATATGCCGTCAGGGTTGCCAATGCTACGGCAATTACTGTGTTCTACGGCTTTCAGGCCAAAAAATTACAAAATCTACGGCCTATGGCTACGCTGCTGGAAGCCTATGGCCGTAGCAAATTCTATGGCTTTTCACAAATTCTACGGTATTTATTTATTTATTAAAAAATACTGTTTGCAAATATGCAAACATTTAACGGAATTTTAAAACCATTAAAACAGCGTCACTAGGCTAATTATGATGTTAATCTAGGCTAATGAAAAGTGTTCCTTGTTTTGTTGACATGAAATTCACTGCCGATGACCTTTTTTGTTAGTCCAAGCACTCAACTAATGCTATACATATATTGGCATAATAATATATTGGCAGCTGTGAAAACAGCCCGCAGTTGATCTTTTTCCATTTAAACACGGCTTTTTTTATATAATGTACACGGCTTTACAAAAATTTTCATTGGCAACACTGGTCACTGTGTGCTATTGACGCCAGTGTTGCCAGATTGCCAGATGGGGCTATTAAGCGCTAATGGGGCTATTTCCGTTACCGAGCGGCTATCATATTTTACCCCTTGGTTACGTGTAGCCGCAGGGCTATATTTCAGCGCTCGGGCTAAAACAAGAAAAAGAAGGTCATTGGGCTTGGATTTCTCAACAAAGTGATATGAAATTGACTGCCCATGACATTTTTTTAGCTCCTATACTTTGAACCCTACATGGGACTATCTCGGGGCTACACGCGCACTCCGGCAAGGCTATTCGAGAAAAAATTATCTGGCAACACTGGTTGACGCCTGACGGCTGTCATATTCAATTGATTGAATTTACCAAGCTTATTGCTTAGCTTTCACTTCACAGTTCACTTCCTTTTCTTTCTAAACAGAATTAATGTATTATAGCAGTTATTAAATGAATTGTTCTTAGGTTGATTTGCAATTTATAGCATTGAAAGTGGATAATCTGCGAAGTTTATAGATTTTTATAAAATAGAATGTGCTAGAAGAAAATAGGTGAACTGTCAAACGGTGCGAAGTGTCTACTGATGTTGTATAGTGTACTTGTCATATTTGTTTTATTTTACGAAAGTTGGGTCGTTGTTTTAATGGGAAATAATGCCAGTTAAAGTTGATATCACTCCGCCGCCTCCAGCGAACTCGAAACAACCTGGCGTCACTAAATCTTTGTTATACAATGGCTCTAAATTTCAAGGGCATCAAAAATCAAAAGGAAATTCTTATGAAGTTGAAGTAGTCTTGCAGGTTAGTGTTCTAAATACGCAAATTCATTTACTTCGTTTATAGTTTAATTTATTAGTAAGCATGGAAATAATTTAGTGACTACAGCTTGTAAGTAATTATATGTACAACATTTATATTCGTTAAGTCAACAAATCAATGTATACAGAACCATATTTAAAACCTGTGTGTGTATAAGGTAATTAACACGAATTTCAATAAGTTATGTTTGAATTGTGTCATAGCATGTAGATGAGGAGAATTCATATCTTTGTGGATATTTAAAAATTAAAGGATTGACAGAAGAATTTCCTACATTAACAACATTTTTTGATGGCGAAATTATATCTGCAAAATATCCTTTTCTAACAAGAAAATGGGAAGCGGATGAAGATGTTGATAGAAAACACTGGGTAAGCTCATCTCTATTACAATTTCAGTTTTGATTATTATTTATCTATATACTATACATGTTTGCTGCTGATGATGCTGATATTAATATTTAACAGTATGTTTTAAGTAATATTTATTAATTTTCATTATATTTATTGTCAATTTCAGAGCAAGTTTGATTTATTTGTACCATACCTGAAGACATTCAATTCGGATTCCTTTGACTATGATTCATTAGCAAAAGCAGATTACGTATTTATGAGGTGGAAAGAACACTTTTTAGTGCCTGACCATACAATAAAGGACATAAATGGTGCTTCATTTGCTGGGTTTTATTATATATGCTTTCATAAGTCTGCAGCTACCATAGAAGGATACTATTATCATCGAAGTTCAGAATGGTAAGCTTATTAAACAATATATTAGTAGCTGAATATCACTGCAAAGTTGACACAAATTTGTTTATTAAATCTTTACCTGTTAGCTCTTTATTTAATAATTAGGTATTTCTCCTATCATTCACAAATTATTAGAATGTAGAATAGGGATGTTGACTAATTTTAGGATTCAATTTCATTTTATAGATAGAACCTTAAGATTCACGAAAAAAATATTATAAAAATAATAATCTTCAATTTAAAAACAAAAATTTATAAATAAAAATCATTTTCAAATTTCCCGCCAAAAACGTCACGTGACGTCACTAGCCGATATTCAATACTATCTGTCGACTGAAGTTAGTTGCACTTTCATATAAAATAGGAACAATGACGTCATAAGCTCCAAACGGCGTTTGAGGTCACGTGACAGTGAGTACTATTTTTAACATTTTAAAATAATTATATTTAATTTATATTGATTGATTTCGACAAAAGAATAATATTTTAGGTGTTTAAATGTTTTCCTTGATACTTTAAACATAAATTTATTTTAATTTACTGTTAGTGTCAACATCCCTATTGTGAGATTTATGTGCCAATTTCGAGAAAAAATAATTATATTATGGATGTAACGTGATATAATTTCATTGAAATGAGTAAACTATTAAGTAACCAAAAACCTTTTATTAATTTTGTTTGTTGTTTTGTTGTACCTGGATAATATAGTGAATACTTTTCACTTTGTCTTTCAGGTTTCAGTCGTTAACATTGAGTCATGTGCCGGAACACAGTATTCAAATCTACGAGTTCAGATGAAATCATTTTGGCTGGTGAAAAATTTGGATGAGTTTTTTTTTCTCTCATAGTACTTACATGTTCCTTATGTCGCAATTTTGTTGGATATCTTTTAAAAGACTAAAATATCACCTTTTAAGTTTCTGCACTATAGATCAAAGTCGTAGATGACGAGAGTTTTTACTACAACAAATGATCCAGTAACAATGATATTTTGCAATAGATCAATTGATTGAGATTATAATTATCAATGAATCATTTCAACAGCCTGGTCCTTGCATATACTTCCAGTTTAACACAAAGACAATACATAGATCTTATGTGTTTTGTGATAAATTAATGTTTTGTACTTATTTATTACAATAACCTGATTTTTATGTACTTCAAAAGCTAATAATATATTACTTAATATTCTCAGTTGTGATATTACGTACAAATTATAAGTAGTTTTATGCCTTCTCTGAATCTGATGTTATTTGTTATTTTTGTATTGTTATTGCAAGAGTTACCCATTTACTAATCAGAGAAGTATATGCAAGCTCAGTCTTGTTTCTTTTAAGAAATGGATATTTGACTGGATGTTTGTAGCATTAGGAATTTAGTGTTATTAAGAAAATTAAATATTTTTTTTTCAATAAACATCTTTAAAATAGCAATTTATTGTTTCAATTTAATTTAAACTTTATTTATTACTATTACTATTAATATTGACTACATAATATTGTAAATTCAGGGGAATATTGTTATAATTGTATACTTTCGAAGTTGATCAAATTGTTAATAAATATTTTCGGTAAAGTCAAAATCATCCATATGGAATGTTGATAATTATAATAATGTTTGGGAAAGAATGTTGAGGGTTATCACCACTTAATTTATTTCATTAAAAAAATATTTTAAACCACTGATGTGACATATTGTCAATAAGGTGGTTTAGGATGCTAGACAGAACGTAGTGATTAAGTACTCTGTGCTAGACAGTTTGATGGACACACATAGCTACAGATAAGCAGCGAAAAACGAAAATCCAAAAACCAAAAAAGGTCAGCATAATGTCCAATACTTTGTATAGTTGTATAGCTATGAAATAAAAGGACAATTCATTTTCAATAGTTTTAATATAACATCGATATTTACAATAAAATACTGGCATCAATAATTTTCTAATTTTATCAATTAAATGTATAATAAAGTAGCACATTTGAGATGTAATTTTTGATAGGTATATAATGTTAATTGATTCCTAAATCTAGCACACAATACAACATTTACTTGAATATTTTAATTAAAATGGATTGAAAAAGGCCTTTCTGTTCAACAAAATATGTTAATTTATTAGTAATTATAATTTGAAATGAAATTGGCCACAATATCATAAAATTGAGAAATTGTTGATGAAATGTTCCATGAAATTAATAAAAAAAATATATTTCTGATAATTCCATAATTTTGTTGATTCTTTAACTGGACTAGAAACATCTATATATTACAATCCTTGTAGTTTTGTTGATGTCAGCAGTGTATGCTATCCATCATTATCAAAGAATTATACGTCTCGTCTTTGTAGCTTCATTATGACGATACAGTTAACTAAGCACATATTTATGATTAATCTTTCAACACCCATTTAAACATTATGTGACTTGGGCTTGGGTGAGATTAGACAGAAATAAATAGTTGGCAAATGGAGACTTTGAAATAATGCACAAGAATAAAATAATAGAAACAAATTTACTCCATGCTATTAAATTATAATTATTCCCATAATTTAAAATACCAGAAGATAAAAATCAAATTTAAAGTAAAACTTTTTTATATGCTTCTTAAAACACTGGTTTAGAATAATGCATTATTAAAATACATATGGATGTGTTACCTCACAGACATGTTACCTAATGATTTACATGGCAAGTAAGGGTTAACTAGATGGTTAATAAATGTGAAGCAACATTTAGTTAGGGTCTCTCCACAGGAGGCGACGAGGTGGAAAATTGATTCAGACATTTGACATTTATTTTGGTATTGGTGGGTTACAATTAGGTAAATGCTATATTTTAACGAATTACTGAATAATCCGCACATCCGCACATACGGAACGCTGCTTGGTTAAATAACTATACTTTGTGATTACTATTTGTTTTGTATTTCTCTAGACATAATTAAGTTTTTATGCATAATGTAGTTTCTTAACCTAATTATTCTCTACACATCTACTACGATCAAGATACATTACTTACATAATTTTAGAGATTGTTGAATATCTTAATACTTAAAATAAACTTTGGTGGGATCGTTCACATGCTATATAGTTGGGCAACTACAATTTCAGTTTTCAGAAAAAATAAGTGATTAGATTTGTATCCATACTACTTACTTTAAATACCCCTGGCGCATGGCGCGGAACTAATGTCATATCAAATAGATTCATTTTGTGATTATTTAAATTTAGCTATGTTTACGCTAAGATGTTTTTTAATAATAAAATTAATCAAGACGTAGGTAGGTTAATGTTATTTATCTGATAATTTCGAATTTTAAATTACATACAAGCGACGATATTCCTATCCTAGAAGCAAAATGTAGTTGAGGTCGAGATTAAATTTTTAACATTATTATCAAAAATATTTCAGTATAAATGTAGTAATACGTAAGCAATACAAAAGTAGGTGGGTTCGAATTGTCCGAAACGATTGGTTATTTTGAACAATTAAAAATATAACTAGGTATAATTATTTCTACACAAAGTTTATAAAAATAGAGTTAGGTCTGCGCAATTATTTATATCTACATAAGTACTTAATAGTTATAAGGTTTGAGTAAGAGGCAAGCCAGTGCCGAGTGTAATAATATACAGAGAAAGAAACAATTATTTTCATTACATGAGACTAAGTCACAACAACAAAAATATACATCGATTAAAATAAATAAGTGATTAATACAACGATTTATATAATACAAAACAACGATAATACTAAACAAAACATCAATTTTCTGTTCAGTAGCAAAATAAAGCACATTTCAGAAGGATATTTACACGAACTTATCACTTAATAAAACATAAACTATGACTGTAATATTTGGTTTTGAAATAAATAGGCTAATATATTGAAAGCTATGAAGACAAAGGTTAACCTACGAAGTATATTTTATTACAAACGAATTAGCAGTAGGTGGTTATCTTAAAAATAGTTATTTGGCGTATTTAAAAGGTATAAACGTTATTCCCATAGCTTCCATTATATGTCGTCGGGTAACATCAAGTCGTAGACGTGAGGTCAAGCGATTCTATCTCTTTGTTGCGTCTTCGCTGCTGAACCAGTGCCGTAAACCCAAAAGACTGTAGAGGTCGTGGTTGTTGCCGCGATTTCGACCGGGACCAGGGTTATGAAGTGCCAGCCTATGAAGATATTTCTGATAGGCTTCTTGAAGTTGCTGGTAGTTGTCAGGATTCATCGGATTAGGATAACTACGCGGCCGAAAGTAATGGGGATATGAGTGATGATGACGTCTTGGGTTTTCGTGCATTGGACCATATACGCCACCCACTTTCCGACCACGCCAATAATCTTGTAGATGGTGAAATGGGTAATTAGGCGGCGGAGTTACAGGATGATCACTTGACCAAGGATATCTGTAGTATACGTTACTTTTTAAATCATAACTGCTTGGCTTTTCTTCAGAAATTGTTTTTGTATCAGAAATCGTCTCAGCCGTTATTGAATCCTTCAAGTTATCCGTTGGTTTAGGTTTGTTACGACGATATTGTAGCTTTGTACGAGTCCCTAGAATGCTGTCTTCGGAAGATTTAGTTCTATCTTTCTCAAAGTTGTCATCGGTGGATACTTCGGCATATCTACTGATAAGTTTTATAGCTTCCCCGATGTCAGAGTAATCATTTTCAGGATTAAGTTTACTGTCATCTTTGTTATTTGATATTACAGCGGTGGATTTAATGTTTTCGTCATTAGATGTTTGGACGTTAGCCGTATTGTCATCAGGTTTTGAGTTTGATTGACTACTGGGTGCGACATTGCTATCAGCTAAAGGTTCTTGTGAAATGTTTACGTGATCATTTACTGACGGTTGGTTTTGGTTTTCCTCATCGTAAATAACAGGATCGACGCTCACATGCCCGTACACTTTTTCTTTTTGCCCTTTGTCGGTCATATTTAATGAATCAATATCACTTGCATTGACCATTGGGCTGTCTCGCTTCGGTTTATCTGAGTGTGCAAGTAAGTTGTTCATAACGTTTTGCGATAAAATATTTGTAGTAGAGTCGTTAAGAGTACTTTGAGCTTGTTGTAGTTTCAGTAGTTCTAATTCAGCTTCGATGCTGGAGGCCCCATCAGAGACGCTGTTACCTTTATTATCGATCTTTATAAAGCTTGGTTTGGGATCCTGAAATTAAGAATAACTTCATTTAACATTATCTAATTTAAACGGTGAAAAGAATTTTATAAATTTAATTGAAGCTACACAGAACAGAGAAGGAAATAATATATTTTATATTAATTTAGAAAATGTTTCTTAGACGCAGATTTTATTATTTGTTTCGCTTTAGGTCTAGATGTCATACAGATTTAGACAGCGATGACCACTTAGCATCCATGGTCTGGCTACTAATTTGTTGGTTAGTTATTAATAAGGATTCTTAGTATACCTGTGCTGATGGCTCCTGTTGGAGAGGCGCGGCTTGAGGGTCCAGCCCGATGGGGATGGAGAGCTGTAGGGGGCCCGGTTCATCGTCACCATAGTCGTATAGCACATCTCCATTGCTCGGCGCTGAAGTGAACAAGGCATTCAGTTGTTCTAAGAATATTTGCTCGTTCTCTGACTTATGAACTGTCACGACCTGGAAAGAAAATTTTCATAAGAACATCTATCTATTAGTATGGAACTCCATTATTTTTGAGCTTAAATTCAGCAGTTAGCTGTATTTACGTTAAGGCGATAGCCAATCATGTGAGTCAAGTTTAGGTAGGCGAATTTTACAAGTTTTCGAAATAATAGAAAGTCTGGCTTTTATCTCTGGGATGGATCCCGGACATATTCTGGGCAGACATTTATGTGATAGGGTTAATGTTTATTCACAGGTCATGGGTTATGTTTTATTTATGTATGTCTATGGTATCGCAAGTCAGGAAATTTATAGAAGATCATTTTTACCTGCACGCATCCCTGCCGATCAAGACGTTGTCCTTTAGGGCAGACTAGCGGCGTGATAAACAGGGATTTGGTGGTGATCCTTCTAGGCGGTGCGTTCTGGTTTCCGCTCTCAGGGCTCTGCAGCCAGGAGCGCCAGGCGAGCTCGTCAGCATGTCGGTCGAGGGTGCGGGCCGGCGCGCGGGTGGTCGCTGGCTCGGGCTCCCCGCCCGCCTCGCCCTCCGCCCCCACCAGTGCACACGACACCAGTAGTAACGCGAGCCACGAACACTGCATGGCAGACACCTGCAAAGAAAATGTACCCAATTAGGTATTATTTAGAAGCAAGTTTGTAAGGCTCCTAAATTAAGGAAATAAGTAAGTAATCGCAAAATTTATTAAAAGAAAAAGTTATATCTGCAATATTATAAAAGCTCCATCATATTGCCATGGTTTGTATCATCACAACTAGGTTTTTAGAAAAATAAGACCAATCTGGAATATCGTACCAAATAAAAAATAATATAAATAGCAAACTTGATGGGTATCTTATGGAGAAGCTTTGTTAATATAATGTTACAGCAGGTTCTATACGGAATTACTTCTCAGGGAACTACTTTCAAATTTATTCCTGTTGGTAAACGTTTCAAATATGGACAAAAATCAATTGCTTTAATACCTATCTTTTCGTCAAAAATATAATTTTATAAATAAAAATAGTGTTACATCGCATGCACCTTCCGTCGCACACTAAAAATACACGCCTAAAAATACCGCCTGTTTTCCCAAATGCGCCACATCAAGTTGTAACCTAGGCTTTAAAAAATACAACCAAATTAAGAAACTTTTTACTTAAGGTTTGTTAAAAATTGTTTCATTTCAATAAATCTGCGAACCATCGTCGCATAGCGAGGATATAAATCAATATAATGGCCAGTAATTCAAGGAGATAGGGATAGGTGGCGAATCATCCAGAAGAAGTATGTTATCAACTGGATCAAGGTTTGGCCTTATCCATTAGTGCAATAGCTCGAGCATTCATTGGAACCTCCGTGTATTTCATACCTACTTCTATTGTCGCCATTCATCCGTTACCCGATCCCATTAACTTTGTTTCCGGAACCTTTTTTATCTTAAAATGACTCGCGATTATAGCACTACTCGTAATGCGACTAGTTAAGGCGGATTAAATAATATTAAGGCGATTAAAAAGCTATTATCTTGATCTAAATACCACAAAAACTGGACCTCGGCCCTTCATCACGCAAGAAAGTGAAAGCCTATAATGAACTACAAGAAGTTATCTTTTTCGGCTTCACTTTTACACGTCTTTTAAATTGTATAAAAAAGTCATTTAAATTTTGAGCAGCAGTCAATTAAACACGTCACGTTTTTGATATGTCTATCTATATGCGTATCAAAATTCAATTCAAAATCGAACAGTGGACACGTGCAGCAAAAGAAATTAAAAGTGGTAAGTATAGGTTTGTTATTTCAAGGCAATGTAAACCTCGACGCCTTTTACTGGTTCATGATTGAAGATTAAATGTTTCTTGTGCCCAATCAAGTGACACATGCTCGTTACATACTTGGTAAATAATTAACTTTAAATTGCGATACAAACAATGTCACGGTATCATTATTTATTTACTCAATTGAAGGGTAAGTTATGAGAATGCGTGTGAACCAAGCATTTCAAGTTTTAAGATTAGTTCCATCAATTTTAGTATTTAAACTTTTTAGAAAAAGCTTCAAGGGTGTCAAACGTTATTTGGAAGATACCTAGTCGGGATAAGTAATTGTTGTGAACAGCAAAAAACTAGTAGGTCTACGATCTCGTAGTCTAGTAGTGACCTAGTGACCGTGTCGACGATGCGAGGGGTCTCTGGGTTTGATTTCCGGGAAGACTAAATGTTGATGAATGTTTGTTTTCGGTTCGTGGGTGTTAGTGATGTCTTATTTGTCTTGATACTGTGAGTGTAGACTGTGGACCGTGCCGCCCACGACCCAGGGAAATCCTGTGTGGGTTTAAGGTCATCTGAGAGTTAATATTTTTTAAACCCTATATTCGTTTAATTTTAAAGTATTTTTTCACATTCAATTTTAAAAATATTTTCGCAATTGTAACACCCAGACTAAAAATGCCCGAGAAAGGTAGATTACCAATTCCGATCACGTCTTCGTAAGAATCGTAAGACAACATACACACAGTCTCTCGAGGTGGGCTAATGAGTTAATGACCTGGAAAGGTTATCCGCTTATGCTTGTAAGTACTTTACTGTAGAAGCCTGGAGTGTACACTATACTGCACTATACACTGTACTGTGCAAATTTTACGCCCCACTGAAGGATCCGACAAGTTTCCACGACATCCGACGACTGACATCATGGTAATTGTTACGGATGCTACCCTCAAATCCATGTACTTATAATTTTCAAGTCCTTATAAACTACATCTGTGGTTACGCTTTATGCATAATTTTTCTACTTATGAATTAGTAAGACTAATCTGACTAATATTAATGATTGAGTTTTTTATTTTATTTATTGCTCTCTGACGCTGCACATATAAAAGAAAAAAATCACGGTCGATATAGATCTCCAACATCTAACGCCATAGCGCCGTCTATTTGTCCAATAGGGTGCATCATGAGCAGGGGACGTCAGCTTGGATTAAATGTGGATATAGATTAGAGCCCCTCACAACACAAAATGTGTATAAGTGAGACAGGTACGTGTCATAATGTAATTTATAACAATAGATTGCAAACGTCTGCTCTGCTGATGTATTGCAAGCTTGTTACGGCACCATTACTAATGACATAAATAACAAAGTATCGCCATTTCCTTGACCCTCGAAAGCCACAGATGGCTTCCATACACTTGAGTAAATAATTTAGTGCGTAAAACAAGGGCAGTGGCTGTTGACCCCGTCACAATCTATCGGCGGCATCTGGCAATGATCTCGCACCAGGCGCCTCGCCGTTGTACACACACGCGGAAGCTCCTCTCGGGATCTGACCGTGTTTCAATGGCTGTTTGATTGAAACTGTTGTTTATCTGCACCGCGCTCCGCATGAAAAGGATTAGAAAGTGTTAAGGGAATTATTCAGCCTTTATGAATAACCCACCTTGTTCTAACGGCGAGTTCAGATCGTAGTGATTAGATCTGATTATCTGTTAGCCGTATAGATCGGACAATATCATAGGCCGAGACGGCGTCTGACCCAATGAAATCATTCTATTTACGTAAAACACACTCATGTTGGGTATTCCGTTTGAATATATTAATATCGGCGCGCACCAAATCCTCGAATGTTGAACCCTACCTTGACATGTATGCGAGAGAGAGACGACAGTCACGGAAACCGAGGTGCGCGAGCGTTGCACACAAATAGCTTTCCAGTTCGAACTCGATCGAGTGCTTCTCCGAATAATTGGCATCTGAATTCGAGATATAAAAAGTTAACCAAAGCACACCGAAGATAAGGTAGGTAAAGAATAGGTACATGCAGCCGAGTCGGACAATACAAGCGAGCCGTATGTATGTATCCTCAATGAGCTTTAACCTACTCATTAAAATGTGTCTGACTTTGCTTCCCTTATTTAATACGATGATAATGAACAACATCGAGCAAGTAGGGAACGACGGAGACGTGCAATTCTAACTTTCTACGGTCACGCTTGCTGATGCAGACAACGGCTACCCTACCTAGCAGTAGCCGACACAGGATAACACTAATGAATGAATTAACGCATTGCATTATTATTTATATGTGTTTCAACAGTTGTGTTCCTTTAAAAAAAACTGACTATACTAATTCTCGTTATCAGTATCCGACGTGGTTTAATTCGAGTATAATAAAAGCCATACAGACGAAATACTTTCATTTAAAAAAATTTAAAGCATTCCAATTAGAATTTAATAAAGAAATGTTTAAATACTACAGACAACAGGTCAAAGATTTAATTGATATAGCTTACACTGATTATATACGTCGCACAGAAGGAGATATTCAGTGTGATCCTAAGCAGTTTTGGAAGTTCATAGGGAATCAGCAGGCTGTACGATCGCCAGTTAAAGAATTTGAGTACAAAGATAGGATAGTTTATGGAAGTGATGCAGCCAACGCCTTTGCTGACTATTTTAAAACTACGTTTTTAGATAACCCATCAACTCTATCTGTAGAAGACGCCCAGCATTGGGCTGTGGATTCCATGTGTTCCTCTCGAATTGCAGTAGACAACATTGACTCAAATGACATACAGTTTGCTAAACGGCGAATCAAGGCACACTCTGCTATAGGACCGGACGGAATACCACCATTTGTGGTTAAAGACTGTCTCGGTGCGTTTGAACGTCCACTGCTACACATCTTTAATCTAGCTCTCAGTACTGCCACTTATCCATCCCAGTGGAAGATATCGAGAGTCACTCCTATACCCAAGGATGGTTCTAGGTCGAAGGTTGAAAATTATAGACCTATAGCTGTTTTGTCTACATTCGGTAAAATCTTCGAATCTATTTTAAACCGTTATATTACCAGGCAGGTCAGTGTGCACTTTAACGATGCCCAGCATGGGTTTAGAGCAGGAAGGTCCACTGTCACTAACCATATCAGTTTCTTAGACTATGCAGTTACCGAAATGGACTTGGGGAAACAGGTAGATGCGGCTTATTTTGACCTCAGGAAAGCTTTTGACCGTGTCCACAATGACGTGTTACTAACTAAATTTGCTGCTATTGGATTCACGCCTAAATTACTAAAACTATTTGCAAGTTACTTTGCTAACCGCCTTCAATATGTGCAACTTTCAGGTTTCCGTTCTAATCAATATATGACTTGTTCAGGTGTCAGCCAGGGCAGCACCCTTGGCCCTACGCAATTTTTAATAATGATTAACGATTTGCCGAATGTGGTCAAATCAGCTAAGTGTCTCATGTTTGCCGACGATCTAAAATTATTCATGGGCATAGAAAATGCCGACGACTGCGATATTATGCAAAGAGATATTGATAACGTAGTGAAATGGTGTGAACAAAATCAGCTTGAGTTTAATACAGCTAAATGCAAATGTATCACGTTTACTCGCTCCAGTTCACCCATCGAATTCTCCTACAAGATAAATGCAACATCTCTCCAGCGTGTGACACAAATTCGCGATCTCGGTTTGACTCTGGATGTTAGACTTACATTTAATACCCACATCACCGAGCTGTGTAGTCGAGCATACAAATCTTTAGGTTTTGTGATGAGGCAGGCTGCTAGATTTGGGCAGAGGAACACAATTGTTGCACTCTACTACGCGTTCGTCAGGAGCAAACTCGAATATAATGCAATAATCTGGGACCCTCATGAGTACAAGTACAATCTAATGATAGAAAAAGTCCAAAAAAAGTTCTGTCGCTACTTGTATTGTAAGTTATATGGATATTATCCGTATCTTTACCCATCCCTCTTCATAGGGGGCATGGTGGGCGTTGATAGATTGGAGGTTAGAAGAAAATGTGCGATAATGCTACACTATTATCTGTTATTGAACGGTAGGATAGACAACCCCACCACTCTGTCGCGCTGTGAGCTGTTCGCTCCACAGCGGTTGCGGCGCGGGCGCGTGCCGCGTCTGCTGGCCCCGCTGCCGGCCCGCACGCGCACCGCGCAGCACGCGCCGACTGCCCAGGCAGTGAGGCTAATCAATGCTCTTGTTGCCCGTGAGGCTGATATTGACATATTTTATATGTCAATAACAGATTTCATAAGAAGATGTAATAAGTTTATCTGTGAAATAACTTAGAGTAATCATATTCTTTGTTTGTGTACTTAACTATAGTTTCTTTATGTAAATTGCTGTGTTCGTATTTCTTTATTATTTCGTTTTTTTTTCCTGATTTTGTAATAATATGTTGTTCTTTTTTGTGGTTGTATGTTAAAACTAATTTAGTTTTATTTTCAATAAGTGTCGGGATTAGATTGAATCTCTATTAGTATTTTTTTGCTGTTGTACAACTTTAATGTTATCATGACTTGTAGTGCGCTTTGGTGTAAACTGTAAGCACAACAAGTATTTTATTTAAATAAATAAAATAAAAATAAAATAAATTATATTACGCTTGTTTTCGTGTAACTTTTTCTTGCAAGGTTCCCTTGCGAACTAACGCAAGGTTCATAACATATCTAACTAAAAAATAATAAGAAACTTAAATATTTATGCAACCATTTGATCAAATAAATTAGTTTCAGCTAACAAGGAGACGGCAAGGGTGTGGGGTTCTCAAATCGAACTGTGGTTCCGCGTGTATATAGTACTCAGTAAGTGTATCCATATCCTCAATCCATAGAGCGCACTACTCGGTCGTTGCCGAGAAAAAAAATCCTAAAGTATGAAAATATTTTTTTAATAAAATTCAATAAGTCATTATAAACAATTTCTTTTCGACTTTTATACATTATTGAATCGTGAATTGAATAATTTATAACTTTTTAATAATTAGAACTTATAAAGAAATACAAAAAGCCAAAGTTCATTTAAACGTTATCATTTTTTTAAAGCAGTATATCATTAAATACAATAAATTATTGATTAATATTATTAATAAATACAGAGAATATTTGTGATAAAATATTTAAACCACAATTTTTTTCAATCATTAATCTTAGGGAAAACACCAACCTGGATGATATTTATCATGGAAGAATAATTATTGTTATTTTGTAAATTCTTCATAATATGTGTGGTATATTAAATTTCATTTAATAATACCTAATCACATGCGAATTTAAAATTTTCATGTGTTTGATGTTTAAAGAGTTATAAATTATTGAATTCGCCGTTCAATACTGTATAAAAGTCAAAAAGATTTTTTTTATAGCGAGTTATTGAATTTTAATAAACAAATATTTTCATACTTTAGGATTTTTTTTCTCGGCAATGACCACGTAGTGCGCTCTACGGTTTGAGGATATGGATACAATTACTGAGTACTACATACACGCGGAACCACAGTTCGATTTGAGAACCCCACACCCTTGCCGTCTCCTTGTAAGTATTGCTTATTTATTTATCATTTACTGCCCACGC
Source organism: Thymelicus sylvestris (assembly GCA_911387775.1). Lineage (NCBI taxonomy): Eukaryota > Metazoa > Arthropoda > Insecta > Lepidoptera > Hesperiidae > Thymelicus > Thymelicus sylvestris. Next base: position 11,825,379 of record OU426895.1, read on the forward strand.
AATATCTACAAATTCACAAAATTCTCATAATATTTATTTATTTATTTCCATTTTTACACCCTAGCATTACAGGCTATTAACCCAATGCGTTAATAACCTGTAATGTTAGGTTGAATAGATATAGACCCCCAAATTTGTACACATCAGTTATCTACTAAACTTATTAAAATAAATTTTAGGAGCAATTATTGAAGTACCTACCTAAGTGGGTATTTCCCAGTGGTCAGATTGATGGTCAGACTAGTCTGGCCAACGGGAATTTTTTTTCCCGTTGGCCAGATTTATTTGACAGCTGGAAAAGACATAAGTTCCAACACTTCCAACCTATAGGTTAAATTTTATTAGCAAAGATAGTTTTAGATAATCCCAATTGTTTGGGTCAGGGAATTGAAATTAGAGTCCGTGGCTATTACGTTCGTCAAAACCATTAATGTCCATTGTATGGTAATGACGCGATGTCGTCGAGAAAGTGTTGTGGTACGCTACGCTAACTGGACAAGCACGATGTCGGCCAAATTTGCATATTAGGTAACCGCGGTTGTTTGGACTCCGTGGACATTGCAGGATATCGACTATTGACACACCTTATCACTCATCGTTATCTTTGCGAATTTTCTAAAGAAAATCATGTAAATAATCTAAATTTTACTAACAAAAAATAACCGACTTCAAAGTTACTCAAAAACTACTTGTCAGATCTCGTTCAAATTTATGTGGGATTACATGACAAGCACCTGCTTTCGATTAAAAAAAGAATCATCGAAATTGGTTGGCGTGATATTGAGTTATTCGTCCATTTGTCACGCTTACTTAATACAAATTTAAGACTTATATGGTTTTATCATGGATGCCATTGTCAGATCTCAATAAAATTTATATGGGACCACATGACAGCCACCAGCTTTCGATTAAAAAAAGAATCATCAAAATCGGTTCGCCCAGTCCAAAGTTCTGAGGTAACGAACATAAAAAAATACAGTCGAATTGAGAACCTTCTCCTTTTTAGGGTTCCGTAGCCAAATGGCAAAAAACGGAACCCTTATAGATTCGTCTGTCTTGTCTGTCTGTCTGTCTGTCTGTCTGTCTGTCTGTCTGTCTGTCCGTCCGTATGTCACAGCCACTTTTCTCCGAAACTATAAGAACTGCACTGTTGAAACTTGGTAAGTAGATATATTCTGTGAACCGCATTAAGATTTTCAATAAAAAATAGAAAAAAAAACAATAAATTTTGGGGGTTCCCCATACTTAGAACTGAAACTCAAAATTTTTTTTTTCATCAACCCATACATGTGGGGTATCTGTGAATAGGTCTTCAAAAATGATATTGAGGTTTCGAATATAATTTTTTTCTAAACTGAATAGTTTGCGCGAGAGACACTTCCAAAGTGGAAAAATGTGTGTCCCCCCCCGTAACTTCTAAAATAAGAGAATGATAAAACTAAAAAAAATATATGATGTATATTACCATGCAAACTTCCAACGAAAATTGGTTTGAACGAGATTTAGTAAGTAGTTTTTTTTAATACGTCATAAATCGTAAACCGCAATTTACCTCGATCAAAGTTACAACGAACTTCAAGAACTTTTATATTATGTTACTTGCTGCTACGGAACCCTTCATGGGCGAGTCCGACTCGCACTTGGCCGCTTTTTTTTTTGAAGTCGGTTAAAAATACAATAAATAGCCGTTTTCTAATGAATACCCAAATAATGACTACTCATCTCATTAACTTTACAAACCCAAGTAGCAAACTAGTCATATAATACAACTAAAAGACGTATAAGGGTTTTGTTTCAGTTTTGTAGCAACCAAATAATTGTAAAGTGGTATTCAATATGATGCTTTAGTTATATATAATTTAAATCATATAAATACGTCTGGTAAACGTCGTCTCAACGAATTTATATGACGTAATATAAACGTATCTGCCACTACGTTTACATGATAAAGTTTTGAGTCGAGTTAACGTTATAGTCAGATAATAGTCAGGAGTTCCTATTTTTGTGTAATTTTGGAAACTTTTATGTAACGCTTAAATAATTAACTGTCCTATAATGATTGTATAATAAACTATTATAAAAAAGTCTTATTAAGGCGTTTAGTTCAATCATTATGTAACTTTTAGGCAATAAGTTTATTCTTATATGACTTTTATAATTCATGTAATTAATTAAATGATAATAAGTAACTTTTATATGACTCAGAAGCCATTTTTAATTTAATTCATAGTTATGGATCCCGGAAAGTGGAAAAGAATTAACAAAAGTGGTGGTTTTAGAAGAAAAGTAAACAAAAATTATAAATCATTAAAAATATCAAAAATACCTACAATTAATCTGGAAAAGACATTGTCGTGCGGTCCCAATCAAAAAGAAAGTAGCAAAAATCAAGGTGGTTCCGTATATTTTTTAACACTTAGGCAGTACCCAGCATTAGTACCTACCACTTAGGCTATAGGCGATACGACTTAGGCAACCAGGTGCCTAAATCGTACCGAAGGACCTTTTTGGAAAAGTGTTGAAATTTCTATTTCTTTAAAAGATTTCTTATGCTTATGTCAATTCTATTATAGCTTAGTAAATAAACATTAAGTGGATGTATGCGATTTTATTTAATTTGAAATACCCTTAAATACAGCTAATTTTCCTTAGATAAAGTAGTAGCAGAGCATAGAAGTTTCACTTCAAAAACAGAACTACTAATAAAGGTTTTTTTTCATATTTTTCTGTTCCATAGAACCCTAATTGCAACCGTAATGGTGGACGACAGGACGACATAAGTTGAATAAAATACATGTATATAACCAATAGTCATATACACGTCGTAAAGCGGTCGCTCAGTGTGTTGATTGCAATATGGCGGAAATTATTAAAGTCAATTCATATATATAATTTTAATATACAATATTAAAACATCAATATTTTGAAGGCCCATTAAAATATGAACAAAGATGTCCATACATATTCTCGAAAAAATTTAATGGCCACTATGTCATCACCCTCCTCATCTTCAACCACAATCGGCTTTCTTTATATTAAATAAATGAAAATCATGATAACATTTGGCTTAACTTTTTATAAAGTATTTCAAGAAGAAAAAATATTGTTCGTTCGCATAAGAAAACTCATGTAGATGTTGTGTGTTTAACCATAACAGGACTCTTTTGTAATTTTATTTACATCTATATACGGTTAAAGTTATGTAGGAGTATTACTAGACACTATTATAAAACATATTAGTCACACTTGCAACATCTATGTGAGTTTTACGTAACGTAATTGACGCCGTTGCGACGACAAAACGACCCTTACACGATGTAAATGTCATATAAGGTGCGCCCAAACCCGCGTTATATAGACGTCTAATATACTGTAATATAACCATTTTGACTGACTGAAAGTTAATCTAAGACGTTCGTTGACCATTTATATAACTTTATTTTGCTACTTGGGAAGGAACTGCACCCTATTTTTTAATTATTATTTCAAAGTTTTTAACCGTGCTTGCGAAGCGACGAGTCTCCGGTTTGATTCCCGGCCGTGTCAGATATTTATGTGACAGATAAATATTTGTACTAGGGTCATGGTTCTTGTAAAAATGTCATAATTGTATCGTCCAATGTCGATGCCACCCGCAACTCAGGGAATCCTACTGCGGTGCGGGGGTATAAATAAGTGTGCAAGCGTTATCTTATTTATCTCTGACCGTATCATCAGATCTTTCCAACAGTTAACCAAGCCTACATACATATATACAAAAAAAAAGTGTGCAATTCACACGTGGTAGAAGTGAAACCTTCAAAATTTTTGTTTTCAAGATAATGAGACGAATGTAAAATTTCGGGAAGATGATAAATGTAGGTTTCACTACTCCGCTCCGCCCCGCTCCGCCCCGCTCCGCCCCGCTCCTCTACCCCTCACTCCTCTACCTTACCCCCGTACAATGCCTCCTATCTTACTTTATAATTTATGTGTTTGTCTCTTTTTACTGGACAGTTTCGTTTCATAAAATTTCAAGTCACCCCCGTACTAAAGAGTTTTCACTTCAAAAATTAAAATGTGTGCAATTCACACGTGGTAGAAGTGAAACCTTTAAAGTTTTTGTTTTCAAGTTAATGAGACGAATGTAAAATTTCGGGAAGATGATAAATGTAGGTTTCACTAATCTACTTCACTCCGCTCCGCTCCGCCCCGCCCCGCTCCGCTCAACTCTAGTCTCCACTCAACTCCAGTCTCCACTGGACAGTTTCGTTTCATAAAATTTCAAGTCACCCCCGTACTAAAGAAGTTTTCACTTCAAAAGAATCACGCAAATAATCCCAGAATTCTCGAAGAAAACAGTGTAGCATGCATAAAAAAATCACACCCTCTTCCTTTCGCAAATCATCTAAACAATCGATAGGTACCTATTTTATTTTTGAAAGTGAGATAAAATTTATATGTTTTCTATAAATTTCTATTCTGGTATTTGATTTTAACACTACTCAATCAATAATTATATTAAAATTACGCATAAATTCGTTGCATGGATAAGATGGGATGCCAAGCGTTAAACAGTCCATAAATAAGTCGAATACCATTTCCGTGGACGCCTTGATGGCCATGTAAACTATAAAGCATTTAGGTTTACGCCATCGTTTTAGCGAAGTTATTTATATCTAAAATTATATTTCAGACGTAGCCAAGGTGAGAGACACAGAATTTGTCGATAGTAAGATGATAAACATTCACGTCATTAGTGAGAAAGTCTTTGAATTTGGGTGTTGCGAGGAGATATTGAGTACAATGGACTTTCCTAAAAAAGATTTAAAAACTGTGAAGTTATGTGTCGACACAATGTAGGCTAAATCCACCAAATTAATATACATAGAATGAGAAAAAAAAGAGATAAGATTGAAGACTTTGAAACAAAGCTGCTTGTTCCTATTCTTTTCTTTTAGGTTTAGCGCAATCAAATTCGTTCGAATTCTAAACAGTGTCTAGTGTTCTCGATTTCAACTCTCAGTTGTGCAGTTTCCTCGCACAGGTCACACTGCAAGTCGTGAGATTCAAATTCGCGAGGCTACGACAATGAGAAACAACCAAGAAACACACACGGAAGTGTTTGTTTTCTATTCCAGGGAAAGATAGATTTTTCCATGTTTTCCCAATATGTAGTTTTGTTTTATTTTTGTTCTATTATCCTTCTCGGCTTTCATGGGATGGATAATTTTGTTATCAGATATTATTAAGTTATCGTTTCTGAAAACAACAAGTCGTGATTCTTTCGCACGAAGTGTGTTACTGTTATTGTGGGTTTTCAAGAAAATAGCTTTTAAATTAAAACAGAAGATAACTGAAAACTTCTAAACTTTAGTTCTTTAACAAAAGTAGCCATTAATGAAGTGACTCATGTTTCGGTTTAGTTAGAACTCCACTTTAAAGTTCTCGATTGGTTTTCTTCAAGTTACGAGGAAGAACAGAAATTGTGAAATTAGGTAGGTATTTCACAAATTCAGAATAGAATGAATTATTTCAATTCACTGCTTCACATACTAAAATAAATATATAAAGCTTGTTTATTCTTATTCAAACTCCAAATACTTTTGATTTTAAAAGTAAAATAATTCATATCTTTTTTTAAGATCTTCACAAGACCTCTGTGTTAACAGACAGAAAGTGTTATCAACTAAAAAGTGTTAGTATATAAAATACTGCAATTATTCTATTAATTTATGTTCGGAATTTAATAGTTACAAGAGATCGACAGACGACACAAACATCTGTATTTCTGGTATCACTAGAGGCAGTTTTGTCACTATTGTGATTATGTATGTCGGCGACTGTCAGCGGCGTAGAGAGGCACTGCCGACCTACTGACTACCTGACTACATGCACCGCAGCATTTCACTAATCATACTTTGTAGTTTATTTTGAATCATTAAAATTTTCCTGTAACATTTACCCAAAATAACTCTGATTTAGTTATTAGCCCATTTTGTTTAAAAGTAGGTACACATTAAGAATTCTTTACTTCTGAAGTTCCCGCTTCGTTTTATTCCCTATTGCGATCTTTATAATATTAAGCTGTCAAATTAAAAGTTTAGGAACTACCAGTAATCTAAGCTTTGCAATATTTCCTACATAAATATAACGTTTGGCATTGGCGCTGCCGCCAGTCAACATATTTTTGATTCTGCCAAAATTTCTTATTATCTTACGATATTACGGAGGAATAATAACAAAAGTTCTATATTTGTCTGACAAATGGGTTACATCAATCACTTGAGTAAAAGCAAATGGACATAATCAGTGAAGTGCGTAGTACGCACGTCGTGTCTGGCCGCCCTGACTAGCTTGCAAGACTACACTGCGCCAACAAAGTGTGTTTATTTTAAAAAGAGCCCATTCATCTCCCTTTAAATCTCCACTCCCTCAATTTTAAACGTCATACGACAGTTTATTATTATCATCGCTTTATTCAAATCTCTTGCAACGTAATTCTGAAAGTTTGGTAGGTAAGTACTTAATTCATGTTGATGTTGAACTATTTACAGTTCAGTTATTAAGTCATTATTCAGCTTACTTTGTGTTGTCCTACTTTATTTACCTTATTATAATGAACATCGTTGCCGGCAGGTTGAAAGCTCTGTTAGAAATTACCCGTGGTTTGCTGTTAAAAGTGGTTTCGTAATTAAGTTTATGGCAAAGTACGGCAAAGAACAGGAAATTGTCTCTAAGTTTTCATTAACCTATTTTAGTGTTAAGAAGTCTTCATTTAATTTTGTGAGATTTTCTTAAAAGTATGTGCAATGAGGTGTTTAGAAAGTGGTTTGCTAGCGTTATTTGATGAAGCACTTGTTAGGGGACAGATTTCGCTGGTGAATAATCGATTACAAATACTATCTCGGTCCGTCTCAATGCCGTCGCTCCTTACGCGACGCGATGAATATGCAGACACTGTTGGGCCTTTAAAGGTTACCTGAATGCACTGTTGTAGGACTAGTTTTAGTAATCGACGTGATAATCTTTTGGTAAAAGACAATATTTCTGAAAGTCTTTGTTAAACATGCTTTCAACTGTGCTTTCAACTATTATGTATGTACGTACATATTTACCTATCCCTGTGAATGATATGTATAAGCAGTTTATTGTTGTCAAGAATATGATAATAAGGTACCAACATAAAATAAAACGGTTGATGTATAATTTACTTTTAAACTAGATAAGTGAAATGATAAATGAGACGAGGAAAAAGATTCAAGGTAAAACTAATAAGGTAGCTATACAATGTGGGTGATTTCATTTGTATTAGATAATTTTATTCTTTGCGCCTACGAAGTTCACTCAGGTTTAATAAATCGCCGTATGAATGTGGGAATCTTAGATTGTCGGGGATGGTATGGGCACAATGTATGACTGGAAATTACTGGAACACACCCGCTGCATAGTATGGAAAGTCGTTTAATTGTTAAGATTTATCTGTCATTTAAGTTATGGGATCAAATGGGCCCATAATGTGGGATACCTACATAACATAATGTCTGAGTAATAAGTATAATATAGTTAGTTCCGGCTGTAGCGGATGATTTTGATTGACATCCTCTTTTTAAAACAAATTAAACTTGTCTACATTCTAAAATTTAAAAGGCATTACTACTGGTTCTAATGCCTCACGTAGCGAATCAGAAATAGTCAATAAGTCTGCTAGTAAATCTGTACTCCAGCTTCCATATCCTCGTTTGGGATAGAATGTCTTAAAAACGTATGATAAAAAATCTAGTACCTACATTGAGAACTTTTACCATAATGTTGGCAGTTGTGAATACTCAATTTCATGGCAAAATTCTGATCTGCCTTGAGTGCGGACGTCGACTGGAGCTTACCTTGAGGAGAGACGCGCGTCTTCGTGCGCCGCTCACATTATAACGGGCGCCTGCGTTCGCCCACTCTGCAACAAGGAAACAAGTGTTCGTTAGTACAGCACATACAGCGGCTCCCAAACGTAAGCTAATAAAAACATTAAATTTTAACACAAGGAAAAAAACTTCTGTTCACTTAGGCCCGTGATATCAATAGCAGTTTAAACTAAATTCATTAATTGGAAGCAACAATGACAGTTCAAACTCAGAATTTAGTTTAAACTGCTATTGATATTACGGGCCTTAAAGAATCTCGAAAAAATTCAATAAAAATAAGATAAATTACATTTTAACTTATTTTCAAGTAAAGTTGAATTTTTTACCAGACATGAGACATTCGAAAATGTACACCAAGTCGTACCTCTTAAAACAACATCCGATCTCTAACTTTGTTCGCGCGGAACGCATGGGACTTTTTCACGGCACCCCTTTGGGAAACACTGCATCAATGATCTTTCTTATGCAATTATAAGGGTATTCACCTATTAGTTAACTAACTTACTAAGTAGTTGTCCTTTTGACAATTATATTATAGAAATAAGTAATAAAAAAAAACAAAAAACCCGACTGCGTAAAAAAACTAAAAAGAAAAAAATAAGCCCAGTAGTTTATAATGTTGTAATACTGAACAACTACCTAAACGATAGAATTGGGAGTTGGGACTTGGGACCCATTCTTCAACCAATCAAATCTTGTTTGTTTTTTCCCAAGCAGCCCTGTAAAATTTATATGGGTCCCGACTGTTAATCCTTCTATGGTTTAGTTGTTCAGTATTAAATTTACCAACATTCTTAGCTACTGGGCTTATTTTTTTCTTTTTAGTTTTTTACGCAGTCAGGGTTTTTTTACACTTTTTAGTTAGGATTCATTGACTTCTTTATAATAAGAAAAATAAAAGAATTATAGGAGTTAATAAATTGGCAAGAATGGTTGTTTATACAATTTTAAATCGTTACTGTTTAAGTATCACATAATTATGACAGAATATTTCAACTTTTTATTTACAACTGGAAACATTGTGTATATGAAACACGTGAATTCCGAGGAGTTTGAAACTGTAAACATTCGACAACGACAATGTTTTTTGTCGCGTCTCTACTTTCAATAACAACAACACGTAACGTCCAATAATAATGACTAGGCTTCACGAGGTTAAATACGCAAAAATATTCAACGAGTCGAACTTCTTTGGTAGTCATAAGGCATACACGCGGAAATTGCTGAGGAAAATGAATTTACTGACAACAACAAATAGTAAACTGCCCTAATGCTTTCATGTTCCCTCTGAGATTTCCGTGTATGCGTCAATGACTGATGAGGAGGTACATATAGGATAAGAATCACACATGATCCAGCAATTTTCCCCAAAGATGCCGAGCTGGTAGCCTTTAAAGATATTCTTGTGAAAGAAGGAATAATTTATTTATCATATCAAATGTTGTACATTGAAATAATGCTTCAGATATCTCCTAAGATGTTTAGTGATTCAGAGCACGTATGGATACTTGAGACTTCCGAACTGTTTACAATGTTTTGTTATTATGGAAAATAGATAAGCAAATTCTATTAAGAAGATTGTAAGTACTGTGATATCTTGCCTACTTGAGATTTCATAAACAAAAGCCTTGTCTTTTATTATTGTTACTGCCTCCTAAATCACTTCACCTTAGGGAAAACTTAAGATTATTTCAGAGACCATCATCTGGATGAACGGCAATGGACAAGGAGATGGCGCCAGGTCCTTCCTGTTGGAGCTAGCTGAGCTCTGCACCAATTCAAACCGAATTTCCACACGCTAGAGCTGATGTGATCATCTCCTGACCCAAAGGCATCATCATGGTATCTACATTTACATTTAATAATTAAAATGACCAAACTTTAAGCCTTGACCATCGCTTCATTGTGGATTGTAGACAATCAAACACCAGTATAGAATATAAAATATAGCTCAAGAGATGTTCAGCGATATTACAATACAAAAAAGAATATCCAGCACAAAGAGATTAACCGTCAGTTAGTGGACAAAGACAATGTCAATATTGGTTTGTATGGATGTAAACAGCTCGGCTCCCGAGAAACTGACTACACATCTGATGGTCTCTTCTGTACACAGACTAGCATAGGCATATTGGCTGTGGAATCTTTATTACCTGAAGAGTGAAGTTTTGTGGCCGTGTAATGTGTCGTTAGGAGTCTCACACTGAGGTTAAAGGAACAGTGAACTTTTAATTTGTCTAATACTATTTTGGACAGTCCACAAAGTTATTTTTAATATTATTATGCCTGCTAACCTGCTTTGGAATTTGGAGTTACTGTTGCTCATAGTCTTCATGGTAATAGGCGTAATGGTAGGTACAGCTAGGAATTTGCTTATTAGAAGAAAATTAAATTTTGTATAGTACTCACATATTCTAAGATTAATCAAAATTATTGTAGATTTTCAACGATTACTTAAATTAGAATTCCTCGAATTACAGTTATTAATAACATTAGTACAAACATGTCATGTGTTTAATTCGCATTAATTAATTATAACACGTGCTTATGATAAATTGTTTGAACCCATAAATATAATAGAATTAATAATTGAGCTTGTTCAAGATATTTTGGGAATTAATTACCTACATACCGCACTTAGCGTTAATTTGTGGCTTAACAGAAATTATTTTAAATGCTTGGAAGGTACTTTAATTCGGTCATTTGTTGTATGTACATATTATACATACATACGATGATGTATGTAGGTACATTTTCGCAAAAAGTTAACTGTAATACTGTTACACAAGTTGTTACTCTTGGGAAGGATCTATTTTGTTTTCTTATCATACAAAAAAAATACAAAATACAAAAATCTTTATTTGTCTATTACCGTTACATAGCAATATTCAAACAGTGGTTGAGATCACTTATTAAACATATAAGATATGTTTGTGGCAAGTGGCCTCGCTCTTCTTTATATGGTGTCATAGATATTCAGAACGTGATGAAGTGATGAGTTAAGTAATTTAATCCGCAAGCTTAGTTAATAACAATAATTAATTAACACTTTTTATTCGTGATTAATACCATACAGTATATAATGATAATCTTACAAGTCCGAGTCAATATTATCTCACCAAATACATTCTGTAAAAAACTAGGCAAGTCTCGATGGAGCTGCTTGTTTATCTCAAAAAAGTAATGAAATGTAGACAAAGTCGTGCCAAGTCTAAGGTTCCTTACTGCGATTTCTTTATTATTATAGTTAATGTTGTGTGACTTGGCCGTTGAAGGGTAGACAAGGGTACAAAACAAGGTGCTCCATGACACCATTGCACCAATCTGTCGCCAGAACCGCTACCCATTGACGATGGAAAATTGCCACTTGGAAAACGTTGATTCAATATATTCCTGCATTAAAGTTAATATTTATTTGGACTACGTGTATTTACGAAACTATATTTAGATTGTAAATATTGAGTTCACGACAATAACTGTGTTAAATATATTGTAATGGAAATAAAAGAATAGATACATACAGTAGAATACATACAATAATATTACCTAGCTATAGGCTTGGTCTCCAGACTCTCCAGGTATGAGAGCAAAACACATATCACCGTTTGTTTCTGAACATTGTGTGCAAATCTCTATCGATAAAACAAAATAGTTACGTTCTATTCTTTTACGAGGGTGTTGTTTACCATCCGACTTCAAATAAGGAGGAGGTATTCAATTCGACTGTAAGTATTTTATATGTTTGTTACCTCAGACCTTTCGACTGAGTGAACCGATTTTGATGATTCTTTTTTTTTAATCGAAAGCTGGTGCTTGCCATGTCACTTAAAGAGATCACTAGATCTGACGAGTAGTTTTTGAGTATTTTGAATTCGGTTATTTTTTTCTTGGTAAAATTCAGATTATTTATAAAAATTATTATGTTTCGTATTAATATGTTTAATATCATCTGCTAATGCGCAGTAAAATTATCGGAGTAGTATTTTAGATTACTTAAAAAATAATAAACATCAACATATATGATGTTTATTATTGCAACACTAGCCTATTGACCGTTGACCGTTGTAGTCTAGACTCAATGGAAAATTAAAATAACAACCTCAATATACATACGAGTATACATATTTCCCTTGGCTACTCTGGTATCATAAGATCCATTAGAGAATTTGAAGTTTATTATTCATTCTTGCTCTTGAAATTGATAGGAATATTTATATTCTTGAAAATCCCTGCCGGACTCGTTGAATGTGGGAAAACTTGGAGGTTATGGAACTCAAATAGACGCACATAAGCTGAAACTCACTGAAAATCTTTCATTTCTTCTTCTTTTTTCTTACATATCTACACCAGCATATATGTACTATTAGCTAGTGCGTCTGCTTGTTTGTCAGCTTTATATGTATATACATACTAGCTGCCCGGACAGACTTCAATCTGTCAAAAGTTTTTATTTTGAGCTGTAAGCTATCCTATCTTTTAAGTTGGATCACCTCAACTGCACACGGTGTGCAAATTTGATTAAAATTGGTTAAGTAGTTTAGGAGTCCATCGCGGACAAACAACGTGACACGTAATTTATATATATTAAGATAAGATACGTATATATATATATAAAAATTAAAATGTGTGCAATTCACACGTGGTAGAAGTGAAACCTTCAAAATTTTTGTTTTCAAGATAATGAGACGAATGAAAAATTTCGGGAAGTTGATAAATGTAGGTTTCACTAATCTACTTCACTCCGCTCCGCTCCGCCCCGCTCCACCCCGCCCCGCTCCGCTCCGCTCCTCTACCCCTCCCTCCCCTACCCTACCCCTGTACAATGCTTCCTATCTCGATTTAGAATTTATGTGTTTGTCTCTTTTTACTGGACAGTTTCGTTTCATAAAATTTCAAGTCACCCCCGTACTAAAGAAGTTTTCACTTCAAAAAATTAACAAGAAAATTTGCGTAAATAGCCACAGTAACTTCGTAACTTAATCTGGCTAAATATTGACTCTATGGAGACCTTCCTTATTTGTATTGATATGAAGTCATTGTTCAAAGTTTTAATTGGCTATCTCAGTTAATATTAGCCAATTCCACAACAGTTCCACTTCAAGTTGGCAATATAGGTCGTTACTCTTACAAGTGTACGTGATTTCAAAAAAGCACGCATAACACCAAGGCGTGTAATAGTGGTTCAACGGAGAAAAGTATTTTCTGGCGCGGTTGTCAATACTTATGATAGTAGTAAGCAAAAGGCAATAAATAACATGTAGGTACCTGTAAGTTTTAAAAGTTTTAAAAGTTATGGCATTTAATTTTGTTCCTTTGAGGAAATCTGCAAAGACATACCTATGAACCTATCTTTTTTTAATTTCCTCAAATATATTATCTGTCTTCTATCGTATAGGTACAGTATATTCTGAGAGGACATTTCAAAGTTCAACTCCCCAACCATGGGGTGTTATATTTTGAAGATCTCAGAAAAGTCAGAAGGTCTGAGAAATATCGGAATTCTTGTCTCCGAATTCAGAATACATTTTCATCAAGCAAGCACAAACGTACAATCGATGAGAAAGACTACTAGTAAAATTTTGACCGTTTCTTTGGTTTCGATTTCCTGTACAATTGATTAAAACTGCAAAAGAGCAGTAAAAGACTGAATTTAAATAATGTGCGCATTTAAAATAACATAATCCTAAACGTCATAGGTGCATAGATAGATGTGTTTACTAAGCAGTAAGTATTTTAATTATCGCACATACGAAATGCGTATGGAAATCCATGGTCGATTTGCGCAATCTCGGGGAACCGATTGGGTGGCTACACCATTTCATAAACATAATAAGAAACAAGTTGATTAAATGATAAGCTTTATTAAAGTCAGAGGTCTTTTGATAAGAATTGACCTCTTGTTCACAAGACACACTGTACTTAAACAACTGTTGATTTAGCATTATCTTAATACCTGACAACGAAACCTTGATTTTATTCCATAAGATAAATCGCGGTTACGTACTGATTTAATATTTGCTGTCTTTAGGATTACTAAGATATACTTAATTAGGTTTCTTCCGTTATGTCTACTTCTCTTTAGTAATCTTGGCAAGTTTCACCACTGTGGGGTAAAAAATAATGTGCATTTTTTCTGATTGTATTTCTGATTTCTTATTGCTTCCATGCATATGTTAAATAGGCAATGTATACATTACCTATGTAAAGTATGTAATGTAGAATAATATTAATCATTTTATACATTGCCCGAACGACCCAGATATTATGTACATTGCCTAGGGATTGTATAGAGTACGAGTATTTGAATTATACAGATTCCCGGTAAAGTAGATATACATTGCATGCATAAGGTACCTACCTATACAACAAACTGGGTGATGCTCCACAACCACGTATGAAATCACATTGTTGTTCAATAATACTGCTACCCTGCGGTTTTGAAGTGAAAATAATAGGTCAGGTATTGCATGGACTTCGTTCGTGATGACGTAATAGGTCTCTCGGATTATCTGACGAATAATAAAATAAAAAATGTTTATATGTATTATAATTATATACCTGTTTTAATGGTTCTCGGTATAAAATCGTGTAATCCTTCCATTGTTAGTGTAGGTCAAAAATGGTCAGGTTCAGGTCGCGTCCTATATAAATAACAAAGAGGGCATTTTGCCGAATATGACTGAAAAATAAACACTCACAAGTCACACGTTCATACCCCAATTCGGGTGCCCTGTGTTGTGAAAGAGACATCAATAACCACTACTGTTAGATCATCTGTCACGTTAATATTTGCCCTGATCTCATTGAATCGGAACCCCTTTATCGGCAGGTTAAGTTTACTGCCAAATGCCAAATTTACTGCAATTTTTTTAAATGTATAGTAATATAATGTAATTTCTTCATTAATTGGTGCATTGTCTTTAACTATGCCCTTTGAAACAACGTAACTTCTTAACTTTTTGTCAACCTTAAAAATATTTTATGTACGAAGACGTCCGGAGCGAATGGTTACATTAAATAACTGCGCTTTATGAATAGCCCGACTTTTCACAGCGCTCCGTAAACAATGGAAGTGCTACAAAAGAGTTTTCTTTTTCTATTTCCAGCTAGAAACACGATTGTCATTGATTGTGTTGTACGAAGCTTCCTATTGCATTAAGTCGGAATACTGTTCAAGAGTTTGTATCAGATGGATATTTTCTTTAGATAAGTCGAATGCTGTTTAGCTGGTACTGCTAAGTTTTCTTGCGTTTAAAGTGCACGCTAACCTTGTCGTAATAATCACGACTCGCACTATTCATAGTAGATATGGACTTGCATAGTGCGTTGGTTTGGTGTATTGACTGTGGTATTACGATGCTGGTTAAAAGTATTAGGTATTTATTTTAACTTGCGACTTACATCTACCTTATTATTTTTTGTTTGTAATGCAATTGACTTTGAACTGTAATTAATATTATTCTCATAAATTAATATTTGTCCTTGGTTATCTGAATCATAACAATAAAAAACTCATAGAAAATAAATAATACATTTATTTCCAATCCTATAAATATGGTGATTAATAAAGTGTAAAATAAATGAAATAAATATTTACAATGACTTTTAACAATGGCAAGGGTCTTTTCAGTGTTAAGACTCTGGAGTGCTTGATTGTGGTGGTCAACATAAAATTAACAGATCCTTTGGGGCCATCCATAAATTACGTCACACGTTTTGGGGGAGGGGGGCTCGATGTAGTGTGACATTGTGTGAGACGGGGTGGCAGGGATCCTAAATATAGTGACGTCACATTTCAAAAACGAATAATTGGTATACGTAAGAATGTAGTGACGTAATGCCTCTGAGCATGCATGAAGGGGCATTCAAGTGAGACGCAAAAATTGACATGATTCATCTGCAAAACCTACTATTTGTTTTCTGGTTTATGCAGCAATGTATGACTAATTAGTCATAGAATTTAGTGAATTATAAACCGCACTTTCCCTAGACTGAAGGTCGCCGTTGTTGACCTAATTCTAATCAAAGATACGACCACACTCACATATTCTTCTTCCCTGTGCAGAGGTATGAGGATACACGAATATAATGAATCCCGAAATAGACATATTATGACCCTAGCACAAACTTACTCTTTTTTTTTATTATTTATTAGGGATAGTAATAGCCACTACAATACAGTGAAAACTTACAATTAAACCACACATGAGTGAGGCCAATAACAACTATCCATCCACTAATTATATACAAAGATTTCATTGATCATATATCACAAAATAAACGATTAAATTATATCGAACGCTCAGAAATGTTTACAATCCAATGAACATATAAAAAAAGAAAAAGATAAATACAACAGAATTAAAACAGGTATACATATCTTTGCTTAAAAATCGAACCCGAGACGCCTCTCTAGGAAGGAAACACCAACAATTGATCGTTAATTCGTTAAAGTGGAACAAAAATCATCATGCTGATAAAAGGCTTTTGTTCGTGTTTTTCTCGATATAATACATAGTTGCGTACAGAATCAGACTGTTTATAATAAGTCTACTCATGGAAGTTGCTCTGTGTCGCCAGGAATGTCGCTGGCGCCGCCAGTCGCCTTCAACCTGCCCACACTAGGCCTTATAGTATTAGCGACTGTAGGACTTTCAGATAGGAAGCTACATATTGTTAACTTAATGCGAATATGTTCATTACTTCACGAGGCAAAATAAAATTAGAAGAACATGCTGGTTGAACGGTTATTTTGATCTTATTAGTTCTATCTGAAGTTCTATCTGCTAGTTCTACTACAAAGAAGAATCCGTGACAAAAATTTCGGGTTTTTTAAGTCTGCAAACGAGCGCAGGTACTGGCCATGATTGTCGTCTAAGTGCAACACCAAAGACATCTATAGACGCGTTACTCGGTGTGTAAGGGGCTTCATCCATCTTGGCTATCCAGCCAGCCAACCTCCCTGCTCGTGGTGGAGTGGCGTGCCTAAGCCATCAGAACAAGGCAAGCCCAGTCGTGTTGTACAACCCAGGATCTCGGGATCTTTGGCCGGACAACACAGCACACTCCAGTACGTAACTTACTGAAATAATATGAGTGTTAATAGCTGCAGAGTGATGATAGTAAAGCAATGATAGCAAGCTGGGCTTTTCGGCTTGTATGGCTGTACCGCCACTAGGTGAACCCTACTGGTTAGCGGATGAGGCTTTGGCGAACGGCCTCTCGCCTTCAGGTGGCTAGTTCCTATACCAACAATTTTAATGCTCATACTAAACTTATATTATTGGTATTCTAGCATGATTGTAATGCTTAATATTCAAGTCAGTTATTCGTAGTAGGTAGTTCTAATCTTGCTTATTACCTACTAATTATAGGTTTGGGCGGTTTTAATGATAATTGTACCACAGTCTAACTAAACGAAGTGTTATCTAGCAACCTTACTGACTTATTAATTCTAGAAACTCGGTTATTAATTCCAATATACAATCAAGTCGGCTTTATAACTCATTCGATGTCAGTTCTTATTGAACCAGTCAGTATTCATGAAAGTTGTCTGGGAATGCTGCTGGCGCCACCTGGTGCAGGAACCACTGCCCACGGTCTCGGTTTTTATCTTCTAATCACTTTCAGCCCGTTTACAGTAATTACCTTATCTGCTCAATTAAACTGGCACCGTTTCTAAGCTCGAAAGTTTTAGCAGATAACGGAAAAGTAGCATGAGGTAAATATTTTGTTTTTACTTTTTAAAACAAAGAAGTTTTAATTAATAACTATTATTTCAAACTTCATTACATAGGATTATATTATGTATATAGGTATGTACTTTCATTTGCGGTGTCCGATATGTTTCTTTACATTTTTTTCGATAAATATTTTCGCTGAAGCAAATGTAAACAAATATTAAGGAGTAATTTTTAGTCTACTTAATTATTCTTTTTCGTCAATTAGTCTGCTTGCTATTATAATGAGAAAATAATTGTGACGTGTTACGTTACGGTTTTTTCTACTGAAGATAATACACATAAGTATAGATGCACTACATATGAATATTAGTGCGGTACGGGTAGCCTGTATAAAAGTTTAAAAATTAGATTTTATTTTTATTATCTACCAAGCTTTTTTTAGACATACCGTTGAAAATCTCAGTCTTCGTAACGGATTAAGACTTGTCACGAAAGCATCTCATCCTGAGTACCGAGTAGCGAAGTTCGATTCCATTTCATTCCATCCATTTCATGATTCATGCGATTAGAAATCTGCAATTGAGCGAACCGGTTTTTTAATTCGATTTATTTACACTACACCGTAACACCAAAGTTGGTGAGTATAAATAGCAAAGTAAATGTCGCGTGCCAAGACATCATACTCAGGATGATTGACAGGTCTTGGATTCGCCTTACGCCGGTATCCGGTTGCAAAAGATCTTGGTTAGGACGCTGGGCGCGTCGACGTTCTGTAACTCTTAATAAACGTATTATGAAATTTTATATTATGATAGCTAGGTACGCTGAAAGGTAAACTAGCTAGATACAAATGTGATGCTCTATTTAATTTAAATAAAATATTTAAGTTTCTTTGATTTTATCATAACATTTTTTTTTATACCAAATAAGTCAGTATATAAATATCATAACATATTGTAATATATGTGAATTATTCACATAGGGCACTGAGGGTGCGAATACTGCAAACAGCTAACTACTATTAATTATTGGGCCCTACTGGGCCGTAGGGCGCATGGCTGGTTTGTGATTCATTCTGTCCGCGTGATGCTACAGCCCGCTGGGGCCAACAGCAACTATCCATTCGAAAAAATCTGTGATTCATTTAATGTTTGAATACGGAAGTGAACAGGACAACGAATAGGATCAAGTGAAGTAACTTAAAGCTGTTCCAAATTAAAATTTTATTTTCGAGACACCGAATTAAATTAATAATCCTAGTCAAAGTTCAGTCGAACAAAATAATAAAAAAGTTACATAATTTATTTTTACGTTTTATTTTTTACCGACTTCAAAAAAGGAGGAGGTACATATTCAATTCGACTGTTTTTTTAATTTTTGCTACCTCAGAACCTTCAACTGGGTAAACCGATTTTGATGATTCTTTCTTTAATCGAAAGCTGGTGCTTGTCATGCGGTCCCACTTAAGTTTGAGCTAGATCTGACGAGTAGCTTTTGAGTTATTTTGAAATCGGTCATTTTTTTCTTGGTAAAATTTAGATTAATAGATATATTAATAAATTTAATTTAAATATTTTTTGTACTTTTTATTTACCTAGTTGATACCCTAGCTAGACAGATAAAGTACGAGTACCTAGTAGGTACGCGTACCTAGTATGTAGCATCAAACAGTCGTCGCATTGTCGGGAAACATGTGGTTTGGGACTGGTATCTGCGGCCGCACAGAGGTGTCAGCCAGTCATTCAGAATGTACCTACTATACTAGTGTTCTATAAATACTAACATATTGTGATACAAAAAAGAAGTTTAATATTATATGTATTTAATTTAAGAACTAAATATTTTATAATCTAAAAATACCGTGACAGTTTTATTGTCACCAACATAACTAAAAACTATCTTGATCACATCACCTTTCAAACAAAGAAAACCTCATCAAAATCGGTCCATACGTTTAGAAGCTATGCCTACTATGCCATAGACGGACTCACAAACAAATCAAACTTATAACATTCCGCTTTTTGCGTCGGGAGTTAATTACATTTTTAAATGCAACGCCGCATTGTATTAGCCGCAGCCGCATTAGCCGCTGCCGCACACCGCAGTCAAGAGCCGTTTTCGAAGTATACCACGCGGAAGCTGCGACGTGACATCCTGCCTTCGGTCAGAATCGTTAATAACTACTTCATTTAGCATGGAACACGAAAGTGAAAACTGCTACTGGTCTCTGCGTTGCCTCTCGCACAATGTCTTTTATTTTCGTGTTCGTATCGTATTACTTTCCATACAAACTCCAATAAATTGCAATGTCATACGAGTACGTGGGTTAAATAAAAGCGATTGCCAGTAGAAGGCTTATCGTCATTATGGTAATGCACGGATCATTGATCTCCTTCCGATGAATATAATGACACGTTATGTCGTGAGATGTCGCAATATGAAAGAGTAAAAGTGAAGCGTTCGGATATGCTGTAATACGATTGTTATGAATCGTTACTAATTTGTGACACTGGCGCGTGACTTAACTTTTTAATTTCTACGCGCGCATTCTGCTCCTCGAATGAAATTGTCGTACCGGAACTAACAATACGGCGACTAGAACATATAGCCTCACATAAAAACTTTTAACGGGACTCAATCTGTATCTAATAAACTAATAGTAAAAAAATTCAATAAATTTTTTTATGGAGACTTTGTTATCGATGTAGAGACCAAAAAATATTTTTGCAAAACGTCGTATTTTGAGGTGGTTCTTTTCCTGCGATATACCTAAGAGACTAGTTCTTAACTGACTGGGAAAATGGCAAAGATTTTCTGTCATTTCCAACTCAGTCAATAAATCTTTTTAAGTTCACGATAACACATCACAGTGACATTTCAAAGTGTATGTACCTAATGGTTGCAATGAGCGAACTATTAGTGGAATTAGTTACCGGAACAAGTCACCACGTGTGTAACTTACTCGTCATTAGGAGAAATTGATTCTCAGAACGCCATAAAACGACGTTTACTGAAATAGATCAGTAGAGTCGACTCTTAACGATTGTTGTGTCCATGACAGTAAAAGGGCGAAATAAAAAACTTCGCCAATATTTACAAATGAAGCAAAACGTTTGAGTAAAAAAAATGAAACGAAACCAAACTTAATTTGGAAATGAAAAACGAATTTGTACGGGAAAAAAACACGTACATATGCATCATACGTACCGTCACGATCTTTAGACTTCAAACTTTGGTATTTTATAATTTCGTCCGCTGTATGTATGATGTGATGTGGTCACCTCACACGTGGTGATTAGCTCCAGTATCGGTTCAAAGCTTTAAGCTGTCAAAACCTTTTCACTTCAAATGCTAAATTAAGATAAGGTGTGTAGGCGTCACGTCTGGAGATACACTAATGAGTATAATAATGGATTCTAAATTAGAACGAGTCACGGTTTTTCCATTTATGATTTTGTGTTATGGTTATGAGCCATAGCTCTAACTTTTAATTTCTGTAAAAGAATGCTCCATGTTACATAGTTTGCAATAATTTTGCATCAATTTTTTGTATTATGTATCAAAAACACCATAATATATTATAATAATAGTAAATTTAAAATATCAATATTATGTAAAGGTACCTACTATAAAATATTATACTATTATTTAAGGTTTTTAGTTTTAGGTCCTTTGTACATTAAGTATAGTATTAGTTATTTTGTGTTAATTAAATAAAGCCTTCCAATAAGAAAAAAAAGGTACTATAATATAATGTAAAGGTATTATAATAATTAGAGATGGGCCGACTACACACCGATTAGTCGTGAAAACTGACTTTCGGCATGTTTTCTAGTCGGCGACTAATCGGCGACTAGTCGGCAAAAATCGCCAAATAGTCTGCATTAATTCTGCATTTTCCGATACTAAAAAATTAAAGAAATGAAGAAAATTATACGACTAGATTTATTTTAATAAATACGATTATAATGAAAATAAATATTTTATGTATGTAGCAATAATACCTAATTTACAAGTTTGTGCTTATTTGTTGTCATATTTTCAATTAATCATTAAACATTTTCCTCGTATTTATCTATTGGTAAACAACGAATGAACATCCGCGTTTTGAAAATATTAAACGCGATATTTCCATAAGTGACTTTGTTTTAAATAGTAAATATTCAATGAGGATAAATTTCGGGGTACCCAGTAACACAGGTTTACACCTAGTACAGGGGCCCTTGCACATAGCATACTCGTATAATGTAATCTGTGAATCAATAAAAACATTTTCATAAATCCGTAATGAGATAATATAATAAAAACTTGCCTAAACATAATAAGCTTACGTAGTTTGACCATTTTATAAGCAACTAGCAAGACTTCAACTACGAGTGTAATACTTAAGTGCATAATCTCTATATTTGTTAATATAAAAGGGAAAGCAAATTGAAAAGGCACCGGGCATTGTATTCGTCTACTTTTACTACGAGAAACACGCGGGCTATGTCATTGTTGGTTGTTGCCGTTGTTGGACTTGTTGGTCGCTGCGGACAATGATTGTTTACACTTGTCCGCGTGTCTTGTACGAGATGAAGAATTAATTCTATCGATTCAATTCGTTATAACATTGTCGGTACTAAATAAAGAATAAATCAAGTCAAAGCGATCATAGATTCATGCGGAATAAGATTCTACTTGTAATTTTTTGTAATGTATGCACCGAATGCTTAAATTTTCCCGTAGAAATTTCGAAACTTACAAAGTTTCTCAGTAAACAATGGCTGAAGGAATAAATATATTCCCAATTTTTATACGGAAATATTGACTCTGAATATATAGAAAATTCCTGACCGGACGGGATAATAATTAAAAACATTTTTATCGTATAATTTCCTTCTTCATCAGACTACAGTAGAGACTACTTATTAAAAGTACTATTATTTATTCTGTGTAGATACATACTACAAAAGACGAGGTTGGATCGTACGTTTTCATAGTTCTTATGTATAATGTTTTATTTAATACTAATATGACATATTCAGTTTGATCGATAATACGAACCTGGATAAGCGAGAATCCAAGGGACCCGAATGTTATTCTCGCTCATAGAGGTTCCTCACTAAAGCAGTTTGTCACTTACGAAGGTTTGGGAGTAGTTACTCTCATTTATAGAGGTTAACAAAAGTCGAGAAACATGGTGCTAGAGCGTTAAGAAATAATAAGTACCTACACATTTTGTTTTTAATTACATATTTTATTTATTCGAAGAAATCTGTTATTTTTTTCTGAGTGTCCTTCTTACAATTTATGAATCTGTTTTTAAGTTTCATAAAGTTTATCAAAAATTCAGGGATCCATTTCACAATACTCAAAAAAAACTATGGATTGTTTCTATTGCGCT
This sequence comes from Thymelicus sylvestris, assembly GCA_911387775.1. Lineage (NCBI taxonomy): Eukaryota > Metazoa > Arthropoda > Insecta > Lepidoptera > Hesperiidae > Thymelicus > Thymelicus sylvestris. Next base: position 11,848,346 of record OU426895.1, read on the forward strand.
TAAGGCGTCTTTTCTTGGAATAGGCTGTTTTTCTAAATCTATGTCCCCGTTTGTGTGATCATCTTCGTCATCACCTTAATTTTTTAAGTTTATCACTCAACGAAATCACTTAAATTTTTCGTTTTAACATTTTGAGGGAACAAGTTCAAGCGTGTACTTTCTCTAACAATTGTTGTCAACTGGAACCAAATGTTGAACAAAAACAAGGATATATGGTTTGGCTTTAAGTACCTAGAGTTGCGAGTTTTGAGATGTCTATTGAAATATTATTTTAATTTAAATAGTCTCGCTTACAGAGGTCTTAAGTAAAAAACTATCACTTACAGAGGTCTAGATGTGAAAAATGACTCTCTCTAAAGGAGGTTCCTACACTGTCACTCATAGAGGTATTTGGGATAAAAATGACGGGACCTGACCATTATTGTCGCTTATAGAGTTTTCTCACTTATCCAGTTCTCGCTAATCCAGGTTCGACTGTATAACCAATACAATATTTGTATTTCAAATATTCTGACTGCGAATAATGAGTAAAAAACTACATACAACTTTATTTATTACAACCTACTTCGATCAGTTAGGAAAGCAATTTTCAAGGCAACGTTACATGTGCTTCTCATACATATGAACAATTGACAAATACGAGATATACGAGTGCGGAAAGTAAGCGCGTAGGACCGCATACTTATCGAAATTAGACGTGACTAGTGGGCTCTTCGTGTAGTGTGTACCTACCGGGTACCAGGTAACCAGGAAACGTAAGTACGTCACTAGACGTTATTCGGAAGTTGACAAAAGAGACATATCGATTATATCGATATTATTCAAGGAGTCTTTTCGGGATCTGCTAACAAGTTCAACAGTGTTCTTCATAGTAACCCATTTTAAAGCTATAATTTGATCGTGAATATAATAGTTGATCGCAGTTATTATAATCGAGTGACCCATTTCTGATCAGTAAATGGTGGGTAATTGTTGAAAAGGTCTTTCAAAAATAATACGATTGGAGTTGGACAAATGAAAAATTCTCAAAAATAGTTTACAAATGAATTTACAAGGAAAACTATCACGGCTATGTTAGCGTAAATAGTTAATAAGTAATAGTCGATAAAACTACTTCGGAACCCTACATTGCGCGTGGCCTGACACATGCCTGACACACACTTGTCCGGTTTTTATTTCTGTTTAGTTATAAAACCATGATTGGAAAGAATTCACCAATGCATTAAATGAAGTCTAGTCGCAGTAAAAATTCAGCAATAGCACGAAGAATCAACAATGTTCTGTGGACTAAGTCCATATATTTTATTTGTCACAATCGTGGGGTATTCACCTTTAGCTTCCTGTCTCGCTCCTAACCGTATATAAAGGTAAACAGAGGAAACAGAAAACAGGGGGAGGGGGACTAAAATTTTCCCCAAGAGAGCATGCAGACGGAACCACTTAACGACGTATGTAAGTATTGCAATTCACTTTTTCGATACAAGCCAAGAACGCTGAAGGAAACGAATCTACTGTTGTAATTTCCTTTTGGTCGTTTTTGTTGCAACTGTAAATTGTATTCGGTTGGTTTGTATACATTTTTATAATTGCTTCCAGCAGCATTGTTGTAAAAATAAAATGAATATAAATAAATAAATAAATCACGTTTCACACTCGTAACCCCACACTAGGATTCCCTGTGTCGTGGGTGCCATGGGCAACACGCAAAGACGGAACACTTCACACCCAGACCAAGAACAGAAATTCAAATTCATGCGGGGAATCGAACCCAGGACCCTAGGCGCGGCTATCCGGCATGGTAACGGGTCGTCAAATGGACAATAAGTTCTAAAAATCCCAGCTTGATTAAGGTTGCGATATTTAAAAGAAATAATAACTTTCTATGAAAATGACTTTCTATCCTAAACTAAAATCAACACGCGTATGATAATCCTTTCTTTGATTAGTTGCCCTTAAGACTCGAACACAAAAACGTCAAGAGACGATTTACTAGATATAAGCTTAACATAGGCAAACCCAAATTGGATTGTTACCCTAATTTGAAAGGAATGGTAGATGTGTGTAAAGTTAAGCATTCGAGAAACGTTCTTAAGGTAAGAGCAGGATCACAAACATCACGTCATTGTATGAAGATTCATAAAGCTCATACGATGGGGCTCAAAGGAATAATGAGCACCCAGCCTGAAGAGGAACTGAAGGCGTCCTGTACATATGTAGATAGCTATGTAGTAATTTGTCGCTTAAATACGAGTAAGTCAGTGTACGTAACACTGTGCAGCGGTTATTCAACATCACATTTACAATAATAATATAGAAAATACCTCCAATTACCGATTTAAAGTTAAGTTAATATGTTGTTCGAATTATTCAGGTTCAATTCAAGCTCAATTTTCAAATTTTCTTGATTAATAAATTATGAAAATTAAAATTAACTCAAGTTAAACTTTGAAAATTTGAAAATTTGAACTGCAAAATTGTTCCAGGTAACGCATAATGCCAACTAACACTGAGATTAAAACACAGTTATGTTACTTTGAACAGTTATTCTTCTAATAAGACTTGTTCATTAGACGCTAAAGATACGAGTATTATTACCCACTTCAGCCAATTATATTAACTAGCGGGAAAGTAGATAAAGGTTAAGATAACATTTTTTAATATTAATGGTAATGTGGGTTAAGGTACAATATTTAATAATATAATTACAACTGAATTAATCATTTCTATTTTATCGCGGACTGCATTAAGTATTAATAAAAATACTAAACGCAAATTTAGTTATTCACACGTTAAGGTTCAACGTGACGTAATTTAAAGTATCTAACGGTTACATTAATTGGCGAGAAATAAGCTGATGCCTTTTAACAGCTAATTATTTTCGCTTACCTTGATGGCAATTAGATTTTTTTTAATAAATAATAAAACATTAATGCGTGTTAGTAGTAATTCTGTGCAGAAAGAATTCTACAAGAAACGAAATAGGTAGATTGCATAACAAATTTTCAGATATAAAAAAATTACCTAATAATCTTTTTTCTCTTTCCTGCACATTACCTATCAATGCACTTCATTTATGCCCTTTTTGCTTCTTTATTATTAGGTACCTAGTTCGAAGTTATCGCAAACGTAGTACATACTAAAGTAAGATAAGACTACTGAGCTTCATGGGGTCCCCTCGTCCCCCTTGTCTTAGGTGCGTTGGAATAGGGAAGCAAGCGCGTTCAAGGATGCACACGCATATAAATTTTTAATGGCTCTATTTGCCTTTCCACCGCCGTGCCGCGCCTTTGACTAGGCTTGCTTCGGAAAATTTTATTGTAGACCGTTTATCTACCCTGACAAATGTACACTGTATCAAGGTATTTTATTTTTTATATGATCTACGATATTCAAACAGGTAATGATATATTGAAGCTAAAACTCTCATGAATATAAATGTTTTTCGCCTGAATAGTTTTGCTGTATATTCGTATACAAGACAAACACGACAATAGAATTATTTTTTCTAGAAGAACAAAAACATTAAACAACTAAAAAATAACAAAAAACAACTACAAAAGTTCAACACCAGCTCTCCTCGTTAAAAGGAGTTAACGACAATATAATTCAACACATTTTTTAATTTTGTTCAGCAATTAGTCAAAGGTGTTGAGAGATTTCCGCGCTTCGTTAAATACCGTGTCATTAAACAAAAATGTCTAGAACAGGTTCCCAGGCTCTTTGATGCGTAAAGCTGGTGAAGTAGACACTATGTAGATGAATATGTGAAATTAATATGCATATGAGTAAGCGCTTAGATTTTATGCAGCGGCGCAAAATGTCTAAGTAGTTTACGTTTTACTTCCTCAGCGTAGAAAATGTGAAGGCGACGTTAGATGTTTTGTACCTAACGTAAAATTTAAATGTATGTATTTCATTTATGAAATAATGCATTATGTAAAAATGTCATTTTAGCATACATTATTATGAAGAGGTTTATAAGGTTTCGTATCTCCAAAGGAAAAAAAAGCGGCCAAGTGCGAGTCGGACTCGCCCATGAAGGGTTCCGTAGCAGCAAGTAACATAATATAAAAGTTCTTGAAGTTCGTTGTAACTTTGATCGAGGTAAATTGCGGTTTACGATTTATGACGTATTAAAAAAAACTACTTACTAGATCTCGTTCAAACCAATTTTCGTTGGAAGTTTGCATGGTAATATACATCATATATTTTTTTTAGTTTTATCATTCTCTTATTTTAGAAGTTACGGGGGGGGGGGGGGGGACACATTTTTCCACTTTGGAAGTGTCTCTCGCGCAAACTATTCAGTTTAGAAAAAAATGATATTCGAAATCTCAATATCATTTTTAAAGACCTATTCATAGATACCCCACATGTATGGGTTTGATGAAAAAAAAATTTTTGAGTTTCAGTTCTAAGTATGGGGAACCCCCAAAATTTATTGTTTTTTTTCTATTTTTGTGTGAAAATCTTAATGCGGTTCACAGAATACATCTACTTACCAAGTTTCAACAGTGTAGTTCTTATAGTTTCGGAGAAAAGTGGCTGTGACATACGGACGGACAGACAGACAGACAGACAGACAGACAGACAGACATGACGAATCTATAAGGGTTCCGTTTTTTGCCATTTGGCTGCGGAACCCTAAAAAGGATCACTTCGTTGTCCGACCGTCCGTTCGTCTCTCTGTCTGTCTGTTAAGACCGTTTTTCTCAGGAACAAATGGAGTACCGACTTCAAATTAATGTACAATACTAAGATCTACAAACAATACATTGAGGGTATGCAATCAAGCAATCAAAAGGTACGGCCGTTTATGCGTACCTACCTATATTTTAACAGTTGCAAGAGAATCAAAACCTATCTAATAGGGTAATTCCCTTCATTAGTTTGATTCGCACTTGGCCGGTTTTTATTAACCGACTTCAAAAAAGGAGAAGGTATTCAATTCGACTGTATTTTATGTTTTTTGTAGTTCCTAATGGAAAATCGAGATTCCTTACACAGAGCACACTTCACTACGGCAAAATTCCGCCATCTGTTCAATAAAAGTGCAAAAGATTTAAACACTAAAATCGTTTTACCTTATTTCAAACCAAGAAGTTGTAGCAAAAAATGAACAGGTTTTTGTACTAATTAATACACGTTAATGGGTTTATGTCGTTCTCTTTAGTTACCATTTATGCATTTATATTTTATTTTTCTTTGTCAGAGTATGCACGTCTTTATATCAATTCCGTTGAAATATTCAATTGCGCGGTAACTATGTGACCAATATTATAAATAAATTGTACTATCTAGAAGATTATGAAGCTAAATTCTTGAAGTGATCGGGTTTTGATATCTAAACGACAGGTTACAAAATTTTCTTGTTTTTTATGAACTTTGTTCACCGATGTAGATAATTACGGTAGCCACATGGGAAACGTAACAAGGACAATAAAAAGTAATAACTTGCATTATCACCTTTATATTTATCGTAATTTCTTAAAAAATCTTAATTTACATTTCAAATTTTCAAGAATCAGTTTGTAAATTAGCGACAAGACCCAAATATGGCACAGACGAATTTCTAATTAAAAACCAGTAGGTGCGCTCTCATAATTTGTATTCGCCTAGTTCTTAGAACGCCGAGCGGTGTCAAATATTTTGTTGCCAATAAATACACAATGCATGTAACTCATATGCAAAGCTCATTTCTCATATTAATTATCTGGTTATGACTGTTATTGCGTTAAAGCGTTAGCTCGTTAACTTGCCTACTGTAACCATCAAAATAGTCTTACTTTCTATAAAAGGAAATCGAAATTATCTCACTGGATACATTCCATTTCTCTCTCGGTAGTTTTGATAATTGGACCACGCCAGATTTTACTTTTATCTCGCGGCTGTCGTAACACTCATAAAATAAATACGGTGCAGTGGACTTGCTGCGTCACACGAAGGTAGAATAGATGTAAATAAATACAAGGAATTTATACGATGTGCGGGTTAGAGTGGTTAGACAAACAAGACTGCAGGGGTATGGGACTCGAAACTTTCTTTTTTTAACGAGTGATCCGTCCCTTCATTCATCGCGCAGTAAATACGACATCCGACCGTGTCGCTCAATTGGGCCGAATTCATCCAGTGCCAGTCATTGGACTTTGCATTATTCCGACTGCTCTATTTACCAAATTATTGTTCCGCTAACCCGATGAAGCCAAATACGTCAATAAAACCGATCGATTTTGTGCGACAAGCCACAACATCGAAACTATTCTCGTGCACAATCCCTTTCAATTGGCCGTCATCCCAGCTGAGTGGATTTGAATGGACGAATAACGGTTCAAGAAATTGCATTACTTAACTTCGACAAGAAGTGCAACACGCCTCCAATGTTAGACAAACTGCAATGCATTGTTTGCCCACAAACAAAGGGTCTTAAAAAGACGCATTCATACATGGTTCGACGACCGTGTAAAAAGTGAGCAGTTACAATAAGTATGTACGAGCACTGATAGACAGGAAGCGAAGGCAACCTGCCATCAAAGAAAGGTAATAAAATTGTATTGAAGTACTGGACGCGCATTAATTGAGGAGGGAGAGCACTAGTTGCCATAGAAGGAAACAGATCTTCGCTCGCAAGTCGCAACGATATAAATAGCGGGGCGGCTGGTTCACAGATGTAAAGCGGACACCAGTTTTAGAAGTGCTCGAGTCTATTTCGAACAAGTGTAAATAAATCTAGCTAGTCACTTTCGTCCGCCGCGCCGCTGTCACTTTCATTGCGCGGGCCGCGGCCTCTCGGCTCGTCCTGCTTGATATGACCTTATATGGGGGCGCGGGTAAAGATAATAACATGTTACAGAACAACAAACATCGAACATCGTTTTTCAACTTTTAAAATATAGAATGTTTGTTGTTACTTAGCCGCAAAGAACATGAGATATAAATTGTGTCTGCATGACAGTATTTGTATACTGTTTACAAGACACGTCTATGTATCTATGTATATGTCGGTGAGGCCACGAATCTCCAGTGAAGGTCCAGGGACGGACCTCTATATTCTACAACGCTTGTCCGATGCAGAGGTTGGCATATAAGAAACGACATGTCATATTTAGAGGAAGGAATTGTCAATAAGACAGAACGGATGATCACGTAGTGTTGAAGTACTTAAAAAGTATTGATGTGAACGTTAGGAGAACTAGAAATATAATATCATGGAGCAAAGTAAAAGGAATATGTTATTGAATAACCAACACCGTAGATTACCCCTTCTGTTACATATATATGTATTTATACACTCACTATAGTAGTATGATAGTATCTGGAGAGACAGCCAAAGCTTGGAATTTAATGCCTGTTTGTTGACCTTACATATTGAATAGTTTGAAATTATTATTTCAAGTTTGCCTTGTATATTTTTTTATTCTCCGTAAATACAAAAAAGTGTATGCGTGTTAAAGTTAAAATTAATCGATCTAACTGGGTGGAACAACACTAAAAATATAACGACGTAATTATGATTATTTTATCGTTCAATAAGGTACTAGGTACTTAATATTGTTCAATAAAGCACTTATTTTTGTGTTAGTGTGTGAACATTGTAATATTCAATGCTACTAATTGGGTACTTATTACAATGTTCACTTTTTAGTAGTCTTTTTATTAATTTTCATTTATCGTTATCACCGATTACTTCTTTTTTTAGGGTTCCGAAGTAAAATCAGAATCCTTATAGTTTTGTCATGTCCGTCCGTCTGTCCGTCCATTTGTCTGAAGCAAAGCGCTGAGACCCTTAATGCTAGAAAGCTATAATTTGGCATGGATATGCATATTTATTTATTAAAACTCCGGATTCGTAGAACAAAATATCGAAAAACATTTTTTTTCATGGTACCGCCCCTACAGGTAACGTGAGGATGAATTTTTTATTCGTCGCGTACCTACCGTGTGGGGTATCGTTGAAAAGGTCTTTCAAAAATACTAATGGATCTTCTACGACCATATTTGGAATTAGGGGTCCCTTTGCGAAATACTTCGGTTGGAGTTTGTTGTACAAGTGAAAAAATTCTCAAAAATAGGTTCTATGATGAATTTACAAGAAAAATTATCACGGCTATCATTTTGATAAATCTTTATTAGATAATTAATTATCTTTTCTAGTTACACTATAAAATGTCATAAACACGCGTGGTATTTATTGATATAGACGTGCACGGTGCAACAATCATCCACGTATGGAGTCGTCACATTACAATGCCAAGTCGGTGGATTCCTTACGCGTCGGTCTAATCGCTTCTCACGATACATTTCTTACAAAACAAAGCCTGTCGAATGCAGAATACAGCAAATATACAGTTCGCTACAATTCACACTAGGGTGTAAAACTGTTTGAAAGGAATGTAGACCAAATCTGCGTTGACTTTGTTTTAATAGGATTCGTATTTTTAAGACTACACAAAAATTGTTGTGTATATTATATTTTAATAGATAGGTAGATAATTTCTCTGATATCTGTGTAGGTACTACTTGATACATAGATAGATTTCTCATAAATATATATAGATAATTAAGTGTATCGCAAGCAAAGCATGCATAAAATATTAAATTGAACATTACCGTGTTAAGTTACGATTCAAAAGTTAATATCCCGTATTTTACCAAAAAACACGTTACTTTTCTGAAATATCTGGATGATCTCATGACTCTTAGTCCCAGTCTTTCGTACGTGATAAAAATTACATACAATTACTACATAATTATATCTATAAATTACCTTACATTCGTAATAAATTACGTTGTGATGACTTTATAGCAAAGCGATACTGACGAACTGATCTCATGACACCTAGTATGTTGGAGACAATGATATTATAAAATGTCATTGGTTGGAGACGGATGGCGGATATAGCAATTGAATGGATGTAACTAGTTAGTTTTTATGTGTTATTCATTGATGATGTATCCTGAAGGTGGATACTGCACCTTAGCAACACGGCACTTAGTAACGACCGGGCGACCGTAGTACCTAATGTCCAATAACCTAGCCAAGCGAAACTAGATTTAAATTCAGTACATGTAAATATTTTACCAACACACTGGACTTAATTTTCTCTGCTACCACCGTTTCGGAAAGGTGTTTGTCGTTAACAAAACGCGAAAGAAACTTCTCAGCACATCTTTTAAATTTAAAAATAAATTAGCAGCCTATTTAAAAAAAGTCAATATTGCATTCACATTAATATTAGTTATTTTTCATAATTTAATCACTAATTCACTATCATATTGTAATCTTTGCTTAACCTTGTTAGGTTAAGCAAAGATTACAATATAAGATAAGCATAGGTATACGTGGTATAATAGGTTATAGAATATAGATGAATGTCTAGTGCACAATGTTTCGTTAATGTAGCCAATTTCGTTAAGGAAGCCAATACGTTGTGTACATACAAGTGAGTGTATAGCAGGATGACATAGGATACTAGGACAACAATTTAGGCCACCACATGACGCTATTGCTAACATTACAGTGGATATCCCCGGTCCAAATGGTTCAGCTGTTGCGAATTTTCTCTCTTAGTTTGTAGACTTGTTTTGTAACTTTTATATTTTTATATGAGTCTGAAGAGCAAAGATATTACCAAATATACATATACCATCCATCGTAATTTCTGTGTCAGTTTTACTTGCAATTAAATTTAATACATCAAGGTACATTTAGAAGTTACGAGGACATTTTGAATAGTGTCCGAAAAAAAACGATGACATAATAACAGTTACACCCATATGGGGTCGTGAGGTTTTAGGGTTGTCGCTAAACAGATAATTTATTTAATATTTTTTTAACATTACAGTTCTTGAAACCAATTAGAAAAAAATTAAATACTTTTGAAGGTAAGTAATTATTTTAATGAATTAAATTTTTCGGTACACCGTTGCCAGCTGGATTAGTTATGGCCGTGATGACTTTTTACGTTTTACCTATTTTATATTCTTCAGAATTTTTAATGTCTTATTGCCTGTTGTAGTATTGTAAACTTGGGTTCGTAATCATCGTTCGTTCGTATCAACTTTTGGCAATTTGTTTATATTAAGGAATTATTCACCAAAGAGAGCCTCGCCACATTGCTCTGTGTGAAATTGCACAGGTTTAAATATTTAGTGTTTCAATATTTCAGTGCATTATTATGCTGTAAGCTACGATTACATCGCAATATTACATTTTTATACGTGTCAACCCTTGGACGGTGTCATACAACAAACTTCGAAGCGGTAAATAAAGAAAAAAGTCAGCCAACAACGGTAATCTGTGTTCGTAAGGCCGAACTCCTACAGTAAAGCACCAGCGAAATCACGGCGCGCTCGAAGCATAATTAGACTGCAATTAGAACTATCTCGAGACCGCAACAGCATAATATCAACTAGACTATAATAGCACCGGCCAAAATAGCACGCATACGTAAACTAATTAACTATTATTTGTAAGTTTTAACCCATTGATGTTTCGAGGAAACGGAAATGATAACGATGTGAATGACTGTTTATTTTAAAAGGCAATAAATAATCCGGACTCGGTCGATTGTCACCTTTTTGCCTCAACCAGATGGCACAGTTCCCAGTGAAAACATATTTGACTTCTCTTTCCGTACACGCGAGTCGGCGGAGACGGCATGCCGTGTATTAATTCGTAAGTTTACTTGTTTAACGTACCGATTAGCACTGTTACCGCTTAAAATGCATCGGCTCGAATAACGTTAAAATCACAAAACCGTAAATATCTGTTCGGTGTTAAGAGGCAGGCTGTTAAGTCACTAAGGATAATTGCTTTCTTGTTAGTTACCGAAGTATTACAAGTCAATATCTTTTATTAATTGTCGCGTGTCAGATGAAAATTAGATCAGGTCGCCGATTGCTCCAAAGACTGGTATCGATGGGATTGGCAAAAAGGCGATACGCGGAAGAAATCTTGATTCTATAACATGCGAGAAAAATACAAGTCTGGGTTCCAGGAATTACGAGCGATAACAAGTATGAACCGAACAAAGGTGGAGAAAAAGCGATCAGTAATGTAGCCATTGTATGTCCATGAGGTGAAGACGGAAGGCACCGTGAGAGTGAGCGCGGGAGCTGGCCCGTCGCGGGAAAGTCTCACTCCCATATTATACTCCCATATATTTTGTTCACATGGCCGGGCGGCGGCGGCGGCAGAACAAAAAGCTAAGATTGAACGAGTCACGTGCATGAGCGGTTTAATTAATTATTAAACGAAATTAGCATCGTTTTAATACAACATTAAGTTCTTGGCAATTCGCGACACACGAAAACTTAAAAGGTGTTTATAGGTTTTGATATTAAATTTTCCATATTATTTATTTATTTATTACAAAATCCACAGCTTTTTTTACAATTTCAATACAAAACAAACCTTTTAACATGTGTTGTATTTAAACAATAATCTTTATTGGGCGTGGGTTTGTGTGAAATTTTTAACTGGTATGCCCAGAACTGTATCTAACATAAATGATAATATTTTGGTTTAATCGATTCAAATCAATTTGAATTATCCTGTTAATTAAATCAACTCTAGTAGTAGGTACTCGAGCATAAATGCACATTTCACTTATTTGCTTATAATTGCCATTAATAGCATTAATTTCTGTATTATAGTCATTGTAGACCTTATTAGGTACATTATAACTTGACCTTAATAATAGTTGGCTATTGGCTTACGAACCTATAAAATCATCTATAATTTATTACTCCCTACTTTCACATAAATACTTCAGCTTCTAACAAGCTAATTTGTGATAGGTGATGCAGTTAATTAAACAGTGGTTTATGTAAACCAAGAAGCGTCCCAGCGTGAGATGGGCTTTCATGCAGTCTCTTTGAAATTACATTAGTTCGAGCGGCACATTTCTACTAAATGGGTTTGAACAACCGATTTTAACGAGTTAAAATGTTGACACAACTAGGCTGAGTACACTTTATGTAAATCCTGTCTGCGTTCTACTAATTTGTTATTTTTCGACACTGAAAAGCTTAAACTAGCTTAGTTGCTGTTACGGCGGAATTATTATTAAAATCTACTGTATCCAGTGACGGATTAACCCTTAATCAAATTAAGCAATTGCCTAGGGCATTACGTCTGGGGGGGCACCAGAAGAAGCACAAAAAACCACGTTGACATACGGATAGGGGGGCCCACAGGCGTGGATTGCTTAGGGCATCAAGTAGTCTTAATCCGTCACTGACTGTATCTTGATGAAAAGATTAATTAAATTCCTTCTCTCTCTTCTCATGATTCTCGATTTTCACCCCTGCGACCAATATAGGACCCAAAAACTAACACATAAATGCCAACTAAGTGTCTATCCTGACCGGGAATTGTACAATCCTTAGTACAACAGGGAAGGTTAGAATTAGAACCATCGACGAACAAAGCCTAGTTGTCGTTGGATAGTAAGTACCAAATGGCTGCACGATCCTAAGGACGCTGAACAAATTTCATGTTATTAAAAGTCTATAGTCACTACGCAAAGCTTCGCTAAATGTGCGCTGCAGCAGCATAGAGACGAATGAAAATGAATCTCTTCGACTTAAAACACTGAAATCATACATAATTTGTGATTTCATTGCAGTGAGAGCGCAGTCGTAGGTAAATAATTATAAATGAAAACCATAATTATTTTAAAAGTGCTGAATGGTACGTCCGGTTTTCAAAAGGCTTTATCAGGGTTGCCAGTTATGTTATCGTACGTAAGTGTTGTACTTTATTTTACTTTATTGTACACGTCTTATAGGTTATAGAAAAATGATATTGATCAAACAATACTGGTCAATTTGTTAATGAACGTTGTCTAATTGTTAGCCAATGAAACTAACTTTGTGGTTTTATGCCATAAAACTAAAATATGGTAACGTATTTATAAATACAGCCACTTACTATCAGGTGGATCGTTAGCTCGTTTGCCGGCTATTACCATAAAAAAAACATAAATAATGAGTGAAAATAATGTGATCTGCATTTTTCCTTCCTTCATTTCCTTAAAGAAGACCTGTATTATGTTCATAAAAATGTTATTTTTTCTTTAAAAAACGTGGCAACCCTAGAGTGTTCATTATTTATATTAATGGCCTGTAAACGTGTAGACAGGCTGGTGGTAAGTTCTCTTAACGTCAATAACAACGCCGAAGAGTTTCAGGAAACAAGAAAAACGCGGTAAATCCGCTTGTTATTTGCCAAACCATGTTTATCAACAAAAATAAATTAAAATCACAATTTACGTTTTAATTTCTCTAGGGTTTTGATACCCACCCACCAAGACGTCCTTCAAGATAGAGAGGTAGTAGGTATGGCAGGAAAGGCAAGAAAAAAAAACCATAATGTACGGTACATTCTGAGCCCTGAACATTGATTGTTATATTCGCATAGAATTGCAATGAAACAGCGCATTGAACATGATAATACGAAATACGTGATTGCCGTAATTGGTAGAGACAACGTTTGCTGATTAAAGCGTGTATTATTTTGTATTTATCTTTATCATCCTAACTTCTTCCATCTGAGATCCTAACTGTATTCTTTGAAATGGTAACAAAATGTGATACAAAAGACAACATAATGAAACCTCAGTAATTGGTAAACATTCCGTAAAAAAAGGAAAAGTGAATCTATCATAATCAACAATGTATCAGTATTTTAAGAGTTTTCCCACTAGCATGCAAAAGTAATGTGTTGATGGAAGTGTGAATCATGCTTTAAATATGATTTATTTTATGTCATGTCAAGAGACTAGTTCTATCATCACATTATTGTTGCTAGGAGGATATTCTTCAATGAGGTTAGTTGATATGAAGTTATCTAATTCGCGTCACGTGCCTCTTTTATGAGCACCGAAACAATTGAAATAATACGAAATGAAGAAAGCGGAACTTAAAGTAAAAGTTATTTATAAATTTAAAGATATAGTCTCAGGTAACTACGAATAAGTATGCGAGAATATTATAAAATTATAATTGGATTGCACCGGTAATGGACACGGGGAATAATATCTATCAATTTGCAATCCGTTTTCAATATACAAAATCTTGCATTATTTTGAAAAAAATGTGGAATGGAACAGTTTAGTGATGAAATGAAAAAGTTAATGGGCTTCACTATCATTATCATAATAATGGAACTTTTGTACCCCTGGGTTCTCTCACAATGTGGACGCTGAGCCCACGATGACTAAGTAAATATAAAAGTCCCTCATTGTTTTTCTGTAAATGGCCGGCAAACGGAAACGAGAAAATACTTTTAAAAAGTAAATGTTTTTTTAACATTCATGGATATAATTATTAAAATCTTGTGCTTTGGAAACGCGTCAAGTATTATTTGAGGAGCTTGCAATAACCATCAATAACTTTGCCACAATCATGATGGTAAGTTGTCATGGACATCAGTAACAGCAAAGACCGATGCGTTGCCGGCAAAGGAAGAAAGAGAGCAAGAAAGAAAAAAGAAAGAAAGTTTTATACATATTTTTGTTAGTGACAAGCAAAAGCTCCAGGAAACACCGCATTGGCCACACCTCTCAATAAACAGTAATTAGTGTCAGCATTTGATAGTGAAATGGCCAGCGATAGTGATTTGGCTAGAATTTGTTGATAATGATTTATAATTCAATCAAACAATAATTTTATTACAAACGTTACCGGTTTGTAACGCCGCGGGCTCAAGTGTCAATGTCAATGCAATCGTGATTCCTTTAATAGATATTGCGCTTAATCCATGTACGGTAATGCCAGAACGACATACGGTATAATTGCTGCAAAGGTGTAAGACAGCAAATGATTAAAATAGTAGCTAGTTGTATTTGCTTATGTACTTAGACCCAGTATATATAGCTTTTGCAGCTAATTTCAGTTAAATGAGTGTTATAACAATTTTCTTGTTAGAATTTAAAGAATAATGTTCAAAAATTCCGTTTATGATGAAGGATTCAAACCTGTTCTTACCGTTTTTCTAAGTGTTGGAGTACCATGCACAAACTATAATTATTGAAGCGTTTCTCACGATTTTAAACAATAAACTACTTAATTACATTAAATTATCAAAATAATGCTTTCTGGTTCGAAAAAGAAAGTGTTATTTTTTAACTTGTTAAGTTAGTAATTTAAGGGTTGAAAGTTTCTATGAAAATCATTTAAAACCACTTCCACGTGGGCAAAGCCGTGCAGGAGGTAGCCTAGCCTGAACTAGCCGTATAATCTAGGGATCTTGTAATACACTTGTTATCTTGTAATATAATAAACTCATGGTATTTTCCGTTGAAGTACAGGGGTCAATTTCAACAAACACGGATTTTGCCTAATTACAGTGGCGAATTTAAATTTGCTGTTTTTGATAAATTTTTTTGGCTTAAATAATAGGTAAATATTAGTACTACTTAATCATATACTAGAGATCGAAAAAAATTTATTAGTTCATGAGATATTTTGATTTGAAATTATCAAATGCCACCGAAATTATTAAAGGATCACCGGAATAAAAATCTGAGCCACCGAACTTGATTAAATTTAAACCTGCTGTTTCTAATACATTTTATTTGGCATAAATAATATGTAAATAGTATTAATAATTAGTCACATAGTAGAGATCGAAAAAAAAATTATTAGTTCCGGAGATATTTTCAAATTACATTATCAAATGCCACCAAAATTAGGACCACTGGAATTAGAATCTAATCCACCGAAATTGATTATGCCAATGAGGAATAATAAAGGCAAGATCATCTAATACTTTAAAAATACATTTTGAAGAGTAGGAGTCTAGATGAACGGACTTTTTTTAGCGGTGATTAGACACGCTTGTGTTTCTGTGGCCTATTAGACCAGTGCCGATAGCTTCAAAAACGGTAAAAAGTGAAAAAAATATATAGTAGGATGAAACCCATTGCAAAAAGAAGAGGATATAACAAAAATTAAAGGAAAAATAATTTACGGGCGATCTAAGGTCGGGAGGGGGGATGGGAGGTTTAAGGGTAAAAAACGGTTTATCTCGATTTCCAGCAAAACTACAAGTAAAAATTTATGTGAAAAATTCAAATAACCAAGTTTTTGGTTTTTTATTTTTATCTTTTACAAAAAAAAATTCACGAAGTTTAGTGAAAACTTACCGTTGTATGTCCTTAACATACTGTAATATTTTTGATTTAAAATATTTCTTTTTTCACCTTATTTTGACTTAACATCGAAAAAGCAACCTAATTTTCAATAGAAAATTCTCACGTCAAAATATCTATTTTTTTTAAATCGGTGAGATTTTTGTTCGTTGGAATCTTTACTTTCTAATGATATACAAAAAAACTATAAACTACTAACGACTACTACTACTACTAACTACTAACTACTAACTATAAATTACTATGGTAAATGTTCTCCGAAAATGCAATGAAACGACAACTATTTTCGCATGTTTTTTGCAATCTTTATGTTTTTGTAATTGTTTTGTCTAACAAAGTAACATGAAATCTTACGTTTTTCGATTAATTAAAGTGTAAATTCTGATAAATAGCTCAAAATTGTACACAATGAATGACAAAAAAAGCTTAAAACTCGAATCCGAAAATTTTTTGCGAAAATAGTTTATTTTCACCAAATTTCGTGAAATTTTTTTTTTTGTAAAAGATAAAAATAAAAAACCAAAAACTTGGTTATTTGAATGTTACGTAAAAAAGTGTAAATAAAAAAGTTGTAGATCTTTTTATTACTTACAACATTGCTATTTAACTTTTTTCTACAGGAATTGTAGTTTTACCGGAAATTGAGATAAACTATTTTTTACCCTTAAACCCCGCCCTCTCCCACTTCCCGAGCTCAGATCGCCCGTAAATTATTTTTCCGTTATTTTTCGTTATATTCTCTTCCTTTTGCAATGGGTTTCATCCTACGATTTTTTTTTTTCGTTTCAAAAATTATCGGCACTGGTCTATACACGTTCTTATGCGCTTTGATTTGCCACCGGAACCACCGAGATTAGGCCACCGGACTTAGAATTAGAGTCAAAACTTGAATTTTAAAGAACACCGTTATTCTCAGGTTAACTTTTATTTCACAATTATGGCTGAAAACCTTTAATGGAAGCCTCCATAAAATTTCTTGATAATCTGCTTTGTAGTTTTACTAATATACATGACATCGGAATTGCATGATTTTGTATTCCTGCGCCACCGCAGTGAGTACTTACGTGTTTGGCAGGAAAATTACGCAGCCAGTCGGTCATCCTAATACGCAATTTGCAAGAGCACAACTGAACGGTGCGGGGAGAGCCAGTAAGGTGTCTTCCAAATAGTTTCGTAATAAGATATGAAGTGTACAAAATGCGCCACCGGTATTGCTTTTTTTTGTAGGACATTTTTAAAAGATGTTTTAAGAGCTGTTGCACTATCTTAAATTACTCCGTAAATATATATTAGTTGTGTTATTTAATGTATTTCTAAAAAATATTCCTTTTTAATAAAATTTATTTACCAAAAAAAATTAAATTTATAAAATATGTAAATACATGGAGGTCGGACAGTACACCGGAATTAGATTTTAGGTCTTAGATATTTTTTTATTAAGAATCTATGTATTAAATAGATCTGAATACTTGGCTATCATGTAGATCACTATTTAAACTACCTATATAAAATTATACATAATTGTAGTTTACCTCCACACATTAATTTTCAGCCTCGCCGTCTCAAAAATGCACTTGGGAAATTCACCCACAGTAATATTAACAAAACTGATACAAATTGCGTTACAAAGATTGTATTCATTTACCTAGTTTTTGTAACATAATCCATAATCATGTGCCGTTGGCACGATCGCGCTGTAGTCAGGTCGACGAGACCGTTTGTGACCGTACACTCCGTACACAGAATACAGTACATACTATTGTCAAGAATTGTGCTAAACGGAACGCCTACTTGTACATTTACCTACCAGTAGATTTGAGCACAACTTTAACGAAATCTTATCCAAAATAATAACTTCAAACGTCATTTATTAATGACAATAAATCTATAACGGGACTGAAGAGAATTATAAACGAATGTTTCGCTTCCGTCTCGGTTTTCTCGGAACGCTTTCATGTGCCTCACGGCCTATCCTTCCTTTTGAAATCATGTTTGTTTTGGTTTATATTACTTTGAAATGAACAATAAACAAATTGTTAAATATTAGTGTTTTTAGTAATTGATATTATATATAATTATTTATTTTTTAATCATACACCAACATGAAAATTATTACCCAAGTAGGTATATTGGAGCCCGCATTTTTTTTACTGAATTTTCCCACATACCCGCATTTGTAATTGTGTAATACAAGGACAACTTGCCTCTTAGGGGTAAACATAATGTTATCGATGATAAAACTAACTTCTTACTTACATTTTTTAACAATTCATACTATGCATAGGTAAAATCGGCGAGGATTGGCAGATGAAATTCGAAAAATTCAATATGATGAATAAGATCGACATCGCTTATAAATTTTGGCTTTTAATGGTCAAGCATTAAAATCCTGACCATACTCCAATTTACAAGCAACGTTGAGCTAAAGGTTCATTGTTTGTTCCACTCATATTATTATAACAAGTACCACTCATGCGCATACATACAAAAATATGTTTATTGGAACGCCTACTATTAAATTAATGTGTGTAATTCAAAATTATTGGCCATTGGTTGGCTGGTTGGAGCTCGTTTCACACCCTTGCAATTACTTCACTGAGTGAAGTGAAAGCTTTACGATTTATAGGATGGGAAAATGGTCAATACTCATAAATACCTTAAAATATTATATTGAGTGCATTGGATAATTTACTTTGAGTATAAACTTGCACACTCTGTAAAGTACTCAGTATACGTTGTACTTTGTAAGGTGTTTATCCCAGTGATGTACCAGTCTTTGACATTATAATGTATTTGATTTGGTATTTTGATTTATTTTTATGTTGTCAACACATATTAACATAAGCTTTCAAAAAAAATTGCAAATTAAATCTTTATTCCGGAATATATTGAATATAAAAAAAAACATTGCCTCTTATTTTACCCCTTTAGGGAATGAATTTTCCAAATTATTTTTTAATATTCCTCCACCTCACATTAGGAACCTCTGTATAAACATTTTTCAATATTATATTATGTATTACAATTTAAAATCGGCTCCTCACGTTATTTTATTCAAAAGGGTCCATTACTGGTACAAGCACCGTATTTCTTTTTTGTGTTATCGCCCGCATCCTTTTCGGTTGACCGAATTTAAGTCCTACCCCTAACACCTGCACGCGTAATTATATTATTGTTACTTCGCTAGGAAGTGAAGGGCTCACGTTTGATAACGCCTTTGTTTGATATTCAAGCTTTACGTAATGTAATGTAATAAAGTTTATGGAATATTAGGGATTGAATGCACAGATGTTTTGTCTAGTACAAATCTGTGTCCTTACAAATAATAACACAACTACCGAGTTTTATTTTTAAATTTAAGTTACATAACCGTAGGAAGGACAGGTACAAATTGGATTACACTCACTTGCAAGGTGGCAAGGCGTTGATGATGTCTTTGGATCAAATAATGACAATCGGTGGCGGTGACCACTTACAGTCACATTTACAAAATAAATTAGGAATTTTAAAGGTTAAGGTAAACAAACTAATGGAGGGAATTAATTTGTCATAGTGTCCGCCCTGGAAGTCGGACAAAGAGTCATTGATAGGCAGGGTAGTGACCAACTATGCTACGGAGTCAGAAATGATTGATTTGGTTATTTAAGCAGAATCATAATCACAGTTTAAATGAAATAGATGAATCATAATACTATTCACACGCAACAAATTAATTGGTGAAGTGATTCTAAGTTTTGGTTGTCATTTGCATTTTATTACACAGATACTAAATCTTAACATGAAGCGTGTTAACTGCAATAAACTAATAATTTAAATTTACATTTTCAAACATCATAAATCGTTTGCTTAGAGGAAATGTATAAATAATTTAGGAAGACTGTATTAAAATATGAAAGCGATGTCACACTTCGAATGTTACTCGTGTTAAAATTAATCGTAGCAGTATGTTACATTGCGATTCTGAGTCGTGATTTAATGGCGTAGAAAAGGTAGGGAAGAAATCTACTGGATTGGAAAAAAACTATCTATATTTCTGATACCGTTTCAAAACATATTCATTTAATTTTAACATTATAATTTCTCAAACAAGTAATAACAAGGGATCTGAGGTTCAAATCCTAAACGCATACCTTCTCCGTTACTGCCAGGATTTACCTTTGAGATTTGAATTATCGTTCAGTTCACATAATACAATCATAGAAGGTTGCTTTGCACATGCGCAACTACGTAATTTGATAATTACCTTAGTCACAGTTGAATACTAACTATAACGAACCGATTATCCAAGCAATATAAAACAAAAGTACATGATACGTATTTTCATTTCTTGCGGTTTACAAACAATTACCAGGAAGAACTGATCTTCTTTGTCTCATTAGTTCGATTAAGATGCGCGGTGCCACTTATCAGCTATTAAATGTATTATGTATGATTGCTACATAATGTGTTTGTGGGCAGGGTGAGCAATGAATAGTTTAATTGTAGGTCAGTGGATGAAGGAAAATGTCTGATAGTTCAATTCAGGCTGGTGTCTTTCAGGTCTGGAGTGTGTACGGACATGAGTTCGTTAAGGCTCCTCATATGCCACAGAACACCTCTGAAGGGTTTTCAGTAGAAACGTATCTTCAGTATTTTTTTATGATTGTAAACGTACTCAAGTGTTTAGCGCTAAGAACACAAGCTCGAGAGTTTCGAAGTATGTTAAGATTTGTAAATGATTAGACATGTTATCTGATGATAGTCGATTACCATGGAAATCCATATCAAAAAAGCCGACATCAACGCGTTGCCGAACAAGCTATTGGGAACCTCCTTTTTTCAACCGCTTTCTGACTGGTTTCTTCGACACCGGAATCTAAACAACAATTCTTAACATTCCGCGGTGGATTCTAGAAGGCAGTAAAAGATTCTAGATCTAGAAAATTGTGCTAAGCTCAGAAAATCTAATAAACTCTATGAAATATTTTTAAGTGTTGGAATAGATTGTGAACTATAAGATTGGATTACCAAGCTGGACTTTAATCCACTGGTAATTAATAATAATACACTAATACCTAATTGTATTTATAATTATAACAGGTCGATTGTAATAGGTCAATTTGATTGAGGTCATATTAGAGTAGAGTATCATAAAGACTAAAATGACAACCACTAATGTCAAAGTTCGAAATAATGATACCAGCTAAATTTGTGCGATCTTCTTTTCCGGTTTTTTGAATCGTAAAGTATGTCGTAAGAATAGTGACATATTAGTAGCGAAACTTATGTCTACCTAGATATTTAATTCCGAATGTAACCATAACCAAATACTCGGTCTTGTAAGCAAAATAACTTTTGAATTTAGTTAGTAAGGGTAAATATATTATGGACATAATATGAATGATAATGGTTGCTTAAACTTGTTTTTATATTTTAGTTTTAGGGAATCTTCAATAATCCCACAAATAGTCGACCCACCATAAAAGCTGCGAATATTTTTCCGATTTACTTTCCGGTTTATGGTCATGACTATTTATAATTTGCACCCGAAACTGGTCACCCATGAAACGTCAATTTAGTCTCTAACGGCCGGTCTCATTATTGTACTTTATTTTGCGTCTGAAAAAGTGTCAAATATGACAGATGACATACTAATGGTAGCCCTATCCACAGTCTTCCATCTGTTAGTACATTATTGAGACCGGCCGTAAGATTTGTGGACGGACTTTAGTTGAAATGCTTGCAATACGGACGAATTATGACTTGTATTTATCTTATCATTTCATAATAATGTAATTATTAAAGATGACAATAATAATATTAAGTAGATTGATATGAGACCTACCATAATTGTACAACTTTGTAAGATTTGTGTTTTTTTCACAGTGAAGAAATTGTTAGTGATCATAGTACCTACATACCTCAATCAATGAATTAGTTGTTTTCCGGTCCAGCGCTCACCGCGAATTGGTTCCTCTAGTTTCTATTTTGATTCACGATTATTACAAACATTGTTATTTTTTTATTTACTACAGAAATTCTTCGTTGTTACTTAAATAATATTTTGTTGGTTATTTCAGTGGAAATTAATTACGATTTATCTAATGATGGAAAATATCGTGAGGAAACTTGAGTGAATGATAATTCTCCATTTTTTTATAGCAGTATGATGTCTGGCTACTTGCAACCTTTGAGCTTGGAAGATATTCCTCCAAGCAAGGTCCTGGCTTTTACCTTCAAACTGAGAGAACGCGCCCAGTAGTAAGCTGTCAGCTTTGACATGACGTGTAGAATGTCTATGTATCTTACAACATTATACGTACTTACACGCAATACACTCACATATACACACACAACTGTACACTCACAACATACCCACCTTCCCCTATAATTAAATAATAAATTTTATGCTTATCGTTTCGGTAGGTCAAACAACCAATCAAAATTAGCCCAGTCATTTTATGACTTATGTATTCTTGTCGATTATATTTATTGACGGTAACACTCATGCTAATTTATACAGACCGGTGACAAAGTAATTAGAATGGAAATATAATTAGCTTTAAAAGGGCCAAGGCACAAATGGATGGGCGCACTGGGCACTGGGCAGTGCTAACAAACATAATGCAGTAGTCATAATATTTACTCTTCGCCATGTAATCTATCGCGGACGACTGTTTGCGGAGTTACCGTTATCAAAGGAAAACATAAGCTACTTTTGTACAAACTGATTCAATATGAATTAAGTTAAGTGGAAGTGCACAGGTTAATGGGGATTAAGCTATTTTGATACTTTGGCGCTGTGAATGAAGAGGAAAGCCTAGAAAAGAGTTCAACGCACGCTACGATTAAGTTGTAAAAATAACATTTTGGGAGTCATTGATATGATTGCTTATTTTGAAAATTTTAACATTATTCTTTATATTATTTAATTTAATAACTAGTAGTTCAGCGATAATAGGTTCTATTATTGTTCGCTTTATAGGCATAGACAGGTACTTTTATTCTTAATGATTTCTGAGACCTTAACAATTTAATGATAACATTGTAGTCGTTACGTGCGGTTGTTGAGTCGGACTAAGAAATCGATTAAGACGGTAATTAGTGAGTTGGTCAATTAGCACAAATTTTGATAAGTAGGCTTTTAGGCCTAGAGCGAATTGTAATGGCATAGAAACTGATTAGATTGCAACAAAACGCACGGCCTTCGGTCGATGCAGTTCATGTCGCGATCTCCTCTCGGCTGTCTCGGCCGCATAAATATCAGCTGGACACCTCTCTTACATATATAAATTGAAATTCTACACGTACTCACCGTAAACAGAGGGCCGTATTGAAAATAAACCGAATACCTCCAATGTGCAGTCACAGTCAGCACAAAAGAAAACAACACTAATCAAAACTGTCCGTGTTAAAATAAAATGAAAGTATTGGCGAACTAAAAACTTATCGTTCAAAAACACCACTTCGTTTTGTACGAACGTTACGAGTGAAGTTTCGCTTTTGGTAGCGTACGCGGTACGCGGGCGCGTGTTCCGCGCTCGGGGATATCGAGACGAATGGCGAGATCGTATCGGAGTATCGGTCGGTGCGCGTGGCTCGCTTGGCCCCGTTGGTCTGGTCCCAGTCGGCCCGGTGTGGCCCGGTGTGGCCCGGTGTGGCCCGCCGCGCCGGCTGATCGAAGTGCACAAATATTCGTCCGTTGCGTTCATTGCGTTTCGCCGGGTTGTTCTTGTTCCCGAATTTCCCGACATTTCCGTACAAATGCTTCGCGTACGTTCTGGAAATGTCATATTGATATAATCTACATTTTTTTTATTGGATATAGCCGGCAAACGAGCTGACGATCCACCTGATGGTAAGTGGCTATCGTCGCCCATGAACATCAGCAACACCAAAGGCATTACTGATGCGTTGCCGGCCAAGAAAGACAGAAGAAAAAGAAAGAAAGAACTGGCATGGAAGATATTACTTACAATTTCATTTTACTTATTTGTATTTTCCAAAGTTTTTAGTAGGCGTACCTATCGGCACAAATATTTTTGTCAATGAAGTGATATTCAAAGTAGAGGGGAAAAATTATGTTTCCGTTTTTATTCCTAATTTTACTTTTTACTCTTGCTATTTATTGTAGGTCCATTGAACGTAACAACATAGAAATTTTAGTATCTATTATCCTATTATCTTACAGACACAACAACCTACCTATTTTCGGAGGCGTGAGAACAAAATGTTTATTATGACGCGAAGTGTTTTTTCGTTGTTCCAATTCCCATCGCGAAAGAAGTAAGTTTTTAAGTGTGAAACTCAGCATTCAAAGAATAAAATAATAAATGTAGATATTGGTACAAAGCGGTCATAGGAAAAGATGGAGATAATTTTATTTAGATTAAGAAATCCTGATTATGTCCTTTATCTTTGCTAGAGTTAGATTATTTTTTTATGTTGTTAATTGAACAAGTTCCTATGGATCACAGCACAGTATCACCAAGATAATTATCTCCGGCCCAGATGGAAGTTATTATCAGTAGCTTCACTGAATAACGTTGTAATGTAAACAAAAGCGGTAGTTACCGAAATGTCATCATCATTTAAATTACAGTGTATAAAAAATGCGCAAACAAAGTGCGTCTAATAATTTGGCTAGGGACTGTATATGTGAACATATTATAATTTTAGGCTAACGTATTTACTAAATGTTGCCTTACTTACCTATAGGTATCCTAGACGTGTTATACTTATGAATTACTGAATGAAAATTAAAGAAGTCGGCTTACAGACTTCTTCAAAATATTCACATGTGTTTATGAAGTCTGCCAATGCTGATTTAACTGCTTGTGATTGTGAGAGGACAGTGAAGAGACAAGCCCAGCTGGTTACAGACTGTAACACTGTAATAAATGAAATGAATGCAACAGTGAGATTAGGTTACACAGTTGAAACATTTCCATATTTAGTTCAATGTTTCTAAAATAGTTAGTTGATAGAATATTAATATAACATTATATTTTCTAAGGGTGTTCTCTGATCAACTGCGATATTATGCTTTCTGTTATTATAATTTTGAGGACTGAATGTATGTAAATTGACTGAGTCCTATATCAAAATTTATTTTAACATGAGAGTTATTTGAGTTGTAAGGGCTGGCTTCTACCCATTCTTGATTCTAATCAAGTCTCAGCTTTACCCTTCTGATTTTTATATTGTTATAAGGAAGACACTTCGTTTCCTTTTTTACATAAAATGAACGTGTTAAAAGCTTCTCCTTGCTCACGACTCTCACATCAACAAGTGAAGTCAGAACATACTGCAATCCCTGGCGGCAAGTGAAGACGACTTTTTGTCTTTACGATCATCCCGTAAAAATACAATGTTAGAGACGAGAGTTCACAAGTTGCTGCTTTATAAAGCCAAGTTGTGACCAGTAGAATGATTATTTTGAATAGGAAAATACAAATGCAAATACGAGAATTACTTTGATATTAACATGAATTTGTATAGGATGTTTAATTTGTAAATACATAGTTCATTATCTATTGTTCGAGTACAAAGGTATAAAGGATCAATAAAAGGTTTAAAATTAAAAATACAGCTTCAATAAAAATGGTTCAATGTTTCAGCAAGAGTACCAAAGTAATGTAGAGCCCTTTTCACCAGGTATAGCATACTATTATTATCATCATCACAATTCAGCTTTTCAACAATGGTTTCGGTTTTATTTCAATGTGGCCTAAAGGTAAAGGCCTAATTCATGCTCGGTCAGTACGGATCGTTTTCAAATTTCATGCATTTTTGAAAACATTATCGAAGAGAAATCGGAGGTATTTCTTTAAGCAGATTTCAAAACGTTTATTTCAATCAATGATTCCCATCATATTGCTCTCGCTTCAAATTGGGAAACTAAAGCCTTAGTACAAGTACTGGAATTTTAATTAGGTTGGGTTAGTAGGTAGGTATATCTTCTTAATTTGTGAACTGATTGAAATAAAATAAATTAAATATTACCTAATAAAATTAACTAAATATTACCCAGCTAACTGCAATAATTATATCAGCAAAACTCGATTTAATTCAGATAATAATAATAATAATAGTTTCAGAGATTAGCCCAAACCACACAGAAAACCAGACAAATATCATAGCAATTCTCAAATATCTTCGATGTACATAAAGACATTGTTAAGTTACAGTTTTAATACCTAGGATTTAGATTAGCTACATTTTACTTCTCTCGTTTATTCATGCACCGTAGGACAAGTCATTAAAACTAATAGAGGTAAGCGCTATATTAATCGTAATTCAAGTCGTATTTTAGTTTAGTGCAAGTGAAATGTTATTCGTGTTTAGTTAGTTTAACTCAAACGTGAGTATTAATGTGCTGTGCTAGAAATATAAGCTTAGCAAACAACATTCGCGCTGTATAACAGACGCGTATAACAATTTAAGGTCTGAAACGGATTTGAAATAAGTACTCTGAGTCCATTATGTCGTAATATGCGAGTGAAAATACTAGTCTTCCTCTTCCTACATTCAATATAATATTCATACGTCCAATATAAGCAATGTAAGCAACTGGATTTTAGTTCAATCCATAAATAGTTATTAGAATTTAGCATATTTAGTCTATTTAACCTCGTGCATTTAATCAATTCAATCATTATTAACTACCTATATATTATTATTAAATTACTTTTTAAATATATAATAGCTGATACATGGTGAAATATGGAAGGCTGACACATGAAACCGCGTCTTGGATTATACAACTATTTAACTTAACTATTAAAAGAAGTTTTATAAACTTAAAAGTTGGTTTGCGTCATAATATTATGTGCATCAATGAAAACTGTATTTTTATCTATCATCCCGATATTTTCTACGCCGACAATGAGAAATTCAAGCCTACCAAGAATAATTAGAAGTAGTATCATGTTTGTGAATATAAATTGCCTGCACGCTATAATATAATACAGTTAAAAAAGATATAAATCTATGATTATGTTACTAGATCGACAGCAGTACTTGAATTGGGTAAGCGTTCAAAATAATAACTGCATTACGTCTGTTACAATAATTTGAGTAGAAAGCCGTGGTTTGCAATTCGAGAGCGGCAACAGATGTCACGATTCCGCTTTCTTTCGTCATCTTCCATAACGCCGTAAAATCATTGGTTTTTGGATTAAGTACAAAATAAACGAAAATAGGCTATTGATTCTATTGGTAAGTACCTATACTTACAAAGTTTTTTAACTGACTCAACAATGTGAGAGATTATTGATATTGGTGTTCAGACACCATCCCTTCACCCTGGTGTGAACCCTGAGAGTCGCAGTTAGATTATGATTTAGAACAAGCAAGTTTGAATAAAATTTTATGTTCATGTTGTTACCCGTCAAGGAGGTCTCTTGAAGCCAATCCCTGTGGCAATCCTGAGATTAGCATTAGGAATACACCTGTCATCAGAACTAAAATAAAATAATTTGTAAAATTTAAACTCACTATAAGACGAAGCTTGCAAGATTTGACCCAAACAGACAAGTCATATTGAAATTAGATTCCCCAATTTTTCACACTTTGTTAGAAGTGCTCAGAGTATGAGGTAACAAGATAGAGAGGCGAGATTTTGGTTTCCTGATGAGGCCGTACTGATGCCAAAGGCTAAATACGAGTATATAGAGATCGGTGGGTTCTTACAAGATCTCGAAGCCTTTCCTTATGGAAAACTGTCAACTACAATTTAGTGGGTAAAATCCCATCGAATCTTAATTCGGTAACCTTTTCTACAGAAGACCAGTGTTTATTAAAAGGTATTTTGACAACAGTTATCACGGTTGTACGTTTAAATATGAAGCCTGTATTCATTTGTTTTTGACCGGCTGACTAATTAGTAACATTATTGCACCCGCTGTTTGAAAATGTTAATTAAATGCCTGAAAATGAAGTCGGCTGCTACATTTAATCTGTTTACGATATTGATGCGTTAATATTCACATGCTCATGACTTCCGTGAATAAAAGCAGTAGGTAGTGAAAATATGCTAGGACTAATAGGTCATGTAGGTGTGTTCTAGTACGCGGATGCTGATTGTGGTGGCAAAGAATGGTCATAATATAGAGACTTCATTTTAGAAGTTTATTTTTACTTTGCTTGCTACCGGTTTTTAAGCTTTTTCAATTAGTATAATATGTAGTTTTTATACATTTTTAAACTCATTGAAATGTTGGAGCATTGTAAAGTGAATGCTTAATGAATCTATCTTACACATCTGGACTTCCTTTTGAACTTAGCACTTTCGGCAACAAGCTTTCTGTGTCGTCACTTATTTTCAACATGTGCGATATTTTTTGCTCATGGTTTGAGGTGCTTTAGCCCTTTAAAAATAGCCATATGGTTTCAAAGTGATCTCAGCCGCACATGACTGATAAAAAAGAAAGGATGCATATACTTATATGTACTTGTTTCTGAAGTGCAAATTTGATAAAATAATTAATTTATGCGTATTCGGATGTTATCCCTTCAAAGGAATTTTAGAGAAGGTTTGATAATAGGTACAAAATGTTAAATGTATTTGAGATCTAGGTATGTACTTTAAAAATAAACACATGTGGGTACGTCATATTAATGTAATTTTTTTACTAACCATTTACAGGTTTCTGCAATAGTATTATAGCGAGGCGGAAATTTGAAAGATGAGTTTGAATTTCTGTTCTCGGTCTGGGTGTGAATGTCCTTGTCTAGTGTGTTGTCCATGGCACCCACGACACAGGGAATCCTAGTGTGGGGCTATGAGTGTGAAGCGTTATTTATTTATTTAGTAGGGAAACGTTTATTTCTGAAGTAGACGATCTCTACTTTACAGATAAACTGACAGTATAGAGTCCAATGTCCTCTAACAATATGCTGTTGTTGCTATGGTCACCGTAGTCACAGCGAAGCGTACGCAGGTTTGGCTATAGTTATTGTAAATGGTTGCATTAATTTATTTTGCACTTGTGGGTACCGAATGCCCACATATCAGTGAGTAATGGTTTCACCGATGCAGGGTGACATCAGTCAAGGGCCCTCATATGGCGCTCACCAAAACCTGCCAATTTGTCAATGTCACGCTTCAATAGTAACATAGGGTAACTGCACATTGCTAGTGTTTATACGTCTACGTTACGTGTCTAGTTTCGTTCTGTCCGTCTGTCCGTCTGTCCGTCTGTCCGTCTGTCCGTCTGTCCGTCTGTCCGTCTGTCCGTCTGTCCGTCTGTCCGTCTGTCCGTCTGTCCGTCTGTCCGTCTGTCCGTCTGTCCGTCTGTCCGTCCGTTCGTCCGTTCGTCCGTTCGTCCGTTCGTCCGTCCGTCCGTCCGTCCGTCCGTCCGTCTGTCCGTCCATCCGTCCATCCGTCCGTCCGTCCGTCCGTCCGTCCGTCCGTCCGTCCGTCCGTCTTTCCGAAACATAGCACCGAGACCCTTAGTGCTAGGAAGCTGTAACTTGGCATGCATATACAATTATACATATTTATGAAAACTCTTAAATCGTAGAATATAATATTGAAAAACCTTTTTTTTAGGGTACCTCCCCTACAGGTAATGTAAGGATGAAATTTTTATTCATCGCGTACCCTATAGTAAGGGGTAGATATCGTTAAAAAGGTCTTTCAAAAATATTTTTCAAAAATATGGGTCTTCTCTTCTAAAACTATTTCTGGATTTAGGGGTACGTTTGCGAAATATTTGGCTGTAAATTGCTAATTTTGGCTAGTCATATGTCCCCAAGTGTCCCCCCTGCCGGCTAAACGCTAGAGTTGGACAAGTGAAAAAATTCTCAAAGATATGTTAGATGAATTTACAAGGAAAACTATCATGGCTATGTTAGCATAAGTAGTTAATGAGTAATAGCCGATAAACTTACTACTTCGGAATCCTACCTATATGAAATAAAAATAGGATAAATCAGCGTCTTCCTAACCCAATACTTTGACCAGGCCCCATCAATCTGATAGCTTTGCGCATGAAGTCGGCTACTGACGTAACAATAACATAGTAATAATGTCATAATAACTCTACAATATGATGTGGTCTGTCTACGTTCTATTAGCAGTTCAGTTTATTAAGAGTAGTGGTACCTTACTACAGTAAAATATCAAGATCACCGCACGCTGCAGAAAATTATTTTTTTCTACAGTGTGCGGTGGTCTTAAAAGTACGCAGATAAAAGCTGCCGTGCAGATAACGCGTTATCACGGCGTTAAATGTTTATCGCGGTATTAAAGAGCTTTGACGAAAAAAGTTCCGTCAATTTGCATTATTAGTTAACCAGCTTAGCTACGTTGATATAAACACTGATCACATAAAGATCAAACGCGCATAAATGCTAATTATCTTTTTGCTAAATAACGATAGAATTAGCAAAATTCTAGTACAGGTTTCTTTAGCGATTTACATTTTTTTGTAGTCGGAGCATTAGTAAATACATCGTTAGTTTAAATTCAATTAAAAATTAACAAATGATGAATATGTTAACTAAAATATCTATTTATAACACGAACACCTTTATATAGTTATTTATTATTTTATTTTCGTTTTTTATTCTGCGATAACATTATTTTTGCGTATAATTTTAGTGCAAAACGAGACATTAATCATAAGTATGTTTAATTACTGCCAGTTTCACTTGTAAGATATGCTTATTTTTATATATTTTATAGGCATAAAAATATACAAAAATTGAGCACTTGCACGTTCGACACGTGTCGAAACTGGAGCATATTATCCGCGTCGTCTTATTTGTGATGTGACACGATTTTGTTTCATGAATTACGACGCGGCGAGCATTAGTTTGGAACTAAGCTAAAGTGCTTATTGGGACTTCCTCAATTGTTAAATTGGTCTGTCACCCATATATGATCTTTGTTGCTGATTCACAGCGGGGTGTAAATCTAGAACGCTGTAGAGTCAAAGTTAGTACAGTGCAGTGCATAAGTTGTGTCATCCGTTTGTTTGTGCAACGATTTGGATTTATACACGCTTCCGCATATTGTGACTTATGTAACATGATTTTAAGGTGATCTTAGGGAATGTTACACTTTGCTTAACCTATATTATGGCCGTGACTTATAAAACATGTTTTGAGGTGAACTTAGCGACATTTTACTAAACGTAAACTTTGTTTGGTATAATCAGAGTAAGTTGCAATCCGAGTGCAATAATATTATGCTTAGGTAGTTAATTATATCAAGCCATCGTCGTTCGATCTGAATCGTTGTCATATAATCAAAATTTTGCCAAAAAACCTAATTTCAAGAATATAGTTTTCGAAAAAGGAAAAATTAAAATTATAATTAAACATAAAATGAAAATGGGCACTCATAGTATATTAGGTACCTATAATATTTAAGAATTTTCCCAAATTCGTCAATTTATTATTATTATTATTTGATAATACTTATATTTGCTTATTAAACTTATCTTTTGTATTAATCGGTAGTTAGCATTTATATGTAGTACGTTGCATAACCTTTGGTATTAATAAAATGATTTTATAAGTAGAAGCAGAAAGGTCATTCACTTATATCTAATCCTATTTACCTTTAGTGCTTAATTTATTCTATCCGACGCGTTGATGAAATTGCATTTTTATTGCAGTTTTACTGCTGTTTCCATAAACTAAGCGTGAAAAAGCGATGTCACAAGACAATTTATGCTTTTGAGACTCTTAATAACACTATTAAGATATTAAAGTTCATTGGTCTGCACCAGGAAGACTTTTCATACATTAAAAATCCGTTAGCGGTATTTTATAAAACACGGTTTTTTCTCTGAAAACACATGTAGATTATACTTTACATACATTTATTTACAAAATTTCTCCATTATTCGCCAGATTAAGGGATAAATGAGACCCTTTGCCACGTAGGAGAAAAATTCTGTGTTACAGTGATGCCCTGAAAATCCACCAAGATTGATTGTAGATTAGTAAACAGCCTTAATATTTGGGTCGCTCGAAAGAAATGACTCAAGGTTGGGTTTTGTAGGTAAGGGACTTTATAAATTTAATAGGTACGCTCGTAAAAAGGCGGAAATGCAGATACCGTTTTCATTTCTGCCGTCCTCAAACTAAAAGGCGGTTAAATAACAAAAAGAGTTTTTGTGGTAGAGCTAACAAACGTGGGATTATTTTGAAATCGTGCTAGTGATTTTCTTTAAGCAATTGTTAATGTTGTCATAACTAATTATTATGTCAAACTCAAAAGATAGATATTTTTTGGAACTTTAATATTAATAAAGTTATAAAAAAATAAAGTAAAAATTGGCCAGATATCATTTAGCTGCCTTTTAGCTTGAGGACGGCATATTTACCGTCATTTAGCTTAGCTAAATTTTATCATTAATCCTGATCATCACCATCACCGTTTTGCTAATCGATTAATCACTTAGGTGTCAACACTCGTAGGGCTATAAGCCCCTCTGAACTGATAATAAACATAAGGACAGCGTGACTCGCCTGTCCTTAATCCCCAGAGAACCGAGTACCTATAAAATGGAACACTAATGGATTGTTATGATCACGAATGATTATAAAATGCAGCTTTTAAAATTATAAGACAAAATGGTTGTCTGTAAAGTCGGTTTACGGACGGTAGTTTAACGTGACAACGTCATGACAAAGCTCCGCTCCACTCCGCCCCGCCCCGCCCGCCCCACTCCGCTCCACTCCACTCTACTACGATCGCCTACGGCTCGCCTCCGGCATCGGGTACGATACGCCGATCGTAGCCGATAGTGCCTCTCTCTCGCTTTTGCCGCTCTCTCGTTTTTTCATGGGTGCGCCCGGCGCTCATCGTTTTAATAGACGTTATCACGTCAAAAACAAATAATGTTCGGATATGTTAGCAATTAGGGAAATCGTTTTGGGTTTCAAATAAAAAAAATATTCGAAATTTCCCAGCTTAGCATTAATCACGCTTTCAAGAATATTTTTTCCCTATTTCACTTAGGAGTACATTGTTCATTACCTAGTTAATCTTTTGATGTAAATTGTGTCGATTTAAAATAAAAACCATTCATGAATAATATCACGTTTATAACAACTACGATATAACATAATGTTTGTTATGATCAAACAAGTAGGCCTACATGTCGTGTGTCTCAATTGATTTAATGAGAAATAAACTGGAGTGAGTGATTCAGATTACTCCCATTTCAATACCATAAAGGCAAGTTCTTTCTTTGTGTAGATGATATGGAGCAATCAACTTTTATTATCAATACTAAACAGCTTAAGTATGATGTTATGAAGGGCACGGTGCGACCACTGAATGTGTTAATAAAATAGTCCTTTTTTACAGGAAATGTCTTGTTATCCACGGAATGGAACATGCAAACCCATATTATTAGTTAACATTGCAACGATAATGC
Source organism: Thymelicus sylvestris (assembly GCA_911387775.1). Lineage (NCBI taxonomy): Eukaryota > Metazoa > Arthropoda > Insecta > Lepidoptera > Hesperiidae > Thymelicus > Thymelicus sylvestris. The sequence goes on from OU426895.1 coordinate 11,881,884, forward strand.
ATTTGACTCAACGTGGTTTAGAAACGACTAGCGATAGTAGCGATATATATCTACTTATAAAATGTTAGCTAGTACTAACATAAGTATTAGCGGATAAACGCTAGGGTCAATTAGGGCGATATTGTGCTAGACTTATAAAATTAAAGGACGAAATCTGCCATTATTCTTTATTCCCATTCTCTTCTATTTTCTAGTGTCCATATTTCTTTTGAGCATTTGGCATACTGCTGTAGATTTCAAAGTTGCTTTTTAGTGCTTCTGGAAGTGTCAGTCCAGTCTTGAAGAGTTTACTGTTCATCTATTTTCATTGAATAATTTATATAAATCTACGAACATAGAAAACAATATAAATATCTAAGATCAAAAATAAGTTGGTTATTTTAAAATTTTAAAATTTCTTCTCCAGTGGTGTGGCAAGTTGACGACTTTGGCAGCTCTGGCGTTCGATTCATGTTAAAATTTTTAATACCGTCTCTTTCCGGATGTACCACTTTTGTGCCTGCACAATTTGGTTTGAAACGTAAGGAGATTATTAAGATATCCCATAAAATTATAAATCAAAGGGAGGAATGTTTTAGTCTTATTGTAATACTAGCTTTTACCCGCGACTTCGTCTGCGTGGACTTGAGAATGAAATTAAAGTAATTAAAAAACATCCCGGGAAATGCGAGTTTTTTGGCACCGAGGGTTTTGTACTTTACAGAACCGAACATAAGAGCAATATTAAATGATTCAGTAACAAACTTAACTTTGCCAATGTAAAACTGTCGTTCCTATGCTTGGACATAGTGATCAATTAACCAAATACAAATAAGTTTAAGTTTTTTGGAATGATATCTCCACGTGTTCCTGAGAAAATAAGGTCGACAGACAGACAGACAGACGGACAACGAAGTGATCCTTTAAGGGTTATGTTTTTTCTTTTGAGGAACAAAACCCTAAAACAATAAATAACCTGTAAACCCAACTTCCAAACTAAATTATACCCTTGACCTGATGAAGAAGCTGATCCATCTCCGAACTCGAACGACCTGATCCCGACGAACATGCACCCTGTTCTTTGATGCGGGATATGGAATATCTATGAGCCAAAATTCATCTAAATCCATTTAGCCGTTTTAGCGAGAGTAAAAAAATATCTTATTATAGGTACGCCTAAGAAATATTAGTGGGATTTTATATACACGTACACCATCAGATCTTGAATTGTTCAATGTTGTACTGGTTTTGCTATGTCAACGTGACCATCAACAAATATTTTTAAAACTATTATTCTCACCCATTCTGGAGTTACATAGTCTGTCTCTAAGATACACCACCAGACCCAACCCAACCCAGACCCTAATACAATATGGCCTGTGGTTGGGCCTTACCACCTGTTATTTCGTAGCACCTACCATAATAATGTATTTTTATACCATCAAAAGGTAGAGATTTCAAAGAAAAAAATCCCACAGACTTTTTTAAAAAAGCAGATATTTTGACGTGAGAATTTTCGATTGAAAATAATTAGGGTGCTTTTTCGATGTTAAGTCAAAATAAGGTGAAATAAGAAATATTTTAAATCAAAAAAATTACAGTGTTTGGAACATAAAAAGTTAAGTTTTCACCAAATTTCATGAATTTGTTTGTTTGTAAAAGAAAAATAAAAACCCAAAAACTTGGTTATTTGAACTTTTTACATAAATTTTGAGATTATATGGAAAAAAGTGTAAATCGAAAACTTGTAGATCTTTCTATTACCTACAACTTTGCCATTTTTTAACTATTTTCCATAGGACTTGTAGTTTTGCCGGAAATCGAGGTAGACCGTTTTTTACCATTAAAAACTCAACCCACCCCTTTCCCTTTTTAAGTGTCCAAGAACCTGGCCCAAATACCAGACGTATATGTTATACCTATAAAACGTTTCAAAAGAAACTCATTCTTTGAACTGATTCGCCATTGGTGGATTAAACAGCGTGCCTGCATTACCATAACATTAGTTTATTTTTACTACTATTTAAATAATAATTAACTCACTGCTAAATCATAAATAACTCCCTCTAAACTTAACAGAATGGAAATTTAATCATCTTCGTAATTTATTATTTTTTCATTCTTGTTTTCTTTCTTGAATAACAACCAATGGGTGATATGCCTTTAGTCTGATCTGATCACGGACGATGCTTTTAGTCATCCATGGAGGATGATGACAATTTAGACTATTTGCAAATTCAAAAATATTTTAGTTATTTGTATTGCACTTACGTCCGGTCATAATTAGCCTATGCGGGGCCGGCTTGGTACGCACTGACCAGTAGGTGACACCAGTAGACGATTATTCGCAAATATTTTAATTTCTTACTTACTGTGATTTCTATTTTTAATATTATCTACTTTCTATATGCCTTTTTCTACATCACAATAAGAAAATTGTGTCATTATTATCACTAACTCTAACCCACACTATCATACAGCGAATTAAATATAGGAATCTGATAGCACAATCTAACATAAATAGTTGTGTTATTGATTGAGTAGGGTAATTAATTTCTTAAAACCCCAATGTTTTAAATATTGTAAATATGTATAGTTACACATTAACTTCAATAAAATATTTATTGACTCGTTTTCAGACCTACTTTTTACCTTAATTTTTTATTACCTTAGTTTTTTAATTATGGCTTCTAGTTACCTAAACTGACATCTGTTGTTGATTAGCAGAACTAATTCACTGCAAAATCATAAATTAAAAAAATTGTACGCATTGATTTTTTTGAAGAAATAACGTATATTTCCGATACTAAACAGTCTCTTATATCCCTGTATCGGGCACTTTCAGTATTTCTTACTGTTATGTGGCATATCAAAAAGTCCTATTTATTGATATCTCGGCTTCTAAGCGACGTATCACGATAAAACATACACCAGATTCTAAGTTAGACCACCAGTAAAACAACTGTGAAAACCGCATTTAATTTCATCCAGTGGTTTTGGCGTGATGCGGTGTCAAACATACAGACAGACAAGATTTTAAAAAATGACAGATTTGCAATCTATTGCTCCTATATAGTCCCCTGATACCAAATTTTCATAAATATCTTCAATGTACAGACATTATCGAGTTACAGTTTTATAATATATATAGATTATGGTATTTTGGTATTGCACATGTAACACAGATTACAATAGCAATAAGAATAACCATGAATATTGGATAAATCAAACCAGCAGTTTTTAACTTTTTAGTTTTTGACTTACTTTTCCTACCTTATCCTATTATAGATAAGAGTGTGTTACTCTATCAGATCAGATTTTAAAAATTCATTAAAGTTTGACATGTATTAATATTTATCCGACGCACTCTATTTCTTTCAACTCTTTATTAGCAGCTAGGATACATATTACATCCAGGGAAAAAAAAAACATTTAGGACCCAGGTTGATTGTTCTGTATAATTATTATTTATGGTGAACGGCGAACGCTCAAAAGAAAAGGGTAGCTGCTAGCATCGCGGTCGAACGAACAATTAATTAGTAAACCACACAGTTTAAATTGCTTACTTCACTATCACAATATGTTTTCCAAACAGTTAAATTTTATGATTCATTTACGTTATGGCTTTATTTGGCAGATTTTATAAATAATTTATACTCAGATTAAATTTTGAACAGAACCTCTATTGTATGGAATAAATGTATAGGGAAGGGACATAAGGAAACCACAAAATGCAATTTATAGGTATGTAGGAAGGTAATATTTTATTTATAAAAACATCTGATTGATCATGGGTATCTGTTTAATATAATATTATGTGATAAGGGTAGAGATATATGATTTTGTTTAAAGTAGAGATACTTAGGTAGGTTCAACTTTTAATGAATTAAATCGAATACTAATTCGAATATTTAAGACATATTTTCGTTGATACTTTCTTTCGATTTTGATCTAGTTTTTTTTTGTTTGAAAGGGGATTTAATCAAAAGTGTTTTCAGCTATGTTTAGTGTTAATCAAACTGTCGGGGGTTTGTGAAATTTTAATAATTAATATTTAATAATAAATAATTAAGGTTGAGCGCTCATAGCCCGGCGGCTTGCGTCGATCCTATGTGATCGACAAAGTTAAGCAGCAGCGGGCGCGGTCGGTAGTTGGATGGGTGACCGCTAGTGGCAAAAATTTCTTGAGCGTTTCCGTGCTTCGGAGGGCACGTAAAGCCGTCGGTCCCGGTTGTTATCATAAGATAACAGTCGTTAAGCCATGTCGGAGGCCCTCGGGCGGTTTGAAAAACTTCCGACACTCGGGTTGGCCACTAACCCCTCCACCAATCCGCACTGGAGCAGCGTGGTGGAGTATGCTCTAGGCCTCCTCAAGAGGAGAGACCCGTGCCCAGTAGTGGGCCATTAATGGGTTGAAGCCAATAAATAATTAAGGTTATTTACATCTTACAATACTTATAAATTTAAATACGTAAACGTAAAAGTTTCGAATTTTGCATTATTAATAATAGTAAATTTAATAACTTATGATACGAACGGAATCACGGGCAAATGTTGGTTCACACGAAGCACGCGTCAAGTGGCACAATACTCAGTACTCACGTGGTTTATGTTTACAAAATATTGAAACTATGTGTATGTGATTGAACGTGAGCGTACGCGTGAGGCGTGAGCCTTACCGTTTAATAGCTGTTTTATCAGAGCTACGAGATATTGAGCTAGTCTGGGCTCTTTAAGCTCTTTTGTAGCTTGCGAAAATGTGGGCAACACGCACAGGCCTAATATTGCGTCGCGTACGTTTCATAATCCAATTTTGGCGCATGGCTTGTTTACGTCGCCTGCGTGTTATTAATTATGGTTGTACGTATAATTCTGTTTAATTTAAACACGGAAATAAATCAAATCACTGAATCAGTTCTGCTAAATTCATTCAAATATTTGTTTACAAAGTTATAATTGCGGTTTGTTCATTATATTGTAGGAAGTCTTGGCTATTCTTAACCGACTTCAAAAAAGGAGGTTGTATGGTCTAAGATCGCGCCATAGAACGACCTTCACCGAGCTGGTTAATGGATGAAACCTATTTTATATTAAATTTAATATGTCCTTAAATATATTGCATATGGGTTGCCTAAAAAAGGAGAATGCCCATTTTGTATGGAGAAATGTACTGACATTAATATTTTTGTGTCCTGATAAAAATACCTTTATTTGAATAAGTTATCTTAATACATTACACAAACCAACTTTAGTCAAGTTTAATCGTAGGAGATAAGAGATTTTCAATAAAATTATTTTGTATTTAAGTTATAGTAGACACAGTAATATGGACTCTATGCAGGCGCATTAAGTCGTATACGATTAAGTTTAAAATTCATTTGACAGTCCCCAAACGCCATCTAACTTTGAATGTAATAATTATCAAATTCATTTGACAGTCCCCTCACACCATCTAGTTTGTTGTATCATAGTCATAATCGAATCAACGCAACCTATTGGCCCGAAGGATCTTAAAAGATTCCTGATTGGCTCCAATTCCAATATAAATGGCCGAATGCTTTTGTGTTGTAAAACGGAAGTAAAGATACTTATTAATTTAAGAAAATTAAGCCCAAAAAGAATTCTTTAGGAAATACGGTAAAATATTTAAAATATTTTAACTTAATTTTTAGTACAAAAGTCATTGTGACACAATTATTTTTTTTGAGAGTACTGGCTATGGGCATTCTCCTTTCAGTCCAGGATATGATTAATTAATAATTAAAAAAAAATTTTTTTTTAAATATTTCACCGGTTTGGTTAATAGACAAATTTCATACCAATCGAAAGTATGAAGTCCATAGAATATGCAAACGTTAGGTTGCCTATTTTTTTCCCGTCACAACTCTCGGGTTGCCAGGTATAAACAGGTAAGTCGATACTAGTAACTTGCACCGGTGTGGTTAATGAATGAAACTTAAATGAAAATAAAGATTATTTCATTACTAATACGATGGTATAGGGTTGTCTGCCAAAAATCAGTCCTGACTTCCGGTTGTCGAAGTTTAATAATCTAAATTTTACTAACAAAAAATAACCGACTTCAATGTTACTCAAAAACTACTTGTCAGATCTCGTTCAAATTAATGTGGAATTACGTGACAAGCACCTGCTTTCGATTAAAAAAAGAATCATCGAAATCGGTTGGCGTGATATTGAGTTACTCGTCCATTTGTCGCGCTTACTTAATACAAATTTAAGACTTATATGGTTTTATCATGGATGCCATTGTCAGATCTCAGTAAAATTTATATGGGACCACATGACAGCCACCAGCTTTCGTTTAAAAAAAGAATCATCAAATTCGGTTTGCCCAGTCCAAAGTTTTGAGGTAGCGAACATAAAAAATAATAATAATAATACAGTCGAATTGAGAACCTCCTCCTTTTTTTGAAGTCTGTTAAAAAGTGTATTATTGCTGCGAGTAAAAATGGGCCACTGAGAGGTCGCAACCACAGAACACCTAAAGATGTTCTGTGGTCGCAACCAACCATCTATGATGCTATGCTACATCCAACCATGCTATTTGTTCTTGAAAATGAAAAGGATAGCGATAGACTCGTATATGCTGTGCATCATTTTGGAGTAGTTTAATATTAAAATAGACGAATAGTTTTTTTATTTTTTCTAATCAAATCCGTACTAATATTATAAATGTGAAAGTGTGTTTCTTTGTTTGTCCGTCTTTCACGTCGCAACGAAGCTGTTATATGGTATGGTTTTCGTGTGTGGAGATAGTAAGGTGGATGGAGAGTAACGTAGGCTAATTTTTACCGCGGTAAAACATTCCCATGGGAAGATAGATGTTTTGTTACTTGCTAGATATTTAGTTCCGGAAGTTGGTAATAGATGCCGTTAGTAAAATTCATTTGCAAGTTCTGAATCACGCTATCAAATGATAAAATACATGTAAATTACCTAAGTCATAGGCAACAAATCTAACTAAGTAAAAATAAGTAGGATTTGTAAAAAATCGAACTCGCAGGCGAAGCTGCGGGCAAAAGCTAGTAATCATATTATTATATGTGTGACGTGTGTATATATTTTATGTGACATTAAAGTATATATACATCTTTAGTAAATAAGAAGGTTATAGTAATACATATAAAATACTAGTCTTACAATTTTTATTTCTATTATTAGCAGACAAAGACAAGTTTTTTAATTTTTTCAGATTATTCAGGTTCCGGACATATAACTGTGATCTCCAATTTCTGAACCTTCTTCGTCATCGCTTTCTGTTTTAGTTGTTTGGACAATGTCTTCTATCCTTATAGGTGTATGATCCCCAATAAACCCTACTGGTTTTAAATATTTATCTAAGAACCAACCGCAGTTCTCAGGCTGAAGTTTCACGCATAATGGATCTACTTTAGCAGAGTAATTTTTCATAAAAATGCGATATCTCGCATCATTTACTTTGGTGCATTTCTTGATGCCATATATACTAGCAGTAAATTATTGAACAGACTTCATTTTTTTGTCAATGAAAATATCAGAAGCATCTGTTAATGATGCAAAAACTGTCGCTATCCTTTTCATTTTCAAGAACAAATAGCATGGTTGGATATAGCATAGCATCATAGATGGTTGGTTGCGACCACAGAACATCTTTAGGTGTTCTGTGGTTGCGACCTCTCAGTCGCCCATTTTTACTCGCAGCAATAATACACTTTTTAACCGACTTCAAAAAAAGGAGGAGGTTCTCAATTCGACTGTATTATTATTATTATTATTTATGTTCGTTACCTCAGAACTTTGGACTGGGCGAACCGATTTTGATGATTATTTTTTTAATCGAAAGCTGGTGGCTGTCATGTGGTCCCATATAAATTTTATTGAGATCTGACAATGACATCCATGATAAAACCATATAAGTCTTAAATTTGTATTAAGTAAGCGCGACAAATGTACGAATAACTCAATATCACGCCAACTGATTTCGATGATTCTTTTTTTAATCGAAAGCTGGTGGCTGTCATGTGGTCCCATATAAATTTTATTGAGATCTGACAATGACATCCATGATAAAACCATATAAGTCTTAAATTTGTATTAAGTAAGCGCGACAAATGTACGAATAACTCAATATCACGCCAACCGATTTCGATGATTCTTTTTTTAATCGAAAGCAGGTGCTTGTCAAGTAATTCTACATTAATTTGAACGAGATCTGACAAGTAGTTTTTGAGTAACATTGAAGTCGGTTATTTTTTGTTAGTAAAATTTAGATTATTAAACTTCGACAACCGGAAGTCAGGACTGATTTTTGGCAGACAACCCTATACCATTGTATTAGTAATGAAATAATCTTTATTTTCATTTAAGTTTCATTCATTAACCACACCGGTGCAAGTTACTAGTATCGACTTACCTGTTTATACCTGGCAACCCGAGAGTTGTGACGGGAAAAAAATAGGCAACCTAACGTTTGCATATTCTATGGACTTCATACTTTCGATTGGTATGAAATTTGTCTATTAACCAAACCGGTGAAATATTTTAAAAAAAAATTTTTTTTAATTATTCATTAATCATATCCTGGACTGAAATTTTTTAGGCAACCCATATGCAATATATTTAAGGACATATTAAATTTAATATAAAATAGGTTTCATCCATTAACCAGCTCGGTGAAGGTCGTTCTATGGCGGGATCTTATACCAGTATATTCGATTTGTACCTATCTATGTATGGATGTATGCCGATTTGATAGAACACATCCTCAACAGTGATCTATACTGATCATCATATTTTTGGCTTTAAAACGTGTTATTAGGTACTCCCACCTGATGTAAAGTGGAAATATATTCTGGGCAGGAAAAGCTCAAGTCCTGTTACTCCTGTTAAAATATCGAAAACAGACAGAAGGCCACTAAACAAACTGAATACATAATAAGTACAGTAGGCATTCGATTAACCGGTCTAATTGGTGCATTCGGATAATCGAAAATCCGGATAGTCGTATGTATGAAGAAAAGCGGTTTTTACACGATAAATTGTACAATGTTTCGCATAATATCTAATGTTAGGTCATTATTAAAACAACAAAAATAAATTAAACTTTTCCCATCCAAAATCAATTAATAAAATACTGCACCCTTAAAGGGTTAAAGTATTTGGTAATCGTCATTTGGCGTAACTTATTTGATCGGGGTTTATAGTCCGGATAATCGCAAATCCGTATAACTGAGGGCCGGATAATCGAGTTTCCACTATAGTAGGCTATAAAAAAAATTAAAATGTGTGCTATTCACACCTGGTAGAAGTGAAACCTTCAAAAATTTTGTTTTCAAGATAATGAGACGAATAAAATTTCGGGAAGATGATAATTGTAGGTTTTACTACTCCACTCCACTCCAGTCTCCACTCCAGTCTCCACTCCAGTCTCCACTCCACTACAGTTTCCACTCCACTCCAGTCTCCACTTCACTCCAGTTTTCACTCCACTCCAGTCTCCATTCCACTCCACTCCAGTCTCCACTCCAGTCTCCAATGCACTCCAGTCTCCACTCAACTCCAGTCTCCACTCAACTCCAGTCTCCACTCCACTCCTGTCTCCACTCAACTCCAGTCTCCACTCAACTCCAGTCTCCACTCAACTCCAGTCTCCACTCCACTCCAGTCTCCACTCAACTCCAGTCTCCACTCCACTCCAGTCTCCACTCCACTCCAGTCTCCACTGGACAGTTTCGTTTCATCTAATTTCAAATCACCCCCGTAGTAAAGAAGTTTTCACTTCAAAAAGTAGGAGGCTATATCAACACAGAGTCCACACTAGCAGATTTATTCTTTATTCTGACTTTCAGATCCTTATCATTGTCCTCCATCCTACTGCATTTGGCCATCAGTGGATTTAAGTCACTTTCTCCATTCATATTTGTGTCAGATCTACTTATATTTACTTGCAAAATATTAACTACGATAGTTACAGAACTCAGTTCACAGTATGGGTTCCATATAAACCAGTTAGAAAACGAGAGTTTTGAACGTTATAGTTTGCTTCAAATAATGTTATGTTGTGGTCTGGAAATAAGGCGTAGCCGTCAGTTCTGCGTCAGATAGAAAAAAATATTTACTTGTTACTAGTAACTGTTTTATTTTTCAGTTTATCTGTTCGTCTATGCGTCTATGTCCGCTAACAGAACCGCTTAGAAGCCGCTTTGAATGGTAAAGGGAAGGGTCACACATATAGATAGACCTGTGGGAAGGGTAGCCACGAAGCAAAATTTTGTTTATAATAATTGAACATGCAAGTAATTTAATTATAACGCCTTTTCTTATAACCTTGTGTATTTATAACTTTCATTACAAGTAATTTCAGAGAACATTAAATTTATTTAATTATAATTATTTACAAATAGACCAAAGAGAAAACCTTTCATTAAACGTTTAATTAATGTCTAATCCGCCAACACATCAATAAAAACTTTATATTGGGCTTAAATTACAAGTGAATTGATCTTAGATTACAATATCATCCCACATTGAAAGGATTACCTGTTGTAACAAGCATGAGTGCAATAAATCCTCATGTAGGGAACTGGGTCAGGGCTGGTGTTATCATAAATGGCTTAACCGCTGTAAAACATTCGAATATCCCCTCGGTCTTTCAACAAAGTGGCTGCTATCAACCCTATTAACAGCCTTGAGCGATGTGAGTTTTGTAATAAAGGGATTATAGTTCAATAAAATCCTTATAGTCCTATTAATAATCCATTCGATCACTTATGGTTTTGGTACTTTAAATTTTAAGGGGTTGTGTTTTAGGCAAGGTAAATAGCAAAAAATTTATGATCACTTCCGTGCTTACAAGCCGTGGTGGATTAAGATTCCGCTATTGTTTTAAAATTTTATTATTAAGTTACTAATAAATAATAATAATACTTTCCGCGAAAGACTGGAATAAGTTGCCGGCAGCGGTGATCCCGTTCGATTACAATGTGGGTGTGTCTTTAAGTGAAGAGAGACTAGTTAGGCGTTTTATTTTAGTGTGTGAATTTTGCGTATTGTCTAGCAACGAAAGTAGTGTTTAGCTGATGATTGTCACCGATAGACTTGTACCACAGTGACATCATCAACGCATTTCAAACAAAAAAAGAAATGGACCTGCATATTTTTGTACAATTATTAATGAATATTCTTTCAAGAAACATTTTTGAAACAAGAGACAACAACTTGTTGTGAATCCTGCCATCATAGGTAATAAGATAAGTTGACCTATATGTAATCCTCCCCACCGTCTTAGTTCAAGTCAACCTGAGCTGGAGTTCATGTAGAACCATGTAGAATTGTAGCACAACGGATATTTCTGGAATTTTTATTGCATACTTGCACACACATCTTTATTGTAACAAAAACTTTACAACATTTTTGTCCGACAAACGGAACGAACAGACTCGATAGACAAAATACCAAGTAACCAAAGTACCATATCCATTCTTTGTTTATCTTTTTAGGCAAAAACACTATATTAATTGATATGACTTGTTAGTAGTAGACCTACTAACTTTTACTACTTTTGTCTAATAAGATTACAAATAATGGATTTGGAATATTATTCACCGTTTGATTCAGTTTTGGTGAAAACTTAATTAAGTAACAAATAGTACCAAAAAGTACTCTAGAACTTCTCCTATCTGAGTAATAGTTATCAGTGTCAGTTACGAGTCAGAAGTCTGTTAATGTGTTTTAAATGGTTTGTGCTCAGTTTACATACCGAAGCATGTGGTGTGAAATCTTCAATTGCTGAGTCACTAGGCTCGTGGGTTATTTTTTTGCGTTCAGCGAAATTGTTCAATGTCTCTTTTGCTCTCTATGGTCAAGCTAAGACATTGTAGTGTCTCTTTTACTCATTTTAGTTTACCCAGGAACAGTGTTCGATTCTTTCATCCGTTCACAATGACTCACTGTGAGTAAGCCAGGTGTTTAAGGCCAAATGTCGGGATACATCGTGAACATTAATTAATTATTTATCTAAACGAATATTTTCAATAATATTCGTTTCTTAAATTTAGTAAAATAACTAATTAAATTTAAATAGAATTGAGATAGAGTCACCTTATTTTATTCTTACTAGTTTAATTAAAACGTAAGATTTAGATTTGTTACAATACTGTATTAAGAAATACGACCCTACGAATAAATGACGACCCGGTACCCGGACTGGACCCTGGTTGGTAGTGACTAGTGACTTGTCGGTCATGGGCCGCCCGCGACCAAGGGAATCCTAGTGCGGGGGTATGAGTCTGTAGCGTTTATTAAAAAAAACCTATTTATATAAGATGACAAGCAATAGGCCTTGATGTTGACAAAATTTAAGGCATCTATGTAAACTTATCGGAAATCGGAATACCTCACTTAACGTCGAATGTATGGTCAGATTAGTCACGACCAGCGACCGTGGAACTAACCGCAAATTGGCATTAAAACTTGTTTTATCTGAAGGAGCTATTTATTATAAGGTGTATTTATTTTAACTGCTGCTATACTGATACCCTGAGTCACCTCCACCCGTGATTGCTATGAATCTTAAATATGCGTGAAATCCTTTCGCTTTGTTCCTGAGCAGACAATGTAATAGAAAGTGACGATAATGAAAGATGAAACGCTCCCTCGGTTGCCGGAGACAGTTTTGGGTGATTAAAATCTTTGTTACGTAGTTTAATCATCATAACATGCATTGTGTTTGGTGACTTCACACCTTAAGGTCTCACGATGACTAACTGAATGAGCTGAGTTATTGATCTTTTATACCATTAAAAATAGTAACTAGGCTGTGTCCGAAAACTTTAAAATTATACTTAATTTACATTTAATTAAGCTAAAAATAAATGAACACAATTGAAGATCACACTGGGTGGGTGATCACTAATGTAAAAAATTCTTCAGCGTTTAACATCTTTTAAAAGCTATAATGTGAAATCTAATGTCGTGAAGTAAGTGTAAATATACAAACAACCAATGCAATAGCACAGAAGACATAATAGTATTTATAATAAGTAGTAGCAATAGTAATGTTTGCATTGTTTAGTGTTTAAATACCTAGGAAGAAATATATTATTGGCGCGGAGATTTCCAGGTTAAGCACCTGTTGATGACGTCAAATTTGCACCCCTTTTTAGTAAAAACGTCCTGTAGACAGAATCTGTTGGATCCCCGCCAACGACTGATGACGTTTCGCTTTCAACATTATCTGGTAGGTTCGATTATTTTGTTGGCGTGTGTTGATCTTTTGTAATATTCATATGATAATTATTATGCTATTATTAAATATTAATTATTATAGGTACGCGCTGCTGCTACCTCCCTCCTGCCCCTCCGTCCATGTAGTATGCTATATAAAGCAATTATTACCATCTAAAAGTGTATATTTATTAGCATTAACAGGGAGTCTGAGTTTGTCCACCCTGGATAAAAAAAATGTTTTGCCCCCTCCCCCCCTCTGCCACGGGGGTTGTGCTGAGTATGCCCATGGGTAGATTATGACTGAAGTGATAGAACTATTCCTGTAGTTGTTATAAAATATTTTGACTACGTATTCCTAATATTTGGACATTGGTTTTTTTTTGCGCTTTCACTTAGGTATGCTAAAACGTAATAATAGACACATTGTTGATAATAATTAATACTGAATTAGAACATTTCGTTTAGAATATTGTGTATGTGTGTGTACAAGTTGGTAATAATCCAAAACTTCCAGAAGTTCCGCAATTTTTGCAATTAATAATGAGTATTCTATCTGTATAAACCGGATCGATAATAAAACACTCAAAGGTCGACGGCTTGTATCGATAGTACAAGATCGATCGATGGGTGACCACAAGTTAGAAAAACAGTTTTAAGCTTTTCTGAGTTACGAAAAGCTCAGCCAGCCCTGGTTATTATCGAAAGATAGTAATCGTTTGTCTGTGGAGAATAAAAATGTCTGGCACTGGATTTCAACCATTTCCCCACTCTGGAGCAGCGTGGTGAAGGCTCTTTACTTTTTCAATAAAAAGAGGTCATTAGCGTGCCTATAATGGTTTAAAGTCAACTAGAACAGAATATTAGCATCTAGTAACTTTAAAAACCAAATAAAATGTTGCAAGTTAAATATCATTTGACAACAAAATATCGATTTGCTTTCTAAATCAGTTGTTAAATTTTTTATGAGAAGTTATTACTAACGGTACCAATGTAATAGCCATTAAAAATAACATAACTAAGCTTTTGGACGTATAAAAGAAATGATTTACGCGTACATAATATTTATTTATAAGAGAGTCGGTATTATAGTTTTAGAGCTCAGATTTAAAAGTCATTAACGTCGTTCGTATAATTTTGTTTTGTAGAAGTTACATTATTAAAAAAATCTGTGTGTCGATAGAACATGCTTGTACTTTCTCGTGTACGTACACCGTTTGGTGTGGCGTGGTGTTTATGTTTAATAAAGTGACACTTATTTATTCTGTTTGCAACTTTCACGGCCTGTCGCTATCATGTTTACTTATTTCTGCTATACATACAAGTTTCTGGTATTATTCACAGCACGGCTCACAGTAAGTAAGAAGCTTGATAAGCAAGACTAATTTAAAATGATTATTGACTTATTCAGAGAACATTTAATATCATGGTACTAGTTAAATACCTTTTTATTTTATTAATCCCGATTACCAGACGTTAGTACCACAGTAAAGGAATCTAACTTAAACTGTGTTAGTACCATAGAGCTATTAACAGGTTTAACATATGTTGTTAAATTTTTCTGCCAATCCTCATGTTGCATAATGTAAATAGATTTGAAAGTGCATTTGTTCCTTGAATGAGTTTTATTTTGTTATTCAATAATTATTTTTATTTTCCTTAATATTTTAGTGGTCTCCTTTGGAGAGAAAATACAAAGTAATTTTCAAGCGCATCATATTATTATATGACGGTAAGATCGGTAAGTAATGTTCATCAGGGTGGATTTTGAAAGTTTGTTGCTATGTTGATTCACCAGTAGACTATTAAGATTTTATGCACGCGCGCGCATCTTCAATTTTATCCTGGTCATACTGTATATTGTTATCTATACCTATAAGATAGGTACGTTTAGTGTAGATAATATAGAACACTCAAGGAGGGACACTGGAAAGACCCTTCCCCATAACACATTACTATTTGTAAGTATAAAACCTTTGTAGACAAAGGCTATATCGAGTAAAATTGAGGTATTCGTATGTTCATTCACATGCAGTGTAATGACCTTGCAATTACACATATTGCCTTGTCGCGTGTACGACACATGTGTTCAACGACAACGTGAGGCGATATCACATGCTTTCTAGCAACGAACGGTACCTATTTACAAAGAAATCACTACAACCCTATATAGCTCTTTATTACCTGAGTTCGGAATGAAATGGTAAAATGGTATTTTTTATTGTAATCTTTCTTTCTTTTTCTTCCCTCTTTCTTGGCCGGCAATGCATCAGAGACGCCTTTGGTGTCACTGGTGTCCATGGGCAACGATAGCCACTCACCATCAGGTGGATCGTCAGCTCGTTTGCCGGCTATTTCCATAAAAAAAAACTACACAGTATGTAGGTTATGGGCTAACACCCCAAACTTTACACACTAAACTTGCCAACGAAAATGATATACGAGTATGATACATATTATTATTATCTACTTGTAATTGTCCGCATGAAGGATAGAGGTACTTGTACGGATGGCAGCTGTATTACACAAAGGTTAATTAATTGTCAATTATGTCAATGAAGTTATGAAATGTGATTAATTGCCACGATGACAACATTTCAATTACGCAGATATAACTTAGTTTAAAGTTATGGCGGATATTAACCTACTGAACTTCCACAGTTATGACATGTAGCTACTTAACTGTTCAGTTTTATACTTTGAATGTGTATAAGTGGTTGTATGGCATGCTTCTTGAATGATGAGTTTTAATTTCTGTTTTCGGTCTGGCAGCTTACGCAGTATCGTGGAGAATGCTCCAGCATAGACACCACTAGGTTTGCTTTCAAACAGGTGAATCTGCTATTACACACCTTACACACTATACTATTACAACTATACAAATAGAAGTTAAATAATTTAAAAAGTAACTGTGATTTTATACTTGTATTTTACAAGAGAGCGCAAAGCTCCTTGCAACCTTCTGCCTGCTAGGTTTAGGAATGGTTTGAAGGAAAACACATGATTTACTAATGACGGGTTAGTAAAAGGATCGCAAAATTCAACTGTTCACCAAGCTTCCCCATGTTCACCAAGGCTAATCACTCAGCAGGATTTTGTTATGCAAACTTTGCTTGATTGAGTGATAAGAAAATAGTTGTACTGGATACTGAGATTAGTTGGTTCATATAACTTGTGTTTGTTTCCACTGTCTTATATTGAACAATTACAAGTGACGACGTCTTGAAAAACATTTTTTAATAAAAAAAGCATAATTGTTAATTATGTATCTACACTTATGTCACTTATGTATGTATGTGTTAGGTACACATACATAGATGGAAATTAAATCATATATTATTATATTCACAGCCTTAAAAAATATTTTTTTTTTTACATGTGATAAGTGACTGCTTTACTTAAATCCTACCTGATGGATAGTGGCGATTAAGTCCAGGATGGTTTTGTACTTGCACACAAATATCATATTCGATATATATTTTTAACCGACTTCAAAAAAGGAGGAGGTTCTCAATTCGACTGTTTTTTTTTTATTTTTATTTTATGTTTGTTACCTCAGAACTTTGGACTGGGCGAACCGATTTTGATGATTCTTTTTTTAATCGAAAGCTGGTGGCTGTCATGTGGTCCCACATAAATTTTATTGAGATCTGACAATGGCATCCATGAGAAAACTACATAAGTCGTAAATTTGTGTTAAGATGTGCGCGACAAATTGACGAATAACTCAATATCACGCCAACCGATTTCAATGATTCTTTTTTTAATCGAAAGCAGGCGCTTGTCATGTGGTCTCACATAAATTTGAACGAGATCGGACAACTATGTAGTTTTTGAGACTTTGAAGTCGGTTATTTTTTGTTAGTAAAATTTAGATTATTTAAATACCCAAAGAAAGGAACGAAAGGTAATTGGACCACAAAATTTTTTTCCTGTGTAGGTAAGTGAAAAATTTTAGTTTAAACATGCAATTTAATATTTTAATAAGTTTTTAAGTTGTATCATCAAATCATCAATTTAATAGCTCCTCCTATAGGCATCATACATATAGGGTAAGTCCAGGATAGATGCCCTACTTTTTGAAATCAATTTATATCTCCTGATTTAATGTCAGGAACACAATAAGCGTGACATGTATATAAACTCTGATCTTTGGTCTACCATAATGCAGAGACAAAAACTCGTACTTATTGATACTTTTCATAACTTTTTCTTTTCTTTACAACTCTAAAATTTTAGGGATACTTGCCTCATAGAGGATAGCTGCCTCACGACTAAAATCTGGATGAAGGATACGTGCCTCATTTGGAAAAAAACCTCTATTATGTTTGAAAATTTGATGTTTTTAAAGTAAAAATAAACCTAAATACAGGGTATTTTTCAAACAAAAAATATGTGTGTGTGTTACCAAAAATTGGATTAGAGGATAGATGCCCCACCAAAAAAATTGAGAATCCACAAAAATACTGACAGATATCTAAGGGAGACCATACACGATCAAGTGTACTTGATGATAAAACAACATTTATCATTAATTCACGTTATTAAATGATGACATATTGTGAAAATTGATTTTTTTAATATTTTTACTAATTAAATATTTTATTTTATTTATTTTACTTGACGATTTTCCTGACAAAGTTTGACAATAATTTAAATTATCAATAATTTGACATCATTTAATATTATAAACTGGCATATTACACTTACATCTGTTATGTAATGTAATTTGCATCGTGATTTTCTTATAAGTTATAATTTGTATATTTTTTAACTAATCTATCGAATTGGGGTCACCTGTGATGTTAAATATAGTGTGATTTAAAATAAATAAATGAAAAATTTCAAAAAACTAAAGGATATGTATATGTTCATGAGGCATGTGCCTCATTTAGGGATAGGGCATCTATACTTCAAAAAAAACAGGGCGTCTATCCTTTTCTTAGAGGATAGATGCCTATCGCAGCCAAACGCATTAAATAACATCTGAATTTAAAAAAAGGCTTTATTTACATTTCATTCTTTACCCCTCAATAGATTAACATAAAATCAAACGAATTGACTTACCATATAAAAAATACCAGCGACAGCAAAAAACCCACGTAAAATTCTCACGCAAATTTTCGTTGTCTCTTAAGTTTGAGCGGCCGTAACTGGATAACGCGACCTCGCAGCGTCTTGTCGCACCGTGTACCAGCTGAGGGCGGAGGAACCTTTCGACGCGCATTGATTATGTCGGCAATCGTGTGCGCGAAACTAGAGTTTTAGAATTTGGGGCGTCTATCCCAATGCGGCATCTATCCTGGACTTACCCTATATGTTTTTCAAAACCTGAATATTATTGGTGTGATGGAAACAGTTCGTTACATTTATGCAACGGTGCGGTAGTAAGTATGCCCTAAGCCTAAGTAGCTGGTAGCGTTTGCTCCAAATCGTTCACGCAACAATCTGTGGCTTCCTCAGTTCGCGTGTCGAGATAGGAACTATTTTGAATACGTAATTATTTTATTCCGCTGCAAGTCCGATTTGAGCAGGAAACGACATGTTTTCTTTCGATAAACATTTATTATAAAGTAAATCAAACTCGCAGGTTTTAAAGTGGAGTATTTCACAGCATTTCCGTCGATTAACCAGTAATAGACGGAAATATTCCATTACTTATATAATTTATATAACTATTTGGTTTACGTGCAGTATTATATTGTGGGTATTACCGTATTTTAAGTTGGAAGCCTATAGGGCAGGGTTTTTGCGTGTCTGGAAGCTTTTAGTTGAAGGAGCGATTAATTCGTGATTTGTTTACAGGGTGGTACGAATCTTTCCTGGTGATTTCAATTTTTTTTTCATTAACCGACTTCAAAAAAGGAGGAGGTTCTCAATTGGCACCTGTCTGAAGACAATCAAACAAGTTTAATAAATTTAAGTTAATTTTATTGTACCTACTTAATAAAATTTTATTGACATACCGTCAATTATTTAGAAAAATTATTTTAAAAATCTTGTTAGAAAGTCATTAGAGGCGACGATGTAATTTTTGGGGCGGCGCGGCGCCTTCGATCTGCTGCCGCAGGTCGCCACATTGACGCTGTGTTTTGTATGTTTGAATAATATTATTGATGATCACTAAGTGATTATAAGGTGCTTGCTCCAGTAATCGTCAATAAACCAGATAATAAATTATCTTATTAACCATGAACAATGATCAATAGCGGTAATTTTAATGTATTTACTTGAGTTTCATGGTGTAAAGGGCTTTTCATCCTTGAGAATCCAATTAAGTTTAGATTGGTTGTGTTGCCCGCCCGCTCCTTCCTGTTTGAATAAGTTGAAAATAATTGTTGGCAAAGTTCAGAACAATTAATTAGCGAATGATTATTTAGCGAAGTCAATATTCCTTATTATTATTATTATTATATTATATAATCCTAGACTTACCACTGACTTAACTATATAATTGATCTCCCTGATGGAGGCGAGATGGGACTTTGTTGTCTATGGCGGGTTTTCTCCGTTCCCCCCCGACACCTCGGGAAAAATCTGACATTTCACATTTTCAAGATGGCGGCCACTCTGTGATTTTCAACTTTTTTGTTTATGGCTTTTTGTGGGATTTTTTTCGGTAGTTTCATAAACTTTTGAAGGAGTATTACGAAAATTTTGGAAAAAATTGAAAAAACAAGATGGCCGCCGAGACATTCGAGTTTGAATTTTTTCGATTTTAGAGGTCACTTTGCGGGGTCGCATCGGGGTAGTTTTTCAACTTTTTTTCAATATTTT
Source organism: Thymelicus sylvestris (assembly GCA_911387775.1). Classification (NCBI taxonomy): domain Eukaryota; kingdom Metazoa; phylum Arthropoda; class Insecta; order Lepidoptera; family Hesperiidae; genus Thymelicus; species Thymelicus sylvestris. The sequence continues at coordinate 11,901,864 of OU426895.1, forward strand.
TTTAGTCTTCGTTTGACTGTATCCTCAATTTTGATATTTTGGGGATATTTATTTTTTCGACAAGATGGCGGACGAAGTGGCGACCATTTTGAAAAATGTACGAAAAACGACGTTTTTTGGGTGAATTTTTCTTCGAGTTGGCAACATTTGAGTGGATATCGTTGTTCCGGGCGGTTGTGTAACTTGACCCAAAGTGTTGCCAGGTTGAGTTTTTTTTTCTTTTGTTGGTACATTTTTTTGGACTTTTTATTCAAAAATATGAAAAGTAGAAGGAGCAATATTTTTAATCAAAATGTCACACAGGCAAACGTGTCGTAGTCGTCGTAATGACATTTGACCATTTTCGTCGATGTCGGCTGGCAACACTGGGTGCTGGAATTTTTTTTTCGTTTTACGAAAAGTCGAATTGATCTCCCAGAAGGAGTGGTGGGGGTGGGTACAATGTATGGGAGAATTTTTGGTTTGCCTCCGTGTCTATGGGAAAAATCCGACCTTTCAAAAATCCAAGATGGCGGCCGAGTCGAAATGACCAACTTTTTTTTTCACTATGCACTTACCCGAGATTGGTGTCGTTTTCGGCTAATGTTAGGAAATGTGTTACGATGAAATTGGAAAAAAATAAAAAAACAAGATGGCCGCCGAGATATTTTACTTTAAAATTTTTCAATTTTCGAGGTGACTTTGCGGGGTCGGATTGCAATGGGTTTTCAACTTTTTTACGATTTTTTTTCGCTATTGCCTCGGGTCTATCCCCAATTTTGACGATTGGAGTATATTTTTTTTTTCTTAAAGATGGCGGATCCTATGGCGGCCATTTTGCAAAATGTACAAAAAATTGCATTTTTTGAGGTAAAAAATTTTGAGGTTGGCAATATTTGAGGGGGTCACTTTGTATGGGGCGGTTGTGAGACTTGGTCTAAAGTGTTGCCAGGTTACGTTAATTTTTTTTTCATTCATACATTTTTGTGAACTTTCTATTCAAAAATATAAAAAGTAGAAGGAGAAACATTTTTAATCAAAACATTGCACCAAAAAATTTCTCGTAGCCGTCGTAATGACATTTGACCATTTTCATCAAAATTAACTGGCAACACTGGCTGCTGGATTTTTTTTTCACGTTTTTTCACATTTCGAATAGCCCAGCCAAAAGTATTGGTGGGGGGTAATAATAATGTATGGGGAAGTTGCTTGAGTATCTATGGTCATTACAGGAAAAATACGACCATTCGAAAATTCAAGATGGCGGCCGCTCGGCGATTGTCAACTTTTTGTTTACTATGAGCACCTACCCAACATTGGTGTCGTTTTCGGTTAATCTTGGGACGACTAATGTGATGAAGTTGGAAAAAATTTAAAAAACAAGATGGCCGCCGAGATATTTCAGTTTGAAATTTTTCAATTTTCGAGGTGTGTTTGCGGGCTCGCATCGCGGTGGTGTTTTAACATTTTTGCGATATTTTTACTCTATTAGCTTGGGTCTATCCTCAATTTTGATATATTGGGTATATATTTTTTTTCGACAAGATGGCGGACCCCGTGGCGGCCATTTTGTAAAATGTACGAAAAATTGCATTTTTTGAAGGAAAAAATTGGTAGGTTGGCAACATTTGAGGGGGTCACTTTGTATGGGGCAGTTGTGTAACTTGACTAAAAGTGTTGCCAGGTTACGTTGATTTTTTTTTCATTCATACAATTTTGTGAACTTTCTATTCAAAAATGTAAAAAGTAGAAGGAGACACATTTTTAATCAAAAAATTACACCACGGGATTTTTTGTGGTTGTCGTAATGACATTTGACCATTTTTATCTCGATCAACTGGCAACACTGGAGTCCAGAATTTTTTTCACTTTTCGAGTAGTTGAGCCGAAACTATAAATCAGGGGTATAAAAGATGTGTGGGAGATATTTTTAAATTACAATACTTGTTTTGGAAGAACTATAAAATTTTAGTGTTGCCATACAAAAAATAATAATTTTCATACAAATTAATTTTTTTATTGAATATTTCGCTGTTATAATGTATGGGGCGTTTGTAGGTACTGACATTTTGTAAATTTTGGTGAATAAAATTTCAGTGTTGCCATACAAAAAAATATAATTTTCATACAAATGTATCCTTTTTTCGAATGTTTGAGGCTGTTGTCTCCATTGTATGTCTTTATAATGTATGAGGTGTTTGTAGGTACTAAAGGGCCGGACACGTTGGTATAACCAATGTTTGGTAATGCCATACAAAAAATTATAATTTTCATACAAATGAATTTTTTGTACGTAATATTTCTGGCTTTTGTCTCCTTTTGATGTCATTAAAATGTATACGATATTTGTTGCTACTGATAGATCGGTCACATCCGTGTAAACGTGTTTCAGTGTTGCCATAAAAAATGAGAAACTTTCAGTGTTGCCATACAAAAACAAGTATGTTTCATAAAAATCTATATTGAACATTTCGGACTGTTGTTTGCATTTGTTGTATGAGGCGTTTAAATGTGCAAGTAGACTGCACATTAGATGAGTGAAAAAAAAGTGTTGGCATACAAAAAATATTTTATTGTTCAATCTAGAAAACAAAATTAACGTGTAAACATTTAAAATGTTGAAAATAAAATTCAATAACATTTTTTTTGTACTTCATACATTTTAGACATTCAAGACATTTGTTACCACTATATTATTATGTAGTGTTGTTAATATTTTCTACTGCTCTGGTCTGGAAGTGATTGTCCGTTTCTTGACTCTCGTATCCGATAGTTTAATTTGAACCCGTTTTTGTCATGGCGTCTGCCCTTTACTCCTTTGAATAGTTATTGTGTATAGACAAAATTAATTATAAGTGTATTTATTTTTAAATCATAATTAAACTGTGAGAAATACCTATCAATTCTATTCTATAGCAGCAGTATTCAACCCACGACAGTGTACGATTTGTTTGTAAATCGTCTCGCATCTTTGTCTGATGACGAAAGTCTCAAGTGTTGCCAGATAAATAAAAATATGCACATTTTTGCATTTGCATTTACTACTTTACTAAAATTGCAGCTAAAAAAACAACACGTCATGCATGATGCAGAATATCAGTTTAAGTCAGTTTTATTATTTTACGCCTAAACAGATCTTCATAAATTATAGTTAAGAACCCTCTCAACCTCAACATTAAAAGAAACTGCATCACAATCGTTCCATTCATTTAGATACATACAGACACACATATGTACATATCAAAATTATAACACCCCTCTTTATGCTTCGAGTGTTAAAATATATTGTACTAGCTTTTGCCCGCAGCTTCGCTCGCTTGAATGACAGTTTTCAACATTTTTTAGTTTTCACGAACCTTTCAGTGAAATTCCTATCAAAATTGGTTCAGCCCAAGGAATTTCGTAACAAAAAGTACGCTATGAGTTATTTCAGGTTATATTCTACCCGTTTACTAAATTTCATCGAAATCCGTCCAGTGATATTTGCATGTAACAATCATTCCCCCTTTTTTTACCCCCTTAAGGTGAATTTACAAAAATATTTTCTTAGTGCTCCCCTACACTCCCCAAGAAACATAATATATACCTACATGTCAAAAGCTTCTTACGCCCAGTAGCTTCGACTGTGCGATTGATTGTAAATTGTAATGTAATGTTATTACAAAACTGTCTTAAAATTTTTCCCTTACGACAATGCGTCTCGCCACATTTCATTTTTCTTGATCCACGGGAACGTAAACTTAAGGATTTAGGGGATAAGTTTTGATTACCTTGCGAGAGTCGAAATAACTAAAAAAATAGGGCATAAACAAAGAGTTTTATGATAGCGTTGACTTTTAAAAGCTTGATTTTTTCACAACTCTAAGAGATTGCACAGCAGACCTTAGAATTCGATATTAATTTCAAATTAATACCTCCACGTATTCCTTAGTGAAAGGCTTTTGATAGACAGGCGGACCTTTTACCTCAAAAGGAAAAACGGAACGGAACCTTAAAAATAATAATATAAAAATTCTAAGCTACAGGCATATTAAACATCCATGCTAAATTATACCCCCTATCCTGATAGAACAGATCCATTTTTGTTATAAAAAGCGTCCTACCTTTTGATGCAGGTCATAAACTATCTGTGAAACAAATTTTACCCGAATCTGTTTAGCCGTATTAGCGTCATTGAATAAAAACATCCAAATTTTCACTATAAATATATTGGTAGGATTTACATATTCCCCAAGTACACGGTAAGTATTACAGGTATAATAAAACTACTTTTTACAATGTATGAAATATAACTATGTACCTTATATCAAAATGCCGTTCTTTAAGTAAGTTGAAATTGCAAGTCACTTTAATTGAGTACTTTTTTAAGTCTTGATATACGTCCTTAGAAAGGATTCAACTCCAAAATACATCATGCATCACACATGAAGCTATTAAACTTTGGACTGGTTTTTCAATAGTAACATTTCCATTCATTATTTTACTTTGTTACCAAAATCCTCAGATCCATTGAAGTACAAGTTTCTCCACAGTGTTACTATGTTGTGAAGAAAATTAATAGTGAGGGGTAAGTGTCTTTCAGTCACATTCGATCTATTTTGTCTTTGGGTTCAATGAAAACCTAGAGTTACGTTGCCAAAATAGTCTGTTTGTATTTCCATCCGTTTGGGAGTTACAACTTTTGTCCCCAAGATACACTTATTTGATGGACATGTTTTGCAATGTTAATGTAACCATCAACAAATATCATTAAAAACGGAATATTTATATGCCTTACCACTGAGGTTTTCCACTCTTTATCTCTCGAACCTATCATCTCTTTATCTCCCATCATCAGATCCTTACTATATTAAAAGAGGACTTGGGTAGAGAATTTAGGGTTCTGTAGTTGTAAGTTTATCAATTATCACTCATTAAATATATATTTAAGCTAACATTGCCATGAGAGTTTTCCTTTTAAATTCATCATATTAATTATGCTCCTCTTCCTGTCGCTCTCCCTCTCCCTCTCGCTTCCCCTCTCGCTCTCCCTCTCTCTCTCGCTCCCCCTCTCGCCTTCGCTCTCCCTCTCCCTCTCGCTCCCCCCTCTCTCTCCATCTCCCTCTCCATCTCTCTCTCCCTCTCCTCTCCCTCTCGCACTCCTTCTCACGCTCCCTCCCCCTCTCGCACTCCCTCTCACGCTCCCACTTCCTGTCCCTCTCCCTTTCACGCTCCTACTTCCTGTCCCTCTCTCTTTCACGGTCTCACTTCCTGTCCCTTTCCCTCTCCTTCTCCCATACCCGATCCCGATACCTCTCCCTCTCCCTCACCCTCTGCTCCATCTCGCTCTCGCTCTCCCTCTTGCCCTACCTCTCACTCCCCCTCTCGCTCTCCCTCTCCCTTCTCCATCTCTCTCTCCCTCTCCTCTCCCTCTCCTCTCCCTCTCCTCTCCCTCTCACACTCCTACTTCCTGTGCCTCTCCCTCTAGCTCACCCTCTCGCTCTCGCCCCCCCCCCCTCTGTCCCTCTCCCTCTCTCTTTCCCTCCCCTCTTCCTCTCCCCCTCGCTCTCCCTCTCACGCTCCTACTTCCTGTCCCATTCACTCTCGCTCCCCCCCCTCTCTCTCTCCCTCTCCATCTCTCTCTTCTTCTCCTCTCCCTCTCCCCCTCGCTCTCCCTCTCTCTCCCTCACACGCTCCCACTTCCTGTCCCTCTCCTTCTCCCACTCCCGATCCCAATCCCTCTCCCTCTCCTCCCCCTCTCGCTCTCTCTCTCGCTCTCCCTCTCACTCTCCCTCTCGCTCTCGTCCTCGCTCTCCCTACTTTGTACTCCGTACTTTGAAGCCGAATATATCGCAAACAGAGTGTGAATCGAAAAATGAATTTCGCAGACCGATGACATTTTTGAAAAAAAACTATTTTTTTATTTGTTCTTTTGCGGAAGAAGGCACGCGCGCTGCTTTAGCAGCGCGCGCCCCACGCAAAACCTAGTTATAATATATAATCCTAGACTTACCACCTAGTGATCTATATAATTGTTCTCCCAGAAGGAGGTGAGATGGGACTTTGTTGTCTATGGCGGGTTTTCTCCGTTTCCCCCCCGACACCTCGGGAAAAATCTGACATTTCACATTTTCAAGATGGCGGCCGCTCTGTGATTTTCAACTTTTTTGTTTATGGCTTTTTGCGGGATTTTTTTCGGGTGTTTCGTAAAGTTTTAGGAAAGATTTAGGAAAACTTTAAAAAAAAATTAAAAAACAAGATGGCCGCCGAGATATTCGAGTTTGAATTTTTTCGATTTTAGAGGTCACTTTGCGGGATCGCATCGGGGTGGTTTTTCAACATTTTTTCAATATTTTTCTAGTGTTCCCTCAAACGTATCCTCAATTTTGATATTTTGGGGATATTTATTTTTTCGACAAGATGGCGGACGCGGTGGCGGCCATTTTGAAAAATGTACGAAAAACGACGTTTTTTGGGTGAATTTTTCTTCGGGTTGGCAACATTTGAGCGGGTGTCTTTGTTCCGGGCAGTTGTGTAACTCGACCCAAAGTGTTGCCAGGTTGAGTTTTTTTTTCTTTTGTTGATACATTTTTTTGGACTTGTTATTCAAAAATATGAAAAGTAGAAGGAGCAATATTTTTAATCAAAAAGTCACACAGGTAAACGTGTCGTGGTCGTCGTAATGACATTTGACCATTTTCGTCGATGTCGGCTGGCAACACTGGGTGCTGGAATTTTTTTTTCGTTTTACGAAAAGTCGAATTGATCTCCCAGAAGGAGTGGTGGGGGGTGGGTACAATGTATGTGAGAATTTTTGGTTTGCCTCCATGTCTATGGGAAAAATCCGACCTTTCAAAAATCCAAGATGGCGGCCGAGTCGAAATGACCAACTTTTTTTTTCACTATGCATCTACCCAAAATTGGTGTCGTTTTCGGCTAATGTTGAGAAATGTGTTACGATGAAATTAGAAAAAAATAAAAAAACAAGATGGCCGCCGAGATATTTCAGTTTAAAATTTTTCAATTTTGGAGGTGACTTTGCGGGGTCGGATTGCAATGGGTTTTCAACTTTTTTTCGATGTTTTTCCTTAATTGCCTTGGATCTATCCCCAATTTTGACGTTTGTGGTATATTTTTTTTTTCGACAAGATGGCGGATCCCGTGGCGGCCATTTTATAAAATGTATGAAAAATTGCATTTTTTGAAGAAAAAAATATTTGGGTTGGCAACATTTGAGGGGGTCACTTTGTATGGGGCGGTTGTGAAACTTGGTCTGAAGTGTTGCCAGGTTACGTTATTTTTTTTTTCATTCATACATTTTTGTGAACTTTCTATTCAAAAATATAAAAAGTAGAAGGAGAAACATTTTTAATCAAAAAATTTCACCTAAAAATTTCTCGTGGCCGTCGTAATGACATTTGACCATTTTCATCAAAATTAACTGGCAACACTGGCTGCTAGATTTTTTTTTCACGTTTTTTCACATTTCGAATAGCACAGCCGAAAGTATTGTTGGGGGGTAATAATGATGTTTGGAAAAGTTGCTTGCCTATCTGTGGTTATTATAGGAAAAATACGACCATTCAAAAATTCAAGATGGCGGCCGCTCGGCGATTGTCAACTTTTTGTTTACTCTGAGCACCTACCCGACATTGGTGTCGTTTTCGACTAATATTGGGACGAAAAATATGATGAAGTTGGAAAAATTTGAAAAATCAAGATGGCCGCCGAGATATTTTATTTTGAAATTTATCAATTTTAGAGGTGTCTTTGCGGGGTCGCATCGGGATGGTGTTTTAACATTTTTGCTATATTTTTCCGCTTTTGGCTTGGGTCTATCCTCAATTTTGACAAATTGGGTATATATTTTTTTTCGACAAGATGGCGGACCCCTTGGCGGCCATTTTGTAAAATGTACGAAAAACTGCATTTTTTGAAGGAAAAAATTTGTATGTTGGCAACATTTGAGGGGGTCATTTTGTATGGGGCGGTTGTGTAACTTGATTGAAAGTGTTGCCAGGTTACGTTGATTTTTTTTTTATTCATACAAATTTGTGAACTTTCTATTCAAAAATGTAAAAAGTAGAAGGAGAAACATTTTTAATCAAAAAATTATACCACAAGATTTTTTGTGTGTGTCGTAATGACATTTGACTATTTTCAACTCAATCTACTGGCAACACTGGAGTCCAGAATTTTTTTCACTTTTCGAGTTGTTGAGCCGAAATTATAGATCAAGGTTACAGAAAATGTATGGGAGATATTTTTTAATTAGAATATTCGTTTTGGAAAAACCATAAAATTTTAGTGTTGCCATACGAAAAATAATAATTTTCATACAAATTTATTTTTGAATCGAATATTTCGTTAATATAATGTATGGGGCGTTTGTAGGTACTGACATTTTGTAAATTTTGGTGAAAAAAAAATCAGTGTTGCCATACAAAAAAATATAATTTTCATACAAATGTATCCTTTTTCGAATGTTTGAGGCTGTTGTCTCCATTGTATGTCTTTATAATGTACGAGGCGATTGTAGATACTAAAGGGCTGGACACGTTGGTGTAACCAATGTTTAGTGATGCCATACAAAAAATAATAATTTTCATACAAATAAATTTTTTGTTCGTAATATTTCAGGCTTTTGTCTCCTTTTGATGTCATTAAAACGTATACGACGTTTGTTGCTACTGATAGATCGGTCACATCCGTATAAACGTGTTTCAGTGTTGCCATAAAAAATGAGAAACTTTCAGTGTTGCCATACAAAAAACAAATATTTTTAATAAAAATGTATATTGAACCTTTCGGACTGTTTGCATTTGATGTCTATAAAATGTATGAGGCATTTATAGGTAAAAATCATCCCCTCCTTTCTTTACCCCATTCGGGAGAATTTACAAAAATCTTCTCCTATACTCTCCAAGGAACATAATATAAGTATACACGTCAAAAGCTTCTTTCGCCAAATAGCTTCGGCTGTGCGATTGATTGTAATTTGTAATGTAATGTTACTACAAAACTGTCTTAAAATTTTTCCGTTACGACATTGCTTCTCACCACATTTCATTTTTCTTGATCCACGTGAACGTAAACTTAAGGATTTAGGGGATAGGTTTTGATTACCTTGCGAAAGTCGAAATAACTAAAAAAATAGGGCATAATCAAAGAGTTTTATGATAGCATTGACTTTTAAAAGCTTGATTTTTTCACAACTCTTAAGGGATTGTACAGCAGACCAAGTATTCGATATTAATTTCAAATTTATACATCCACGTATTCCTTAGTGAAAGGTTTTTGATAGACACACATACAGACAGGCGGACCTTTTACCTCAAAAGGAAAAACGGAACGGAACCCTAATAATAATATAAAAATCTAAGCTACAGGCACATTAAACATCCATACTAAATTATACCCCTTATCTTTATAGAACAGATCCATTTCCGTTATAAAAATCGTCCTACCTTTTGATGCAGGTCATAAACTATCTGTGAAACAAATTTTATCCGAATCCGTTTAGCCGAATTAGCGTGATTGAATAAAAACTTCCAAATTTTCACTATAAATATATTGGTAGGATTTACATACTCTCCAAGTACATGGTAAGTATTACAGTAGATATATTAAAACTACTTTTTACAATGTATGAAATATAACTATGTACCTATATGATGTGGAAATAAATATTTTCTTATTCTTATTCTTATTTCTTATATAATATCAAAATGCCGTTCTTTTAGTATGTTGAAATTACAAGTCACATTATAATTTAACTGAGTACTTTTTTAAGTCTTAATATAGGTCCTTAGAAAGGATTCAACTCCAAAATACATCATGCGTCATACATGAAGTTATTAAACTCTGGACTGGTTTTTCAATAGTAACATTCCCATTCATTATTTTACATTGTTACCAAAATCTATTGAAGTACAAGGTTCTCCACAATGTTGTGAAGAAAATTAATAGTGAGGGCTAAGTGTCTTTCAGTATCGATGTTCGATGTGTTTTGTCTTTGGGTTCAATGAAAACCATGAGTTACGTTGCCAAAATATTCTGTTTGTATTGCCATCCGTTAAGGAGTTATAACTTTTGTCCCCAAGATACACTTATTGAATACATACTTATTGAAATATCATTAAAAACGGAATATTCATGCCTTACCACTGAGGTTTTCCACTCTTTATCTCTGGACCTACCTATCATCTCTTTATCTCCCATCATTAGATCCTTCCTATAATAAAGAGGATTTGGATAGAGAATTTAGGGTTCTGAAGTTGTAAGTTATCACTCATTTACGATGTATTTAAGCTAACATTGCCATGAGAATTTTCCTTTTAAATTCGTCATATTAATTATGTTCCTCTCCCTCTCGATCTCCCTCTTGCTCTCCCACTAGCTCTCACTCTCGATCTCCCTCTCCCTCTTCTTCTCCCTCTCCATCTCGCTCTCACTCTTGTTCTCGCTCTCCTTCTCTCTCTCTCCCGCACCCGCTCCCTTTCCCTCTCGCTCTCGTCTCCCTCCCTCTCTCTCCCTCTTCCCCTCCCTCTACCTCTACCTCTCGCTCTCCCACTCCCTCTCTCTCTCCCGCTCTCTCTCCCTCTCCCTCTCCCTATCTCTCTCTCCCGCTCCCTCTCTCTCTCTCCCGCTCCCTCTCCCTCTGCCTCTCACTCTCGCTCTCCCTCTCGCTATCCCTCTCGCTCTCCCTCTCTCTCCCTCTCGCTCTCCCTCTCGCTCTCCCTCTCGCTCTCCCTCTCGCTCTCCCTCTCGCTCTCACTCTCCCTCTCCCACCGCCTCTCCCTCTCCCTTCCCTCTCCCTTCCCTCTCCCTCTCCCTCTCCCTCTCCCGCTCCCGGTCCCTCTCCCGCTCCTGGTCCCCCTCCCGGTCCTTCTCACTTCCTGTCTCTCCCCCTCCCATCCGTAAAGTCCTCTACTCAAAATTTTTGTTTCTCGCTATGCTTACATATAAATTTTCATATTTCTGAGTTTGAAAATGACGAAGTTGCGGAAAAATTTGCAATCCCTTTATTTATCTCTTAGGAGACGATTGTCCAAAAAAATGTAATACTTCCAAATTTTGTTTCTAATTTGGATACAATATAGAAAATAATATTTTTAATAAAAAAAATAGAATATTTTCTCATTGTCCACGTATGGGGTTTATAGGGGGTTTATGGGGGTTTATGGGGGTTTATGGGGTTTATAGGTACCGGCAATTTGTAATTTTGGTGAAAAAATATTTCAGTGTTGCCATACCAAGAAAAGACAAAGTACTTTGAAACCGAATATGTCGCAAACAGACTGTGAATCAAAAAATGAATTTCGCAAACCAATGATATTTTTGAAAAAAACTATTTTTTTATTTGTTCTTTTGCGGAAGAAAAAGGCACGCGCGCTGCTTCAGCAGCGCGCGCCCCACGCAAAACCTAGTTTAAATATTGTGCTCAAAAGTATTAAAAGTTTTGTTATAACTTCATCATAACTTTTGAAATGGAGTAAAGATGGAATTATGGATATGAATAATGGAATACTTTAACAGTTTTACCAACATTTTCACACAACAAGAAATAGATTTACTTTATTTTATTCTCAAACATTTTGTAACCATGTCCACTACTGGCGCACACGCCATTGCTGAATCACCATGTCCCATCACGTCCGAGACCCGTGCTCATTAACAAAGCCGACGTCTAGCCACTGCGCATTTTGATCACCCTCGAGACTTCATCATTACACTGTTTTATTTCTTACGTGCTACTTTGAGTTAAGATCTGTTGATTTAAATTAATATTTTTTTCTAATTTTACCACAACTGACATCTGTTACAGTGTCACTAATTATAATGAAGTGGGTTTTTTTTTTAGAATCTGGATTCAAAATGAATAAATCACGTAACAATATATTGCAGTCATTATTGAGTGGTCATTGGCAGTGATAGCCTAGCGGTTAGAACGTTGGTCTCCCGAACGGAGGGGCCTGAGTTCAAATCCTGGCACGCACCTCTGATTTTTAAATATTATGTGCGTATTAGAAGTTAATTATCACTTGCTTCGGTGAAGGAAAACATCGTGAGGAAACCTGCACACCGGAGAGTTCTCCATACAGTTCTCAAAGGTGTGTGAAGTCTACCAATCTGCACTTGGCCAGCGTGGTAGACTATGGCCTGTACCCCTCACATTGTGAGAGGAGACCCCGAGCCCAGCAGTGGGACAATTATGGGTTGTTGCTTTGCTTTGCTTTGCTTTGCATTATTGAGTGCTATCCTATTTTTAACCGACTTCAAAAAAGGAGGAGGTTCTCAATTCGACTGTTTTTTTTATGTTTGTTACCTCAGAACTTTGGACTGGGTGAACCGATTTTGATGATTCTTTTTTTAATCGAAAGCAGGCACTTGTCATGTGCTCTCACATAAATTTGAACGAGATCTGACAACTATGTAGTTTTTGAGACTTTGAAGTCGGTTATTTTTTGTTAGTAAAATTTAGATTATTATAGAAATACGTTACAATAACGTAAAAGTTATCTTAATTTAAATTATTAAAAACTTTTAACATTCTAATCTGCAGTGTAATAGTATGGCAAGTGGCAACCACGATAAAACTTTTTAATTGTAAATAAATGACCCGTGCTCTGCAGTGAACAACTTATGTATTGAACTTTGCCAATAAACTACCAAATAATTTAATCGGTTACTGTTGCTAGAGGTCAGTAGGTAAGAAGCTATGCATTGTCATGCGATAATATCGGTAAGCTTGAAGAATTTAGTCCCGCAAAGGGGGTCAAAGAGTTGTAATTTTGATCATTTGCGCCCAATCACGTATCACATGTATGTCTTTATAATGTACGAGGCGATTGTAGATACTAAAGGGCTGGACACGTTGGTGTAACCAATGTTTAGTGATGCCATACAAAAAATAATAATTTTCATACAAATAAATTTTTTGTTCGTAATATTTCAGGCTTTTGTCTCCTTTTGATGTCATTAAAACGTATACGACGTTTGTTGCTACTGATAGATCGGTCACATCCGTATAAACGTGTTTCAGTGTTGCCATAAAAAATGAGAAACTTTCAGTGTTGCCATACAAAAAACAAATATTTTTAATAAAAATGTATATTGAACCTTTCGGACTGTTTGCATTTGATGTCTATAAAATGTATGAGGCATTTATAGGTAAAAATCATCCCCTCCTTTCTTTACCCCATTCGGGAGAATTTACAAAAATCTTCTCCTATACTCTCCAAGGAACATAATATAAGTATACACGTCAAAAGCTTCTTTCGCCAAATAGCTTCGGCTGTGCGATTGATTGTAATTTGTAATGTAATGTTACTACAAAACTGTCTTAAAATTTTTCCGTTACGACATTGCTTCTCACCACATTTCATTTTTCTTGATCCACGTGAACGTAAACTTAAGGATTTAGGGGATAGGTTTTGATTACCTTGCGAAAGTCGAAATAACTAAAAAAATAGGGCATAATCAAAGAGTTTTATGATAGCATTGACTTTTAAAAGCTTGATTTTTTCACAACTCTTAAGGGATTGTACAGCAGACCAAGTATTCGATATTAATTTCAAATTTATACATCCACGTATTCCTTAGTGAAAGGTTTTTGATAGACACACATACAGACAGGCGGACCTTTTACCTCAAAAGGAAAAACGGAACGGAACCCTAATAATAATATAAAAATCTAAGCTACAGGCACATTAAACATCCATACTAAATTATACCCCTTATCTTTATAGAACAGATCCATTTCCGTTATAAAAATCGTCCTACCTTTTGATGCAGGTCATAAACTATCTGTGAAACAAATTTTATCCGAATCCGTTTAGCCGAATTAGCGTGATTGAATAAAAACTTCCAAATTTTCACTATAAATATATTGGTAGGATTTACATACTCTCCAAGTACATGGTAAGTATTACAGTAGATATATTAAAACTACTTTTTACAATGTATGAAATATAACTATGTACCTATATGATGTGGAAATAAATATTTTCTTATTCTTATTCTTATTTCTTATATAATATCAAAATGCCGTTCTTTTAGTATGTTGAAATTACAAGTCACATTATAATTTAACTGAGTACTTTTTTAAGTCTTAATATAGGTCCTTAGAAAGGATTCAACTCCAAAATACATCATGCGTCATACATGAAGTTATTAAACTCTGGACTGGTTTTTCAATAGTAACATTCCCATTCATTATTTTACATTGTTACCAAAATCTATTGAAGTACAAGGTTCTCCACAATGTTGTGAAGAAAATTAATAGTGAGGGCTAAGTGTCTTTCAGTATCGATGTTCGATGTGTTTTGTCTTTGGGTTCAATGAAAACCATGAGTTACGTTGCCAAAATATTCTGTTTGTATTGCCATCCGTTAAGGAGTTATAACTTTTGTCCCCAAGATACACTTATTGAATACATACTTATTGAAATATCATTAAAAACGGAATATTCATGCCTTACCACTGAGGTTTTCCACTCTTTATCTCTGGACCTACCTATCATCTCTTTATCTCCCATCATTAGATCCTTCCTATAATAAAGAGGATTTGGATAGAGAATTTAGGGTTCTGAAGTTGTAAGTTATCACTCATTTACGATGTATTTAAGCTAACATTGCCATGAGAATTTTCCTTTTAAATTCGTCATATTAATTATGTTCCTCTCCCTCTCGATCTCCCTCTTGCTCTCCCACTCGCTCTCACTCTCGATCTCCCTCTCCCTCTTCTTCTCCCTCTCCATCTCGCTCTCACTCTTGTTCTCGCTCTCCTTCTCTCTCTCTCCCGCACCCGCTCCCTTTCCCTCTCGCTCACGTCTCCCTCCCTCTCTCTCCCTCTTCCCCTCCCTCTACCTCTACCTCTCGCTCTCCCACTCCCTCTCTCTCTCCCGCTCTCTCTCCCTCTCCCTCTCCCTCTCCCTCTCCCTATCTCTCTCTCCCGCTCCCTCTCTCTCTCTCCCGCTCCCTCTCCCTCTGCCTCTCACTCTCGCTCTCCCTCTCGCTATCCCTCTCGCTCTCCCTCTCTCTCCCTCTCGCTCTCCCTCTCGCTCTCCCTCTCGCTCTCCCTCTCGCTCTCCCTCTCGCTCTCACTCTCCCTCTCCCACCGCCTCTCCCTCTCCCTTCCCTCTCCCTTCCCTCTCCCTCTCCCTCTCCCTCTCCCGCTCCCGGTCCCTCTCCCGCTCCTGGTCCCCCTCCCGGTCCTTCTCACTTCCTGTCTCTCCCCCTCCCATCCGTAAAGTCCTCTACTCAAAATTTTTGTTTCTCGCTATGCTTACATATAAATTTTCATATTTCTGAGTTTGAAAATGACGAAGTTGCGGAAAAATTTGCAATCCCTTTATTTATCTCTTAGGAGACGATTGTCCAAAAAAATGTAATACTTCCAAATTTTGTTTCTAATTTGGATACAATATAGAAAATAATATTTTTAATAAAAAAAATAGAATATTTTCTCATTGTCCACGTATGGGGTTTATAGGGGGTTTATGGGGGTTTATGGGGGTTTATGGGGTTTATAGGTACCGGCAATTTGTAATTTTGGTGAAAAAATATTTCAGTGTTGCCATACCAAGAAAAGACAAAGTACTTTGAAACCGAATATGTCGCAAACAGACTGTGAATCAAAAAATGAATTTCGCAAACCAATGATATTTTTGAAAAAAACTATTTTTTTATTTGTTCTTTTGCGGAAGAAAAAGGCACGCGCGCTGCTTCAGCAGCGCGCGCCCCACGCAAAACCTAGTTTAAATATTGTGCTCAAAAGTATTAAAAGTTTTGTTATAACTTCATCATAACTTTTGAAATGGAGTAAAGATGGAATTATGGATATGAATAATGGAATACTTTAACAGTTTTACCAACATTTTCACACAACAAGAAATAGATTTACTTTATTTTATTCTCAAACATTTTGTAACCATGTCCACTACTGGCGCACACGCCATTGCTGAATCACCATGTCCCATCACGTCCGAGACCCGTGCTCATTAACAAAGCCGACGTCTAGCCACTGCGCATTTTGATCACCCTCGAGACTTCATCATTACACTGTTTTATTTCTTACGTGCTACTTTGAGTTAAGATCTGTTGATTTAAATTAATATTTTTTTCTAATTTTACCACAACTGACATCTGTTACAGTGTCACTAATTATAATGAAGTGGGTTTTTTTTTAGAATCTGGATTCAAAATGAATAAATCACGTAACAATATATTGCAGTCATTATTGAGTGGTCATTGGCAGTGATAGCCTAGCGGTTAGAACGTTGGTCTCCCGAACGGAGGGGCCTGAGTTCAAATCCTGGCACGCACCTCTGATTTTTAAATATTATGTGCGTATTAGAAGTTAATTATCACTTGCTTCGGTGAAGGAAAACATCGTGAGGAAACCTGCACACCGGAGAGTTCTCCATACAGTTCTCAAAGGTGTGTGAAGTCTACCAATCTGCACTTGGCCAGCGTGGTAGACTATGGCCTGTACCCCTCACATTGTGAGAGGAGACCCCGAGCCCAGCAGTGGGACAATTATGGGTTGTTGCTTTGCTTTGCTTTGCTTTGCATTATTGAGTGCTATCCTATTTTTAACCGACTTCAAAAAAGGAGGAGGTTCTCAATTCGACTGTTTTTTTTTATGTTTGTTACCTCAGAACTTTGGACTGGGTGAACCGATTTTGATGATTCTTTTTTTAATCGAAAGCAGGCACTTGTCATGTGCTCTCACATAAATTTGAACGAGATCTGACAACTATGTAGTTTTTGAGACTTTGAAGTCGGTTATTTTTTGTTAGTAAAATTTAGATTATTATAGAAATACGTTACAATAACGTAAAAGTTATCTTAATTTAAATTATTAAAAACTTTTAACATTCTAATCTGCAGTGTAATAGTATGGCAAGTGGCAACCACGATAAAACTTTTTAATTGTAAATAAATGACCCGTGCTCTGCAGTGAACAACTTATGTATTGAACTTTGCCAATAAACTACCAAATAATTTAATCGGTTACTGTTGCTAGAGGTCAGTAGGTAAGAAGCTATGCATTGTCATGCGATAATATCGGTAAGCTTGAAGAATTTAGTCCCGCAAAGGGGGTCAAAGAGTTGTAATTTTGATCATTTGCGCCCAATCACACAATGCGATTGGGCGCTATAAACATCTTTAGTTACTTATCTCATTGCTTATCTCGTCATCTTTCAATAGCAGAACTAATACCGTGACGGATGCTGACTAATTTGAACATTATGCTTGGGATTCTATTAACGGGACTTGGCTGCAATGGAGCGATCCCGTAACTTATACTAATTTATGAACACGGTTTCTATTTGCATTGACATGTATGGCGCGCCATAGTAAAACTCTGCATTCAACTCGCGCGTGGACTCTAGTTTGATAGGAGAGGAATTTTCCTGTGCTTAATTATTACGCGTTGGATTGAATGTTTGTGGTAATGGCTGGGAATTCTGGGAAACAAGGATTTGAGCCATGTGACGGTGGATACCTTCATTTATGCTTTGTGTAGTTAGGAATTTCAAAGAGTCGCTGCTAGATGAGAAGTATATGTCTCGTCAACACTTCCAACTGAAACAACCGATTTTACGTATGAAATATTAATGTGTGATTTAATTGAAATGTACGTGGTATAAGTATTTTAACGGTAATATTATTTTAACGAACGATCCTCAATAATTTGTTCTTCTACTTTTTATCCTAAACAAAATCGACAATTTGTTAGCGTAGCGCAGAAATGTAGATATTTTTTTATTCGTTTTTATTAGTTCCAAGTGCCACAAAGTGTAAACCCCTTGCCACTTCAGGCTTCGACTTGAAAAAACTCCTCTGATGTAATAAATTTGTACTTTTGTATCTATTTTGATTCGATTCACAACTCGATTTTGTTGAGAGTACCACGTGTAAGCCCACAGAACTGAATTTCTTCCTTACTCGACAGCTATGGGTATGACTATCAGTATGCATGCAGCACAAAGTACCTATATAACACTGGACTGCCGGCATTCGTCAATTCGCGTGCGTATCAGTGCAATATTTGCATCCAGCATTACGCACTCAACAGCTGCACCCTCACACACCATTCAGATCTGCAGCTAATCGCTTGGTGCGGGTCAAAATAACTCTGATTCACATGGAATGTTTACTATCACGATCGATTGTGAAATTGTAATTATGAGATTTCATCATGTGTACATTTTGTTGCTCTGTGAAGGTTCATAAGAAGTTGTTAATGGTTTTTGCAAATCAGGGGTTTGAACGAACTTCGATTTTATCTTGATTGCGGAAAGTAATCATTTTATGCGAAGTAACGTTGTTATGAACTTTGACATAATTTCGTATTTGTTACTCCATTGTAAAAAAAACAATATTATACAGTAATGTACGATCGACTAAAGATAGATTTACAGAATGTGAACCGTGAACCGTGATAAAAAAAATATAATTTTCTAGACTATGGGCATTTTTGATTCCAGGATATGATTATTATAAGTATAGGTAAGTAAAGATATTTAATTAAACCATATTATATGGGTGATAAAATTAATGGTTACTATCTTTGTTTACTATAAATAAATTTAAAAGAAATAACACTCGAAGTTAGATTATAACTGACATACCCACATAGACCGTCCATTGAGATTGGTTCTGGTAAGTATGCAATGCAATACGTTGACCATGGGGGTTCCTGCCCTCGTAATACCAAAGGCACCATGCGTTGCCGATAAAGAAGGACGCGGGAATCCCATTTTTTCACCATCACAATGACCTCATCGGAATCTGTGAGTTAATCAGTGAGATCACAGAATTACCATGCTGAATTTAGAGGCGATACGGTGATCTCATCACAATGACACAATCAGGCTATGTTTCCACGTAATTAAATCATTAAAATCAAATTAGAAAGTCAATGGAATGTCAATATATATGTTTCGTTCGCGATGTTGGAGAAGTCATACTAATGCACAGGTTACACATCCTTTTTCGTCAGAAACGCATAGTTGATACCAGTGTTACTGAATAACGCTTCGGTGACCACTTGCCATCAGGAGGTCCGTCTGCTCATTTTTGTCGGCTAGTTACAAAAATACCGAAATAACGAAAGCGACCCAAAATTAAGTTTAGTTACAAAATACGTCTTCTTGATAACAACAACAACGTGAAAACGGAAGCTCCCGATGTCCATTAGCGAAAGTGCACACATGTAACTACGGTGCCGTCAATAGTGATGTAGCCTATGCTAACGAGTAGGTATTATTTCGTAGAGCTGAGAGAAGTCATCTTAGTGACACAATCAGGGTATCCCAACATAAATGATTAAGTATGACAATCAAATTGTAAATACGAGTACCTATATGGAATCGAAAGCGACCTAAAAGTAAGTTGATTACAAAATATGTCCCGTTGATAACGAGACATCGGAAGCTTTCGACGTCCATTAGCGAAAGTGCACACTAGTCACCTTGACGTCAATAGTGACGTAGCCTATGTCAACGAGCGTTACTTCATAGAGTATGTAGAGGCATCCGCAATCCAGTTTGTGAATGAACTGTACTGTTACGTGAACGTAATCATGTAATGGTAACCTTGGGGACGCACCTCCGAATTACGTAAATACTAAAGTCAATGTCGTTCGACAATAGTCACACAATAGTAAATGGCGAATAGGGTGACCTAAGTTAATAAGGATAATTTTATCAGTGTATTAATTACATAACAACAAAAACATCACAAATTCTATAGTATTATAACTTAGATTAGTAAAGAGTCTATATGTAACACTGATTGTATTTGTGGTGGAAATAAACGATTTATTATTGTTATTATAATTATATTAGGTAGTACCGATTTCATGGAAATAGCCGACAGACGAGCTGACGATCCACCTCATGATTAGGGGCTCACGTCGCCCAAGGACATCACCGACACCAAAGGCATCACTGACGTGCTGGCCAAGAAAGTATAAATATTTTTTGGACATAAATTAAAGTTTATTTTTTTTATTAATTGTCATTTTTCTTTTTGGCATAGATTTACTTACTTACAAGAAGTATTAATCAGAAAAAAATAATTTGAAAAAATGATACATTAGTATAATCCTACCTTAATAATTGATCAATGCATATTTCTATAATTTAATGATAATCTATTAGTAGGTATTTCTCCTGCCAACAAATGTATTGCAGCCGTCAAGATGATTAAAGTGACGGAATAAACACGTGGTAATGAATAATGATGATGGTGTATTGAAAAATTTTGGAATATGAATTATGATGCAACTGGGCGCATTCCGGAGTGCACCGTTACACTGTACCCGGACCTGGGTTGCGTAACCGAACGCATTCGGTTATGTAACGTGCCTCTCCAATCACACTATGTGATTTTGTTTCCGCGGTTTGCAAAGAAAAAAATAATTTGGTATTTTACAGGGACCAGCTGATGGACTAATGTTATAAATGTGAAAGTTTGCGATGATTTGTTTCAGGGAGCCTTTGATTTGAATAAGATATAGGATAAAACTGGCGCCCGACGTGGGGTGCCAGTTTTAGTACGATCTATGTATTAGTTCTCCCAGAATATAAATTTCAAAATCTACATATCACAGCACAATTCACAATCTTCCTACATCCAAAAGTCTACGTGAAAACAAAAAAAGTCGTTACCGCTTTCACATTCGAACCTAACCACATACCTACGCAGTTGTTGATGAATGCATGGGCTGTGATTGCGGTGCTACTCTATACGTAAAATAAAATAACTCAATACATAAAAATACCAAATTATTTATTACATTACAGAGGCATGACTACATCCCATAACTAACCGTTACTGTAACCTCAAGTAACGGTCACTAATATCCACGTATTTATATTTTATTTTAGTTAAATAATAAAACCCACATAGTGTAGGCCGTGTGGTAGACCGACCGTTGCACAGCGCGGATACGATGCCGCCACCACCACCTCACCACTCCGGCGCCGGCAACGGCCTTGACAATGTCGTCCATTCGGCAACGCGGCGCCGACGACCATCTACCATCGGTTCACTAGCGGGGGAATCATTACATATTACCGATCTTTAAACGTGAAAACTGTGTCAGACGTTCCCTTGTGTTGTGATATCATATCGTTAATAAAAGTAAAACATTACCCCGGTAGACGGTAGTTCATTGCTGTTTAATTTATTGTTATGCACCAGTGTTGCCTATGAAAATTTTTGGAAGGCCGTCTGTACATTAGATAAAAAAGTCGTATTTATATGGGAAAAGATCAAGTGTGGGCCGTAGCTAACCAATTACGCCAATATATACCATCGGTTCAGTGCTCCACCTAAAAAAACTACGGAACCCTAAAAAGGTCATCGGCAGTGAATTTGATGCCCACAAAACGAAGAATACTTTTCATTAGCCTACATTACATCAACATTAGCCTAGTGGCGCTGTTTTAAGGGTTTTAACATTCGTTAAATGTTTGCAAAACAATAAATAACAAAAAGACTGTGGAATTTGCGAAAAGCCGTATTGTATTGTATATTTGTTTTTGTTCTAAAATGCTAGTTAGAAAATACTCATGGATAGACTTCAGGACTCTTCAAACATTTCTGCGTTTTGTCAGCGAAGGAAACACAACGGTGTTGCCTGTACAAGATTTATCATTAACTTTGTTTATGAGTCCCAGAATGTTACCAATAACGAATTGTGATCTACTTGGCTTCAACCTATTAGTGGCTTATTGCAGCGTACGGGTTACTTCTCTGAATTTATGCGGATGAGGTTTGACAGAGGGAAGATAACTCGGATTAAAGGGAAAATCAAGGATTAACCAATACATATGCAACATACTTGGAGTCATCCATGCTCTGGAGATTTCATCTTTCATAACATGATAAGCACAGACGTATTGCAATGTTGTGATACCTCGGCGCCAGATTAACAACGTCGTGTCAAGGAGAACATAAGTTAAGAGAAATTTTGATATGACTGTAACATATTAAGTATGTCTTAAATTTTGAAATATTTATGCAATATTCATGCGTAACATTTTCTCCACAACTTAAGGCTTGTACTTAATGGAGAATTAATCGAGAAAGGAAATTTTGTGGAAGCAGTTTAGCCTACGCGTAAGGCTTAAAGGCATTGGTTAATCCACAGAAGAAATAAAACTGGTTAAACATTATACTTTCTATGGCATGGAGATTTATTGAGAACAGCATAATAAATGACATAGATGTACTTAAGTGAAATGTGGCGTGATAGATGCACAAGTCCAAAATCACTCAAAAATCAGCGTATTGCATTTTCTAAAAATTCTGTTCACCTCAGAATAAAATAAATATTAAGTTTTAGAAACGCAAAACAACCAGCAAGTAATAGTAAATATGGTAGATATATATTTTTGCACTTATCTGGAAGTTAAGAGCATGCGAAGCTGCACCCTATAGTCATATCGATGCAGAAAATCTTAATCAATACATCAGTTCACGTGAATGTTTGTGATATTTGACAATGATTTAAAGGTTACTTTATCTATACTGAACACTGAACTATAAATTGGCATTTCAATTATATCGCGTCCGAAGCACGTTCACTGCACATTCTCAGATTAATAAATGAACCAATTAATTCCTTTGATTGACTATACAGTACTGATTAATCTGATTATACCTTACAGGAACACACCCTTTGATGTTGATTATTACATGGTGACAGGATGTTTTGGGTGATTCTTTGAAGATGTGCATATCACGCGGCCCTCCCCAAATAACTATTTTCTAAGACATAAAGTTATGTTTTGTATTTTTTTACGTAAAACATAGTTCCAGCACTATATACAGATGTACATAATATATTCCTATTGTTATAAACAACTAAGTTACGTTCATAAACGTTCCTGAAATCTCATTACCAGTCGTGTCCCAATTTCCAAATTTTTGCAGTTCATGCTCGAAAAGTTATACGTATACCCTGAAGAACGAATTTTTAAGTAGTAATTTAGATAGTACACAACATGCTTTACCAATTAGCAAAACTATACACATTAAAGAACACTTTTAGCTAATTTTTAACGACTTTGAAAATTGTCCCAACACTTAACACTCACTACCATTTGCTCACACAGTCGCAGGCTCTGGTTTTTTCCGCTGAGTGTATTGATAATGAAAGAGTAACTCGGCGATCGCGCTCAGATCCGTGCCTCGACTCGTGCGGGTCACACGTCATAAAGTGTTTTGGTGCCTACTCTAGCCAACCTTAATCACGCAGAAATCGTCTTTGGCAAACAAAAATCTCCTTACCGTTCGAGTTTCCCACGGTAAGTCTATTATTTTTATTTATAATTTTTATGCATTATAATAGTCGCCATAGGATACTCTTTGCATTTATTAAGGTCCCAAATAATTAAGTTCTATAAAGAACGAATAATGTGAGAAAGTGTACAAATACCTAATTACCATTTATATAATTACCATTTTTTCCGTTCGTTTTTTGGCGAACGGTATGAGCAATTGAACATGGTAATTAGTACCAGTATGAGTTGTCCTCTTATTATATAGTATTTAGCCGTATTGGGGCGGCTTAGAATACTAACCCCAATCCCACGCCGGATGGGTGTCGTAACAGGCGATAAAATCTGGCCCGCTGGTGGTTGGGCCCCTCGAGGGATTATATTTGTAATATTGATTTTAATTTGTTAATTAATACCATTATTACTATTATTATTTCTCCATAGGGTTCACCTGGATAGCTCTACCACCCTTGAGCATGACTCAGCCGCCAAACGACTCGACGTGGTCCGACTGGAGGCTTGAGAGCCAGTTCTTTCTTTCTTTTTATTCTCTCTTTCTTGGCTGGCAACGCATCACTGATGCCTTTGGTGTTGCTGATGTCCATGGGCGACGATAGCCACGTACCATCCGGTGGAGATCGATTTTTGATTGTTCGATGTGAACTGACACTTTCGCAACAAAATAAATCTATATACTGACCTACCACTGACATTTTTTTTCAGAGTAAATATGCCTCGGAAAAAACATCAATCGAAGGAGGAAACATTGACTAAAGCCAAAAATCGCCCGCCGCAAACGAAATGCTAAAATTAAAACTGACCCTATTTTATACGCCCTTGAAAAAGAAAAAGAACGACAACGATACAAAAAATGACGAGAACAGAAAAAACTTTTGTCAGTTGTAGAAATGACGCCAAGAGCTAGAAGGCTACAGAGGAAGAAATGGAGAGAAAACTTTAGAAAACATTATCAAAAAAAGAAATTAATAAAGAAAGGAATTAAACATATGAATACACCAAGTTCCAGTGACAGCGAAGATAATAGTGATAATAATGAAAATAGATCCAGAAGAAGAAACTCAATTTGCGATAATGAGCCACAACCCTCTAAATCTAACGATTTACACGAAACATTAATCAAGAACTTAAAAAGCAAATTGAGAAAGATACGTTACATAATAGAAAAAAAGAACAAATGTATAAATCACAATTAGAATCCCTGCAACGGAAAAATAATGCGTATAGGAAAATAATTATCAGACTGAAAAAACGATTGCAGAGTCCTAATTCAAAAGTAACAGCACTGCTAAGAGACAAAACCAAAGTAGAAGAAGCTAAGAAGAAAATTTTATTTGGAGAAGCAATGAGGACTACCTTACAAACAAATTACATAAAGAAAAAATCGAAGAAAGAAAAAAGAAAATTTAGTGATGCTGTATGCTGTTATTGGTGATAAACTAGTTTTAAAAGATCTCAAGGTTTTGTCTGAAACTAATAATTTCCGAGTGAGAGAGTTAAAGAACACTAACCAAATAAATATCGAATATAAGAAACTAAAACAAGATATTGAATTTTTTTTTGAACGCGACGATATTTCTAGAGCGACTTCAGGTAAAAAAGAATTTATTACACGGAAGAAAGAAAGAAAGCAAAAGAGGTATTTATTAGATACAATTTACACTACTATCGTAGATAGATTATAATTAGTTGTTTTTGTTTTGAAATCCTGTTTATTTTGTTGTTATTAACCTTAATTTTTAAATTAAATCAAGGTCCTTATTTACCTTAGTTTTAAAGAAATAACAATCTTTTAATTTTTCTGTTTATCATTGCCATGTGATGATTTTGCAGATCTACTTATGACTGAATTATTTTGTGATTAAGTTCATGAGCAGTTTCTGGTCATGAAAGTGAGACTTATTCGGATTTAAGTATTAATATTTTTTAAGTTTTTATATAAGATCTCATCGAATTTAAGAAATATTTTAGATGGAACTTAAGTTCTGCATTTATTATCACCTAAGTATTAATAAATACTTAGGTACTCGCTTTGCTTCGGTTTTCTTATTTTTTTACACCTTGGGTTACATTATTGGAGTTTTATTAAGGATCCCTAATTTTTTTGCAAATATAATATAGTCTATGTCACCCGGAGATAGTGTAGCTTCTCAACAGTGAAAGAATTTTTCAAATCGGTTCAGTAGTTTCGGAGCCTATTCAGTACAAACAAACAAATCTTTCCTCTTTATAATATTATAGTTCTAATTACCAATCACGAAGCATAATTACCATTTTTCAAATGCTAATTACCATGTGTTTCAAATCTCATCACCGTTCGACGAAAATTTTCAGCTTCAGATTCAGACCTTTAAAGCAGTTTAAATACTGTGCGTTTCATTTATTTCGTTAATCTGCATTATAAACTTCACGTTAAATCTATAAAAGTTGGAATTGGAAGCATTATTTGAAAATATTTTACGAACCCCGAATATGTCTATCTTGAAATATTCACCCTTTTAGTATTTGATGTAGTATAGTATCGTGACGTAGTACGAGACGTGATTTTGACTACCCTGTAGCCTAGTTTGTAGAGATCCTGCCTGCGATGCAGGGGTCTCGGGTTTTATTCCTGACCGAGAAGATTTTAGTGTGACAGATAAATATTTGTTCTAGGTTGTCATGGATGTTTGGAACACAGGGAATCCTAGTGCGGAGGTATGAGCGTGTAATGTTTATGTTTATAGTATTTGATTACTTTCAAACACTATTGCTTTTTATACTTTATTGATCCTTAAAACATGACTTAATGTTTAACAGAATTCTTAAATAGTCAAGGGTATGTGTAGACTGTAGAGAAAGAACAATAAAGGGAAACTTTTCAGGTGCATAATATTACTTGAAACGTGAGAAGAATATAGTTTGATAAAGAAGATTAAAACACATACGTAAATAATAAGAGTAAATAAATACCACAAAATATATGGGGTAAAGTGGGTCTGGGGCAAGATGTCTTATTTATAGGCGCTATATGAAATTCGAATCGATTGGAAACCGCAAGGCAGATTCTCCTCAAAACAAAACCAAAATGCTTAACTGAACTAAAAACTAGTCCTAGCCAACGGTGACCGGCAACACCTAGTTCTAGCCGGCTATAACTAGGTGTAACCGCACTTCGCCTTTTAGCCGTAACATATCTACATATATGTACATAAAATAGAAGTACCTAAATCGGAAAAGTTCGCTTACTAGGAATAAATTACCGTTTCGCTTCCGAAAAAACAAACCTACCAATAATTACACGGTTGTTGTTGGGTGAAAACAAGAACATTTTACTAACTGGATACACAATATTCTTCACTTTCAGCGGTAAGTTGATAGAATGCAAACAAACGCCAAAGCAGTTTTATGTTTATGTGTTTAACGAAATAAGAGCTAAAAAGCGAGTCTGGATGGGCATCAGTAAATTTAATCTGTGTTTGTGTACTTAAATACATTACGCCTGATTGTTTCTTGGATGCTGGCCAAAAGATATATTCGATATACTCATATTAGGTATATGTATACTCTCACATCGCGTGTTAGGTATACCGTGTACATCGTACGGAAGCGTGCTAGGTTACGTCTATCGTGAATATAATGTACCTCGAAGGATCTGTTTTTGTATCGAATAATATCGATATTACTGCTCATAAAAGTCTCACTAATGGACATAGGCCTCCTCTTTTTTGTACGTAAATAACCGACAAAGAACTCTTGTTACCTGATGGTAAGTGGTCACTGGCGCATATTGTTTCAGGACGCAGCGACAAAGGTATGTATCTAACCGATGAGGTGTCCACAGTGTCGGCCAAGAAAGAAAATAGAAGAAAGAAAGCTGAGCTCAATGAGAGTTAATGAGACTTCGCTTTTGAAAACATTATCGAAAATAAGTTTTCTTTTTTTAAGGAAATAACCGACAAACGAACTGTCAATCCACCTGATGGTATCGTCGCCCATGGAAATCAGCGACACCAAAGGCGTCACTGATACGTTGGCGGCCAAGACAGAGAGAAGGAAAAGAAAGAAAGCTTCCGCAGCTTCCTTACGCAGTGTCTTCTCGATATGTTTATTATTTACCAAAGCAAGTGATTCATTTTGTAAATTGCGAGTGCTGGCCCCGCGTGGGAAACTCATAGACATACATACTACTGTTTAAACCACATCCAGTACCGTATAGGTCGGAAGTTTATTCTGTAATAATATGTACTAATTTAAAAGATGTACTGAGGATTTTCTGCCATAATCACGTCTGACATTATTTTGTTTGTTATAAGATTCATTGCATGTTTGCAGATTGAATTGTGGGCGCACGTTACAATGTTATATTGTTCTTTATTAATATCCGTGCTCTTGAACCTTATTTGTTAAGCTAATTTAGGTCAAAGAATAACACATTTACATATTACGTCAATTTTGTTTCGTCAAAATGCATTGTAGTGAGAAAAAACATACAAAAAGTTGTCGGGTAAATACGACGTTCAATCCATACATATGAGACTTTAGATTATGTTCCCTGTTTGAGAAATATGACTAAAATTATACGTCATTAATACTTCAAAATATTTCTGAGTAGGTACCTAAATATTTTTAAGGATTCGAATCTACACGACCAGCCACGTGTAAACTTCGGCAGGCAGGACCGCAGGATCAAAACAATTTCATTAAAGACGCATATTAACTGCAAGGGATTATTTATAGAATCCCCAAACACATAAACCTATTAGATATAAAACCTCAGCAGATCAAATCAAACCCGATATAATATAGGTATGTATACAATAAGATCATATAAAACAACTCAATATACAACACAAATGCGCATCGATAGTATTAATGCTGCTGTGTAAACACACAATTGAATTTACGATTTGTTTTTATCAATAGGTAGCTCGATTGTGTATTGATGTTTTACTTCCAAGAATTGATAAGGTGTAGAACGTAGGTTGTATCGTAGCTTTGCCAGACGTACGATTAGGGCCGCTACAGACGTTGCGTGTTATTTATTTATATACCTATATTGTTGGTGCCGCGTCTTTTTCCCTTTCCACTTCGAGGAGATGAATTATTGTATATTGGAGGAAATTTATTATTATATGCATGAATATTTTTAAATCCCATTTTTCCGCTTAAGGGATGTATTTTAAAAATCTTTTCCTAGTGCTACACTATCCTACTTTTTGAAGTAGTTTGGATTTTTGGATGTTTGTCTTTTATCCACGCGTATGAATTTTGGCACAAAGTTAGGGTAGATGGCCGAGAAATCCGGAATTGTCCCAAAATTTTACGTGTGGTCCGGTGTCCAATAATTAAACTTCTCCGTCTTGGATTTCACATCGGAAAAATAGCTATGTTTTCTTTCTAAGCAATAACTTAAATTAACGGTGTCTATTTTGCAACACCACGATAGTTATAATTTTAAGCTTAATTTTTGTTATATGAAAAAACACAAGCACACATTAAAATTCATTGGTGAATTGTTTACAACATTCATCGCACCATGCTTATAACTGTTCTGTATGTAGGCAACCTAACGAACGTACTCTGAGCCAGAGGCGTCTGGACTGCATGACGGCGGGTTGTTTATCAGTTGGATAACGCGAATAAAAACATTAGTTCAGGTACACACTCGTGAGTGAGTCACTCGCCAATCATTTGTAAACGTTTCACCGAGTACTGATGACCGCTAGATGCTAGAATAAATACTTCATGTTCGCTAAAAAGAAATAAGAAGCAATCAATTTATTGTAGAGAAGACTGTAGATTTATTAAATCGACTGTTCAGTGCGTGTTGCTGTGGTGTTTGTGTTTTGTCTGTTTTATAGAATAGTAACGAGGTCGTGTGGGTACATTATGATGACAACTTTTTTTGGTATTATTATCTCTATCTTTATGTGAAGCGATGCCTTCCAGTACTATCACCCTCTTGTTTGAATACTTTGAATCAGCCGCCAAATCATTGTGTTCCGGTGGGGGCTTGACCAATATTTTATTTTTTTCTTCTTTCATAGCCAACAACGCATCGGTGAGGTCTTTTGGTGTTGCTAATTTTCATTATTGTGATCTCTTGTCATTACGTGGCTCGTCTCTTCGTTTGTCCGCCATTTACATAAAATACTCAATAATATAAACTTCACTCGCCTCAGAATTTTGATTAGTGAAATATAAATACGCGTAAAATTCCACTTGCACGTCAGTCAAAATACGTCAACATAAACCATGAAATAAGTAAAAATTCCACTCGTAGAATCATACTTATTATTGTTGTTACATTTTGTAGCCTAGATTTGGCAGTTTGCCTGATAGCGGTGCTGGAGAGCTTACCTTGGGAACTTCAGATGTAACATAGTGTATCCCTACTGTCGAGTATCCAAATACAATAATTGATTCCGCATCTCCGATGAGTTATTTCCGTTTTCAGTATGGTAATGTTTGAAACTGTCAAAAACATGATCAAGATTGATACAGTCGCGACAGAACTATACGATTTAAAAAACCCCGACAGTTTTATTAACTCTAAAAATATACTAAGATACCATCTCGATAACGCGAACGTCAGCTTTCAAACAAAAAAAAACGCATCCTAATCGTTCCTTTCGTTTAGGAGTTACAATGTCACAGACAGACACACAGATACGTCCACCCGTCTTTTGCTGAACGCACATTTGTCCGCAACCGTCCGCGCCGGACGCATTATCATCCGCATCGGGCTCTCGTGATTTCATACAAATGCGATGCGTACTGTGCGGAAAAATGTGCGATAACCCTTATGCATTCTATTTTCAACAAGCATTTAAATTTTGGAATAAAAGGCGAATTGCTAGCGAGATCAAAATGAAAATCAAAAGAAGTTTAAATCATTTACAG
The DNA here is from genome assembly GCA_911387775.1 of Thymelicus sylvestris. Classification (NCBI taxonomy): domain Eukaryota; kingdom Metazoa; phylum Arthropoda; class Insecta; order Lepidoptera; family Hesperiidae; genus Thymelicus; species Thymelicus sylvestris. Next base: position 11,932,030 of record OU426895.1, read on the forward strand.
GAGTGAAAAGGTTCTATTGTGTTATATTATCTGATAAGGGGGCGTCCATAAATTACGTGAGATGTTTTAGGGGGGGAGGGGGTCGAGTCAAATCTCATCTAATCTTACGTTGGAGAGAGGGGGGTCTCGGCAAATATTACGCAATTTTTTTTCTGATTGAAACAAAAAAAACATTATACTATTTTGGTCCATTTAATCCAGATTGTACATGCTTAAGATTAAATCTTAAGCGTCATCGTAATACGATTAAGATCATTCACTAAATAAAAGCACGAAGCATATTTTTTTTTCTTTTTACAATAACAATCCAACGCGTTTACGTAAGAAACCCACATTTTGAAAAATCTCACGTGAGATTGGGGGATGGGGGAGGGGGTTGAATAAAATCTCACAACATCTCACCAGGGGGGGAGGGAGGGACAGAAAATTTAAAAAAACACCTCACGTAATTTATGGACGCCCCCTAATATTATTGAGATTTTTATACTACACCCTATTAATCTTCGTACGTTTCCCTTGGCGTGTTCACATTATCGTCTGAAATCTGAAAATAAGATTCCAAAATAAACTAAATTCAGTATTCTATAAAACTTTTGTACAGAAATTCTATACATAGGCTCCTTTTAAGGTTCTTTATCATGAAGCAGGTGTATAAGAGATATTTAGTGACTTTGCCCTATTAAACCTAATGGTCGTTTATGATGGAGTTTTTATGGACTTTGTGAATTCCACAATGAAGGATTTTCGTGGGAAGTTGCTGACGTAGCTAAAATTAGCTGGATTGCCATGACGATAATATTTATTAAAGCAATTGTTTTCAGTTCATTATTTTCTTTTTATCATAATAAAATCATGATATTTTGTGACCTTATGTAATTGATTATATTTTAGGCCACCTTTACCAATTACATAGAATAAACAATGTAGGTATAACAAACGACAAGGTAGTAACAGTACTACTGTAGACACGGTTCAGTAATATTCTTTGTGGTTTTCCTAGTACCAAACACTTCTGTGCAAAAAGTTGGTTCAAGGACCTTGCGTACTATTTCCCCGGTGTAGTGTCATCAATAATACAATATACAAGACACAATTTTGATGGAGTACCAAAAGGACTAGGTACGCTTCATACTACGTACTTAAGCACGTAGTAATGCACTGTTGTAGATAAAATTACCAGAAAAAACGATCACAAAATCGGAACCCTTACAGATTTTTTAGATAAGACTTATTTGGTAAACAATCTTGGCACTACTTTTTATTGAAATATTTATTGAAATTAGTTAAAAATATTAATTGTAAACATAAATTACTTTTGGCATAAAATCATTATCTTTTTTAAATTATATTATTTTTATTTTGTATCAGCCTTATTTTTAAAATACAAGTAACGATAAAGAGACCCTGTACATAGATGTAATTAAAAAACTTACACCAATGACCATGTAAGATTGTTTAACAAATAGGACTCGGATCAAGAAATGGATTTTACAAATATTCCTGTACTTCGTGTCGAATAATGTATGGAAAAATGGACACACGGATATACCTACTCACTAGAAGGCTACTTGACACCCGTCATTTATCTGTCATTTTTCCGCTCTTGTCAGGAATTGAGAACCTTTCGCTCTGCTGATAATTACTATCAACAGCAACGAGAAGTTGGTGTTGATGGTAAGCTCTGTTGAGAGCTATGGGGTGCAAATATGTTATGACAAATTTTTTATTCAATGCAAACAAAAGCGTCGCCTATTTTCACGAAATTTAAAATTCAGCATGTACACAATATAATGCCTTCTTCATCATTATCATAACTTTTCTCTTTGTGTACTAAACGGTTGACTGAATTACGAAAAATAGAAAAGGGACGCGATAGGGATGCCTTTTATATAAAATATTTCTTTCACAAATACTTTGCTTTTGGTCAGTGAAGCAAACAATATTCAAATCAAGTAGAAAGATTTGTCGAAGAATACTTTCAGCTTATATTACTGAAAAATGTATTTCATCATCACTTAAAAATAGTAATATACTATTTATAAGCGTTGATAAGGTTAATAGTCCAGTGCCGATAATTTTCTTCCACTTTTTACCGTTTTTAGAGCTATCGGCACTGGACTATAATATACTCTTCAAATCATTGATATTGTTGATTTGTGTATGTTTTGTATGTATTTCCAGCCAGAATTTTTTAAAAATTAATCTTTTCCCGTATGTTTCTTTCTCATTTCAGAACAGAATTTCAGGTTCAGTGAGCCATTTTGTATGTTATATGCAACATACATGAGAGCACACGATATGATTCAGATATGATTCATATTCAGATTAATCAATCGTAATATTGAAATCATTTGAAGCCAATCAGTTTCTAATTAGTGCAGTGCCTATTATACTCTTGTTTCAACAAATTAGTGCACATACATTATACACACATATGCAATGTATATTATGAATCACAACGGGTATACACGGATTACCTTTACATTATGTTCCACAATCTTTGAACTTGTTTCTACGAAATGACTTCGTGAGCTAATTCTCCTATTTTCATCAATGATGATAATAAATAATATTTGTTCAGGTTCTGCAAATTGGAATTCAAAATCATTTATTGATATCACTATAACAGATATACTTACTTGATTTGTCTTGGGTTCTACCTCCATTTCGGAAAAATGTTTTAAAATAGAGGAGAAAAAACAGCGAAAGAAATTTCTCGGAACATCATTTAAAAATAGTTACATGTACCTGGTTTCAGAACTGATAATTTCCATGCACCACAGTATAAGGAGATATTATCTAATATTTATACACCTTCACAATATTTTAAAATCTGTTGCAGTTATGTAATAATTTGGCAGGTAATGAAACTGCTAGATAGTCATTATGAAATATGAACGGCAAATTTCATGCCCATCAGACGTCTTAAATATGTAGAATACAGTGATTTATTATGAATTATCTAAATTAATATGTTATCCATTTCTTGTCACAATATCATATTTACGTCTCCAAGCAAAATCAATCACGATATGTATTTATTTTCACATCACAACGGAATGTTTCCATCCGTACAAGGCCGTTGAGATTAAACTCTAGATAAGAACACAGGCACTAACTGTGCAGTATATAACATAATTAGGTACGTTGTAGGTATGTACACTGTAAAATTAACAATTTTATTTTCTATGTATAGATACCTACCTATATGATTTTATAATAACCTTTGATACCCCATCAGCTCTACACTACGTAACGAGATATAGAGGAAATATTTTTTGTCTACTTCCATTCCTGATCTATTGTGTGACAACTTCCATTATAATTTAAACATAGCAGTCCATTACAGGTGAAAATTAATTATCGACATGTGACTATTCGAGTGAAGCTACAGCTTGCGCGGTCGATAGTTGGATGGGTGACCGCTAGTGGCAAAAGTTTCTAGAGCGTTTCCGTGCTTCTGAAGGCACGTAAAGCCGTTGGGTTCTGGTTGTCGTTAAACTATATAGGAGGCAAAACTTCAAATTCTTGGGTCGGCCATTAACCCCTCAATCAATTCGCACTGGGGCAGTGTGGTCAGTGGTGGAGTATGCTCTAGGCTTCCCAAAAGGAGAGACACGTCCTCAGTTGTTGTGGTTAACACTTCTTGCAAATCCACTGCTATTTATACGCTGTAGATCACACCCAGTTAAGCTGTTGCTGTTGACCTACATGACATACAATTGCATCGTTTTTCTCGACAATCTCTTAGTTACGAACCTTTTCGACTGGTTTCCGACATTCTCACTACTTTGTTTACTTCTTCGTATTCCGTGTCGGTATTAAGTAATTTGTGGAAACTAAACTTATTAAAAGCTTGCGTTTAGGTTCACTTGGATGATACACTTTAGATTTACGCATGCGAAGTTGCGGGCACCTGCTAGTGCTGGAATATAACTGAATCCCATGAATGTGGATTCGCGAAGTGCCTTTGGCACGGATAACGCATAATGCTGCATTCGGAATTCAGATCTCGATCTTTGACTCCACAAGTATGTACACCGCGCTACAGGTAAATGTTCTATTGTCAATGATACCTACATATTACTGTTATACTTTGTATTTTATTTATTATGGAACAATATTAGATACATCCTAACCATATAAGTAGGTACCTTCAATTTTTCCTCAACTAAAGTTAAATTGATACGTTTCGTTACATTAAACTAATATAATTAATTAATCAACTATACCGATTTTAAGGCAGTGGTTGTACAGTTTCGCTGTTAATGCTTACACACCTTACACATTACAAACACGGCTAGTCGGCTACCATTTCGTGTAAACTTAATCGAAGTTCTGTCATTTACTAAAATGTCAGTAGGCGAGGAGCATTTAAATAGGCAAATAGTCAATCAGGTTTTATTAGGCATTATTTCTCATGAGAAACTCACAGTTTAATTATTTGTGTGTAACTTGGAGCATCTAAATAATACTAGAATAGTAATAGCAGAATAACAAAACCAAACTCAAACTCCACCAATCCACACTGGAGCAGCGTGGTGGGGTATACTCTAGATATTCTCATCAATAGGAGAAACCCGTGTTCAGTTGTAGGTCGTTAATGGGTTAAAGCTAAGCCATAAGTGAAATACTTAAAGTAAAAATCGCTCAAATAATTAAATTTCCAAATAATAAATCTTTCTTAATTTGAACCTTTCGCGGCTAAACACTGCTATAAATCATCAGCTATAAATTCGGGCTATCAGCTAGGGCAAATAGCAACGTCCATTCGAAAAAAGCTATAAATAAATAAATATAGTATGCAAAATGCTATTAAGTTGGGTGGTATTATAAAATAATATGTAACATTCTTGTCGGTGATTTACACCGTCACCTTGTGCCGCCTTGTGGCACGGGCGGGGCGCGGCGGGCATCGCCTGCACCCTGTGAGAAAGGCATGTAAGTCACAGGCGACAGTGCATAGTGGGATGTGTTTAACCGATAAAACTGTTATTTTTCCATGTACACATTTCGAATGACAAACTACATCTTATCAACAAATTCCTCCTATGAGTTGTCCTTTAGTAGAAGAAGCAGCGGAAAAAACTCCCAAATATTGTTTTTCATACTAACAGTTACAGAGTGCACTTGCAAAATAAATATGCTGCTAAATTGTCATAGAAAAGAAGCTGTAAGTAATTGTTAGTAAGAAAAAAGAGCTTTGGGAATTTCTGTAGTTTAAGCGTTCATAAGGCCGTCCTATCATTAGCCAATCGTAAAATGTTGTACCGTATTTAATTTTTAATGTTTGAGCCAGTTCCGATGTTTCTATTATGTAAAATTAGTAATAGTAATGAGGGTTTGATTCGGATAACTTTAACTATGCTTTGCATATGTAATTAGAAGGTATCTGAAGGCAACTGAATTTTTTTCAGTAATCGACCGTATAAAGCATCTTTGCTTATTATTATTTGGAGTTGAGTCTGTGAGTTGAGTGGATGACGACGGACACTGTTGACGTTCTAAAATAAATCAATCTAACGTAGATTAAATAATAACTTCCAGTAAACGTTTGATATTTTCGCACCAAATAAATTTTTATATTTTTAAATTAAATCGTAAAAATTGGGCCATAAAAACCTTGGCATACCGCCACGATGCTCTAAACATCCGTTGAACTCTCGTGACATGGGCGGTGCGGATTCTAAACGGATCGACAATCCACGCAAGGTGAAGTAACCCGTCGAAAGGGCAAATTCGACAGATATAAAACGTGAACATCCCTGTAGATTGTATTCTAGCGCCGGAGTTGCTCTAAGGAGTTGCACTATCTACTCATAATCCATTCGACAACGGAATTTGGCTAACATGTCGACAACGGTAAGACAAATGACTTTTGATTTGATAATTACCTACATGTTGGCCACAAATTGTTTTTATGCAGATGATTCATTTTGATTATGGCATATAGAAAAACAAAGATAATTAATCTGAAGTCAGCATCTTATTTGCATTTATGCAGCTTTTAATTTCATGATGAATTTTAGATTTAAACTTAGGTTTTTGAATGAACCTTATGTTTGCGTTTTTCTTGGATTTTTGAGTTCGTGAACGTTTTTGGCAACAAAAACAATATGGAAAAACGATGATATTGAAATACTTGAACACTAATTAGCTTTTACTTTTTACCCTTTAGTAATGTAACTTTAGTAAAGTAACCTGCGCAATCAGCAATTGCTAGGAACGAAAATAACCAATATGAGGCAACCTGTATGAGAGAATCCTTAAATGTGTAATTACTGTTTACTAACCCTGATTAACTTGACTTCAGTGAACTCCATATTTAATTACTTCTGAAGCAAGCCTATTAATAGAACCAATTATGTGACATATTTAAATTAATTATATATATTATTTTAACAATATACATATACACGGCGGGCAGAGTGGGCAAGTCAGTCCTGGCTTCTAGGTTGTTATTTCAAATAAGTGCTTTATGATTGAGGAGAGAGAAATAGACGTGATAAACTTTCAATACAATCATATTTTAAACTAATCTATAGGTACTAATATTATAAAGAGGAAAGATTTAATTGTTTGTTTGCATTGAATAGGCTTGGGAAGCCACTCTATCCCCGGGTTACATAGGCTATGTTATATTTTTAAAAAATAGGGATCCTTACTAAAACTTCAATAATGTAACCCAAGATGTTAAAAATAAGAAACCCGAAGCAAAGCGAGGGCGGTTACTCGTTCTTAATAATTTTACTATAGAGTAATTTTGTACTCGCGAGGAATCGTTGGACTACAAATAATGTATCTAACAATAAGCATAATTATTATGCTTCGAGCAATACTAATAATAAGATCAATAATAAAAATAAATAATTTTAGAACGAACTACATATATATATATATAAGTGCTTATTGTTATTGATGACACGTATTTACAGATGTCCTTATTGTATGGTAACGTGTATTTCCAGATGTCCTTATTATATGGTAACGTGTATTTCCAGTTGTCTTTATTGTATGTAAACGTGTATTTCCAGATGTCCTTATTGTATGGTAACGTGTATTTCCAGATGTCCTTATTGTATGGTAACGCGTATTTCCAGATGTCCTTATTGTATGGTAACGTGTATTTCCAGATGTTCTTCTTGTATGGTATCGTGTATTTCCACATGTTCTAATTGTATTGTAAAATGTATTTCCAGATGTTGTAATTGTATGGTAATATGTATTTTCAGATGTACTTATTGACTCTGGTGGTGGCAGCGGTGGCCGGCGCTCGCCTGGAGCACCTGACGCAGGGCTACGGTGGTGGTGGTAACGACGCCAATTTTAAATTCGAGAACGTTAACAACGGCGATGGAACTTATCGATTTAGGTCAGTATATTTTTATTTATTTATTTAGAATCCATCTGAAGTATTGCATAGTTTTAAACTTTTTTACGAATGTATGTAGATATAATTTTATTATGTAGCCGGTTTTCGTCCCTATTAGTAGTTTTTTATTGTAATTTCGTACTCCGTGAATGTTTACAAAAACTTAAGTGAGATTAGAAGTTGAGCAAGCTTTACGAATTGCAAGTCGTAATTACATACAACCTAATACCACGACAAAGTGATGATTTGGTAAGTACATAGGTGATTGATTAGGTGGTAATATTCCCGAAATCCCGAATATCATAAGTACCTATCTCGGCTACCTCTCATGAAAGTACTTTATTATAAGTATGAATGTTTTATACTCCTCACAATATGACAGGAGTTTGAGATAGGTACACCCGAGTCGATAGTACTTCATTTTGTGTTTTTTTTTTGTCCAAGAGCAGAAGAGAGAAGAGGTCTTGTTTATGGCCAAAAGCGAGGAGATCGCTTACCATCAGACCTCGTCTCCTCGTTCATCGGCTTATAATCGTAACAAAATTAACGTCAATACCGGTATTCTGCTATTTCAGTTACGATACCCCAAACGGTATCTCAGCGCATGAGAGTGGAGCCCCGCGCGCGCAGGGCCCCGAGGGTCCCGCGGTGACGGCCGAGGGCGGGTTCTCGTACCGCGCGCCCGACGGCCAGCAGATCTCCCTCACCTACACCGCCGACGAGAACGGCTTCCACCCCGTCGGCTCGCACATCCCCACCCCTCCCCCCATCCCTGAGGCCATCCTCCGCTCCATCGAGTATAACAAGCAACATCCCTCGTGAGTTCACAATGCATTACTTATTTATGATTGTAAGTGCAAGCTTGCAAGGGTTCTCTGTTTCTTTAGTTTTTTTTGTTTTATGGAATTGTTTTTAATCAATCACACGTAGCTTTTCAAATCGCAACTTAACTTAACATGGTAGTACATACATATATACATTTTATATGTACTGTAGCTTAACATTTTATATTTTATACATTTATATTACTGTATTTTTACCGATATTTACAGGCAGTTATCTAGATCATGATCACGGCAAGACTGATGAACTAAATAACTTCACAGTTGTCAAAGAAGGTTGAATTCCTTGTTAAAATTATTATCTATCAAAATAATCTCCATGTAATTTTACGTATTAGAGAACAGAAACTATACTCAAGTGGAATTAGGAAGAAAACCTAGTTACAAATAACCTGGCCCCCCTTTTTTGCCAGTTATGAATTTCCATGGCCACTTTCCATCGCTGATCACATGGCTTGTTTTGCAATTATTGCCACTATAGGGCCTAATCTCAGATGAATTCCTTCATCTGAGAGCCTAATAAGTATAATACTTACTGCGTTTGCCTAATCGAAATGACTGAGCAAAGTTCAACTTAGGATTTGTTGCAATGTTAAAGGCGAGCACATATGGACCATATGATATGGTGAGCATGAAGTATGAAGAAACATTTTTTACAAAGTTTTATGTTTTTTATTTCAGAAACGAAGGAAGTTACAACGGAGGCCGTACTAGCTACCAGTATTAAAGTGAATTTTCATTGTAAAGATACTTAAACTGTACCTCATGAAGCGTGGACTGTGATTGTATTATTTAATTTGCATAGCTTTTTAATAAACTTATTGATTGAGTTTACCATTTGGATAATTGCGCTCTTTTATTTATTACTAGATAACACATTTTGCTGTGGCTATAGATTTACAGTACTTAGGTAGTTCATATTCAAATGTAATTTATTTTTGTTTTTGATTTTCTTTTACACAATTTTGACCCCAGGTGGGAAAAAATGTACTGAGCAAATATTATTATATACAGGCTATTGAAAAGTGTTTTTATTAATTTTGGTTACATCAACGCTGCTCTTATATTACATTTAGGTAATTATATTAGTACAAACAGAAATAAAAAAACGATTAGATACTTTTTGCAGACGGTAAAGTTTCGACTTTGTCTTAAGTTTTTTTTTTGGGGTCACTTGTTATCTAAAAATGCAGTAAACAAAGTCACATAAACACAGCCGGATTTGCTATGCAAATATTTTGTAGGGTAAGGTCAAAATGTTTCCAGTCCTGTTTAAAACAAAGCTTTTGTCGTCGCTTTGTATTTTTATTTATCCGTTTAGGATTATATAAACGAGGGGTGCTGAGTGCTCTGAATTAGGTACGATTTGTACCTATAATATTGTATTCGGATTGGAAACGTTTCTATGTGACGTAAAATAATATAGTAGGTAAAAATTACGAACTTCTTCTCTATGAAAATACAAATTGGCCTCCGTCGCCCATGGATATCATCAAAACCCAAAACCATCAATGATTCGTTGCCGACCAAAAAATACACGGGAAACTCTCCGACACACTCACAATACCTAAACTTAAAAAAAATCATGGTTATATGTATGATTATCATCGCTTATTTACATAAAAAATTACCTATCTACGGATATAAAAAATATTTAAACCATAAAAATATTTTAAAGTAATTTATAAAGTCATGCACATTAAGAGATAAAGTATGTGTGAAAGTATTTACTCATTAAGCAAGACATGGGTTTGCACTTTTGCGTTTTCATATTTTTCAATTAATTTCATTCTTTCTTAATGGTTTCGTAATGACTCCTCTTTGGACTCACTTTTGATGGTGTATTTTCATGATTCGTATACCTACTTTAAACATTTTCATGGTTCGTCCCCTACTACGTACGTAGAACTTTGAAACTGAAGAAAAGTAGAACTTGTAGATAACTTTAAGTGAATTTTATTCATGGATGAATATTATAACACATCTAATTAACTAAAGTATAACACACTCTGAAACATTTTCTATTATGCACTTGTAAGCACAGCCCATATCATGTAAACTGCTGCATTATTTGTTCTCTACTGGTAATTTAATTACGTCATAATATAATATTATACCTCCTGTTCTGTTAATTACTTTTGATGTGAATCCGTTCAAATTCCCATCATCTACCTGCTATCTGTCATCACAAATAACTATTTGAATAAGCGATTGTTCAGTTTAACTACCTCGCATCGTATCACATACATCTTGACACCTCCACAAAGCTTTTCCAATCTCGATGCCCAGATCAATGTATAGTACGGCCGACGTATCTTGGCGCGTCTGAACTTCGCGCAGAAGGCTGCGCAGTAACATAGCTCGACAATGCTGTAGGTACGTGGCGTATTATGTCTCAGTCACACGTTAGAATATTCGTGTCGCTATCTCTGTCTTACATGCGCTAAAGTTCACAGAGCCTATGTTCAGACGCGCCAACATACGTCGGCCGTACTGTACAGTGTACACTGTACTGGCATTAGTGTCCGACCGAAGGTGCAATTCTGGCCGAAGCCGAAGCCGAAGCCGATTAATCGGTATTCACCAAAACCTTCGGCCGAAGCCGAAGCCGAAGCCGAAGGTGCCATTGACCTTGAGAAATACGATAGTTACTTTGATCTCAGAATATACTAGATACATATTGTGAGAGCTTTAGAGATTTAGCCCAATAACGAGCCGAGTGACCAACATATACAAGTAGGTAATAAAATATTGTCAAAAATAAAAGTTTCAAATATACAATGTTAATTAAATATTTATTTACTTAAAGTAATTTTAACAAAAATTATCAAATAATCAGTCACATTTTTTAATTATCAGACGAACACAAAATATTTCTATAAAATAATTGAGCAAAGTTTAACGCTTTTTCAATATCTATTTTTTACATATATTTTTTTGAAATTTTTGAGAAAATTAAATACTTATAAGTAATTTCTTAGGATAATTAAGTTAAACTTGTTTTGACTCGTTTAGTTTACTAACTGCGATTCGTTTGGGCCGGTGCGGCGGCGCGGCGAAACTCTGCTGCTCTGCACACTCTCCGTCTCGCTCTAGCATCGTTCAGTAAATTTCAATATTTGACAACTAGCAAATTCGGCTTCGGCCAAACCTTCGGCAAATTTTTGGCCGAAGCCGAAGATTTGGCCGAAGGTGCTTTTTTGGCCGAAGGTGGCCGAAGCCGAAGCCGAAGCCGAAGCTTCGGTCGGACACTAACTGGCATTGACGTCAGCAGCACTATTACAGTGGTAGATACGTGGTAGGTACGACTGGGGTGTACTTGTATTGCAAGATCTGATGAACTACATTTCTCTCTGGAGAGTAAACAAAATCATAAGCTAAAAATCTACCAATAAATAGCTAATTATCTGGTAGATACTACTAATAATTGCAATATAAATGTCTTTTAGAATGTGTAATATAGAGACTATATTGCAATGCATACTTTTAATCCTCTTTTATTCGAAGACGTGAAGTGTGAAGTGAAGTGTTCGTGAAGAGCGAAATTGAAAAGGTCTCCCTGCAAGCAAGAATACCGTAGTTTTGGAGGGAAAATCTAAGTCTGAAGCCATTGTCGTCGTAGCACACAAAATTCTCAATGATCACAAAATATAACCTCGTCGTAGCATTAGACTGGGCAGATATAAAACAAATGAGCGACATCATCATCAAGCCGCCAGCCATCGGAAAGTACACAGCCCTGAAGAACAGATCGATCAGTCTATCAAAAATCTGAAGATCGTCAAATTCAAAAATTTCTAAGCTGTTTGGAACTTTTAGAACAACGACCCACTTAGTTACAGCGAAGAATACGGGACTTAGGAAGAAATACGATTTCTTCGGCCAAAAAATTATTCGTAAACACAATTGTAAAAACATATTTCGAGGTATATTTGGACAAATAATGGCTTTGCCACTTAGTATGTCATTCTCATCATTACATTGTTTCATAATAAAATTGATCAACCTGTTTCAAATCGCCGATGAAGCCAACCTAATATTAATCAATTGATAAATTGGTTTTTAAAACCGTGACATGAAGTATTATATTGTACTCGTATTAAAGACTTTAAAAAGCTCATTAAGTTTAGCACTTAGTAATAAATCATAAACGATTAATTATTATTGTTACATAAGTATTTCTGTATCAGTCATACCTTTGTATATAACCTTTTATCTGTGCCTTTTACCAAACAGTTTCTTGTATGCATAAATTCTAGATCGGTAAGGCGCCTAGCCTAATAGCTGGAGAGCTATTGAACCATTTGACTATCCCACTTCCCACAAAGCTAGAAATTTATTAAATGATATTTTATTATCAGTCAATTAAGAAAGTACCGTTCTGGCAGGCATCTCGCGGGTGCGTCATGGCCCATTAAAATTTTGAAAATGCAAAAAATATATTTTTTTTATCCCACTCCCACAAGGCTACAATTTTAATATGTTGTAATTTACATATGTTTAAGTGTAAAAAAAAAAATTGCCAGAACATTTTAAGGGTTGCAATTATGTGCCAGAACAGAGCAAAGTTGTCATCAGTTGTTGTGGGAAGTGGGATAGTCAAATGGTTCAATAGCTCTAGGGCTATAACCAATCTCGCGTAAAGAGGTTTCAATCGAGTATAATAAATTACTTCTAATCGCCTCATTACTTACTACGCGCTAATGTAAATCAATTTGACTTCAATTTGACCTCCTACTCTTCGCTTTAGGTAACCACTAAATAAGCTCAGATGATCAGATGAGAGATTGGCAATTATATTTTACACGTTACGATATACCTACTTAACAAGTTTTTCTTTTTGAATACTAATATTGCGTTTTTAATTAGGGTTCCGAAGCCAATAGGCAAAAAACGGAACCCTTATAGATTCGTCATGTCTGTCTGTCTGTCTGTCTGTCTGTCCGTCCGTATGTCACAGCCACTTTTTTCCGAAACTACAGGAACTATACTGTTGAAACTTGGTAAATAGATGTATTCTGTGAACCACATTAAGATTTTCACACAAAAATAGAAAAAAAAACAGTAAATTTTGGGGGTTCCCCATACTTAGAACTAAAACTAAAATTTTTTTTTTCATCAAACCCATACGTGTGGGGTATCTATGGATAGGTCTTTAAAAATGATATTGAGGTTTCTAGTATCATTTTTTTATAAACTGAATAGTTTGCGCGAGAGACACTTCCAAAGTGGTAAAAAGTGTGTCCCCCCCCCCTGTAACTTCTAAAATAAGAGAATGAAAAAACTAAAAAAATATATGATGTACATTACCATGCAAACTTCCAACGAAAATTGGTTTGAACGAGATCTAATAAGTAGTTTTTTTTTAATACGTCATAAATCGTAAACCGCAATTTACCTCGATCAAAGTAACAACGAACTTCAAGAACTTTTATATTATGTTACTTGCTACTACGGAACCCTTCATGGGCAAGTCCGACTCGCACTTGGCCGCTTTTTTTTAATACGTCATAAATCGTAAACCGCAATTTACCTCGATCAAAGTTACAACGAACTTCAAGAACTTTTATATTATGTTACTTGCTGCTACGGAACCCTTCATGGGCGAGTCCGGCTCGCACTTGGCCGCTTTTTATGATAAAAATAACTATAATATACTTTCTAAATAGGTAGATGACGTGCACAACAAACAATTGGGCATTATAAATATCCGATTCTCAAACCATGCTTTTCCGACTTGTCACCTTATTCAAGTGATCAAGCTGATATTTATGTGTGTTTATGTGACACATATAAATATCTGCTCTCGCCTGGGAATCAGAACCTGGATACTCTTGCTATATATAGCAAGCTTGCTATACATGGCAGGATGACAAAATCAGACCAATTTTCGCGGGTCTTCTCTCGCAGTGTGAGGAACATTTATGGAGAACTCTTCGGTGTGTTTCCTTCCTCGCGATGTTTTTCCATCGCCGAAGCAAGTGATAATAAAATATAATATATATATATATATATATATATATATATATATATATATATATATAATATATATATATAAATTATCTATATATATATATATATATATATATATATGTATATATATTATATATATATATATATATATATATATATATAGATAATTTAATTCCAATTAAATAAATAAATAACGCTTCACACTCATAGCCCCACACTAGGATTCCCTGTGTCGTGGGTGCCATGGACAACACACTAGACAAGGACATTCACACCCATACCGAGAACAGAAATTCGAACTCATCATTCAAATTTCCGCCTCGCTGGGAATCGAACCCAGGACCCTTGGTGCGGCGATCCGGTATGGTAACCATTGCGCCACACGGGTCGTCATTCGCACTCTGAGACGTTAATCTTTCACGCAATAATAGATTTTCATGAAATTTTACACACAGGTAGACCATATCTGGAATAAGATATAGGGTAGGTACAGTCCCGTGCAGAGAAAAGTAACCCATCTGTTTATAAATATACGAACAGCAACGTTTCCGTTGCCTGTTGCGTTGTAAACAGATGGGTTACTTTTCTCTGCAGGTGGCTGTACTAGGTACTTATTATCCTGGAAAACACGGGCAAACGTCGGGCAGATAAATTGGAGGATTCGTAATCAACCCTTTGTCGTTTGTAAGACCAACGTATAATTATTACCCACTAGGCTCTCAGTGCTGTAAATCATAATCTTAATATATAATTATAAACGAGTTTTTCACAATTTTTCATGAATAAGAAAAAAAAGACAAATTATCGATAACCGCGCCCGGAGAAATGATCTGTGATTGTATCGTAGGTTCAGTATGTAAATTCCTAAATATAAGTACTTCAATATTTAAAATGAACCTATTTTTAAATTTTCTTCTGTAAGGAGTAATAAGCATAATTTCCGCGTGCGAAGCCGCGGGCAACAGCTAGTCTTAAAATATAATTATAAATTACTACGTGTCACGTTGTTTGTCCGCGATGAACTCCTAAACTAATTAATCGATTTTAATCAAACTTGCACACCGTGTGCAGTTTGATCCAATTTGAAAGATAGGATAGCTTATATCTCAAAATAAAAAACTTTTGACAGAACGAAGTCTGTCCGGGCAGCTAGTAAGTATACTAAAATATATCGTTCCTATTATGTTATTAAATCGGAAATATTTTGAATTTAAATTCACACGATCTTTGTAATACCGTTGATTTAGTTAGTAATAAAGTAAGTAAATGGTAGACAATTATGTGAACATTATGGCGTATCTGATATCGATCTTTATTAAAATTCGTAGTTTTTATTTTTATTTTTATTTTTATTTTTATTTTTATTTTTATTTTTATTTTTATTTTTGTTTTTATAAACAAGGAATCCAATTTATCTGAAATTTTATTATATTTGATACTTTTTATATCATCTTTCATCTTAATCTTAATATATATAAATTACGTGTCACATTGTTTGTCCGCGATGGACTCCTAAACTACTTAATCGATTTTAATCAAATTTACACACAGTGTGCAGTTTGATCCAACTTGATAGATAGGATAGCTTACATCTTAAAAAAAAAACTTTTGACAGAACGAAGTCTGTCCGGGCAGCTAGTCTATCTTAATATATATAAATTACGTGTCACGTTGTTTGTCCGCGATGGACTCCTAAACTACTGAACCGATCTTAATTAAATTTGCACACCGTGTACAGTTTGATCCAACTTGAAAAATAGGATAGCTTACATCTCAAAATAAAATGAAAACTTTTGACAGAACGAAGTTTGTCCTGGCAGCTAGTAGGTATATATAAATTACGTGTCACGTTGTTTGTCCGCGATGGACTCCTAAACTACTGAACCGATTTTAATGAAATTTGCACACCGTGTGCAGTTTGATCCAACTTGAAAGATAGGATAGCTTACATCTCAAAAAAAAAAAACTTTTGACAGAACGGAGTCTGTCCAGGCAGCTAGTAGTATATAAAACATTTAGTTAACTAGCTGCCCTGACAGACTTCGTTCTGTTAAAAGTTTTTTTTTCTATTTTGAGATGTAAGGTATCCAATCTTTCAAGTTGGATCAAACTGCACACGGTGTGTAATTAAAATCGGTACAGCAGTTTAGGAGTCCATCGCGGACAAACAACGTGACACGTAATTTATATATATCAAGATTAGCTTGCAAAAATTATCATTTAATAAGAGCATAAAAAGTTTACATCTGATGTCTTATCAGCTAAACGATTAAGGATTTTTTTTAAAGCCAATCAAGGACGATTTGCTAAAAATATTTACTAATCTACTACTTGTTAAGTCTGAAGAAATCTGAAGATGTAATTATCATCAATAATTATTATGTTATTATCATAAGAATTTGTGACAGAATGCAGATGCAGGTAGTATGCATTAAAGGTAGCAAAAAAAAAGAAAGATAAAATCTCATTGATTCATTCATTCTCGCTTTATTTAACATGCATATTTACATTAGTATGATACATTAAAATGAAATAAATAATGAGTGCTCGCGTACATCTTGGTATCACAGTCCGGGGTAAGATGAGCTTGAAAACTCATACAAGCATCATGGTTTCTTAAATCCTAAAGTACACATTTACATATAATGGGAATATAAATGATACTTATAGTAGGTATCGTACATGATATAACTAGAGTCAAAAGCACGAAATCAGATCAAAAATTAAATTAATGCCTTACATTACAGTATAAATACGAACATAGTTTTAACATAACTCAAGTTCTTAAGACAAATAATAATCATATAAATATGAAATTATTAAAAAGAAAGAAAAAATTAAAACTGAAAGGAATGGTGCTAGATTGAAAACGAGTGCAAATAGGGGATAAAATAAAATAAAAAACTTATTTCATGTAAAAAAAATAAAAAAAATCGAGAATTGTAAACAATGCCCGAAAAGTACCAGGGCGATAGGAGTTAGAGAAGTTTGTTTGAGACTATGTTCGATTGATAGGTTGTCATAGTTGTGTTAAAGAGATCAGTAATGGTAGCCATTGGACCCGCCGTTTCCACTGCCAGAGCCGCCGCCGAACCCTGAACCACCGCCGGAACCACCTCCGAAGCCAGATCCTGAGCCGGATCCTGATCCACCGTTGTAAGCACCCTCACTGGAAAAACAGTAAAAAAAGTTTTAATAATAGTTCATAAATATACAAGTACTAGGAATAAACAAATAAAAATTATTCATGAGTCTCCATCAAGTAAAGATTACTGACGAATTGATCAGTTTATTGAAAGACTAGAATTGCTTGCCTTCGACGATATTTTAATCCGACTATGATGGAAGCGTCTTCAAAGCAAGAGTGAGCTTGTCTTGTCTTGCGTCTAACTTGGTTAGTGCGCTCTATCTTAGACTACCTTACCTTCTAAGGTAAGTCTAGTCTACTACCTACATTCTACATCTTCATTTACCATCAAATGGAACTGTAGCCAAGCACTAATTTATAAAAGTAAAAAAATATATTTTACACGCAAAAACAAAACAGTACAAAAATATTATATAACAGAAGAATACCGGGAGTCTTGAATAGACGGACTTCTTCACTGATCTTGGAGATAATTATGATCGGGATCGAAAGAACCCTGAAGATTAAAAACTACTTACGATGAAGGATTTCGCTTGTTGAATTCGATGGAGCGGAGGATTTCTTCAGGGATGGGGGGAGGGGTGGGGATGTGCGAGCCGACGGGGTGGAAGCCGTTCTCGTCGGCGGTGTAGGTGAGGGAGATCTGCTGGCCGTCGGGCGCGCGGTACGAGAACCCGCCCTCGGCCGTCACCGCGGGACCCTCGGGGCCCTGCGCGCGGGGGGCTCCACTCTCCTGAGCTGATATGCCGTTGCCGGTCTCGTAGCTGGAACAAGAATATAATGCCTTGCTACTCTGCGGCTACATTAGCGGGTTATGGCGAAGATTCGCGTGATAGCGAGTGTCGCCAAAGAGTTTTGACAGGATCATACGAATACGAATCTTCGTCGGCTAATGTAACCGCAGCATTACCGTTACGTAGTCTCTCTGTCATTGTCTGTACTTATGAATTTAATAAGGTGTTTTTTTTAAACTCAGTTTTGGACTTTCTGTTTGACAAACGTGAATGATTTATTTCTTTCTTGACCTAATTCACACTTATAATTTAAATATGAATTAAGTAGCGTAAGCTCTTACAATGTACGATGTAAGAAATAATTATTTCCTGTGTTTTAATATTTACTTGTTAAATATTAACATTATGACTACGTTATAAATTAAAATTACTGTAAAATGTATAACGTAGCAAAACTAGCAAAGTTTATTAAAATGATTCACTCGTCGTAAATGTTTAATGTAGACTTCTTTTTACACCAGCAAGTGTAAAGAAGATCTAGTTTAATTTTGAATAGAAAACTAACAAAAGATTGGATCATTTCAGCGGCTTACACCATTGTTACTTTTACATAAAATATACTCCGCTTTCATTCTCCATTCAAATTTATTCAAAAACTTGTGCCCTAACCCAGTACTTGAACCCTTAGAAAATAAACAAAAGGAGAAATTTAACTTTAATGTGTATAGCTTTTTGCCTTTGTACTAAGCACAGATATTTATTCGAAAAAGGCATAAACTTAATTTATGAACAATATTGCAAGAATACCCAAACCTTTTTAAAACTTATGGTATGTCCATAAAACAGATTATGGTAAGTGCCCACCGTCGCCTATGGACATCAATAACACAGTATAAATATATTACATAACAACACCAAAGGCATCATCGATGCGTTGTCGATGCACTAGTAACGTAACTAACTCATACTTGTACTTCTTTCTTCTCTATAAACGTCACTCTGTGTTACTTAATATACACAATATATAATATTTAATATATATAATATTAAATATATAATATTAAATAACGAAAAAAGCTTGAATTACAAATACATATGTATCTCTACAACTAACAAAAAATTTTTTTCGCTCATACAAATGAGCGATGAAATATATTGCATTTTGACTCCTTCATCACCTCCCGCCAGGAATACGTAGAGTTACCAATAACCCTGTATACGTAGGTTAATAGTTAATGAGATAAAATAGTTTATTACCTGAAGTGGTAATTGCCGTCACCGTTGTTAACGTTTTCAAACTTCAGGATTGGAATGTTGGCGCCACTGCCGCCGCCGCTCGGGCTGCCTCCGAAGCCGCTGCCAGCGCTGTTGAAGGCACTGGCCGACCCTGGCGCTCCACCTGATCCCCCAAAGGGTGCTCCACCAGCACCGCCACCTGCCCCTCCTCCAAAGCCCCCTCCTGGGCGGGGAGGCAAGTACTGTGGTTCCAGGCGCCCCGAAGACACTATCACTACCATCGCCGAAAGGCACAAAAACTGCAACAAACATAGTTTTGATTTTACGACATAATTTATAACATTTAAATGAAGACGACCTAGCTTTTACCTAGCAAAAGATGCTACGAAGAATAATGATGTAAGTGATGTACCTATTTGACGTAAATATCATCGATAACAAAAATGTATCGAGCGCCTCATACAAAGTTTCTAGTGAGCTAGACTTACGTGTATGTCAATAATCTATTATTGGGTGGGCACCGATCAAATCCAAAGAGAATAAGTTTGAAGAGTGCGCTCAGGGCACGTGCCGGCGACGTAACCCGTTCAATGGAATTAAGTTCAACAAAAGAGAATAACACGTGAACGTCAGACTGTAACTTCATAAGTTTTATTTTTACGAGTGTGATTGAACATTGTGCTTACAGGCTTTTTGTTACTTAGTAACTAAGCGCAATAAAAAGATCGTAAGCAACAGAAAAAGCTTATATTTAGTTTAATAATAAACTTTATTTGAAGAAACTAGAAAATTGTTTTGAATAAATGGAATTGAGATATGATACTCAAAATTTTGAATTAGATTAAAATGAAATTAAAATAATTTTGATGCTGAGCTAATAAGCTTACCAGTGTAGTAGACATATTGATATATTTTTGTACTAGCAGGCAGGCTGTGCTCAGTTGAGCTGTTTGTCGAATAATGTTAGTGAGGATGTGCCTCGTTTTATATTGCTCCGATTTGCCCTTTCGCGGTTGCTTCACCTTGTGCGTTTTGCCGATATCGGGGAGTCAATCCGATGCAGTCCGTGCCTCAAGCTGCATCTACCATGGAATCCCTTTTGGGATACATCCTTTTCTTATAGAACTATAGCTATATTTTCTTATATAACTGCATATAAATGAGAATCAGTTTGCAAATAGATCTGTAATTATTATAATTGATTATAAATATATTGTTATTGTATTGTATCTAATTTGATTACAGAAAAGATTGTCACGATGCAGTGTATGAATGCCGATTATTGCTGATAGAATATCTAATAAATCTTTTCGGTGGAGTGGAATGAAATACAAATATTGTGTATAATTAATTTACTAATTGAATTCGAATTATATCTACTTATGCTTAACTGATTACGTTAATCATATCTACAGTATTAAGATTTGTCGTCATTTTCTTTGTGGACACAAAAAATAAAATATCAAATTGTCTTCTAATAAATGCGAAACAGATAACTTATGCTACAAAGCGGCGAAAAGTTAACACCTCATCACAACTTCAAAATGAATAATGAAACTTAGTAATTACGCCGAAAGCTCTTTATTGTAATTGGTATAATTGGCTTACAATAATAAATTCCTTTGAGAAGAATTTGTGGTAACAATATAGGAATTATAAATTCTGTCACTAATATTCATTACAATACTTATTTATCACGGATGCTAATTTTCTGTACAGTAGAATAGTAAATTACATATTATTGTGATATTAAAATTCGTTATTCAAAGTTTTTGAAGAAGATTTCCCATAAAAATGATATGACAAGTAACAAAAGCTTGGAACAAAAATCAGCAACATAATATCATGTGATGTGATATACCTAATGTAAGGCTGTAATTCACAGATGTATAACAATCAATAAATGATCATATTTCAAATAGTCACCACCGCGATTCATATGCTGAGAAATACCAGCATGCCATAGATACTTCATGGAAACATTGATTCATGTAAATATCTACTAAGAGCTGTTGCTACTGAGATGATGTATCCAATTCGTATTCATACTGAGACCATGTAACAATATTCAGTAGGACTCATCAAGCTGATTTATTCAATGTTTCAATTATTCGACTGGTCACTTTGCGGCTGAATAAAGCAGGAGTAGCTTCCAGGCAGGATTCACGGAAAAATAATGATATCAATTAAGCCTTTAATCATGGGATTGAATAATGACACCAGCTGTTGGATATTTGACGAAAATTCAAAGAAAATTCAAACTTTATTGGTCCAACGTAGAAATTGAGAAAGTTTGTTATTAGTGGTTCTTTTTTTCAATTATTTTTAACTACGAGTATAATAATTCTTAGTGTATAAAGAAGTAAAAAAGTTCAAGAGAGACATACATTCAAACCACTTTACATTCACGCTAGTGTCTGAATCGGGTTATGTTCCAAAGGATCCTTATCCTGACTTGTACAAGTATCGTATGTGCAATTGTGTGAAATGTCACGTATTCCTAGCTGAAGTTCATGTCCGTGACCGAAGCGGATGCCGGCGCACCTCGTGTCATCGTTTGCTGGAAATGATCCGTTTGCGATCACTTTTCTATGTTATTAATGTTGTGACCATTTTATTATGCACCATTATGGTGTAAAAACTGGTTTAAGAGGTGTTCAGATGAGACGGAATAATAAATCTTTTATGCGTAAAGTATGTGTAATTAGAATTTAGAACATAACTCCACTAAATAATTGCTTTTATTATATGATTTATACAATTACTCGTTAGTTTTAGATAACAAATTCGTGTATTTACTATGTTAGTTTGTTGCTTACAGCTTACTTTTGCTAACCATAAAGGATGTCATCATCATCTTTGATGTCCCACTGCTGGGCTCTGGTCGCCTCTCACAATGAATGTGAGAAGAACAGACTATAGACCGCCACGCTGGCCAAGTGCGGACTTCACTCATCCTTGAGAACATTATGGAGAACTCTAAAGCAGGTTTCTTCACGATGTTTTCCTTTACTGCAAGCGATAAAAATAAAAATAAATTCGGCATTACATTATAAAGATTTTATTGAAAAAATATATTTTAGAAAGATAATTAAAGTACGTTATATAGATCTCCAAAAAGCAGTGATAGCCTAGCGGTAGAACGTTGGTCTCCCGAACGAAGGGGCCCGAGTTCAAACCCTGGCACGCACCTCTAATTTTTCAAATATTATGTGCGTATTACAAGTTAATTATCACTTGCTTCGGTGAAGGAAAACATCGTGAGGAAACCTGCACACCGGAGAGTTCTCCATAAAGTTCTCGAAGGTGTGTGAAGTCTACCAATCCGCACTTGGCCAGCGTGGTAGACTATGGCCTACCCCTCACATTGTGATAGGAGACCCCGAGCCCAGCAGTGGGACAATTATGGGTTGTTGCTTTGCTTTTTTGCTTTTTTATATAGATATTCAAATATTTTATTTTATTTGGTTGATCAATAAGAAAATATACTTATTTTAATTTTTGTATGGTCGAGCTATACCTACCTACATATAACATGTTAAAAACTTAAAAATATAAGTATTAATTATAATTAACGTATAAAAAATTTAAAAGGAAAAAAATGTGTATGTGAGCTATGTGTAAAAGTTTGTTTTTAACCGACGTCAATAAAGGCTCTTAAGTAGGTTATTGTACCTAAGTCCGATTCAGTCTTGACCGGTAATAATTAAAAAAAAATGTTTCGATTTAAGCAACAATAATATATGATTGATGGTATTCATTTATATAATAGAGCTTTTAAAGCGCAGTAATTTTATATGCGTTCAAATTCATAACATGGGTCATTCTTTCTAGCTGACATAAACGAGATTTTATTAAATATCAAGACGTATAATGTGTATTATATATAATAAATAGATATATCGTTAAAATTTACTTTATTGAAAAATTACTAAAAGTGATCTTTAGAATGTAGGTATATTGAAGGTTCCTAAAACTTGTATAAAAAAGAAAATTGTACCTACTTCGAATATTGGCCTTCAGTATTGTGCCGTATTTAAATTCGATCGCTGGCGTTAATTTTTGTTGTGATAAATAGTGTTATATCCATGCGGAATCCATGATCACATGAGGATTCGTAAACCTATTAAAGTATTTTTGTGTTTCCAATACTAAATTTTGTCTTTCATTTTATTTGTTGCTGTAATTATTAATTTAATAGTAGTTCATGCTATATTTCATTTACACTGTTTTACTAGTTATTGTCCATAATTTTGGGAAGACCCTGCCTTCTGCAACACAGTGCAAACTAAAGTTGAAGGCAGGGTCTCCAACCATATTAATTCTGTAACTGTGAAAGACAGACTGAAGTGATTGAATACTTCAACACTAAACGTTGTATAGTTTTTTCAATTGTTTAGCTTCTTGTATTGTGATTTCCTTTCCTTTAATAAATGGTATTATAAATGGTATTATATCAATGCTGCGACACTGAGAGCACCGTCAATGACTGGAATAGATTGCTTGCATCCGCGTTTCATGTCTCCAAGAAAAGGCCTCACCTACCTCAACCTACTATGTTAGTGCGCTCACCATCTCGGACCACATTTATTCACTAACCATTCCAATGGAATTGTGGTCAAGCATTGACTTAGTGGAAAGAAAATCATATTTGTAGGTAATTCGTAGTTTTAGCGTGTAAGAAATATACCAATGTATTTTATTTTTAAAAGATGTGCTGAGGAGTTTCTTTCGGCTTTTCTTCTCCTCCATGACAAAGCACCTTTGCGAAAAGCAGGTAAATTAAAAAAATGACGTGCATTAGTGTATCAAAGATACCTACATGAATAAATGAAAAAAAAAACATTGATTTTCAGCTCTAAATAATAACTAGCGATTAAGATATTTAAAAAATTAAGAAAATAGGCTAATTTTAGAATTATAATTCAATGAGTGAATACTGTTGGAATTTAACTGGGTGGTACAGGCTACAGAGTCCAGGGATCTTCAACAGGAAGGACCTGACGGCAGTCTCATCCATTGGTACGAGCAAGAAAAGTTGGCTTAAACTCAGCGATGGATGGCAGTTACGCTCAGAAATGGGGTAAAACCAGGGAAATCCTATATAAACAGATTAAATTTTTATCTTGATCGTATTAAAATTTAAACCAAATAGCAATACATGGTATTAGAAACTTTCACATTTATAATATTAGTAATGATAGTAATGATTAAATATCACACCGAAGTTCAGCTCCGTGAGCCGAATGCCGGCGCGCCTCGTGTCGTCAACTCGGAATGATTTCGACCGATCACTTACAATTACACTGGATTCCAATATTTACGAATTATTTTGAAGGCTCTTCGTCCATTCGCCATTATAAACGAGCGTCCTTATTGCAAATATTGCAATAAACAGTAAATTGTCAAAGTGTTTGTACGTGAAAACTTATAGTAACAATATGGATTAGGCATCTAATAAAATTATTTTTACTCCACTAGCTTAAAATGGATATTACTAAGTTAAACTAGTGAAAAATCTCAATAACGCGGGCTTTTTACGTTGCAGCGCTGCGCATTGGAATTTCTATCGTAAATCGATAGTGACATACAATACAAACCTTTTTAAAACCTATGTAGTTAATACTTTTCTGCTTATGCGTCATGATATTACCTTATTTTAGCTTGTAACTCAATTCTAATCAAATAGTTTACCATCTCAATACCGATACGCAATGTTCTTATTTCAACCGATTGATGTACCAATATACTCATCTACTGCACTTTTTTCAAGTACCTATAATAGATCGACTTGAAGATTCTGCATAAATTAACATGTAAAAGTAAGCTACTTTAATGCAAGGAGTGTACATGTGTGGGTTTACCATTCGCTAATATAGTTGTGTACTAATGAAGCTCATGCCTTTTTTACCCTGTTGCCACTCGGTAACTGTTGAGAAATCGGTGCTAGTGTACATTATTAAGATTTTGATAGACATTTTTTGAAATAGCCGTGGCAATTTCAGTTAATATTTTACCTGCTTAATTCAGGTCTCAATCTTACTAACTAGAATCGAAGTATTAGTCACTTTATGTCACGAGAGCTAACTTAAGGATACCGAATTCACGCTAGCTCATTTCTTCTAGACTTTATTATATGAGTAAAAAATTAGGAATACCGATACTGTAAAATTTTGCCTCAATTTATCCTAAGTTTTTTGTAAGAATGCGGGCACTAAAGGCGTGGGATGTACAAAAGAGAATTTGATATGATATGATTATAACGGAACTATAAATCAATATAATATTGAGTTTTAATTCGACTAAAACCCTGAGACCTAAAACTATAGTGACATCAGCATTCCAGTTAATTTTATTTACTAAGTTGGCCTTGAAAGCTTCTTTTATTGTATGTAAAGCTTGTTTTTTGTTTTTTTTTTTTGATACTGTTATTGTAATATTGCACACTCTTCATTACTATATTAAGGTCACAAGACTCGTGTCGTGAGGTCATAATACTTTCACAGTATGTAAAAGTGTATGTTCTAAAGGCATTGATTGAGTAGCAAAACCAAATAGGTACTAGTTCAATTTCTTCCAGTATTAAAAAATACGCTTAAACGCTTTTATACGATTAGTACAGCCGACGGTTCTAGGCCGACCTGAAGTTAGGCTTCCGGACATTGTTTGTTTTAGTCACACGTCCGCATTCGCTTAGTGTTCATGTCGCTATCAGCTCTCCCTTATACCTGTGCACAATTTCCGGAATCCTAACTTCAGGCCGGCCTAGAACCGTCGGCCGTACTGTACACTCAAACCACCGCACACTGTTTCGCCTGTGGCATGAACAACACAAATAAGACATCACTATAACACCATGACCTAAGTGCAAATATTTATCTGTGCTCAGTGACGGATTAACCCTTAATCAAATTAAGCAATTGCCTAGGGCATCACGTCTGAGGGGAGCACCAAAAGAAGCACAAAAAAGCACAAAAAGCCACGTTGACATACGGATAGGGGGGCCCACAGGCGTGAATTGCTTAGGCTACGTCCGCACAGACAGGCGGCTTGCTTAGCGCCTAGAGCCTAGTGGTTTGCATTCTGACTACTTGCTAGGCTTAGAATAATAACGCCTAGAAGTAGCGTCTGAAACAAAACATAAGCGTAAACGCGTGCCATTTCATTATCCTTGTGTGCGTAAGCTGTATGTATCTACGCTCTTCTAACGCACACAAATATATGGCTCCAGTGTTACCATCATCGGGCGTTTACCCACGAAAACGTGCTGCTTTGTTATGCGATGATTTGTCATGTGTTTGATATGATCTTTAAATACATAACATGAATATGATTATATTCATAAATATATTACACGTTTTTAAAATAACAGCAAATTTATCAACCATTAATCTAATGATGAATGCCGCCGTTTAATGCGTTTAAATTTAAATGCCTGTATGATTGTGTAAATTCACATTATGACGCATCTTCTGTGAGAAACATTTTCGTGAAACATTTATACAAAACGTTATCAAACCAAAAAAATCATAGACAAATGTTATGCAAAACATATTTGTGTAGATGTTTGTATTTTTTCGCGAAAATTAGTTGCAGGAGACGCAAAACTATAATCTGATTAAAAAAAATTATGACAACTACTATAAAAACCTGTTTGATATCAAATGATATAGGAAGTATCGGTGAATAAGTATTTCAATAATAAAAAAAACGTTTAACATATTTAAATTTTGTATTTATTTAACCATTCTTAAATTAAAGCAATACATTCCCATTTAAAAGCCCTGTAATTGTATCTGTTTCTTAAAAAGTTTTCGCTTTGATTCAAAATCTCTCATAATATATATGTATAAGTTGACATCGCTGACAATATAGTTTTACAATTAACCTCTAGGAAGTCTAGGATATGGCTACCTGAATTTTACCTTTTCATTGTTAAGTACCTAAACACCAACTTAACGGCGGAGCCGGAGGCCGCTCCATCCTCAAGCAGTTAGCTTGACATGAGCTAATGCATTTTACATATCTAGGACCTTAGGTACCTTTGCTGGCACAGCACCACGGCGTATTTTTCGCAAACCTTTTTTCGTTGCGTTGTGTACATATCCTTTTTGTGAAAATGCATTAAACAGATCTTTGTATTTTTAGTAGGATTATACTTACCAACTTTCTTTAAACTCAACATTAAGAACCAACAACAAAAACATTGTGTGCAATTTTTCCCCCACAACTAGCAACACTGTGTAGTGATAGGTTATTGTGTTTCAAATTATTTGTTTTTAGTCGATTTACGTACAGAAAATCCATAAAATGTAAGTATTTACCTATGAAATGAAATTTGATCACTTTTATTTTGTTTGTCTGATGTGCTAGAACACTTCTTTATAGTGCAGACAGTCATTTTGAATTATTTTTCGCGAGCTGTGTTCGACTTAACGTGACGATGAGCACTGACAGCTCGCGGAACAAACTTAGCCAGATATGGCTAAGTTTTAGTTGCGCGTTTTTCGTGCTCGCAATAGGTTTCTAGGCGTTATTATTCTAAGTTGCTAGGATACAAGGTGGCCGCACTGAGAGGTGGTTTGCGTGGTGGGTCACTAGGTGCCTTGGTCATTTTGCTTGTCGGCACGTTGACGAAATGTCACTCTCAAAAATATCTTACAAAATTAATGAAATAAATGCAACAATTTCTCGTTTCAGCTTTTAGTTTATGCCATTGACATTCATCAATAATATTAAATCCATGACAACCCGACCGTCAATGTCATTTTTGCTTCAAAAATGCCTAGCGCCTAGTGACAAAAAACCAACACGTTTGTTTACTTCGATACACGCTAAGCAACTATTTAGGCACCAAGCGCGCAGTGCGGCCAGTCGCGAACACTCTAGAGCGTTCGATAAAAGAAGCTACTCGCTAGGTGACTAATTAGGCTCTAGGCGCTAAGCAAGCCACCTGTCTGTGCGGACGTAGCCTTAGGGTATCAAGTAGTCTTAATCCGTCACTCAGTGCTATAAATATCTGCCCTGTCCGAGTATCGAAATCGGGACCCCTTGCTTCGCAGGTAGGGTTACTACCAACTTAATTGTCAATAAATATCTTAGATATGAGTGAGTTCCCTATTTCGTAGCGTAAGGAGCACTATCTAGAGCTCCAAAAGAATCGAATGGGATTTATGCCATTAGATTCTTTACCAGCCTGAATGACTAACCACCTTCTTTTGCAATTACCGTAAAAATATTTGGTGTCATATACACCACATATCCTATTTTCATCCACATATCTTGAGATTTCTAAAATTAGTCTATCAGTCATCAATCAGTCAACAAAATCAGTCAATCAATCAAAATTAGTTTGTTTATCTATTTATTTAACCTTTATTGACCACAATAAAATATCACAATTGGAGAGCTGCATTCTCTACCTACCACCAAACCATTGGCCTAAATAGATGTAATAATAGAATTGTCTATCTATAAATCTTGATAATCTTTGTTTTCTACTTGTATTCTACTATTATCTGTGTCCTGTGCGTTTCCGGCTTTTGCCTGAAAATTATAGCTAAACATTGCAAATGAATAGCTCCAATATCGCGATAATTTCACCTTGCCTTGCGAAGTCAATAGGAACGCAGCAATGGTATTCATTCCAATAAATACGACTTTCCCTAATAAATATGAGTACAATAATTCTGCTCACATTTCCCATAATATTAGTTGTCTGGGTGTTAACAATAGCATGCCGGCCTCGAACCCGCGATCCCCATTCCACGACTATCACGATCACGTGTAAATTGCTGCTACGAAGCGCAATGGCATCCGCTTCTACATTTTTTACATTTTACCTCGTGTTATTGTTTACCAGCTTGTATAACTACTTACAGGTACTTGTTACCAGAGCTTTGATACTGATAATTTGTGATTCTAATGATTTGCAGGATACTTTAAGAGGTAAACCAGTTTTGCTTTTGATAGTTCACTTGCAGTTGATCAGAGACGAAAACATTCTTTCCGCGTGAAGCTGTAAAGCCGCTAGAGCCAACAGCAACTGTCCATTCAAAAAAAAGATGAAAATAATTACAATAACTGGATTTTCCAATGGCCGACACAGCGGTTAACAAATCATTATGAGACGAGCAAGAGGTTAGACTGCTCGTTTGTGTTTGTTGGTGGACTATTTATTGACAGGTGTACAAACATCTCCTGCCTGTGATAATCTCAGGCAATTAGCAAATACGGTAAGGTTAAAGCTTTGTAACACTATATGACCGTTGTAGTTTTACAGTCTTTTTACCTACCTATCAACATATCTTCTCTAACTTATTTTGACTTGGACTTAAGAATGAATTGAGCCTCTTAAACAGGGCCATGAGGGCACTAACTTTTACAGTAAAGGATCGTTTACAAATATTATTCCGTAAAGTATATTTCAATTTCAAAACAAAATAATAAAACAATAAATCGTCTATCCGGTAAAAAGGAACCTTTTATTCGTGACCGATTCAATCAATCGCTTCTGGCTCAGTCCAAATGCTTCGGATCTCTGGCTAAATTAGATTTTATACAACATTGCCTAGATGAATGGAAATTGTCCACAACAAAACATTGTAGCGTAAAGAAATAAAATGATTAATATTATTTTATCTCGAATATTATAAATGTACTTACATATTAGGTAAGTACACACATAAATGTGATAACACGATGATGAAAAAATTGTATAATATATAATAAGTAGGTACTACGCCTTTTTTAACCACGCTAAATGTTTCGGTACTTGACCAATAAGAATAACACATTCCTATTCAATAACCCAATTCACGATACACTAACGTATATTTTGCTGAAGAATTTCAGTACGTATCTGTACTCTGTCGGAACTTTCGAACCAATTTGATTGTTTTGGGAATCCCTTTGGCTGCTTTCGGCCTTTTGCCGGGAATATTTTCCCACCTTTATTCTATTGCTGCACGATATTTTGTTTATCCCGCTACGATTCGGAAATCTATTCTAGAAACTATTCAGGTATACAATATTACTTCATGCAAATCTTAACAATACCGTGGAGATGTTTATGAAAAAGGAAAAGGTCAGCTAGAACGGAACCTTTTGTAATAGTTCAGTCAAAAATAGAATAGTGAATGTACTAGTGAATAGTTTAATTCATAAACAATGTCTTAAAATTCCTAAGAGATATTTGTATTGAAAGGAAAATGCACATACATATACCTAGGTATGTGCATTTTTAAATTATATTACTTATTAAATACTTCTTCATAAATCCATGTATTTATTTACTCATGATAATATGTGAAAGAAAAATTAAATGATAAACATGTTTATCTGTCTGAAATATGATCAAGAGTTAAATTAATAATTTCAGGCGATTTCTGTACCTATTATAAAATGTGTAAATAAAATATGTTTTAATAACGTCATAGTGCACTTTTTCTAGTGTAAAATGAACACAGGTAAGTACAGAACAGGTAAGCTCGTGTGAAATAAGTTCAGCTTTTTAACATGCAAATTTCATTACCCCGAGCGGTCTCGCAACTGCCCTTTGTCGTAAATTTAATATGGCGGCAAATGAAGAATTAAAATGTAATGCCTCATTTAATCTCGGATGAGACCTGCTATTACAGTTAAAGTGGATTTATAAAAGTTGTGATATTATAATAAAAAAGTAGACATCATATTAGGCTTCAACTTAATAATGGCACAATACATGACAAGAGTCTTAACATAACTGAGGGGACCATAAGCATACTACACCACGCTGCAAAATTTTATAAGCCCCCCGAAGACTTCCAAAATGGCTTCACGATTGCTATTTGACTAACAACCAGTTCCGACCGCTTTACTCCGAAGGAGGGAAACCCTCAAGAAAGTTTTCGACTGGTCTCCAATCCGCTCAGGTAAAGTACGTTAAGGTAAGGTAAGTTACCTTACTTCGACCGACTTAACTCTTTCGATCACTTCAATCGACATGAGTCGCCAGACTAGAGCTTCAGCAGATACGATTATATCGTTCTTGTAATCTGTTAAAAGATGGATATTTAGAAACAAAATTTGTAAATAGTAAAATTTTTGTGTAAAATTTCTTATACGTAAAAATTCTAAAAAACCTCATAAGCAAGTAAATGTTTATAGACAATAGGTTCAATAACGAGAGAGGCGTAGGTACAACAATACCAGATAAGACTTGAAACCCGCCCCTCTAATCGAATGATAGAGCACAGTTGTCATAGGTTACGGTGGGCGGGGTCGTACTGCAAACTGCAATGGTTTATACTCGGCGCCTATTATTATACGTCTTAGTATACGCTCTAGGTACTATCTATCATCAGGTCACATAATGTTAATAACGATAACTTTTTATGAATTTTTTACCAAAAATTAGATGTTATGATCTTTACTTTAAGCCCCCGACGTAAAAAATACCATTAAATTTAATGTGAAATGTGTGCCCTAAATAATACTTTATCCTCCAACCAACAAACATGATTTTGTTAGTGGTGCAAAGGTCAAAATCATTTGATGTTGTAGTGAAATAGAGCTGCTCTAATAATATTTGTTAAAGGCGTATTATAAATAATATTGTTGTTTATCTATGTTATTACTAAGTACTTATCATCACCATAACTCATGTCTATCTATTCTCAGAATTTGAGAGTTTACTTGTGCTATTTTCCTTATCCAAAGTAAATATAAATTTACTTGAAATACAGAGAAGTTCAGAGGTCAGGAAGTAAGTAAATGTCTACATCCTTGATTTTTTCATTAGAAAATGTAAACAGACACTCAAATAACTTTTCATTTACGCGTTTTAATCCAAACTGCCTACTTTTTTAACCTACTTTTAAACCACGATATTACTGCTTACAATTTACGGGTAGGTATGGTGTTGTCGACATTGTAGTTTGATGTTTTAACACATACCTTAATACTGATACTGTTCTAGATCTGTGCCATCAAGTAATTTGTCCAACCAAACATACATAACAGTAACGTAATCTAGTCGCATCGCTCTGCAAATCTGACAAGCATATAATTGGAATAATCGGATTTAGATATTAGAGTTAAAAGCCGCTGCAATTGATTTATTTGACATTTTTTTTACCGACAAATGATGTCTCCTGATGGTAAATGTCCATCGCCGTCCATTCAATCCAAATGCGTAATAGATGGATGTATATAGCAGCCCTAAATCTTAATATATATAAATTACGTGTCACGTTGTTTGTCCTCGATGGACTCCTAAACTACTTAACCGATTTTAATCACATTTGCACACCGTGTGCAGTTTGATCCAACTTGAAAGATAGGATAGCTTACATCTCAAAATAAAAAACTTTTGACAGAACGAAGTCTGTCCGGGCAGCTAGTCTATATATATAAAAGAAAGTTGTGTTAGTTACACTATTTATAACTCAAGAACGGCTGAACCGATTTGGCTGAAAATTGGTGAGGAGGTAGCTTAGAATCAGGAGACGGACATAGGATACTTTTTATCCCGGAAAATAGACCTGTTCCTGTGGGATAAGGTAACATTTTGTTATATGTAGTTGATAGATTAGTTATTTATACAGATATAAAATAAAGCTCGGGGATGGATATAGGATACTTTTTGTCCCGGAAAATAGACCTGTTCCTATGGGATAAGGTAAAATTTTATTATAAGTATGTAGTTGATAGATTAGTTATTTATACCTACAGATATAAAATAAAGCTCGGGGAGGGACATAGAATACTTTTTATCCCGGGAAAAAGACCTGTTCCTGCGGGATAAGGTAACATTTTGTTATTATAGTTGATAGTCATTATTATTAGCGCCTTTTATGACTCCTTTTTTTACCGAAGTCAAAACAGAATTCTTATAGTTTCGTCATAACTTTTGTCTTTTTAGAAATATTCAGTCGTTTGACAGTTGGCGCGATTGACAGAATATGAGAGGGATAGGGTGAGGCAGTGGGAGTGGGAAGAAAAGGGAGAGGGAGAGATTGATAGGCGGTACTAAGTTTGTCGGGTCAGCTTGGGAGCGGGAGCGTGAGTGGGAGCGGGAGCGGGAGCGTGAGAGGGACAGGGAGCGAGAGCGGGAGTGGGAGCGGGAGCGTGAGAGGGAGAGGGAGCGAGAGCGGGAGTGGGAGCGGGAGCGTGAGAGGGAGAGGGAGGAGCACACAGAAACTGTAACGGCTAAGAACGGCTGTACCGATTTTAATGATTTCTGATTTGTTACATTCTTAGGCGATACGAAGTTCGCCGGGTCAGCTAGTTAATTTAATAAAGAGAAGTCTAGTCACTCTAGTCTGAGTGTTTCTCCAATTAGACCGAGTCTTGTACTGAATATAATCCAAGGGTTTACCTATTTCGTGTTTCTTTGAAAATATTTCAACAAATCTGAAGCAATCCGAAATTATACCAAGGATATTTTAGACAACTAAGGAAATTGTTTGCAACAGAAATATAGAGTTTTATTTTTAAGTTAATCATGTACTGTACAACTAAAAACAGTATCTGCAAAGGCATTATTTTTTTACTACTTTCTTACTGTCTGTGTATGAAGTGCGTAATCAGTATCCTCTCCCACGCACTGCAATGAGCTTCACCAAAAAGATGATCAAAACATCTCACCGCAGAACGCCTTGAACTTTCGACAGTCACGGATCGCTAGACGCTAGCCTCCTTTGTTCGAAATGATCTTAGAATGTGAAAACGACGATATAGAGCGCCAATCTGTAATAGAATTATAATAAAATCGTTTTCAATTTTGGTATTTCAGGCACGGCAATCTTGCAGATTTATGAGTATTAGAATATGCAGGTATTGGAATCTGCGTGCAGACTGCAGATATTATGAGTGCGAAACAGACCAATATACATAGTGAGTATTACAATCGCAATTAAAACTTTTTCCAGGTATCGTTTCAAACCTTTTCAAACAATGACATTATGTCATCTGACCAAGTGTATTTTGAAGCCACCACAATGACATGGCCTGAACTTGCATACTTGATACTTTGAATGGTTTATTGTTTTACAAATTACTTTCTGGTACTTCATCGTACTAATATTATAAAATATGTGAAAGTTTGTGATGATATATGGATGTTTCTTACTATTTTAACTCAAAAACTACTGAACGGATTTTCATGAAATTTAGCACCATGAGTC
This sequence comes from Thymelicus sylvestris, assembly GCA_911387775.1. Lineage (NCBI taxonomy): Eukaryota > Metazoa > Arthropoda > Insecta > Lepidoptera > Hesperiidae > Thymelicus > Thymelicus sylvestris. Next base: position 11,966,502 of record OU426895.1, read on the forward strand.
GGAATTACTTATAGATAACTTATAGGGTATTTATTATACCGGAAACCGCTGGCAAAGTCGCGGGCAGAGTGTAGTATATCATTTTATGTTGTTCGTACAGACTGCTAATTATTCATCTTAAAAAAACTACCTGTTGTAATATTGAACTTTATAGATAGTCATAAAGTTCTTCAGATCTTTTGACCACCCACAGTAAATTAGTTTGAGTTCGCGATAGAAGTTGTAAATGAAGCTAAGAACTGTAGTAATAATTTAAAGTAAATACTAATTAACATTTAGAATTGTGTAAATTTATATCTCTACTTCTACTGAGTTAACTATATATTATAAGTACTATTATATCTTCTGTGGTTAAACAATATGGATATTATATATGTTTAGGTGTTTTATTAGACCGTTTTTTATATACCTACTTTCACAAGCCAGGTTTTTGTGCTGAGGTACGGGTATAACCTTCAAAACTGTTAACCAAATAATTATGTTCTACATATTAAATAACATCCCTAAGGTTTACTACAGTTTCGTTGTAAATGAGGGTTACCCGTTTGGGCAGGGAAATACGAAACTATTTTCTAAAGTTATCAAATTTTCATTTGTAATTATTAAGTTTTACAGTATTCTGTATAGATATGTCACATCTACATAGAATAGTCTGCAATATTTTTGTCTACACTAGCTTTTGCCCGCAGCTTCGCCCGCGGTAGAGATCGATTTTTTACAAATCCTATTTACTTACTTTTACTTAGTTAGACTTAGTTGCCTATGACTTAAGTAATTTATATGTGGGTGTTTTTCAGAAAAATTGACCCTGTGACGATTGGGAAACGAAATTATTTTTTTACATGAAATGGTTTTTTATTGCAATATATGGGATCAAGAAAGTCTTAATTAAATGATTATCTATTTTATATACAAAAACTTTGGAAAATACATGAAATATTTGAGTTGTTTTGTCAGCATGTGATGAACACCGTTCCTTTGCGTCACAACAAATAATCAATCAGAAATAAAACAAAGAATTATTAAAATAAAATCATCTTTTAATAGTAACAATGTAACATCAAAGTCTTTCTGAAAATGAATAAAAAATTAACAATTTTTATTTCTATTCATTAAAAAACAGTCAAAGTGTTTCAAGTTCGTCACAACGCAGCCAAATACGTATCAAAAATATACTTTTTCTAATTATATCCCTGACAAATTCTTATATTAAACAAAGTGATGACTTCTGTGTAAACATTAAATAACTTTTGTTTTAAATGAAATACTAGAAATTATTTTATAATTATTTTAAGACCAATATTAGCATCACCAAAACATGGGACAGTGACTATCGGGAGGTTAGCGTGGCGGAGAAGGAACAAATAAAGCAGTGTCCATATTAATAACTTTGTTAACAATATTTTTCTAGCCTCCGTTTTCATTTATTTATTGTAACTAAAGCTTTTTTGTAGGAGGAGGCACACACAGGAGCTAGATTTTCTTTTGTCGAATTCATGTTTCCATCATCACTTTTTTCTTTGATTCTGTTTTTTCTTAGCTTCTCTCCATACTTTTCTGTGGTTTTCTTGTTCTTGATCCTTTGTCACTTATATTTTCTTTCTATTCTTTTTAATTTCGCCAATTGCTTCTCCCGTAGTATTTCTCACGGTTTTTCTTTATTTTTTGAAACATACGTATACATTATTAATAAATAAATAAAAGATAGTTGTACATTCAATGTACAATTACACTAAAAAAAACTTTACATTAAATCTGCCCCACTAAGTACTAACATAATTGCCCCGCCCTTAACCAAGCCAAAATTTATATTACATATACATATATATAGCGATTGAAAGATGTGTTACAGTCGGACAGACAGAGTAAGAATAATTGTAATACATTCATTGTATATAAAGCTTTATAATTCAAGTTCGTCACGAAATTTTTCCAGTAGTATGTCACGTGACGAACATGACGTGACGTTTTCGTGCCAGCAGACTTATTTTATTAAAAATTAAATACATTTACATATATAAGTTTGATATGCTTAAGTTATCTTGTTGTCTGTTAGTTGATCTTTAAATAACACAAGATATGTAACTAATAAGGTGCTTATTTACCTTGGAAAATCCAGTGACTATCTGGGAACACTTTTTTTGTACGCCGAAAACACAACTCTTTCGTCACAGGTTTTGGACCCTATGGTCGTTTGTTCTGTAAAATGACGACTGCCAGCATATCACAAAGGTACCAGGAACACAAATTAACTACAAAATAGTAGATTTTTACCCAAGAACACCTCTAAATCGTTGTGACGAAACAGGATTTTCCCGTACCTCGATTTTCGTAGGACAACATTTATATCGATATTTTTGCTAAAATAACCAGTAATTATATGAATTCGAAGACCAAAAAGGCATTTTAAATATATAGAGACTAAATTAGTTCACTTTATAAGTATTATCAGTGCTTCTAAACTAAATGCGAATGTCTTGAAGTTTCTGAGAGCACTGTGGGACATACGAAATCATCACCTCATTTTTTCTTGTCCTTTTAATATCTTTGAAAATACATATATATTATGGTATTACTTAATTTAATATGATACAAAAATAGTTATTCTTGTTTTATAATGATTAACTTGCAGAATAATAATGAAGAAAAATTAAATAAACACAAACGAAGTTGTGGGATATCGCGATTTCGCTAGGGTCATTTTTTATGAAAAACACCCATGTATCATTTGATAGCGGGAAATGCAAATGAATTTTATTAACGCCATCTATTAACAACATCCGGAACTAAATATCTAGCAACTGACAAAATATCGATCTTCCCTTGGGGACGTTTTACCGCGGTAAAAAGTAGCCTACGTTATTCTCCACCCTCCTCACTATCTCCACACACAAAAACCTTACCATATAACAGATTCGTTGCGACGTGAAAGACTTTATAATATTAGTATGGATATGGAAGTATGGATCAGCTAGAGCCACATACTAGAATACCAACATATCCCATCGTTCCTAGGACAGATAACCGATGGGGTCGCAAAGTCCTCGAATGGCGGCAATGTCTCGGTAAAAGGAGCACTGGTCGCAGTGGTCGCCCCCCGACCAGGTGGACTGTTGACCTAAAGAAGACAGCGGGAATTCTGGATTCAGAGGGCACAGGACCGGTTGGAGTGGCACCAATTAGGGGAGGCTTTTATCCAGCTGTGGATTTTAAAAGGCTGTCTATTTATTTCTGTCTATATTTTGATATTTAGGAAGGAGGTAGGAAGCACAGTACACAAGTACATATTTTTACCATCATCGGCTCTATTATTGCTAACAAGGGATTGTTAGACTTTGTTAATTACAATGAATTACAATAAAAAATACCGAACAAATTATTGCGTCTCGACCGGGAATGTGTTGGGCGTTGAACCTTATCCCAATGTTCATTCATTTTCTTTAAAATCACTGGGAAACATTAATGATGCAACACAAACTTTGGGCGTAAGTCGTCTCAACATGTGTACATTGTGTACAGATCCCTAATTGAAAGTAAGTTGAAATAATTGTTGTCCTTTTTGTATTGCTCAATAAGTAAGTGAGCATACGTATAATTTTTTTTAAGTGTGAGTGAGTGTAATATAATATTCACGTACGTGAATTGTAGACTCAAATTCTACTCTGTCTACGTCCGGGTTACTGAAATTTATTGAAACTTACACACGGTCTACGGACATGATAGAGATCGAATTCCACGGGTTTATCCGTAGATTTATAGAGAGAGATTACTGGATGAGATTTATTTTCATGGGGCATAAGTAGATAAGGACATAAGGGACATAACCGTTACTATAGAATTCTAATGGTCGATTCCAGTAACTACTTATTATAAGTAGGTACTATTATTTCTTCTGTGTTACAACGACAACGGACAACCAGACGCCATATTGTCAAAATGAAAAAAAAAATCGACGATCTAAGTCGGGTCGGGACCCATTCTTCAACCAATCAAATCTTGTTTGTTTTTTCCCAAGCAACCCTGTAAAATTTAATTGGGTCCCGACTGTTAATCCTTCTATGGTGTAGTTGTTCAGTATTACTATTATTAACTATGTTATTCTAAACTACTGGGCTTGTTTTCCTTTTTAGTCTTTTTTACGCAGTCGGGTTTTTGTTTTTTTAATTAATTTTTTTATTAGTCCGTTTTAGTAGCTCCGTAGTCAAAAACTAAAAACGGAAGACTTCTGTTTATAATATATGTCTGTGATAGGATACTAATTGGATTTGAGCAACTCCCGCAAAACTTTGCTGTCAAATTTGGTTGTCAACGTCATAATTCAAGTTACAAATTTAGTCGTTTAAATTATTTTTTCAGTTATTATAATTGTTATAAATATGTTGTTACCGACGTGTGTGATAAAATTTCTCGAATTGGTAAAACCTATTTATTTTCTAGTTTTAAGCTCTCCTTCCATGGCACCTCAAAACCTGAATCGTATGTTTTAATAGGTTTCTGCTGAGGGTTTCTGAACAAAAATACTAATAATTGAAGCTTTTCATCAATGAACTTTACTGTAATCTATTTTAATTAAGGTTGAGGGTTGAGTTAATGTCATAATTCTTTTTATCACTGAACAATAGGTCTTTATTTTTAATTCACTTCGTTCGGTTGCGTGCAGCATGTACCTACGTGGCAAGGATTCAGTTTTGTCTGATTGCGTGCTAATGCTTTCGTTTGTAACGGACATTAGGATAGATATTCCCGGGAGTGGCGGCCTGTTCGTCCTCAAGTGCAATTAGCCGAGGCAGGACAAAGTTTTTAAAAATGTTCCTGAAATATTAAAGATCACGTCTGTAAATAGCCGTTAACAGCCGATAAATAATCTGCTTATTTATGCCTCATGTTTAGGAGTAAGCGCCGCCCATGGACATCAGTGATATTCAATTCATTTTTTTATTTCAGATAACGTATATCCACATACACAGTAATTTATTCAGATAAAAATTTTCAATACAATATCTAAAATAATTAAAATATTAATCAAATTCAACCAAAATATAAAGAATCACTTATGCGTTGCCGACTAAAAACAAAACTATAGACGTGCTTATTATTAGATTACTGATTATCGACATTATAATAATAATTCATGGCTGATTTTAAAAGGAATATGACAACTATCCATACTATCCAGTAAAAAAACTGTACTGTAATCTTCGATCACTATAATAATAAAAGAACTATTAATGATCGAAGACTGTAATGCGTTTTACGTAAGGTTACGTCTCGCTACTATACCATTAGTACGACGACGGAAAGGAAACACACTTTTCTCCACACTATGCCTCGGCCCTGACTTACGGGATTGCATTTGCAACTAATCAATGTTTCAGATGCTAACAATAGCGTGCCTAGCTCTCCACCACTATAGTTACGATCTCACAGATGTCCCCACGCTCATGCTATGTTCCGGCACTTACGTCGGATATGTCGTCGTGCTCTCTGGAGAAATCATAGGTGAGAATTGAATGACTAATTTATTCCATTCACTCAAAGCTAGCGACTTCAATGACGTGTTATACCGTACTCAGTGTTTATATTGTCTCTTAAATGAAAAACGTATTTTGGTTTGATTGTTTGTCGTTTGATTTGTACAATAGATTTTCAATTAAGGCTTGTTTGTTAGAACAATAATTATCATTATTATTATCACTTAATGGTTTCTCTATATTACGTATATGTATAATGTCAATCTCATTTTAATTTAAATTAAATGCTGATGATTTTATTTTTCACGAGAGTTTTAGACATGCGTTTTTAGGGTTCCGTAGCCAAATGGCAAAAAACGGAACCCTTATAAATTCGTCATGTCTGTCTGTCTGTCTGTCTGTCTGTCTGTCTGTCTGTCTGTCCATCCGTATGTCACAGCCACTTTTCTCCGAAACTATAAGAACTACACTGTTAAAAATTGGTAAGTAGATGTATTCTGTAAACCGCGTTAAGATTTTTACACAAAAATAGAAAAAAACAATGAATTTTGGGGTTCCCCATACATAGAACTAAAACTCAAAAATTATTTTTTCATCAAACCCATACGTGTGGGGTGGGATAGGTCTTTTAAAATGATATTGAGGTTTCTAATATCATTTTTTTCTAAACTGAATAGTTTGCGCGAGAGACACTTCCAAAGTGGTAAAATGTGTGTCCCCCCCCTGTAACTTCTAAAATAAGAGAATGATAAAACTAAAAAAAAATATATGATGTGCATTACCATACAAACTTCCAACGAAAATTGATTTGAACGAGATTTAGTAAGTAGTTTTTTTTAATACGTCATAAATCATAAACCGCAAAAAACATCGATCAAAGTTACAACGAACTACAAGAACTTTTATATTATGTTACTTGCTGCTACGGAACCCTTCATGGGCGAGTCCGACTCGCACTTGCCCGCTTTTTTTTATTGTTATCAGTTCTATACCTGCTAACATACTATACAAGAATTATTTAACTGCTAATACAAATTAAGTATGTTATTTTTAGCGTTTGTTATCGAAATATAATATTTTCATCATAATAATTATGATCACAACTCATAAAGAATCTAGATTAAGAGTATCCAAAAGTTTAATATAAGCTCTATTAGGCTAAAACCTAAGCTCGTTAGATATGTGGGCACATTCATATGATAAGCGGTAAAGAATATAGTCCGCCACGCTAACCAAGAAACAAAGTTAAGTTTACATGTACAAATATCCTTAAAGCCTTAAATGTGCTTTATTTTATTGGACTTGGAAATATTAGAGAATTCCAGAATTCGAAATAGGGCTGTCGTTGCGTTGTGATACACAGAGAAATAAGAAGTACACTGTATTAAATGCCAAGAGCTGTTAATGAAATAGACATACTACTACCTACTTGCATTCATTTTCCTAAGCATAAACTCATCTCAAAACGCAAATAGACTTTTCGCTAATCAGATAAAATGAAATATTAGATTTTTTTTTACTTTGGGGGCTTACGTAAACATGTTTGCTGTCCATCACTGGGGCAAGTACCTTGTTAGTACAAGCCATATGTACAAGTTAGAATTATGGTGTCAGAATTAAAAATGTTGAAGTGACTTGAAGCACTGCACTTACCTGTTAATAATGCTCGTTATGAAATCCTAGGTTGAAATGAAAGTCGCATCTATATCGATTGAACTTATTAATGTTATGCAAAATCCTTTAGAAGCGTTTCTTAACAAGAGGTCAAAGGTGATATTACAACTAGATTTATCTTAACAGGATTCTAGATACTGTTCATAATAATGTGTTTATTTTATTACATTTTCTTTAAGTATCAATAACCGTAGGATTAGTATTATTAGTGTTTTATTTGCATGTTTAAACATCGACACATGTGCAGAATTTAAATTAAAATTACCTGAATTTCATTTATGTAATAAAATCAGTAGGAACAAAGGCGTCACCAACGCTTTGCTTCTCCAAAAATTTTGGCGAACGTCTTATAAATTGATTCTGCTCTATCCTCCAAGAATTTCCTTATCGTCAATGTATTTTCCTATTCAATCACCTTGCAATCAAACAACGTAAAGGCTGTCCATTCAATATTTATACCGTCTTTTTAGGGGAGATGCTATTCGCCCCACTGGACCTAGTACAGGACATGTATTTCGGGATACTAGGGATTGGACTGTTCTCTGTGAGCGGCGGGCTCGTGCTATCTGGTCGCTCTCGGGGCTCCGAGTACCCCAGGACCGGAGACCATACAATGGCGATGATAGTGGGGTCATTGGCAATCCTCAACGCTGTTGTCATGCTATTCGATCTGAGCCTAGCTTACTTGGATTCTGAGGAATTCGATGAAGCTAGCGTATGATTAAGGTAGGCTTTTGTCGAACTTATTTTTATAAATAGACATTTTTATTGCCATTAAATACAATAACAGTTATAGTCATAATCTAAAACTTCACACAAACTACCATAAGTAACCAAACTCTTCTTTGATTACAGAACCAATAAATAATGTACCTAATATCAGACTCATTTACAAGTTTGGCTATACATGCGACTTCTCATTTCAACTGATGCCGTCTCAACGAGAAATATTAATAACCAGTGAAGGATATCCACATTCACATAAATAAACATATTTAAACATGCATTTCGCGTAATTCTATAAAAAGTACAATACAGGTAAATTTTCACAATATTTTAATTCAAATTTGTAGTTTTATTACGCAGTCCTGGCATATAATTATGTGACACCACCTGCCGTGAAATCTTTTCGTGCATTTTAGTGCATTAGCATTAGGATTAGGATAACGACGAGCTTAAAGTTTAACAGAATTATTAGTATTGGTGATAGAAATGAATTGGTAAAATCAAACATTTTTTATTGAAGTTGTCCATAAGTTTCAAATTTCATGCCATTAAGATTATAATTCATCATATGGATTCATCATACCCCTGTTCTTCTACTGGCTCTGTTTTTCTCTCACAATGGGGATAGAGTTCATGACGCTGGCCTAGCGCGTAATCCTGTAGAGATGGGTGGTAGAATATCGTTGGTAGAATTCTTAGAACATTATGTTGTTCGTGAGAATTGGTGCCAGCCCAAAGCAAACAGCACTAAAACGGCATGTAAAATATTAGGAAAAACTGCAACGGGCAAAATTCTAACCCGTGATTCTAATGTCTACTTGAAAAATTCACCCTGTATAGTGGGCAGACTCCTTTATCTTGTTGTTTTACAGGCGAGACCATCTCAGCGCCAGCAGACCCCTACATCGACGCATGGTGGTCGTCATCAGCCGGTGTGATGTTTGGGGCGTGCGGTGCACTCACCCTGAGGGCCTGGAGGGACGTCCCCGACTGTCTCCGCAACTACCATGCGAATGCTGCCGCAGTGTGCGCGCTAGCCGCTGCAGCCCTCTTCACCATCGATGCCTTGCTGGCTTACTGTTCCGCAAACAAAGATGATAATAATTCCCAGAAATTTGGGTGTCAGGCTGCTAAGTAGGTAAATGCTCCTTCGAAGATTAACTGTCTTAGTGAGGCGTGATTGTAGTTTCGTTTGGGTCAGTCAATGTTTTGTGAGATTCCGCCTATTTATTATTTTATCTTGGAACCTTGGATGTCTTCCGATATTATGACTATAAGTGTATGTACTGAACTTTCTGAGTATTTGAATGTTGTAAATGAATTTTCAGCGGTTTAAAAAAATTAAAGAAGTAAAAATACAAAGGGTTTTATTTTTCATACGTGAGTGATATTAAAATGTAGCCTTTAAAGCGTCTGCTACATTTTATTGTTAAATCGTAAAATGTACTAAAGCGCCATCTACAAAAAACATCGCATACGATGTTATTTCTAGAATGGTATCAAACCATTATAGTTCTTTACATTTATCCAAGATGTCGCCCCGTGCTATATCTTACAGGTTTATATAAAGATTTCTGAACAACAACAACAAAACTAGAGCATAATAATTTTACGGAATATTTTTATACCTCAAATAAAAACAAGTAGTGAGGCCTGTTGTCCAGTGAGACTGGTGAGATGTGAGGAGAGCTGTATATTGGTGATTCCTTTGGGCTGTGCTGATGAGGAGCTGTATTTTTGTGCTTGCTATTGTTTGGTAGTTGGTAGTTGGTGGCTTTATATTGTTGTTGGCTGGTTGGCATAGAAAAATAATTAAAAATAATTTGGTTAAAGCAAGACTATTCTGTTTTGTAACTCAACAGCGGAATCCGCGATGAGTGTCACACATTCCTGGACTGTGTTTAGTCGTTTGAAGTTCGAGTTGAAGTGCGTACTAGATATGATCAGAGAATGACATATCAAGATGATGCAAGTTCGCTTTCGAGTCTCACTTGAGTGAGCTTCGATGTCGAGTTTGTATTTTAGAGTTGAGTGAGCTTCGATTTCGAGTTTGTATTGTAAAGAATAGCCCTCCAGCTCTCCTTATGTATGTGTGTGTGTAATATTCATATCTTTCAAACCGCTGGAATAATTTATTAAGATATCGTTAGATGCATCTTGACAGCCTAAGTGTTCTTAGATATGTGAAATAAAAAAAAACAAATATGGGGGCTGTGAGTTGCCATTGTTGCCAAGTTGCCAAGTAAGCTTCAAATCAAACAATGGCATCTCACAGCCACTTTATTTTTTGATACTTATATCAATTAAATGGGAGAGCTCACCAAGGCTTTCAAAAAGACAGGCATTTCATGATATCTTTTTTGAAGCAGCGGGTTTTTTTAATTTGTACTCGGTACTTGAAGTTTAAAATGACTCCGTAACAATGTTTTTGAATACAATTGTGCAATTGAGTACAATGTAAAGAGTGTGTTCGTAATTATTTTCAGTATAAAAATAACAAGCAATTTAAGATCAATTCAGCAATTCTTCATAATCAGTTAAGTATCATCACAATCGAAGTATCGGCAGCCCTAGCTGTATTATCAGTATTATTAATAGGGTGTTGTTAATTAGACAACACACATCTTATTTAGCCATTCTGTTTGAGTGTAAGAAACGTGAAGGATGAATCGTTTAACACATTACGTAAGCTTTAAATAACATGTTCAAGAGCTGCATATCTTCATTGGACGTGTGTAGCTTCATTTTAAATTGTAACGGTTTCATTACTGCATGCTTTTGAGGTTTTTAAGTACCTAGATACGTATCTACTTTAATTCCTATTTTCTAGACCAGAGTTCCCCAAACTTTTTTGTGTCGTAGACCCCTTGCCATGTTTTTCCGTGTTGGGTAGACCCCCTACTTACCTGATATTGATTTCCTGTAAATTTCTAACTGTAGTGAAGTTTAGTGTTAAAAACTTGAAGTAATAATCTAAATTTTACTAACAAAAAATAACCGACTTCAAATTCTCAAAAACTACCTGTCAGATCTCGTTCAAATTTATGTGGGACCACATGACAAGCACCAGCTTTCTATTAAAAAAAGAATCATCGAAATCGGTTCGCCCAGTCCAAAGTTCTGAGGTAACAAACATAAAAAAAAACAGTCGAATTGAGAACCTCCTCCTTTTTTGAAGTCGGTTAAAAACACATGTTAATTTATACATTTATTAATTGAATTTAAATTAAAACTACTCAAAATAAAACTTTGTAAGGTAACGGCTCCAGTAATGGACGAGGCTCCAGTAATGGACGAAAAAAAAAGAAATCATCTAGAATATGGTTATGAACCAGTTTTTTATATTAGCAACACTGTTTCATATACAATAGTCATCGGACTGCCTAAGTTTAACATTTTATTCAATTCGATCTGTTAGAACACAAGTTAGCGCGAACTTAAAATTGTTCGTCATTGTAAATTTATATTACCGGCTTTTCTTAAGGAAATTGTTAGTGCGGTAAGTAAAAAGTTTCATCTGTAAATTTGTATTGCTTTTTTTAAATCAGCGCCATGCGTAGGCTATTGCTTACTTGTGAAATGTATGGGAAAGCTCATGGACTCAGGTATAATGCGAAAAAAAGTGAGGTGATGGTGTTCAAAGCGGGTAATAAAATCTATAAAAATGTGCCTCCGTTGTACCTTGGCGATACCCCTTTGAACACAGTGAAAAGTTTCAAATACCTGGGTCACTGGGTTATGGACGACTTGAGTGATAATAAAGACCTGGAGCGAGAGCGCAGGGCGCTGTCCGTGCGCTGTAATATGCTTGCCCGCAGGTTTGCAAAGTGTACTGACCAAGTGAAGGAAACCCTATTTAAGGCGTACTGTCAATCCTTCTACACCTGCAGCCTGTGGGTGAGGTACACGCGGCGCGCGTATGACGCCCTGAGAGTACAGTATAACAACGCATTTAGGGTGCTGTTTGGGCTGCCTCGTCACTGCAGTGCTTCGGCTATGTTTGCAGAGTGGCAAGTTGATGGCTTCGAAGCTATCATGCGCAAACGCTGTGCCTCTCTAATGCAGCGGCTGAGGGCCAGCCCGAACGGCATTCTGAGTGCGTTGGCGGAAAGGTGGGACTCTCCGACGTTGTACCACTGGATACAGCGTCACACCAGCTCTTTTAAACGTATCTAATGTTGTCTTGTGTTGTGTGTTTTGTGTATGTACTTTAGGTGTGTAAATGTGTTGTAACTGTTGCTGTGTTAAGTTGTGAATGTTTTTGTATCTGTTTTCTGTGTTCAGTGTTATATTGTGAATGTTTTTGTAACTGTTTCTGTGTTCTGTGTATTTTATGTTACTAACAATAGTTTATAAGAATTTTGTTTTTACTAACATCATAATATGGATTTTATCCGAAATAAAAAGTTATTATTATTATTATTATTAAATCAAAATGTGTTTTGTTTGTTTGGTTAACCATGAAATTAAGTCTACAACACACAGTGTTGTTACTCCAGAGAAGTTATATTTGTTGATATTTTGTTGGTGTTCATTACTGGTGCACTATAATTGTATAGCTCCAGTAATGGACATAATTTTATCGAAATTTATCTTTGCTACTGTGTATCCAGAATTTGAACTAATTTTACTCCTAGTATTATTTTTTACCATGAGCTGGCTGCAAATTATGAAAATGTTGCTATTATTGGGTATTTTACAGATATCCAGTAATGACACTGATATAAAATGATAGATACTGAATTATTATTACTAGCGTATAGGACCGACACCGCGAATCCGAAAGCACAATGAACTGTAACCAACGGCCAACTGTTTTCAGTGGATCCTGTCAATTTTGAAAAGAGAACGAGGGCTCAATTTTGAAAATAGAACCTCCCGGCGCGACACAAATTTTACAGTGTGAAAGAAATGAAAAAATACTCCATTTATGCTATTTAAATTGTTACCTAGTGTTTTAAACATATTTTTGATTTTTATTACTTTACAGAGACGAATAATACTGATAATCTGACATATTATAAGTGCATGCCAAAATTCTTTACTTACAGATATATCTCATTACTAAAATTGACAGCAGAAAATTATAATTGTTGTTGCTTAATTAATTTAATAGACTAGCCATCCCGGCGATCTTTGTAAAGCCGGACAAATTAATGCCAAGTTACTAAATTTTAACTTAACTCGTGTACGTGTCTCCCTCTCCTGCTCCATCTCACTCTCCTCCCTCTCTCTTTCTCTATCAATTAATTAATTAATTCTTAATCAATTCACTCATACACCCATTCATTCATTCCTTCATTTACTCATTAATTTATCCATTAATTAATTCATCATTCAAATACATTCACTCGTTCATTCAAATTCATTCACTTGTTCATTCATTCATTCATTCGTTCATTTTTTCATTCACTCATTTTATTTCATTCAATTACTCATTCATTCGTTCATTCATTCAATTAATCATTCAGTGTTTTTTTATCAACATTCGATTTCGCAGTTTTTATTTGTTTATTTCCATTCATATTTATTAATATTTGTAAATTAATCTAATTTAGTTTAGGTAGTTAATAATTAATGCATACCTATATAAGAAGCTGATAATGTTGATATTCATAAATTACTTATCCATACTAATAGTATAAATACGAAACTGTTTGTCCGTCTTTCACGTCGTAATGGAGAGATCTTATGGTATGATTTTTATGTGGAGATAGGAGGCTGGAGATTAAAGTAGGCTACTTTTTACCGCGGTAAAACAACTCATTCCCATGGAAAGATCCATTATGATGCGTATTTGTCCATACTTTTATACTTCCATATCCATACTAATATTATAAATGCGAAAGTGTTTGTTTGTTTGTTTGTTTGTCCCTCTTTCTCGTCGTAACTAAGCGATCTAATGGTATGAATTTTTGTGTGGAGATAGTTAGGATGCTGGAGAATAACATAGGTTACTCTTTACCGCGGTAAAACAATATGTCATTCCCATGGGAAGATCCTTTATGATGCGTATTTGAATCACTCCATACTAAAAGTAACAAATTGTTGGTCCTCTACTTCTCTATATGTATCAGTTGGTAAAGTATCTATGGATTGATATAAATTTATAGTTAGAAATATTTATATTTTTTTATATCTTATAAGTTGATGCTTGACTACAATCCCACCTGATGGTAAGTGGCGATGTAGTCATGGATGGTCATATATAAATATTGATATAACTTTATATTTATATTTGAAAGGTCGAGGAGGGTTAGGTTCATAGGTTCTACAGTTGGTTCCTCTTAGTAACTTTTAAATTTTGGATTTGTTACTTATTTATTCTTGCACTAGGAATATGTCATGCATGTAAAACCACTCATTGTTACTTCTCTGTGAACACGCGGGCGAAGCCGCGAGTAATAGCTAGTTAATAAATAAAAAGCTTAATATGAGTACAATTTTAATTATTTTCTCTTCCTTAATGCTAACCTCATTGTCAATTTAGAAAACTTACAAGTTCCTTAATGTGAATGTTACATGTAAAGTTGATTAAACAAGTGCTTGTCAGGCCAAGCGCAATGTAGGGTTCTGAAGTAGTAAGTTTATCGACTATTACTTATTGACTACATAAAATAACATAGCCGGAATAGTTTTTCTTGCAAATTCATCATAAACTATTTTTCACAATTGTTTCACTTGTCCAACTCTAACCGTTTAGCCAGCAGGGCCCCCCTACTTGACTCTAACCAAAATTAGCTCTTTAAAGCCAAATATTTTGCAAACGAACCCCTTATTCCAAAAATGGTCTTTGAAGAACCATAATATTTTTGGAATTCCTTTTCAACGATACCCCACACTATAGGGTACACGAAGAATAAAAACATCATCCTCACAATAGCTGTAGGGGAGGTACCCTGAAAAAAAAAAGTTTTTCAGTATTTTATTCCAGTGTTCTGGAGTTTTAATAAATAGGTATATTCATGTCAAATTACAGCTTTCTAGCACTAAGGGTCTCGGCGCTTTACTTCGGACAGACGGACGGACATGACGAAACTATAAGGGTTCCGATTTTACTTCGGAACCCTAGAAAGATATTAATAATTATTATTCTTATGGATTTTCATCATAGATTAGTCGATAACTAGGCTAACTAGTTTTATATGATTCGTGTCCATTACTGGGTGTCCATGACTGGGGTATGTCCATTACTGGGTGTCCATGACTGGGTTTTTGCTGTCCATTACTGGGTAAAAAAATGATAATTTTTATTTGTTAATTAAATTTAAACCAATTACAATATCTCACGCGTGACACAGCAGAAATGTTGAATAAGAACAGGACTTTACACTTTAAATACTTTCAGGTTCTGAACTTTCACAATATAGGTAAAATTTCACAAATACCACAAATTTGCTGTTAAACCGTCCATAATTGGGGTGTTTACCTTATCTGTTATGTAAAATATACGTAGCATTAAATAAACATTTTTACAAGTTCAAAATGTATTGCGACCACAAAGCGAATACCAACATCCTACAACTTACACAATTTTATAAACATATATAATATTTTTTTTACTTCATAGGTACTTTTATAAATAATGTATATGATCCACTATCGTGGACCCCCATTTTCATTTCATGGACCCCCAAATTTTTTTTCGCTGACGTAGACCCCTTGCAGGTTGTCATAGACCCCTAGGGGTCGATATAGACCACTTTGGGAATCACTGTTCTAGACCAACCAACCTATTCACTAAGAATAGAAGTTAGTTAAAATCCGATCTTAATCTGAATATTTAGATTGATACTAGACTGATAATAGAGACTATAGTTCTAGAGACTAGAGACTATAGTCCACTCCCAATAACAATACCTAGTAGATGAAGTAGGTACCTACATCATTTGATCGTTTAGCAAAGTTTCCAGAAATGTTTTGGGGTGAAATAATAAGCCAGTAGCTAAAAGCTTTATTAAAAGCATTCTCGTCTAATTGGTTGAAATTTGAGGCACGTTAATATTCACTTAACGCCCTAGATATCCTGTAAAGAGCTGGATCGAATTCATAGGTGGGGCTTGATATCGATAGTGTACTTGTCCTTCAGGTAGATTTCTTCTCCAAAGGCCAATTTCAATATTCTATCTATCCTCAACTCAGTTGCCTTGCCTTGCAACTGTCAAAAAGTCAATAGGTCCTCAGATTAACTATAATCAGAGGTAAGTACATAATCATCAATACATCTGGTAATTTGCTCTTCAACATACACAGGCATTCTTATGTGATTAGAAAATAGAAAATCATAATTTAAAATTATATGTAGATATTTTAACGACTACATCAACGGCGTTTGTTCACTTTTTATCTTGGAAGGTATAAGGTACATTTATGTAAACAGGTTATGACATATTGACTATTAAAATGTGCCTAATAATAACCAACAATAAAGATTACAGCTTGTTTCCTACTAAAACACGTAAAGTTGAGAAAAAAAGCTATTTTACAATCAAGGTTACGTTTACTCGCGATGGCCGGCCTACATGCGTAGCGTCATTGTTATTTTTGGATAAATGATGGCTTTGAAATTTATAGAACCTACGAAATTAAACGAGTAGTTATAAATCACTTAAACCTATACCCATACGTATACCTACCTAATCTGAACTTCAAAAAAATATTTCCTAGAAATCTAAATTAAATTCTGATAGATTCTGAGAGACCTTACAGACGGACTTACTATCCAATACTATCCATCCATTATGCAAGCCATACCGGCCTTTCAATTGTCAAAATCTTAACTTTATAAAGTTAGTTATTAGTTTATTACTCTACGGACTCTACCTATACAGTGTGGCTGTGGACTCTACCTACTTACTAAATTAACCAGAAAATTATGGATAGCGGATAGATAAATAATTGAAAACGGATCATACATATTTGATGTGAATTTTGGAGTAAATTTTATTTATTGAATCATCTTTTAAAATATATTTTATATTATGCAACTGCAATAATTGCACTGTCCACTTATATTACATTACAACGTAATGAGATCTTATAATAATTGTTCTACAATAGTTTCAAGATACATTCGGCTAAATTCAACTTAATTGTGCGTACGATCGTTTAATCGATTCTTGTGATGATGTCATAGGTATACATATACCAACACCGACTCAGGGATACGATACGAGTGAAACGACCCGCTTCCCTTAGTGTTCCCATGAGGTAACACGTTTTCGGATATTCAGGAGACTATACTATACTAGATATACACGATAATATAATAATTACTTTTTAACAAAAAATAAAACCAACGAAAAAAAAAACTGAAAAGCAAAAAATAAAATAAACCATTTAGTATTATAAATTAAGATCCGAAATTAACAGTAAATAAATAATTTTGAGACCGTGCCAAACAAACAACCAAAATTAATTACATAGAATTCATAATATTATGAGGGCAGCGGCATGCGATGCACACGGTAGCAGCAGCGCGGCGCACATCTTTTCGCCGTTAGTTTTTTCATTGGTTTGGCACCGCCTCAAAATTATTTATTTACTGTTAATTTCGGATCTTAATTTATAATACTAAATGGTTTATTTTATTTTTTGCTTTTCAGTTTTTTTTTTCGTTGGTTTTATTTTTTGTTAAAAAGTAATTATTTTTTAATTTTTAGTTGCTATAATACTTATAATTAATAATAAATTATTGATTTTATGAATTATTGATTCAGTTACCAGGTAAAAATGTAGTAGATGAAGTATCAATCATCCCCTATTTTCGTTCCTATAGGGGTAAAATTTTGTTTTGAAATTTAAACAAGAGTAACCTCAAGGTATACACTATTCAAAAAAAAAAGAATCATCGAAATCGAATCATCCAGTACAAAGTTATTGGGGTTAACATGTAAAAATTCCGGGTAAAAAACGGATGAATAATCAATCATTCCCTATTTTCGTACCTTTAGGGTGGGAATAAAATTTTCAAAAAAATATGGGACCAACTTCAGGACATACCCTATCCAATAAAAAAAGAATCATCCAAATCGGACCACCCTGTGCCGATTTCTGCGTGATCATACAAAAAAAAAAAAAAAAAAATACGTGTCGAATTGAGAACCTCCTCCTTTTTTTTTCGTCGGTTAAAAATCATTAACATGAAGATAGGCAAGGGTGGTATCAGGAGACACAATAGTGTCTAGTACAAGTACACTCACACATCACACTCAAAAAATGTCACTTGACGCTATAGTCTCTTTTCCCGAAACCTAGTGTGACGTCACGAAACAAGCCGTCACGAAATTTTTAACTGCATATTTTTAATTATTAGCGAAACTTCAACACTTTATAAATTAACATATCAAAATGATTATAATTTGTTTGCTTATAACACTAAAAATTATTTCGATCTTTCAATTATTTAATACTTTACAACAATAAAAAATTTGGCCCGGTCCCTTTTTGGAATCTGAACAGCCTAAATTACTAATTTCGGGTGAATTTTTCCTAGAAGGTTGGTATTGAAATTTCTTTTTTTTTTCTTCGTACATGGCATTGGCGTATTAAATATTTCGATAATAAATGGCTGTGACCACAGACACATGCTTAGTAAGTAGATAGCGTATACAGACTATACATTGAGTGCTTGCTTCAAGGATATAATAGTCAAACTGGATCACAATCTTCGAAGGTACCTGAAGATGGATGACGACACAATTGACCATTTTTCTATTGAGTTTATGTTATCTATAGTCCCAGGATATATTATTCGATGGTTTTCAAATATTTTTATAATTGCAGTGCACTTAAAAAATAGATGTAGGTACCTTAATAAATACTATCGTTTCATTTTATTATTACCTTACACACAAATAATCATATTAATATAAAAACACCAGTTTTCATATTATAAAGATAATTTTGAAGAAATTATTAAAAATACTAGCTGACCGGGCAAACATTGAAATGCCTCATAAATTATATCTAGATATAGGGACACCCTAATCACAACCCTTGAGTTAATACATATTTTAACATCCCTTACTTTCACCCTTAATGGGATTATTGTCCAAATAAACTTGTCACAATACTTTTGTTTTTACAGGTCTGATAAATGATCAATTAATCATCGACAGCCGAGTGTAGAAAATAATTAAAGTACTAATATCGCTATTAAAAAATAGGGGTTAGTGGTAGAAGGGTAAAATTAAGAATTGAATGTATTTTTAATGCCGAATTATAAGTAAATTGAAATAAAAAAGTTGTCCAGAAAACAAAAAAGAATTTGGTGTGGAGAAATTCACTGGTATGAAAGGTATGAGACATAGTTTATGTCCTACTAGCTTTTGCCCGCAGCTTCGCCCGCGGTAGAGATCGATTCTTTACAAATCCTACTTACTTTTACTTAGTTAGATTTTGTTGCATATGACTTAAGTAAACATGTATCATTTGATAGCGTGATTCAGAACTTGCAAATGAATTTTACTAACGCCATCTATTAACAACATCTGGAACTAAATATCTAGCAACTAACAAAATATCGATCTTCCTATGGGGATGTATTACCGCGGTAAAAAGTAGCCTACGTTACTCTCCACCCTCCTCACTATCTCCCCACACAAAAACCATGCCATATAACAGCGTCGCTGCGACGTGAAAGACGAACAAACAAACAAACACACTTTCACATTTATAATAATAAATAAGTATTTATATATGGATTTTCAGACCTACTGAATATACACAAAGTCAAACCGTTTCGGAGGATTTTTGTTACTACCACTGTGACATATTATACATAAATATAAATCAATTGCTGTTCGTTTGTCTCACTAAAACTCAAGAATAGCTGGACTGATTTGGCTAATTTTGATCTTGAAGTTGTGGAACTTCAGGGAACGTTTAAATTAAACGGTGAAAAACATAAATAATAAGTAACGGAAAATACTAAGAATCTGTATATGTAAAAACCAATTGCTGTTCGTTAGTCTCTCTAAAATTCAAGAATGGCTGGACCAATTTGGCTAATTTTGATCTTGAAATATTTGTGGAACTTCAGGGAAGGTTTAAACTACCTCTCATAACGAACAGAAATTGGGATCGTGGTCAAGGATTAACTTATTGTAAGAAAAAATTGATTTATATACCTATAGATTAGATGTTCATCATCACGTCTTCAGACCCTTCGAAGTTCGAAGTCAGTAATCCAGTTATACTATTATATCCATGTCGACGCCTCAGTAAATAATGTTGGTAGCATTGAAATAGGAGTTTAAAAATTTTGTTGTTTTGTTTGTTTTATTTGTGATTATAAATAACAGTGATTTAGAAAAATTAGAGAACAGAAAATAAAAATACAAATACAAACGCCAACAGTTAAAAACAAGCATCGCGGGCAGATCTACTAAATAGGTACAAAAATTTCAAAAATTACATTAAATAATGATAGGTCTTGCACTTTTTGTCGAAAGTGTTAAGCGTGTTTATTAGATAATAAAATGTCTGTAAAATATGTTTTCCCATAGAAATTAATCGGTTTCTATGGAAATAAAAGCAAAAATATTTTACACTTTTGAATTTCGCACTAAAACGCTACTGTCCTATCATTGATGTGCATGACGTCACTTTCCACTGTCATACACACTGCTTGTAGCTTGTAGCAGAACCTATTCAATGTAAATAAAAAAAGATCAAAAATGTGTGCAATTACTAATTGCATTGCCTAATTTCCAATTAGGTATTATCAATACTGTCCAGTGCCATTGTGTGAAAACAATACAAATAGGACACCTGAGAAATTAATTTTATTTGTGCCTCATGACATAAATATGCGAAAAAAGTGGATGCAACTTGCCAGGAGAGATTGGAAAGACCAATCAATAAAATCAAAGATTTACTTTTGCGAAGATCATTTTGATGTAAGTATGCATTACAGTATACAATAGGTACTCATTTATCTATAATCTACACTACATTACACGACATTGCTGTACGCTAACAAGAGTACCTACCTACTGTTTACTTTGATTAGATGTTATGTTTAGAATGTACATATTTATGTGCCTTGGATTATGGTAATAGGCTGATGAGATTTTTATTTTTATTTTCAGCTACCTATTGGTATGGAGAATTTCTTGCAATACAAAATACAGGGCTATATCAAGATTCGTATGAAGGATGAATATATGCCTATCAGCCTGATAGAAAGAGAACAGCGCCAAGTGCCAATCGTGATGTCGTGATAATAACTCAAAAGGCAAAGAAAGACATTAGTTGAAGAGGCTTTAAAGGATGCAGCAAATAAAGGAACATTTCAATGTACCGAAGTTAGTAATTCCTATTTTTGAAAGTGTTTATTTTTTTACAATAAGAAGGAATTAATCTTATTTAATGTATCTTATCTTCAAAAAATATGTTGTAGATCACTGAGCTTTTATATTCCATTTTCTACATATTTAATTCTGTTAAATTTATTCTATTTGTTGTTCTTTGTTTTAGATTCAATACAAAGCAAAGAAGAACTTGAAAAAAACATAGCAACTCCTGCAGGAAACCCCTCAACATCACAGAATAAGTCTGTTAAAGTACATAATATATATTATTATATATAATAAATATAGGAGTAAATGAATTCAATCTAACATTAAACACAGCGGTTTCACCTATAAAGACATGCACTAAAAATGAGTGTTATTTCTATTACTGCTAAAAGGTTTAAAAATACTGAGACCCCCTTCTGTACCTCGTGGACAAAAATTAAAGAACAAGTTAGTGAAACAAAGCAGATTGCAAGCATTATTTCATGTCGAAAGAGTAATAAGAGTTTCAGAATTTGCAATGTTTGTTATATTTAGTATTAAATACAAACTTATTGTCTTTAATATATGACATTCTGATAGTAGTATGTACACCTGTTTTACAAGATAGTCTCATACAGTATTTTTTTAATATTGTTAATATGGGGCTATGTGGTTATCAAATAAAACATTTTGGAAAGTAAACAAAAGTTCTTTTATTAATTTACATGTTAATTTCAAACAGGATCTTATGAGGAAATATAAAGCCCATACAAACATACTTTTCTGTTTCCTCTCTGGATATTAACATTACAGCAAATATGTTTTGGAAAACAATACATCACTGTCTGCCGTGTCAGTATGTTTTGTTTTTTTAAATAAATTAATTACTATAGAAGCTTCAAAAACGGTCTGATGATGAACAGGTATTTCTTTTTCAGATTTACTTGCTTATATTGAGAAAATTTTCACTATCATTCACAGACTACTCACTACATTCACTATCAAATATATTTTTATATTTTATGGACAAAAAATGCAGACAGGTTTCTAATAGCATCCGTCTCATAATTCAGCTGTTACTTCAATAATCGACAATTTTTTGTGCCTCTTTTCTTTGCTTCTGCTAAAAATAATTTTAAAACTTCATTGTCACTTGTTTGGGTAGAGCCTACTGTAGATTTGTTTCCTGTCATCTCTCGTGCAGTGACAAATTTCATTGTCCGACCAACCTGAGCAAGTTTTGGTTTGTTCCAATAACATTGAACAGATGTACATGAATGTTCCTCGGATCTTCTATGTACCCACATTAAAAAGGCCACTGAGTGCTTGCTCCTCCTTCTGATGCAACACAGTCATGACAAGTCACAATAACTACTTGCGTGTTACAGACTGTAATGTTGTACTTCTTTTGTGGACTTTGTGTTCTGGACACATTTTGCATTTTACGATACACAAATCATTTTCTCGGCGCAGTTGCACGTAGCCTATAGCGTCATCTCCATATTATTATGTCTCTCTAGAAGATCTAAAAGAAAAAACATAACGGGTAAAGCCTTTATAAAGTACAGATAACCTCGAAATAAATACACGAACTTCAGAAATTATTTCTTGTATTTAATACTTTTATATTGGTATAATTAAACTTACGTGACAGCTAAAACATTTCTGAATTGAATTCATCAGCTCGAACGAATTGGTTCTCCATCGAAAATGTTCTAATAGCATTTGCGTAACTTCAATTCTCCCCAGAAAAAAATATTAAAAACTCTAAATACACATAAAACAGTGTTACCAACTCTTAAAAAATATTTACCCCTAAAACTAACTCAAAAACCCCTAAAATCGGCCAAATTTCTTGGAAATCCCCCTAAAATTTTTTTTTTGGAAAAATAGTAAATATTAATTAAAAATATATGTTTATTTATAAATTATGCATGTATTTCTATGCCTTTAGTAAAATGAATTATAATATAAAATACGGTGATAATAATATTTTTTTTGTTTCTGCATTCATTGCCATTTGGTTCATTAATTGGACTTATAAATTCTTAGTAATAAATCAATTCCTAGTACAATATCGATTTATTTTATAAGGTAAATTCACAAATACTCATTTTTGGATTTCTCTTTTTCCAGATTGCAGATTAATCTATCCTATTTTTAAATGCCAAAAGTCCCAGTCTCCTTTGATTGGCTAATTTGTTCCAGAGCCTCTTACATCTTTATTTTGATCAATAAATAACAAATATGAAGTGTCACAAAAAAACCCCTAAAAATAACCCTAAACATATTAGACCCCTAAAAAAATCCCATTTTACATATTTACCCCCTAAATTTGGGGGGAAAACCCCTAAGTTGGTAACCCTGACATAAAATTGCGAGATTTTGTAAGTTCCATCAAAGGTGACAATTGAATTTGTTTGATTGTCAGTTGACACTGACAGTTACTAATATCAAACCACAGAGTACTTAATCACTATGGATCAAACTAGGATGATCTATGTCGTTTCGTTTCTTCATGATTTTGGTTTACAATTAATGTTATTATTAGAAAATATGCTTTCAAATGAAATATAAATTACGGCTGTACAAATTTCTTCGGAATAAAGTACCACTTTTGAACATCTCCTTTTCCATAACTTTATCGCTGTAACTCCATTAATTAATATTGCTTGTTTTCTCGCTTATATGCAATAATTACATTTTCTTATTATGATTGAGAAATAATCTGAATCAAAATAATGATTATTGTACACTAAACAAACAACCAAACAGCTATGCTATCTATAGCACGACAGCAGTCAGCACAGCAAGTAAACTACAGTCAGTGTTGCCAGATATTTTTTCTCGAATAGCCTTGCCGGAG
Source organism: Thymelicus sylvestris (assembly GCA_911387775.1). NCBI lineage: Eukaryota > Metazoa > Arthropoda > Insecta > Lepidoptera > Hesperiidae > Thymelicus > Thymelicus sylvestris. The sequence continues at coordinate 11,990,522 of OU426895.1, forward strand.
TGCGCGTGTAGCCCCACCTAGGGTTCGAAGTATAGGGGCAAAAAAAAGTTTTTTTAGTCCGAGCGCTTTTATATTAAATATATTGGCAGCACTGGACACGGCCCATGGTACACTGAATATAGCCGATCGGCTACGTGTAGCCAACGGTTAATATATGACAGCCGCTCGGTAACGAAAATAGCGCCCCATTGGCGCTTAATAGCCCCATCAGGCAACACTGACTACAGTATAAGTTTACTATGTATAATATAAGTTATAACCATAGAGTAACTTTGCATAAGGCCAGCCACTCACTGGTGACTTTTGTCACCGTAACTTTTTGTCACTATCTCTTATGCTAAGCGCAGATTGAGATTTTTGTCTCGGAGACTTGACAGTCGGGTGACAGTCACGTCACTAGATGCTGCCGTCTGCTAGAAACTAGGTATTTGTCACCGTGCTGTCATGTCACCATAGTCTGCGCACTCCCATATCTTCATAGCACTCGACTGGGTAACAAAAAGTCTCCGAGACAAAAAGTCTCAATCTGCGCTTAGCCTTACTGTCACCCACGATGCGCCCACTTGAATAGTCACTGACAGTGTTGCCAAGTCAGTGAACCAAGAAATGGCTAAAAACTTTTAAAACGTGGCAAGAATGTCAAAACTTCGTACCCTTTAAAGTGGCAAAAAAAAATTTACCCTCTTTTTGGATCAGGAGTTAAAAAAACACCATCAAACAGTTATCTTTTAATAAAATAAAACTTTGGAACATAAATTATTTGTATACCTACGATTGTATTACGATTAAATCAAAAATCATTAATTTGACGTAGATGGTTCTGGTTCTGGGACCAGGAAAGAATATTTTTCTTGTTTACCGATTTGGCTTAAAAGTCATAATACTTCCAGCGGTATTTGGTAGGTATCTTCATTAAATGCCATTCTATTCATTAATTGGACTTATTAATTCTGACAAATAAATCAATTCCGATTATAATATCGACATAATATTTTGTAAGGTAAATTCACAAATACTCCTTTTTGGATTCCAGTACAGGCAGTCCTCGTACTTACGGCATGTTAGGTTCTCGAAATACGCGACGTAAATCAAAACGACGTAAGTCGAGACATATTTTTTCATATTATGTTTACATGTAAAACTCAAGGGTTAGGATCCACACGGACTCGAAATTAAAAAAAACTGCATTTATAACAAAGGATATACATACTTTATTATCAAAAGTAAGTTCTTAAAATAATTATATGCACATATTATGAAATTGCTAGTTATTTTTCCTATGCCGGAAATCGAAACAAATGACGTACCTATGTTTGAGGAATAGTGTCAAAACATTGTTGGACGTAACTTGAAACGACGTAAATCGAAACGACGTAAGCCGAGGACTGCCTGTATTCCAGATTGCAGATTAATCTGATCTATATATAACTAGTCCAGCCATAAGTTCTGTTACAAATGAAAATGTTTTTTTTTAATGAAGTAATGTAATATTAATAAAATTTATACCTACATATTTATTAAAGTCTCAGCAAAAAATAAAAAAAATATTCTATTCGAAATGGCCACCTTTGGCTTTTATACAGGCCTTTAATCTGTTTTGCCACGAATCTATGGATTTACGCACTGTTTCCAAGGGAAATTTCGCCACTGCTTGCTCCAAAGATTTTTTAAGAAAATCAATGTCGCCGTGTCGTTTAGAGCAGGCCATGTCCTCTAAAACTGACCATTATTTGTAGTCTAAAGGGTTGAGGTCTGGGCTAGATGAGGGCCGGTCTTCAGCTCTTATAAAGTCCGGAAAATTGGTTTCAAGCCAGGCTTGGGTAGTTCGTGCCTTGTGACCAGATGCAGAGGCCTGTTGGAAAGTCCACGGTATATTTTTAAAAAGAGTATTGCTGAGAGGTTTCACAACATGATCCAAGACTGTATCTTGATACACTTTGGCTGAAGTTTTCACTCCTTTTTCACAAAAATGCAGTTTTGTGACTCCTTGATAAGACACGCCCCACCAAACCATCACTGACGCAGGATGATGACCACGTTGTACCTTCCCGACCACTTGAGCAGCTTCTTTAGAACTGTGAGCGTCCACTTTATCATTTTGCTTATTGTAGTGTTCTTCAATCGTGAAAATTTTTTCATCGGTAAAGAGGATATTTCTGTGCCTTTCACCTGCGTATCGCGACAGAAGGCGTTTTGATCGATCCACTCTCTTTAATTGTAAAGATTGATTTAGGGCATGTCCTGTTTAGCGACGATAAGCACCGAGCTTCAGGTCTTGTTTTATAATACGCGACAGAGTCCTAGCGGGAATCTTCATTTCTCGCGATAAGATTTTTTGCTTCCTAATGGGGTTTCGACGAATTCTGGCTTTAACAGCATTAACAGCCTTTGTAGTTCTAACAGCACGCGGCCGCCCCGATCTTTTCTGGTCTTCGACAGACGAAGTGTTGTTGTATCTGTTGATTGTACGATATACGAACATACGGCTGATACCAAGTTTTTGAAGTGTCTGGAATATGACCGACGGCTCCATACCCACTTTGTGCAAGGCGATCACTGCAATCCTATTTTCTTTAACACCCCATTCCATATTGTAATTTGATAATGAACACGAAAAAGTATGTGAAATGGCGCGATATCGAAAGAAGTTTTTAAAATAATATACGTGTTCCAAATTCAAAATAATTAAAAAGCTGAAAAAAAGAAAAGTTTTTATGATGTAACAGTATTTATGGCCAGACTAGGTATAAAATTGAAAAGAGATACACTGATTAAACAAAAAAAGCGGCCAAGTGCGAGTCGGACTCGCCCATGAAGGGTTCCGTAGCAGCAAGTAACATAATATAAAAGTTCTTGAAGTTCGTTGTAACATTGGTCGAGGTAAATTGCGGTTTACGATTTATGACGTATTAAAAAAAAACTACTTAATAGATCTCATTCAAACCAATTTTCGGTGGAAGATTGCATGGTGATGTACATCATATATTTTTTTTAGTTTTATAATTTTCTTATTTTAGAAGTTACAGGGGGGGGGGACACACATTTTACCACTTTGGAAGTGTCTCTCGCGCAAACTATTCAGTTTAGAAAAAAATGATATTAGAAACATCAATATCATTTTTGAAGACCTATTCCTAGATACCCCACACGTATGGGTTTGATGAAAAAAAATTTTGAGTTTCAGTTCTAAGTATGGGGAACCCCCAAAATTTATTGTTTTTTTTCTATTTTTGTGTGAAAATCTTAATGCGGTTCACAGAATACATCTACTTACCAAGTTTCAACAGTATAGTTCTTATAGTTTCGGTAAAAAGTGGCTGTGACATACGGACGGACGGACGGACGGACTGACAGACAGACAGACATACAGACATGACGAATCTATAAGGGTTCCGTTTTTTGCCATTTGGCTACGGAACCCTAAAAATCTCAGAAACTACCGAACCGATCATGATGTTTGGCAGGGAGATAGCTTAAGCTAAGGAGACGTCAGCTAAGAACGGATTTTTGGAAATTCATCCCCTAGGGGGTAAAAATACGCTATGGAGGTCATTTTTCATTTCATTTTTCATGGAGTCATTATTTTCTCTGAACAAACGTGGAAATACGTAAATCATGTTTTGAGACTTGCACTCACAACTTTTCGATTTTAGCAGGGAATTACGTATTAACGATGACGTGATGGTGTAGTTTTTGATGCAACTCGCACTAATCACCACATGAATACATAATGGTAACTTCATACTATCGCCACGCGCGAGAACACTACTACATGCACAGCTATGTGTGCGTGACCTATCACCGACAAGACGGGGCAGCGTGCGCCGACCAATCAACTAACGCGCCGGCGGCGCCCGCTCGGGTACAGTAAGGTGACAAGTTCAGGTGTGCCAGCGGCGGTGACACGGGTGACGTTTTGTGATGACGCGACGTATTGTTTTTAAAGATGCCAAACTGTTGAACTGTTTGTTTAAATAGGTACCTAATGGGAAGAAAACCAAATAGATTTCTTTATTTGTATATCCAAAGGATTTTGACAAGTAATAATAGTACACATTTTTATGATTATTAAAGAAGACTAATAGTAGAAGAATTTAGTTAATAAGTAGGTACCTAATATCCAAAATAATTAAAGTGGCGATAAGGTTATTATTTATTATTCTTATCGTTTAAGTTCGGTTTACATGTATTAAGTAGTTAACTAAATTTTAAGCAAATTAATACGTGTAAACGGACAATTTAGTAGTTTAGTAATCAAGTAGACAAGTAATTGAGAAATTTTTCTATTTTCTGTTAATAAGGTGGGCGGGGCTTATTACTATATTAACCTATACATACCAATTACTCGATTTTGAAATGTGACGTCACGAAATTTAGGACCCCCTCCCACCCCTTATTCTGTTTAAATAAAATATTTTGTTTCGAAAGTGTTTTTTTCATTTCTAACAATAAAGTGTAAGTACCTACTTAATATTAAACGAACTGTTACATAGTCAACTATTTCATCTTTCAAAACTACACCGTTTTTAATATACCAAAATTTTAAAACGGAACACATAATAATAAAATAATGGCCACACAATTACTGTCCATCCGTCTGACCGTCTGTACTCATTGCTGACTCTCGCTCGATACGTAGGAACTTGCCCATTTTATTTTTATTTTCAGTAACCAAGTGAAAGAAGGTATGAATTTTTGTGTCTGTTAGGAAGTTAACATTCTGGTTGTTATTTATTCATGTGCTAATCACAGCAAGTGCCACTGTACCGTAATCTGTCCATGGAGGATAGAGTAGAAGGAGAGCCATCTCTGTTTATGAAAAGTGTCCATAAAGACGGTTCCAATTACGGATAGCGCTTTGTTCGAATATCTATTTTTCAGACACTAGCGCCATTCATCACGGGTGACGCTGCGGATGCACTAAACTCTATCCACAAAATCACAAATCATAAGAGACTAAAATGACAACCACTAATGTTAAAGTTCGAAATAATGATACCAACTAAATTTGTGCGATCTACTTCTCCGGGGTTTTGAATCGTAAACTCTGTCGTAAAAATAGTGACATATCAGAAGCGACACTCTTAACTAGGTAGATATGAGATATTTAGTATTTGGCTAAATAGTAAAATTAGCTGAATACCGAATGTAACTATAGCCAAATACTCATTCTTGTAAGCAAAATAACTTTTAAATTCAGTTAGTAAGGGTAAATATATTATGTAATAACTAATAACCAACCATGTAAACTTATTTTTATATTAGTTTTAGGGACTCTTCAATAATTATACAAATAGTCGACCCACCATGAAAGCTACGAATACTTTTCCGATTTACTTTCCGGTTTAAATTAAATATTAAAGGTAAACATTTTTGGCCTTGACGTATCGAGAGTAGATAATTAAAGCACAACCTCAACCGCTTCGCGGTACAAGGCGTGCAATATTTGAAAAAAAAAAGTACTTTACAAAAAGATATGAAATCCGAACAAAAACAGTTTCACTGTAAAAAAACCGTACAAGTACACTTCAAATTATAGTTCTATACAAAAATGATGATTAATTTTGTACAAAAAATTATGAAATCAAAAAACCCAAGTACATAACCGTTTTAGATTAGAAAAAAAAATTTGCTGGAAAAAGTAAAAAAAAATGGTGTACTTGGTGTGCATAATACTTTATAGTGCGCGCTTATTTCAAAATAATCTTCAGTTGAAATTTAAAAAATCCCCAACAGTTTTATTTACACTAAACATAGATAAGAACACTCGATTAAGTCACCTTTCAGCCAAAAAGACGAGATCAAAATCGGTTCATCCATTTGGGACATACAGATACACAGACACACAGATACACCGATACACAGACACGTCAAACTTATAAAATCCCTCTTTTTTTCATCGGGGGTTAAAAAGTTTTAAAAAATATTTTCCAAATTCAGTGGCGTATGGTACAGCCATACAAACCGAAAAGCCCAGCTTACTATCATTGCTTTACGATCATCGCTCTGCAGCTATTAAATATTAAACGTATGGAATGGAGTGTTCTGTGTTGTCGGGCCAAAGATCCCGAGATCCTGGTTTGTACGACACAGCTGGGCTTGCCTTGTTCTGACGGCCTAGGCTTCCAATGTCAAGTCAGATCGAAAATCATAATTATGCACACCAAGTACACCATTTTTTTTTACTTTTTCCAGCAAATTTTTTTTTCTAATCTAAAACGGTTATGTACTTGGGTTTTTTGATTTCATAATTTTTTGTACAAAATTAATCATCATTTTTGTATAGAACTATAATTTGAAGTGTACTTGTACGGTTTTTTTACAGTGAAACTGTTTTTGTTCGGATAACAATAACTAAAATTAAAAGGAGACTCCAGTGTTTCTAGGGTTAACGTACCTGAAAAGGAAGAAACGGAAGCACTTAAATTGTTTGTCTGTCCGTCCGTCTGTCTATCTACGTCTGTGTATCTATCAGTTAACCTTTGTCTTAGGAGCATTGGAGGTATCATGTTAAAATTAATATCCAATGCTCAGGTCTGCAATCTTGGACCTGTGAAAAATCAAGCATCTAAGTGATCACACACAAGATTTCAAAGGGTACGGCCGTTTTGTGCGGCAAATGACTTTATTTTAACAATTCATGGTACCTATACCTACAATTTTTTTTTCTAACACAGAGAACATTTTTGACGTGATAACGTCTATTAAAACGTTGAACGCCGGGTGCACGCACGAAAAAGCATGACTCAGTGTCGCGTTCCGCGCGAGCGAGAGCGCGGAACAAGCGATAGAGAGACACGAAGCGCTCATTTTTATCTATGAAAGTATGCAATCATTTTATCAATGTTTTGTCATGACGTTGTCACGTTAAACTACCGTCCGTAAACCGACTTCACAGACAACCATTTTTTTCTTATAACCAAAATTAAAAGCAACAGATTCACATCAGCGTATTCAAGAATCAAAACGGTAACAAAAGTAGGTAGGTGGGTCAATTTCAACAAACACGGATTTTGCCTAATTACAGTGGCGAATTTAAATTTGCTGTTTTTGATAAAAAATTTTGGCTTAAATAATAGGTACATATTAGTACTACTTAATCATATACTAGAGATCGAAAAAAATTTATTAGTTCATGAGATATTTCCATTTGAAATTATCAAATGCCACCGAAATTATTAAAGGACCAACGGAATAAAAATCCGAGCCACCGAAATTGATTAAATTTAAACCTGCTGTTTCTAATACATTTTATTTGGCATAAATAATATGTAAATAGTAATAATAATTAGTCACATAGTAGAGATCGAAAAAAAAATTATTAGTTCCGGAGATATTTTCAAATTACATCATCAAATGCCACCAAAATTAGGACCACTGGAATTAGAATCTAATCCACCGAAATTGATTATGCCAATGAGGAATAATAAAGGCAAGATCATCTAATACTTTAAAAATACATTTTGAAGAGTAGGAGTCTAGATGAATGGACTCTTTTTAGCGGTGATTAGACACGCTTGTGTTTCTGTGGCCTATTAGACCAGTGCCGATAGCTTCAAAAACAGTAAAAAGTGAAAAAAATATATATAGTAGGATGAAACCCATTGCAAAAAGAAGAGGATATAACAAAAATTAAAGGAAAAATAATTTACGGGCGATCTAAGGTCGGGAGGGGGGATGGGGGGTTTAAGGGTAAAAAACGGCTTATCTCGATTTCCAGCAAAACTACAAGTCAAAATTTATGTGAAAAATTCAAATAACCAAGTTTTTGGTTTTTTATTTTTATCTTTTACAAAAAAAAAATTCACGAAGTTTAGTGAAAACTTACCATTGTATGTCCATAACATACTGTAATATTTTTGATTTAAAATATTTCTTTTTTCACCTTATTTTGACTTAACATCGAAAAAGCAACCTAATTTTCAATCGAAAATTCTCCCGTCAAAATATCTATTTAAAAAAAAAATCGGTGAGATTTTTGTTCGTTGGAATCTCTACTTTCTAACGGTATATAAAAAAACTATAAACTACTAACGACTACTACTACTACTTACTACTAACTATAAATTACTATGGTAAATGTTCTCAGAAAATGCAATGAAACGACAACTATTTTCGCATGTTTTTTGCAATCTTTATGTTTTTGTAATTGTTTTGTCTAACAAAGTAACATGAAATCTTACGTTTTTCGATTAATTAAAGTGTAAATTTTGATAAATTGAGAAATTTTTTTGCGAAAATAGTTGTCGTTTCATTTTCACCAAATTTCGTGAAAAATTTTTTTTATGTAAAAGATAAAATAAAAAACCAAAACTTAGTTATTTGAATTTTTCACATAAATTTTGAGGTTACGTAAAAAAAGTGTTATTAAAAAAGTTGTAGATCTTTTTATTACTTTCAACATTGCTATTTAACTTTTTTCTACAGGACTTGTAGTTTTGAAGGAAATTGAGATAAACTATTTTTTACCCTTAAACCCCGCCCTCCCCCACTTCCCGAGCTCAGATCGCCCGTAAATTATTTTTCAGTTAATTTTCGTTATATTCTCTTCCTTTTGCAATGGGTTTCATCCTACGATTATTTTTTTTCGTTTCAAAAATTATCGGCACTGGTCTATACACGTCCTTATGCGCTTTGATTTGCCACCGGAACCACCGAGATTAGGCCACCGGACTTAGAATTAGAGTCAAAACTTGAATTTTAAAGAACACCGTTATTCTCAGGTTAACTTTTATTTCACAATTATGGCCGAAAACCTTTAATGGAAGCCTCCATAAAATTTCTTGATAATCTGCTTTGTAGTTTTACTAATATACATGACATCGGAATTGGATGATTTTGTATTCCTGCGCCACCGCAGTGAGTACTTACGTGTTTGGCAGGAAAATTACGCGGCCAGTCGGTCATCCTAATACGCAGTTTGCAAGAGCACAACTGAACGGTGCGGGGAGAGCCAGTAAGGTGTCTTCCAAATCGTTTCGTAACAAGATATGAAGTGTACAAAATGCGCCACCGGTATTGCTTTTTTTTGTAGGACATTTTTAAAAGATGTTTTAAGAGCTGTTGCACTATCTTAAATTACTCCGTAAATATATATTAGTTGTGTTATTTAATGTATTTCTAAAAAATATTCCTTTTTAATAAAATTTATTTACCAAAAAAAATTAAATTTATAAAATATGTAAATAAATGGAGGTTGGACAGTACACCGGAATTAGATTTTAGGTCTTACATATTTTTTTATTAAGAATCTATGTATTAAATACATCTGAATACTTTGCTATCATGTAGATCACTATTTAAACTACCTATATAAAATTATACATAATTGTAGTTTACATCCACACATTAATTTTCAACCTCGCCGTGTCAAAAATGCACTTGGGAAATTCACCCAGGTACATTGCAAATTGCGTCGCCTTAGAATGTAGGTAAATCGTTTATTTACGTCCTGCGTCACCCAATATTGTGGCCCCACCAGCTATGATCTCATTCTTCGTCATTCACTACCCGCGAATCGCTCCAAAGCGCACGGGCCAGTCCGTGTAACTCACAACAACTCACACAGTCTCAGTGTAACCCCGCCCGAGCCGCCGGTGTTTCATCGCTATCGACAGTGTAAACAAAACAGTGTTCCATTTTCAAAATTTAAAATGGCTGTTAGCAGATTATCTATTGTCAAATTTGTGGAGCTCGTAAGTTATTTTTTTATTTAAGGATTCTTTATTTTAACGTTATTTCATTTATTTTATATTTAGTACGGTGCGTTCATCGTTACTACGCACTGCCGCTGCGTTGTAACGGTTCTTAGTCCTTGGGGATCAAAAATACGGCGTGGCTTGGCTTGGCTTGTTTGTATTGACTATTGTAGCGTCGCGTCGCGTCGGCCAGGTCCAGGGTGTACGGCAATATCTGTTGCTTTTTTATTTATTTGTGTTGATAACCTTCGGATTTCTATCGTCTGATGTTGATAAAATAAATATTTTTCTTTTGACGTTTACTTATTGGGGGAAATTGAGCGATAGTCGGTAAGCCTGCTGTATGTATCTGAATAAATGTTTAAAATATTACTTGGCTATTTCCTAGGGTCATATCAATGGTCATACTAATTCTCTGGGCCTTGTAAATTGTATGTAATCTACAAACTAGGTGTTGCAGAGCAACATGCGTTTCAGCTTAAAGTAGATATAAGACGTATGTTTCTCTCCATGGGCTTCAGTGACTAATTCACTTTTGAATTTTATACTTAAATAAAAATGTGGTTAACAAATATCGCGTATTAAACGACTACATTTCTAAAAACAAAAGTATAACCGAATGTTGACTTTCATTTTCATCGTTATCGGTGTATCAAAGTATTACTGGGAACCCAAATTCACAAGAAATGAATTGAATAACAAAACGTAAACATAGCTTTACCTTACGTTAGGGTTGCCAACCTCAAATTTAAAAAACCAGGATTTGAAGTTGAAAAACCAGGACAACTCAGTTTAAAAACAGGACGCAGTAATAGAGTTGCAATTAGGCCATGTGATATCGTAACTATACTCAATACCGGAATTGGTTTTCGATATTGACCCCAGATTCCGGAATTAGTTCCGATATTGGTTGTTGAAATAAAAAATTAAAAAAAAAACCCGCCTGCTATCAAAAAAAACTATTATGATACACTATTTTGAAAACTTTATAAAGAGCTCTTTAATTTGATACCCATATTGCATTATTCTATTTATTTTTATTTTTTGATAATTCAAACAATGGAATCTCACAGCCACCATATTTGTTTTTTTAACGTCACCTATCTCAGAACACTTGGGTTATCAAAACCAATCTAACGATACCTTAATTATCTAAGCGGTTTGGAAAATATGAGGTAATAAAGAATATTACATATATACAAACATACATCATATCCCTTTGGCAGCCGGGTAAAAAAAAAGTTGAGGATGAAATAAATGTTTTGAAAGTATGTTTTATGAACTTTTAATTATTTCATAAAAATTAAGATTTTAACAATATTAAAATTAAGATTTTTACTCACATTGAGTAAAATCTTAGTTTTTATACAGTGTTCAGTTTTCATTTAGGTTTGTTTATAAAGAGTTTCTTATACGTTTATCAAAATTACTTTAAGTAAATGTCTTCATAATTATCACAGTAAAACTAATACAATAAAACAAAAAGCTATATTGCAACAATAGCTCACTATCAATCACGATAACATTAAACATATAATTATGATAATAAGCAACAAATATGATAAAATACCGACCATAAAAGACCGAGTTCGGCACCATGGTTTCGTTGAAACCCGAAGTTCTGAGAGAAACTGAGACATACTACGGACGGTAGTATGCCTCCTCTCAAGCTCCAGCTCCCCGCGGGATGGTCGAACGAGCTAAGCTGACCTGATAGACACTACACAATCTATATCCCGGACGTCAGCCAGTATGACATTAGAGAGGCTTTCAAACAGCTTTAAAAAACAAGGCATCGGGAGATGACGGTATCACTATCGAGTTGCTGAGAGCTGAGAGAAACCCCTCCTAGTGGCTCTCCAAAAACTGTCTGAAGCCGTCATCCATACTGGAACTACCTTGGAAGACTACAGCTGCAGAGAGGTTTCAGGCAAGGGGACGGTTATATCCCTAAAACTGTTCAACGCTGCGATGGAAGACGTTTTCAAGCTGATGGAGTGGAAACGAAGTGGAATTAACATCAATGGCGAATACATCACACACCTGCGTTATGCCGATGACATAGTCATCCTGGCGAAACGAAAATAATGTTTGTCCATGTCACACGCGTACCGATTGTTGTTAACGGCGCTACTCTCAAAGTTACAGACGAATACATTTACCTGGGATATATGATATAAATGGGTAAATCGAACTTCGAGAAATAAGTCACTCATAGAATCCAAATCGGGCTGCGTTCGGGAAACTGCGTCATATCTTTGCGTCCAAAACATTACCTCAGTGCCTGAAGTCGAAGGTATTCGAGCAGTGTGTGTTGCCAGTGATGACACATACGGCTCCCGAGACGTGGTGCTTTACTGTCGTCCGAATCCACAAGCTCAAAATCATACAATATGCTATGGAGAGGGCTATGCTCGGTATTTCTAAAGAACAAAACCGGCTGAATTGTCAATGGTCTGGCCACATAGCTCAAAGGGCCGATAACCGTTGGGGAAGAAAGGTCCTCGAATGGCACCCACGTCTCGGAAAACGAAGTATAGGACGCCTCCCGACCAGATGGACTTACGTCCTGAAGAACAGTGGGCATCCGCGGGACTCAGAAGGCTCAGATTCGGTCATAGTGGCGCAAGTTAGAGGGGGCCTATGTCCAGCAGTTGACCTCTAAAGGCCGGTGGATGGACAGATGGATGCATAATAAAATAAATTATTTGATTAAAGTTTCATCGGATATGTTCATAATAGCATATTTTTAATATTTACGGATTACAACTAAATCTTTTTAAATCAAATGCTGCTTTTGAACACGACAAAAAGATTGATTTCATACAAATATTACAATTTCTTAGTCAGCTTATCTATAAAGGTAATAATGGTGGCGCGAGGGGTACACAAGGGATAGAGAGAATTGGATAATTGGGTGCCTTCAGAAATAAATAAACACTCGAAATATCTATTTTGTTTAGTAACAATGAATACCGGAGTTACGATATTGAAACACTCAGTTCTGGAACTGAAAAATTGTCAGAGATTCCGGAATTGCGAAATCTCGGAGTTCCGGTATCCATGCCCTACTTGCGAGCCGTGAGGCCACCCGTAACGTAAAAAATTTTACAAGAGGCACACGAATTTTAAAATTTAAAAACCCAGGACGCTGCTTAAAAACTATCCAGGACGTCCCAGGACACTACAAAAACCAGGACATGTCCTGGGAAAACAGGACGGATGGCAACCCTACCTTACGTACCTACTATCGTTTAATTCATTTAGCCATGAAATGTAATAAAAAATCATTTCTTATTCATCATCATTATGTTATTGTCATTATATGTACCACTATATGCATCAACTCATTGTTAATATACAATCAGTCCATGTACGAATACAATAGTCGCGTGCTATTGTTTACGACAGAAATGAATTTTATTTTACTCATTTTCATGCCCCACAACTGTGCTATCGTCTAATCGTCTCTAGCATGTTAAGTACTAATTAACGTTCGGTTGCTCACGATTAGTCACAAAGTGGTAGTAACGTAGATACTTCGTTAAACCATCTCAGGGTCACTTTTGGTAAAAATATGTTTTTGGTTAAATGATTACTTAGTTGAGAACAGAACTAGGAATAGCATTCCCAAAAGAATACGTCATAACATCAAAGATACATTGAACTTTGAGATTCTAAAGTAATCTTATCTATCTTAACTCAAATTGTTCGCGTCGAATTGTGTGTGCGCATTGATTAAAGACATTGATGTGTGTATGTACTGTGTCTGCAACATTTTTCAGGTTTATTGCTTTTATGTTTGCGCTTAATGTTACCGGTCTACGCATACCTACTAACAGTATGGTATCACAATTTTTGTTATTTTTCTCATTTTCTTTCTTTTTCGAGATTTTGCTTTGCTAGCCTATACATATAGAGATAAAAGCACCTATACATAGTTCACCTAAAATTCTACATAAAATGCTGCTTAAAACTTTCAAAATTCAATATCACCATAATGGTGGATTTCTTTTGCTAATTTCATATCATAGACTGTATAGTTAAGGATATGTCCATGTTCATTCCAGTTTTTTGTCCTTTATCCCAAGGTTGTTTCACAACCAACATAAAAGATAATTGTCCAAACACATTAAAGTTCAGTTTAGTGGGTACTAGTTTATCAGGATAGCGATCAGGCACAGCACCTGATTACATCGAAGACGCCAACGCCCACAGTCATTTCGTAATGGACGTAGCGCACTTTACTAGATTCGATATAGGTACGATACTCCCATTCTTTCTTATTTATTTTCTATTTCTTCTTTAAGATTTATTTACTTTCAATTCATGATGCCTCACATGAAAAACAATGCTCAGATTTGTAGCCACAACTGGCTATAAAACTGTATCAGTAAATTCTTTTGTTAATTTATTCGAGAAACTGCAACAAGAAACGAGAAAACGCATTTTACAATATTTTTTCTATTCTGGAAATCGATTTTTCTTTTTCTCAATAAGTATCCCTTGACCCTTCCTGATTGTCTGTCATCTAGCCAGTTCATCGTGTAAATTATTACTAAGTAATTAATTACATAGGATTAGGAAAGTTGCAGAAACATGTTTATTGTCTGCGGTTTCGTATAAAGATAGCCCGATCTGCCCCATTATCGTCATTATTCGCCCCCGCATCATTCCATCATCATCACCCACATACCTACTCGTACTTTAATAAGTTACCTCTATATGGAACGCCCTAGCTTTACAGTCATGTTATTAAATGTATCTCCACATAGCAGACAATCAAAATCGATTGTGGAAGTAATGATTTTTTCTCTTCCCTTTATCCATTCAACTGTATTGTCGAATCGCTAATTCACTGGACGAATTTAAAATTAACAGCGTTATCAATTTTTGACGATAAATGAATAGTGTCGTGACAAACAGACTCTGATGTGAATCATTGATAAGTTATGATTTGAAACATGTATTTTTTAGGGACCAAAAAGTCACAAATACAATTTTCTATTAAGTCCTATCATAGGTAGTTCGTGTAGTCATAGTAGGAATGTCTTTCTCCCATATTAAATTAAATGTTGTTTCTCTAATTACTTACTAGGTAACAATGTTAATTATGGACGTTATTTGTTTAACAGAACATGATTATCGACAATTTGCGATACAATTTTTATTATTAGTTCGACTGAGTGAAGTCATGTTGCTGCTGATAAGAGTCGGATTATTATTTTACTAGGAAATGCAGACTATTACTTCACAAAATTTAAATGAAATGTATTTTTCTGCGTTTCATCTCCATGTTATTGATTGTTTATCTATTTAGTTCCATTAATTTTACTAATCAAACAGTGATCATTATTGGGTTCGTAATATCTACCAAGCGCTATTTTTAAAGCTTAAAAACATTTTTACCAAACAACCAAACTATTTCCATGATTAGGAATTTTATATAATCTTCTGCTAAATCTTTATGTTGTTTACATACTGATTTAATTTTACATTATGGAGTAGATTACGGCAAGGATGTTTGATGTAAATCGATAATTCGACATGATAAGTTGTTTCAAAGGTTTATATCAAAAAGGTCATTGTGATTATGTATAATACAATAAAACACTTTTCTAAGTGGTCGAAAAATAACATGACGTTATAATATCTTGGGTAAATGTATTAATCATTATGATAACTTGTAGAATAACGAAACTGTTCGATATTCTGTTTTGTCCCAAAAACAAAGTAATTCAGAATAATCTAAATTTTACTAACAAAAAATAACCGACTTCAAAGTTACTCAAAAAGTACTTGTCAGATCTCGTTCAACTTTATGTGGGACCACATGACAAGCACCTGCTTTCCATTAAAAAAAGAATCATCGAAATCGGTTGGCGTGATATTGAGTTATTTGTCAATTTGTCGCGCACAATCTTAATACAAATTTACGACTTATGTGGCTTTCTCATGGATGCCATTGTGAGATCTCAATAAAATTTATGTGGGACCACATGACAGCCACCAGCTTTCGATTAAAAAAAGAATCATCAAAATCGGTTCGCCCAGTCCAAAGTTCTGAGGTAACAAACATAAAAAAAATACAGTTGAATTGAGAAACTCTTCCTTTTTTGAAGTCGGTTAAAAAATATTATTTGTTTAAAGCATTAGAAGTTCAAATGGGTACCCCCATCTCTCACAAATCTCACAATGCAACATGTTCTAGTTCCCTATGATAACTTATCTCATTGCACATTATCTTAGGTTCATTACAAGGAAAGTAATATGAAACATATTAAAATTACATCAGGGTCAACCAATTGTTTAGTATAATATTAATTAATGTTGCTCATATAGTTAATTCAAAACAGAAATACAATGTTGCTAAAACGAAGTTGCTTTTAGACGGCAACTTCGTTTTAGCAACATTTAGACGGAATTAACTGCGTGGTAGAGACGGTAAGTAGAGTCGATTCTGAGCGTAAATAAAGCTATTACGGAGAAGATTTTATATGCAATTTATCATTGCTGAAAAATTCGCTCAAATTCGAATGCATTTTGACGTCAGAAATCTTTTGATACCCACCCACAATTACAATACGTCCTGTGCATGTAGGTATAATATTTTAATAACTAATAGTAGTAATAGTATCTGTATAGGTATTTATTTCCTTTTTTACTATTCAAATTTCAAATTCAATATCATTTATTCATGTAGGTATCATTGATACACTTATGCACGTAATTTTTTTTGATGAAACAGCTTTTCGCAAAGGTGCTTTGTCAAGGAGGAGAAGAAATTCATTATTATTAGTGTAATTAAATATTTTTATTGCTATTAAATCATGTATTGTAAACTGGATGTTAAGTTTAACTCCTATAAGAGTTAATTAAATAAAATAATTTATAAAATAACCATTGGACGTTAAGCGTATCATTAGCGTAGATTAGTCTAGTTTCTAGTAGATTCGTTTCATTTTGATATCGATACCGTATTACTGTCGAATGTTGATTTGCTACGATTGGCTTGTCAAGGCGAGAATGACGACCGCGAGCCGCGCGAGTGTTTACGACCGCAACTTATTAACTCATGCTCTATATTTGTAGGTGATCCAACTTTTGTTGTACCCACTTACTACTAGGTACTAAATCGAAATTGACATTATTACTAGAAGATGTTCTTTTTATAACGTATTTTTTCATTTTTTGCACGTATTTTGCAGAATTAGAAAAAAATATTTTTAGTGCTTCAGCCATGTCTTAGATTAAGATATTTACTTTTTATACCTATAGGTAGGTGTGAAGATTTCAATAATTCATAATTTGAACACCTAAATCCAAAATCCGAAATGGAACAATTTAGATTGTAGATTGAACTGGATCTATCATCTTTGACAAAGTTTTGTCATAGCAAGGTGCTCAATTTAACGCTCCTAATTAACTGTAACTAAAATAAAGTTACGATTACTAAACTAATATAAATAAAATTGGGATGTAATGTAAGTGATAGTGAAGAAGTAGAACACCACGAGGCTATGGTGGTTCCTCATGCTGAAGGTCGCTGTACTACAATTCAGCTAAAAGTCGTCACATAACAAACCTAAATATCTACTTAGCAGTAGGTACCCACTAACTTCATAGCAAGTAAGTAGTAAGTAAGTCGGTGTAGTTAAACTAATTATGGACCCTACGGTAGTGATCTTTTGTAGTGTGTAGTGTTCATTGTTATTTTGTTATTGATACAATGTAATCGCTAGAGGATTAATGTGTACTACCTAATATAGTTTCACCTACCTACTATGTACAGTATGTACACAACTTACAATATTTTACTAATTAATGCACTTAAGACCCCGACAACTCTATTAAATACCTAGGTACCAACCTATTATCCTTTTCATTAATAAAATTTGGGATTTAAGTGCAAGGTGAGATTGGGCATCCACTGCAATAAGGGCTTGTACACAAAACTGCGATGCGACGTCGCATCGCAAAAACCTGCGAGCTCGCACGTCGCGTCGCAAGAACTTGCGAATTGATTCGCATCGCGCATTCCTGCGATGTTACGTCATACAGTCATACTTGTTGACAACACTTTTAAGTCGGCTCTGAGACAGCGTGTTGGCAAGACGTACACACATCGAATAAAGTTTGAGATCACTTTGAAAATACGAAATCTTTTTTGTTACGTTACAATGAAACGTTTTTTCTTTTTCTTCTAAGATTCTTCATTTAAAAATCAAATCTTTTAATAACAAATTCATATTTTCGATGAAAATAGTTCCCTTCGGCGTTCATAATAGTAATAAATGGATGAACCCAAAATCTTCTTTGTATCTTTTGCCTGTATCTCCTAAGCAATAACAAAAGTGCACACTTCTTTTTACGATCCATGTCACGACCTAGTTTTCAACGGTCGTCAAAGGAATGGTCACCTTATCGTGGAAGGGACACGCCTTGCCGCACGAAATCGCATCGCAGCAATTCGTGTCGCAACTTTTTGCGTTGCGAATTCGCATCGCGTCGAATCGCAGTTTTGTGTACGGGCTCTAATGCAGAGAGACAGTTTTTTGGGCAAATATGCACACAATCTTATTACGAAAAAGTTATTATAATTATAAGTTTAGTAACTAATTATATGTTACTAGCTGCCTGGACAGACTTCGTTCTGTCAAAAGTTTCTTTTTATTTTGAGATGTAAGCTATCCTATCCTATCTTTCAAGTTGGATTAAACTGCACACGGTGTGCAAAGATTAAAATCGGTTCAGTAGTTTAGGAGTCCATCGCGGACAAACAACGTGGCACGTAATTTATATATATTAAGATTATAATTATATTTATAGTATGCATTCCTTGTAGCAAAATTGGGTGTACGACCATGAGTGTGCGACCTTTACATTATGCCACTCGTTGCATCATCAATGTAAAGTTTATTTAACAACACAAACAAATGAAGTAGTGAGTCAATTAGGTACTTATATTTGATATTTAATTTCACATTTATTTCCCTCATAATTTACTTAAACTACTTATTTATAAGTACTATTATTTCTTCTGTGCTCAAACATAAAGTCACATCACAAGTAAGGAAGTAAGGTAGGTAGCTAATTGGATCTTGATAATTATTTAAAAAAATCTAATTTTGATGAAGGGAATTGATTATAAAACAAAATTCAGATCAATTGTGTACTGCATTCACAAAAGTTGAGATCGAATTTTACTGTCAATTTTCTTATATTAACTTAATTATAAATAACATCATACCTAATATTATAAATATGAATGTAAGTTTGTTTGTTACGCTTTCACGTGAAAACTATTTAACCGATTTGGCTGAAATTTCGAATGGAGATAGCCTATACCCTGGAATAAAATATGGGCTACTTTGTATCCCGAAAAGTTTAGGGTTCCTGCGCGATTTGTAAAAATCGATCTACACCGCGGGCGAAGCCGCGGGCAACAGCTAGTAATGTAATAAAACTACAAACTACTTTGATCAGAAGAATGATAATATTTTATTTTGTATGTACACCGAAATCTAAGCATTATGTTATGCTGTATGCGTAATCAATACATTCAACAAGTGATTCATTCTCGGAATTCCAATCACTATTTATCATCATCGGTGTAATAAATATGACATGATCACGCCGATAAAGTTTGTTTTGATCAAAATGCGATCTTTTGTTTAATTCAATTCTGGCAGCTTTCTTGCTCAGCGTGTCAGCATAGCTATACAAAGTGTATAATCTATGGCTATACCTACAGCGAGGGTTAATGCTGCCAGCATTTTAGGGACTGCGCCGGGGCCTAGTTATATGCACTTATTTCAATTTATTTTAATTTTACTTTTATATGTATATTTTCATATTATACAATGTAAATATACATATAGTTTAAATATGTTTATGTTCACGTTGATTTATTTACATATGTAAATTCTATGTAAATAAATTCAATTCAATTCATAATCATATTATTAATTATTATTTATATCATTGATACGTGATCAAATGATCATTGATCATAATACAAACAGAATTGAATATTGAATCGCAAAAATTTAATGTAAGTGCGAGTAAAATTGAACGTATCACCACGTATCACCCAAAGTACTAAAGGTCACCATTATCAAGGTTCCACGCCTAGCCGACCTCGGTAGACCGCGACCCGCATTATCCAGCAGGTTTTATGACATCACCGCTCCTATTCAGTCAGCCACTGTGACTTAAGCAGCTCGTAATGGTCACTATTACGTCAACACGCCAAGTGGGTTGTATAATACGACAATAATATTCTACTAATATGTATAAATATTAAATACTACTAATAATTATACACTCGTCTAAAGAGTGTAATAAAATAATGAGCGTTTTATTAGAATTCTCTTAGACCGTGCTGGTGACTTGGATTTACACAAATGAATCAACATCACAAACAACCTACGTAAAAATAATAATTTACCTAGTACCTACCTAAATATAAATGATTGCCGTAGCAATCGAACTTGGAAAGAAAGGTAGGATCATACCGACTATGTGATAAATTCATGATAAATTTTAATAACTATGTAATAACTCTTATTTGTTGTAACTGTCAAGCGGCAAAAATATTGTGAAGCTATCAAATTTTATTTAAAAACTTAGATATCGAATTTCCGGTAATAGGTACTCCATTTAGCGGATAAGTTGTTATCCAAATGATTGCTCCACGCTTGCTTTATATTTAAAAGTATAATTTTTATTCATTCGTTGCAAGCATTTCAAGCAATGGATAAAAAATGTGAGTTGTTTGTGAAAATAAACAATCGAATTTGAGGATTCGAATACATATAGTATACAAGTTACAATTATTTTTGAATTATTAAAAACATGTATCAGAAAATTTTCTCTTCTAGGTATTCAAAATCTCTTCTGTCAAAAGAGACCCTGATCATTCCGTGTTTCCGGGTTTAATACTCCTCTGAGGCAACCGATTGTTTAATACCTAAGTCGGCGATCATGGAATCGTTTAGTTGTTGGTAATAAAAGCCAATGAACATAAATATAAAATCTTTTTTCGTTTTATTTTTCAGGCGCTGACTTGCTCCTGCGTGGCTCTTCACTACCACAGCTACAATGGCGACGCAGACCTGGGCATGCTGGTCACTGGCACCTTCGTCGGCTACCTCATTATCTTTGCTGGCGCCGCAGCAGGTGGGTTTTTCAATGGACACTTGAGTTTGTCATATGACAGAATTCTACTTGAATCAGCCGCACTTTTTTTTCTTTCTTATCCGGCAGTGCATCGGTGATGTCCTTGGTGTTACTTATTTTCATCGGAAGCGGTGACCACTCTGGTGACTCTACTGATTATTTATCGGCTATCCACATAAAATTATAAAACCAGATAAAATTAATCTTTACAGGGCTGTTTTCGAGTCCTATCAGATGTAAACGATAAAAAAAATTGGGTGTATGAGATATTTTGTTATATTGAAACAATTAATTAATTAATTTAATTATTAATTAATTTATATCAAATTAACAATTAATTAATTCAATTATTTAAATCAAACATCTTTATTAAAAATGTCGTTACAATTATTTCAGGATACGTGATGCAGACTCCAACCCACAAGCGTATTGATATCTTCTACTCCCTCGTTGGTGTTGCTCTGTTTATTGCCAGCGGAGCTGTTCTCATTGACAGGTAAATATAAGATACTTTTTTATATATAGGTAAATATAAGGTACTTTACCTATACGTAGCGCTCATAGCCCAGCGGCTTGCGTCGATCCTATGCGATCGACAAAAGCAACAGCGGGCGCGGTCGGTAGTTGGATGGGTGACCGCTAGTGGCAAAAATCTCTTGAGCGTTTCCGTGCTTCGGAGGGCACGTAAAGCCGTCGGTCCCGGTTGTTATCATAAGATAACAGTCGTTAAGCCATGTCGGAGGCACTCGGGCGGTTTGAAAACTTCCGACACTCGGGTTGGCCACTAACCCCTCCACCAATCCGCACTGGAGCAGCGTGGTGGAGTATGCTCTAGGCCTCCTCAAGAGGAGAGACTCGTGACCAGCAGTGGGCCATTAATGGGTTGAAGCCACCTATACGTTTGCGATGCTAGATGCGATTTACTATAGGTTTAAAGCATTCTATCCATTGATAACGCCCAAAAGAAACCACGGACACGGCATAATGTTCCCCCTGGTGGAGAACTCTGGGTTCTGTAGCACCACTACAACCCAGTTAAATTCCGACGGTAATTGCATGGTGGTGGAGTATTTCGCCTACCTACAACCTCTTAAAATCGATCGTGAAAGGAGACATGGAATGGTAGATTGGAGAGCCAGCAATATTGCTGCCAGTATACTGATGTCCACGGCAATGGCGACCACTTACCATCAGGTCGCTCGTCTGCTCGTTGGTCAACTAGTCATGAAAGTAATCCACCGAAAAGTAGTTCATTTTAGTTTACGTTTCGACTCACAGACCGATTTCTTAAACTTAATAACAAAATGGTTCCTTTAAAGTATAAAAGTTGTTAAGATCTAATCGGCGACTAACTGGTTCAGCCAAATCTTTACTATCAGCGCTTGTTTATTGTCCATAAACTATGAGGTGCTTGATAAGCACGGTGGAGACTTCATTACCGTGCCGTGGCTTTGGCGGAAAATTCCTTACGTCGCGTCGCGTCGAAGGATTATTTTCATACGTTAGGGTATAAAAAAGTCAATGGTTTCAGTAACAAATAGAGAGTCTTGACATCTCAACCATCATTGTTTAACATTTTACACTTATTTCTAATAGATATTCCTGTATGTGGTTGGTTTAAAATGTCCATAGACTGAAATTATTATGCTGCTACTTAACTATACTGTTATCTACGTGACCTGGAGACTAACTAACTCCATATCAGTGGGTCAAGGCGCGCTGTCTTTCCTAGCAACTGAGCTGCATCTAGTCCCAAGTTGGGAATGAGACGCGGGTTGAGTTGAGATGATACCTACTAACAAAATTGCAGGAATAAATGTTAAGTATAATTACAATTATACATATTTAAATTGTTATATTTTCTTTTGTAGATTCCAGAACTACGGTAAGAGTGAGTTGAGAGACAAGAACCTCGCAAAAGCCTCCCTGGCAATCATCAATGGTGCCGTGTTGCTCATTGATGCTGTGTTGACGCAACGTGGTGGCTAGATGGCGCTGTAGTCATATACACGAGTTTTAACGTGACGCATAGATGGCGCTGCTTTGTCCTACCGTTTTGTCGTCTAATACAAAGCTTAGTTCAAATTTTGTTGTGAAATAATGGGTACGGTTCACAAAATATATTAAATTGAGCGATTAAGTAGAAATATGTAAAATTACTGTTCTCTTAGAAGAGGGTAGAAAGCATTCCCTTACAGAAAAGCGCCTTTTTTATAAGATTAATTTAAAAGAACTTGATAATAAAGTGCAGCTGGGAAGAATCATTGACTTGTGAATAAGGTATATCTATTTATGGCATATTATTAATACATCTTAATAATTATTCCAGAAATTGAAAACAGAACAGCTACTTATCTTGTAAACAATAGCGTCAAAAATGTGCCCATATCTAACACATTATTTGTAATTTTCATTGTTCAAGTTAGCTACTATATTCAATTAAATACAGTTTTAATAAAAAATGTTATTCAGCGCATGTTGTATTTCACGAAACAACTATTAAGTCAACAATTTTGTTATAACTAGTTATATTCTTAATATTCTGGAACAAATATCTTAGCACTAATTAAACACAACCAATATTTGCATTATGTGACACTAACTATTTTTAGTAAATTATGATTAATTTATAATATAAATTATTATAAATGTCTATATTGAAGCAACTGTTTAAGAAAGGTTTTTTTTTTGATAAATGTACAAATATCAGATTCATACCTCACTAGATTAAGTTAAAGCAACAAAAATACAAATAATTCATCTACCTATACATAGATCAAACCAAAAATATTATTTATGAGCATTTAAGTAATTTCAAAAATTTACTGCTTTGCTGAACTTATCTCATATTGAATATTAAATTAAGATTCCCTTAATGCATTGTAAGTAATATTTTATATTTTAAAATGTTTTTGTTTTCCATCGAAATACCTAATAATATAGAATAAGAAACATTATGTTAAAGTTTCAACGATGAACGAGTTATGTTGATATTTCTATAAAGCTTTACGCACGCAAAGTTTCCTCATGTTGATTTTTTTAGATAATATTTACAAAAAAAAAACACAATATAAGCATATTACTAAGACAAATGCAATTATTTAAAACTTTTTAAATATATTAAATGTTATGTTAATATGACACCAACCAAAAGGGAAGAACTTATATGACTCTATTTCCACTTTTATACTTATAACTTTTGACTGTTATTAAAAGATAATAATTTATACTTATTGTTTTATTACCTGTCTTCATAGCGTCGAGACCCTTAGTGCTAGAAAGCTGTAATTTGGCATGGATATACATATTTATTAAAACTCCAGAATCGTAGAATCAAGTATTGAAAAACATTTTTTTCAGGGTACCTTCCCTACAGGTAAAGTGAGGATGATTTTTTATTCGTCGCGTACGCTATGAGGAGAGGAGGGGGAGGGGAGGGGGAAGGGGAGGGAAGGGAAAGGGGCTGGGGGAGGGAGCGGGAGTGGAAAGAGTAGGAGGAGGGGGAGGGAGCGGGAGGGAGAGGGATTTTAATGGTCTCTGATTTGTTAAACCCACCAAAACTATAAAAGTTAAAAGTAACAACAAAGTACATGAATCACTGATTATTAGGCGAGACGAAGTTTGCCAAGACAGCTAGTGTTAAATATTTATTTTAATGATGCCAAAGAAGTATAACTTCTCACGCGCGTACATAAGTACACGTTTATGTTACGTTGTTGTACAAAATAGGTTTTGAAAGATAATTAAAACTGACACGTTATTAAATTTTGAAGGTTTCACTTCTACCACGTGTGAATAATTGCACACATTTAATTTTTTTGGTGATTCTTTGTCACCAAAAGTGCCTTTTACTATTTGCAATGACTGGTCTCACTCATGTCGCATACCTACATATCGCACCTTTGGTGGAACAAGGGCTCAACTGCACTTTTGTAATTTTACAGGAGAGCCACTTTAAAGTTTTTTTTTTGCATTCCGAGTCGTATTATTCGTCTTTTTATTGCTTCAAAGTGTTTGTTCTTTGCATGAGACGACCCATTTATTTGTGAATATGGCCATGTACTCTGCAGGTGTAAAATATTTTTTTGTTTAATTTTTGTCAGTTTACGATTTTTTGTAAGATGTGCCCTTGTACCACCAAAGGTGCGATATATAGAAGTGTGATTTATTTTGGTTCTGCCCTATCTTCTCTCTAGTTCGAGATTTTCTAAAAAGATTTCTTTTAAAAATACTTTATCCGTCCTTAACCTAAATTTTCTTTATCTTTTCCTAGCTACCTTTATTAAATAATGTATTATGTGCTGTGTAATAAATAAACTCCGCAGTGTTAGATTTTGCGTAAGATATGGTTTTGAACAATGCATGTGTAGAGACTGATTTACG
Organism: Thymelicus sylvestris; assembly: GCA_911387775.1. Classification (NCBI taxonomy): domain Eukaryota; kingdom Metazoa; phylum Arthropoda; class Insecta; order Lepidoptera; family Hesperiidae; genus Thymelicus; species Thymelicus sylvestris. Next base: position 12,015,784 of record OU426895.1, read on the forward strand.
CTAGCTGGCTAAACGCAACCACTGTTTGATTGTGTAAAGGGCAGGGTTTAAGCTGTAAGCACATTGACTGCTTGCGGAAATAGCTTTGTTTGCTGGCGACACACGGATGCAATTAGACTGATGGCGCCGAAGCTATCTGATTGCAACTAATTAATTAGTCCGAGTGATAGGAATCACACGAGGGTAGTGGAAACACTAGGGTGGAGTAGTAGAATTGTCTTTGATGTATATAGGTACTGACTTGTAAGACTATTTGTACCTACTTAGATAGGATTACTTTTACATTAATGAGGAATGAATCAAAAATACCTATTCCAAATTCACACTAGTGGGACTTCTTGGTGGGGATTTCAGGAATGAATCGATCATAATTATTATTGTTCTTAGTCATTCAATTTAGTGATAGCCTATAATAAAGTAGGTTGGTTGCTTGTTGGTTAGTTTCGAACAGATGCGAACTCGGTATTTCTCTACATGATCGAATCGAACCTGAATTGATGAAATCCGTAGACGAACAAGTAGGAAAAAAAATTCCCACTAGTTCTACGATAGAACTAAGCAGTAGAACTAGTGGGAATGAACGGTGACACCGACGAATCTTCGAGAATTAATCAACTGAAATCCACTGAAGTGGCAATGCCACATATTTCGAAAGACCGACAACCGTTGGGGAATAAAGATCTTTTTAAATGGAGATCACGCCTCGGCAAAAGGCACCTAAGATGCCAAAGATGACAGCAAAGGACCGTTCCAAAAATTTTGTTTAAATGTTTTTAAAATAACTGAATTGATTTCTTTCCATCACAACATCGCTATACCACCATATAACCATATATAACCATTCTTCACAACTTTGTATGGATAATTACTAGATGGGGACAAGGTATTATTAAATACGCCATTCCATAAAATTCCTCAATAAAAATTTCAGTATTAATTTTAGTTGAAACGTAGAAAAGCCGTTTATGCTGTATTGGGGTGGCTTAGAATACTACGTTGCAATCTCATGCCGGATGGGTGTCGTAAGAGGCGACTAAATCCGGCCCACTTGTGGTAGGGCCCTCAAAGGGATTACATTGGCAATATTGATTTTAATTGTTACCTAATTAATACCATTATTACTGTTATTATTTCTCACAAATTTCTCAATGGGGTTCGCCTGGATAGATACCACCTTTGAGCATGCGTCAACCACTAAACGACTTCTTCGTGTTCCAGCTTAGGGCTTGAGAGCCAGTTCTTTCTTTGTTTTTCTTCTCTCTTTCTTGGCCGGCAACGCATCAGTGATGCCTTTGGTGTCGCTGATGGCCATGGGCGACGATATCCCTTATAGCGACGATAGACTTACTTACGCCCCAACTCAGAGTCACTAACGGTTACTTAAATCGCTCCTTAGTACAGAATCTGTATGGTGATTCTTTATTATGGAGCGATTAATAAAGTAACCGTTAGTGACTCTGAGTTGGGACGATAGTTAGATAAGCAAACGGTTTGTGTGAGTCATATTATAGCGGAGTTTATCGCAGTTAACTAGCGTGGTAGACTATGACCTGTCACCATATTTGTGAGCCCTGTGGCCAGCAGTGGGGCAATTATGGATTATGATGAAGGCTAACAAAATCTAGCACTATAAGCACTCAAATAAACTAACCATGTCATTTCGATGTGTATATAATTTTAACTTATTATAATACGACTTATACCCTGTTCACAAATCTTAGAGACTAAAATGACAACCACTAATGTCAATGTTCGAAATAATGATACCAGCTAAATTTGTGCGATCTACTTTTTCGGTTTTTTGAATCGTAAACTATGTCGTAAGAATATTGCCAATATTAGTAGCAACACTCATATCTACCTAGATATTTAGTATTCGGCTAAATAGTATAAAATTAGCTGTATACCGAATCTAACCATAACCAAATACTAGTTCTTGTAAGCAAAATAAGTTATAAATTTAGTAAGTAAGGGCAAATATATTATGGATATATGAATGATAATAGTTGCTTAAACTTGTTTTTATACTAGTTTTAGGGACTCTTTCCTCTTCCTTCTTTCCTTATAAGTTGTGAAATTTTTTCCGATTTACTTTTCGGTTTATGGTCATCACTATTTAATTTGCACCCGAAATTGGTCACCCATGAAACGTCAATTTAGTCTCTAAGATTTGTGAACGGATTATATATTACATTACTTTTGACCATTATCCATAATATAAGGAATGGCACTGCCCTCTGCAACACAATGCAAACTTCTGTACTTTGTTTGCAATGAAAGTTATTATTATTAGCTACTTAAGTTGACTACTAACCAGCTTGATACTTGTAGTGTCCCAGTAAGCTATTCGTCGGTGTAATAATAGATCAGGTAGTAATTACTGCTGTCATTCGGTAATGAGATGGTAATGCCAGGCTGTATGCGCCCGGTGCCGGCTTACCGGATCACCAGATCACCTGGGACACGACTGTTAAATAATTAAGTAAAACTAGCCGCTTGGTGTTTGGCCTGTACCGTATACGGTCTACCTTTTAAACCATTAAGGGCCGTTTTCAATCAATCTTTGGATAAGTTAGAGCTTGTTACAGTCATGTCTCCGGAAGTCATAATATGAATGTCAAACACTATTGAGTTTTTGACAGTTGCTAGATTAGGCAAAGCTTGAGTATAGTGATTATAAATAAAATATGTATACTAAACGAAAACTAAAACAATATAGTTAACTCAGTCATAGGTCACAAACGGTTACTTAAATCGGTCCTTAGTAAAGAATCACCATACAAATTCTGTACTAAGGAGCGATTTAAGTAACCGTCAGTGACTCTGAGTTGAGGCGTTAATGATAATAATATGTTTATCGAAAATTTAAATAATAATAACGCAGACGGCAGATGTCCCATCACTCCCATCCCATTAGTGGGCACGGTTATGCCTATAACTTATGAAGTCATCGATGCACTCTACTACTATTACCACACCTGCTTTTCTTCAGGTCTGGAAATGGATTGGTTCTATGGGGTTGTCCATATATGACGGCGACCATTTACCAGGTGACCCATCTGCTATTTCGTAAGCCCACGTCTCATCGCAACGTACTTTGCTGACACTATTTCTAACACGAATGCACGTTATTTGGTGCTTCTTACATACCAGTCTGCAGTACTACCTACTGATATGTAATATATAGATTATATGATAACAATCCCAATGCACGGACTCGGTTATGCTTGCTAGTATTCTACCCTTCCACCTCCCAGTCCCGCTCACTTAAAGTTAACCACTTACGCCTTACAAGCCTAGCTGTTCTTAATCAGCCATAATGGAAGTATTGCAAAATGCTATTTTCCTCGATTTGATGTAACCAATACAAGTACAGTGACTGCAACAGTAGTCAGCAATACAATCAGGTGAGTAGCTCCGGCCGAAATGTGCAAACTTTGAAGCGCTCCATCGTCCGATGAAAACCAAACATCGGCGATTCGGGACGGGACCGCTCTCAAGCGGTAACACAGGGTAAAGAATCGTTTGCGGCCAGCCTACGGAGATGTAATAGTGCAAGCATGTATGTCAACAATCAAAAACAAACGAACGAGTAAATAAGCGGTGCTATGTGTTAGACCACACGCCGCCGTTGACTTCAGCATTGCCGACTGGCAATGCGTACATCCATGCTCACACTTGCGTACACTTAGTCAATTGAAAATCGTCCCTCTTAATTATAGAAATTGCCGGCAAGCGAGCTTAGATCCACCTGATTTTAAGCGCCTATCGTCGCCCGTTAACGTTCGCTGGTGGTAACGATGGTTATGGCTTTCTCTAGATAATAAGAGATGGTACTGTAAGTTTTTACACTGTGGCAGGTAGGTACCTACAGTACTAAGTTAAAGGACATCCCAAAGGACAGAACAGTTGGTCTTTGCTATGTAAATAGATAATAAAACACGGGCGACTAGCAAGAGGGACCCCGTCTGTATTTCACCACGATGCACCAAAGTTGGTTGGCCTGAACGCAACATGGACAGAGCCTCATAAACCTCTTAAAATAAATTTATTTCTTTCTTATAATGTTCTTGCATTGTTATCGTTTTTTGAAATATGTTCAAAATTTTAAGTTTCTAAATGTAATTTTCCGGTAGAGATAGGGAAGTCAGGTAATTTTAATTACAAAATTCCATCGAACAAAGAGAGTCGATAAAAGCATATTAAGAAAGAAAATAATAAATTTCCTATTTCGGATTAAAACACAATAAATATTATTTGATTTAAACTAAAGTCTACTCAAAAGATAACTAAGTAATTTGTTATTCTCATTCGGTATTAGATATTCGGAATTCGATAGACGACGGAAAAATATGTTTTACATTTTGAGTACAAAATATGTATTTACCATATTCTTCCACATTTTTCTCCATTTATATTCGTCCAGATACATTACATTGGAATTTTGCAATCGCGATTGTATATTTTCCAAAAACAAATACGAATAAGTTTAAAACCGAGTTTGAAGTACGACAGTGTTTGAATTCCGTCATTTCTGCCGAGCAAGCTAGTCGTTTTGTAAACAAACTTTTTTTTAAACGAGTAGTGGAGTCACGATATTAATCGCCATAGCTATCTACATGATTTGATTCAATAGAGGCATCACCAACATATATGTCCCTAGCCAATAGAGAAGTCTTGAAAGATAGATAGTTACGATTTTCCTTTACCACTAAGTATTTTTGGTTAAACTGGACCCTTCGATTAATAATAAAAAAACAGAATATAAAGGGTATAAAGTTCTGTTATTAGTGATCGGAGACTGGACCCCTTCTACTCAACACAGCCCAGCGACTGAAAGCATGGAATCAAGATAGATACAGTCGCTTACACGTCACTTATCCGGTTTACGTTACGTTACTATTACCGCCGTTACCGGATTGTTCAGCCCTGTAACTGAACAGTTAAGAATTTCACGGCAGATTTTAAGGTAGAGGAATTTGCCCATGTCGTAAAGAACTTCTTATTTTGTCCCATGCGAGAATACCATACAAAATGTACTTTCTTTACCAATTCACCCCGTAGCATAGTCGATATTTTTCTGCCTCCGAGGCCAGGGGTCTCGGGTTTGATTACCAGGAGGGGCAGACATTTTTGTTTCAGATAAAATATGTTTATTCTCTGGTCAAGGGTGTTAGTAAAGTTTTATCTGCTGTGGCGTTGGCCAGACTTGGCCACCCGCAACACAAGGAATCCTAGTGCGTTATATAAACGTGTAAGGTCGTCATCCATGGGTGTAGCCAGGGGGGGGGGGGGTTCGGGGGCTCAACCCCCCCCCCCCCCCCCCCCCCCCCGAAAAGTTAAGGACTGACATTTTTATGTGCTAATAAACCCTTAAAAAACATTTTTCTAGACGTCATTTCGAATCGAATGAGCTATCGCACATATTTTTAGGAGCTTTATTTCTATTAAACACGTTTTTGAAGTTCTTGACTAAACTAATAATAGATGGCACTACATACATATTATGTCGTGAGAAAAAATAAAGTCTCAATTTTCTTTACGGTTATTTTATGTACTTTGTCGTTGTATTTTCTTGAACCCCCCCCCCCCCCCCGAACTTCACCCCCCCCCCCCAAACCTGGCTACGCCCGTGACGTCATCAGTATAGATAATACCACTATTTACTACCTAATTGTACATTTCTTTGACTTAGATACTACGAGTATAATGGTATGTATACAGTAGACGTCTTCATGGACTGAATCATCTATAATTTTGTACCAGGGGCACACATTTCCATACAAATGAAAATCGTATCCGCGTACTATCTCAGCAACGTATCTTTAATAACCATAAATCTACAAATGGAACCGCCCAATTATTTATAGCTTAAAAACCATGTTTGATTTTCTATTTCGCATATCCATTCATTTCCAACTTCCGTCCGTTCACTATTTCATTAATTCCAGTTTAGTTACGAAACTTTTGATTTGCTAAATTGCTTACAAGATGTTTAGAAGAAATATTTACCCCCTGCCTCCATGTAAGGGCACCCCCTCCCCCTTCTTACGTAAGGACTAAGGTTTTATTTGGTTTTAGAAAACGATAAATTTTACTAAATTAAAACTCATTTGTCGTAATTTTTTTTCTCCGACTATCCAATAATAACAGCTGAAGAGATCTACTCTGCTGTCCTAACGAAGAGTGCAATAAGTCGAGTTTTTGGGCTAATTGACTTCAGACCTTCAGTAGTTAAGGATATGGTACATACACCACAATCACATCTGATGGTAACAGGAGATAAAGTACCTACCTACAGGATGGTATCTAAGTGGACTATATTTAGTATCTTTCTTATAAGCTTGAAGACTTCCACATCATAGGTGAGTGAGAAACAACGTGTGCACAAAACACGTGTTTGTTTTTTGGTCCGTCATTATACGATATGGAGCTTTATTATCCACTTTTAGAATGGACATATGTACCTATGTATGTATGAAACGCAATCAATTCTTAATTAAATATTATATGAAGACTAGATCCAACAAATCCTTTGAGTTATCATTTTAAAATGAGCATTTCTGATTTGTGCTTGCTCTACACTGCATCTCTTTGTCGGCTTATTTTAATAAAGCTTTGTTCTTAATAAAATCCTTCTGATTTTATAATTGAGAACAACATTACCGTCTCAAGAATTGCTTTGGATGAAAGAGCTATATTAAAAGGAATATTTTCATAATTGAAGGGCGCCATCAGAACGGAGCAAAGGGAATTATCGTGAAACCCGACGACAGTTGTTCCGAGTTACCTACCTACAATTTGCTGATTTGGGCTTCGCACAACACAACCCTATTATAGCCTCGCTTTATTTTTAATACCGTTTTAATTAAAACTTATTATTACTTATAAATGAGGGAGAAAATGATTAAGTGCCAAAGTTGTTTTGATGTTGCTTTCATTGATTTTAATAGAATTACAAATCAAAAACTTTGTTATGTTTAAGCGTAAATATTATTATTTCAGTTATTGTTGAAGAATATTTTCTTTACTTCCATGGTTTATGTTATAAACTATATAATATAATGTATAGTATATGTAGCTATTCTTTTGAACTCCATATACCTGTAATAATCAATAAATAAATAAAATAAAAATTGTACCTACATACTTATAACATAAAATATCAGAAAAGATGACTCTGCAGGAAGCTTATCCAGCAGAGCAGTAAGTAACTACATGTATAATAATCTGTAAGTTATAAACTTAAAGTTGGGAATCCCACGGACACATAACTAACCATCCGTTACACGATCCAGAGTGCAAGCGAGTGCAAACTGTCCAACTGCAAAGTTGCCGGCTGCATCATAGGTACATATTTACTATCCACGTCAGATAATAACTTACCGATTTGTGTTTGCTTTCTATTTTAATTTAAGTTTTAAACGGAGTTTTTTTTTTAATTCTTGGGTCACTGTCCGTCCATTTGTGCAAAGAAAGCTAAGTGGCTAAATGTAGGTGCTAGTCCGTGGTGCTAATATAATAATTAATATAGTTTGTGCGAGTGTGAATTTCATCACATGGCGTCACTTCGGAGGTGTCTACGGATCATGTTCAGTGATTTGTGAAAATATTATAATTTAGAAAGTTATTTTCCGGGTAGTATTACTAATACCGGGTTCCGCCAACAATTTGGCGAATTACAGTGGCCAGCCAAATAAAGTTTGTAACAGAAATGAATTAAACCGCATATTATGGCTTGTAAGTTGTAATGTAGATGAGTGAATGTGAACAACAGATGCATCAGGGGGCAACCATATCGACTTGTGCACAATACAGACAGCGCATAGATAATAACTAGCTGTTGCCCGCAGCTTCGCATACAGAAATTATTTTTTACTTTATTTGTACCTCTTGCAGAAGAAAATTAAAAAAAAGGTGAACAATCACAAAGGATTCCTCCAGGAGCGGGTTTTGAGAAATAAGCAATATTCACATTAATTTGCATTTTTTTCTTTTTCATGCAAAATTTTCAAAAACTTAAAAATATGTTCCATCAATTTAAGCAAATCGGTTGATGTTTTAAAATCATTCCATACAAACTTTCATCCCGTTTCCCAGGGAAACCTTTTAATTTTCCGGGATAAAAAGTTTCCTAAATTATGACCCGGAGTAGGTATTAATATCTAACAACTTTTAACCAATTTTTATCGAAATCCGTTCAAGGGTTTTCATGTGATGCCCGGACAAACAAACAGACAGACAGACAGTAATTAAAAAAATATGTTTGTGAACGTTATTGAATATGTTGTGTACGTTATTGAAGTGCCCCCTAATCGAAATTTTGAAAAATATTCAATGTACAGAAAATTTGCCCTTTGAGTTTTATTATACTAAAAAAATAGATACACCTAAGCAAAGCCGGACTGCATTTTATGTATGTAGGACTACTTACATATAGTGGGCGTGGGCGTTATATGAGTGACGTGGTGGGCGTAAATGGTATTGTTTTTATCGAATACAGGTGATACATCACTTTGCTTTTCGGCTATTGATATGTCGCTGTTTTTTACAAATTGGAAATTTGCTGTGAATGACGCGTCAACAATGAGACAATATTTTATCCTATCCTTGATACTATATAGCTGTTGTGTATAGCAAAATAAATGATAAGTTATATTAATCGTATTTCTTTAAATATTAAACAATGATAAGTTAATGGTTGTATTTTTTATTGCCGGCAAATTAAAGGTTCACTATTAGTCGCTTAATATCGCTTACCTGGATCCAACAAACATTTTAAAATAACAATTTTCTCCAACTACTCATGGGCCAAAGTTAAAAGTTTTGCAAATGCATTGCAAACTATCCACTATATGAGGTTTACATCTACTATTATCTATTCTATAGTTATATCCTGGTCATGAAGCTAGCTTTTGTTTTTTGTCCACATGCGTTACATTTTTGCAGCAACGAAACAGAACGTTTCCAAATTCAGCGTCACGTCAAAATGCAACCGGTTTGTGTTGGTTGTCCATACAACATGGGCAGCGTTAGTGAACGGCTGATTTATGCGAGTATAGCGGCCGCTATGCGCTATTGTTTCTGCACAATTTATTGCAGACCCACGACCACTGCTACTGCGATTCACTTCGACGTATGCTATGTATGTAACCGACACTAATTTGTGTACCTACTCACCATAATTAAAAACAATTAAGTAAATATAATTTGGATTCCATTATCCTGAAATGTATGTATTTAATTAAGTTTAAAAAATCAAGTACGTTAGTATCTAGGTAAATCAAAAAAAATTATTAACGAACGAACTTTATTTTCCCATTTATTAAAAATAATTTAGCTTCAGTTTGTTTTTAATTTACTATGGAGTGATAACATAATATAATATGTGAAATAATATTAGATATGAGTAGGTAAATCAAAAGTTACAAAATGAATCTAAAATCGGCTTAACGAAGCCAGTATTCATCTGCCTGACTAATGAGCATATCGCAGGCGTGTGATGTATTTTCCATTGATGTGAATGCTAAACTAAAATACCTCTCCTACACCTAAAAAATTAAAGTGCGGATGAACACTTTTGTTCATGCTTTGCTCGTGGCCTGACACCGGCCGGTATTTTTCAGTATTTTTAGCTACTTAAAGAGCTGTTTGTCTATGCAACACGGCCCGGTGGTATATCAGCTGATTTATGCGTATATAGTGGTCGGTTTATGCGCTATTGTTTGTGCTGGATTTATCACCGGCCCATGCAGCGCCGATGCAATGCGATTCACTTGGCCTGCGACCTATTGACGGCGCTTTGGCGTATTGTTCTCTGAGCTTCCTGAAATTACAAATTAATGTCATGGCAATAACATGCTGTAAAGACAATCCATATTTCACGATAATCTGCATTGGGGACTGCGTTGCTAAACTGTGGTTGGGTTCGGAGTTTGATGTAAATTCGCTGGCAGTTAGCTTTAAACTGTCCGTCGTTAAAGTGATAATGTTAACCAACTAGGAGCATCAAATAGCTTTCACTGAATATCAGCGTTGCGATCGCATTAACATGAAATAAATCGAAGGCAAGTGAAATTTCCTATTTTATTGTAGTTTGGACTGAAAACTAGTGACATTTGGTTCATGGTTACGAAGGGCTCAGTTCAGTCTATTTCGTTTGTGCTCACTGAGCCCCCATACTGTGGGGTATCGTTGAAAAGGTCTTTCAAAAATAATATGGTTTAAACTTACCATATTTTTCGACACTGGGGCACCTGACAGCTAAACTGTTGAAAATGGCCAGATTTATTATTTATCCCATAGTATGTCATGTTTTTAATATTTTATTGTAAGTTAATATGAAAACCCGTTAAATATATATTTAATACATTTGTTTCCCTTTAATTTTTTAAACGAGACCTTAAAAACAAATAAAATGTGGCCCCACATGACCCCTCATAAACCATAAACCTATAATAAAATGATATTTTTTGTTTACCTCATTGTAATACCTACGTCTACGTACGTACCTACTCGTTAACATACCTAATAAGTTTTAACGCAGATTCTAAACCGAAGCTGCGTTGAAAATTGTCAATTCAGCCGAAGAGAATTTTCTCCTCCCGTTGTTATTCATGGAGGATCCTCGTGTGGGAATGCGATGATCTCGTGAATATACAATTTGGCAGATTGCGACGCGTGGCTCGAGAACAATACCTGTCCACAAATTGGATGAATCCAACCGCATCTTCCTGCTTCTTGACTAAATTTTAGCTGATATGAAAAGAAAACATTTTTAAAAAGAAACTTGCATTCCTGCTTCGTTGGATTAGGAACACCTGTGTCCTGTGAATGGGCTGGTAAGTCCCAGGTTTGGTTTGATATATTATTTTGTTCTCATAAGTTCTTGTCATGTTTCCTGTGTATTTTTAACGTCCAGGATTAAGTACAAACACAGTGTGCTGCTGGTTAAGAAGTGTGTTGCTGGTTAAGAAGGAAATAGAGAACCTGAGAACCAGAGAACATACTCGTAGGTACACTGGCACTACAAGCTCTGCAACCGAAACACGTTCATAATTATATTCATTACTTCTTTGTATATGTATAATATGTATGAAGTTACGAGTATGAACCCCAGAAAATGTCTTAAGTTATGTAACAGATTTTTATATTTCAGGTATTGTAATACGACAAAATAAAATTTAGGCAATTAAGTTAGAATTATTCTACTTTGCAATCCGAGGTTAACATGTATGATATGGTATACATGCGTGCCTAACAATGGATTTCCGCAAAGTTACGCCTGATACTACTATAACCAACTACCTATATCAAAAACGCAACGTTGATGTAAAAGACTGCATGAACTCCATGACTTATTATTGTCGTGTTTAGTTAAATTTTGGAATTACTTATCTGGTTTTGCGTAATATTATTTATAATTAATCGGGAAGATATCAAAAAAAAATCTTGATAATTATATTCATTTATAATTTATTAACAATCAACAGAAGTACGTATACTAGCTGCAATACAAGATATTATAATCAGAAAGTAGGTAGGTACATCTTTGGCAAGTCGCATTTTCAATATCAAGATTCGTTTATACACAGGCCGATTTTGTGAGCACATAATTATTATACAAATTATTTTGAATATAAAATCGTACAGTACATAAACGCAACCATTTTTATAGTAGCCGCAATAATTAAATACATTTTCTTAATTTACGTAATAAATAGGTTAATTAATATGACAATTTTTATATCCAATTTTAATAATCAACTTATTAACAATCATTATTTCGAAGTTGTTTATATTGAGATAGTATCAAAAGGTCCGTTAGTAATTCAGCCCTCTGTGTTCAGCCCTTGTCCATTCATAGCATTCATTAAGCCTTATCGAATGCCTTCGTATTAAGGGCTTCTTGGGTTCGTCACTAACCAAATTAAAGTGCGCTAGATCATCGCGATCGGGTACCTATTTGACAGGTCCCAAGTATATATAAAAATTAAGTAGGTCTAATTAAATAGTCAAAAATATTTGGGAACAATACGTTACCAATCCCCATTCATAACCCATTAAGTGTCTGCGCTACCTTAAGGAGCGATTGGAGTAAAACTTCTTAGTTTTGAGAAGATTACACTTAATTAATATGATAAATAAGGTCCAATGAGTTAATGCTAATTATGTAAAAATCATAAATGTTATCAAAAATCAATATAAATGAGTTCCGTATAAACTGATTACCTTCTTTGAACGCAATAACCTCAAAGTCACGGCACGGATTTCATGTAGGTACCTAATAGTTCTCGTAAATCAATTTATGCGATTGATTTACGAGAAATATAACTATACCTAGTAGGTATAATATGTAAAAAAAATATTGTAAACGCGTGGAGCAATTTTTAGAAAAAGAACAATTATTATAACACTAGCATTGGTGGTCGAAGATTAGCGACGGGTTAACGAATCCTATGAAATGTGAAAAGCGTTTGAGTAAAGTTTTACTTCAAGAAGTTATTAAGTTTCATAATGAAATGAAATTCCAGTATTTATAAACATTTTCTTAACTTAATTACATTGATGAATGAGACGAGTAGGTACTAACACCCCATAACTAATTACCCAGATAAAACAACCAATATGCTAAAGCTATTTTTGTGAAAATTGAATTAATATTTATTTATAGACATTAACTATTTGGTTATTAAAAATAAGCAACTGATAAGTAAGTGAAAAACACAGTTACATCTCTAAAACTATTGCATATTTCATTTTATTTATCTACTTACAATTACCATTATTGATTAAAAAACTGTGCTAATAAAATTACGACGTATAAAGTATAAACTTATATTGTAATCGCACCGGAATAGGAGATTAGATATTAAAATTACCCTCTAAGAGCTAAACCTCACCGAAATGCACTGGCGATATTGCCGGTAACGTGGATAAAATATTTTCTATTAAAATAAATAGGTTGTCATACACAATCACATCACTACGAAATATTGGGGGGCGTTTTGCCGACAACTTTGCCATGGTTTCCTGATGAGGTAGATCTCTAGTTAAAAATTAAAATAACACGATTGCATTATGGTATTTCTCAAAAAAAAATACGAATACTCAAAACAACAGTATGACAACATATAGGTCGTCGATATAATATAAATACATAGATATCACATGTATCAGAGACCGCTTAAATATGATATGTGCTTCTTGAGCTTTGAGCTATGGTAACAAACTTCACAACTGAAAATACGTTTAGAAAATCATTCAAACTTAATAATCTACACTTAAAACATAAATTAAATTGCATTTCATTATATGTAATTATGTACAGTCATTTGCACTTCTCTTAAAGGTACGTGTCATCAGACTTTTACGTAGCTAGCTTCAAATTATACACAAAGATATCTAGGAATTAGTGCGGGAGGTTGTGTTGCAATTGTTTTCGAAATTTTATTCCAAACTATTATAATCTATATGTAAACTCTTTGCCGCATATCGTTAGCGTTAATCTTAATAAATTGAGAAGGTATCATTTTATGTATCATTTTAACCTTTGGTTTTGACTAAATCGAACAATTGCCCCAAAGGGTTAAACTCTGAATTATTTAATCTGTTTTATCACATTTTTAATGTGTGTCAAATGTCAGTTTATGACCCTTATTCACTTAGCATGCATGCCTTGCAAGTTTTGATACAAAATGAAAATTCACGGAGCATACTTTTGTAACTAACTTAATATTAAAACTGTTACTCCACTACCAGTGGAGTGTATTCAGATCCCTTATCCGTACATTGGCAAATATTCACCGATCGTCAATATTTTCTTTTGGTTATGTGTTACGTTCAAATGCAACGCCACCTCCCTTACTATAACATTTACAACGCTATTTCAATACTCGTTAGCTTCAATCAAAACTATAACCGTTCATGCTGATTTGTACAAACGAATCGTAAAATAGGTAATGCTAATGAATTTACTCGTCCTTATATTTGGCATACACGATGGCTCATCCGCAATTTGCTTACTGGAATGGTAATGACATTATGCTGAACGATTCATACATTTTATTTGGACAATCTTTGGCACCAAAATCTTAAAACTATTAGAGTCTATGGAACCAAAGCCTCCAGGTACGATTCCATTTCTTTCTTAGATCTATTCTTAAGTCACAGATAAACGAGAGAGTTCGACTAGTGAGTCATTTCTACATTGCACCGCCCCTTCCACATTATCACATCACTTCGGATATACTGTCAGTATTTCCGTCACTATTAATCTTACTTGCTTCCTTCAGTGGTCATACAAAGTCACTAACTTCGTTCTGTAGGGGATTCTCTGCTTTGTCGACGCATTTCCTGATGGCATCCAGTACAGTAACGATTCTCCTGTCGAGAGCTGCGAGGTGTGGCTCCCACAGTATGGGAGCTACTGGATCCGCCTTCATTGATTCCCGCAGTACTTTTGAAAGTGCGACGCCGTTGTGAAATCTAAGAAAATAATAAGAATTAAACTTATAATACTTATATCAACAATTCATACACAACGAATAGATAACGTAAATGATGACTAATTCGTTTAAGAAACTAAACAGGGTCTAGTCCACCATACTGAAGGTCAGCTTGTATTTATGATACAAAATAATGTCTGTAAAGTCGGTTTACGGACGGTAGTTTAACGTGACAACGTCATGACAAAACATTGATGAAATGATTGCATACTTTTATAGATAAAATTGAGCGCTTCGGCCGACCGTAGCCGATCGTGCCTCTCTATCGCTTTTGCCGCTCTCTCGCTCGCGGAACGCTACATTTTTTCGTGCGTGCGCCCGGCATTCATCGTTTTAATAGACGTTATCACGTCAAAAATTTTTATTCAAGAGTGAATAGGCTTTTACTAAGTTTGTGCGCTTTACCATCCATGACTTCATTGCCGCTTACCAGGTGGTTTTGTAGTAAAGCATTAGCTTATTTACAATAAAAATAATATGGTCCCATGAGCTAAAAAGATTGGCTTAAACTTTGTTTGATGAAGTGATCATCTTCGATTGACGTAGGTTATACTGCTTTGCAAGTCCATTATGAATCGGTGGACCAGATTTTGTTTTTCACCTATTTGCCTGCTGTTATCACGCATTCTCTTGCTATTGTACTTTGATTACTTTTATGTGTCATTGTGTTATCATCTTGTTTATTTTGTTTTTAACTAAGGACATTTTAAGTGCCCACATATAATTTGATCTCTTTGTATAAACAAAGATGGAAAACATCATCATTGTTTTTCATCATTTTTTTTCATAGGTATACCTATAAAGCTACACTTGTTTTTCATCTTATCAAATGACTCTCGGTTTACTTACACATCGTGATAATCTAACTATGAATATTTAAACGAGAACATTTCCACGAATATATTTTGGGCCGTATATCAACAACAAAGCCTATCTGCATTAAAATTTCCAAAGTATATCCAATCACAGATTTGGTACTGTTGCGATTTTAATGTACGGTAAGAAGTTTACTTTATTTCCGCAATAAATTTAGTTAATTATAAACTAGAGGAGTAAAGCTATTTGCCGATCTAGGCAATAAAGTATGCAATTACTTAGGGCCGGTCAACATGCTGATTGCAGTGATTGTGCATTATACGAGTATATGCGAGCTAAACGATCGCATGACCTGGAATCTAAATTGGATAGGAATTGTTTGCAACTTACACTAATTTGTGTCAGCACAATATTAACGCAACATCGTAAAAGGCTTGTGAGGTCTTTCTTCGAGTCGTTACGAGTATGTTGAAAATATAAAGCAAACTAACGAATTCATGTGAAAATTACTTTGGATTTGGCACATCAAGCAAATTTAATATGAATAAGAAAAGTATTGTTATTTTTTTCAAACGGTAAATATCACATGTGAAGCTGTTAAAAAAAGAAACTTTTTTAGGCTGCCAAGCAAAGGCACCAAGTAATTTTTCGGAAATGTCTTATAAACAAAATCCAGAATTCAGATCATTTAATTTTATTCATGTATCACTGACACACATCATTATTTTTTAAATCTACCAGCATTCCGGAAAGGATCTTTGTCATTTTTCACGGAGGAGAAGAAATTCCCTAAAGAAACTCCTCAGTAGGTAGTAGTCCTACTAATATTATAAAATGTGAAAGTTTGTGAAGATCGATGGAAGTATGGATGTTTGTTGCTCTTTCACGCAAAAACTACAGAACGGATTTTCATGTAATTTTGCACACAGGTAGACCGTGATCTGGAGTAACATATAGGGTACTTATTATCCCGGAAAATGCGGACAAAGAAGTGGGCAGAGCGCTAGTCTTAATATATATAAATTACGTGTCACGTTGTTTGTCCGCGATGGACTCCTAAACTACTGAACCGATTTTAATCAAATTTGCACACCGTGTGCAGTTTGATCCAACTTGAAAGATAGAACAGTTTACATCTCAAAATAATAATAAAAACTTTTGACAGAACGAAGTCTGCCCGGGCAGCTAGTAGTAATATGATACTTACTTAAGTAGCGTGGCTAGCGTGGTGTGCCTGACGAGGCAGCACTGCAGCAGCGGCGCCAGGATGCTGAGCTCGTCGTGGAACGCCTTTCCGAAGGCGCGGCCCTGGTCCAGGTGCAGGGTGAATGTGTCGTTGCCAAACATCCTGGGGAAACCAGAGGACGTTACCTCGTCCGTCCAACCGCTTTGTCAAGTAATGCTTCGGTTATGACTGGTGTTACTGAGATCTTTAGGGTGAAATGGTCACCCTAAAGATCTTTATTGAAGTTGCCATACACACAGAGGTCCATCCGTTTTGTGTAGGTATGTGTGTTTTTCATTTACGCGTTTTATTAAATAAAATTGTTAGTAATTAAAATATTACACATCTTAAACATGTTTGTTAAAAAGTAACAAGATTAATACGGAACAGATAAAATCTTAAATACGAGCAAATACGTACTTAAATGTTTCGTAATGATGTCTGTCCATATTTCCTGTTAGGAAGTCGAAAATGGACATGTCCATTAAGTCCATTAGCCGTCTGCCAGAGTCGTACGGTGGGGTTGAACGCACCTGAAAAACATACTCGATTACAAATTATATTCTAAAAAGATTACTTTGAAGAAAATTGTAATCTGACTTACAGTGTCACAATAATCTGACTGCAATTCCCATTGGGCTTTTCTTCTTTTATGATAGGATCTTCTCCAAGGATGACGCCATACCTGAAAAAATCAATATCAATATTAAAAAAGGCAATAGCTTTGCAATTGCAATTGTTAAGAAAAACGGTAAAGCTTTTTTTCCGGGTTTAATCCCAGAATGCCAAGTTTTTCATAGACCTGAAATTTCACCTGCAAAACAGGGATCCCTATTTCCAAATACGTAAGTGTTAACCAATTATTTACAGAACCTATCGAAGTACTTACTTTCCTCTCAGCCAAGTCCGAAGACGGCAAGAACGCAGCAAAGCTTCCTTCCAACATATCAGGGTTGCCACATATAGCGTGGCCCGTGTCGCAGTAATACGAGCATTTGCCGTGGAAACAGAAATTGTTGGCTGGCGACACGAAGAATGTCTTCAAGATGTCCCCTTCAGTGACGTCGTAGATCTCCGTCGTCATGTTCAACACCCGGCCTACGACCGGCATGGCGCGACGAAACCCTAAGATCCTGGTTGGAAATAAACAATGTCAATCAATTTTTTTAGTCGGTTGCATGTATTGAAATGTGGAATTTCCTTTTTTTCTGATTTTATTTACAAGTATGTATCTATGTATATGTGCTTAGTAAAGACAAATTTAATATGCAGTTTTTATTGAATTTTGAATGGGATTTAAAATAAAAGAGATAAACAGGATGAATAAATTTCGGAATTTTTAGACTATTTACGAAGAAAGCGAAAAGCCACATTATCGTTAAGCACATTATTTATAAAAAAAGAATGTCTGAAAATATTTAATTTTGGTATGTGAGCAGTTTTAAAAACTAATAAAACAATCAACTATATTTTGCTGAAACACCTAATTTTAAATCTCATAGTTTAATCTGATGTTAGATACGGTAACATTTAAAAGTACTAGAATTAATAATAACTTATTTATGTAATCCATTCGTCTTACATTTTCTCGTGACAAATATAATTAATTTTGAGATGGCTGTGCTTAATTGAACATTATCCTCGCTTCAGTACCACACTATTATTGTTTAATGTACTGAAATTACAGTTGAAAGAGGAAGTAGTAATTTAACAGTTGCACGTTTTACGTCTTTCTTAAATAAATTATGCTTAAAATTATACAGATTTTGTTTCTATACTTCGAATGGTACTACGAAACGTAGGTACGTTTTGAGTTAAAAATATTCTAGTATCGGAAAATAAATTATTATTATCATAGGATTTTCATCAGTTTTATTTATGTTTTTTATTGTAGTTTATATCGGTAATTACGATAGGTAATTTTAGACTAATATAAAGTATTAAATTAAAACCATTTTTTTTTCTTATATTTTATACCTATATCTTACCTGTCTAAGTGAAACGCCGCTATTTCAGCATTGTGTCGCTCATAATCAGAGAAGTAGAAATGATTGGGCAGCGTTTGGACATCTCTCGCAAATCTGGTGGTACAAAAATAAAGTGTTATTAATTTTAAGTTCTCCTTTTCATATGAATTATGATAAGATAATAAACAGACGTATGAGCCATATGTGATATTAAAATATCACCTTCGCCCACGGATCTCAACAACACTAAAATGCATCACTGATGCATCGTGCATCGCCGGCCAAACAATAAATTTTAAAATTTAGAACGCCCCGCGCGACTGTTTGATTTTCACCAAACATAGATAACAGCCATCTCAGTCACGTCAGCTGTCCATTAGTTACATACACCCGCGCATATACTGACATATCAATTTAATAACACCCCTATTTTTGCTTATTCGTTTTTTGGGGATTAAAAGTAGGGTTATTAATACGATATTAGTAGAGCCATTGACGACGTATCCCTAATATGACACGGAGCTTTAGATGGGAAAAATATTTTAGTCTTAGCACATACTCATACTCGTTTTAGACAAAGATGCACGAAGATGATAAAGCACGGAGGTGCCCCGTGCTTCCGAAGCGCGAAGCACTCACTGATCGACGCGATCGTTAGATAAACGATAAAGAGATTTGAAGCATTAGCACGTAATATGTCGTTGGGATACAAGTGCTTTTAAAAACACTTAATGACCTAATTTTACTTTTGTAAGGGTATTAGCAGAGTTAGTTAAGTATACATGGCAAGATTAAATTTCCGAAGTTTTAATATTACAGAATTTTTGTTTTATTATCAATGTCAAACCATATCTTACTTAAATAGGTAGCATTTAACATTATGGAAAGTTTTTGTATCATGCTCTATTTATCTATTTTGTTGACTACATATTCTACAGTAGTGGTAGACTTTATCTTACTGGTAGATAACATTTAAATTTTGTGCTGATCCTAATTTAATTTTACCCGCAGATTCGTTTGCATGTAATTTTAAAACAAACGCATCAGGATTTTTTTATTTTTTACTATAATTTCCGGCCTTTAACGGATAGCTATTTTACTTTGGAATGAGCACCGATCGACGTTCATTAAACAATAAGTAGACTTGAAGAGTATAACAGGTAGTAGTATTTTAATTACTTTACAAAAAAATATGAAAATTAAGTAGGTATTACTTATAACGAAAGACTTAATTTAAAGTACCTAATGTAACTTTTGGTTATTCTTAAAAGCTTGACAATTGTGAACGCCGCGCCGTCCCTACAAATAATTGAGACTGGGAGACAATATGAAACCCAATTCTCAGCAGGTATCCGTGACGAAAATTGAAACCGAGTGATATAAATCCATAAAGTGAAATATCAAATTTCCTCTTTTACGACCGGAGAGACTGTATTTAAATAAACGTATTTATACCCTTTTCATTTTTTTCTTTTACGATACAAAATCTAGTTTTAACATAGAAAAAGGATTTCTCGTTTGACTCTAGCTAATAAAAACAGTTAAAACAAATTAGTTCTTTTTACTTTGAAACTCGGTGCTTAATCAATTTCCGGAAAACAAAACGTTTAAAGTGGCACTTAAATCGGAATCTGGTTAGATAGAGCAATCCCGGTAATGTATGGGAATCGTGTCGTGCGATTTATTGTCGAAGCGCTCAATGATCGCGTAAGTAGGTTAAAACAATTTAGAAGATCATTGGTTTTACATTATGATTTTTATCAGTTTACAAATGAGGTGAATTTTATGTTAACTGACAAAAACA
The DNA here is from genome assembly GCA_911387775.1 of Thymelicus sylvestris. Lineage (NCBI taxonomy): Eukaryota > Metazoa > Arthropoda > Insecta > Lepidoptera > Hesperiidae > Thymelicus > Thymelicus sylvestris. The sequence goes on from OU426895.1 coordinate 12,036,103, forward strand.
ATTACAGTGTTCGAGACGCTTTTAATTGGCTCTCTAACTTACAAATTACATTATTAGATTGAACAAAAACTAAAAAATAAGAAAAAACACGTGTTTAAGTGGACTGCTAGTTTATAAAAATAAAGACCTAACAAGCGTGTAAGTCGATACAGTTATTACGGAGCATTACAGTATAGAATAGGCCTTACACCAGGAAAGTTACTTGATAATGTAACACGGATAGATAATTATGAGGTTAGGCTTAACCATTAATGTAGCCTCGTATAGCCCAATATAACTGCAGGGAACAGTAGATACAGGCTAATGAATTATACACTATGACTATTGATTACAAAACCCGCTACGGTCCTCGCGATAACCTTTGTCCTTCGTACTTGATCTTGATCCGATCATTGTCCTTCAATTTAGCATTCCTTTCAGCTCCCAGTCCCAATCTTACTATAAATTCGCTTTCGTAATTAAATTGTAATTATTCCATAACAGTTATTTAACTATTATCTAGTTAAGTGCATGGGCTTTCTTTAACCTACTGCAGAATACGCCTCTCGTAATTGAATAGAGCTAGAGTGTAAACATTGGTCAAGTGAGGATTGCTGAAGAGGTTAGCGCCGCGCCGTGCCGTAGTCAGTTCAAATTTTGTAAGTTTCTACAACCGTAAAATACGAACGGAAGCGCTCAAGACATTTTGGTACAAGAAGACACCCATCAACTTTACGGTCTTAAGCTAGATCCAGTTAATCACCTATCACAATACTTAACTGCATTTAATGGTTAGTAGTAGAAGTACCCGCATGACCGAGCTTTGCTCGGTATTTTTTTTTGGTAAATCAACGCCATCTACTGAAGTGGCTTTAGTGTTGTTACTCGCCAATAGCTGTCAGGAAGAGTCTATTATAGCAGTTTTTCATTGCCTGTAAACACGGATAAAACAACATTTTCTAAAAATTAATCCTAGCTAGATCGATTTATTGCCTCCAAAACCCGCTGCATATTCAATTTCATGAAAATCATTGGAGCCGTTTCCGAGAATCAGATTGTATATAAACAAGAATTGCTCGTTTAAAGGTATTACATATAATACGGAATAATTTATGTTATATTCAAAGAAGATCTTTTATCCTACCTTCCGTCGAAATGATTGTACGCGACAATAAAGTTAACGTAAAAGCGATAAAACTATCGCACAGAGGGAAGAACGAAAGGGTTCCTATCGAGTGTCGCAAATTTATCGTCCCCGGGCGAATAGTGGATATCACCCGGTCTCTTGATATGTCGCCCGGATAACCCCTTGAGTGTATAATTTTTCCTGTGAACCCTACATGCCAACTAAAAACATAAATCTTTGCAGCACTATGTTATACACGAAACGTACCTAAATAAAAGACGAAATTCTACCAAACAGCGGCTTTTAATTCGGTGCTCAAAATTCAATTATACTTAACTCAATTAATTAGTAAACACAAAAGGAAAGTTAAAAGACAATGTAAAACGAATACAACAGTGCTGGGACGTCTAGTGTCACTCGATATGCGGATGTTTTGGGAGTGCCACGGAGTTCTTTAGGGGATATTTTGGAATAAAGTACCTTTCCTATCGAGGCGAAAATTATATCTGATAATATCTTTGGAACATTCCGAAGTATTAGGTCTCAGTCACTGTGATAGTTTAATAATAAATGGAGATATTTCGACCGTTTCGCAGAACTTCCCTAGAAGTGTTTCAATGATCGAGTGCTAAGTACAAAGCAAGTCCACTCCTAACAATGGCACGAGCTAAACAAGTTTGGAAAAACTCTTTCAATAACACTTGTAGTTGTGAACCAGGCAAGCCTCTAAGCCGATCACGCGAAGAACCTACGCAAAGTTTGGTGAATGGAACCAACGCATAACATTCTCAACAAGGTGACAGAAGTTTGCAAGCATTCTTGGAGCAAGAACTTAAAACTACACTACACCTGTTCAACTAATGTATGTGGCACAATACTCACAAGAAAGCTGTTGTGAAATACTTAGTACACATTAGATACGTACAAAGTAGGGTACAACCAAGTTAAAATATTTTTATAAAAACAAACCTGAATTTTCTAACCCGCTCTGAGTGTAGAGTTTTTTAACCAACGTTAGCCAATTGGATTGATATCATCCATATTCTAAAGTCACAGTTGCAGTATTAGAAAGCCACTAATATGAATTGGTGAAGTCTATAGCCTTTCTGATGTCCATGGGCGACGGTGAAGGCTTACATACTATTAAATAACCGTTCGTCTAATACTTTTTCAACAAATAACACAAAAAATGTAACTGTATAAGGGAATGAATATTTGTTTATCCTAAAATGAGATATGCTATAAAGATGACGATAATCTGATGTTCGCAGAGTAACAAATGTAAAATCACTCACCTCATCGGCTTAAAAAGAGCTTGCACGCCATTAGGGTAGTCAATAATAAGCTTCAACTGAGTGCCGCCCTCTTTTTGCTCTGTTAAAGAAATATATTTCTTGTTTAAATTATAATTAAGACCACTTTAAAGCGACCTTCATGGTTCACACTGAACACAATCCAGCTATTTAGGCTAAGCTTGAAAGTTGTCTACAGAAATAAATGATCGGTTAATTGCTCTGCTTAAATATGAAGGATCTACTAATAAATATATGATTAGAATTTTAACAATGAAATCCATTTAAGTGATTTAAATATTTAAGTCCAATTGGAAGCGAAGGGCGAGATTGTTGTGGCACTATTGTCCGTCGGACCGCTAACCCCACAACTGATTGCAGACCCGACTTCATTTAATATACATACCTCGTCTGCTTGAGCTTTTGTATCCACGCAGGTGGACGGTAATGTTCCTACACACTTGATGAAACTTGATATTTAAATTGGATTTGCGTGCTCAATTAAATTTTAATTTAGGCTTAATTGACGAACGCCCTTTCTTAAATAAGCCAAAAATTTAAAGATTTTACGAAACACTTCTTGGAATCTGCATATTTGCGTAGGCGTTTACAATTAAAATTGGTTCAAAACCAGAGAACTTGTGGTCTGATAAAGTGCCTGACATTTTGCATAAACACTTTATTTATTGCACTAAATTGCGCCACTCTAACACTGCTTGCAAATCGAATTATAAATTATGATCAAACATTTGTATTGCAAATAATGACCGATTGAAATTGATAATTCGTATTATAAGCATGAAACTTGACTTTAACTTGTGTATAAATATCGGACTTGCATTAAAAATCGGCTTCATCATGAATTTATGAACGTAGGGTAAAAAGAGATGCATCCATATCTGTCCCTTTCTATTATATTAACACACTAGCTGCCCGGACAGACTTCGTTCTGTCAAAAGTTTTTTTTTTTGAGATGTAAGCTATCCTATCTTTCAAGTTGGATCAAACTGCACACGGTGTGCAAATTTCATTAAAATCGGTTCAGTAGTTTAGGAGTCCATCGCGGACAAACAACGTGACACGTAATTTATATATATTAAGATTTCGTTGACTCACCAGCATGCAAAACAGTCGCAGTAGCCATGTCCTTCAGAACAGCTGCCACCAACGGTTCTCCGTCCTCATATAGCTCATGCTGAGCTATCTTCAACTGGAATTTTTCCAAGTTAGACGCGTTCACGCTAAAACAATAATTTTTGACTTAAGATAAGTCTTATGATAACTAATGAATATAGATAACATAGGTTTCATTTTTATCTTCAGTTGTTTTGTGCTTTTCTATTCTGTTCTGAACTGTGTTTTTGTTAAGTATGTGAGGATATCAATAACTAGCTATCGGTCTCCACGGTTTTGTTTTTTAAAAAGTTGCTTATTTATTTTAAAGGTGTAATGTAGATTAGCGTGAAAGTCTCCAAGGATCCTCTACTGCTCATGGACACTCAGGGTACACGCTTCTAAACAACGGACGAGACATTATTGCCGGACCTCTCCTACTGAAAATCTCTTTACTTTCTACCACCCCATTCAATCTCCTCGGTAGGTATCTACTCATGGTGGTCATTCATATGGTATGGTGGTGAAGATTTTACGTGCATAACAAGCTACCATCACCGTTTACAATGAACCATCAACTTTGACGTGTTTTTGCACAAGAACTGAGCACAAGAATTATATTGCCAAGAATTATTTTATTTTTTTAAAAGAACAGTAAAGTATGTTAGTGTTGTTATCGGTATATTTATGTTCCGGATAACATTTTATGTCACTAAATCTTATTTGAGTTACACACGATAATAATTTTTATTGCGTTTATCATTATGTATAATCCAAGCGTTTTACTGCGTATTTAAGCGTATAAGGTACGTACTGACTAACCATGTTGCTGTATGATAAGACTAAGCTGTAGGTGTGTTTTAGGTTTGTGTATAAATCTATTTAAATTACTGAATAAAAAAATACATTTTCATTTTTAAGTCGATGCCAAGACAATGCCTAGATTTGATTATTCAAAGCCTTAACTTTCGTATCTGTTATTCACATCTTTTCGTAACGTTAGGCTTGAAGAGAGGTCAAAAATGATCTCAATATACCGTGTATATATTTGAAGATCAGGTTTTTTTACAAAAAGGGTACGTATCATAGATCAAGTAGATACTCAACATTTTTGATCTGACCAATCTTCTATTTAAGTCGAGAATACGTTTTTTTTTACAATCATTTTCTTATTCCAATAAAATCTACTTAAACTAGAACCTAAATTCATTGATCTATTTAAATTTTTAGTAGCTGTGAACGTGCTCGTTCAGGCTTGTCACTTCTGTCCTCCTGTCAGTCAGCGCGCCTATTTCACGATAGGTCAGTCCACGCAGCTATAGCCGTTGGAAATGTTTTCCATTTGTAAAGATAGAAATAGTTTAACCAGATTATTTATTAAATGTAACAGTTTTTTTGTACCGAATTTTTCGTAGTGATTGATAATTGATTCCAAATACGCTCAAAACTTTCGAAAAGTAAGAACCGCGGATAAGGTTCGAGCGCAGCTCTCGAAAAACCAACTTTCACACCACAAAATTACTGTCTTTGTAATCTTAAATAAACAATATTGTCACATAAAACTTTAATACTATATCAAAACGTGATAACACTGATATCCTTTTCGGATTAACACGATAGGATGAAACACAGTTGAGCAGAAAAACTCGACATAACGTGTCTGCTTTAAAATTTTAGCACACCCTCTTAAACCTGATCGTTAATGTAGAGATTTACATGGGAGATTTTCCGGCGGCGTCGTGTTGGTTTTGGCTGCGTGGAACACATAAGTGGACGTGATTTGCCTGCTAGAGGTGAGAGGAGACTACAGGCGACACGCGCAGAACTGAATACTAAGAAGCCTGGTGTAGCGCTCTCGATTTGTGGCATGCTCCGATAACCTGCATTTAGAAATCAAGCCGCCAGCTGCTATAAAATTTATTGACTCTCTTTTGGTGCGAATTGTGTTGGCGTCAAATGGGAATTCAAAAAGCCCGATTGTTCCGTTTTAGGACAAATGGATGTTTAGAATTCCACTTGGCTAACCGAATGCATTTCGGGGCTTAAGTTTCACTAAGCGATCCTAGTGACTGAAACGGTTCAAACTTCAAACGGTGAATGTTTACGATTGTTGCTCTGTCATTTTGTTGAACACGTAAATGTATTGTCTTAATATGAATCGATATAAAATTTGAACATGACTAAGAAAGGGTACATTAAACTCATTATCCGAAGGTCTCTCTTAAGATGCCTCTTAAGAGAGACCTTCGGATAATGAGTTGTCAACAAACTGTAGATGAAGATGGCTTGTGGAATTGACCTGATGTCAAAAAAAAATCTTAGTTAAAGGTTTGCCGTTTTTGAGATTCATTATTTAACTTTTTGGTAATTCGACTCCTTTACCATAATTTTGTTTGCTGAATCAACAAATGAGCCAATATATTTTAATACAATTTTTCAAGTTCCTTGTCTCAAATAGTCGGTCAATAATACCAGAATTAGTTAAAGTTAGAAGAAATATTGTATAAGTTTGTTTAAAATTGTTTTTTCCAGTTAGTATGACCACAAATAGTCAAGTCAATTAGGAGAAACCATAGATGAAGAAACATAATCGCTAACAGACGCAGCTACGATTAAGTGCGGTTGTAAATATTTCAAACGCTTCTGCCGTAAATGCAACAACAACATTGTCTAGACTACACGCAGGTTTCGTGAGCATCATGATCACAATTTTCATTTTAGGGTAATTTAAGCTATTTTAAACTTACATTTGCAGTAAAAAGAAATGTCATAGCGATACAAAAAACGTCTCACACGACATTCTAGCATATGAGACAATTTGAGCAAAAAATCTGTATATCACAACAACCCACTCAAAGTATACGATACACGATTGTTTCTATAAGAGGTCTCGTCATATCGTGAGCAACGTTGAGGAAACCTTCATGCATTCATTCCATTTAGTTTTATTGTCAAAGACCCGCGCCTATCTCGGCGGGCCCGTAACTGGATTTTAAATAAGATTCCCTACAAGGCTTGTGAAATTTGCTTTACAAGATAAAAAAGGTCGCCTCGCCTGTTACATATAGAATCAGCTTGTCATAGAAGTATGACGTTATGATCCTTTTTTTATAGACGATATCGAAGGAAAATGTGAATAGAGAATAGGCGAACCTACACGTATTATATCGTAGCGAGGACGCGGTATTTTTTCATTGTGCTTGCAATGTTCCTATGAGATTTGGTCTAATATTTACTTTCGCGAAATTACGTCAACCACTAGAGCGGCCAACTTGTTTGGTTTTGATGCATACTTCAAAGCTCGGCGCAGATTGTTCGTAAATGATGAAAAGCTCTGGATTTCAGGGTATACCTGCCGATCCAAACAGGCTTGGGATTTACTCTAACGTTATTTTATAGTTACATATGGGCGAATACCTAATGACTGTAGTATCTAATTATGACAACAAAATACAAGTCCATGGCTACCGCGTTGTAACTTGTAACCATTCTCGCTGACCACAGTTCCAAAATATTTATTTTATTAATATACTCGTACGAGCAGAACCTACATTTTGAAGATGTGCAGAGGAGTGTTATAGTCCGAATACAATTTAAACTAACTTTACTGATCTGTGGTAGAAGTATAATGACGTCCAATTTCCAAATTTCATTATTTAGCATAACTACATAAATAAATGATCTGAGTTCTAATAACATAAAGTAGTATCTAACATATCCAGTAGATGTGTTACTTCGTTAAGTGCAATAGTTCTGAAAGCATAGTTAAATAAGACATTTGTAACAATTTTCCCCACAACATTCGTACCACGAAGTTTAATAGCAGCAATAACGAAGTAACTAACAATTTAATCCGGCAACAGTGCGCTACATAAATCGTACTTGTGGATGTCAGCTGTCGACAACTTTCCAAAATTTTCCTTGTAATGTCCTTTTCGCGTCGTTTTTCGTAGAACAATTTTAATTAATATTTCTTAACGGAGCAGAGGTTCCTGATTTAATTTATAAGCAACGGTATTAATTTACCAACGACTGAACGCTAAAGAATGTCAATTGGAATAGTTTTATTAGAGCTGTAAATTAGTTATAAAGTAGCAGTAAAAGCGACCACAGTTTTATATTTAAGTTATTACCTAGGTTCCAAGTCTTCCATTTCTCCGATAGTAGGATTCTCTGGCCTCAGGATGTTGAGATCTCGATGTGGGGGCACGATAACCGAGTTGTCTTCGGATTTCCCCTGTATCTGGTCGAAGATGATCTTTTGCAGGTCCTCGTAATGGTCGACAGGTGGCGCTGGCGTGCGCGGCTCGGCGTCTCCACCGCTCGTTTCTGCTGGAGCTGATTGCTCGTACTCCCGCGAATTATTGCTGCCATTACTGTCAAGAGGAATAGGAAGGAAATTATTTATCATTCTACTAATATTATAAAGGACAAAATTGAGAGTGATGATGTACGGATGTGTGTTACTCCTTCACGAATTTTCATGAAATTTAGCACAACAGGTAGACGATAGGTACTTATTATACTGGAAAACGTGGACAGCGCTATTAGGTATTTATTTATATTTTATGCACCTCAATAGTTGACAAACGAGCGTACGAGCCTCTAAACTCTAAAGTCTAAATGGTAAGATCATTGTGGCCCATGGACATAACTAATACCAAAGACACCAAAAAGGGGTGAAAAATAGAAAGAATGTATAAAATACATAATAGAATAAAAAAAGTTACATTTTCCATAGATAAAAATTAAATCTATACATAATAGTAAGTGCGGTTAAAATTTACGTTTCATCAAATATTTTGCGAATCATGATTATGCAAACAAGTATGAAGTGTTGATTTTGATTAAGTTACAGGTAACAATGAATGTAAACAAAAATACAATACATATTTCTATGTATTGCAAATTATTTTTGATGACTTTAATAAACTCGTTAATATTATTTAACAATTTATTAAAAGGTTATAGGTACCACTAAACTTTTTACAACTGTTCATCAGTAAACGATAAAAGTACGAGTAAAAAACATAAAAGGGTATAACAATAATAATAATTATCTAATTGTCTAGTTATCTAGTAAATAAATAAGTAGCAATTCAATTTCAATGAACGTAGGCAGCCAAGTACAGCTTGATAAGATAACAGGGCGAAACTATCATTCATTAAGGAATGTGTAATACAAATTTGGAACAAACGTCTAAGATACTTCACAATTAACAATTCAAAACTTATTAAACCATCTAATTGTTGAAGCATTTCACGAAAAGCACTCCACTATTCGAGTGTCTTTATTGTACACTTGAAGGAATCAATCGATGGTCGACTTTGCCGAAATATCGAGCTACCATTTCAAGTATCGTTTCTAAACAATAAGTATTAATAAATAAATATACCAATGTCTTGTCTACAACAATAACGGTTTTAATTGTAAATTAAATTAAACCGTTAGGTACGGAATGGCTCAGAAAAACAATATCAGTCAATTAACCGCATAAAATAAGATAACGAGGTATCATGATTATTTTTGTACCGTAATACTAAACTTTGTTTATCATTTAATGGACCTTTTAAATCGTTTCTAATGATTTCACCGAATAAAACGGGTTATTAGTGTTTGCGATCCAAACACAACTTTATAAAATCAATCGGACTATTAAATTTTATTAATTTGATCTAACTGCAGAATCATAAAGGAATAAAAATAATAAAAACCGGCCAAGTGCGAGTTGGACGCGCAACGCTGCAAAAAGAAGTCGACATACGCAACTTTTTTATGTACCTAACCATCACACAAAATATTCAGCCAACAGCGTCACCAGCAGGCTTCCTAAAATGTATAATAAATACTTTAACAGTATAGATCCATTTAATACCTCTAAAGCTGCTTTCAAAACGCAAATCTGTAAACTACTGACTTCTCGAAATAACTGCTAAACATAATTATATTTTAAAAATGAAAGTTACTAAAAAGACCGAAATAAAACTTTTTAAATTAACTAACTATATAAACGGACTCAATTGTAAAAAAAAAAAAAAAACATTTATTGGGGTTTTTTTTTTCCGAACTGACATTAAATTACATTACTATACTAATTAGTGCAATATATTGTATTATATTAATTAATATTTTTATACACAAATAAGCATATAACATCTCTTTTTATCCTACATATAATATTATATATTATGTTTTATTTTTTCAATATCATTAAACTTATATAATTATATATATTAGAAAGCGATCATGTATCTAGCAACGCCATGTAAACCAGCCATTAACAAGCAACAGAAGCACTCTTTACGTACCAACAATTATTATCTATCTTCACAGTCAATCAGCTGATTCTACACACAAGCATGCACACACACACACACACACACACACACACACACTACTCACCACCTCTTCTCATACACGTACCTACCTTACCTGCGAATCTGAGTTGCGAACTCGAGCTTCAAACCTATTACTTATTATTGTTATTGAACTGTTGCCGCAATAACTATTGTTTTTGGTATCTCATCCTTGTATAGTTTTAAATGTTCATCACTTCAACCCTCCAAATATTGTAAAAGAATAACCTACATAATATGTATTCAATCTGGCATAAGATTAAGTTATATGTAACGAGTAACATTAAATTGTGATAACTGCTGTGAATACAAGTAAATAAATAAATAAATAAAATAAAATAAAATAAAACGAGAGATTCGTATACGATACAACGAAAGTAATTAGCGATAAGGACACGAACTTAACATTTCTGTTGGAAAATTGTCATCCACGTCCACATTATGTCATGGTCAATTTACCAACTGAAAATAAGTAAAATTATTTATAAGAACCGGTAAGTATGAACTATATTTGTTTGCTTAGAACAAAATATATATGATCCATTTTGTGATTTTGTCTGTAGTAGCCGCCTTTACAAATACGCTGTTTCAACAAGTCAAACTTTAAGCAGAAATGTTTCTTTCACGTCACATAAATGCAAGGATGAGCTATTGTAAACCATTATACAAGGCTGCTTTTGGTATTTTGTCCACATTTGGTATTACCAATACTGAAATTGTTAGGGTTCAATTGAATTTAATGGAAAAGTTTAACTCTAGGTCAAGACTATAGACAGACACAAACAATGTGCACGCTGATCAGATTTTACATCACCTTTCCATTCATAGGTCTGCTGGAAGAGATTTCTGATAGAAATAACCAGTACAAAGGTACTGCGTACATTTCTTTTACTGTGTCTTATATACTCTATTTGTGTACAAAAATTGTTATATCACATTTATACAGGTAATTACTGATCTTTAAAAAATTATGTTAAAACCTCCTTACAATTAGATAACAATACATTATACCATAATATCTACTCCATTGCAGCCGCCCAAATCAATGAAATCAACACAATATGTAACTCGTAAGAAGATGTTTACAACTTTAATGTCGACATTAATGAAAACATGTATTTCCGCATACCAATTAGTAAATAAGAAAACAAAGAATGCTGATCTTGATATGATTTTCTCTTTTGAAAAATAAAACCGGATAGGTAATTCTGTTCTGTATCCGTATCGAGGAATAATTTTCATTTTCTGTTAGAATTTAGGAACCCCCCTGTACTGTACCTAAATTCTTTTCATAAAGTTATTCCTGCTAACTAATCTGCCTCAGCTATTAACTTTTGTTGGCTCAGTTTCGATTATTAAAGTTGCAGGTAATGGTAGAAATAACTACTTTAAAAAAATATCTGAAAATTATCTGTTTTCTTTATATGCCACAAGAGGCACCCTTAGCGATATTTTTTTTAATTTTCAAATTTTCTCTAAATTAATTTAATCCGTCATGTCATGAGTCAACATGCATAATTAATCATTCGTAGATGTTTGTAAGCTATTCATATAAAAAGCAGATAGGTATAATATCTACACAGCACCTATAATTAATTTGTCTGCGTATTCATGGCGTTGGCTGGACAAATGTAAACGTAATAATGAGTTTGGTACTCAATGCATTGTGTCGGAAACAATGCGCGCGCAATAAAAACCCCATATCTATACAAAAGTACCAGGCGAACAAAAATGATAAGAACAATTCCGCACCAAGGATTAGTATTATTGTTCTCGAGTAAATGAATTTCTCAAAGCTCAGCTCGGAATGTTTAATGTACTTGCACGTACGGACAACAAAAATGTTATGCGTTTATTCTGATGCTTGCGTTTTTGCTGTTGTATTTCAAATCTAGCCATTTGTGTCGACGCTATTGAAAATAAAAATTTTAGTATTCTCACTAATAAAGTTACTAGAACTTTACGTTTAAAATAGTATTGGTATTTGGTACATATACTATTAAGAGAAGAGTACTTTTATAATCTTTGTATTATGTTATTGGTAAAGGTCCAACAAGGTTGTCCAGCAAGTTGGACATAGTGCATATTGGACGACCTATTATACTTGGTAAACACCTTGGAAGACATTGTAAAGGCGCTCATCTAGTAGGACTTCTCATCATGTTTTCCATGGTGAAGCATATGATAATAAATTTTAGTAAGCACATTTTAAGGCGGACAGGCGTAAGGTCCTCACCACTAGATTATTTAATGTTTCGATCGGATTACGTCGTAAGATATATCTCAATGAAGTACAGTGAAAACTCAAAAAACTTATTCAACAGAGTACCTACTTTAAACATACAAAACTATAAAGATTTTTCTTTTCACTTTTCAATACTATCTCTTTTAATATTTTCACCTTTAAGTCCTGCAACTCGGGCGCTCGAATAAAAGTAATGGATTGCTTTGTTTCAAATGTTCTAAAGATATTTCAGACTGAATGAAGATGGCAAAAACCGTTTCTATAATCACTGTATTTGTACTCTTATTTATTTGTCATCGATCAATGAATTGGACGCGCTATCTAAAACTAGTATATAAACCAACGTTCTTCGAATCGCGTATAAAGTCAAGTCGTCAACGGTCAATCGATAAGGATATTCATTAAATATTCCACACATATCTAAATGTATAATTAAAAGTTTCTAAACCTGTTTTTGTGTGCATTATGATAATACAGGATGAAAACTTGTATAATATGATAATGTATGTATGTATGTATGTAATCTTAAATGTAGAGCAATTTCAAATGTAGAGCTTGAATTCCGCGGTTTATTAACGGACCAACTACGTACGCACAACTAGTGGTACAGCACAAAGGGTTCCTATTGGCACAACTATGTACAATTATTACTATTTTTGAACTTTAGCTGGATACGCTGCCACGTATAGATATGCCACTAGATAATAAATAGGGGGCACGGGATTTTCCCGCCAAGGTAAGTGGCACTACCTACCTGGATGATGCGAAAGAGCTAAAATAATCAGGATAAGATATCAGAATAATCAGACACAGAATAATTAGGATTAGCAGACTCATAAAAGAACAGTAAGTTTCATTTGTCTCTAGCTCTACATATACTCTAGGCTAAGTAGACAATATTATTACCTACATCGATTTTACAATGATTCACCTAATTACATATTATGCATTCTATTTTCAAGAATTAAGGTACGAAGAGGTAAAGCTTCTAAAGTCAAGTTTTCTAGAATTTGAGCCTTAGCTCTTCATGAGATCTTATAAATTCACTTTAAAGCGTTATGACCTTGTGACTCTTGGCTTAAATTGATGTTTTTCAGAAATGATTAAGATGGCACCAAAACTTTTTATAGGTTTAAGTTTAACCAACTTTTCAAAGATCATCGATATAGTTAAATACCTGATAATAATGATATAATTTATACGTGTAACCATACCAATGATAATGATAACGTTAGATTACATGCATGACTGATAAGTTGTAGTGGCCAAATTAGGAACCCTTATCGCGGTCGATACCACCACAGATAAAATACATATATCAGGTCGGGAGCACCTTCCAGTACAATATATTTCGACATGATGTTTTATGTGATATGCTTTATGTTAAACAAAATTTTACATTGTATACTTTGTATTATCTCTATATCTTACTATACTGTACTGTATTCTGTGCTCCTTGTAATATCTCTGTATCTTACTGTAGGGGGAGTTGGGGCACCCTGATACGATTTTTACTTAGACCCATTAAAAGTCGATCTATTGACAGTAACATCCAATTTAATAATTATAATATATTCAATATATATTCAGCTAACTTGTTAACACATTGGCTGCGGCAAGTAAAATCTTAAACCTTCGTCTGGTGCGGCGGCGGGCCAAATTGTGCCCCCAATGATTTTTCAGCCAGTGCGTGGTAGGTCTTTTTCGACCCGTCAGCACAAGGTTAGATTAAATTACTATAACTTTGCGAAAACATAATGTAGGTGAGCAGTTTTTGGACTGTTGGAACAACCTTGAACCCAACCTCTTTAGATTTGATTCGCCCCGGGATCTGCCGAACAGAAAATGAGTAATAAACCAGGGAAAGTGGCGGGTCGATATCGACCAGAACCGCACTAGAAAGTATTTTTAGTAGTGATGGGAAAGACAAAAATAAGGGGATATCGAAAATAAAACAGAATTATAGTAAAGAAATGAAAAATAGTTAATTTAATTATTTATTAATGCCTGTCTTTAAAACATTTCGCACAAAGATTTTGTTTGCACATTTTGCAGTATGCTTTATTTTTTAGGGTTCTGTAGCCAAATGGCAAAAAACGGAACCCTTATGGATTCGTCATGTCTGTCTGTCTGTCTGTCTGTCTGTCTGTCTGTCTGTCTGTCTGTCTGTCCGTCCGTGTGTCACAGCCACTTTTCTCCGAAACTATAAGAACTATACTGTCGAAACTTGGTAAGTACATGTATTCTTTAAACCGCGTTAAGATTCTTACACAAAAACAGAAAGAAAACAATAAATTTTGGGGTCCCCATACATAGAACTGAAACTCAAAATTTTTTTTTTCATCAAACCCATACGTGTGGGGTATCTATGGATAGGCCTTCAAAAATGATATTGAGGTTTCTAATATCATTTTGTTCTAAACTGAATAGTTTGCGTGAGAGACACTTCCAAAGTGGTGAAATGTGTGTCCCCCCCCCTGTAACTTCTAAAATAAGAGAATGATAAAACTAAAAAAAATATATGATTTACATTACCATGCAAACTTCTAACGAAAATTGATTTGAACGAGATCTAGTTAGTAGTTTTTTTTTAATACGTCATAAATCGTAAACCGCAAAAAACATCGATCAAAGTTACAACGAACTACAAAAACTTTTATATTATGTTACTTGCTGCTACGGAACCCTTCATGGGCGAGTCCGATTCGCACTTGGCCGCTTTTTTATTTTACTTTCTTTTTTGCTTCGGAACTCCTCATGGTTTCCCGCAGTTTTTCATATCACCCTGCACATAATATAAAAAATATCTCCTGACTGCTGTCACTATCACTATCTGCACCGCGAATTAATTTATTTTCCAAAATACTTATCTTCCTTTTGTTGCCTGACATCGTGCCTTTAATTTTAAGGAATAAAAAAACGCGACGTACGTCAGTTACGATAGCTTGCCCAACACTAACTGGCGAGGCGGCCGCTCTGTGCGGTATCGGGCCGCCAACAGCCTGTTGGGACGGCGGGCCACAATAGGCCCCCTCCCGCACCGAGTTGATATTTTGTACCGTCAGTGCGTGATAGGCCGATAAAGGCCTGCCGTGATGTTTTTATAGGGAACACCTATAATTTTGACCACAATCTCAAATATATATTTGTCTTTGTCGTATCTTTACAAACACCTGAGATAATCGTTCCGCACCAGCGAGAGGGACATAGTTTTCTTCGTCCACACCAGACGAAATTCCGCGGCAGGCTGAATTGGGCCTGTTCCGCAGTGAACGTGTTAAATTCAAATTAACCGTTAAATTTAATCACAAAATGTATTAGAGCCTATTTTCTAAAAAATGAAATTTGTATCAAAGTACCCCGGTACCCGGGGTAGATTGATACATTATACTGAGGCACTTGGATTAATAGAAATATTTCTATAAATTAAAAAAGTCATTGATTTTTATGACATTTACTTAAGTACCTACTAATTGTAATAAATACTTTTCGCGGTCATATTCAAACAGCCCTAACTCTCGAGTTATGCAATTAAGAACAATAATTTTAACGTTAATTTGCAAGTAATATCTTTAAGTATTAGTACAGTATTAAAAAATTTAGTATCAATGTGCTAGTTTTTGAAGTATGTTAAGAAAAATGGAAAAGACAGTCAACTTTTTTACTTAAATTACCATAAAATAATATAAAAATAAGTATCAACAGCACTTGCATCAATGTGCCCCTGCCTATTACAATCGAAATAAATATTTTATAAAAATTAAAGCAATAAATAATCAAAAAAATTAAGTCTATATAATGTAATGACAGATATGTTCTTACCAAATGTCTTAATATGACACAGGTAATACTAAATAAATTAGAAGAATCACATCCGTAAGAAAACTACG
Source organism: Thymelicus sylvestris (assembly GCA_911387775.1). Taxonomy (NCBI): domain Eukaryota; kingdom Metazoa; phylum Arthropoda; class Insecta; order Lepidoptera; family Hesperiidae; genus Thymelicus; species Thymelicus sylvestris. The sequence goes on from OU426895.1 coordinate 12,052,105, forward strand.
AAAATTTTGTTGGGAACATCAGAAACAGGTTTATACGTGCCAGCCGCAAGTCGTTGAGTGCACGTTGCTCCGCACTGGTGTGCATGTAGGATGTATAACTACCTTCTTATTTGTGGTGGACGGCTCTTCTAAGCGCGTTTCGTTTTCGATTAATATTGACTGTATCTATGTGCCCCATGTATCAATATACCCCATCTCCCCCTACTGTGTATATTTATCTGTATGTATGTATATCAACATCTCTGTGTTATCTAAATATGTATAACGTTTATACTAAAGACTGTGGTAAAGATGTAACTTGGCCGGACCTGTGTATGACACTTTATGTGAATTTTAAACTATTGCCTTATTGGTGCTCCAATACCGCCTTCTGCCTTTGCACTAAGATGATAAAAAACTGCATGATTTAAAGGTGTGCAAATTGAGGAATTTTTAACAAATTTTGTTATTGTTAACTTTTTACATTATTTTTATTAATATTGTACACCAACATATCGATCAAGCAATGGATTTTTGTTTTCAATATTTAACACCAAAACATATATTACGTTGTCTGTATCTATGACATGGAATTGTACATGGGTACATGTAGGTTATCTACAATACTTTTTTATCTCATAAATTGGTCCGCCAAATTGGACATAGTAGTTAATACGAAAGTTCTTTTAGGAGCTCAGTAAACAACGTTTGTCAAGTAGCAATTGTTATGGTCCTGAGTTTCATATACAAGCAGAAGAACTGAGCCATCATATCGATAAAATGGAAAAATTATGTAATTTTAAACACTTGAACATTTTGAAACTTTGAATTGGGCGCCAGTATTGCCAGTACTGTTTTGTAAAAGCACAGTAAAAGGAGTAGGAAAGAAAAGAGTGGATTATTTGTTGTAGATACAACAAATATATTAACATAAAACCGGAATGTTAATTCGTCACTACGTATCGTTGTACAATTTGATGATAAAATTTCACTAGTTACTAAGACGTATTAGTCAATTATATTTTTTGGTCCAAAAATATTTTTTCATCACATACCCAAAGATTACGGTATTAAATTAAGTAAGTATCATGTAAGTATACCTAGTTATACTGCTACTTACTTAAATACTATAGACTTGTGCAAATACACGTGGAAACGACGCAGTTGTCATTAAATTGCTTTTCCGTCATTATCTGCTGACCTCTGACCTGACATTATAACAATCTAGCCCTGTATGTATCGATTGCGATTTAACTTGTTAGAACGTAATGTCTCTATTACAAAGTCTGGAATAAAATACTTTCTTACATTAGATAACATACTAGTAATTAACCCGGCTACGCCTCGCTATTAATCAAGATTACCCTAGCAACGGTTACCATAGAAACGAAAGTAGCAACAATGTCAAATTATAAGTCAATCCACAATGCTTGACATTATTCATTTATTTATTATTCTAATCAGAATGAATAACAGTTTAATAGTAAATAAAATAAATATAAAAAGGCCACCAAATCCACCCTTATAACAATTACGAAATTAAAACTCCGTAAATAATGAATGTGGAGTGGCATCATTGGCATTGACATTTAACTCTCGGTTGTCCTTCCATGAGTTCCATGAAGTGACTAATGTTTCGGTCATTTAAACGGATATGACATTGTTTTCTTCGTTAGGATTATCAACACTGATCTGTGTATTTTTTACTTTACTTCTCCGCCTTACTTACAGTAGCTCGAGCACGAATATTTGCGAGAAAGTATTCGTATGGTTAACGTAAGCAATTTGTATGGCATTTTAGTACCATTTACGCACGATAGGGGCGCTTTTGAAAAAATGCCATACAAATTGCTTACGTTAACCATACGAATACTTTCTCGCAAATATTCGTGCTCGAGCTACAGTTTAATGCCATAAACGTAACAGGCCAAAATTAAAGTAGGTACATATTTTTATGATTGTTTATGACGTACTTTAAAAGATAAAAATATATTTCTTACTGACTTCAAATAAGGTTGTGGTTCCTTTTGAGGATAGAAGGGGTCGTTTAATCTTGGCGGACTACAAATCCATTTTGATATTTTTATTTATCAATGAATAGCTAAGTGTTCGTTTATATGTATTTTGTGTTTCCTCTATAAGTTGATAATTTTATTAGCAGATTTTGGTATAGTTCTATGACCTCAAAATATATTTTGCAAAGCGGAAAGTATTTTTTGGAGCGTTTAATGAAAAAATGTGTACTTATCAAAAATAAGTTCTTCTAAATAACAATTAAAACAGTAAATATTCCGTCTGACTTTCAATTGTAAATGAAGTTCGAATCAATTATTAGAATATTAACTTTTTACCGAATGTTGTTGTCTTTGGAACGCGATGAGATCGACATGACTGTGTCCTAAACTTTAAACACTTTTATTGTCTATGCAAAACTTTATCTAATATAATATATTATATCTATCTACTTTCTTAACAATATCACCAACTATTTTATATCGTTTCTCTGATAATTTTAAATTATATAACAATTTAATTTATTATAATATTATTTTTATAAAAGTTATGTAGAGTAACTTATCATAAGTATTAGATGAGATTTGACATATTATACTTTTCCCAATCTTACATTTATTCTAAGAAACAAGGTTCCCTTATCTGCTGGAGACACTGACAAGCCAGTAAACATACACGATAACGCACGATAACCGATGCTCACTAATAAATTCAATATTCACAACTATAAACAATATTAAATTGATGTCATTCCAACATCTAAATAATACAGTGACAATAATTTATTTATTTGTCATAGAAATGGTCATAAATTGCCTAATCGGAACGTTATACATAAGTCATTAATTAATGATTATTATCATTAATTTATGAGTATTAAAATTCGATCTCACATAATATTTTCACCGTTATCTCGTATCCACGTTGGAATTTTGATAAGATTTCCAACGTTTTCTAAGTTTACATATTAATACTTATTTAAATTACTCCAACAAAATAAACAATACTGTTTTGTATAAAAATAATACTAATTAAATCTGTAAATAATATACTGTTTACTTTCGAAATATGTAATTATATATCAAAGATACATACCCTCATCCACTGGCATCCATAAAACACAATAAAAACACAGCACATCACTCTCACCTTTTCTGAAGGAACCGCTTCCTAAATTCGATGTATGCCGATCGTCCTTTATCAGTATCATCGCCGATCTTAACCCGTCCGTGCAAAGGGACCCTGTAGCCCGATATGCCGTAGTCCATTTGCAGGTCAACCACCAACATGAGGGTGAAGAGGACGAGAAACGCGCTGACCGCGAGCGCGAGTCGTTCCTTTAGCTTCATGTTGAGCATGATGCGCGCGGAGACGGTTTGCGCGAGCGGCGCGGTTGGCGCGGCGGTACTAGTGCTACTGGCACAGCTGGCACTCCTGCTACTAGCGGCGGGTCTGGCGCTGGCAGCACTGGCATGGTCCTCGGGCGGCGGCGACCGTTTGTAGTCGCGGGCGTACGCGCCGCGCCACCGCCAACGACGTCGCCAGCGCGCGCGCGCCCACCCGCTCACACTGAAACAAACGTCAAGGGGTAACGTTAGGGGATGCGGTTTTTGAGGCCTTTTAGGAAGGGGTGGGTCTAAATTATTTTTAATATATAATTTATGTAATGCATGTTATTACGTTGGAAAAGTCACTGATTGTTAAGACGATGAAATTAACAAAACAAATTGATTTGTTTTCCGCGGCTGGGTATTAACACGGAAATTAACGCTCGACAGAGTCTCTACTACAGAGGCGATTGAGAAAAATGAGGATGCTCTTAACATAGATGTGTATGTGGACCAATTTTTTAATAATTTTTACTTCACCCAAAAATGTCGTTCACGAGTTAATCACGACATTTATGATCACGCCAAAACGGTGTTGTTGATTTCTCGACATCGTTTTAAATGCTAGAAACGTGTCATTTTTATAAGACAACTTTAAATTAATATCGATATATTTCTGATACAAAATTAAATTTTTGTATCACTGCTTGCATTTAAACATGATCATTATCGGTTCAATCGTTTTCAAAATCTGGAAATTTTGAGTTGAAGAACGAGCCTCGCGGTGCCGGTAACCATTGTTGATGACGAATTGAAAGCCTATCGCTTTATCGCTAAAGCGGATCCAACTTAATCTACGGTTGAGCTTGCTGCGTGCTTTGAAGTTAGTGTCAAAACAACATTGAAGCACTTGCTTGACGCATCGGAAATAGGAAAGATAAACAAAGCTAGATAAGTGGTTGCCACACCAACTGAGCGACCAACAGCGAGACTTGCGCGTCGAAGCATGTATAGCACTACTGAATCATCATAGAAACGAGGGAATTCTAAATCGAATTGTTACCTGCCATGAAAAGTGGATCTTGTACGATAACCGTAAGCGTTCGTCTCTGTGGGTGGACCCGAGTACATCACCTAATCAGTGCGTTAAACAAGATTACCATAGGAAGAGGATGGTGACTGTTTGGTGGACCAGTGCCGGACATCTACATCACAGCTTCTTACCAAATGGCACAACAGTGACGTCAGATGTCTTTTGCCAATAATTTCAAACAATGATTGAGAAGCTCGCAATTCAAAAACCAAGATTTGTCAATCGCTCTTCCCCATTGGTTCTCCACGACAACGCGCGAGCTCACACTTTACGACAGACCATCGCAAAGCTACAAGAGTTACAGCTCTTCGTCACCCAAAACTCACGGACATTGCCCCAACAGATTTCTACTTTTTTCAAAATTTAGACAATTTTTTAAATGGGAAAAAGGTGCAGCACCCGAGACTCGAGAGGCAGTACAAATCGCATTCACTGACTCCATCGCCTCCCGTCCGGCAGTTTTCTACAGTAAAGGGATAAACAAACTGCCATGAAAATGGCACAATTCTATAGATAATTTGATTAGCTAAAATAAAAAAATTACCAAAATTTTATATTTTGAAATTTTCATACAAATCTCCAATTTCATAGGTAAAGACCTAATATTACGTCAATAAACATATTCCATTTTCGTTATCTTTCGCTACCTCGTTCCCTTTTATCCGACGTTTCATAAAATGTTGACTTTTATCGCTTACATCTAAATCTTCCATTGGCATCATGACCTTACATCTAAATCTTCCATTGGCATCATGACTTACCTCGTGGAAAAACCATACAAATATAATGAAGTCGTTTATAAGATTAGACCGCGTTCCGAAAGACAAACAGCTTAATTTCACACTATGTTATACATTACGCAACATCGACATCAGCAACATAAATAAAACAAAAGAAACATTTCTAGAGTTTCGCAACATTTTGCTCAAAATGCTACTTTTCTACAAAAATGGGAATGCAGAGTATGCATTATGCCAGCAATCCTAGGACTGTCATACCGTAAGCATATTTTAGAAATATGATGCCGTTGTGTACTTAACTTCCTCCAATTTCGCGTTTATTGGTATTGGTTCTAAATTGGATTTACATACCAAAGTATTATTTATCTTGATAAAGGTAGCACTGCAAAATTGTAAGGCTGATTTGAGAGTATTTTTTAAGTTTGCTCAACAAGTTTTTAGGGTTAATTGTAAATTGTAATTCTGTTTCTAGGTTTAGACAGATTCCACGCTCCTCCACTGTGGATTGTCTTATGTTAGTGAAGGGTCTAATTTCCAAGTCTTGGAAGTTCTCATTCCTTAAGATTTTGACTGTCTTAATGACTGCTATCTAAGGTCCTAAATAACACGTTAAAACAAATTAGTGACAAAGGAAATGTTTTTTTTTTTGTTTAATTTTCCCCTTAAAACATATCCCCGGAAAGCAGACTTAGTCATTCGCTACTCTTTTTTCTAAAATGTAAAAACCCCTTAAAAACAGAACTAATACAAGAGTATTCTTCAGTACGGACGCAATCAAGCAGTATTGTCATGATTTTTTCCCGTTTTAACCGGATTACTACGTGATAAACATACTAAGAAGATTATAAAGTTCTTTAAGCGTATTTGAGTATAAATAAATATGTCAAATGGTCCATCAGTAACATTTAATTTAAATATGAAAGGAGGTAAAATAAGAAAAATGTTTTGTTTGTTCGGACATTTTTTATTAAAAATATATATATTTATAACATATATTAACTATAACTTACGTTTTTTCATATTATATTTTCATAAATATTAGTGTCAATGTTATTATAAATTTCTATTTATAATAGTACTGAATTATAAAAGTTCTTATAAAAATAGTTCCGTTGTCTCGAATTTATGATTATTAAATTTTAACATAACTGTATAATACTCGAAAAGAAGATAATGGACTGACTTGAAATTATTATAAGAGTTTATTGGTACAGTCACCTGCAGAGAAAAGTAACCCATCTGTTTACAACGCAACAGGCAACGGAAACGTTGCTGTTCATATATATTTTATGGGGGATGGGTCCCTTTTCTCTGCAGGTGACTATACCTAGTAATTTAATCAAAAAGTGCTTTGATATAGGTACTTTTAATTCGGAAGTTTTTGGATTAATCTAGGTTTAATTTTGGTATCGTTTCTACTTTCGTTACTATGGTAAGCGTTGCTATTAGTGACATAAACAGTAAGCCAAAGCAAAGCAACCACATTGGTTAACAAGCAATTTGTCTTTCTTAACAATGTTATCCACACTTACACTGGCAAACTGGTAATGGCATTAAGAAATAACTGATGAGATTGAGAAATAACCGCAAATAACGGTGTCACATGGGTCAGATAATAGACTCGTGTAACAAGTAGCCAACGATGCAATTTTAAGGTTATAAGTTAAGTTCAATCAAATTATTGTACAATATCAATTAACTTTAATAAACATTACTTTAAACGCGACGTTGGCCGCGTGACTCTAGATAATGATAAAGATAAAACCATTAATTACTGTAGTGTTTGTACTGCTATTATGGTTATAGCAGTAATCATGTTATCTCGAGAGCACGGGTAGTGGGGCAACACTGGGTCAGTCACGAGACAGCCGTAGACGCAGGCAGACGTGTTCCCCTACCACTGGTGACGTAACGAGCTAATGCAAGTCAACCATATCACTATATCCAAATATTACGGAGCACGTAAGTACAACAACTACTACATAATGGCGACGAGGTCAAAAGGTCAGTGCAATAAATATTTTATTTTGTGTTGATAAAGGAAGAGTTGAAGGGAAAATAACACGTCGATGCAAGAAATAATCAACAGACGAATGTTAATATTAGTGTCGAATAGTTAACTCGAAAATTTATTTAGGTGTGCTGTAACTTTAAATAACGTATTGAGCAAAATCATCATAATTATCGAAGTTCTCTCTCTAATTAGGTATAAAAATTGCCGCCATTACCGCTACCTACACAATTCCCTTTGTTTTCTGAAAAATGGCATTGATTGACATTGTAAAAACAACTGTGCGGTGAGTAAAAAGTGGCATTTTGTGTTATAAGCGTAATTCACGCTACTGAAGTAATAATAACATAAATGACATTTTGGATATAGTGTCACTTATTTAGCTGAAAGTGATAGCGAGACAGGTTTTGTTTTTAAATAAGAAGTGATATTTAGTGTTTAGCTGTGTCGTTTTAAATATAATACACAGTATCATTGAAGTATTATTACTAGCGTATAGAACGGACACCGCGAGCACAATGTGTGTTCCAATGAATTGACGCCGCGCGGCTTCAATGTCCAATGGATTCGTTCGATTTTGGAAGGAAAACGGGGGCTCAATTTTGAAAATAGAACCTCCCGGCGGGGACACACATTTTGTTCGAGATGTCTTCTCTATGTATACTTATACCTCAATGCACAGTATCGATCTGTTGGAGGGATTGCTACATAAATGGAGTATTGCGTGTGGTGCCGCGTGTTTGGTTAAGGTTGCGTATGTGTGCCAATGAGAAAAAGTGGCATCATGCGGAACTTTTTCTGAATATATTTTTTTGAATAACTACTTATTTACTAGCATGTTTTAGTGCCTAACTAAAAGTAGGTTGGGCGAACTGACGAGAGAGGCTAATTGCAACGAGATATTTCAGTTTTCTTCATAGATAGTGATCGCAATGTTGAGTTGAAAACTTTGAATGGCTATACTGAAAAACTACTATTTTGTAAAGCGCCATTTTTTGTTTTAAATGTGCGAATGGTGTCCGGCATCCATTCTTTTGTGCGTGTGGTTTGCACAACAACACTTAGTACTAAAAAGGAGATAACATTATACAAATTATGAACTTAAATAAAGGAGTAGGGACTTTAAAATATTCAAGAATAAAAGGGTTCCCTAAATTAGTGAAATTTATTTAGGACTAGCTGTTTATTTAGCACTCTTCGGCTTTATAAAGTATAGATTTTACTACCATTATAGATGGCCGCACATGCAAGTTAAGTTTAATTGTTGAGAGTGAGTTTGCTTCTTCACGGCCATAAAACTATAACAGTAAGGGTAATTGTCAATAAAATTAGCTGTTTTTATGACTATTAGTTATATTCTACGCAGGTCCTGGGTTTCATTCAAACGTAGTTTTGCTTTAGTTACAAAGTACATGTGTAGGTATGATAAACTGAAATAATTGCAGTCGTTTTGATATGAATTCTGATAAAAAACGGAACTGAAGTTGTTTGATAAAAATTATGTTCTGTTATGAAAGTATTGCATTGGCAGTATCAAACATACATACATGCCTAGCCGCCTTGGTATACATGCAGCCATGCACTTGTATTTCTTTTGAAAATAATATACATAAACTATCACAAGCTGTTGTAATACGGTTAACGTAATTTAACGTTGCGGCGCCGGGTCCCTATTTCAGCTTGTAAGTTCTTTGTGATTCTTTAGCAGTCTTTCCTTTTGGTATTTGACTATCACGGCTGCACTACACGGCTGAAAATATAATAACATAATGTGGGTAATCATAAATAAAGTCGGTTTGATGGGCGGTAGCGTAAGAAGGAAAGAAACATTTATTCCGTCATAAGAATAGCAACATCGTTAGGGTTCTATGGTGGATGTGTCACTAGCGCGCCGACGATGAGGAGCGCGGGAGCGGGTAATTGACCGTTATGGTCGTGGTCGCTCTGTTAACACATGACGCTTTTGTTGTGGTCAGAAGTGCTTGACATTTGACATACAGCGTTAGAATGCCCTCGTGTATTGTACCAATGTGATTGGTGTAGTGGAGCAAAGGATGGGCGTGTGTGTGTGTTGTGGCTCTTTTCAGAACGGAGTTCTTGGTTGGTTTATAAGGGCATAACGTATCTATATTTTGAATATCATTGCGTATTGGGAGATGATAGGAAGTTCCTATCATCGTTCCTATTAGGAACCATTATACAAGCCACGATACCGAAATTCAAATCTTCGCGATGAGACAATTTTATTTTTCTAATTTAGTTTTTGTGTTGAATTTTATAGAATCTATTGAGGCAGTGAGGGTCAAAAGCGCTTGCGAGCTAGACGCGTTCTTGTGTTGTTACTGTGATTAAACTAAGTTTTGTCACGGAAATCATATTATATATTTATTATTGAGTTATTCGTGCACAAAAGGAGTAAGTTTTTATTTTTAAATTGAGAACAATAATTGTATTTGTTCGAATGGGTGCAGCAATGTTTAAAATGTTGCTATTTATTATTGTAGCCTGAGGAAAGCGCCCTTTTGAAGACGCACGATTTGATATGCTGTAGTAAATTCATAGCCCTGGAGAAGCCGAGCCTTGGTTTTGACAGAATTCCACAAAAATCGTGAAGGAGAAACTCTCCTGACGTCCAAAAAATATTTATTAAGCTGGATGTATTTAGTTATAAATCGAGAAGTCCTCTTTAAACAGATTTGCAGATTATACCAATGCTATGACCTTAGTAATTAATAATTTTAATAGATTACAATTAAAGTTTGGTAATCTAATCTAATTAGCTATAATGGCGCTACCAATTATTGATCTACTTAGGTTGATTTCGGGGGTCATAAACTCATAATTAAGTACTTACCTGCCTGAAGGATTGTTGACGTGAGTAATTTGATGGACTTGATAGGTCATAAATTTTGGTGCATAATGTACTTATTGCAATAATTATAATGTGTGTGTTAGGTAGTACGAACCTACATGAAATTGTAAATCGTGCGTGAGTGTGTGTGTCAGGTAGTACGAACCTACATGAAATTGTAAATCGTGCATAATTGTGTGTGTCAGGTAGTACGAACCTACATGAAATTGTAAATCGTGCATAATTGTGTGTGTCAGGTAGTACGAACCTACATGAAATTGTAAATCGTGCATAATTGTGTGTGTCAGGTAGTACGAACCTACATGAAATTGTAAATCGTGCATAATTGTGTGTGTCAGGTAGTACGAACCTACATGAAATTGTAAATCGTGCATAATTGTGTGTGTCAGGTAGTACGAACCTACATGAAATCGTAAATCGTAAATGATTGTGTATTAGGCAGCAAATGCCTTACGATACCAATTAACGTACATACCTTTTGTGACACGGAGTACTACATGTGTGTGTATTATTATTGATGCGTGTTTTTCGGTAAGATGTTAAATAATCAAGTCCGAACTGATATATATTTAATTATCGTTTACACATATATAATAATACTATAATATGTGTTATGTGTAACACATAAAAATAAACTTCCAGATTAATTTTATTCTTTCAAAAAAAGGCAACCCTGACATTGCCAGAGAGGATAAGCGACAGTGTTAGAAAGGAAGGCAACTCATTACGCGTTTTGATTAGCACTGTGCGATCAGAATTACACTTTATTGCGTTGGAGCCAGAGTCACTATTTATTTAAATGATTTTTCAGAATATTTCTTAGTGCACCTTCTATAATTATTTATAAATACTATTATTTATTCTGTGTTTTTAGTTAAATTCAGAGTTAAAGAAAAAATTGTATTCAAGCTAAAGTTACAATGAAAGTAAAATTTAAAAGGCACTCTATCTCGAAGAGTCATAGAAATCAGAGTAAAATCAACCAATAATAATGAAGTTTAGTTTTGCTTAACATAAACATACGTTACTGTGTTGTGGGCAGTATGAGCCCTCATGAAATTGAAAATCATACGTTACTGTGTTGTGGGCAGTATGAGCCCTCATGAAATTGAAAATCATACGCAACTCAGTTGTCGGCAGTATGAGCCCTCATGAAATTGAAAATCATACTTTACTGAATTGAAGTGAGCTGTCGGCAATATGAGCCCTCATGAAATTGAAATCATACATTACTGAGTTGTCGGCAGTATGAGCCCTCATGAAATTGAGATTGATACATTGACTTGATGGAAGTAGTAACCTCATGAAATTTAGAATCATACATACATTACTTGACTAGACGGCAGTATAGGTCCCATGATTTGAAATCATAGTAACTAAAGTGTGTATGGACCTCTTGAAATTGAAATCATTACTGACTAGACAGCAGTATGGGCCCTCATAACTTTGAAAACCATACAAAATGTAGTTATTTTGTGAACATATTAGTTATTTGGCGTGATGGAGTTGAGATGTAGAATAAAGATAATGAATAGACGAGGTATTTCAATGAATGACTGGTGTGTGAATGATTGGTATCGGCAGTGTCTGATTCATATGTGACACCGTTGGGTCCGTTGGGATCCGTTGGATCCGTCCATTCAGGAAGGACGCCTAAATAAAGGAAATTCCTGTTGCGAGTCTAGCCATGGTTGGCGTGTTATGGTCGTCGGTGGGACCTAGTTTATATTACGTATATAAGAGCATTGTCTCGCAAGTAAAACTTTAGTCTTTAAAAAACGAAAGCAGGTTGTAAGCTGTATGTAATCTGTTGTTGACAGTAAACCACTTTTAGTAATAATATAGATTTTCATCGAGTTTCTCATATTTCCTGTGTTTGTTTTACCAGTAAGTTGTCTATTTAAAGACAGAAATGACGAGGTTTGTTTGAATGTTGGTATGAAACCTAATAACTTGGCAATCTTGATCAAAGAGAGAAGAAAGAGGGAAGTATGAAAAGCTAAGAGGTGATGTAAATAATTATTATTTAATAAAGATAGAAGGAGAACGGGTGCGAATGGGAAAGGTGTAAGACGAAAAAGTCTCAGGTGTTGTTTCAATGTTTAAAATAATTGCAGTGAAAGTATAATCTACATAAGTAATTCTATACGAAGCATGCATATGACAGTTTGAGTTTGTTGAGGCTAGTGAAGGCACCCAGAAGGCTCAAGTTTACAAACCGTAGCCTGCTTCATACATATAGTGCGTGTTACAAATGTGTTTGTCTAAGTAACTGGAATATTGAATGGTATAGACGTGGAGTGGCCTTTGAAGGCTTGAGTTGCGATCAACTGCAGAGTCGACTGTGGATCGGGCTCCATATTAAATAAAGATTTTAATAAGGAAGGGATGTAGTGTTTGTACTGCTATTATGGTTATAGCAGTAATCATGTTATCTCGAGAGCACGGGTAGTGGGGCAACACTGGGTCAGTCACGAGACAGCCGTAGACGCAGGCAGACGTGTTCCCCTACCACTGGTGACGTAACGAGCTAATGCAAGTCAACCATATCACTATATCCAAATATTACGGAGCACGTAAGTACAACAACTACTACAATTACAATGTTATAATGTGAGTAATTAAGTTCGGTTAAAATAAATTTATTACAATTTATTTTACAATATAATTCATATATTTTGTTAATTTTTTAATTATAAATATAACTAGCTTTTGCGTACGACGTATTGAGTATAATTTTAAAGTAATTAGGGTTTTTATAGACATTCGGTTTCACATCCACCCAAATTAATTGCATTAATGCATTGATGTCATAAAACCGCAACCAAACCCACGTACCTATGTGTCGGGATTGAACATTGACACCGAATAATAATTAAAATTATGAAGCATGTTTAAAATTGCTAAGAATAATTCCAAAATGTTAGTATGCATAGAGCGTGGGCTTACCGAAAGGTTTACAAAAGTGAAGCGAGGGAATTACTAGTTGTAGAATAAATTTAATCTGAATTTGCATCTTTAAGGTATTTAACCACAATAGCACTTTGTCTCATGGATGTTCCTTGTTTGTCCAAACCCTTGAGATACCTCAACAAGTTTCAATATAACGCTAACTTCATCAACCATCTCAGAGATGAAAGGTATTCTATCGAGTCACCGTTCTTAGAGAAAACTGTTTTTATCCAGCCCGGCGAACCTAAAAGTATTTTTGCTACACTCTTTCACGAAGAATCAAAACACGACTCAAGGGTTCCATAATAGAATTAAATTTTCATTCTCATGGTTTTGTAACGTTATAATCATTGAGAATAAAGAATAATAGTGTTTTGTGGATAGAGCGTGATCTGAAACACGGTTTCATCTGAAATTTTCTTCTATTTTCCGAAAGTAAGCAGAATCTGTGCGGAGTTTGTGCGACAAAATATCATTCTCTCTCTTTTCTTGGCCAGCAATGCATCAGTGATATCTTTAGTGTTGCTGATGTTCATGGGTGACGATAACCACTTACGTTACTAACGTTCATTACATATGCATGTGAACAAATAGGCAATGAGTGATCAAAACAGCGATTTAAAAAACCTTCAAAGCGGCATTGTGCTAAAGTTCCCATGATAGAATAAAACATTTATGATGCTAATCTATCTTCAGAAGATACTGTGTTATACAAAGAGTCATTAATTAAAATTTGCGGACACCTCATACCCATGTGAAGTAGGCAGGTATAATTTAGCTCTTATTAAACGCTCATTATCCGACAACACGACGAAACGATTTATGTAAAACATAAGTGATCGACTAATATAACACCCTTTCAGAAGACTATAAATAGACTAAGTTATGATGTTGAATTACTAAATACTTATTGTTACATAATAAAATTAATAAGTATGCTATATGAAAATCACGCGGTCCATTCGTCCTCACCTAGTATAGTTTTTTTTATACTAAATAAGCTAATGCTCGACTACAAAAACACCTGTTAGTAGGCTGCAATAAAGTCATTCATGGTAAAGCGCACTTACTTAGGATTACTCTTTCACGCAAAAAGTACCTACTGAATATATTTTTATGAAATTTAGCGCACAGGCAGACCATGACCTGGAATAAGATTATAGGGTACTCATTATCTTAGAAAATTAGCGCTATAATGTTAATATATTGTCAAGTACCTCTGATAAGTGATTGCATCTTTAAATGATTCTAGAATAAAATTATTTTAGCCGTATTGGGGCGGCTTAGAATTCTAATCCCAGGCCCAATCCCACGAATGGGTGTCGTAAGAGGCGACTAAATCCGGTCTGCTGGTGGTACTATTATTATTTCTCCTTGAGGTTTGCCTGGATAGCTACCACCCTTGAGCATGAGTCAGCCGCCAAACGACTCGTCGTGTTCCGGCTGGGGGCTTGAGATCCAGTTCTTTCTTTCTTTTTCTTCACCCTTTCTTGGCCGGCAACGCATCAGTGATGCCTTTAGTGTTGCTGATGTTCATGGGCGACGATAGCCACTTATTATCAGGTGGATCGTCAGCCCATTTGCCGGCTATATCCATAAAAAAAAAGATTATGATGATATAATATGATATACATACACAGACGCAAGGATACCTCGTGTGGCAAAAACACACATTAACAATGGGGATAGCTAATGCCAACAATTTTATCTGATACAGAAGTTAAACGTGGTTAAAAAATAAATATTATATGTTTGTTGCCAAATGTATTGTTCTCAATAAGGAAGCACAAATAGATGTGTCGATTGTACAATTGTACTTTTGTTGACTTAATAATCTAAATTTTACTAACAAAAAATAACCGACTTCAAAGTCTCAAAAACTACATAGTTGTCAGATCTCGTTCAAATTTATGTGAGACCACATGACAAGCGCCTGCTTTCGATTAAAAAAAGAATCATCGAAATCGGTTGGCGTGATATTGAGTTATTCGTCAATTTGTCGCGCACATCTTAACACAAATTTACGACTTATGTAGTTTTCTCATGGTTGCCGTTGTCAGATCTCAATAAAATTTATATGGGACCACATGACAGCCACCAGCTTTCGATTAAAAAAAGAATCATCGAAATCGGTTCGCCCAGTCCAAAGTTCTGAGGTAACAAACATAAAAAAAAAAAAAAAAAAAAAAAATACAGTCGAATTGAGAACCTCCTCCTTTTTTGAAGTCGGTTAAAAATAGATTCACGTTTACAACAGACTCCTCTTAAGGAAGCCTTGACGCCCTTGACACAGAAATAATTTTTCCACGTTTTAACTGACTAAAAACAAAACTATTCGTTTGATCTATCTATTTTTATAGTTTAATGTTGATGCTGATGTTCTATGGCGTGTTCTATGGTTAGTGCGGAGAAGGCATCTTTTTAAGATTCAGATTCATTCAGTGTTATTTACAGAACGAGCTAAACTGATATCAAATAGACATGAAAGTAGGGGTTCATTTATGGGCAAATGCAAATTCATAAATCGTATTATTTATTAACAACATTCCATCTGAGAAATTAAACTGCTATAATTATTATGAATGCAAATAAAAACTTGAAAACTGCGAGTTAAAGTCGCTTGGAAAGGGTTCCGTACAATGATTGTGTATTTACCGTTATTTTTCTATTTTATTTATTTTTAACGTTTTTTTTAAATGACCATACTTCTTATAGGTTTTCCTGTTATATTTAAGTAAAGAACTATTCTCTGTATATTTTTCAAAATTCTCAGTCAGTAGTAGTTTCGGAGATGGGGGGGGGGGGAATGGTCAGTTTTTGGCTTTATTTTCCTTCTTTTCTTGAATAATTACACTAGAATTATAGAATATATATTTGAGATCCTTACAACAAGCCCTTTCTTTTAAGATACCACACGATACGGTTTGCAAAACAGTTTTTGTTTAATTTTGATTTCGTTAATCTTTTTTTTTCAAAATTCACTTGCTTACTTTATATCTTCGTATTTGGGTCACAAAAAAATACATGAGTACAAAATTTCAACTCATTTGGTCCAGTAGTTTCGGAGTAAATTGGCTGTGAACGGCGGTCACCCAGACGCACGAGTGATCCACTAAGTAAGCCATTTAAATGATTAATCTCATGTAGGTATGTATGTATGTACTTTAAGTAGTAGGCGTAATGATACACTTACAAATAAGTCAGACTCATTCATAACTGTATCGATCGACACAATGTTTTTACATTTATTTTTTAATACGTTATATATCACACAATTGAATCATGCGTTTGAGTGTGAACGTAAATAACATGAAAACGATTTTGCAACGAATGGTATGTAGAAACAGTTGTGCGTAAGCGTCCTTTGTTCACAATGTGACACAATATGACAATAAAAGCCAGGAGCTATCATCAAAAAAGTGATATGACTGTTGTACGATACACAGCGCACGATGCTTCAGACTGTGATAACGAGGAACAAAAAGACTTCAATTATCCAATTTGTATCGCGGTGAGCAAATACAACCTTCGTTATTATAAGTTCCCCACTACAAGTACGTTAATTAGTACCACTGAAATAAAATGAAAACTGCTACGACTAAAATGTACGCCATGAACACAATAGCACCCATATAAAACTCGTTGTGATATATTAATATTAATGATAAGATAATTTCAGGAATAATTTACCTGTATCAGGTAAGTGCAACTTCGAGAAAGAACTCTCAGAATCCGGCTCAGATGGATTGTGATCGAGAAACTACGTCACATCTTGTCATTCAAACATCAATATCCAGTGTTTTGCCCTTGGCATAGGGATCTGAGACGTGGTCCTTTACACTATTGGCCAGTGAACAAAGAAAGCTACGTAATCTGCAATAATAACATCCCTAGAACATGGACTACAGACTAACGAAGTTCATTGATTTTCAGAAGAAAACAACAGTGTTTTCCATAACAATAAAAAATAAATGCTTTAAATTGGTCTGATATATTCCTGGATTATCCGGGGATAACAAATATTCAAAAACAGAGCTCACAATCTAATATGTTTTAAAGATCCATCGTAAGAAGAAAGCCTGAACCAGACTGAACGAGTTGTGAAATATGATTTTTATCTGTACTTATACAAAAGCCGGGTCGTTTTGAATTCCTAGAAATGAGCCATCAACGGAATACCATTTGATGTAAGTGCATGTTTCCAAACAAAGATTTTTCACAATAGTGCACCCGCAGCACTGATTATGAACAAGACTTGTGGTTACACCTCATTATTCGCTCGCAACGCTATGCATTGTACATTATCATTGCAGTTGCACACAGAATAGGTAAAATTACTGCCAGTCGTCAAATTCACTGGATTTCAACATATCGAAAAAACGCATAGGCGCTGAGTCGTACAAATCAAATAATTGTGAAATAGTAATTTTTGCTGCTATTAGCAATATTTAATTATACATCAAGTACTGATTACAACACAATTTTTTCTTTCTTAAGTTTATATTAATGAAAATAAAAAGAGTTTGTAAATGTAGCAAATTTGAATTTGTGGATAGTCACAGATTTTTTGACAAATAGTGCGAAAAACAAAATCTTCATTATTTTTAAGGCTCTACAATCTACATCCTTACTTCAAGTGTACGAAATTTGAGAGTTTTTGGGAAATTCGAATGGATTATTCGAAAAGAGATTATTCTGAAATTTTATTTCAGATTTTACTTAATTAACCCCTAATTGTCTGGAATTGAAATCAAACTTCTCATACTTGGAATTTTATAATCACTGGTCAATTCTTTCTAAGAATGCGTTAGTCGATTTTAGGATACATCTTTGTAGATTCACAATACCTATATACGAATAATATAATGATTTTAACAGTATAGAGAGAGCTAAATGTATAAAATAAAATAGTTTTATTTTTGTAGGGATTACGATTAAAAGAACAAAAGATAACAGACAATGTACTAGGCTAGCATAACCGCCAAGAGCACGCAATGATCACTTCAGTCATCCAACGTGCAGATAAACAATGGTAGAACAACAGCCATTCCGCTGATAACATCTTGATCGCTGCCTCCATTAGTTGAATGTACTTAAGAATAATACGGGTAAAATAATAAGTTACAAATATGTATTCGGATCGGCCAGTTGGGATCCATCAGGTGGGATACTAGTCAATCATTAACTTAAAAGTTATAAAAAAATAACCCATAACTGCGTGTATATTTTACAGAGATTGAAAACGCAGATTACACCCAAGTAGATACATAAAATGCAAGAGTTGCGATGACCATTGAGCGTAGTTCCGCACCGGATGGCCGTATGGTGGTGGACACAATTGAAAATTTGTAGGTAGCCATTTCATTAATACTTAAATGATGATATATGTAATAATAACAAAGTTTATTATAGTATTTACAGTAAATTGATATCAAAATGAACAAATAAACGATGGCACTTCCGAAGAATAACTGCGAGTTTCAGGTATTGACTCCGAGGACATTTACATACTTCCAATGAACATATGGGTCAAATTATAGGTATAGCTGTTAATTTAATCTGATGATGAATGATGCCTGACGAAACTCTGGAATACCTCTAAATAAACCCATTGATTTTGGGCTTGTTAGATTCCTCTGAACTAGCACTGAATGACAAATTTCGAATCTATATATTTCGAAAAATACAAACTAACAGTAGAGCCAGATTTCATTCTCGTTCCGCAATGGCTTTTTAATGCAGAGACAAGCCTAATTTTCTACAAAATCCTGAAGTCTTCACGGTAAAATCTAAAAGTGGGTAAATGCTTTTAATGTTTTTTAAAGTCAACTTAAAAAAAAGTCAACGCTATCAAAATGTTGAAATATCGTAGAGTAAGAAAATAACTAATTTTACATTACTTTACATTAGCATACTGCCGCAATCTTAGGAAACATACCAACGATGCGATATACGCGTTTATGTAGCTACTTAGCTGTTTATTTTACTAACATGAGACAATACTCATAAGTTACTTAACGTTAAGAAAACCGCATTTAATATGAGTATACGTTTATCACATGCCGTAAGCGTTGCCATGATATTTTCCTACTCGGATAAATTTGCGGTTTGCATGCGCTGCGCTGCGTAGTATTCGTGCGTTATTTAATTAGAACCTTACCGCTTCCAGCTTACATAAACACAATTATAGCATAATCAGGTAGAACGCGTCTTAGTTCTAAACAATAACGTGGAAAATCTAGTGAGAAATGGAACACTTTTTCGCGGCACTCGTGAGGTATGAGTGATTGTGGGAGTTGCGGTAAAGAAGTCTCAGAAGCATTCTATCTTTTTGATATAATTAGGTGATATATTATGGTTACCAATAGGTATTACTTATTTAAAATTGATATCATAGTATGCGTTAACGTGCGAATTAATATTCAGTAACCTCTGAATAGAAAAATGGTTTTTGCAGAGCTATAATATTTTCGAAAGACCTTTTCAACGATATTCCACACTACACACTAGCCAATAGTGAAGAAATGAAGAGAAAATAAAATCATCCCTACTTTACCTGTAGAGCAGGTACCCTAAAAATACTTTTGTGAGATTTAATTTTACATATTTGTAGTTGTAATTATATCCACGACAAATAACATCTTTTTAGGCATGACATGGCAAAAATACAAGGTTTCTTTTTGAATACGAAACCCTAAAAAGGGGTACAAAGGTTTTTCCTTCACGTATTAATATATAGAATCAACAGGTAAGAAAACATTTAAATATAATTTAGACATTAAGTAAAACTCCTTGACACAAGTAAGATTTCGCAGAAGTGATTCACACGACACAAAGGTCACAACTTGAATACCATGATTCATTAACAAGGCCAATAACGTAACTTTTAATAGAAACATTGGTAAGTAAATAAGTTATCAACGTATTTTTGTCCGACATTTTTGTAACGTACACGGAGTTACTGATAAACTGTCGTATAAAACCCAATTCCTTAAAAATTAAGGAGTGGATCAGCTTAGCCTACGGACATAAAGTTATAAGCATCGCTTGTGAAAAATTTGAACATAAGTGCTTTATTAAGTAAGTTAAGTTAAGTTTTTTTATAATACTGTTAGCTGGAAATGTTAATTTGCCAATATAAGCGAATAAACTTCTAAAGACGCTAATAAGACTTCGCTGTTTATTGATCAAAATACAAATGAGTTATTGTTGGGACATGAAACAAGGAAAAATATAGAAAAGTTAAACGGATAACATTATAGTTCAAACAACTATTTTATAATTTATCTGTTATAAGAGGCTGGCAATTGGTCCAGCAGTTTTCCTTGAGCTATTGCAGATATTGAATGTGAATATTTTCGCATAATAATAATTTAAAATCTATAATAGAGTTCATTTTAAGTTAAGAGTTAATTACCCTTAATTTGAGCACAATTAATAAACGAACTACTTCACTTTTGTTAATAACTACATAATTTCATGCTTAAGGAATAAGTTATTACTTATTCATTATGAATTAATAACTTGAATGTTATGAATGAATGAATGACATTCAGTCATTACACCCGTTTTTATTTTCCTTCATTCTAGCGTTCATTCAAAATTACTTGAAACATGAGTAAACAGTATATAAATCTCTTTTCAAACCTCCGTTAGACAGAAGGAGTGGTCTGCAATAACCTAAGGCATTTCTCCGTACAGGAATCTAAGACAAAAATCCTGTTTCCATTCCTTTCCCTTTCTTTGTGTAAATAATTACACGAGCTTTCTTATCCTTTCAAATGTAAGAACGCGGCTACTCCGCACACCATGGTCCAAAAAAACAGAATTTATGAATAGAAGTAGGTAAGAGCTCCGTCCAAACACGCCACGAATGCTGCTTGCTATCTTCCCTTTAAAATACTGGCCATTATTGAGAGGTATCCCTACCTAAACTTTTAAAACCCACTTTAACAAAAGCCCACTTCGGATTTAGTTCAGATTTGCTATCGTATTCACAAATAAGATTTTTATATCTATTAAAACATTCACTTCGAATAAAATAATTCATTTTCATATTCCATTTCCATTGAAGAACAATATTATTAAAAGGGGACCTGTGATACTTATGTTTAAACTAAGACTTTTATCATGTCAAGGCTTTTAACTTACCCAAGATTTACCACAAATCATGCATAATATATTACAGCTAAATTACCTGCTTCCGAATTAATTTAATATCAGCAATGTGAAGTGCCTTTGGTTTAATATCGGACCAAGAAAATATCATTGCAACGATGCGGCGACGCATGTATTTCGTCAGGTGTCTATAATTACT
The DNA here is from genome assembly GCA_911387775.1 of Thymelicus sylvestris. Classification (NCBI taxonomy): domain Eukaryota; kingdom Metazoa; phylum Arthropoda; class Insecta; order Lepidoptera; family Hesperiidae; genus Thymelicus; species Thymelicus sylvestris. Next base: position 12,073,410 of record OU426895.1, read on the forward strand.
GCCGAAGCAGGTGTTCATATTATTATTGCGTTGAGCAATCGACATTTTACAATCGATTGTAGCGTCCTTATTTAACAAAAGGTCTATAAGAAACTTTTTTTCTTGTTTGTAAGCCACTTGTGTGCTTTGGAAGGTATTTATTATAATAAACCAATTATTTAAAAAAGTAACCTAGTTCATCAGAAATTATATTATTAATGCTCATAGTTTCGTAAAATATGTAACACGATTTAATATTGATGTACCTACTTATCAATATTACGTTTACAAAAATATTAAAAATATTTAATAATTACTTGTCTAAATCGCCACCTGGCAAATTCTAAGAGTACCTATCTAAGAACAATAGTTTTAACCATTCTCTAAAAATTCAAATATTTGCGCGAAAAAAGATGGGTGTTAGTCTTTTAGAATTTTACGGCCATTACACTCAGATTTTAATATTTACATTAAAAATATTATCTATTTATTTACATTATGTGATTACATAAAAGAAGAAAATAAAGAAAATTAAACAGAAATAGCTGTAAACTACCACTAACAGAAATTCTGCGGCAAAACTATGTTTAAATTTGACACGGAATTCTACAAACAACTTCGTACAAACTTTGAAGTTATACGTGTATCTTATTTAATTAATTATCGCTTGTTTTTCACTGGGAACAAAACTTTGCTTGGTTTTCGCTTGAGAGTTCTTCTACTTACAAAAAAAAATAAAGAACCATCGGCGCTTGTATTAATGTGCGGTATTTTGTATGTCTCTGTTAAATAAGTAGTCCTTATCTTATCCGTTTTAAAAATAAGTAAGAACTCGTGTCCTGACAGTGTACTATTCGACTATTTTCAACAATAATAATTATCTATATATATAGGTATATAAAAGAAAGTTGTGTTAGTTACACTATTTATAACTCAAGAACGGCTGAACCGATTTGGCTGAAAATTGGTGAGGAGGCAATGAGGAGGTAGCTTAGAATCAGGAGACGGACATAGGATACTTTTTATTTAAGGTAAAATTTTGTTATAGGTATGTAGTTGATAGATTAGTTATTTATACAAATATAAAATAAAGCTCGGGGATGGATATAGGATACTTTTTATCCCGGAAAATAGACCTGTTCCTATGGGATAAGGTAAAATTTTGTTATAAGTATGTAGTTGATAGATTAGTTATTTATACCTACAGATATAAAATAAAGCTCGGGGAGGGACATAGAATACTTTTTATCCCGGAAAAAAGACCTGTTCCTGCGGGATAAGGTAACATTTTGTTATTATAGTTGATAGATAGCTATTAGTCATTATTATTAGCGCCTTTTATGACTCCTTTTTTTACCGAAGTCAAAACAGAATTCTTATGCACCGTTTAGACGCGCGCGCGAGCCACGAGACGATCCGCGAGACGCGCTCGTACGCGCGCGTGTGAACAGGGAGCTCGCGGACCAGACCGCGGCGCGTCTCGTGGCTCGCAGGGCTCGCGTCGGGAGCGGTTTTTTGGGCGCGCGCCAAAGGGGCTCGCGCGAGAGCTCGCGCGGTGTTCACACGCGCGCGGCGCGCGCTTCATTCGACAGCGGCTACTAGCGCCATACGTACGTGTTCTATTGGATTCGTATTTTTCAAAATAAAAATATGATACTGAACGTTAATACTGAATTATAATAATAATAATAACCTAAAACTACTAGTAACAAAACCTCGTATATTCAAAGTGATATTATTATAAAGAAGAAAATTTTGATGTTTTGTTTGTAATGAATACCAATAGCTTTTTTATTTTAAAAAGCCTAATTGTACAGAAATCTACCCATAGTACAATCTACATTGAGTATTTTGCCTATAAATCATGGTAGAAAGGTTTCACTAACTGGATGCCGATGTATTACATCAACGTGCTTCATCCTTGAGCGTTCGAACGCATCTGAACGCAGCGAGCGTGTAAACACTCGATAGCGCTCGCGCGCGTAGGGGGCGTGGCTTACGGACGCGCTGCGAGACGATCCGCGAGCCGCGCGTATAAATGAGCGGTAACCTAATCTAGTGTTTACACGCTCGCTGCGTTCAGATGCGTTCGAACGTTCAAGGATGAAGCACGTTGTTGTATGTATTAATAATCTGTGAAATTGTTTGTCTGTGGTCCCCCCACCTCACCTCTCTCTCTTCCGCTTGCTATGTATCGCCTACTAAACGTGCTCCGTATAACTTTGCTAATTAAAAATAAATTAAGTGAGTTTCTTCAAAAAGGTGCATTTAATTTTGGAACCCACGGCCTCAAGAACCGAAATATATAACAAATTGGCGACGAGCAGTAAAATTGAGCCGAAATTGAAGACGTGAAAATCATAAGAAGACGCTAATTAACCGCCATCTTAATTTTTTTCACCGGTGTTACTTCGTCATTGGAGTGTCATTGTCGCGACCGGCGCGAACATAGCCACGGATGAGCCATAGATTGAATAACTTGATTGACGCAACGTTCATTTCAGTCATCTCCGTTGTTTACTTCCTAATATTACGTACGAATGGAAATTGTTGACAAGTATTCTGCAGATATTTTGGAAAATAAAACAGGTTGGATACAGACCTGAAATAAAGAAGAATTAACAAAGATTATACAGGAATTAAAATTGGAACTTCCAAGTGACAGTACAATAGAAAATTTACGAAAATATCTTCGAAATTTAGTCTCGAGTGGAAAGTTATCATCGATCGTAAAATCAGAACAAGAAGAACCTACAAACTTGTCTGAAAAGAAAACATTCAAAATGAGCTACGGAAAAGTAGAATTATTTGAAGGCAGCGACAATTTCGAACTCTTTGAACAACAGTTGGAGTGTTTTATAACATTAAATGACATACCCGAAGAAAAGCAAGTGCCGTTGTTGCTAACTAGCCTCACACCCAGAGTATTAGAAACATTAAATCACTTATGTTCACCGGACAAACCTATTAAGAAAAAATTCTCAGATTTAATTAAATTATTAAGGCAGAGATATACCAAATCTTCATCAACTGCTTTGGACAGAACATTATTTAGGTCAAGGAATCAAAAACCAGATGAAAAAGTGGAAGACTATATAATACAGTTAAAAAAATTAGCGAAAAGATGTGATTTTAAGGATTTTGAAGATCAAGTAAAAGAGAAATTCATTGATGGAGTCTCGAAACCAATGATAAAATTTGAACTGTTGAAAAATGGAGAACTATCATTAGACAAATTAGTGCTTTTAGCCAGGACAGTTGAGAATGCTATGCAACAATCAAAATTAGATCCAGAAATCACCGTGTCAAATTTTCCATCCAGTTCCAAAGAAATGTTTCAGGTCAAATATCGTTCAGCACCTAAAAACCAACCAAAAATTAAACAAGTAAAAAATTCTAAATTTCAGAAGCATTTCCAAAAGAAGACTAGTGTATTATGTTATGTTTGTGGTAAAAATAATCATGTCAAAGCTGACTGTTCCCTTAAAAATAAGTTTTGTTCTGAATGTGGTAGGCAAGGACATATCTTCAAAATGTGCCGCGTGCGTCATACTAAAAATATGGAAATTGTAACGGATGATGTTGAATGTAGTATTAAAGATTTATTTGTTTCAGAGGAGTCTGGTAACCAATACAGCATGTACTCAAATTATAGTAACTTGGAAAAGATACCTCCACAAATTTTAGATATTACCGTTGAAGGACATAGCGTAAAATTTGAGTTAGACACCAGATCCGAGGTGAGTACCCTAACTTTAGATGATCAAAAACGTTTATTCCCGCATAAAAAAATAGAATCATGCAATGTTTATTTCAAAAATTTTGATCAGTCTGTTTCAAAACCATTGGGTGTCGTAAAAAATTTAGATGTTTCATGCAATAATATGAAAGAATTTGTGGACGTGTTTATTGTAAGTAATGACAGACCCAGAATTGTAGGTAGAAACTGGCTCAATACCTTTTGTCTTTGGCCTTTAAATTTAACGAATAACATATATGATTCTAAAGTCTATAACACTTGTGATCTTATTAATTTAATTAAGGACAAGTTCGCAGATGTATTTAGCCCGGGCTGGGGAAATTTTAAAGGTGAATGTATAAGCTTAAAATTAAAAGACAATGCACAACCAAAATTTCTCCCTGTTCGGCAAGTACCTTTCGCTCTAAAAGATAAAGTCAAATTAGAAATTGAAAGACTTTTGCAAAACAAAAGAATTGAACCAGTAAAATTCAGTAAGTGGGGAACACCTGTTGTACCTATCTTAAAACCCGATAAGTCAGTTCGCTTGTGTGGCGACTATAAACTCACATTGAATCCTTACTTAGAAACAGATCATTATCCATTGCCACATATAGACACTATATTTCAGACATTAAAAGGTGCAGAATTTTATTGTGAATTGGACCTAAAAGAGGCCTATTTACAAGCTCCATTGGACGCTTCTTCCCAGGAATTAACTGTAATTAATACTGAATTAGGGACTTTCAAGTACTTGTATTTACCATATGGGGTCAGTACGGGACCGGGTTCATTTCAAAGACTAATGTGTAATAAATTAAAAGATGTAGCAAACACTATAGTTTTCATTGATAATATATACTTATGTGGAAATGGTTATAATGATATGTTTAAAACGTTAGAAAATGTACTTACTATCTTGAAGCAATCCGAATTTAAACTTAAGCCAGAAAAATGTAAATTCTTTAGAAAGGAAATTGAAGTCTTTGGTTATAGAATAAATAATTATGGAATAAGTATAATACAAGAAAATATAAAACCTATAATTAACTTACCTCCTCCGGAGAATGTAACTATGCTTAGATCATTTCTTGGTAAAATAACTTACTATTCTAGATTTTTAAAGGACATGGCAACCATCTTAACACCTCTTTATAATTGTACTAAAAATGGAAAATTTAAATGGACTTTGGAATGTCAATCTGCTTTCAATTTAATAAAACAAAAATTAATTTCAGCTGAAAAGGAGGTGGCCAATATTTACCCCGGAAATGGTTAAAATACGTTTTTTTGTACAAGGTTTTAGTCCTCTGAAAAGACATATTTTCCATTTATTATAACATAACTAGAATTTTAATTTTCTTCTGAACTCCGCCGTGAGTAGTTATAATAAATTAACAATAATAATAAGTTGTATTGTATACAAATATACTTTTACTACCTCCATTGCTATCACCCCGGTCACTCACATGCGCGCAAATGTTTGACATTTTTACGAATGTTTGCACATATGTGAAGGGCGGTCAAGAAAATGGGTTCGCATATGGTATACAAGCCCATTTCCGCTTCCTCCTACAATTTGTTCACGAATGTTCAATCTTGCTGTTGTTATTATGTTGTTGTCATTCAAATCCATTTTCAATACAGAAAATAAATGGAAGTACGATTAGACGCCACGAACCACGAAAAATTAGGAGATACATCACCTTTTTAGTCGTGTGCGCAACTGGTCGCATGAATTTGTGGGAGACTACACGAAGGTTCGAGGTTCGCGCGCTTTGATGTGCGACAAAAAACCGACACAGCTTGGAAAACCCTGAATGCCTCCAAAACTTCGCATAATCATTCGCGAAGGTCGTCCCACACTTGTGGGTTCGCGTATTCGCGCGAATGTGAGTGACCGGCATCACTGGAGGTTGACAATTGGCTGACAGAAGTGCGAATGTCTACTATATTGTCATTTGCCAAAATAATATTTTTCAGTTTCATTTCTGCAAAATATTAATTGTATTTGATTTTTTGCCATGAGGTGCATTAATTGCGCGGTTGATATTGAGCGCATGGCACGTCACTCCATATCTTCCTTAGCAAGAAACCTGCAATCCATATTGGTAGAATGGATCACTGAAGTACAGGTATAGCATTTTTCTTTACTATTAAGTAGTGCTTACTACGACTAGGTTCACGCGGCAATGTAAAATATTCCTGTTTTTTTTTTGCAATACGTTTAGAAAATAAGTTCTATTTTATAATAGGATCCTAACATTTTTTCTTTCAACTTTTAGGCAAAGGCTACTATACTGTAGATGAGTACATAAATGACAAAGACGCATGGAAATGACCAGCTCTGCAACCAGTTCTGTACAAGCTGTATATTTTTTGTAATAAATATATTATATATTATATTTTTATTTTTAAAAGATGTGTTGAGGAGATTTTTTACAGCTTTTTTTGTCTTCCATGACAAAACACCTTTGCGAAAAGCTGATTGATTAAAAAATTACGTGCATAAGTGTATCAATGATACCTAAACGAATAAATGATTTTGAATTTGAAAAAAAATTGAATGCATCACCTTATTTGCCTTATTTGGTACCTACTATTGTTATATTTTATTCCTTAATTTTTACATATGTGTACCTAAATGTAAATAATTAAACACTTAATAATATCATTATGCAGTTTTATTTATACCTATTACGTTTGCTTCTGAATATTTACAGATAGGTAGGTGACAAGTTAATACGTATATTTTATTTAGTACTGCTGGTACTGCTTTTTGTAGGAATAAGGTCATAAAGTCATAATTAAAGTAAATTAATTAAGTTACTGGTTGCACGCTCTGCCTTCACATAATCTTGGCACTATATTAGATGCTTCAGTCCTACGCATCTCCATATGCCTTCGACTCGGTGCCAAAGTCTGTGAACCTCATATTTGCATTTGTGGCCAAAGTGTGGATCGGTTGGGTCGACATGGTCTATCCTGCGCTAAGAGTGCTGGCCGATTGTATCGCCATGGCACAATTAATGATTTGATCCGTAGGGCTCTTGTCACCGTGTCTGTACCTGCCACGCTAGAACCATGCGGTATGTGCAGAGACGATGGTAAGAGACCCGACGGTGCAACTCTTGTGCCATGGAGATTAGGTCGCACCTTGGTGTGGGATGTAACTTGCGTTGACACATTGGCCCCATCTTATGTGCATGACACTTGCAGTAAAGCTGGGGCCGCAGCCGACCGCGCCCAGTTTCTAAAGCGTCGCAAATACTCTTCTGTTACAGAAGAGTATGAGTTTGCGGCGCTTGCAATTGAAACTTTGGGTACGTGGTCGGAAGACATGAAGTGTTTTATGAAAGACATGTCGAAACGACTAGTCCGCACTTCTGGAGACCTGAAGGCTGGCAGCTACTTTGCTCAAAGAATTAGTTTAGCAATACAGCGGGGCAATGCTGCCAGCGTTCTGGGTACAATGCCTGATCTGGGAATTTTGGATGACATTTATCTCTTGTAAATATACTTTTGTAATTTAGTACTTATTTTAGTTAAGATCTTTTTTATTTTGTAAGTAATAGTATTTTATTTTTAGTAGTATTAGTTTAATTAACCTATGATATACGTTGTATTTATTAAGTTATCCTAATTGTTAAACCAAATAAATAAGGTGTAAAGACATATATTAATTTAATTATCCAAAAGATAAATAGTATTTATTTAATACAAAAATCGCTCTTTAAAACACTTTTTCACGATTACATATGTTTTGCAGAATGTCAAACTACAAAAGCTAAAACTGCCCGTAAAAGGAGAATCCCGAGTTTTAGAGATTTTTATTGATAAAATTATCAAAGTAGATATTGTAAGCTTTAATGTAAGGTAAAAATAGTATGTGTACATTATACTTCAGAAATGGGGCAAATGCCCATACAGATGTTGGCCACCTCCTTTAAAACATTATGACCCAACTTTACCTTTAATTTTGACATGTGACGCCTCTATCAGTGGAGTAAGTGCAATTTTATCCAACAGAGAACCAAATGGTATTGTAAAACCAATAGCATTTGCCAGTAAAAAACTTAATGACAGAGAGTTAAAATATTGTGCTTTAGATAAGGAGGCTTTAGGTATTATTTTTGGAGTTACTAAATTCTATAATTTCCTCTATGGTAGACCGTTTGAACTGGAAACTGACAATTCTGCTTTGGTTAGAATTTTTGGCCCGAATAAAGGCATTCCAAAAATGGCTGCAAAGCGTTTACAGCATTATGCAATATTTTTATCTGCATTTACATACACAATTAAATATATACCTACAAATAAAAACCCAGCAGACTATTTGTCGAGAATACCTTGCAAAGATGATTATGAACATTTAAATAAAAGTTTTGAAATTTGTACAAATTACATAGAATGCTCTGATTTCGAAAATATAAACTGGAAAATTATTCAAAAAGAATGTAAGAAAGATAAAGTTTTGTCAAAAATAAATAATTATTTACAGTTATGATGGTTGGCCAGAAAGTAAATTAATTCCTGAAAATTTGAAACCATATTTTATTAAAAGAAATGAAATAAGTATAGATAGAAATTGTTTATTTTGGGGACATCGAATAATTGTTCCTAAAATTTTAAGAGATAATGTATTAAATGAACTGCATAAAAGCCACTTTGGCTCTAATAGGATGATTGATATGGCGAAGTCATACTTTTGGTGGCCTAAAATAAATGAGGATATCATTAACATAACCAAAAATTGTAATATTTGTTTATCTTATAGAAATACACCATCTAAAATTCCATTAAAACCATGGCCTGTGCCTCCATCAGCCTGGTATCGAATTCATGCCGATTACCTAGGACCTTTGTATGGGAAAATGTTTTTAGTTGTTGTCGATAGTTATAGCAAATGGCCAGAAATTTTCCAAATGGCAAATATTGGGAGTAGCCTTACAATAAAAAAATTTAAAGAATTATTTATTAGATATGGTTTTCCTATACATTTAGTAACCGATAACGGTACATCATTTACAAGTCAAGAGTTTCAAAATTTTTGTAAAGTTATTGGAATGAATCATTCATTTACCCCTCCCCATCATCCGGCAACTAATGGTGCGGCGGAGAGGTTCGTAGAGACATTCAAAGCTAATGTAACTAAAATAGTGGACAGTGGCAAATCCCTGGAATATGCTATTGGCATATTCTTGTGTGATTATCGCGCCACCCCCCACAAGTCTACAGGAGCATCACCTGCAAGACTGATGTTAGGCAGGGAAATTAGGAACCGTTTTTCACTATTGAGGCCTACTCCAATATATCAAGATATTACATCTAAACAGAATAGGGTTATAGATACTTATAAAGGTCATAGAAAAGTAGATTTTAAAGTTGGTCAGAAAGTTATGACTCGTGATTTCAGAAAAGGTAACAAACCTTGGACCGTAGGGACAATAATTAAAGAATCTATACCTGGTGTAACTTATATAATTGATGTAGATGGTCAGTGCTGGAAAAGACATGTAGATCAAATAAATTCATGTTCACAGGAGTGATGTACTGATGTTCATTGTTCTGTATTTATTTCCTATTAAAATAATAATTAGAATTTAACGTACATATTTTACTTTAGTACAGGTAATCTGTTCACATTAATAAGATTTACTATTAAGATGTGTAGTATAAATAATATTAAAAATGTAATAAAACCCTAAACTTAGTGAAACATGTATAAATATATATGTTATAAGTTTAAATATGTATAAGTATAAATATATATATTATATACATAATAATACTTAGATATAATATTAAAAGTCATATACTTAAAAAAAAAATGTTATTGATATATAATTTAAATACTTTTTTTTTGTCTTGCTTTGTAAGGTGGGGGAGAGTGTTGTATGTATTAATAATCTGTGAAATTGTTTGTCTGTGGTCCCCCCACCTCACCTCTCTCTCTTCCGCTTGCTATGTATCGCCTACTAAACGTGCTCCGTATAACTTTGCTAATTAAAAATAAATTAAGTGAGTTTCTTCAAAAAGGTGCATTTAATTTTGGAACCCACGGCCTCAAGAACCGAAATATATAACACACGTTGACGTAATACATCGGCATCCAGTCAGTGAAACCTTTCTACCATGATTTATAGGCAAAATACTTAATGTAGATTGTACTATGGGTAGATTTCTGTACAATTAGGTTTTTTAAAATAAAAAAGCTATTGGTATTCATTACAAACAAAACATCAAAATTTTCTTCTTTATAATAATATTACTTTGAATATACGAGGTTTTGTTACTAATAGTTTTAGGTTATTATTATTATTATCATTCAGTATTAACGTTCAGTATCATATTTTTATTTTGAAAAATACGAATCCAATAGAACACGTACGTATGGCGCTAGTAGCCGTTGTCGAATGAAGCGCGCGCCGCGTGCGTGTGAACACCGCGCGAGCTCTCGCGCGAGCCCCTTTGGCGCGCGCCCAAAAAACCGCTCCCGACGCGAGCCCTGCGAGCCACGAGACGCGCCGCGGTCTGGTCCGCGAGCTCCCTGTTCACACGCGCGCGTACGAGCGCGTCTCCCGGATCGTCTCGTGGCTCGCGCGCGCGTCTAAACGGGCCATTATAGTTTCGTCATACCTTTTGTCTTTTTAGAAATATTCAGTCGTTTGACAGTTGGCGCGATTGACAGAATATGAGAGGGATAGGGTGAGGGAGTGGGAGTGGGAAGAAAAGGGAGAGGGAGAGATTGATAGGCGGTACAAAGTTTGCCGGGTCAGCTTGGGAGCGGGAGCGGGAGCGGGAGCGGGAGCGGGAGCGGGAGCGTGAGAGGGAGAGGGAGAGAGAGAGGGAGAGGGAGGAGCACACAGAAACTGTAACAGCTAAGAACGGCTGTAGCGATTTTAATGATTTCTGATTTGTTACATTCTTAGGCGATACGAAGTTCGCCGGGTCAGCTAGTTATTAATAATACAAATAATAAAGGGATCATCGATGATACTGATATAATTTCGCCGTATATGTGTTGCCGGCCAAAAAAACGAAGTGGCTAGTGGCGGATATAGCTTGCTCGATTTTCATGTCCGTGAACCATTGAACTATTTTATTACTGTACTTTGTTACATTATATTTCAATGCCGCGCGTGAACAAAGAAATTGCTATTTTAGGACTAAATATTGCCTTCATTATTATAGGCTAGTTACGATGGCACACATGGTGGAGTTAATCTATTTATTAGTACCATTCACAATGATGTTTCCGTGAATGACGTGCGATTGTGCTACTGTATTGAATTTACCTACGGTTTTAATCCGCACCGGATGCGTCGCGGCCGCCGCGAGTCGCCGTGTGATGAATTATAATGACCTGATGAATAAGTGAAGTCTTGGCTTTGTTGCCTACTGCACATCATCAATCGTGAACTTATGCTGTTTACTCCACAAAACTGATACCGGATCAAGAACTATGGACGCTGCGACGAACAGGAAAATTCAAAATGGTGGATTTTAAATTTTACATACGTACTCCTTATAATATGAAGCGCTCATAGCCCGGCGGCTTGCGTCGATCCTATGTGATCGACAAAGTTAAGCAACAGCGGGCGCGGTCGGTAGTTGGATGGGTGACCGCTAGTGGCAAAAATTTCTTGAGCGTTTCCGTGCTTCGGAGGGCACGTAAAGCCGTCGGTCCCGGTTGTTATCATAAGATAACAGTCGTTAAGCCATGTCGGAGGCCCTCGGGCGGTTTGAAAACTTCCGACACTCGGGTTGGCCACTAACCCCTCCACCAATCGGCACTGGAGCAGCGTGGTGGAGTATGCTCTAGGCCTCCTCAAGAGGAGAGACCCGTGCCCAGTAGTGGGCCATTAATGGGTTGAAGCCAACTCCTTATAACTGAGTGCGCGGTTGGATTTAAAATTTTACATTGTCGTTCTTAAAACTGAGCGCGCGGTAATAATTAATTGATTTAACTATAAATAATCTTTCCATTTTAAAAATCGAAATTAGGAATGGGTTCGCTACAATGCATAAAAATGTAACAACGCAAATGTAAATAAAAACCTTAATAAAAGATTAAGTAGGTACAATATCATTCAAACATTCTTCATAAACTCATTTATAAAAAAGGATACTTTTAGTAAACTATGTGTCAATTAGGGCTTGTTGCACAATCTTCAAGTAAGTCCAGATGTTTTCGTTTATAGTTTTCTATTTGTAGGCAACATTTTAAATTAACAGATAAAATTCTTAGGAGTTAGCTCTACATTTTTCGTAGGCTTTAGAAAAAGTTGTTTAATTTTTATAGCCGCATAGATAAAAACTTAAAACGAGATTACTTTTAAGGAATTCCTGAAGCAGAAGGAAATAATTAAGAAAGGTGTAAACGAAGTCTTCCCGCAGGGTCAACTTGCATTGGCGACTCTTCGACGACGATGGTGTAGAGTGTCGACTTATCGTGTATTCTTCTCTTCGCCCTTACTAGAAAAATAATCTAAATATTTACTCCATATTCCTACTCATATAAGTTATTAAGTAGGAAAGAATTATTCATAGTTACAAGTCTTAAACAAGAAAATCGTCACTTATGGTTTAATAACAAGATTGCTTCACCAGTTGTGCGAAGGAAGTACACTTATTATCTACCTACCCTTTGACGTAACAACTAAATTGCCGCGCTAATTCAACAGGTTCAGCCGCAAACGACAGAAATATTGTCAACTGTCAACTCTACTAACATTCCACTGCGCCTGTGTTTGAATTGAAGCTTGTTAATCAACATTATATTTATACTTTATTCACTTTATTGTATAACCTACAAACAAGGTCTACAAAGTACAAAGGGCGGACTAAATGCCACGAGGTATTATTTCCCAGTCAACCCATGGATGTACGAGTAGGTAAGAATTTGTGATAGGTGGCAAAAATAATATGAATGTTACGTTGTAATATTCTCCCTAAAAATATAAAGGAACGTCTTTAAGTAATTTACTAGGTGAAAACTACATTTATTTATAGGTACCTACTGCCGAAACATTTCATACACGGCTATGTTATTTATAAAACATTTTTTCTTCACGGAGAAATTTATCAAAGCCTAGCCGAAGCTAGAAGCTTCATTTGTCAGTAGATACTTTATAAAACCCTTCAATATTCATTAAGTAAGAAATTCCACCTCCAATGGGGTAAAACAGCGAAGCGAAACGAAGAGGGTTGCTAGTGATATTATAATTATGTACGAAATTTCCTGTATTAATTGCTAAAGAGAAAAAAATTTTTTTTTTGTTATAAATATTGATATTCTTGATGACTCAACATTTAACGCTACTAATAATCATATCCGTAGTTTTATACAGATTAAATTGTAAGTATTTATTTTATTACAAATTTTCTTTTTATTGAAAATCCAAAAATGATCACCATATCCATTGTTAAATGTTAAAAAAGTCATCCTGGTATCCTAGTTATTTTTAAGATTTTATTCTACCACGTTGTCGGCGTGATAAATATGTAAACCCATATTATACCCGTATATGTACTCGTATATTGTATACCCATGCTAAATTAGAATTTCGTTTTGACTGTGGAATCCTAAAAATTAAAGAAATTATTGTAACCAACATTAAGACTTTCTGTGGTCACAGAAAGTGATAGAATCATTGTATTTAAACCACTAAAATATTTTATAAGGATACTCTTGTAGTATGCATATTATATCGTTATAAATATTAAACTCTGTAGTGACGTAATCTCCAGAACACCTGTCTAGCAGCAATTCATAGAGAACTAGTGGGCAGAGGAGCCCAAAGTTATTCTGTTACGAACTTGTACGATGCATATTGTAATTTGCCCACTTGAGAACTTCCAATAGTGAAGCTCTTCGGCTATTGTGAATTGATTGGGTAATGAAGTACACTTTAAGATGAAGGCAGACAATTGCACTTCATATGCAAGCAAATACTGAAATATGTGGAAAATAAATTACCACTATAATGTGAAAGTTTTTAAGGACGTATTTGTTACTCTTTCACGCGAAAACTATTGTTCAGTAGCTCGAGCACGAATATTTGCGAGAAAGTATTCGTATGGTATGAAGCGCTCATAGCCCGGCGGCTTGTGTTGATCCTATGTGATCGACAAAGTTAAGCAACAGCGGGCGCGGTCGGTATTTGGATGGGTGACCGCTAGTGGCAAAAATTTCTTGAGCGTTTCCGTGCTTCGGAGGGCACGTAAAGCCGTCGGTCCCGGTTGTTATCATAAGATAACAGTCGTTAAGCCATGTCGGAGGCCCTCGGGCGGTTTGAAAACTTCCGACACTCGGGTTGGCCACTAACCCCTCCACCAATCCGCACTGGAGCAGCGTGGTGGAGTATGCTCTAGGCCTCCTCAAGAGGAGAGACCCGTGCCCAGTAGTGGGCCATTAATGGGTTGAAGCCATTCGTATGGTTAACGTAAGCAATTTGTCAAATTTTTATGGTATTTTAGTACCATTTACGCACGATAGGGGCGCTTTTGAAAAAATGCCATACAAATTGCTTACGTTAACCATACGAATACTTTCTTGCAAATATTCGTGCTCGAGCTACAGTAGTTGGATTTTCATGAAATCTGGCACACATGTAGACGCCAAGACGGATATGCTGTTGGACGCAATGGACCCATGTTATTCACCATATACGGGGTAATACGTGAATAATGCTCGTACATACATAATCATTAAACATCACTTACAATTAGGTATAATAGACTAAAAATGGACGAAGAATTTAAACAACCAGGCCTGCGAAACAAAGAAAGATTAGAACACTACACACTGACGTGATTCTGAACTTTTTGAAACTCGGGGTAAACAAAACACTAAACATTTGATTAATTCGTAACTTTACTTGAAGATTTCACTTATTTACTTTTATCTATAGAAATAGTTTAGAGATATTCCTAAGACCTGTGCTAAAGATTCCTTAGATACTGGACACCACTATTTTTTTGACACTAAGTGTTTGGTTCTTTTACATAGAAACATTAAAGTATTTCGGTTGTCGTTTCCATTTACTTTTATTTATTGAACACATCATCATCACAACAAGAACTAACTCACTGCTGGGATGAGGTCTTCTGTAACAATTTTTAAAATATATAAATGTACCTACTAGCTGCCCGGACAGACTTCGTTCTGTCAAAAGTTTTTTTTTTGAAATATAAGCTATCCTATCTTTAAAGTTGGATCAAACTGAACACGGTGTGCAAAGATTAAGATCGGTTAAGTAGTTTAGGAGCCCATCGCGGACAAACAACGTGACACGTAATTTATATACCTATAGGTATTAAGATGATGTATGTAAGATGACACATAAACGTACACGAAACAGAGAAATTTTTGCTTCAGCCCACTTCGTTCAATGTGCTCTGAGTGGGTTTAAGTACAGAGGTCATTTATTTATTTACCTACGATTATAAATACCTGCATTTAGATTTGTTATAAATGAGATTCTTATAATATACAAAAAAGGTCATAGTTTTGGATTAATTAGGCGTTAATAAAATAATTTACGTATTGAGGAAAATTAATTAATGTCAACAATCTCGCACGGACGTGTGTCTCGTAAGCATACTCAGTAAAAGCCTTTTCTTTGTTACTCTTGGACACTTCTATTTGGTGACCGTTGTTTGAACTCAGCTCATAATAATTATCATGTCGATAATACTGTCGCAATTGCATTTATATTTACCCTTTCAACCTGTTTGAGAGATTTAAAGCGTTTAGCAACATTCAGTACCCGTGGAAAAGGTCTAGCATTAATGCAAGTCACACCATCCTGTAATGTACTCGTAAGACGTAAAACTACCCAGGGTGAGAATATTTTTTTGGCCTGATAAGGAATAATGTGGAATGAGTGGTTCCTTATCTACACACATTAAAAGATCCTACCTATCATAAATAATCTAACCATATTTAATCTTAGTCTAGAGTTCTGATATTTTGTAGATGTTTAAGCCAGTCTATCCAGTTTTTTTATCAAAGACACGCGAAAATATTCACAAGTTAACGACCGGTTGTACATTTGCAATAGATAGAATGGCGATGTAGTGAATGTGGAAAACGCAGATTCTATGTTAATGTATAATTCTTAGATTGATTAGCTTTTGCCATCGGACACCCGCGCCCTTGTTTCCATTGCCAATGGCGTCTTGTGATCAGTCATCAGTCACGAGGCCGTAGTCAAGCAGGTGAAGATGCTATGCGCCAGAGTAAAAGCCTTTCCTTGTCTTACCAAATGTGAGGTGCCAATATGAGAAATTAAAACTCCTCCCGTATGTATTTGGGTGTCTTGAGCAAAAGTATTTAAATGAAATGTATTGAGAAAGTCGCAGCCGGAAATGAGGTTCTTTCAGCGCGAGCTCATTCCTACTTTTGAGTGACTGTTTTAGAAGTCTAAGTAATTTTTTTGGTTGCTTTGCCACCGTTTATTTCGTTCACTTTATGGCGCTTCAAAGTAACTGCTAACTTTAAAATATTTAAGGAGAAATTCTTTAAAATTCCTTCAATGGGGTCTCCATGTTTAAAAACCGCTTAATAATCAGAATCGGAGTTATTAAAATCATTGACTATGTGAACGAATTGAAATGACTAACAATAATATTGCGATGATTAAAACTTGTATCCTACGCAGAGTAACCTTGATAAGTTCAACGTTGAATGTTACCCACACCACATTCATACATTGTGTTACGCAATGTGAATGCAATTAGGTAACGCTATTGACAAAATCGCTTTTACGACCAGTGGGCAGTGACCAGTTCATATCACATCAAAGTCAATTCTGTTAGCATTGGGGAAACCTTCACGAGTTCTAACGTAATGAAACAATGTAGGTGTACGTACTGTACGTCTACTGGGGCAAGGTAGGTACCAATATTTTAAAGTATAATAATTAAAGCTTCGCATTATTACTTCACGACCACTTATTATAAGTTCACGAGTTCAACGGCGGCTATAAATAACTTCAGTAAGGTAAAAATAAATTTTAGACAAATACCTAGTAGGTATAGTTTACGAAAAAAATATTTTCATTCCACACACATTTTTCGAAAATGTTTTCAATCAAATCGAATCAGAAGCAACCTCTTCACATTTTCATTACAATACTCGAACCATAGATTTATACATAATTAGGTCTTAAATTCGTCATTGTACCTACCTACTATTGTTATTTCTACATCTGCGTTTTCTATACTAATATTATAAAGAGGAAAGCTTTGTATTTTTGTATTTTTGTATGTTTGCAACGAATAAACTCAAAAACTACTGAACCGATTTAAAAAATTCTTTCACCATTAGAATGCTACATTATTCAGAAGTAACATAGGCTATATTTATTACTAGAAAAAATTAGGGATCCTTGCTAAAACATCAGTAACGTGAACCAAGGTGTGAAAAAATTTGCTTAAAAATTTCTTTCATCGCATACGCTGCGGAAACTATTGACGATGGAACAAAAAAATGTTCTACAATATTAGAGAACATATCAATATCTACAAAAAACCTCGCGATACTATATGTCCAACTATTGTCGTTATGTCACTATAACCACTTTTTACATTTTAAAAGTTAATAAAAAAGATGACCAAAATCAGAGCATGAAAATCATACCTTCGTATTAATCCTTATCCAAATAAATCATTACATATTCAAAACTGTTTCAGTACCTATAGATAACTTTTTGAATTACTCAAATCGGACATTCCGTTCAGAAGATAATACGAATTAAGGAAAATAAACACCGCCGCGCCGCCACGGCCGCGCAAATACCAGTGTAGCCCCACGCAAAGCAGCTTAGCGTAGGCCTTTATGGCTGGCTTCAACCCACTAATGGCCCACTACTGGGCACGAGTCTCTCCTCTTGAGGAGGCCTAGAGCATACTCCACCACGCTGCTCCAGTGCGGATTGGTTAGTGGCCTCCAGGGTTAGTGGCCAACCCGACTGTCGGAAGTTTTCAAACCGCCCGAGGGCCTCCGACATGGCTTTACGACTGTTATCTTATGATAACAACCGGGACCGACGGCTTTACGTGCCCTCCGAAGCACGGAAACGCTCAAGAAATTTTTGCCACTAGCGGTCACCCATCCAACTACCGACCGCGCGCGCTGTTGCTTAACTTTGTCGATCACATAGGATCGACGCAAGCCGCCGGGCTATGAGGGCTTCAGGCAGTTCGTAGGCCTTTATACTTAACCAATAAAATGTAAATAGATGTATGTATGTACAAAAATGTAAATAGAGGAATGTAAAAAAAATGTTCAAGTAAAAAAATAAACACATTACGAATAAATTACTTGAGTACATAAAACTTAAAAAACAATTTTGATAAAAATGTATAGTATGTTATAAAAAAATTAAAATGGGTTGGCAAGTACAAATTTACAATTTATAGAAAAAAACTCATAAGTAAGTATGTCCTTTAAAAAGATAATAAATAAAAACAAATAATAAATAATAACGTTTCACACTCATAGCCCACACAATAGGATTCCCTGTGTCGTGGGTGCCACGGATAACACACTAGACAAGGACATTCACACCCAGACCGAGAACAGAAATTCAAACTCATCATTCAAATTTCCGCTTCGCTGGGAATCGAACCCAGGCCCCTTGGCGCGGCGATCCAGCATGGTAGCCATTGCGCCACACGGGTTGTCAAAACATAAAATCTATAAGTACTATAATAAAACTCAAAGGGCAAATTTTCTGTACATTGAATATTTTTTAAAAATTTCGATTATTGAAGTACGTCTTAGAGCACAATTTTTTTTTATTATAGTCTGTCTGTCCGGGCATCACATGAAAACCCTTGAACGGATTTCGATGAAAATTGGTAAAGTTATTTTATTACTAATACTCCGGGTCATATTTTAGGATACTTTTTATCCCGGAAAATTAAAAGTTTTCCCCGGGAAACGGAATGAAAGTTTGTATGGAATATTTTTAAAACATCAACTGATTTGCTTCTTTGCAACAAATGTTCCTTGCTTAAATTCATGGAACATGTATTCTTCAGTTTTTCAAAATTTTGCAAAAAAAGAAAAAATAATAATGTGAATATTGCTTATTTTTCATAACCCGCTCCTGGTCCGCTCCGCTTCATATCCCTTGTGATTTTATGGTGGGGTTTAGTATTAAGTTAATGAATATAAGTACTTATATTATATTCACCGTTTTTTAAATTTTCTTCTGCAAGAGATATAAATAAGGTAAAACATAATTTCCGTATGCGAAGCTGCGGGCAACAGCTAGTCACAAGTATAGTGAACATTTTGGCAGGCTGGGGCGCCGGTCATTACCCAGTGTCGCTATTTGTTTAGAAACGTCGCAATAGCGTACATAATATCTTATGTATCTTATGTATCTTTGAAAGCTGGCTGAACAACATTCATTTTTATATTGTATCATAGGTAAGAATTGCTTAAGCATAAGAAATTTTGTTCATCGAATCTGGGGTCTTGGAGGGAGAATTTTTACCTAGTAAGCTAAAGGAGTTGTCACTTGTTAATGAGGTACTTTAAATTGAATACTTACCTACTAGTTATATAAATAGCATTTACCGTCAAACGGATCGAGCATCAAAAGAAAAGCAGCGTCACCATGGTAAAACGCATAGATTAGCTTTCCATACTTATGGAAAAATCCATTCCATTGTAATGAATGCACTTTCTTCGAGCCAGACACTTAGTGTTTGTTTATCTGAAGTGTGTCACAGGTTTAATAAGGCATGGAGTCGTCCCCGGGTGCGCAATGCATACTAATTTCGCCTCGGCCACTTCTAGTTTCACGGATGTGAACATGTAAAACGATCTTTATCAATGTCACGCTAAGGGAATTTGGTGAAAATTCACGGAATGAGAACAAACGATTTAAATTCAGAGAACCGTCCAGCTATCCGACGCGGTTTGTGGTTGAATTCTGAAAATCTGTTTAAAATGCTGTTACTACTTTTATTAACTAACCGGATAATAGGATTATTAAATTAGCTATTTCTGTAGAGGCTACTTTGCTATGTATTCAAATCGTAGTTCAGGAGTTTATATATTTAGGAGATTATATAAAACATATAACTTAATCATTAAAAATCACCACTATGGAAAAATACATATATTTTAGGAGCGCAGATTATAGAGCCTCGAAATATAGAGCTCCAATCTGACGGCTGTTATTCTTATGGTGGTCACTCACGGTCATTCCATCGCGTCATTTTTGGAGCCACGCCAAACGACATATGTCAAAATGGTTGGATGCCAAACATGATGCACACTCACGATCATTCCAATTCTCTTTCATTTGCGCGTTTGACCTCATCGAAAGACGTTGACATGACGTTGCGTTCGGAAGCCATTTTGTTACAAAAAATTATACAATGACATTTGGAAGTGTCTCCTTCGTTCGACGTCTCGGCGCGAAACAGGGTTGGATTTTCTACTATAATAATTATAGTATTTACACTATAATTTCACCCTTTGTACTATCCACATCTAAGTATAGTACGCTAAAATACTATAATTTTATTTGGTCCCGAATGTTTAGTTTTTAGACATATTATGAATATTTCGACAGTGCGTGTATCCGACCGAATTCTGATCTTGCGTTTCCTGTCTCAATGTCCTCAGCAGTAGACTTCTTTTTTTTTACACGAATAAGTTAATGCTTGACCACAATCCCACCTGATGGTAAGTGTAGATGTGGTCCAAGGTGGTGTCTTTTGTTCCTTTCCACTAACAGTAACTAATCTCGTTCCTTAAGATTCCTTCCATTCCATACGAAATTCAATCAAAGCGATAACAATTGCTTGCGAATTTGTGTGTAATAATACGTTTATTTACGAAGTTCTTCCTACTACTTGACTTGAAAGTAAAAGTATTTTTTCCATTTCAACAAATGGGGGGGGGGGGGGGGGGGGGTGGGGTGCAAAAGCAGTTATATTTTTTTTATAAATACTATACTTTTCATTGTTTTGTACTATATTTTTCAATGTACCTAAATCCAACCCTGGCGCGAAATGAACAAAGAATGGATGTGGGTTTGCGCATTCACGATCAGTCGGCGCGATGTTGCGGCGTGACGCCATGGCGCGATTGGAAATCCAGAGTTTTATATCACGCCATCAGTTTTTCACATTCACGATCAAATTTTGGCTGTATATCACGCCATTTGACGCGATGGAATGACCGTGAGTGTCCACCTTTACTCTCAAAATATATGAACTTTAAACGCAGATTTATCTATAACCCACCTAGAACCACAACAATATTGATTATAGCTGATAGCAATAATGTCAAGGACAGTTACTCGACAGTCGACAGCCGTTCGTCAGTAATCGTTTCCTCAATGCACAAAGTACGGAAGAACTATTGCAGGAACACTTTCACCTTTTTCAATCAAATAACAGTAAAAAATCCATCAACAGCATAGCGTTCGCACACGCCTAATGGGACGAAAATTAATTTCATAATAAGCGAATTATAATACCGTTAAGTTGATTTTAATCACACGTTATAATTTATAACGCAAACACCTAAAGTCTAAACAGTGAACAATATATAATTACCTGTATCATCGCAAACCATTGCTTATCACTGCTGTAGTAAATTTTTGAAAATTTTTCTTTCTGTTGTTTTTTGTACGCCGCTACCCTTAATATTACATTTGTTTTGTTTTCCTGTACAATATTACGTTTTTCCATGGACGATGGTAACTGCCTTACCATCAGGTGGCCCGGCGTTTTCGTCAGCTTTGACCATAAAAAATCCTATTCTAGCAGGTCTTATCTTATCAAACAGTCCCAACATAATGACCATAACTAACCTGCATTAGTAACATATCGACACGCATTGCGTGACTCGAGATGCATTACTTACACGGCTGTGAGCCATCTATTGTGAGACACACGACAAAATACTTTACAAAGAGACTCATAGAGTATTCATCTATTCAGCGAACGTTCACTAAATAATCGGCACGTGGCCGTAACTATACCTTACCATGGCCAATGTTGAAACCAAAGACATTTTAGAATTTAGATTTCCCTTTTTTTTAGAAACCTTCGTATTCTACCATTACCTTACCCAATAACGCGGTGGTAGTCAAAACAGAAGGAAAAAAGCGGCCAAGTGCGAGTCGGACTCGCCCATGAAGGGTTCCGTAGCAGCCAGTAACATAATATAAAAGTTTTTGTAGTTCGTTGTAACTTTGATCGATGTTTTTTGCGGTTTACGATTTATGACGTATTTATAAAAAACTACTTACTAGATCTCGTTCAAATCAATTTTCGTTGGAAGTTTGCATGGAAATGTACATCATATATTTTATTTAGTTTTATCATTCTCTTATTTTAGAAGTTACAGGGGGGGACACACATTTTACCACTTTGGAAGTGTCTCTCGCGCTAACTATTCAGTTTAGAAAAAAATGATATTAGAAACCTCAATATCATTTTTGAAGACCTATTCATAGATTTATATATATATATACCCCCACACGTATGGGTTTGATGAAAAAAAATTTTTTGAGTTTCAGTTCTATGTATGGGGAACCCCAAAATTTATTGTTTTTTTTCTATTTTTGTGTAAAAATCTTAATACGGTTTACAGAAGACATCTACTTACCAAGTTTTAACAGTATAGTTCTTATAGTTTCGGAGAAAAGTGACTGTGACATACGGACGGACAGACAGACAGACAGACAGACATGACGAATCCATAAGGGTTCCGTTTTTTGCCATTTGGCTACGGAACCCTAAAAAGACAAAGAGTCAAAGTGGACTAAAAGTATAAATAAAAAACTCAGGTAAAAATTTGCTCTGGTCTGCCTATGGGGTTGTGAATATTCGTTTTGTCAAGCACATGGTATATTAGCTCTATGCTTATTTTTACCATGAACTAGATCAAACTGGACCGAGCGAGACCGATTTCATTTATGTAATTAACAGTGAAATATGTAAAGCGAAGTTATGCTGATTTTATGTACTTCATCGTGCTTACACCGCTCAACTATTATAGTTAGTTACATAAATCAAAACTACGCCGAATAATACGAATAAGTTATTCATTTGGTCATTTAACATATTTACATATATGGTAACATATTGTACTCGTAGGTAACAAGTATGCTAACCAAGTCAATTTTTTTTCAAGTTTGAAGTCATAAAATTAAGGTACTTGCTCCAGTAATGGATTACACGTTACTTATTATGTAAATTGCACACAAAGGAACCGACGCGATGTACCATTAGAATTAGATGATAAGTAGTAAACACTGCCAGTGGACATCAGTAACAAAGGTATCGTGGACCGTTGCTGAACAAAAAAAGAAGCTTGGTATCATTGAAGTATTATTACTAGCGTATAAAACGGACACCGCGAACACAATGTATGTTCCAATGAATTGACGCCGCACGGCTTCAATGTCCAAAGGATTCGTTCGATTTTGAAAGGAGAACAGGGGCTCAATTTTGAAAATAGAACCTCCCGGCGGGGACACACATTTTGTTTGAGATGTCTTCTCTATGTATACTTATACCTCAATGCTTGGTATCCGCATTTTTTATTATGTTTAGTTTACTCAGCTTAAGTAAACTTTTAAAATTAATCAGTGTATTGAATTGGTTTCTTGTGCTGTGACTTGATGCTAATTAAATTGCCTAAAATTATTTAGGTAACCTAATTAACCCAAATTTAATACGCATTGTAAAATGTAACAAAATGTCCAGCACAGGTACAATCACCTTGTGCCAAAATAAAACTAGTAAAACACTAGTGACAAGTTTCTTTAGCAATCTGCGACTATTGTGGACATGCTAATCTGTTGCGAAATGCATAAACCCGCGCTCACGGACTCATTAGTACGACGAAATAATTTTGTCTACTTGCGAACTTCGTATTTATTCCAATGTTGTAAACAGAATATTTTTTTATTTATTTAGAGAAAATCTCGATAGCTATTTACCTCAAGGTTTCTCTACAATAAGTTTACTTAATATAGGCGTCTTACAATAACGCCACGCCACAAAAGAAAATATTTATTGAATCAAATTACATTAACTTTTGGTATAATTGCATAATCTACAGGCTACTCATTAATGTTTTTGGTCAGCTTAAACCCAACTACGAATAGTTTCACCTATTTTTTGTTAATCACAACCGTTCGTCCTCGAATGGAGACCACGCCTCGGTAAAAGGAGCACAGGACGCCCCCCGACCAGGTGGACCGACGACCTGAAGAAGACAGCGGGTATCCGCTGGATTCAGAAGGCTCAGGACCGGTCAGAGTGGCGGAAGTTAGGGGAGGCCTATGTCCAGCAGTGGACCCACAAAGGCTGATGGATGGATGGATGATGGATGACAACCGTTCATATTTCCGGTGTAGTGAAATTCGGTTGTACTTTGAATGGAAAATAAAATATTTACAGAGAGCGCTTCTTTACTATTAAAATATGACGGCGCGACAGTGACGTTGTCATTTTTGAAGCAAGATTGAAAGAGTGACACGTCTTTGTCACTCTGGCGGAACGTCAAAAAGAGCAGCCATCTTGTGGCGACTATCTTGTAGACACCACGGGAGTTGCTCGTAAGCGACGGATCGCCGAAAATTCATAAATCAATCTTAATCGCCGTTATCCTTAAAAGTGTTGATATGTAATTGATTCCAATTAATTAGAGAACCATCACGGAAGTACAGTGAGGTGCTATTTTGCTATTTACGATTGTAATAAAACAATAGTGATTTGACATTGTCCTTTGAAAAGTAACTGCTCTCATACCCACGCAGCATGTACATACTGATGTCGATCTAGATTTGCCGATATCAGAGCGTGGGAAGTGGACCACACCCATTTCACCCATTTTGAGATTTTCAGATGGCTATCCTGGTAATACAAGCAGGTAGATGGCGAGCATTAGTCATTACCAACTTTGTTTAAATAAGGATTCGGTTATGGAGGATCGGTTTGAGGTAATATGTAAGGAACCGAAAGTAAGACAGCTATTATTGGTATGACACATTTTTTTATTTTATTATTATCGATACGCCCTTGCAGCCAGAGCAGTCGTAGTCAGTTGTTATCTTGTAGCGAGTAGCACTAGAGCTCTTCGTATATCACGAACAGGAGCTTGGCGTACGTTCTTGTTGGTCACAGCTTTTCTTGTCAGTACAGTGTTCATTCAGGCAACCCTGCACAACTAGGCGTTTCATGGCGTCCACGCGACACGTTACATAACTAAAGTATCGTAGGATCCTGATGCTAATGGTGGAAAGACGGGTCTTTATACCGAGCATACTTAAAAAAAAAAAACGTTCGTGTGCCGTTTATAAAACATGGAGAATACTAGAGCTATTGTGTTGGCAAAAGACTATGATGATGATGATGACTATTAAGAGTGGTGGTTGCGTAAACCAAATTGGTTCGCTTTGTTTGTGCTTGATTTAACGAAAAATTACTTAGTCATTCTTGTATCGTAAGTATGGTTAACTGGCACCCACAAAAGTATCGGAAATCTGTGCAAATGTCTGTGCATCTCAAGCGAGTGACATCTAAGAGTGATGATAACGATTCGATTAAAGACATTCTGTAATTCTTTAATGTAATATCATTTAGAAAATTCGTGTTTTTGGCGTTTGGTTTTTTTTTTCTTTTGGTGTTTCAGATACATGTAATATTAAGTGACAGTGACTGTGGTATGGACATGCAAGGTCGAAGATAACAAAAAGGGATTTCATCATTGCGACGAAACGAGGCTGAGCACCAACTACCGGCATTTTTGTTGATATTGATGGAAGCGCATACGCCTTCTTTCACTAGGCGCACGATTTACATCATCGGAGGACGACATGATATAACGGGTGATCTGTATTGATTTTATCTTTGTGGCTTAGGTAAGGAATAATTATTCCTTATCTAATTTTTGCTGTTATTAGGTGATATGTGATTTAACATTTGACATTTGATAGTTACTGGCATTTCAATACTTGATGATTTCTGGCAACAAAGGATCTGTAGGGTAAAAAAAAAAAAAATTGTTGTGCACCCAACATTGAGTAACTGGCACCAAATGAGTGAGGAATAGACGTTTTGTTACTTACAAGAAACATCTAAAGATAATTAATTAATTATTACTTTACTGAAGAGCTGTGCGGTTTTTGATTATCCTTAAGACAGACAGGATGACATAGTAAGAAAATTTAATAGGTGCAGTTTTTTTGATTTTAAAATATTGCTGAAGATACCTAACCTCTTCAAAGTAGAAACGTATCATGGCCAATTGCCAGTTCCGTCAGATGAACCATGATCTTTGTGTGTGATAACAATTATATTAGCTAAAAGTTAAAGTGCTTAAATATTACTGAAATTAACACATCTTTTGTTAGTGACGATATCAAATTATAGTGCGCACTTTATGATAGATAAGAAATTAAATAAAGAAACCCTTTTCTCAATCTTCACTGCTACTGAAACCTGTAATTGCTGACAGAGTAAACATTTTACCATCACACGGGGTTATTGATAGCTTAGTCAACTGATTGACATGATATAAAATCTACCCATCGCAAAGTAACTCAGTTAAGGTGATTTACAAAATTCATTAACAGCTATGCTGCTGTAAGCTGTTTCTTTGGCAAAGGAACATTATTGTCATGGGGAACGTCATAAAGCTGTCACTACCTTCTCAGATAGTTCTGAAAGACTGTTTGAAACAGGTGATCTGCATTTCACAGTAAATGCGTTTTACATCAACAACTCTTTTGCCGCAGTGTTACGCTTAAACGGGCTACCTACGTAATTTTCTTACAAAAAAATAATAATTTCGAGTAAACACTCGTAACTCGTAAGGGTGGTGAATGTACAAGTTTATTGGTCGCGTAATGTCTAGTTTTTTTTTTATTGTGTAGTCAATTTCAGTGTACAAACCAAATTGGAGAATAATAATTTGTTGGTTGTATCCTGGAGATGCCTTCCACTTTCTACGACAATTGATTTGTTGGTTTACCATTATAGTGAGAGGCCACAGTAATAGCAATCAATCGGTATTGAGTTCTAAAATTCATAGAGTAACTATTTGAATGAATCTTATTGAAATTAATTGTTACTTTGTTGAATTTTATCTAATGTAAGCATTCGATGGTAATGCGAAGATTACAAGCTACCTATTTTTTGTTGCGAAAATTATTAATTGTCCTGGGGAACGCGGTAAACAGTCAACTCTGATGGAAGTCTGATTTCAGAGGAAACCAGAGACGTTTTCTGGAGGAATTACACCATTAAATTTTTATTGTGAAATTATCATGTTACTTATTATTCTTTTATCACGTCTATGAAATACCTACGTTAAGTGTAAATGTTGGTTGAATATTAGTTCGATGCTGAAATAATGTTCGGTAAAATTTAAATACCTTAGTCAATTTAGTCATACAAGGTGAAAATAACTTGACAAAGTGACATTGTTATCGGTTGGTTATTAATCATGCGTGGAATGAGTTGGTTGAATTGCAGACATAATAATTGACATCATAAATTATTCAATTAGACACGCAAGTTTTTTGAATTACCCTTATTTATTAATTTTTTTTTTCGCAAACTACCTTCAATATTTGCGAACTCCCTTCAATTTTGGTGAAGTATCCTAAATAATTACTAGATAAGTTACCGAAGTATCAGCCGTGTAAATGATGGGGGGCCGACAATCTGCAGCCGATACCTGGAGTATATCGTTACAAGGAGTATAGCGTTGTCGCCGTGCGCGGGTTGGCTAGAAGCTAGAAGTGCTAACTAGGACAACCTGTGGTGGCTCAATCGCTAGGATCTCTTTTTTTTTCACACGAACGCAACTATCCAAAGGTCAGTGAATGATTCGACTGAAAGGTACTAAAAGACCATCTCGCCCTACACTGATCAGGGGCTAAGTCCTAGGGCGCTGACCCCTCGACAATTTTGATATTGCTCGTCAAAAGTAACTTTGCCAATGCCTCAACGATTAACATGTGTAGCTTTACAATAGGTCAGGAAAGGCCGAGCCTGAAGAGATACTCCCGTTTGTTTTTTTGTTACAGGTAAATTGTGATAGTGAAGTCACTCCATGATGTGTACGGCGTTCCGATTCAAGACCTTAAAGGCTTCAATGTTATGGTTAATGCACCATCGCGAATATGGAATCAAAAACATCACACGATGACGTGTGATCTGTCAAGAAGGCCATGACGGCAATCAATAAATGGAACGTCAAGCCGGAACTAGTTTGGGTGTATTCGGAAGTTGAAGATGGCAGCACAATGCATTTGAGTACACGCAGTGGCGGCGTTAACATAGAACAGCTATTGACTTGCCATCCGCCAATAGGCACTCTTTAGACAGCCTCCGAGCTAAGCGGACGATTAGAGAAGATCGACGTCATGCTAATAGCCGAGTTTAATTTGCATTAACATTGCACGACGTTAACTCCGTGGAGAGCACAACTGTATACAGTATGTACTGCGATCGAGCAAGTATTACGTGTGTTGACCAGTCAGAGTCGCGCGTTATGCCAGAGCCAGCGAGAAGTACCTCTGAACTGTTTTCTATGTACAATCATACCCTTTGCGAAGAATGGCATAATGAAAAGTCATGATGGCAGCTATTGGCGGAGTGATCACGCGGGTTTTGATAAGCACTGGAGGAACGGACAAATTTTGGATCCGAAAATAGAGTCAGGAGTGTGGAGCCTGGTCGAAGGGACGGTGTTGTCCGGTCCATGCCCTTACGGGATGGTCGGAGGGACGCATTTGTCCGGTCCAGAGTAAGGAGTGAAGAGCCTGGTCGAAGGGACGGTGTTGTCCGGTTCATGCCCTTACGGGATGGTTGAAAGGACACATTTGTCCGGTCCAGAGTTAGGAGTGAAGAGCCTGGTCGAAGGGACGGTGTTGTCCGGTCCATGCGGGATGGTCGGAGGGACGCATTTGTCCGGTCCAGAGTAAGGAGTGAAGAGCCTGGTCGAAAGGACGGTGTTGTCCGGTCCATGCCCTTACGGGATGGTCGGAGGGACGCATTTGTCCGGTCCAGAGTAAGGAGTGAAGAGCCTGGTCGAAGGGACGGTGTTTTCCGGTCCACGCCCTCACGGGATGGACCTCCCCAAGGGATGCACTTGTCCGGTCCAGAGTCAGGAGTCCTCACGGGGTGGTTGAAAGGACGTATTCCTTTGTAAAGTACGCATGAAATGAAATGAGATGAGACGAGACGAGACGAGACGAGACGAGAGGAGATGAAATGAAACGAAGTGAAACGAAATGAAATTAAATGAATAATACAATTATAATGCGCCCGAGGACGGGCGATTGTCAGTATGGCCGTGACGGCGCGACAGTGACGTTGTCATTTTTGAAGCAAGATTGAAAGAGTGACACGTCTTTGTCACTCTGGCGGAACGTCAAAAAGAGCAGCCATCTTGTGGCGACTATCTTGTAGACACCACGGGAGTTGCTCGTAAGCGACGGATCGCCGAAAATTCATAAATCAATCTTAATCGCCGTTATCCTTAAAAGTGTTGATATGTAATTGATTCCAATTAATTAGAGAACCATCACGGAAGTACAGTGAGGTGCTATTTTGCTATTTACGATTGTAATAAAACAATAGTGATTTGACATTGTCCTTTGAAAAGTAACTGCTCTCATACCCACGCAGCATGTACATACTGATGTCGATCTAGATTTGCCGATAAATATAATATTTCAAAAATTACAATTCGTTTGTTTACATATACGTAATGATCAAGAAATAACCATTCTTTGGTGTTCAAGAAATAACCATTCATTTATTGGTGATGCAACGATGATTGTGTACATAAAAATAATAATATTGACAGTACCTAATTCATTCAACCTGAAAACAACTTGTCCAGTTTACCGTAATTCAAGGGTTCACGGTCATCATTATTTAGATTTTTGTGTATGAGTATGATTCGAAAGATAAAAGCGTGTGAATGAATTGGCTACAATCCAGCCAACGGATGATCGTAGAGATTTTGACCTAGAACTACATTTGTACGCGCAAAGTATTCCGGACATTACCAACGAAATAACACAAAAAGAACAAAGGTAGAATGCAATTAGACAAATTGTTTTAATGGCTTGTAAAAAATGTTTTAACAGTTGGTCTATTTTTGAACCGACTTCAAAAAAGAAGGCGGTTATCAATTCGTCGTTAGAATTTGTTAATGTTAAAATTGTTCTCACACGAATGTCACGATGAATTTATTAATTCTCAAGTGAAAATGGATTCTGTAATGGTAACGCTAATATTGTATTGAAAATTGATTCAAATGCAAAATGCTTCAAGCACGAATGTTTTTGAGTAAATTTTCGTTTGGTCGTCATTTGTAATGCATCGTAATATTAAATGTTTGTTGAAATTTAAATTGTAGTGTCACGTAGGTACATATGTCACGATTATTTCGTTTCAAAGTGATTATTATGTTAATACTTAATAGTATTTCTGGTTACTATCTGTATATATCTAGTAAATTATGATTAATTTTATTGATGTAAGTTTATATTTTTTATAAATATTTTTATAAAACTTTAAAGCTTTAAAAGCTCCTTTATTTTAGCTGATTAATGACTTCCAATGATAGCTTCCAATACATAAGTAGGTACAAATCAAATCGCATCAGAGCCAAGCACAGAATAGTTCGGAGAACGCTGCAGACTGCTATAGATACGTACAGATAACAAATATGTAACTAGTGGCATCAAATAAATACACATAGAATAACTCCATAGTTCCATACACGCGCTTAAGCAACGCACACATAGATAATAACAAGGGCGATACCACCTTACTACTGCTACGCCACTGATGATCTACTCAATAGCTCCTATTCGCGTTTATTTTTAACCGACTTCAAAAAAGGAGGAGGTTCTCAATTCGACTGTATTTTTTTTTATGTTTGTTACCTCAGAACTTTGGACTGGGCTTTGGACCGATTTTGATGATTCTTTTTTTAATCGAAAGCTGGTAGCTGTCATGTGGTCCCACATAAATTTTATTGAGATCTGACAACGGCATCCATGAGAAAACTACATAAGTCGTAAATTTGTGTTAAGATGTGCGCGACAAATTGACGAATAACTCAATATCACGCCAACCGATTTCGATGATTCTTTTTTTAATCGAAAGCAGGCGCTTGTCATGTAGTCTCACATAAATTTGAACCAGATCTGACAACTATGTAGTTTTTGAGACTTTGAAGTCGGTTATTTTTTGTTAGTAAAATTTAGATTATACCGTGTATGGTATGGAGTTAAACTTCTGTTGTCTCTATTCTATGCTGGTGGTTACAATTACAATCACGATGACCTGGCAACAGGGCGAAGCCACCTGTAGCGCCAAACGACGCGACGTGTGAATTATTTCAACCGTATAACGATATTTCATTGCAAAACAAGACGTTATAACGTATCGTATTCGATATTTTCGGTGGTATAAATTCGGTTGGGTTGCTTGGGTTATCCCGTATCCTACACTTATTTTATGTTTGAAAGATTGGATGAATTTACTACGATTAGACTGTATTTTGCCGTCATATACAGTTGTTTAAAAAGCTGATTCTACCGAACTTGTAGTTACTATTCTGCGAGTCTTATGTCATTTGTGATTGCCATATTCTTCGTTTATTGTTGACATCATTATAATGCCGCGAAATTAAGTACACGTAAATTTACTGCAGGTTTTAAGCGTCATTTTACTTTTGATTAATTTCTTATGATATAACATAATATTGAGTGGAACCAATCCTTAGTAATCTGAGTTAGTAATATAGTCGCAGATATTAGCGAGGAAAACGCACAGACAAATAAATAAATATTCTAAAAAAACATTGATGTGTTACCTATTACATTTATAACAATCAGATATTAATATAATACCTATACTGCAATGCGGAACAGTAAGCGCGTGTCTTTATTATAATAATTTATTGGATATCGAAATGTATTGTTAGATGACAGTAGTGACACCTGTGGCGCGCCAACCGGTTTGAATTGTTTCTATAGTCATATGGTCCAGCTGGTAATTAATAAACTTTGTTTTACTACTACGATATTTGCGTAACGTTTCATACTCCAATAATAATACTATTCTGTATCTACTATTTATGAATGTATACAATTAAATATGTGTAGCAGAGAACAACTGTCGTATTCAGGTATTCGTTTATTGTAAAAGAGCTTATGACATCATAATTATAAAACGTACTTAATATAATTTAATCTATACTTGTGGAGATTATTATAAATACGCATAATTATTATAAGCTTTTAAGATTATATTGGAACTCGATATTACAACTTATTAGGTATATGTCATGAATGACGCCTCGCATGGTCATAATATGATAGCCCACTTGACTTAATTGTCCTAAATGTTTGGTAAAATAACACTGAAAGCCTTTTCAGTAATGTGATCGACGCGACCCCAATTTTATTATATACTTGGCGTATACCAAATTTACACGACGACCTATAAATTGAAACTTCTACAAGTCAACAATGCATATTTTTTCAATTATTATAATAGTAATTACATGATTTTAATTATTGTTAACATTAATCATTGAAACACAAAATGAGTTAGTTCGTCGACCCGCGTAGGTACATTCATAAAGTTATGAGAATTTCAGTAGAAATAGTCCCACCAAAAACATTTTCTTGTCAAATGTTGCCCAGACGAGAGCATAGGGCTCTACATCAAAAAGTTATCTCATGTAGAGCTAAGCTTCTAACTCTACATGCCCTAATTCTACAAGCACTAACTTCACAAAATCTACACCTCAAAATATGTGGCAACAACCTTTTAATTCCTTTTCTTTAAAAATATTCTACAATTATACGATATTTTCATGAATCGAATGCAGGAAATATTATTTTACAAAACTCCTTCATTCTTTTATTACACATAAACCAAAAAGAATAACAGAGTGTATGGTCTCTCTTCATACAAGAGACTCTGAAGTATGTTTCCACATAAAGGTTTCAGTTGTTTTATTACAGCAACGGAAAAAATTGAAGTTGCAGGATTTTTCTATTCTTTTAACTGAAATACACAGTTACATAGATCAGAGTCACGTTTGGAACCTGTATACTCGTATAGTGTAATAAAGACAGTAGTAACAGATACATGGAAGATAGTTTTCCAGAAAAAAGTTTTAATGTAGGTATAGTGTATTTAAAAGGACATAATTATTATGAATGACACTCCTTCTTTATGTACCTATTAGTAAAGATAATGCATTATTGAAATAAAATACGCTTGAATTCAACCAGTTAGGTACGCGGTCTTTCCTTTTGAGACTCCACTCCACTACGCTACTCCAATGCGGATTGGGGTTTGTGTCCAACCCAAGTATCTTAAGTTTTCATGACACTCGAAGGCCTCCAACATGGCTTAGCGATTGATATCTTATGATAAAAATCTGGACCGACGGTTTTACGTGCCCTCCGAATACGCTGATTCTGGTTAATATATTTAAATGTTTTATTATCCCAATCCCAAACAATCTAAACATGTTTTCATTTTCCATGTTCGTCCATAACTCAGGTATTTATGTAACAAAACTTTTATTATCCATCGAACAATGTTTAAATAAATTTCTGCTTATATTTACATGTTCATACGTAAATTGAAATATGTACATTAAAGCGTAGTCAAACATAGTTCTGCCATTCGCAAAAGCAATAAATTTACATTTTTATGTGTTGCCATGAAATCGGAGTTTATACGGTCTATGGGAAACAATACGGTAATATAAATTTGATTAGTTCCGATAAAATACTATTCCAGCGTTAGATTTATAGGATAAGTCAATACTAACAAAGACCTTTTGTGACGTAAAAATTTAAAACGTTATCAATGTTACGGGTAATACTAGAAAAAAAGGAAACTTAGATTTACTTAGTAAAATGATTTGTATTCAGCGTTTACCCGAATACACCTAGGTCTACCCGTTAGGCCGTTACCTACTAGGTATAGATAATGTTAGGTTAGGTTAGGGTTCGCAAATATATTATTTACGCAGAAAAGGAATCCCGCGAATCCCGTCAACATCTGCGTCGTAGTATAGGAACCACTCATTGGTTAGTGTTAGAACGAGTAGTAGACGAAGTAGTAAGCACGAGTTAGATAACAATACTGCATAATAATTAGTAAAATTAGTAGTAATTCTACGTTATTTGACAGGTCAGCACGATCGTAAGATCGTAAAGTGTATCGTAAGTATCGTAACCGATGCGTATCGGAAGCGGAACCCGCTACGCGTCTACTCTACGTTACGTGCTACACTCGGTTGGCTTCTTCGTTACGTCAAACCGCTACAAATTGAATAATACGCGACTAATCTACTTCGCACATCGTACATTTGTCTTATTGTGACGTGTTGTCTACCTCTGTTATGTGTTTATCGTGGCGTGTAAAAACACATGTAA
The DNA here is from genome assembly GCA_911387775.1 of Thymelicus sylvestris. NCBI lineage: Eukaryota > Metazoa > Arthropoda > Insecta > Lepidoptera > Hesperiidae > Thymelicus > Thymelicus sylvestris. The sequence goes on from OU426895.1 coordinate 12,107,619, forward strand.
AATAATTCCCATTTCGCACACAAGCGTGTTTTTGATCGATCAGGGGGCTTACCATGAACTCTTAAAACAGGTCAATATTAGCCGATAATTGGCCTGTCCTGCTATATCCTACCATGATCTGGCTAAAACACAGGGCAGCCAGCGACCACGTCACCGTAACAGGACAGCGGTCACGTGACTTCAAAAATGATCTTCTGCCCTGCAATTCGTGTACCATGACGCGATTGTTGACGTATTGACATCAGAAAGTGGCATATGTTAACGTCAAAATATTACAGCTCACCGAAAGTAACATTTATTGTCTTGTTTCGGCTATTTCGTTGATGATGATGAAACGCGACGGGATGCAGCCATGGCAAATTTCATATACACCATCATCAAAAAATACATTTCATTTGTTTGGAAAATTTTAAAAACATTCATTGTACTTATGCTTTTTAAATTATCGCTCCTAACCCCGGTCACTCACATGCGCGCAAATGTTTGACATTTTTACGAATGTTTGCACATATGTGAACTTGTGAAGGGTGGTCAGGCAAATGAGTTCGCATATGAGTACACAATACAAGCCCATTTCCGCTTCCTCCTACACTTTGTTCACGAATGTTCAATCTTGCTGTTGTTATTATGTTGTTGTCATTAAAATCTATTTTCAATACAGAAAATAAATGGTAGTACGATTAGACGCCACGAACCACGAAAAATTAAGAGATACATCACCTTTATAGTCGCAACTGGTCGCACGAATGTGTGGGAGACTACACGAAGGTTCAAGGTTCGCGCGCTTTCATGTGCGACAAAAAACCGACACAGCTTGAAAAACCCCGAATGCCTCGAAAACTTCGCATAATCATTCGTGAATGTCGTCCCACATTTGTGGGTTCGCGTATTCGCGCGAATGTGAGTGACCGGCATTATAAATCACACATTTTAATAGACATTTAGACATGTCACTGTGTCAAGTGTCAAGTGGTGTAAGATTACGTTCAAAAATGTAAGCATCACTTAGCGATAATTTTTTTGGTAATTTTAGAGAACGAAAGGTTAATAAATCACAACACTTAAGTATTTATAACAAATCTCAAAATCTTCAATTGAGATTGTTATTTTAAACTTTTAAAAACATCAATATTACGCATTCATTTGAAAACCGGTAAACCGATATAACGCTCTATTTCAGAACATAATTAGTACGAATCAAGTACCTTGCATGTCATAGACTAAGATGCAGGACAGAAGTAGAGGCATTGCAGGTCATCGGTAAACGTTCATGGTACAAAATACACTCCTGTCAGGTTTTAGCTACAAGCTGACCTGTCCTGAACATGACACATTTTATTAGAGTTCATGGTAAGGCACCTGTATTATGTCAATGATTTTTTTTTTATGTAACGTGAAGCAAACATAATCAATAATTTACAGTTCACTCAGTTTCAGTCAGTAGTTCATATTGTTTTAGTTTACTCATGTTTAAAGTCAAAATTTAAGGCAAAAAGCTTTAAAGTTGTGTTGCAAGAAGTAGTATATGACGTTATATCATAAAGCGCCACACCCTGCTAATGGACATTGCTCTGTATTATTTGCTTCATACGTTCAGTTCAGAGTGTTCAGACAAGTGGCAAGTTACGCAAATTTGTGCGTCAGATTATGCGTCACATCGTTTAAATAAATTGACGCTCACATACCTACTCACACACACTTTTTCAATAGCCATCCCTGTGGGTCACAGTCAATTAAATTTTTTATACTAATGTTTCCATAGGCCTACCGTTGAACCCCGATTTACTCTACCATCTGAGTTGTTAAGACGGCATCAATGATAGAAACTCTATTGATAACTTTTTATACTGATTTTATTATACCCTCGTTATTTGTATACTCCGTGTATGTATACAACGCAGGTACAGAGGTCAGTAAACTTACAGGCAAAAACAAAACTCAAGTTTTCCTTTTCAAAACTACTTATATGAATAGAACAGTAGCAATTTGTCATAGAAAGTTGAAGGTTTTTCACAACGCACTCATACGTGTAATTGTGTCAATATTGAACGCAAGCACTGTAGCAACTGGTGGGCGTAATTTGATGTTACTTTTCCTATTGTGTCAATCGATTACCTATAATCTTAATACCTATTCGAATTAGGAAAGAATAAGGCAGTGTGTAAACAGAACTAAGTTGGTAGTGCTGAAAATATAAAAGCTGCTCCTACTCATATCTTTACTAGTTATATTATATCACTGATATTATTATAACTCATAAGAACGACATTATATAATTAACGACTGTATAAGAGTATAAAAATATATAAAAATCCAACACCATATTTCCCAAAAAAAAAACAGTAATGATTACGGTTGGTTCATTAATGATTATTCAGAACATTGAGCAAATTTATACAACTATAAATAGGCTTTCCAAAGCAACTTCTCATGCATATCTGTTAAGCCTAATGTTAAGCTATTATCGCATTAAGTATTACAGTCGCCATTTGTATCGAAATATCGTAGTCAAAGGTCCTAGTCGATACATAAAATAAGCGATAAGAATATTTTTCTACGCATATAAGGACTTATACATACAACCCCTAATTTTATCTCAGCATTATTACTACATAAGTGCGAATATTAACTTTAAAGAAGGGGTTGATATTGACAGTAAAAAAGATTTCTAAGCTTACCCAAAGCAATATAGTGCAGCGCCGAGATTCCTGAAAGTTAAAAACTTAAATTAGACTAAAAATTATACTCACACTGTTGTCAATAAAATAATTGCAAATATTTACTAATAATTGTTAATATTTACTAAAATTTTCAATAATGACTATAGTCTAGTTTCAACTTCTAGGCGAATACTAGTCTTAATATATATAAATTACGTGTCACGTTGTTTGTCCGCGATGGACTCCTAAACTACTTAACCGATTTTAATCAAATTTGCACACCGTATGCAGTTTGATCCAACTTGAAAGATAGGGTAGCTTACATCTCAAAATAAAAAAAAAACTTTTGACAGAACGAAGTCTGTCCGGGCAGCTAGTTATATGTATTATTCATTACATTTTACACTATCCTTTTCTTTTTCCTTTCCTTTTTAATTCCTTTTCTTTAAAAGTGTTTTTTTTTATCAAACTTTACGTTGTATCAAACAAGCTGGAAAAGAAAGTAAGAACCTACCTGTTCAAATCGAACGTCACAACCTGACCTAATGAAGGAATTTTATGGCGATCAAATGACAGGTGTAAAGTTGAGAGTAAACTGGGAAACATTTACTAAGCCCTTCATAAAACTTTAAGTGCCTTCCTAAAGTACACGCCATTAACTTTAAGCAATTAGTTTCTAAGGGTATTTAAAAGTATTCTTTCGATTTAAAATTAATCTTATATTTAAACCAGCCAAGTCAAGTCAGGCCACGCGCAAAGTAAGGTTCCGTAGTTTTTCGATTATTTACTACTTAAGCTACTTAAAGTTATGAAACTGAAATTAATGCCGGCCAAATACTAGCGTTCTCTTCCAGGTACCATTACTTAGTAATTACTAATTATGTAGATAAGAAGTGTACAAATTGTATATTTAAGTATTCATGACAGTTAAAAATACAGTACTTACAACAGTTGTTATAAAAATGTAAGTACTAAATGAAAGAGGAAAGATGTATCCATCCTCAGAAGAAAAGGATTTTCAAAGTGAATTATTATGTTCTTCATTACAAAGTAATTGACTCAATTTATTCATCGTTTTCATATCGTCTGTCTAAAAAGATATTTTAAGTAAGCTACTGAAGCATGGTAATTAACGACCTTACTTAAGTAACATTTATACCTAATTATAACCGAAGAGCGCATATCATGAGTCTTGGTAATTATAATAATAATAATTTAACATAATAGCGGTACAAAAGTCAATAAATAAGCAGCCATCAGCTACCATTAGGGAGCCGAAGCGACGAAAACGGCATCGGTCATTAGAGGAAAAACATCAAAATCAAACAGCAAGTTAGCCCGCTGACAGAACTCCAACTGGCTCCTAATTGACGAGAAATGAGTCTGTAAAGGAACCCGCACATTACGCTATACTTATTGACCTTTATGAGGCCTCTATACTACTTGTCGAACTAAGTTCAGAGGAGATAGTAATATGAAGTCTATAGGCGAACAAAATAACCGACTTTAAAATTAGGTATAACTCAAAAATCACTAGTCTGATCTCGTTCAAATTAAATGTGATCACAAGCACCAGCTTTCGAATATAAAAAGAATCATCAAAATTGGCACACCCAGTAAAACACATAAAAAAATTGTCGTCCTCCTTCTTTTGAAGTCGGTTAAAAAGTATAGAGCGCCACTTGTCATGACTTCTATCTTCGTCGTAGATTGTTTTTTTTTTTTGTGTTCATGTCCAAGCATGAAATTTCTCTCAAAATTAAGCGAGTACCATCATCGTCATACGTTATAATAGAATTATAGTACTAGTGTCTCTATACTATACTAGATCAGGTTATCGCACTAGATCCCATTATAATGATTTTTAGAAGTTGGATTTCGAGAATCCAAATCAATGCACAGGTTAAAAACAATGCGTTCTAAAATTACTATTTGTTTACATGTTCAAAAACTTTCTACTCGTTTTGTCGGGATACAAGCAAAATAACCAATTGTTTAAATATTGACGAAGTACGTTGAACTTACTTTGCCGTATGTCATAGCTTCCCAGAATTCGATCCTTTTTAGCAACACTATGGAATGGTGTAATAATACACGTTGCATTTTTTTTCAAAATCAACGGGTTCGATTCCTGGCAAGAAATATTGATTTAACGTATGTCATTACTTCCCAGAATTCAATCCTTAGTGACACTATCAAGTGGTGTAATAATACAGGATTTGATTTTTATTTCAAAATCAATGGTTTCGATTCCTGACTAGGACTATTGATTTTTCAAAAATGTACCTAATGATGCAATTTTAGTTCTCATCAAAATCGGCCTCGAGACTCCTTTCAGCTTTTTCGCTGTTCCTCATAGTTTCGAATTTGGCCATCCACGCACACTTGGAAAATTCACCCTGTATAAAAATACTTTCTGTTATGCTGTACACGCTATCACGGCCTCGTAATGACGGAAAAGGTTGACTTATGTCATGGGACATTGATAACCAGTACGACCCATGGCTACTAATTTCAGAAATAAGGCCATTGGTAATAATAATCACGTTCCACTGTCAAAAAAACGGCGTAGAATAAGGTAACCAATATAATATTGCTACATAATTAACTCATTCTTTTCTTCGAATAAATCGATTCGACAACTCGAGGTCTTTAACTCGAATAACTACGAGTACGAGATCTGTTTATTTATTCACGGTTACTAAAAGTGGTACGTTTCTGTAGAATCAGATCCCATTTATCCCATTTTTATTAGGTTATTGATAGGAATGATAGGCCTACTTTGCCTGACGCGGGTCTTTAGCATTAGGAAAAAAAGCAAAACAATTTTTATACATAAATGTATGAACTACAATTTTTGTCAACCTTTTATATGGTAAAACTTTCCGTTTGGCTAAAACGTGTAAAAACCCATATTTGCGAACATCGGCCTTGAATTTTTATTTCATCACCTGAACTCTCCAATGTAGAGTCTCCATAGAGTCTCTGTTAGTTCCAGATACCATTGGGTTACAATAGCAACTTCGCTCTAAATGGATCGCATACATATTTCTTTGTTAATTCTGCCAGTAATAAGTTGATGGCCATATAAAAAGTATTACATTTTTCTAGGTAAGCCTTATATTAAATTCTTGGATGACTAATTGCACCGTTTAACTTTTTACGCGGGCTATTACAATACCTGGCTAGTTATTTAAGAATGTGGTCGGAATTTTAACATGACTGCAATGATTACTTAAATACTAAAAATGTTTTACACCCTCTCTCCTTTTACCGAGGCGTGGTCTCCATTCCAGGACCTTTCTTCCCCAACGGTCCTTCGAACGATGTGGCCAAAAATACCAAAAATACCAACATAAATAACGATAGTGTATATAGAGAATAGTTCGAGAATGTTATTAAATTTTCTGCTCTTCTTAAATGTCGAATGCGTCAAAAATGTCATCAACGTACGCAATTCGCGTTGACCGCAATGACGGCTAGTCGCCATGCGAACCTGTCTCCGACCTTGGCTCTTAAATAACCGGCAACCGGCTCTTGTGCAAACTAAGTGTGTAAAGATACGTATTATGTTCCGTTTCTTGTTGTAGTGCTCGAATCTGAACGATATTGAATGATTATGTTGTTAAAATGCGCAAGTTAAGTCAATGTTAAGTCGGCAGAGGACGGATAGCTTGGCATTATAATAGAGACGAGTAACCGCCCTCACTTTGCTTCGGCTTGCTTATTTTTTAGGGTTCCGTAGCCAAATGGCAAAAAACGGAACCCTTATAGATTCGTCATGTCTGCCTGTCTGTCTGTCTGTCTGTCTGTCTGTCTGTCTGTCTGTCTGTCCGTCCGTATGTCACAGCCACTTTTCTCCGAAACTATAAGAAATACACTGTTGAAACTTGGTAAGTAGATGTATTCTGTGAACCGCATTAAGATTTTCACACAAAAATAGAAAAAAAACAATAAATTTTGGGGGTTGCCCATACTTAGAACTGAAACTCAAAAATTTTTTTTTCATCAAACCCATACATGTGGGGTATCTATGAATAGGTCTTTAAAAATGATATTGAGGTTTTTAATATCATTTTTTTCTAAACTGAATAGTTTGCGCGAGAGACACTTCCAAAGTGGAAAAATGTGTGTCGTAACATACGTAAATCAACGTAAATCGTAAACCGCAATTTACCTCGATCAAAGTTACAACGAACTTCAAGAACTTATATATTATGTTACTTGCTGCTACGGAACCCTTCATGGGCGAGTCCGACTCGCACTTGGCCGCTTTTTTACACCTTGGGTTACATTTTTGGAGTTTTTTTAAGGATTCCTAATTTATTGAAAATAAAATATAACCTATATCACCCGGGGATATTGTAGCTTCCCAATAGTGAAAGAATTTTTCAAATCTGTTCAGTAGTTTCGGAGCTTATTCAATGCAAACAAACAATCAAATCTTTCCTCTTTATAATATTAGTATAGATGAATTATTGTATTCTATGTCGATAACAAGGGCTATCTACAGAATTTTTAGTATTTAACTTACAGATTCAGTCCTGCTATATACATAGTTTTATTATTAGTACATTAATATAAACAGATATCAAAGCCATATATATTATGTAAAAAAATATTTTATTGTAGGTACACCAATATCATAAATATTAACGAACGATATGTCGTTCGTTAACTTACTATGGTAAAGAAATATTTCATTTGTAATGGGTAATCATAATTTTTTTATTTTATACTACAAACTCAAATATGTATACTATTTTATTTATTCTTCAATAAATTATTGTAGTAGTAGAACCAGTTCGCAAAAAGGTTCCACTTTAGCTCAGAGTTCCTGGTTCGATACCAAGAGTTTCGAGAGATAAATATTAGAGATAAAATTTAATATTGTTCATATTTCGTATGGTTCAACTTTAGTCGATACTTCTTAAAATAAATAAGCTTGTAACAAAATTTCTTAACATAATGGACGACGTGTATGCACATTTCGGCATTTACGATAATTATGTACCTATTTACATGCATAAAGTGCATTTCAACATAATTTTATGATACACGCATATAATTGTTTATTAGAAAGCCGAACAGTTCTTCCGTGTTATACATACATATATTAATCATATCCCTCTTCAAACAGCTAAAGTTTCAATCATTTAGGTACCTACGTTATACCTACTTACGTATCAATATAAACTTAAAATAATTATTCAAATAACACTGTTTCATTGTTTAAGTAATTATATTATCATTAAATGAGACCTTTTTACAATGAGCAATGATTTTTACATATGTAAAATAATAATAGTAATAACTGATATAATTAAGGATAAAGTAAAATTATAAAACGTATACTTTAAAAAAATAACTATCGTTATTACTTAGTAAAAAGTAGATCATCAATCTATGAAATTATTAACGAACAGTCGATGACTTCTCAAGTTTCATCATTAATTATAATTATTTTCATTTCATTTTCTTAATTTCCTAGTAATTCACAGTTCTGAAAGGCTTTTCAATGGTTTGGTTTTAACTGTATAAAAATATCCACTTGCGTATTAAATTTAATACCACAATACCCTTTATCAGTATTTCTAATGTCTCATAATGGGTATGTCTCATAATGGGCACAAGTCAATCATACGTTCAAGGCATTGTATTGCAATTAGTATGCTAAACGACAGGTGACACATAAAATTACGATCCATTTCTCAAAAAAAGAAGTTTTTTTTATTGGCAACATATTTAAAAACCTGATAATCACAATTAAAATTAGGTCTGATTTATTATTTTATAAGTTAGGTAATAATTATCTAAGAAAAATATTTATAGAATTGATTGATTATTAATTAAAAGATAGATAGGTATTTACTCTATTTATCACTTGATGTAAGGAAATTTACGAAGTTTATGGCGGTTGAATATAAAATGCTGTTTTATTTACCTGTATACCGACACCAAATAATAATGAATGCTTCTCATTTCGAATTAGTCACACACCAATAAATCACACTACACTAGAACACACAAAGGAAACACACACACACACACACTAACTGCGATTATAAAATTAATAATGCCGAAATTATTTCGTAAATAATTGAACGGCACAAAGGGTTTGTAAGACGATCCGGCGCGTACGCGCGTGTTTTGAGCAAATCTGCTGTAAAGAGATGTGCGCCCACGCATTTACCGAGCTATTACTAGATCTCGATTTTGATGTCGCCGGCCCTGTAGGCAAGGTTGACTGGAAATGCAGCTTAGAAAATTATTTTGACAAAACTTTTTGCAAATCATTTTCAAGAAAATTATGTGGACTGTAACGAAATTCTATAACTAAAAATAAGTAATAAAATAACTATATAAGTTTAATGAACAACGCCTATGAGTAAATGCCTAAAAAATTATACGGTATAATAAAACTACATTTTGTGTAAATATTTTGTGTAGAATAAATTTTACTGATTTTTCATTTTATTCATTAGAATGTCTTTTTTCCTATTTGGTAGGTATAAAATGAAATGCTGGTAGGTACCTGCCATGCAGAATATCAGTCAATCTATAAAATATTATATTATAAGTTGTTTTTATGTGCACTCTATTTCTCTATAAATAGGTATTTTCTACATCACCGCGTCCATCTAAAATTATTTTTTTATCGCGAAATTTTATTTCAATTTTGCAATAGAACACTATAAAATACAGTCATAAAAGTATTTTAGATTAAGCCAGCTCATATGCGCGCCGCAAAAAACTTTGCGTCATGGCGTAACTCAATGTAATGTTAATATAATGTTATGATACGATTTAAAGGTTTTCTTTAAGGTCAAAAGTGAAAGAAATAGAACTAACAACGTCCTGCTTATTTAGGTATAATGCGTCCAAGGACTAATTTATGAAATTCAAATTAGTTGTTAGTTTTATCTACTGATCAAGTTATCGAATAATTTGAAATCACTAACCGGAGCAGCCAAGAACTAAACTCAATGTAAACAGAACTGTATTTAGACTATCTTCGAACTAAAGGTTTTTAATGTAGTACCTTTGTATATAACACTGGCTAAACAAATTATGTAGAGACATGAAACTTTGCAATATAGAGATTGTTACAAGATTAAAGTTAATGTATTTGTATCATACTATATTATACACATGTCATAGGTATATTATTAGATACGTAAATCAATATAATAAGCACCTAAAATCCGAAGTAGTTTTCTTATACCTAAGGTTGTAGTCCTTTATTTTATTTTTTAAGTAACTACGTAGTTACTTTAGATCTTCATGTCAAAACAGTTAAACAAATCATATGTATTCTTAATAATTGATTACATTTTTTTTTTGATGACTAACAATCACTGAGGGTCAATTAGCATGTTGTTGTGACACTTACATAAATAATAATTAAGCGTTAAGAACTCCGAAAGTATGAAATATTGAGATCACTATGGAGGTCAATTTGTAAAGCAAGAGTCGCTCGTTTAGGCAAATATTCAATTCAATCAAATGAATTAACTGGACTGATGAGATGACAAACTCATTTATAAACCGACTTTTTTTAGTTTCTTCTCTGAACACTCTACGCCCCAACTCAAAGTCACTAATGGTTACTTTAATCCCTCCTTAATAAAGAATCATCATACAAATTATGTACTAAGGAGTGATTTAAGTAACCGTTAGTGACTCTTCGTTAAGTATATTTCATATCGCTAGGCAATTATGGTGTCCCTATCCAGACCTATCCAGAGTTTTTTGGAAGAACAACGTTTGCCGAATCAGCTAGTAACTTATATCTTTCTAATAACTTCAATACGCGCCTAACAAGACAGTGTTCCTAATTTGTGATTAGGTAACGTTAAAGCGATATATCTAGTTTTTAGCATTCTGTAACAAAGCAAACTACGCGTAAGGACCGCGACTGATGTAATACTCGTAGTTTGTTCATTGTCGGGACGTGCCGCGAAAGTTGTTCGGCCGGTCTCCGGTCTCGAGTCTCTGGTCTCCGCTGTGACGATGTGGTGCCGCTATGGATGCGACGTCGCGTATCTAACTGCTAATGGTTAACATTGTTCACAATAAAAAAAACTTGAGAGGGGTCAAGGGACACCCGGATGGAACGAAGTTCCTTGCAGTCAGTAATAGGATAGCAAAAACATGCAGCAAGTGTGCTAAAACAAATCTAAGGTATTAAATTTCTGTTTGGTTTGGTTTGTTTTGGTGATTTGTTTTGGCACACTCGCTTGCACGTTTTTGTTATCCTAGTACTGACTGCAAGAAACGAAAATATCTGGCTTGCTTTTTCTATGTAAAAAAAACTACGACGGCAAAAAGTGTCGTTACAACTTTTCGTTCCAAAATTTTCCGCCTAGCCCCCTTTCGCAACGCGCGATAAGGAACTTCGTTCCAATAAGGTAATGTAGTACCTACTTGACTAGGACCTCTAAGAGATTAGCCAAAAATATTGAAGTTATGATACTGTCTTAGGAAAATAAATTTGACAGGACGTCTGTCGGATCAACTAGTTATAAAATACAATTTATTAATGATAATTACATTGAACTATATAGCTTTAAAATTTTAGCTTCATTTGATGACTGCGAAAACAGACTCAACCCGTTACAGATTAAGGTACAGATATAAATAAATATAAATATTTTTAACATAGCTTGGATCTCTGTATTTTTGTAACAAAACTTATTTAAGTAACTAAAAAACACGTTCAATATGAATAAAAATGAATGTTATGCATCATTGTCCAATGGCAGCCCTGATGAACCCGCAGCTGACGAAGTTGATTGGCCACTCACTGTGTCATCGGAGCAAGGCGAACCGAGCGGGAATAATCGCTGGCCACCATCGCATTCGCAATGAATTTCTGTTCTTCTTTTGGCACCGCAGATGTACTAAGTAAAATAAGTTTGCTTAACTTAGGTTATCACTACGACTTCTTAAATACCTATACGACGATAGCCCCTTACCATCAAGTGGGTTGTTAGCTCGTTTGCCGAGTAATTACATGAAAAATAATATGTAAATATAATGGAATCGTTGAATTCTTATATAACAATCTAGTATGACTAGTAAATTAGTTTATCAAGGAAAATAGGTATTTAACAGATATGCAAAACAACATACAGAGCCTTGTATCACTGTTCCTGTTTATGGAATACTATTCATAACATTTGAATCTAAATAATAAATACATAGTTTAAGAAATATTATTTGCACTTACAACTTACAATAAATAATAAATCATTATTATCGTTGGTTAAAATAAAATAAAATCTTTTAGCAAGATTTTAACTATTGAACAAGGTGGCTTAATTGCCCAGAAGAGCTTAATATATGTATATGTATGTAGGTATGTTAAAAACTTTGTATATGCGAAACGGCATATGTAGCATAGGGCTTAACTCAGTTCTTCATAGGGAGAAACAACGGTATGTCATGTGTTACCAGGTTAAATAAAAACTGTCCGGTCTGGTCGATTGTTTTGGCTATTTACACATAAAAAAACAATCATGATTATAATTATCTCTAGTACCAAAGATGACGGTCACTCAATCATCAATAGAACGGCATGGAGGGGGCTGACCGCTCCCCTCAGTCATTTAATTTAATCGAGCATGTAATTACTGTGCGACCTTATTCTCGTCAACCGATGCACTGAAATATCGATTTGAATAAGGAAATAAACCAAGCAATAAAACTCTACAATGTGAGACTGGTACACAAAGTCGCTTGGTGTAAACGGAAGACGCAGAACTTGTCAGAGTGCTGATTGAAGAGGCCTATGCCCAGTGGTGAACTTATAAAGGCTTTGAAGGATGGATGGAAATATTTAAGAAATCCTTCAGTTATAGGAGAGAACATAGAATTCTAAACAAACCACTTTAATTTGCATAAAATAAAGCTTTTATTCGAGTTCTGCATTTAAACTGATCCATCAAATTTTTATCAGATAACATTTAGGATGTAAGGGTCATTACATGATACATATCTATCATGGTCATGAAAAGTATGCTAAGGGTATAAATATTTAATACCTAAAACATGCAATGGTAAAACGAAAATGTTTGTTTAAATTGCGTGAATCATTTATCTTTAAGGAAGGAAAATTTAGATTCTAATTATAATTAACAAAGCTGTTGTAATTTAATTGTATTTTATTAGTTTCTACGTATTAAAAAACATAAAAAGTTGTAATATTTAGTATTTAAGAAGTGATTGTTTGTTTAAATATATAAATTAAGGATCACATCAACGCAAGTATTGACAAAACTTATCGGAAAATTTCACCCAGACGCCTGGTCAAACTGTCAAGTTGGAATTCAAATTAGTAACGTCGTTCAAATCCGGGGAGTATTGTTTTCTTTCAATAATACACTAGACTTAACAATGCTAACATCATCATCACACATCACATACTTCACATAATCTCACAGTAGTGAGTAACGTCAAACTACGCACCGGCGCTCATATTTGTCTCGTTTTACTTGACTACACAGTGGAAGTAAAATTTGACGACAGATCATTTTGCCTCAGACAAAATAATCACCTCACACTGCACCTATTTCATACTTCACTATACTAAACTATAGTATCACAGTTCATGTTAGATTTGTTACATTGTTAGAAAATTACAAAGTTCTATTTAACTTTTGGAACTTAGTTGTGGTAGGATACCTACCTACATTTGGTAATTAAATTATTAAAATTAACCTTGACTTACAATAAGAGTACTACAGTTTATTTATTGCAGCATAATTACAATACAATCACATTTAAATAAAAGAAAACTTAAACTTATACATTAATCAACCTCGGTTTTGCACATCAATCTACTTTTCAACTAGGACTAAAAAACTTATCTCTCTGTACAATTAGTGTGCTTAAATTATCTATTTATTTTCAGTAAATAAACATAACAAAAGGCCCAAATATGATGACCCGCCAATCTGCTCTCAAAGAAACTGAAGCGAAGCTCAAACTCACTCTTAAAGAGCTCAAAATTAGCAAGGATCTCAATGCTCAACTACTACAGGAGAGGGAGGAATGTGAAGCTGAAATCGCTAAGACTGTAAATGACAACACCGAGTTCAAGATTCAGCTTGCTACTCTTCACAATAAATACTCGGAAATCCTGGAGCAACGAGACAACCTTCAAGACATTGTTAATTCTTTCAATCAATGTAGCTATGAGTATGAGAGGGCCCTGAGTCGCATCACTGAGCTAGAGATAAGCTTAAATGAGGCAAACAAGACCGTGACTCAATTAGAACAATTAAAGGAATCTCAGGAATGTGATGCTACTCAGAGCCTTTTCAGTGAACTTGTTCAGTGTGGTTCCAATTCCAATTCTATAACAAATTCATCTATTATAATTGACTTGACTTCTAAAGATAACTCATTAACACCCACAACTTATTTCAACAGTCATAAAAAACTTAAAAAATATATAAAAATAAAGAAATTTTTGACGAAGACTCAAAAGCTTGTCAAACGTAAAAATTGCATACAGCAGCTAGGGCAAAGTAGAAAGCAATGCTTATCATTAATTGATAAAGTTGAATTATTGCAGACTGAATTGGAACACAGTAGGTCATGGTATGATGCTGAGTCTCTGCAGCTTCAAAGTAAAATTGACGGCTTGGAAAAATCATTGCAGGATATGACCAGCTTGTACACCTCTGCCCAGGAACAAATTAAGGAACACATATCCTCTTTTGACCACCTATTAGAAGTCTGCAATGACAATATGGAGAGGTTTGAGTCACTGTCCAATAAATTACAACTCAATGAGGACAAAACCTGTCGATGTGCTTCGTCGGTGCAGGGGGAAAGCATCATGCAGACTGAACCTATCAGTACAGACAAAAAAACTATTGTTATTAGTGACGGCATAGGGAAACATTTTGGGTCTATAATGAGCTACTACATTACACACCCAGTACTAAACTTGTGCTCACCGGGAGCCAACTTTGAGTATTTAATTAATCAGATTAATTCAAAGGACTTAGATAGGAACACTTCCATAGTACTGATGATTGGTGATAGTCTGGACATTAAAAAGTGGCAAATTACTAAGTGTATAAAAAAGTTATTATTATTAAATGAGAAAACCAAATGTCAATTTGTAATTTGTGCATTTCCATACTCCAATAATTTAAGCCATACACAAAATGAATATATATATAAACTGAATAAATCTTTGTACAACTTGACAAATGATCATAGGGATGCTATATTGTATTTTGACATAAATAAATTTATTTCATCATGTAGGGTATCTAGGGATATTATTTATCTGCCAAAAAAATATAAAAAACAATTAGCTAAATTATTAGCTTACCATCTGAATGATGCTGTTACAAATAGGGTAACAAAGTCTATTGACACATTTATTGAGTGTGGTAGTAGTACCACTATTTCTATTTTAGACAAATGTACTAATATTTGTACAAGTAATAATTTAAACTAGATAAAAAGACAATGGATAAGCCCTCTTATTTAAATATAGTTCATCAGAATATACAAGGCTTAACCGGCAAAGAATTAGAATTAGAATTATTTGCTGAACATAGCAATATTAATGTATTATGTATAACAGAGCATTGGATACCATACTTACAAGGTCATGTTAGTTTGAATAATTATAGATTGTCAAGTGCGTTCTTTAGAAGGACTGCTATTCATGGGGGTTCTCTAATCTTAGTGCAAGATAATATTTCTTTTAAAGACCGAAAAGACATTGTTAGTTTATCTGTTGAACGCACTATTGAACTGGCATGTGTGGAACTGGAGCGGTTTTTTATAGTCTGTGTATATAGGCCCCCCTCTGGTGACTTTAGTATTTTCGAAGATACACTGGAGGATGTACTTAAACGGTTAGTCTCTAAAAAAGAAGTAGTGATATGTGGTGACTTCAACGTAGACATCTTATTAGATAGTCCTATGGCTACTAGGCTACTAAGTTTGTTTAAATGCTTTAATTTAAATCCAATATTCAATGAGCCAACCAGAATAACTGACACTACAGCTACATGTTTAGATAATATCTTTTGCAATTGTGAGATTTTAAATAAAGAGATATTCAGTAAGTTGAGGTCAGACCACTGCGGACAAAAAATTTCGTTGTATAATTCTGTTAATAAGAAAAAACAATTAATAAAATGTAGACCAATAACTAAAAAAAAGATTTCAACTTTTAAAGAGAAAATTAAATCAAAACTACAAACGCATTTAACGTTACAACAAAGAGATCCAATTAAACTATATAACACATTGTCAAATAACATAAATAATGAATTTAATCAAATTTTCAAGTTTAGGTATATAGATATAGCTAAAAATAGTAAATTTAGTGATTGGGCTACTGTAGGTATTTATAAAAGCAGGAACAAGATGTACGATCTCTATGCCGAGAAACAATACAATTTTTCTTCATCTTTTCAGGAGCATGTAAGAAATTATTCAAAAATCTTTAAAATAGTTTGCATTCAGGCGAAATCAATGTACATAAAGGACAAGATTATTAACTCGGATAACAAAATAAAAACGGCTTGGAATATAATTAGTAGTGAGAATGGTAACGCAAAGTCCTGTGATTTCAGTTACGAACTGTTGATTAATGATAACACAATCACTGCTGATAAAGACGTGGCAAGTGAGTTTGAAAATCACTTCCGTAATATTCCTATAACGTTAACTAGTTCATTAGCTTCTTCGCCGACGGAAGCACTTTCTATATTAAAAAATCATGTTAATGAATGTAATATTTTATTTGAATTTAAACATATAACCACTAGAGACTTAATTAACGCATTTCAGTCTCTGAAGGTAAAGAATACCGGTGACTTATGGGGCATTTCGGTAAAAATAATACAGCATATTATAGATATTATAGCACCATATTTGGTCATAGTTTTTAATAAATGCATAGATCTAGGTATCTTTCCAGATCTTATGAAATGCAGCAAAATTATACCACTTTTTAAAACAGGCGAAAAAACCGATATTAATAACTATAGACCAGTTTCTATTTTACCAACTCTTAGTAAGATTTTTGAAAAAATAATATTGAATCAAATGCTGTCCCATTTCAACAATAATAATTTATTACATCCTGATCAATACGGTTTCACTAAAGGCCGTAGTACAACCGATGCAGGGGCTAGGCTTTTAAAGCATATATTTGAAGCATGGGAATCATCACAAAATGCCATAGGTGTATTTTGTGACTTATCTAAGGCATTTGATTGTGTTCAGCACGAAACATTGCTGTTTAAACTTGGCCACTATGGTATAAAAAACAAGGCCCTTAGCTTGATCGCGTCTTATTTGAGTGATAGGATACAAAAAGTTAGTATAAAAGATATTAAGTCATCGGGGTCACCGGCTGTGTTGGGTGTACCGCAGGGCTCGATCTTGGGTCCGTTTCTTTTTCTGGTATACATTAACGATTTACCACATTATGTAAAGAACCAAGCGGATATTGTACTATTTGCTGACGATACATCATTAATATTTAAGTGTGAAAGGAATAAAGTAAATTTTGACGACGTAAATAGTGCTCTTTCGCATGTGTCGCGTTGGTTCACTATCAATAATTTGCTTTTAAATGCAAAAAAAACTAAATGTATAGAGTTTGTACTACCTAATGTTAAAAAAGTTAACAAATCTCTCAGACTGAATAATGAAATATTGCACATGGAGGAATCCACGGTCTTTTTAGGGGTGACCTTAGATAGTAAACTTCAGTGGGGCCCACATATAACAAATCTCGCGACTAAACTCGGTAGGGCTGCTTATGCTGTTAGGAAAATAAGGCAGTTTACTGACGTCGAAACTGCTAGGATGGTTTATTTTGCATATTTTCACAGTATTATGTCATATGCCATCTTGCTGTGGGGCAAAGCAGCCAGTATAGAACAAATTTTCATACTACAAAAAAGAGCTATTAGGGCTATTTATAAACTTAGATCTCGTGAAACTTTGCGTGACAAGTTCAAAGAAATAGGTATACTTACAGTAGCCTCACAATATATCTATAGTAACGTGGTTTTTATACGGAATAATATAAGCGCGTATAAACAAAATTTTGATATCACTAATCGCCAAACAAGAAAAATGCACCAGTTAGTAACGCCATCTTACCGTCTTTCTAAAGTGAAGCGATCTTTTATGGGCCGTGGTGTACAGTTCTATAATAAAATCCCAAAGTTAATACGTGATTTGCCAGTGGAATTATTTAAGAAACATGTAAAATCTCAACTTTTAGGCAAAGGCTACTATACTGTAGATGAGTACATAAATGACAAAGACGCATGGAAATGACCAGATCTGCAACCAGTTCCGTACAGGCTAGTGATACTTCTTTGTAAGAAATATACCAATGTATTTTATTTTTAAAAGATGTGCTGAGGAGTTTCTTTCGGCTTTTCTTCTCCTCCATGACAAAGCACCTTTCCGAAAAGCTGGTAAATTAAAAAAATGACGTGCATAAGTGTATCAATGATACCTACATGAATAAATGATTTTGAATTTGAATTTGAATTTGAATTTGAAACAACTTGTAATAGGTACGGTGCGTGAAAACATTACATTCGAGTTTCTTACATTTAATTTGATTTTGTTAGTGTTTAATCTTATCATTAATTTTATTGTAATGTGTATGATTTAGCAACACAAATGATGATAGTTCTGTTGTGTACTGAGTCACAAGAATTAATAAAAGATCGTATTAACTACCTCATGGACACATTGCCGTGATTCAAGACTAATGAAATATAGGGAATAGGGAGTGTAAAATATAAATAATAATAGGAATAATGGTATTAATTAACAATTAAAATATTACCAATATAATCCCTCTAGGAGCCCTACCACCAGCGCGCCGGATTTAGTCGCCTCTTACGACACCCATCCGGCGTGGGATTGGGGTTAGTATACCAAGCCGCCCCAATACGGCTAAGCCTGAACATGTCCAACAAAATCAATAAACATGGTAACCGTACAAGTGCGTTTTTTTTCTACTTTTGCAATAGGTATACCTAGTGTTGAAACAACGCAAAGATAATTCGAGACTTATCGATCCGCGTAATTGATTAAGAACTGAACTGCCAAAGAGCTGATTTAAAAGTGTTGCCTTTTTACTATTCAATACTTTCTGTTTGTCCAATTATAACATGCTGCATAATACTGCTGCAAGTCATTTTGCATATGTAAAGTGTTTTACAATTTGACATACGAGGTTGCTTAGCTAATAGCACAAAACAACTAGTTTTATACTCTTATTATCCACTTTACACAAATCCGACTGGGCGTTGAAATTCAGGTTTTGTTAAAGCTAATTAATGATTTTATTTTAAAAGCTGACAAACAAGTAAATCAGCATTAGGGACATTATTATGCGGTTATCTGAGCCGCTACCAACCCAATATCGACTTCTCAAGGAGCGAAAATCGATTTTAGAATTTATCACTTCTAAGTATCTATACAGAACATTTTAACTGTATTGATTTTTGTATTTCATACCGATTCGGCCCAGATATCAAGTCTCACCGTGACTATGTAATCGATTGATCCGAAGTAGATATCGATTTAAATCGTGAATATCGGTTCAGTTCAAATGATCGCTAAAAAGTTACAAATGCAACAGGTTCAAACATTCACAAAAGTTTACATAATTGATGTAATTAATCAATCATAACTAGATTGTACTAACTACAAATCAGTGATATAAGGATACATTACTTTGTCAATTAAATAACGCATTATGTAAAGCGACTGACATTATTTGGATAATAAGTGGGTACATATTTATGAACATTGTCCTTATTTCGGCAAGCGACTGAAAGCAACAGAGCCAGTATTTATGCAAGTCGATAACGCAATGCCCCTCTACTTGAATTCAACAGGTTACTACGCAATTTGCAAGTTTGGATCCTTCGGTTATTTATAACAATAATCATTTAGATAAGAGTTATTCGAATGAATTTGTTTTAAGTGTTTGTTGAACCATTAATGATATTAATAAATGAAATGGACATGAGAATCGACTTTATCAAGAAGAATACTTACAATATACCTACATTCCGAACTTAACTTTCGAATCATCGATTCATTGATAATATTTAGAATTCGATTTCATTTAATTCAGACTGGCTGGTAAATAGATTATTTTTAATTTAAAATGTGATTCACTATCACTCTGTTACGTAAAGTACATTTATCACTACGTACTTTGCTGTATAGCACTAATAGAAGACAGAAAATAAAGAGTGGATTTTTAAAATAAAATCTCATTACGAGGTCTGTGCTTGCTATGGTTTCACTGCGTTGCGGTTGACACGGCGCTTAAAGGCCATGGGCACTAGTCGACGTCGTGAAATGTAATGTGTAGCGGAATTCAAACGAACTATGGCAACGAAATGTCCCGTTTAATATTTGATGACTTATCAACCAAATGTTTCTGGCTGACCTGTAGATCGATCCTAAAACTTCATGCTCTTGAAATTGTAATGCTATATTAAATTTAAATTTCCACCTTTTGATAATTTTCTTCAGATTGTCTGATGTCGATAGGATGGATAGATTTGAGTGTGAAAAATTGAACTTATTCTGGAATCAACTGCTGCAATAGGGTTTTCGAAAAAAACTGACCAAGTGCGTGTCGATTTGCGCACATTTGGGTTCCGTGCGTATCGTGCCATATCTAAGTTGATTTTCAATTGCAAACTCCGAGCAGCCTTGATAGTTTCCTTTTAAATTCATCTTAATTTTATCAGGCTAGCGTGATTTTTTCACATGTATTGGTATTGGACCAACCAATTAGATGGCAGAGGCATTCAGGAATCCATTAGTGAATAAAAACGTATGGACGGACGGACAAAACGAAACTACGGTTCCGTTTTGAACGGAACCCTAAAAACAATGATTGTTATCGTTCGGAAACTCTAAATCTGCCCGATAATTTCATTTCAAAATCCATTCACATCTAAGACTTGAAATTCTCTCAAAGTTAAAGAACCTTGCAATAAGTTGATTCGTTCTCAAGATAATCTTCCGACAAGATTTTGTTTACATACGGCCGAACGTCAATCTATCAGTTTGATAGCAGGAAGTTACAATGCACATATAACGATGATTTTATTATAAATATTTCACATAAAAACTGGTGCGTATGTAAACACCTATAGATACATACTTACTTTAAGCGATGCTCAAAGATATATTCCACTAGTCTTCTTTCCACTTTTCTCTGCGAACACTGCTAGACTTTAAACACTTATCTTCAATTTTGATGCAATAACGCTTAACTTAAGTTTAATTATATGTTTCCAAATTATAATCACTCGATGTAGACGGTTTGAATACTTAATAGTATAGATATTGCACAAGTCCACACAAAGAAAGAAGGATTTCAAAATATTTCAGTCATTACAAAAAAAGTAACTAATTTGAGTTTGCATCTCTTTATCACCGCGGATTGTTGCAATATCGACTGATATCCGGCTGATAAATAACATCTGTTTATATTCAAACTGGCATCTCAGAGGCGAGAGAAGCACGACGTAGTTGAATTCCGTTGATTTTGATAGTCAATCGTGACCGCCTTAACGGATGTGTATTAAATAGACGTAAATAGGTTACGTCCGGGTTTAACACGCGGACCGTGTCGTATGTCGTCGGACTCGCATACGATTTTTTCAACTATTAACGAATAGTTTAAAGTTCACCATTTTTCACTAGCTTCAAACTGGTAGTTTTAAGTTTTGTGAAGAAAATGCTATTATCAATATTTTTTAAAATAAATTTTGCCGACTGATATTACTTGCACATAAAATTAATTTAAGTATATTATTAAATGTTTACCTTGCCATCCTATTCGTTTTACAGTAAAGTGAGTAACCTAACCTAACGCAAACGATTAAAACGATTTTAAATTGTACCATGTAGTTTTGAACATGCCAGGAATTTGGACCTAATTTATCGGGAGTTTGTCGTCAATTGTCATCGGAAGTAGGACATCATAAGAAATTTTAGGATACTCTTGAAATCCAGCCAAATGCAAAATATAAATGAACGCTACATGGCGCTACATGAATAGGACTATTTATGTAACAAGTTGACAAAGAGCAGAGGAGACAACTGATTGTAAGTTGTCGTCTTCGCCCATACTTTGAACAACAGAGTTCAACAGACACCATTATTAAAACATTGCCGCCAGAACAGGAAACGGGGGACCCGCATTATTAGTTATTTTTTTTAAAGTTGATTAATAATAAAATTTCATACGATGCAGTAACTGAAAGAGAAAGGGAATTATGATCGAATGTGGTATGATCCACAATTCACATATTTGTTGGATTGACAAATAATTTACGTCTTTTTATTATTTCCAATGTCTAAACCAACCTTCCTGCTCTCACATACTGTATCTACTGTAGTTAACTGTAGTAACAGTGTAAATGTTTTGCTCTAATGGCAAAATTGTGTATCTTTCTTAACCAGTCAGTGCAAATACTAATAGGTCACTGTGTTACATAAGGCCGCTGTCTTGTTTAAACGCAAAACAAGAATAGTGGACACAAATTGAACTCTGTTGACTCTCACGTTCCATGTCAAAGCATTAAGAAATTATCGTTATAAAAATGCTTTAAACTAGATATGACTTATTAGTATTGGGAAATATTTAATTCATGAATGCATTTTATGAATGAGATAGATGAAGACCTACCAGGTCCTACTACGCTACGACCTACTTGTAAAATTAGTTGACTGAGACATAAATTGAACACAGGTATAATAATTAAAATAGTACATATATGTACAGTATAATGACCAATGTACTCCATCGAAGAACAAAAAACTTCTTTCTGCCGTTTGTTCTCTCTTCTTTTTTGGTTGACAATGGGTCGCTGATCCCCGACGAATCCCAAACGGATGAACCGATTTTGATGTAAAAGGATGAAGGATGTTTTGTCTAAAAGGTGACGTAATCAAGAGTGTTCTTAGCTATGTTTAGTGTACATAAAACTGTCGAGGGCTTTTTAAATTTTAATTTAAGATTAGATATGTTACTGATATCCATTAACGACGATATTCGCTGGTCTGTTCATTTGTCGGTTGTTCAGATATCTTATTATCAGAATTGGGACCACTGAAGAGTATTCCTATTATTATCAATTTAACATCACATTAATCATTATCATCTTCATTGCTCGTCGAAGGGTACTTCATTCCCTTTCGTCATTACTTACGCCTCTGTTGAACAGTCATTATGCAAACATCGTGTAATAGAATTTAAATGGGCAGACATTAAAATGAGACAGAAATATGACCTGATCTTTGATGCTGAACTTTTGCTATACAAATATATTTCTATAAGAAACAGGAAACTATTATACACGCACAGACTAAACCTTATATCTTTGGAGACAGATTAAAAAAATTAAAAAACTAACGGGTGCTCAGAATTTATGTTATAAAGTTTTACTTCATAATTTTAAATTTTGTTTTAATTCACAAGAACCTCAAATAATAATTCCCACTCTTGGAACTTTCTAAAGTTCTGAACCATTTTAAAGTTACTATCGCTACGACTATATTATTATACTCGACTATATTATTATACTCATAATTATATCGACAGTGCGTATCAGCCAGATGCATTCAAATTTAAAACACCCATCCAAACAAAGTTCCAGTAAGAAAATTCGCGTTGCGTACGTTACAGATGCCGTTATGGCATGTGAACTGCTTTTCGCTCAATGAGCGTTTTTGGTTTTTGAACGTAACATAATATTATGAAAATGCTTCTCAGATATAATAAAAATCGATATTAGTTATTTCGAGTTTTCTTACAATCACGATGGGATTTCATTTTCACCACTTCAATAGTTGATAGTTGTAGGTTTAGATTCAATGATTAACAAAGAAAACACATTTTAAAATTTAAGCGTAGGCAGTTAGGAACATCAAAAAAAGGGTGAGAAGTTATAATTCTTTGGCATAATTAAATAATTATTGAAAACCCTCCCCCCGGAAAACGCAGGCAAATCCGTGAGCAGAGCACTAGTTATACCTAATATTATATATGTAACTAAATATTATATATCTAACTAAATTTTAAGCAGTATAAAGCAGTTCTCGCGATTTCTTCTTACCACTAACTATCAAGTGAACTGTCTGTGTTTGTAGGCTATTCACAGAAAACACATACATAGGTCCAAGAATTTTTCCAAAGCATAAACTATCCTGAGGGTCGTCAGTCGTCACGACGACATTTGTCGCGTCTCGATGAATCAATTGTCTCGCAGTGACCCCGCGTCCGGACTAACAAATAGATGGGTTATGTAGAGTAACCAGGTGTCCGGCGTATGTGAGACTGACTGAAAATTTAATGTTGTTAACATCTTATGTTATGCTGATACATTATGCATTGTTTTTCCGTTTTGGTTATCTCCTGTGTAAAATAGACATGTATTTTAGACAGGCTATAACTATGAAGAAGTTGATAATTGAGCAGCTAAGTTCTATATTTATATCATGTAAAAAAAAATGTCACGGGTTAAGACACCACAAGATAATTAAGTATACATATATGTATTTGTATATACGAATACACATTTGTTTTACTTTTAATTTAATTAAGTATACACATTTTACTATTACTCTTGTAAAATTGAAGGTACATTTTTTAGTTAAAAAACCATTTTTGTTTGTTAAACTTTTATGTTTAGATAAGATAAGATAACTTTTGATGAAAATTATGACTTTCCATATTTTGTGTCTACCTTTTATGTATTATTTTGATCCTAGTCATATCACTACAGTTGGACACCAGTTAAAGTCATAATTATTATTTGTCGTATGGATACAATGACATTATAGGTACTTTACATTTAATTATCATTACGGGAGTTCAAACCTGATAGCCACCAAGGTCAGTGCTCATCTATTCAAGTCATCAGTGTAATTTAATAATACTCGTATTCTATCATACGAAACAGAGTATAAATTGCATAGAAATGTTCCGTGTAAGTTAATGTAAAAAACAGGTTTTCCAGGATGACAGGAAGATCAGTGCGGTAAATGCAATTCATAAACCGATAATCTTAACAGTGAGAAAGCTAACGGTCACTGAAACAAAATTTATAGGTCAACACTTCAACAGTGACTTCAAATAACATGTGGTATAAGGGGCTCTATCCAACTGAGTCCAAGTTTGCCTCTGATAGGTACCCATGAACCTGAACAACAAACAAATTAAATCAAGGCTAATCAAGACAAGTCAGGGCCAGTCAAGGCAAGACAAGGCAAGTCAATCAAGTCAAGGCAAGCCAAAGAAATGTACCGGTAGTCGGTACTAATGCGTAGGGTCTTTAACTCTTTAACCTTACCGAATATCTAGTACTACGTTTATAAAAGCGATTGTGTATAACTTTTTTTAAGTGTTAAGTAGATATTGGTTCCGTTATTCAATGTCAGATAGCCAATAAAATTAATGAGCGGATTCTCTGCTTCCATGTTGACCAGCAATGCGTCAATGATGCCTTTGGGGTACAAAATTAAATGTTAAATTAATACATACCTGTACTGACATTATGAAAATTATGTAAGAATATTTGTACTCTACTACGATCTGTCTGGTCTGATCTGTCTCTTCATTTGCCATCTAAAAAAAAGACCATTTGAGCATAGAGTTAGTGATTAATTACTAACCATGTCCATTCTGTTATTTCTTTATTATTATTTCATATTAGATGCCATGAGAGGCCTTAATACATTCTATGAATACTTGAATACGTTCGGTGCTGTTGGTAATATTGCTAAACCATCTGCAATGTTACATTAGGCATATTATTTAGACATGTTTAATAAACAGCGCACGGTGTCTACAAAACACATTTGCTTGTTGTGCAATACTAGATACGCCTTTTTACGCAGTGCACGCTAAAAGACAAGGAGTCTCCGATAAGTTTCTCGTCTTATTTCACGATCTCACATTTCGACATAGCCGTGAGAACTTGTAATGTTAATTCTATAACTCAACAATCTTTATTTTGTATCGGTCCTATTTAGTTGCTTAAAAATCTGTGCATGATTACCTATTGTAATCAAGTGACGTCGTTTTTATTTAAATAAGCCTTGGCTTCATGCTATGCTAGCTTTATAGGTATCTCTTAACATAAGTATGTAGCTATAAATCGTTTGGATCTAAACAGGAGTGACATCATTCAACACAGATTTGTGCTTTAAGTGCTGTTTTGTTTTTGCTTAATATATAAAATGCAGCCAAAATAATTGGGTTGTTATAAAATTAATTTTTTTTTCATGCGTTATAAATATTTAGTTTTCTAAAAATATTTTCGTAGTCAGTATTTACTTAAAATGTAAGGAATTGAATTGAACAATAACATTTACAGAAATAAATAATTTAAAAAATATTATTTTCAAACCCATGAAGAGAACTTCCACCGTAACTTTTTTTTTTACCTTTTTTAGATACGATATCTTAGAGGTATCTTAGATATTCTGTTATGTGGTTTACGTGATACCCAATGACATTATAAAGTGAAAACTAAAGTATTAATTCTGCTAATAATACAGAACACATAACCAAAATTTGTTTCTGAGAACGATAAAAACTTTCACGTTATATTCAAATTTTCCAAAAATTATACTAAATTCAATTTATTTATTTATTTGAGATAACAACAGCCATACATTAGGAATGACGTACTTAATTATTGCTTACAAAAATTAGGCCAATAAATGTTATCTACTAATTACAATTTTAATTTAATAACTTTTATTGCTAACAAGAAATGACACACAATTATTATTAGTTACGCCTTTTTTACAGTCGCGCTAAAAGTCAAGATTGTCCTATTATCCTATGAAAGTATCTCGTCATATTCATGATCTAACATTTCAACATGGCCGTGAGAACATGTAAAGTGCGATTACATTGATCACGACGGCGTGTCCCGACTACCACCTTGTTTATCATTCACGTTTCGGTATCACAGTATCACACTCAATCTTGTTCTTATCACTTGTTGCTCTGTCTGTCGATGTTACCGATTGTAATCTGACGTCGCGGCGTCGTGGGGTCGTTGGGCTTAAGACTAATCATGAAAAGAGAAATTAACCCTTTTAGCATAATTCGTATGTGTTACACTGTGTAGTTAACTCACACCACGGACCTAAAAGAAATACGGACGTAACCTTGTGTAACCGAGAGTGAAGCATAGAAATGGCCGACCGCTTACTACGTGTGCGTAATTTTGGGGTTACCAGTTATCACAATATGAATGTACATTTATCTATCTTTCAGCTACTCTTATGAACTCTCAAAACGTCTATGAAATTAGAATTTTGTATAAAAAAAGTAAAATCTACATTCAATAAATACATATTATTATATTTGGTGAGATTAATGAATTTTATTAATTGACGACAGATTAAATACACTGGTTTACCCACTTCACTTATAGGGGAGGTACCTAAAATTTCTCCAATTTTGTTCTACCATTATCTTAACGTAATTAATATACATACTTACATTGATCGATACCAAATTTCAGCTTTCTAATATTGTTAGTTTGTAAGCAATGCCGCGGACAGACGGACAGACATGGCAAACATATAGGTAAGGATTCCTTGGTATTTAGTACGGAACCCCAAAAATATATACTTTTAAACTAAAGTAAGAAACTCGAGCATTATACATACTATAATTTTCCCACACATTCTGGGTATTTGCTTAAGCAATATTGTTGGCAACATTGGCTGATTTTGTGGTTACAAATTTTTCTGGTTTGTTTTGTTAATAACTTAAGGAAAAAAATGATTAAATTACAAGCTTACTTGTGAACGGTGATCCCTTTATGTTTTTTAACTGTATTACAATTGTTCTTGCAACTTTTAATAGCACACAAAGGCATTTTTATTATTCTTTATCAACTCCCGTTGTCCGTATGACCCGAGTGCGGTCCGGCGCCGGAATGACGACCGATTGTGTCAATGTGTGGGTGTTTACTTGTACGAATAGAGAGTTGGAATTCCGATGGGTGCTTCACTGAATTTGTTCTTGAGATTACGTCTGTCTTTTTTTTAGGTCCGTGACTCACACATAATTTCATAATTTGGCTTGAAAACCAGTTCTTTTTTTCTTTTTCTTGTCTTTCTTGGCCGGCAATGCATCAATGACCCCTTTGGTGTTGCTGATGTCCATGGGCGACGATAGCCACTTAGGTAGCATCAGGTGGATCGTCAGATTGTTTGCCTTTGCAGACTATCTCCATTAAAAAATAGAGATTCTTGGGAAAAATATTATGTAAGAACAATTTTTGTACATATTTCCATGAGCTACAATTTCTGTCTAAAACTTTTTTGACATTTTTGTTTGGCTGAATACTATGTAAACCAATTTTTGACAACTTTGACCTTGAATGTTTTTTTGCAGACGTCGGATCGATGGAGACATTTTACATTTTATTCATATAAAACAAGTGTACCAATTTTCAGCTTTAAATGCGAATTATTGTAACCGTACCCCTACTACTTATACAAATTTGACTGGATTAAAATACAAGACGAAGAAAATTATTTAGAAAATGCTTTCAAAATTCTCGAAAGAACTGTGTTAATCTAAAACCATAATGAGGTTATATTATTATTCCCACGCGTTATTAGCTTTCTCAGTGCGAGAGACAATTAATTCGATTTACTTAAAATCCGTAAAGAATTAAAAAACATGCATGTGTTTCTTTAATGAGCATAAAGTTGATTGGATAATTCGTAACGGCAAGGGGAGAGCTCGCTTCACTTTACCTACAACTTTTTACTAGTAGCTCATTAGGGGCTAAGCAGATAAAATTCTCTGCGACTGTAAAATCAGACCACGAAGCCGAGGGTAAAAACAACAATCAATGACAATGTGATTAGTACTCGTAACTTTGTACGAAAAGTTCTTGATTTTAAATTAAAATGATTTGTCACAATTATTCATTTCAAAGTTTATATTAAAACCACGATATAAAGGTCCAATGTGAATGCAATTTTCAATGGATATTTTTCCTGTAGAATTATTATATTGTATTCCAAAACCAATTAAAATCCAAATCCGTAGCGTCACTTAGGTTATGTAGAGTTCCCAAAACTGCTAAAACCTCGCACCCTATGTCATGTTGCTATCACATTGCCTAACAGTAAACCTTATGACTTGTCGTCAATGGGAAATCAATTAATTATGCGTATAACTTGAAAATAAGACGATGGCGACTATTTAGTAAATCGCTTGTACTACTTTTTACTGTGACTTACTGTAAAATAATTTCCCAGAGCGACAATCGCTCTGAACCTCACTAGTGCGTATAAAGGCTATCGTGATTCGTGACACAATTGACTTAATAACTGTATTATTATCATAATAGGAAATCAGTCAGTTGACCGTGACCACAAAATCCGTGCTAAATTGCAACCAGCATGATTCGCGGTTGCTTTAATTTACTTAAACGAAATAAATATTGTATAATCGATATTTTGCAAAACTTTGTTTACGTTTGGAGTACACAATCTTTTTAATGAAATTATGACGCCATTATTATTGCTAAACGACTAGCCGCCATAAACCTGATTCAAAAGAATAAGATTATTACCTAAATCCTCGAATGGCTACTACGAACTATGAACCATCGCGCATCGACTAATAAGTAGTGTAAGTACTCATATTATGTAAATATGACCGCAATCGGTCATGTCGTTGAGTTAAACGATTACTAACCGGCTTACCAACGATTACATACAATGTACAATTGTATACTTATCAATATATCTACTCTAAGTTCTTATATTAAAATCTAAATTAGTTTTAGATGCTTTTATACTTCATGAATCAAATCGCTAAATTAAAACTTTATTCATCATTTCGAACAATAGACAATTTTTCATTACTTCTACTACATTTTATGACATGGTTTTAATATACAAGACTTTATTTACTGTCTAGCCTTCTAAAGATTTTCTTCAGAATGTATGACATCGAATATCATCTGCATGTAGGGTTCGAACGATACTTTCGATACTGAGTAGGTATCGATACTTTTGTTCGCGATACCCGATACTGAGTACTCGATACTCTTGCCTGGTACTCACTCGCAAGTACTCATATGAAACGTCCGTATCGAGTACTTTTATAATTCTGAGTACTTTTCAGTGTTGGCAATGCAAAAGACCATGTAAATTACTGTGGGCCGAGTCCAGTGCTACCATTATGTTCAGGGCTCGGACTAAAAAAAAAAGGTCATTGGGCTTCGATTTCTCAAGAAAGTGATTATGAAATTTACTGCCTATGACCTTTTAGATTTGTTTTGGCACACTTGCTGCATGTTTTTGCTATCCTAGTACATACTGCAAGGAACTTCGTTCCATCCGGGTGTCCCTTGACACCTCTCTAGTTTTTTATGTCAAAACGGGACGCGTACGGAATTTTATTTATATTTATACAATAATTATCTACTATCTGTTCAGCGCTCGGACTAAAAAAGGCCATCGGGCGTAATCCCGTTAAATGAATTTAATGTACACAAGTAAGTACCTAAGTATATGTATACATACATTTGGTACAAAGCGGAACATTTGGTAAAAAGCGGGACTTTTTTGTTCTCGCGGGGGAGAGCGGGACGTATGGTCACCCTAATAACTATTATCTTATTTTCAAAACTAGTAACCCATTTGTTTATCTATATCTCTTAAAATCTTACGTTTATTCTTAGTTATCTAAAGCTAGGTTAATACAATAAAGAATATTATAGTTTTCCTAACTATCCTCGTATATCCAGTTAGCCTAGGGTTGCCATCCTTCCTGTTTTCCCAGGACATGTCCTGGTTTTTGTAGTGTCCTGGGACGTCCTGGATAGTTTTTAAGCAGCGTCCTGGGTTTTTAAATTTTAAAATTCACGGCTCGCAAGTAGGGCATGGATACCGGAATTCCAAGATTTCGCAATTCCGGAATCTCGGACAATTTTTCAGTTCCAGAACTGAGTGTTTCAATATCGTAACTCCGGTATTCATTATTATTAAACAAAATAGATATTTCGAGTGTTTATTTATTTCTGAACGCACCCACGAACCCAATTATCCAATTCTCTCTATACCTTGTGTACCCCTCGCGCCACCATTATTACCTTTATAGATTAGCTGACTAAGAAATTATAATTGTATGAAATCAATATTTTTGTTGTGTTCAAAAGCAGTATTTGATTCAGAAAGATTTAGTTGTAATCCGTAAATATTCAAAAATATGGTATAATGAACATATCTGATGAAACTTTAATCAAATAATTTATTTTATTATGCATCCATCCGTCCATCCACCAGCCTTTAGAGGTCAACTGCTGGACATAGGCCCCTTCTAACTTGCGCCGCTATGACCGATCCTGAGCCTTCTGAGTCCAGCGGATGCCCACTGTTCTTCAGGCCGTCAGTCCATCTGGTCGGGAGGCGTCCTATACTCCGTTTTCCGAGACGTGGGTGCCATTCGAGGACCTTTCTTCCCCAACGGTTATCGGTCCATCGAGCTATGTGGCCAGACCATTGACAATTCAGCCGGTTTTATTCTTTAGAAATACCGAGCATAGCCCTCTCCATAGCATGCTGTGTGATTTTGAGCTTGTGGATTCGGACGACAGTAAAGCACCACATCTCGGGAGCCGTATGGCATCACTGGGAACACACACTGCTCGAATACCTTCGACTTCAGGCACTGAGGTAGTGTTATGATATGACGCAGTTTCCCGAACGCAGCCGAAGATTTGGATTCTACGAGTGACTTATTTCTCGAAGTTCGATTTACCCATTTATATCATAATAATATCCCAGGTAAATGTATTCGTCTGTAACTTCCAGAGTAGCGCCGTTAACAACAATCGGTATGCGTGAGACATGGACATTCGATATTATTTTCGTTTCGCCAGGATGACTATGTCATCGGCTTATCGCAGAAGTGTGATGTATTCGCCATTGATGTTAATTCCATGTCGTTTCCGCTCCACTAGCTTGAACACGTCTTCCATCGCAGCGGTGAACAGTTTTAGGGGTATAATCTTCCCCTTGCCTGAAACCGAGGTAGTTCCAGTATGGATGACGGCTTCAAACAGTTTTTGGAGCGCCACTAGGAGGGGTTTCTCTCAGCTCTCAGCAACTCGGTAGTGATACCGTCATCTCCCAATGCCTTGTTTTTTAAAACTGTTTGAAAGCATCTCTAATGTCATACAGGCTGACGTCCGGGATATAGATTGTGTAGACTCTATCAGGTCAGTTTATTTCGCTCGACCATCCCGCGGGGAGCTGGAGCTTGAGAGTAATATCTCTCAGTTTCTCTCAGAACTTCAGGTTTGAAATCAAATATCGCTGTGAGATTCCATTGTTTGAATTATTAAAAAATAAAAATTAATAGAATAATGCAATATGGGTATCAAATTAAAGAGCTCTTCATAAGGTTTTCAAAGTGTATCTTAATAGCTTTTGTGATAGCAGGCGGGTTTTTTTTATTTTTTATTTCAACAACCAATATCGGAACTAATTCCGGAATTCCGGAATCAGAGGTCAATATCGAAAACCAATTCCGGTATTGAGAATAGTTCCGATATCACATGGCCTAATTGCAACTCTATTACTGCGTCCTGTTTTCAAACTGAGTTGTCCTGGTTTCTACAACTTCAAATCCTGGTTTTTTAAATTTGAGGTTGGCAACCCTAAGTTAGCCTCATCATAGGTCAACTACAGTTGAAGAAAACGTTAGATGTATTTTCTCTATTTACCTTAATCATTTCATATAAGCTCAACAAAACTTTAAAATCCCTATAATCAGACGTAAAACAAATAACTAGGTACCTCGTATATAATGGCTACTACCCGTTACACACGTCATGACATACGTAAAACGAGCCGTGTTTAGAAGAGCGACATAATTACGACTCTCTACCCATTATACCGTGTCATCCGATAGTTAGTGACTGGACGATCGCTAAGGAGGCCTAATTACACCATGGACACCTCAATTTGTCCGTTCCAAGTGGAACGTGAATAAAAACTCGTTACGAACGTTGTCAATCATAACTTGTCATTAGTACCGTAAATATAGCTTACTGTGGTACTTACTGTAACTGAAACGCAATCCCATTAACTAATGACACTTCTGAACCAAATGTAGTACACAGGTTACATGTTCTTTTGGCAAGAAAACAATAGCGAAGCGATAATATATGTAATGCAATATTTCAGAACGAATTATTTATGAATACCTCTAGAAGAAAATTATTAAATACTTAGCTATAATCGCTGTCTGACACTCAATTTATTGTAACTGGTGCGAGCCAATTGTATTTCTAAATCGTTATTAATATTGTCATCACTTTTGTTAAGCTTTAACATGCTCGTAATTAATGCCATTTAAATCCATATCTGTAATAGTAACAGCTGATACAGAAGCAGGCCACGTGATGATACATAAATAGTTATCGCCACACTGTAAGAAAATAAAGAAAAGACCCTCAAAGGCTCTGTAAGAAAAGCCCCTCTCACCCTGTAAAGAAAGCCGCTCCGACCATGTAAGGAAACCCTTTCAAAGAAGCCGGCTGAAGAAGCGATAGCTCGATCTGCTTCTAAACTCGCGATTGCTACAGAAATAAGTCTGAAATACTCAGGGTTGACTAATGAAAGTTGGTAACGAGACGGGCTTAAAACTTATTTATTTATTTTACTTTAATAGCCTACCGCATTTACTTTTCTACATTCTTAAAACGCCAAGGGTTGATTGGTAAATAATGCCATTAGGCATTAAGTCCACCCATTGTATGTTGCAATAAATAAGTAAAATAAAACCCTATCACTTTAATAGAATATCGTCAATATTAAGCTGAATGTTGAGCCTAGCGACTCTATGACAAGAGCCCTAACCTCGTGATATCCTCGTCTTATATTTAGCAGACTATGAGCTGGAGAGTTTGCATTTTACTTCAGAATTTATGGCATCAATTTGTCCTTTGATATAATGTGTTGTTTTCATTAGCATGAAGTAGAGTTTTACAGTGAGAGGAAAATCCTAATCTTCTTTGAATAGATACTCCCAGCAGCACATAGTTATTTTATAAAATTTAACTTCTTCAGACAAGAGGATATAAACAATTGCTCTCCTGAGAAATTGTATTCAATTAGAAGCTTGGTACGTAGCCAGATGCTCTGAATGCAATGAAGTCTGAAATCTAAGTCATGAAGTTACGTGTTACTAAGTATGAAAGGCGTAGCTTAGTGTCCCTGTTCAAAGTTTAGACATAGTACCTATCTGAGCTCACGATAGATTGATACATTTTTGACACACAAAATAAAGCTTTTATTATAATGGTGGTCACTCACGGTCATTCCATCGCGTCATTTTTGGAACGCCAAATGACATATCGCACCTTTGGTGGAACAAGGGCTCAACTGCACTTTTGTAATTTTACAGGAGAGCCATTTCAAAGTTTTTTTTTTGCATTCCGAGTCGTATTATTCGTCTTTTTATTGCTTCAAAGTGTTTGTTCTTTGCATGAGATACGACCCATTTATTTGTGAATATGGCCATGTACTTTGCAGGTGTAAAATATTTTTTTGTTTAATTTTTGTCATTTTATGATTTTTTGTAAGATGTGCCCTTGTTCCACCAAAGGTGCGATATGTCAAAATGGCGCCATTGGACATACAAATTTTTTATATCACGCCATCAGTTTTTCACATTCACGATCAAATTTTGGCTGTATATCACGCCATTTGACGCGATGGACTGACCGTGAGTGGCCACCATTACTCAGTAACCTGATAGCATGTATAAAATACTTATTCTGATATCATTTTAGGATATCCCTTCATTGTAAAATAACTATACGGCTTAGAATAATTATACGGCTAGTTATATACAAAAATATTTAACCGAAACGGAATTATAAAGGCTATTGACACAGTAAAGGAATTTATACTGTGCTATTGATCTTAACCAAAGAAACCTCTCATGTTCACCCGATAAGGGCAGCCCGTAACAAAGTATTCTGAATAATTAGAACAATATAATGGTATCGAACAATTGTGAAATTACCGTGCAATGCAATTATTTGTAAACACAACGTTATGTTTATCCGTTCTTGGGGCCTATTGTAACCAGTTTCATACTTTGATTATGCAATTATGTGTACATACTTACTTAAAATGGACGCCCTGCCATGTATGAGTATAAGACGTCGTGTATTCATCTCTAATTTTCGTATTTCTTCCATGCAAGATTGTCTTTTAATCATTGCCTTTTCCAAGTTGAAAGGTCGCCTTTCGAATCGGGGCTTGTCCATAATGAGGACGTAGGGAGGTACGATTATGGAAAATTTTATGTCTTGAAATTGACACTTTTGAAATTAGGCTTGTTTATGCATGAATAATATTTTCACGTAGGAGTATTTCGGTTGTGATATTGAGAATTCATAACACGCGATTTTATTTTATTGGGCCGAAAATGCCAGTGACTCGGGCTATGATTCCTACCTGGCGACCGAACAAACTGTGTTCGCAGTTCCTACCATTGGCAGGCTTATGTATTATAAAAATTTTACTTTTAAGATACAACAGTAAATGTCGGAAGTAAAAGCGAAAGCAGACAAGTTCCAGAACGCATTTGTTCATCGTTGTCATACATCGTAGTAACTCAAAATCTTATTTCATAAAATTTTTTGCACTCGTGAGTATATATGAGTATGTACACCTGCAGAGAAAAGTAACCCATCTGTTTATAAATGTTATAAACAGATGGGTTACTTTTCTCTGCAGGTGACTGTACCTACATGATTGAATTTGAATGGACCGCCATGGTCCTGGTCTTAGTATAATAATAAACGTCCTGGTTTCCTCATTCCCAGCGGAGCGGAAATTTGAATCTCTGAAGTGTGTACCGATGTTGTTTTATTATTTTACCTATGGACACCTAAATCTGAATCGAAGGCATCATGGATGCGTTATTAGCCATAACGCGAGAGACGCATTATTTCTGGTTCTCTGACATTGCGACCATAAAAAAAAAAACATTTTATGGTAGATTTTAGCTAACCTTGCATTTCAAATTCTACAATTATGTTGGTTTAATAAATACCTATTGCATGCTGTTGGATGACACCACAATTTTTATGTAAATAGCCGGCAAACGAACTAACGATGCACCTGATAGTAAGTGGCTATCGTCACCCATGAACATCAGCAACAACAAACAAACAACAAACAAACAAAGAAAAAGATAGACTTATTACAATACTTTTATCACAAACTTATCAAGGTGCGGTGGGCGTGTCAATCGAGTATATCTGGTAGTTTTAAATTGATATGATTAGGTAGGTAGTAGTTAGTAAATGGACTAATATTTTATGACGGCAAAACGGGTTACTGAATAGTATTTTTTGAGTTAGGTTCTGAATGTTGTGCATTTAACACTAAACTCACACGCCCACACGACGCTGTAAACTCCGCCCCCAGTGAAAAACGTTTTCGGTAATCCGAGTTTACCTTTTAGTAAGATTTCAGAAAATAAAGACGTAGGTAGGCGTCAGGTTTACAGCTGCGTATTCAGTTTTTAACCGACTTCAAAAAAAGGAGGAGGTTCTCAATTCGACTGTATTTTTTTTTATGTTTGTTACCTCAGAACTTTGGACTGGGCGAACTGATTTTGATGATTCTTTTTTTAATCGAAAGCTGGTGGCTGTCATGTGGTCCCACATAAATTTTATTGAGATCTGACAATGGCATCCATTAGAAAACCACATAAGTCGTAAATTTGTGTTAAGATGTGCGCGACAAATTGACGAA
This sequence comes from Thymelicus sylvestris, assembly GCA_911387775.1. Classification (NCBI taxonomy): domain Eukaryota; kingdom Metazoa; phylum Arthropoda; class Insecta; order Lepidoptera; family Hesperiidae; genus Thymelicus; species Thymelicus sylvestris. The sequence goes on from OU426895.1 coordinate 12,144,167, forward strand.
TAACTCAATATCACGCCAACCGATTTCGATGATTCTTTTTTTAATCGAAAGCAGGTGCTTGTCATGTGGTCCCACATAAATTTGAACGAGATCTGACAAGTAGTTTTTGAGAATTTGAAGTCGGTTATTTTTTGTTAGTAAAATTTAGATTATAAGTTTAATAGATATGTATCTGGTATTCTGGTGTTAATAAACCGATAGTAGGTAGGTATACTTATGAAGAACAAATATTTTGAATCTACCACCGTTTCGGAAAGATCCATTATTACAGAGGAGAAGAAACAGCGAAAGAAACTCCTCAGCACAATATCTTTTAAAAACAAGCTTCAGTTTGTTATTTGTATGAGTAATGGGAACTATCATCGCGTGCATTTAAAACATAAACAGAAATATTAATAATTATATTTTTCTACGTAATTGCAATCATCTTGTACCTACCTATAGGTGTTTATCTGCTTCAAATGGTTTGCATTGCTAACTTAGAGAATCTCGTAAACATCGTGGTTGAAAAACCACAACAACTTGTTTGCGTGTTAGCTATTCGACTAGAGGTGCAAAATATTGTTTACAATTTTTTTTGTAAGCCAGACTTAAGAATACATAATGCATGTCGAAAACTATAAAAATCTTTATTTATTTACATAGAAGCAAGTAAACAATAAAAAATATACAAACCTGCGAATTTACTGCACCGGCAAAACGATTTGTTGACGAAACAAACAAATTACAGTACTTGATTGAGTTGTTATTGCAACGAACACAGTTCTTATTGAACACGGACTTAGTGTAATTAAATAAACACGAAGAGAGCGTTAAAAGAAACGATTATAGTTCATTTAAAAAGTTTCATGAGTTTACGTAAATATTTACGCGGTTTACAAATCTCCGGAGCGCGCGGCCCAAGCAGCCTCACGTTTGATACTGAGTTACTAAACTAAACTTTACCGAATCGAGTCGAGCTGGCGAGCTACGTAGCCGACTAGCCGTGAAGCTGAAGCTAGCGATCGTTTCAAGTAGGTATCCACCCACTAGACCTTTCATACATACATAAACCGAAACGTTTAATACATTTATGTACATAAGCATTGCATTATGTTTAATTATAAATAGCACGTGCTCGCAGAAGCTTAAACCGATTAAGTAAGTAGGTATATATGTAGTTATTTTTTTGTAGTCAATCGGTTCCTAATTGTTTTTCTGTAATCTACCTACTTACGAGTAACTAACTACTTTAAGCACATGCATGCAGTCCAGTTTCACCTGTTGTTTAAATGCTTTACTTGTAAGTAGGTACCTAAACTACCTTCACTTCGCTTACGGAAACCATTAGTTTAGTACCCTCACCCAAAATACCTTACTTACCTTACATTTGCCAGTCACTTAACAATTTACAATGTATAGGATATTGGTACTCCCATTGAAATATATGATTTCTGCGTATGATTTTTCTACAGAAAACTCCACTTAAAAAAATGCCAATGATTTTTATGTAAATTTATTGGAATAGAGTGAATAAAAAAACCAACCAACTGCGTATCAGGCTACTAACAAGAAACTGAAAGGGGATATTACAGTGAACCCACCAACTCGAACCCAAATTTAACAGGGCCTTGCCACCCGAAACGCTCTTTTCTGTTTTATCCCTCCAGGCTCCACTCCACCATTCCGCTTTAGAGCAGTGTAGCAAAGGTCTCCTCAGTTAGGAGAGATGGAAATTATGGGAAATCTCTTGTAAACAATATTAGGACCACTGCTATTTTTGAAAAATTAGGACGATCTACGAGTATACTTTTGTTTTTTCTAGTCATTATCTGAAAGTTCGAACTGTTGTTGATAACTTCTTTAGGCGCGTTGAGGCATTTTTGAGGTGGGATAAAAGTGATAAGACCATACAGTTCGCGACAGACATGGCACGACACCAACCTACCTGTGGCGCCATCTCTGAGAGAAGTGCAGAACTGTAGTTACTTAATTTACTGCTCGGCCTCGTATTAATATCAAGATTTGTAGTTTACATAATACTTTACGAGACGTTGGCAGCCATTCACTAAAAATGTAATGAATAAAAAACACTTTGTTGATGACACCTCCTAAGTTTTTGATAAGAGTCATAAACGGTTTTGATGATATGAATAGTACGGTTTTCCCAATACATATTACACTGTTTTTTACCTTACAACTTATTGTTAAATAAAATAAAGCAATGAAAGAAAGTAAGCAGGAAATTCGCTATAATTTTTTTTATTAATGCTTAATTTTTTTTCTTCACCAAAGATAACACAGGTTCCAACTTAGATCATTGTTATTAGTAAGGAAGCACTTGACCCACAGACATGTATACTTGACCTAATAAATTGTACAATTTTCCTTGGCCTCACTATAGATTCTCGATTTCAACGGAGTCCTCACCCTGAAGAACTTATCAAGGAGACTAAACTCAGTAGCAGCTTACCTGCGCAGTAAAGAAGGGCTAGTAATACAGTGTTAATGTACGTCATAATGTAATTATATATTTTTTAACCGACTTCAAAAAAAGCGGCCAAGTGCGAGTCGGACTCGCCCATGAAGGGTTCCGTAGCAGCAAGTAACATAATATAAAAGTTCTTGAAGTTCGTTGTAACTTTGATCGAGGTAAATTGCGGTTTACGATTTATGACGTATTAAAAAAAAACTACTTACTAGATCTCGTTCAAACCAATTTTCGTTGGAAGTTTGCATGGTAATGTACATCATATATTTTTTTTAGTTTTATTATTCTCTTATTTTAGAAGTTACGGGGGGGGGGACACACATTTTACCACTTTGGAAGTGTCTCTCGCGCAAACTATTCAGTTTAGAAAAAAATGATATTAGAAACCTCAATATCATTTTTGAAGACCTATTCATAGATACCCCACACGTATGGGTTTGATGAAAAAAACATTTTTGAGTTTCAGTTCTAAGTATGGGGAACCCCAAAAATTTATTGTTTTTTTTCTATTTTGTTTGAAAATCTTAATGCGGTTCACAGAATACATCTACTTACCAAGTTTCAATAGTATAGGTCCTATAGTTTCGGAAAAAAGTGGCTGTGACATACGGACGGACGGACAGACAGACAGACAGACAGACAGACAGACAGACAGACATGACGAATCTATAAGGGTTCCGTTTTTTGCCATTTGGCTACGGAACCCTAAAAAGGAGGAGGTTCTCAATTCGACTGTATTTTTTTTTTATGTTTGTTACCTCAGAACTTTGGACTGGGCGAACCGATTTTGATGATTCTTTTTTTAATCGAAAGCTGGTGGCTGTCATGTGGTCCCACATAAATTTTATTGAGATCTGACAATGGCATCCATTAGAAAACCACATAAGTCGTAAATTTGTGTTAAGATGTGCGCGACAAATTGATGAATAACTCGATATCACGCCAACTGATTTCGATGATTCTTTTTTTAATCGAAAGCAGGTGCTTGTCATGTCGTCCCACATAAATTTGAAAGAGATCTGACAAGTAGTTTTTGAGAATTTGAAGTCGGTTATTTTTTATTAGTAAAATTTAGATTATTTTATATACCGAATAAGTTAGTGCTTGACCACAAAACCACCTGATGGTAAGCAGTAATGAAGCCTTGGATGGTAAAGCACACTAACTTAGTAGAAGCCTATTCACTCTTGACATAAGTCATAAAGACACCCACATTATAATCAGAGGGGAACACGCGGGCAATTTATTCCAGTCCCTTGCGGTACGTATAATAAAAGACGAAGCAAAGCGCGACGTCCGCACAGGGGGGAAGTTGACAACAAAGGGATGAATACGGGTATTCATCCCTTTGTTGTCGGGTATCATCATTCGTGCGTCTGGATGTTCGATAGTATAAAGGGGAGGGGGGAATTAAGTCATGTAATTCCTGCGCACACTCCAAAATGTATCCTATAGAATACTGAGAAGCTGGCTACTCTGCGCCTGTGCTCGAGGCTTTGTAGTCTAGACTCTATCAGCTTTGGGTCAGCAATAATAGTAACCGCCCTCGCTTTGCTTCAGTTTTCTTATTTTTTACACCTTGGGTTACATTATTGGAGTTTTATGAAGGATCCCTAATTTTTTTGAAAATTTTATATAGCCTATGTCACCCAGGGATGGTGTAGCTTCCCAACAGAAAGATTTTTTTCAAATCGGTTCAGTAGTTTCGGAGGCTATTCATTGCAAACAAACAATCAAATCTTTCCTTTTTGTAATATTAGTATAGATTATGATGACTGTATAAACAGCAATATTTTGGCTATTTTCATAGTATCTTTAATACTATTATGTAAGTCCTTTATAAGACTATCTACCTATTATTGAATTTGGTGTAACGACATGACGCTAAGTTAATATAACTAGCGCCAGCACATTATCAAAACCATTTTCATACTTTATTGTTTCGATATTATCTTTAAAACAATATTTATAAAAAAAATATAAACAACAATCGCAGCCAAGAGTGGGGCTACGAAACATGGCACAAAGAGGATCTAAAATATGTACTGTGTAAAGTATTCCACCTTTATTCTCTTATTTTTGTCTCTTTCGCATCGTATTGCGTGACGCGTCGTGACACATTTACGTTTCTTCGAGCCACAGAACTCACAGAAAACATAATAGTACATAATTATGTATTGTCTTATGATAAATAAAGATTCTTTAAACCGAATTGTACAGAAGACTCACTTCGCAAAATCATATAAATAAATCGCGAATTTTGCTACGATGGAATAAAGTGTAATTGGCTATTTGACAGTTGTCACGGTAAAATATGAAATGTGTTAAATATGGTTGTATATTGGTTAACATTAATTAAACAATACATTTTTTGCATGAAAATAAATTGTAAATATTTTTACTTTTGAAAAATAGATTTGAGTTTTTTTACCTGTGGACACGAGAACCGAAACGCGGGCAGCCATGATTGAGCATGTTATGACGTCACACTTCCGAAAATATAGCGTTGTGTACTACTAACTACATCGATTATCGTGTGCAATTTACTGAGAAAATTAATAATATATATTTTGATTTGTGTTTTTGAGAGGTTTTGTAAAATGGAGTCAGGCTATACATATAAAAGCTGACAGTGCAAATTTGCCTCAAGTTGATTCATTTATGCTCGCAAATTTCTTTGCGTGTAACCCTGACTTTTGCTCTACCGAGTTTCGGAATGCAAAAACCTCCTTGTATGTACTGAAATTAATAAAGTAAAATTGGTCAGTCTTGCTAAGTGGTCACAGGGGGATTTTTTTCTAAGTTTTTCCTCAACGTCCCCATAACGACACCATATTACTAATGATTTTAAATTACTTGTAGGTTATGTTTATGAACAATATTAGGTTGGGTTTAATTTGTTTTTTTAGTAAATCAGAGGCTAAGTTGGTTTCTTCTAAATACTTACATCAAAGTGGTCCTCACAAAAGAATATTGCTGATATAACAGATGTTAACTCTGGGTCTCGACGTGCTAAATTGTAACCACTGCTTTCGACGTTGAGGGCATTTAGAAACGTGTAGGTATAAACAATTTGTCAGGTTTAATTGTAGTACTTCTACACATAGGCACTGCACACGTCTTGTAGCTTGTCATTTTCACAATTCCAGTGAAAAAGGTGTAAGTTTTTCACATAAAATATCTTCAGAGTTAGAGCTTAAACTGTTGTTATTAGAAATGTGACGTCACAGCCAGCAAGTGACAGATGGCAGACTATTTTCGCGCGAATTTCAAATTAATGGATTAAAAGTTATTTTTATTCCTACTAAATAACACTTTTTTGAAAAAATAAATATTGTAAGAGGTATAAAATAAACCTACGAAAATTTTTAATTTTTTTTCCAAAAATTGTCTAATAGCCAATTATTCAAAAACGCGTAATGAATTGCCTTTCTTTCCAACGCTATCTCTTATCCTTTCTGGCAATGTCAGAGTTGTCTTTTTTGAAAGAATAAAATTAATCTGAAAGTTTAATTTCTAGTTATATGCCCATGCTACTCCTAAGAACTTAAGCCGTTTCAAATAAATCTTGGCTAAGTAAGTAGGTATTTAGTTACAATAAAATTAGTAGTACATATAAATAAAATAAGTAGATCAATAAATTATTTTATTTGACAATGTCCGTATAGGTAGGTAACTAGGTACCTAAGAAGATACAGCATTATACTTCAATACGATTCGATACATATTTTCGATCCGGAGTATCGATACAAGGCACCTGGATCGAACGGCCCTAAACTAACGTGTGACATGTGTGATGACGTCATGTGTGATAGATTACGAACGTGTGACAGCCCTTAAGAATTTTTTGAATTATCTCGACACGTCGAACGTGGCATGTACTTGTAACTTCATACCAAAAGTGCGGACTGCGGAGTGTGCCAAGCTTGATCGGGTTACAACGATTTAGAAATTTCAATTCGAAAGATGCTATTAAGATATTGTTATTTTAAGAAAAACTCATTAAAAAGCAATTTACCTTTCAAGTCCCAATCTACTAATCTTTATAATCACATGAATATCAAATTCAACATTTTTACCCCTTAACTTGTAACATGCTGCTTTTTTGCTTTAGTACTCTGCAGATTGACGGTAGGCCGCTTTTTAGAATACATACGTATTGTATTAAAATGAACGCGTTTTTATTTTGTTGCCACACGTAAAAATTGCTAAATCTAAGCAAAACAGCGCCATCTACTGTGACGTTTCTGTTTCACTTTCATGTTGGAGTTTTCAAATTTAATTTTATTTATTGGTATAAACTGTAAATGGTGTACCATGTTATCTTAGCAAGCACTTCATTAGGAAAAATAACATATTTTGTATAATTTGATTACCATTATTCTAACGAGCATTGATGTCGTATTATTACATATTTACTGAAACAGTTTGAACTTCATTTTTATAGTTATTACTGTCACTATGTTGGTAGCACTGCTTTCCATGACAAACTTTCGTTCGTTCGTTGAGGGCGAAATGTAATGAAATGAAAATATATGTTTTAAAACTTTATTTCTAGTTGTTATATACCAGAAAACAGTGTGTGTTAGTGAAATACTATTACTTGTGATTAGAACTATTCTTGTTATGGGTTTTCTTGTCAAGAAATAAATACTTACAACGACCATTCGAAAAATGTTATTGTGTGATAAGTTTCATAATGGCGGCCCGTCGCGTCCCCCGCGCCTCCATTTCGATGACAGTCAAATTATGACAATGCCGAGATGTAGAATTCTAAAATATGTTATGTTTTTGTAAATAATTTTATTGTAGCTATTAGTGTATAACTTTATACGGACTGAAAATGAATCAAGAGCATCACAATATCAATACGGGTGGTGGCCAGCCCCCTGGCAATTCGGAGGTTCGAGTGATTTCATTTGAAGTTATTGTGAAGTGGATTTCTGTTGTTTAGAGTTAGAATGTGCATAATTTTATATTGCAGTCGCAGAACCAAAGAGTGCAATCTGCGCAACAGCAGCAACAAGCCTCGAATCTGCCTCCGACAACGTCACCGACAGACTTGAGAGTTAATTCGGCAGCTGTAAACGTTGCATTGTCGAGCGTTGCCAAGTATTGGGTGTTTACAAATCTATTCCCTGGACCATTACCACAAGTGTCCGTATATAATTTGCCCACAAATGCAAGAATAGAGAATGGAAAACCAGTCCAGGTATTTATTTATATCTGGTTTAGTATTTGGTTGCAAAATAATTCATACATTTTCATCCAACCTGTAACATCATGGCACTATACAATATGTATAAAATTATTTACTTAACAGTAGGTGCTCTGAAATTTTACTATTTTGAGGTTTTAAATGCATCTTCATTTCCCACCTGCAAGACCTGATTAGTATTGGTTTCCAGTGGGGAAAGACAGTGCCCTGCTAATAAGTTTTAAATAATACTCATTTACCTAAATGTCTGATCAATGCAAGAAGTTTTTAGAAAACTGAATAAATTAATTTGGGTTTTTATTTATTTAATTATTAACATCATTTACAATGATAGGCATAAATAAACCACATGTTAGCTCATTTCTTTGTCATAACTCACTCTTCACAAATTTTTAGTTGCATTCATGCTGTGTCATTATTCACATAATTATTGTAGTAATGGCAACTGGCAAATGAAACTAATGATATGTTGTGGTAACTATGCAAGCTGTTACAGGACCTTGGTCAGTCACATGGTTTACTTAATGGTGATCCAAACATCATACTCGGACATCATGCAGGTCAACCGCAGGTCTCAGTGTCTGCTGCAGGCCAACAGATACCAGTTCCTCAACTTATTGCAAGCCAATCTGGACAAACCCATGGTAAGATACAAAGAACAATGCCAAACTGCCATACATGGTTTTATTTCATTTTCAACTTGCGCGTCTTAAAATAAAAAATATTCTAAAAAATGCAGCATTAATTTCTGAGCTTAGATATATAAAAATTTTCAGCAGGCACACCCCAGAACCAAAGTATTTTGATATTGAATGTTTTATAACCATAGAAGTATTATACATAGAGTAGCTGGTACACAACAAAACAACGATGCCGGAAGAGTATGTGATGTCACGAATGTCACGATGTGATCACTAAACGTCAACGTCAATTTTAAAAACGATTCAAAAGTTGCCATTTTTCTACTACTGAAAGATTAAATTACATATAAGAATTTCATGAACATGGAGAAAGGTAATATTTTTAAATATAAAAATAAAAAAAGTTCAAGCAGAATGTTATTTATTTAATAAAGATTGCCCAAATTACTCACTTTACACAAGTTGAAATAATTAAAATCAGAAAATACGTACGACTATCAAAATATATTTTCTACTATTAGAGTACAAAAGTATGAAATGGTAACATTTTTACCGAATGAAAATGGACAATTGTTATTATTATAGTCATTTCATCACTTATTAATAAAATTATTTTACCCTGGGTAATACGGGTACAGGTATTAATATTAAAATACGTAAAAAAATATTGAATTGCTTCGGTATAACTGACGTTTTAAGACGCTACAAAAAATAAAAATAATTTTTGGGCCTTGTTCTTTAGTACCCATAGACTTATGTCTTTTTCTTTTGACACTGCAACTATTCTATCAATGGTTCCTGGCAAGCTTAGGTTTCTATATGTGTCTTGCACTATTATCTTGGTCTAAACAAAAAATTGATTTTTTGCTGAAACTCATTAATAAAATAGCTGCACTGAAATTGTTATGTAGTAGATATTATGTTACGCTCAGAGATTGAATATAATATTTGAGTAGCAAAACCACTTGTAAGGTAGAGTGGCATCTGTAAAACGTAAACAATGGGAATTTGCGAGTCTCAATGAGTTTCTTCGTCTTTGAGAGACAGAAATGTACATGTTATTACATATTTATTTATCATTCACTTAAATCAATCCATCAATGTTTATAGTTGATGGAAAAATATCACTCATTCATAACAAATATTTAACCAGTTTCCTTTATCTGTTTATGAAATATGAATTATTACTCAATATCCTCATTGAATATGATACTGTTTATACTCATTAATTAAGGCACATGTACTTTAATAATCATATTGCCTGGGTCTCTATCCACTCTGAATCCTTTGATTTTTGTATCACAAATAAAATCAACTAGTGTTAACAAACACTACTATTTCCACAATAATAGATTTGTGTGATTCAAGATTATTATAGAGCTATTTCAATAATTAGACTCTTTGTTTAATTCTTATTTCATTTATAAATACAACTAAATATATAAAACTATAACATGTATGTGTGTAAATATATTAATGATTCTATTATATTATGTCCATAATCTTAACATTATGACTAGTGTATTAGACCCTAGTACTCCCCATTTTGTGTAAAAGTTTATATTAAAATCTGAAATTAAAATTTTAAATCCAAGAATTACTATGGACATCAGGTATGCAATTCTACTATTAAAAAGCTTTACTTTTTATTCAGTTTGACATTATGTAATGTATTTTTTTCTTTTATTATAGTACTAATAGTTATGCAAAAGCTTTGGTTGGTTAGTAGGCAAAAGGGTTTAAGTTAATCATGGTTTAACTTTTCTAGAAGCCCTTGTGACACACGGTCAACAGCAGGAGCTGACTACACAGCAGGCGTCAAGCGGAGCTCAGGTGACAGTGAGCGGAAGTCAAAGTTCCCATCAGCAGGTACCCAATAACAGGGTCGAGTTTGTACAACACCATAACATTGATATGGTAAATCATGTGGTAACCCACTCCAATACTAGCGGGAATGTTAAATCATGTTGCTGTAGACTATAGAATTAATACTATAACATTAATGGTTTAGTTATCTGCATGAGTTTCATAGATAAAACATGTAATTAAAAAGGAACTCGTTTATCTTTGATAACAATCTTTTCAATTCAGTAAAGTAGTTGAACCTTTGCATTATGCATGCAGATACTTCTTTGAACTAAAATTTTGTAGATTATGAGTGCATGGTACCATTATCAAGTAAAAACTAAAAGTTACTTATTAATTGTAAAATTTTTATTGGACATTCCCTACTTCTACTTTTCATTTTTAAGTTATCTGTAGTGGGACACATGAATTAATAGCTTGAAATACAATTTAATTTAAATTCAGAGTCAGTTTATATTTTACTTTTTTTCATAATATTGTTTGATCAACCTTAGTGATGCTTGTGTTGCTACAAATACAACAATCTGTTTTGTTCGTTTAGGGTCATCACTCACAACAACAACACTTACTTCAACAACAATTGTTGGCGGCCGCAAGACCGGACCACGCCAATCAACAGGTTTGTTAATTTATATTTTTGAAGTGAAAACTTCTTTAGTACGGGGGTGACTTGAAATTTTATGAAACGAAACTGTCCAGTGGAGACTGACTTGCGTTGAGTGGAGTGGAGTGGAGTAGTAAAACCTACAATTATCATCTTCCCGAAATTTTACATTCGTCTCATTATCTTGAACACAAAATTTTTGAAGGTTTCACTTCTAACACGTGTGAATTGCACACATTTTAATTTTTTTTATGATAAACATGGATACAAGCGTCAAGGCTCCTCATTTAATTAATACCACCAATTATTAAAAATATAATATTATGCTACTTTGCTTTGTCAGTTTTGTTGAAGGCCATAGTTTCGGTTGTTGGCTAATTACATTCTGGTATAGGTTAGTAAAATTTATATAAATATTAAAAGTTTATGCTAGAAGTGACATTAAATAGTATCGCAATTTTGATAGTAACAAAATCCTCCCTTTTACCTAAAAAACTTCTGTATACATTGGTAAAAACCTTTGTGTTATAAAAAGCAAAGAATGCTTTTGATGCTTTTTTAGGGTTCCATATTTAGCTGATAAATGCGCAAAAATGTATCAATTGATTTTAAGTGGTTTACCAAACTCATTAACTTGTCAGTGGTAGTATGCAAAAAAGAAGATGCCTTAGATTAGATGGTTCAATCTTAGTACACAGTTTACTCTCTATATCCAAATCATTGTTACTTGTAAATGTATTGTAAGTTACAATAGTGACATGTAATTTTTAACCGACTTCAGAAAAGGAGGTATTCAATTCGACTATTTTTTTTTATGTTTGTTACCTTAGAACTTTCGACTGGGTGAACCGATTTTGATGATACTTTTTTTAATTGAAAGCTGGTGCTTGTCATGTGTCCCACTTTGAGCGAAATCTGACGAGTAGTTTTTGAGTTATTTTGAAGTCGGTTATTTTTTTTCAAGAATTATGTTAAGTTTGTAAACAACTTCAGAAAAATGTTCTTAATTTGGTTGTATTTTTTTTTTTTTTGTTATTACGTCAGAACTGCAGCGGTTATGAAATAAATTGGAAAATTCTTTTTTATTTGAAGGGGTATTAATAAACTCCTCAACTATTTTAGGGATACATAATTACGGCGATATTGTTAAATGTTTTCGAAGACGGTTTGTTTCTTGTAAAATTTTATTTTTCCCGCCAAAAGCTCTCACTATCAACGTAATATCTCACGCTTCAGCAGCATTGAAAGCGAGTTAGTGTTAGTTTTCAGACTAGCTACATGTTGTGTAATTTAGTGATTGTATAAAATGTATAATTATATTTAAAAAATCCTATACTTCACGCTGCTTATTTCACTCTGCAGGTTAGCGAGGTAAGTTTCAGAATAGTATAGGATGTTAGGAAACGAGGAATGCGATTTTTAGTAATTTTTTATTTCTAATAGATTACATTTCTGTCGTTGTTAATGTGTCCTTTAACATTTTTATTTTATCATCCTTTGTAGTGGCTGCTTTAGATGAACGTTTAGATTTAATGTATTTCGTAAGAATAAACCTGCAAGTTAGCGAGTCGCCCTCAGATTCAAACTTATAGTTTCATTTCATTATTTAGCTGATATTGGCGGTTTCACACGCGGAAATACTACAACCCCTAGAGATTGATTTTCCAAAAACAGTAGAGACAGAGGGTTCAATACGTATATTTGTAACAAGAAAGCCAGCCTTTTTTTGCATAAAAAAATTCAAATAAACTTTCATCCCATATTTTAATCCCTTGGGGGATTTTCAAGAAAAGTTCCAACACTAATAATATTTCTTTTTATCTTTTACCAAAAAGATAAATACCAGTTTTCAAGTGGAAATCAAACAATTTTTCAACCACCATTTAACCCTTTTAGGGAATAAATTTAGGAGTATGCTCCAGGCCTCCTCAAGAGGAAAAACTCGTGCTCAGTATTAGTCATACGGAGCCTATGTATAACGTTTCATGCTTCTGATTATGCTGGGCATTGTCTCTCAGTCAGTAACGGTTAACATCAGCCTCAGTGCCCAGTGGTAGTTAATTAGAAGATTCTTCTTTGTCAGAATTACATAGTAGTAAACTTACCAGCCATACAAAGGATTTCTGATTGGATTCCACGTGCGGCAGTTATCAATAGCACAATTTAGTATTGATCACAGTTGTTTAAATGTGTTTCCATGTTTTAACAAGTGCAAAATGTTTGAGTATGCCATGACTCTTATTACTCTTTTTAACCTCGGTATTATTTTAAGACACTGTGAAACTTTTAACATTTTCATATGTATTGCATTGGGTAATTCTGAAAGTGCAGACTTAAAATTTCAATTAAAGATTTTTCGCAGTCTTTTATGGGTGGAAACTTTTTGCTCAATAAGGAATCTGGAAGGTGTCTAATTCAATGTTAATAATTATAAAGTAACTTATGTATGCGTTTCTTATAAATCTGGTGAATCGAAACATCCTTAATTAAATGCGTTGAATTATCCTTTGCACTAGGAAATGTGAGACTCCAAAGTTACTAGCATACTTCTGTCTGTAGATTGAATGTGATTAGATTTTATAGTCACTAGCATGAATAGTTACCTAATTATTCATTACCAAAATAACTGGCAGCTTCAAATTATTGTTCAAATGTTGTTTTCCTATGAGCTTTAGTATTTTAATATTGTGTAGTTGTTGTCGTTGTAGTTATAAATTATGTCATTATTGTCATGTTGGTTCTTTTAAAATTTCAGACTACAATACATTTTTTTTATTACTCTTTAGTCAAATAATCATATTATTATTGTTTTTGTGAATATATTTATGGGCAATACTTGAATGCACAGTGCATATTTTATTCACGTCAGCACATCTTATGTATGGTGATAGAGTGCGCGATACAATATCTTGAGTAAAAATAAAAAATTGTGCACCTAAACAGCAATAAATATGTTTATTTTTTTATTATTTTTACAGTTAATTGTACGAATAGTACAGTACTTTAGTGTTACAAGTTTTATCTTTTTTTACTTTTTACATAAGTTTTATCTAGAAAAACATACGAGTATATGTATTATCAGTCTATATGGTCACCTAATTCATCTCATTTCATCTATAGATCCAATTGACTGTGAGTGAAGATGGGATTGTCACGGTGGTGGAGCCAAGTGCAAACAAACTAGTGGACAAGGAGGATCTCCATGAGACTATCAAGCTGCCCACAGACCACACTCTCACCGTGCATCAGTTGCAACAGATTGTAGGGCATCATCAGGTATCTTCAATTTTGTTTAACTTTCTATCTATTTAAAGCTAAGTTTACCTGTAACTTTTTTGTGGATAACGTTATTATTGGACCATTAATGCTCCAGGTCTCCAAGCTTGTGGAAGTCACTGCGCATTGCCAGCTAGTTTACTACGACACTCATGCATAGTGAAAGTGTTTATATGTATATGTCTGGCGAGCTACGATTCTTCTTCTAAAATCGATCCCAATTGTTTTTGTACGTATTTTTCGCGAAATATTTTCTTAACTGATAAAGTATCGAGCAAAAATAGGGGAACAACAGAAAATATATTTTTTTTGTTCTGTTTTTTCCCGTACGGGATTCCGCTGCGTATGCACTATCGTATACATTTTCTATGAAACGATGTTTCCAAAACTTCACGTCCCGTCCCATACGGGAAAAAACCCGTTACGTATGCATTGGCCTTTGGTGAACCATCTAAATAATAAACAGGAACATGCGGTTTCTTTGACGCAAAGTGTTTATGATAGGTGATAGACAGCGTGGTCCGGATAGAGCAGGCGACGGGCGAGCCGGCCAACATCCTGGTGACGCAGAATCCGGACGGCACCACGTCCATCGAGACGAGCGCCGCGGACCCGCTCGCTATAGTCAAGGACGAGAAGGCAGCCTCCAAGATAGAGGGCGCCCAGTTCGCTATACCGGCCGAGATTAAGGAGATCAAGGATTTGAAGGTGATTTTGAAGTCTTCTAAAATAATAATTGAAAACAATAACCAAAAAAACAATATAAATCATTTTTTCAAAACGAGCCTTTTTTAAACGCGCGTGACGTTTTTCGTGACCGTCGCTGTTGTGTCACCGTCCGTGTTACAAATCTAACCCCCGAATTCAAGAACAATACTATGAGGTCTCAGTGCTTGCGAGTGCATAGTGGCATTAACCCCCGTATTCAAGAACAATACTATGAGGTCTCACAGTGCTCACGGACGCATAGGGTGATTCAAACCATTTCGTAAAAAATACTTGATTGAAGTCCTTCGCTGTGCGTTTGTCAAAATCGATAAAGTAGCTGCCGAGCTACTTTACCGAGCGCATAGTGTTGGTTTGACGTCTATCAAAATAGAAAGAAAGGATCGATTATTTGTATTGTTATCTTTGTCTTTTGCCTGTGTCAAATGACTAGAGTGAAGTTTGCCGCATCAAATGGACCAATAAGAGGGCTGTATACGGCTCTGTGCGTCCGCACAGCCAAGTGATACTTAAGGGTCGACTGTGAAACTTAAGGCTTGCCATGACCAACACACTGAGAAATGCCTTACTTCGGATAGTATTGCTTCTTTACTTAGACAAGTATTGTTCTTGAATACGGGGGTAAAACTTCTCAGCCGTCCCTTGTACTTGTCATAATGACAAATGAGATATTTGGAAGCATTTTTTTCTTTAGACAGAACAATAGATTCGGAAAATGTTATTTTTAATACAGTTGCTCAAAAAGTGGCGTATTGCAGGGACGTATAGCGTTCGGGATGTGGGCTATTACACACTCGAGCTTTTTCTTTACCTTTTTCGAACTCGTGCGTTCTCTTTCCCAACTGTCAAAATAATGTCTATTAAAAAGAAAAAACCAACCACGAAGTTTTTACAAAAAAAGAAATCATAGAAGTTTTTATGATTCATGCAAATATTTCTAAAATGAAGCTACTAATTTGTTTCAATATCAATTTATAATTTGTATAAATATCAAATTCAATATCATATTTAATGATTTGATTCAATGAGTTAGGTTAGGTTTCATTTCATTTCATCTCATTAAATTTCATTTTCATTTCATACCAATAAAAAAATCTACTGAAGACTTGGCTGTATGGGCATAGTTCCCTTTGCCTACCCAGAATGGGTGAAGAAAACAAAAAAATCTCTGCATAAATTCCTTTACGGTTGGCGCCATTTTCCAAAAATTTTCTTTTATCTATTAAATTGCTTCATTTTTTCGCAACTGTATTAAAAATAGTTGTTCAGTACACGTGCGGAACCGTCATTGCAACTTGTTCCGACTGTCAACCCTCACCTTCGGCTGCGCTTCGGCTCGGGTAGACATTTGTCGGAACTCTTTGCAATGACAGGCTTTCCGCACTTGTAATGAAATATACTATTATTCAGAGTGTCGGAGCCATGGGGATGGAAGGAGCAGTGGTGAAGATATCAGCGGGCGCGAACGAACACGATCTACACGCCATGTACAAGGTTAATGTCGAGGATCTGTCGCAACTGCTCGCCTACCATGAAGTGTTTGGGAAACTTAATACGGAGGGGCAACAGCAACAAGCTAAGGTGAGACCTGAGACCACTATTATTATTGAACAGTTCCTTAACTGAGTATTATGCACAAAAATACTGTGTAGTAAAAAATTATTTTCATCTATATTTTAGGGAAAAACTACTGACATTCCGTGACAATACTTTGGAATTTAAGCCCAATGCATACGTAACGGGTTTTTTCCCGCTCGGCACGGGATGTGAAGTTTTGGAAACATCGTTCGATAGAAAATGTATACGATAATGCATATGCAGCGGAATCCCGTACGAGACGAGAAAAACATCGTCGCCGAAAAACCCGTTACGTATGCATTGGGCTTTAATATAACTTATGACTTAACATTTGTGGCAAAAGTGCAATTGTTATTACTGATAATGATTTTTACTTATTAATATTGTATTAGTATGACTGTTTTAAATACTTATAATGTGTAGGCTGTACTCATGCTGTACTCTTATGATCCTTACTTTCACATCACTTTCTATTACACCAATAATTGGTGACCAATTATTAGTGCTGCACCAAGAAATCTTTAAAGAATTTTTACTTAACTCTGTCACTATTCTAACAAATGCTAGGCTAGAACTAACGCCAAAATGATTTGAATAATTTGTAGTCGCAATCTGAATAGCCTGTCGAGTGAATTTTTGTTATTGAGATTATGTAGTTTATTATAGTCATCATAACATAATTATTTATGTGTTCAGGTCATCACAGAAGTGACGGAAGCTAGTACGAGTGCAGCGATGTCGGAGTCGGACTCCTCGCCCGGCCACCACGCGTGTGATATATGCGGGAAGATATTCCAATTCCGTTACCAGCTTATTGTTCATAGGTATGTCATTATGTATTGTATTCTTTCAGAAACATTATTCATATTTACTTGTAACAAGAAATAAGATATTGTGTGTGTAAAGTGACGATCGTCTGGTGCATTGGCTACCATGCCAAGGGTCCTGGGTATGATTCCGGTAGAAATTAGAATATTTGAGTATTTTAAATTTGAATTGCTTTTCTTGGCGTGGGTGTTTGTGTTCTTGTCTTTGTGTGTTGTCCGTCGCACTCGCGATACGGAATCGTAGTGTGGAGCTATGAGTGTAGCGTTAAAAAATATATAAATTTACTAAATGCAAGGTTTTGGCTCAACTAAAAGTCAAGTATGGACTGTCATTTGTTTACCTTATGTTCCAGACGGTACCACGGAGAGAACAAACCTTATACTTGTCAAGTATGTGGTTCCGCATTCGCGAACCCTGTAGAATTATCAAGACATGGGAAATGTCACTTAGGTAAGGAAGTTACTGTTTACGTAACAATACCATTAAACTAGACTATAAATCTATCTATTACTTTCATTACAGACATGTTATAGGCAAATATCTTAATACGCCATTTAGTTTAGTATTGTAATATAGGAAATATAAGAGGAAAGATTTCTTTTATTAGAGTATAGAATAGAATTAAAAACTACTGGAGTAAATGTAAACTTAAATTGGTGAAAGAATTATTAAATCAATAATTCTTTCACCAATTTAAGTTTACATTTACGTTTTAGAATGCTCTATTCTGTCTTGAGTATGAAATCCATGTTACTCAAAAATGTTATTAAAAAAATAGGAATACATGCTATAACCGTAGCAAAGCGAGGATGGTTACTAGCTACTAAAAATAGTAGCCAGTATTTCATTATGCATTATGTTTCCTCATACAGCCGGCGACCCAGCCGAGAGGACGAAGCGGTTGACGCAAGACAAGCCGTACGGCTGCTCCACCTGCCATAAGACATTCTCCAGGAAGGAACACCTCGATAATCACGTTCGGAGTCACACCGGTGAAACACCTTACAGGTATCAGTTTGTTTTAACGTTACATTTTTTTTTTATAACGCTACACACTCATAGCCCAAAACAGCCAACACTGGGATTCCCTGTATGATAGGTATCAGGCACAACAGTGAACAGACAAAGACAAGAAAACACTGAATGAAATGATCAAATAGTAATTTAAGGTCGTCAGTGTCCCTGTCGAGCCTGTTGATGGTCTGCGAAGCAAGGTCTGATTGATTTCTGGCCGGAGCAGATTCGTGGGACAGATAAATAGTTGGTGTTATGGTATGTGTTATCCTATTTGTATTGTCCATGTCACTGCGATACACGGAATCCTACTGTGATGGTAAAAGTGCGTCAGCGTTTAGTGTTTATTTGGTCGTTAATATCTACCAAATGACTGCCTATTACGCACAAATACATTCAAGGGCTCAAACACTAGCTTAGTACAAATGGGTATTATCGTATAATACACACGAGTACACATGTTTCACCTGGAGTTTAATATTTACTAAGATCCTCACAAAGTACGTAACAATTCAGGTGTCAGTACTGCGCGAAAACGTTCACCCGCAAGGAGCACATGGTGAACCACGTGAGGAAGCACACCGGTGAAACCCCGCACCGGTGCGACATCTGCAAGAAGAGCTTCACGCGCAAGGAACACTTCATGAACCACGTCTTGTGGCACACTGGTATGTAACAATACTGTAGCTGTATTACGAACCTAGCATTGCTTACGAAATCAGAATTTTATAAAAGAAATACCGACTTCAAGGAGACAGACAAGACATTACATCGGATGGATTCCATCATCTCAATTTAAGTTTGGAATATAATATAGGAACAATCTGAAAGTATTAAAAAAGAATAAGAATTTTCCGAAACAAACAATAATACAGTCTAATTAACACACTGTAATTGTTCTCCTTGAAGTATGAGTAAATAAATGTGAAATTGTTCAAATTGGCGTGCTAGATTTTTATGTTTGCTCAATGCTTATTTCTTTAGTTGTCTAGTGGAAGTACAATATTTATCAGCAATGATCCAATAAAAAAAAGCTTTCCTTATTTCGTTTCATGTGCAATGGCTGTTACTGAAATCAGTATCTGAAATCAGCTTTCTTATTGTTTTCCCAACAATATGTATGCGTGCATGTATTGGCTAATTCAAAAGGGGAATTGACTAATTAAATGGTAAAGAGTGTAATTTTTTAAGTAAGAGTACATAATTATTGTACTACTTAGTGTAAATATGTCAACTACCTTTAAAGGTTAAGATTTACTCATAGTTCGTTCTACAGCTGCAGTAGTTAGGGAATGCTGGCGCTGCAAGCTCTTTTGCTATCCTTATCGCATAAGAAAAAAACAAATGCATGTGTATTTATGTCTGGCCTCATTCATCAAAATCATTAACCTTATGTTTTATGTTTGCCTGTGTAGCATGCTTCAAAATTATTATTTTATTCTATTGTATGTTAATTAGATTAAAGATAATATAATTTATTCACTGCTTGTTGTTTGTTGTATATTTATTTCATTGTAGTTCTTATGTACTTATGTGTATAAATATGTAGCTTTATATACACAAGGACAGCCAGCTTTATATGTAGTATCTTGCACAAATACTCTTCATTTAGCAATACTAATGCTATAAATGCATTTTTTTGGACTTTTTTATATTTGTCATTCATTTTTTTAACTATTAATTTGGTAGTGAGGTTTCCCTGTACTTTAGATTAATTTTAAGTTTTACTACTTATCAGTGTTGAGTTTATATGGAATATCCAAGCCTGCACCGAAACAAAGAAATCATCCCAGTGGTGCAGAAAGTAAAAAATTGAATGATTCAACTATCAGCATAACGTCCAAGACATGTGTTAAACATTTACTTGACTCTTGAAGTCACTGTATGTGTATAGCTCTTTGCAATATTGTTGATTGATAATACAAAAAAGTGTTGGGAGACTTAATAACCATTGATCTGCCAAACGTCATAAACTACATAGTTGCATCATTGAATGTTAACATTTTATTTTCTGCCCACACAAATAGGTGAAACGCCGCACCATTGTCAAATATGCGGCAAGAAGTATACTAGGAGGGAGCATTTAGTGAACCATATGAGGTCACATACAAACGATACTCCGTTCCGCTGCGAACTGTGCGGAAAGTCTTTCACAAGAAAGGAACACTTCACCAATCACATATTGTGGCACACGGGTTAGTATTGCTTTCATTTTGTACAAAGTTTGGAAAGCCCAACACTACATAATTTAACAGGTGTTTGGTATGTTTATATCTTGACTGATGCTGCATTATTCATACCAATGTGCAGTCTAAGATAATCTAATTTACTAAATAAATTATCAATTATATTATGACACTCATGCAACCCAGAAGTATTTCTGGTGCTCAAATTGGGCTTGGATTTTCAATTCCTATGGTTATGGTTAAGTCCTATTTTTTTTTGTAAAATGTTTTTTTTTGTATCATTTATTTTTGTTTATTTTTGTTTAGTTTTTTGTAAAAAAACCGAGCTGGGTACAAAAGAAACAGCAGTTTTTTGCTGGTACCGAAGTACTTGTTGCAAAACGAGAAGTTATATTAACCTTGGTATCATATCCTTCGATTGCAGGTGAAACGCCGCACCGGTGCGACTTCTGCTCGAAGACGTTCACGCGCAAGGAGCACCTGTTGAACCACGTGCGACAGCACACGGGCGAGTCCCCGCACCGGTGCAACTTCTGCTCCAAGTCGTTCACGCGCCGCGAACATCTCGTCAACCACGTGCGACAACACACCGGTGAAACTCCCTTCCAGTGCGGCTACTGTCCGAAGGCTTTCACTAGGAAAGATCACTTGGGTGAGTAATGAGTACTCTTATTTTCATTTATTAGAGGAGAAGATGTGATGTGACAGAAACATGTTTAGTATTAGTACACGTTATTACGAGGATGATAACTACATGAGCAAAACTAATTTTAATTGTCTACTTCAATATGTGACAGTGTATTCTTATGTTGATGTTTTCTAAACTGTGTCTTGTCTGCCTATTACTTCTATGTTTCTGGACGTTTAGTGCATTTTATCCCAAAGCACAAAGACCATACATAAACAAGAGATATATCCTGTACATTGAATTATTAATCTTGTTTTAAAATAGCGATACACTAGACATTACAATACATGTTAATTCTAGCCTTTTACATATAAACAATTGTTATAAAAATTCGATCGTTGTTTTCAGTGAATCACGTACGTCAACACACGGGCGAATCGCCGCACAAGTGTACGTTCTGCACAAAGTCGTTCACCCGCAAGGAGCACCTGACGAACCACGTGCGACAGCACACCGGTGAATCGCCGCACCGGTGCACGTATTGCGCCAAGTCGTTCACCAGGAAGGAACATCTCACCAATCATATCAGGTAAAAAATCTTACTGCTTTGTAAATCTGCTTAATAAAATAATAAATTACGAATAACAGTTTCCCAAAATCTGCTAATTCACTAATTCTAGTTAACCTGAATGTCTAGCTTGTTTTGTTGGTTTTAATTACTGACCTAGCATCCAAATCTGATATTATTCTATTCCAATGTTAACTTATGCCAGTGTTTGTTTGAAGGGGGGTTCTTTATTAAGTTAAGGAAGGGTGTTACCTGAACTCGATGTAAACTCGATTATTTAAACTTAATTGCTGGATGGATAAATCAACATGCTTCGCCTACGAACCTAACCTCGTACATCATCAAGTCATCATGATGAATATTAACATTCACCAGGGAATTAAAAATGTTTACAAAATAATAACTTGGTGAATGTTAACATACACCAGTGTATTTTAAGATGCACTGTGCTTCTGACATTTACAGTAAAAGAAATATTAATTCTAACATATAATAATTTTAGTGCATGCATCATGATTTAATGTCTAGGGTTATTTTAAAATAACATTTTGTGTTAATATTTGTATGTAAATGTAAAAGGACTAATTAAATTAAAAAAAAAAAATGTTGCAATAACTTTACAATGCTGTGCTACAACCATCCTGGATAGTAAATAAGTTCTTCAAAATCATAGATTGCTCACACAAGTACTCAGGCGTTTCTAATTATCTATTCGTTCTCATCATCGAATAAGCATGTATTTTGCATACTGCTCCGTTAAGGTAAGATCGTACAAATTTCCGCTAAAAGTACATTTTCAAGCGTGGGCCGACCCACGCAAATCAAAAACGATATTTGTGTGACGTTTCACCGTACTATCTGTAGCACAGCATTGTGCATTCCGATTTGGGTGACAATCGAAGCAACATTCCCCGTCCCGAATTGCAACATGCGAAATTAGAGTTAACGTTAATACGAACATGGTTCAAATCGGAATGTACTTGTTGCGCAGACAGCACACTGGTGAAACGCCGCACAAGTGTACGTACTGCCCGCGCGCGTTCTCGCGGAAGGTGCACCTGAACAACCACGTGCGACAGCACACTGGCGACACGCCGCACTCGTGCACCTTCTGCGCAAAGAGCTTCACGCGCAAGGAGCACCTCGTCAACCACGTGAGGTACGTACTGTTGTTGTTGCAGGCAGCACACGGGCGACACCCCGCACGCGTGCACCGTTTGCCCCAAGAGCTTCACGCGCAAGGAGCACCTCGTCAACCATATGAGGTACGTAGTACGTACCGTTGTTGTTGAAGATAGCACACGGACGACATTCCGCATGTGTGCGCCAAGAGCTTCACACGCAAACACCTCTTCTACAACTAGACATTATATGTACTGTTGTTGTTGAAAGTAGCACACGGGTGACACCCGGCACGCGTACACGAAAAGCTCCAAGCGCAATGTGGACCTCTTCATCCATATGAGGTACGAACATTATTTTAAATACAGCAGACAAGAAACGCGCATAGTGCACCTCATGCGACATGATCTCAACACGCAAGGTACACTTCGTCAACCACATAAGGTAAGTACTGCTATAATTGCAGATGACTAATGTCTTTTTAGGGTTATTTTTAGATCAAATGCAGGCATCACACGGGCAACATTCAGCATGTGTGCACAAAAAGCTTAACACGCCACCACGCTGGTCAACTACACCAGGTACGAACAGTATAGCATACAACCAAAGACGCATGTCCCCACTTTTAGCAAAAAGAGCTTCCTGCAGATGGAGAATCTCGACAATCGTATCAGGCATGTATTTTAATCTAATAACTCCAGGAATATGCATTTTAATAAAATACATACAGCATTTTCACTAGTGAATGTTAAAATAACAAGTAACAAAACTAGTGTTTAAAGATCTTGCTAAGACATCAGAAAAATGTTATTGCAATGTAGAGTCACAGAAAAACGTTAAAACTTATAATAACAAATTTTCCAATTCAGGCAACACACGGGCGAAACTCCGTTCAAGTGTACATTCTGTACGAAGTCGTTCTCGCGGAAAGAACACCTGACCAACCACGTCCACTTACATACGGGAGAGACTCCACACAAGTGTCCCTTCTGTACCAAGACCTTTTCACGCAAGGAGCATCTCACTAACCATGTCAGGTAAGAAAGACGTTATTATGTACTGTGTGAGGATTTTGCGTTTTTATTCGAAATGTTAGTACACACTTAAGTGTGTCTTTCTTAAGAAAGAAAAAATTCAAATGCAATTAAAAACTTGTTACTTGGAATCTAATTTTATTGCTGGTGCACATTAGCATTGGTTTGACTATATACCTGTTAGCAACATTCATTTAACAAAGACTTAATTTTGTTCCTTGGCTAAATGTTATATTGCAGGAGTGTTACAACAAATTATTTGTGACTAACCAAAATTATGTTCAAACATGGTGCTTCGTATAGCCCCAAGTTTTTCCATCGTCTTTTTAAACAATGTTTTAATTACGATTCAATGTTTTGATATATTCTCTGTACAGGATACACACAGGTGAATCCCCTCACCGGTGCGAGTTTTGTCACAAAACGTTCACCCGCAAGGAGCACCTAACGAACCACATGAAGCAACACACGGGCGACACGCCGCACGCATGTAAGGTGTGTCTGAAGCCGTTCACCAGGAAAGAACACCTCAGCACCCATATGAGGTAAGTGAAATTTTAATGTTCTTCAATATAAGTTGGGTTAACACTCACTGGGGTAGATTAAGATGCACTTGTGTGTATGTTAACATACATTAAGGGTACTGGTGGATGTAATTATTATTTTCATGAGGATTTAGGTCATTTATCTGTGAATGTTAGTTAATACAGCACAATGCAACTATACTTGAGTCAAACTCGCATCAGAATCCTTGTCAACAAACCATTAAAATTCCTTTATAGGGTTTTCACAAACTGATTTGTATTTCGCACACCAGATAACTATTAAAGAACTATATTTAACATTATAACGTTTGTGACATCTTCATTATTTTACTATTGACCTATAACAACAACACAGTAAGAGAAAACGAGGTAAAAACCAACATCTTAAAACAATTTTCATCATTGAATAACTCACGCTTGCACATCCTTAATTTCGTGAAGCGACTTCAAACCTTTGCACAAAATTATTGTTTTATGGTCTGCTTGCCTATGACTATAAATAGAAATGACTACGAAAACCTCACAGCTATAATGGTGCTTACATGCTTTGCAACTTGGTCGTATTATATTTCGAAATACAGTGAAATCAAATTATCTGTGACTTTAAGGAGGGCGCTGTCGGACGATTGGACCAATCATAGAGACGTATTAGTAAGTTATGAATGGCGCGGCATTAGTTCCAATTTTCGTCACGTCACAAATAAGTTCTTCAGAGATGGCACTGTACAGATTAAACAGATATTTCATTCCACTCAATATGCATGAGCATAAAATTATTTATAGGTTTAATTTCATTGAACAAAGCCGAATAACATTTTATATTTATGTTTATGTATTTTAAAACAGTCTATATCGATTTTATACGTAACTATGCAGTGTTATTTTAAACTTTTGCCAAATAAATATTATGTTTAAAAAGAAATTAAATTATTAAGAGTGGAACGGAACGCGACTTGCGAACTCCAGATTTAGTTCAAACGCACTTTATACAACCAAAAGTTTCATGCACCTGTTTGTTTGTGGTTGCTAGGAAACACAGTGTGTACGTAAATTCTGATCCGAATGAATATAGTGTAGGTTGCTCATAATGAAAGAAGTTTATGATGACTGTAGATAGATTAGTAGGGTGAACAGGTAAGGAAAGTAAATCAACTAGTCAATCAACATAACAATTTTTGACTTAAACCATAGAGATTAGTGATTTTCACATACACTGGTGAATCTTAACTAAAAATGGACATTCACAGTAGTAAAATCCATCCAATCACCATCCATTTATCAATTGCTGTAGACTTGAATTCTGTTTTATGGTACCTGTATGTTATATGTATTGTTTACAGATCGCACAGTTGCGGCGAAAGGCCGTTCAGTTGCGGCGAGTGCGGCAAATCGTTCCCGTTGAAGGGCAATCTGCTGTTCCACGAAAGATCGCACAACAAATCAAATAATACTAGACCTTTCCGATGTGATGTCTGTTCTAAAGAATTCATGTGTAAAGGTGAGTTTGTATAATATTACTTATATTAATAATAATAATAATAATCTTTATTTCAGGCAACGAGACCCATAACATAAATACCTTACAGACTAACATACATACAATAATATTATATACTTAGAACTAATTCACTTATTCGCGAAGTGAGACGCGCTTCCGGTGACTCCCGGTGGTCGTCGACGTCCACGGAACTTTCGGAAGACGACCCCCTTTGGCCACAGCTCCTTCATGAAGTCCGACAGGAGCTCGGTTGGAACACGCACAACAAACGAGTTAAAGTTCACTGCGTTGCGCGAGTCCAACTTCTCAACCAGCGCCCGGCACTTGGTCTTCTTCTCCAAATACTCCACGACGTCGGAGACCTTCGTGGTGTAGTGGAGACGGGAGACGTAAATGTGGGTCACTGGAACGGCGGGACGCAGGAGATGGTTGTGTCCTGTCGGTGCAGTACCACATTGGTTACGGCAAAGAGGCTTCCTCTTCTTCTTCTTCTCCACTTTAATAAAGCCATCTTTGTCCGGCTGAAAAATGGGCACCGTACTACGAGGGGGTTCGTTGCGGGAGACTCCGCTTTCCCTCTCTGCCCTCTTCTGTACCCGAATTTCAGGTTGCTGACGGGTTGCAGCTGCGGCATAGTTACGTTGAGGCGTAGACGTAACCATGCAAGGCGACACCTTTGCAGGAGGAGGTGCGGGACGGGTAACGTTCATGTCACTGCTTACTCGTGCGGGGACAGTGACCGGCGATGAGTCAAGTTTCGCTGACTCGAAACTCGCTGACGAGGCTACTTGCGCCCCGCGACGCGTGTTGATGTTGTTGGCCTCTAGTGACCTACTAGCCGCCAAAGCATTGCGCAATGTCGCTACTTCAGCGCGTAAATCACCGATGGTGTCTTGGGAGGCCTCCAGCTTCAGCACCACTTCCGCCAGACTCGTTTTCAGGATGTTTACATCCTTAAGTAGCCTGGTGACGTCGACGTGATCGAACGTGACGGGCGGCAACTTGTTGAGGTTCCTTGCCACGAACGACGGCACGTCATCAGGATCAGTCTCCTTAAGAAGGTTGATTATATCTTGGAGACTCTTCTCACCCTTCTCATCCTGTCTGCGGGATGGCATCCGGTCGATCTTGCCGAGCGACTGGTACAGCAGAGTCTTCGCATCAACGATCTCTTCACGCGTGAAGTTGGTCTTACAGATCTGAATGATGCTTATCTCATCCATTGTATCAATGGCGTGTTGTAGAAACGCCAAAACTTCATTAGCTACGAGCTGTTCGGAGCCCATAGCCATTGTAGCATGCAGCGGCAATCGCCGCGCAAATCGCGAATAATAAATATTCGTACGCGCAGTGAGGTACGTCCGTCGCCAAACGCACACTCACGACGAATGATGATGATGATTAAGACAGTTACTTTTTTGTAACAAACAATTATGTCGTGCTTTGCAGTCCTCTGCAATAGGAATTTCATCCTTCTTCCTTCGTTGGCAATGTATCGGAGGTGCCGTTGGTGGGTTATGTAACCACTTACCATTAGGTGGTTTGCTACTTGCTTGTTTATCGACTTTTATAATCATGTAAAAATCTCCACAGGTCACCTAGTGTCGCACAGACTGACGCACCCGGAGGCCGGCAACGCCGCAAGCGCAGAGCCGTCGGCGGAGGCCGAGGACTGTGGCGACTGCAACAAGTGCGAGGAGGAGACGCCCGACCTCCCCGAGCGGAAACACGATGTCAGGTATAGTACAGGATAACGCTTCACACTCACACCCACACCGAGAACAGTAATTCAAACTCATTCTTTCCGCCTCGTTCGGAACCGAACCCAGGACCCATGGCGCAGCGATCCGGCATGGTAACCATTACGCCACACGGGTCGACAATGTCAGGATATCATCACAGACGTAATCATGATTATAAAATACAAAATGTTATTGTTATCTGTAATCTGACTACATATTGCCGACGTTGGTTACAGGATACTTGCTATGAAGTATATTTTTATGCTGAAATGTGTTTCCTTACAAAGTTGGTCATTTATCACAATATGTGAGATATGTATATTATAATAATAAGGTCGTTGCATACGTAACGTGGACGGGACGGGACGTGAAGTTTTGGAAACATTGTTGAAAATGTAAACGATAGCGCATACGCCCAGTGGCGTAGTGTGTTCGCGCTGCCCGGGGCCGACCGAAAATTTGCCGCCCCCAGATTATTTAAAATATTTTTTTTTATTAATTAAAAATTCACTTTTCTTGTTTTTTCATAGCAAATTTACATTAAAATTTAATTAATAATTTAAAAGTCGAGTGGCTTATGCCCGCCCCCCTACGCTATGCCACGGAGGCACGCACGGGACGGCAACGGGGCACGCACGTATATTTATGCCCGTCCACGTTACGTATGCATCGACCTTTAATCAGTAAATAAAATTGTTATGTAATTGTGCATTCACAGGGAATCTTCTGAAAACAGACCTACAGAAAACAGTACAGCACAAACGCAACAAACCAACACAGCTGTGATGCAAACGCAACAAACCAACACAGCTGTGATGCAAACGCATCAAACCAACACAGCTGTGATGCAAACACATCAAACCAACACATCTGTGATGCAAACGCAACAAACCAACACAGCTGTGATGCAAATCACCAGTCAAGTGAGTATACTCGCTATCATATTGATGCCTTTTTCATGTAATAAATTACTAATTGCAAATTTAAAAACCGGTATTAAGTGTTGTAACATTTTATTTACAATTTTTATTTACTATACAAGTTTTGGTCAGACTGATTTGCTTTTGTCTAAGTTTTTTTTTTTATATCATATAAGTTAATGCTTAATGTTTATCCCACCTGATGGTAAGTTTTGTGACATTTTATTGCGATTAAACTGTACAGACTAGCTGACTTATTCCCATAACATTACTCAGCTCATTTAGGGCTGGATTTTTTTAGAAATTCCACTTCTATGAGTATATAAACTAGCATTAAAATACACCACAGTTTTATCACTTACTAGCGAACCCGGCAGACGTTGTTCTACATGTTTTATATTTTTTATATATAACATAAAAAAAATATTACGAATCGTAAGCCTATGTCACCAGTTTTTGCGTTTATCCAATAGGTACAAAAGAACAAAAAATCGAAACTTCCCTCTTTATAATATTAGTTCTTAACGTTTGAACATCATCAATATTTATTTATAAAGTATAAACACATGTCTACCCTACAGCAAGTACGGACAGCAGCAGCGAGCAACGCAACGAGCGTGGCTACAGCGACGTTCACGCACACGGCAAGCCCGCAGCACCACGCCAGCGCCGCCATCGCGCACCATCCCGTTCCGGTTAACTACTAACTTAACTACTTACCACGGAATACAGAGAATAGAAGGATAACTAAGAACTACATAGTTCCATAAGTGCACTCGGGCAACGCACATATTAACGTTTACGGACACGTGTTTAATTTACATAAAATTAATACACTCGAATTTTGTACAAGTGTATCTTGGAGACAACTTCTTTAATTTACACCAAACATAGCAATAAACAACAAAACTGTTCATCTGTTTGCTACGATTTACTTGCCACAGACAGACACATCAAACTTATAATAAAATCCTTTTTGCGTCGGGGGTTAAAAATCTTATCGTTATCGTGTTTGTGAAAGGTGTCTATGTTTGCGCTGCTAGAGCGCACTTGTTTGCAGTTATCCTTCTGTGTGTATCTATTTCGTGTCCTAATAGTGCCTCTTCTAACAACTGTTTATTGACAGTTGATAGCCGTTAAGTACCGTACCGTTCTGTTCTTGTGAACTGCAGTGCCATCTATTCTTATGGTAATCAGTGAGTGAATTTTTTCTATTCTTTCATTGCTAGTAAACTACTATGTTGTGGCGTGATGTGATAATTTTTTCGTATTATTATGATTTGTTCAGTTGATGACCAATTTTATGAAACTATTCATTTGTTACCTGTGTTAAGATTTGAATAATAATGAGTATGGCAGTATACACAGACAAGGAATTAGATATGTAATAAAAAATAATAGTTGAGAGAGAAAATAGTTTATGTCCATAGACTATTCTGGATGTCCCAAGAACCTATTGCCCAATACATGCTTATTTCAATTGAATGGTTGTAACTACAATATTGTTTTGGCGTTAACGTTTAATCAAGGTTTTGTCTGGTAAAACTTTCAGTGTTGAATAAAATTAAGAATTATGACTTCATGCTGCCATACGGGTAGTTTTGTATGATAAATTTAAAATTAAACAGGTGTTGATTTCTCATAAAATATGTCTTGTTTTATGTCACGTACCGTTTCACGTGTTGTTCTTGAAGACTGCGGTGTTAAATTATATTAATCTTGTCTAGCTAATGGTTCCATGAATTGAAATTCGTCGTGTCTCTGTATACTGATTGCTGTGTAAATAAGAACTTTATTGTTCATGGTATAGATATTTGTAAAAGTGGTGTGTGTAATAAGAAAGTCCGTACTCTGAAAAATTTAAAACCATTACACATTATGGTGGCAACTACTTATTTTTCGGAACTTATGTATAACTTTAAACCCATAATTAAGCAATGAATAATTCATCTACAATTATAGTCTCCTTTCCAAGTTCATTTCATTGTACAAATACGGCCGACGTATCTTGGCGAGTCTGAACATAGGCTCTGCGAATTTTAGCGCATGTAAGACAGAGATAGCGACACGAACACGACATAAATGTTAACGTGTGACTGAGACATAACACCGCGTACCGAGAATTGCCGAATGTTAAGTTACTGCGCAGCCTTCTGCGCGAAGTTCATACTCGCCAAGATACGTTGGCCGTATTGTAGTCTGGTGTGGGTAGCATTTACTACGAAGGAATTCCAGTACCAAATGTTTATAAATGATACTGAATTGATTGAAGTTATCTGCGAAATTAAAACTGAACTTATTAATTTATTACAATAAAAAGCGTGTAAAAACGTCTAAACTTATTTGCGTTTTACGTTCTTCAATAACTTCATTTCAAATGATTGATATAGATGAATAACAACAATAAACAATTTTTACCCACGGCGGACGGAACGGAATGGAGGCGGTATATGCGGTTTGGGGTTAGAGGTTGTTTGTTTGTATGTATGTCTGTTACCGTTTTTTATGAAACCTAGAGGGCCGATTTCATTGCGGTTTTTTGCATTCAAAAGGTATCATTATAGAGCAGGTTCATACATATGTTTATGGCGGTAGACCACCAGGGGGCGCTGCAGTAGTCTACCGGCGAGGGTTTTTCAACATTTTTAATTTTGTCAAGTTATATGTTATATTAATGTGTAATGCAGTATGATGTATGAAATGGACTTATTGAATGTCACCAGGAAGGTTTCGAAATTATACAGAGATGTAAATAATACCAATGAAGAACCCTTGTAAGATAATGTAATAAACATTGTAAATAAGTAAAAGGTTTTTATAAAATAAAATCATTTATAATGTACGGTTTCATATTTATGTAATTTTTTTAATGATTTTAATAAACATTTGCATCAAGATTAGCCACAACTGTATATTATATATTTCAACGATTGACAAGAGCGTGTGTATAATAATATATCTGTATTTTATTTTAATATAGATTTTTAAATGTTACGAAAGGTTGTTACCACTACATTTCTGGACTATAACCGAATCATGTATCGTGAATATTAATTTGTAGAATTTGTAATACTTTACTTCTTTCTTTTATTTATAAAAACACATTCCTTGTGAATTTTTGTTAGGAATATATATGGAATACATCCTTTCCTTTGACATATATATGGAATATGTCAAAGGATAAATTACTAAAGCCAGTATTTATTAACATTACGTTATTGTTAAATAAGGACATTATGTAGTTGTGGTGCTTCCTATTCGCAAACAATGACACTTGGTTTTCTCGTAAAATTTAAATGTTTTGTATCAATGACAAGATGTCTTAATAATTATACCTTTGTTATTTCAACCATGTAACACAAATTCAATTACTTTGGAATGTGAGTTCCTCTTTGTGTGACTTAAATTTATTATTTTGTAGCTAATATTAGTTTTTTGTTTTTTATAATCACAATAATTAAGAGTCACATACATTATTATGTACCTTAAATTGTTTTTATCGGTTTTTGATTTTATAAATATAGAATCGTGAACTTTTATTTGTCGTCTTCATAGGGACCAGAATATAGCGAGAATAGAATTGTATTTCATAAATAGCACCTCTCGCGATATCCCTTATAACGCTAACTTATTTACTTTTCTATTATTTTTAGCTTTTAATTAACCACAACTTAAAGAGTATGTAGCTATTCTTTGCCATTTATGTACAGTACAAGGGGTGATAAGTTAATAAGTTTACATAAAATTGTATAAATTAAATGTCATACTGGTGGCTGAATTGCTAAGCTTAGTTGTACCAACAAAACATGAAGTGGTGTTATAATCACTTCTGTGATTATTGTAACACAGCTTATAAAATAGCTTGTATTTACGTGTATATAGTTAGCTGTAACCCATAGTTTATACCCTGTAGTGAAATTAAGCTTAATAAAATATATCATTTGTGTTTACTTATGGAAATAAGGAGTTAACATGTCAGATTAAAAAGAGGGAATATACGATTTTAAATCGTCTTTAAGATTTCTCTTGGTGTGATGATCATTGAGATAATTTTTTAACAGGGCCAATGGTTTGTATCTTCAATGGTGCCACTCTAATTTATATTTTATAGAAAATCTAAATCCTTAGACACAATAGTACTAAAACCTTTAAGTTATGTTCAGTAATTTGATATGAATGAGATTAAAATACGAGAAAAAACTTTGTGTTTTATATTTTATACCTTCTTCACCATGTACGATTATTATGGTTTGTAAGTGTTATCACATTGGTAAGATTGGTGTCTCTGGCCTCGAGTATGTTTTAATATTATAAGCTTATAAATTGTTTTGTTCGTTAGTGTGTTGCAGTACTATTACTTGTAATCTCAATAGAGTTGAAATTTTATATATTGCTTTGGTTCTAATGACAATGCCTTTTGTGATAATAGTAACCTGATACTATGCTCAGGATTACCTCCAGTTGAGGAAACTCCTCGATGTATTTCATGAAAGTTTATATGCGCATTTAGTGATGATAACTCTACTTAACTGCTGCGCTCAAAGTTAGCTCTCTATACCAGAAATCTCAGTTCTCAATAGCACAAATGCAAAATTTTACAAGTATTTTAAAAACAAAAGTTATTACGCTGGGTAATTCACCAAACGAGCAGGTATTTTAAAACTAACAGCTACAACAAATGCAGGTGTTCCGTAAGTAGTGGCTCAACCGTAGAGGGCAGATAGCTTGAAAGTGGGCATATCATAATTTAACTAACAAAAAATAACCGACTTCAAAATTACTCAAAAAGTACTTGTCAGATCTCGTTCAATGTAGGACCACATGACAAGCACCTGCTTTCGATTAAAAAAAGAATTATATATCAAAATCAGTTCACCCAGTCGAAAGTTCTGAGGTAACAAACAAATAAAAAATACAGTCGAATTGAGATCCTACTCCTTTTTTTGAAGTCTGTTAAAAAATTACCTTAGTAAAAGTGTCACCGTTTTCGAGATTTGGACTAAAACGTAGTGATTAAGTACTCTGTGATTTGGACCTTTCTATAAAATTTCGAAAATTCGGCGCACCTTTATTTTCTTACTGAGTCCACAAATGAGCAGATATTTTGTTTTTTTTTTATAATAATTAATTTTGCTTTATAATAATTATCAGTATTTAATTTTGTTGAAATTAATAAGGATCGCTGAGAAAATAGGGTCTTCTGTTCTGGTGACTTCACAATAATAAATATTCTAATTAGCTAAGTAATTAGTACACTAAACTAAATATAAAACAAGTAAATATAGATTATAAAATAGGTATATATAGCAAAAAATATAATTTGCATTATAACATTATCGCAAGGTAACATACATTTTGAGCCTTTAATTAAATACAATAGGTATGTTTTAAAACAAATATTTTTAAATGAATTTATTTAAATAATTGTTACTAATTGCAAAACTTTTAATAAAATATTTAAATAAAAGTATAAATATAATATGCTTAGACTTCTATTTACATTTGCAATAAAAAAAAATTAAGCCTCAACAGCAATTTTCTTAGTAGAAGATTTTGTTCTTTGTGGCTTTTCTGGCACATCATCAGCAGTAGGGCTGGACAGCTCGTCTGTGGGGACCTCAGGAAGTTCAACAGTTGTGTCGAGAATTGTTTCCAGCTCAGCTTCAATAGCCTCATCATCTTCTTCCGTTAACTGACCAGATATAAGTGCATCAATCTCCTTCTGCTTTTCAATACCATCTTTTGTCTCATCCAAAATCTTTTCTATCTCATCAATGCTCAATATATCATGGACCTTTTTCAAAGCTTCATTCCCGCTCTTCAAACCATCCAAAACCTAAAATCAAAGATTAAATAAATTGTATGCAATAAAGAGAACAATGACGAAGGACATACCTACATTAAATGAAAAATTATGATCAATGAAAGTAAGTTGACTCTGTGATGGTTAATCGAAAAGTAACGCCTGATATTATTAACTATACATTGGGTATCTTTAAATGGACAGTCCATTTAAGTAAGGAGTATGTTGCAAAAATTACATACCTGTATTTCAATTTGAGTAAATTCTAAATCATGTGTAAGTTGCTCTAACTTTTCCAATTGCGCATCAGTGTTCTGTAATAGTTGTTCTTGATATCTTTTCTTCTTCAATAACGATTTCGCTTTATCACGCTTATTTTCAGAAAGTAACTTTTTAGCCAACTGTCGATCTCTTTCTAAATTTAGTTCTATTTTCTTTTGATACTGTTTTAGTTTGTCTCTCTGTTGTTTTAGCTGTAAAACTGCCTTATCTTGTTCCGTAACTCTACTAACAGGCTTTTTGCTTTTACCAAATAATGCA
Organism: Thymelicus sylvestris; assembly: GCA_911387775.1. Taxonomy (NCBI): domain Eukaryota; kingdom Metazoa; phylum Arthropoda; class Insecta; order Lepidoptera; family Hesperiidae; genus Thymelicus; species Thymelicus sylvestris. The sequence continues at coordinate 12,178,974 of OU426895.1, forward strand.
CCCATTTTTTAATATGCACACAACGCCCTACTATAACTTTTATTTTTAGAAATTAGTTTAATACTTAAAAATAAAAATTTGAACAAAATTTAATATTTTCGACAAAACTGAATTATCATACTGATATTCGAATCCCATCCAATTTAAATTAATGTAAACTGTAAATAAATGAGAGTCAGCTGAGAACGAATCCTATGACATGTTATTGAATAATTAATTGACAATATTAACAGGCATGACATGACATCACTGACAAACAAATATAGATTATAGATATATACCATTGATTATAGAAAAATATTTTCTTTAATCAAAGTTATACTCTAGCCGGATCGACGACTTTATAGAGGTACCGGATGTTCAATTTCGATAAAACGTCATCGATGACGTCATAACCTGGAGTCCCAGGAGTGCAGGAACCATTCGAACCAATCACAGCCCGGATTGAGGTTGTCCTTCATAATAATTATAGGGTATCCACACTTACATACTTAGAAAGATTATGTCCTATTTTGATATGATTCTTCAAAATGCTTTCTGTAGTAATTTTTCTATAGGTAAAAATTATATTTTAATAATACGTTTTATTAAAAAAAAAAAACAAAATTATCCAATTTAAAATATTGCATTATGACATAGAATTAATATTACTAGCGTATAGAAGGGACACCGCGAACATCGGGTTCGGGGGTGTGCATTGCAGCCGGCCGGCTGCATTTCATTCTGTCACTCGGCTGTCACTCGGCTGCGCTCATGGCGGCCGCATGTCAAAATTGTTTATGAAAAAACTGAAAAAATGCCGTCGTGCGTAATAAGAATGTGTCACAATTGCACGACAAAAAACAAAAAAGATAATGTTATCACTTTATCGTCGGTAAGAAAACAAAATCTTAACTTAAATCAACTAAAACGAATTAAATTAAATTATTGAGCAATGTTCCCGCCATTTTGAATGAAAAAATCATAAGGAGCGTTTGAACTTGGCAAGCCACTAGCGTGTTAATGGACTAAATAAGCTTGCCGACGCGACGCTTGTGACCAATTTAAAGTGTTGGATTTTTTGACACGAATCAATGGTAATTACGTTTGAAATCGTTTAAACGCTTTTGCACGTTAAATAAAGTTGGAGTAAGAGCTTGTAAAGATTTGGAGTCGGTGACTGCTTGTCTTGGTTCGACAAGTGTCATATACAAAGTTACTCTATGGCAAGTGTGCAAACGTGGCTTCTAGTTTGAAAAGAGAACGGAGGGCAAGCCGGCGGTGGAACACACATTTTGTTTGAGATAGCGTCTCTATGTATTACCTCAATGGCTATGAATGCTTTATTTATTGAAACTGAATTTCCCCATAATTATTAATATTCCATACCGAAGATTAGACGCAACATACGCATGATAAGCTTGTAGAGCACTTATTTTGTTGCAAATTCGGAAAAAAAGACGGCATTTTTTCAGTTTTTTCATAAACAGTTTTGACATGCGGCCGCCATGAGCGCAGCCGAGTGACAGCCGAGTGACAGAATGAAATGCAGCCGGCCGGCTGCAATGCACACCCCCGAACCCGATGTTCGCGGTGTCCCTTCTATACGCTAGTAATATTAATTCTATGTTCATAGCACAAAAACGATGTATTCGAGCAATATGTAATTTAAAGACAGAGATGAGCTGCAAGCCGCTTTTTAAAGACCTTAAATTACTCACTCTGCCTAGCATGTACATATACGAAGTATCAGTATTTGTAAAACGGTACCCAAATTTGTTTGTTAAAAAGAAAGATGTAATGTTAGTGGAACATGCCGAGCAGTGGCGTAGCGTGGGCTTCCGCTGCCCGGGGCTGACCGAAAATTTGCCGCCCCCCCCCCCCCCCCAGTAAACTTTGCCACCCCCATATTATTTAAAATGTTTTTTTTTATTAAAAATGCACTTTTCTTGATTTTTTTTTTCATAGCACAATTTACATTTAAATTTAAATAAAATTAATATAAATGTATATTTTTTCTTTAAAAATCGAGGGGCTTGCCGCCCCCTCTTCATGTGCCGCCCGAGGTCAGGGCCCCGCCGGCCCCTCCCCCCCCACGCTACGCTACTGATGCCGAGTGCCGAGTATCCACTAATAGATTATATATTAAGAAACTGCCAGACAATTAGTTCATGGAGTACAGAGGGTAAGAAGAGCCATCTCATATGGGTGGAAAGTTGAAATAGTATCCAGTTGTATACTGATAATTGAGATTCCAATACCTACCACCATTCTGCGACAATAGCGCTGGCGTCGGAATAACTACGATATTAACATATTAACTACGATATTAACGTTGTATGCGGAGTTGGGGAGTGAAGTTTGCTGAGTTCAATAAAAATCCTAGGCTACCACAGCGCCACCCGTTATTTTCATGCACATAGATGGCTCTCCTTACCTCTATACTACATGAGTTAGTGCTTTTTCACACTGAACTCGCGGGCGCGGGTGCGGGCGCGGGCGCGGACGCGGTAAACGCTACATACACCGCGTGCGAGTTTTGATGTGAACACTTTCATAGTAGGTCATAATTATGTTTGATATTTCGCGACCGCGCCCGCGAGTTCAGTGTGAACAAGCACTTAGTCATGAACGTACCTTTGTCAGAAAAGTACTTTCCTTTAACTAAGGAACTGAAAGATGCTGTGCCTCAGTGCTGTGCAAATAATGCAATAATACTTTTAAGGGCTGCAATTATCAGAAAACTGAATAAGTGAAATAGTCTAAAAGACAAAAAACACTACTAAGATTATTCAACCTGTAAAGGTTACTCGTAGAAAAACTCCTAAAATAGTTCAATGAAATAAAAAGGTAACACTCATAAGTGCTCGGCAATGACTTCGAATTCACCGAATAATGTCTTAGCTTTCATCGATTAATAATTGGTATTTTTCATAAGCTAATAATTTATAGGAAATGGACTAAAGAAAGTATCGATACTTCTAGAAAGTATCGATACCTCGATAGTATTGGAACAACAGTATCGATACCAAAAGTACTTGGTATCGAAACAAAAGTATCGATACCTAGAAGTATCGATACTTTTTGCGGATCCCTATCTATGGTCTCTGTGGAAACTGTGTGGTCCACATTGCTGTGGACATAGACATAATATTACTAGACTAGGCAAGGTATCTGAGCATATGTAAGTGAAACCGTCACGCTGCGAAGAAAGGCAGGAGGTAAACCTATCCTTGTCTTACTTACGAGTTACGCGAGTCTCCTTGGTCTCTTTCTCTTTCTAATAGTGTGAGTGTGACGCAAAGAAGGCACGCTTGTCTAGTCTAGTAGTATTATGTCTATGGCTGTGGACTTTGCCAAACGTAGCAGTGTTGCCAATGTACGGCAATTACCGTGTTCTACGGCTTTCAGGCCAAAAAATCACCAAATGTACGGTCTACGGCTGGAACCCTATTACCGTAGCAAATTCTACGGCTTTTCGCAAATTCTACGGTCTTTTTTTATTTATTTTTTGCAAATATTTAACGAAAATGTTAAAACCTTTAAAACAGCGCCACTAGGCTAATGTTGATGTTAATTTAAGCGAATGAAAAGTTTTCCTTGTTTTGTGGACATCAAATTCATTGCCGATGACCTTTTTTTTAGTCCGAGCGCTGAACTGATGGTACATATTGGCATAATTGGATAGCTTATTATATTGGCAGCTACGGTATATATATACGGCCCACAGTTGATCTTTTCCCATATAAATAAGGGTTCCTTATCTAATGTACACGGCTTTCCAAAAATTTTTATTGGCAATACTGAAACGTAGTGATTTGATTAAGTACTCTGTGGACTGTGCCAGAAAGAGTGATTAAATTATGTACTCTGTCTGTGGCCAGAAGAAAAGAAAAAAGGGTTTTAATTTTTACGTTTTTACGACTTATTCATTGTAAAATGAATATATTTGTTTAAAGTAATAAGTAATTAGCGCTTTTGACGATCTAGATAGGACTCGATATATTCGTGGTGAAGTCTTACGTATTATATGTATTTTAGTAGAGTTTCTTGTAAATTCAGTTGGTGTGGTGGTGTTACTGTCCGTGGTACACCATGGCGGTGCTTGCAGCTGCCCAATTGTTGGACGAGTTGATGGGAAGACATAGAAATACAAACCCAAATGAGAAAATAAAGAATCCCAATTGGGAAGATCCTGAGGTAAGATTGAAGTGAAAATGCGTAAGACAAGTTTATAACCTTATCCACTTGGCTATGGCCAACTCAGTGAAATGATTCAGGAATTGTACAGTTTTTTTTCTGGATTTCGTTGATAGTAAAGAGTAAAAGAAAACTAATTTCTATTAACATACCTACCACAAAGAAATAGCTTACATAAGAAAGGCCATCCTGCATACAAGTGGATATTTTTCAGTTACAAAGACAATCTTCCTGAAAAGAACTCCACAACTGTGTCGACCCTGTAACTTATTGGTAGCGATCTTGCCTGCCGAGACGGGTTTGATTCCCGGCCGGGGCAGATATTTATATGACAGATAAATATTTGTACTCAGGTCATGGGTGTTATTGTGATGTGTTATATGTGTCGTCCATGCCACCCGCGACAGGTAAAAACCTACTGCAGGGGTATGAGTGTGTAAGCATTTATTTATTATTATTTTAACTGTCTTCTAAAAAATATGTTTTTCTTGTTACAACAGTATTGCAAATACTACATGGTGAAGTTCTGCCCTCACGATTTATTTGTCAATACGAGGGCTGATCTGGGAGTGTGCCCCAATGTTCATGATGATGAGGTCAAGGCCTTGTTTGAGAAAGCTGACATGTCTTACAAAAAGTCACAATATGTTGAAGAGTTTCTTCGGTTTTGCCGCCACATGATAAATGATGTAGAAAGTAAGTACTCTACTTTATCAAATCTGTTTTATTTCTTACTCTTCTAATATCATTCTAGAATTGTAATACAGGTTTTATTTAATTAGTAATCTATTTTATTTAATTAGCAATCTATTAGATCTTCCTTTTGTATGAGAAAAAACTTTGTTTCTAGGGAAAATTCAAAAAGGCAAACAAAGATTGGAACTGATGAATTCCAAGCCTGAAGGTCCTCCCATGACTCAGGCACAAACTGAAAAAAATCAGGAACAGGTAATCAATGGTTGAATATTTTATATAAAAACTAGCTGCCCGGACAGACTTCGTTCTGTCAAAAGTTATTTATATCTGAACAATAAACGACGATTACTTACAAAAATAAGTTAATATTTAATATTTCTTAAGTGCAGCACAGACAACACTCTTTTTGTGCGATCGAGCCTGCGGTCGCACAAATGTCTACGTGGCGCGCAAACAGTCTGTCTCGGTTCCAAACTTAAGTTAAAAGATTTAGGAGATATCAGACAGTGTCTAGGCATGAGGGTTAGGAAACAAAATAATGCTTTATTTGTAGATCAAGAACAATTTGTTGAACAGTTATTAAAGAAATTTAACAATTTAATTTAATTTAATTTTTATAAATTTAAGTTAATAAGTCTTTGATAGGATTGGTGAATAAGGAACAATCCAACAATTATCAATTTCGATCTTTAGTTGATTTACTTTTACAACTGTTGATCTTCTTATATCTGCAGTTGATCGACGACGATATAGCGGTTAGCCATTGTTCCCGGTACCTAAATGTTTCTGCTACTAATTCCCGTGGATACCATTTCGAATATTTACCATCTACCATACATGCTGAAACAAATTTTTAGCCATTGTTCCCGGTACCTAATTGTTTCTGCTACTAATTCCCGTGGATACCATTTCGAATATTTACCATCTACCATACATGCTGAAACAAATTTTTAGCCATTGTTCCCGGTACCTAATTGTTTCTGCTACTAATTCCTGTGGATACCATTTCGAATATTTACCATCTACCATACATGCTGAAACAAATTTTTAGCCATTGTTCCCGGTACCTAATTGTTTCTGCTACTAATTCCCGTGGATACCATTTCGAATATTTACCATCTACCATACATGCTGAAACACATTTTTAGCCATTGTTCCCGGTACCTAATTGTTTCTGCTACTAATTCCCGTGGATACCATTTCGAATATTTACCATCTACCATACATGCTGAAACAAATTTTTAGCCATTGTTCCCGGTACCTAATTGTTTCTACTACTAATTCCCGTGGATACCATTTTGAATATTTACCATCTACCATACATGCTGAAACAAATTTTTAGCCATTGTTCCCGGTACCTAATTGTTTCTGCTACTAATTCCCGTGGATACCATTTCGAATATTTACCATCTACCATACATGCTGAAACAAATTTTTTGCCATTGTTCCCGGTACCTAATTGTTTCTGCTACTAATTCCCGTGGATACCATTTCGAATATTTACCATCTACCATACATGCTGAAACAAATTTTTATGTGAAAAGAAAAGTATTGTTTTAGTATTGTCCGCGCATTTTTTTTTTTATTTATTTACTTTTTTTTTTTTTTTTAATATTATAAAAACCTTCTGTGGACTCCAAGGAACATACAAAAAAAAATTCAGCCCAATCGGTGGAGCCGTTCTCGAGTTTAGCGCTTAGCAACATCCATTTTTATATACAGTAGAACCTCGTTAAGTCGAACCTCGATAAGTTGAAAACCTCCAAATCTCGAAAAAATGTTTTGTTCCCTTCCCTTCAAACACCAAAACCTCCACTACTCGAAATCTCAACCCTCCGTTAGTCGAAATAATCAGTGAGTCCCTCCAAGCCATTTTGGTACATATTTTACCTCCATAACTCGAAAAATTAAATTTTACCTCTGTATCTCGAACATAGCAATGTTTTATTTTACAACCTTTAAAACTCGATTATTTGGGAGTTATTACCTCTATAGTTCGAAGAAAAATAAGTTACCGACTTTAAGAATTCGCCGACAGCGTAAGTACACCATTGTTTGTTAGAAAGCAATTTAGGAGTATACAATGAATAGAATTACCACGAACTTATAACTCACGTTAACACGTGTTTGCTTGCTTGGTGTCAGATGTTTAATTGTATAATTTTTTATTTCATTTGAACTTTAGCGAAGCAAGTCGTTTGTCGATTTGTAATAAATAAAAATATGTGTGTCAACTCTCCAACTTGAATTTTTATTTATTTTACCTCTCTAACTCAAAATGTATAAGAATGAATCTCAATTCTCAACCTCTGTATGTCGAATCAAAATCCGCTTAAGTCGAAATTCTCTATAATTCGAAAACTCTATAACTCGAATTTTTTGGCGTCTCCCTTGATTTTCGACTTATAGAGGTTCTACTGTATATAGATAGAAAGTATACTATAGTAATAAATTATACGTGTCTGCTGATGGTATTAGTAATAACTAATTTGTAATAAATAAAAAATATTATTTATTTTTTATTTTTATTTAATGAGATAACAATTCATTAAACAAGTACACCACAATCATAGCCAATACAGTGTTACTTAACAACAACATATAGGTCGACAAAATGTTCAGAAACAGCTGTAGTAGACATACATGATATAACTCTCCAAAGGATTACTTTATAAAATACATAATAGGGATGTTGACACTATCAGTAAATTAAAATAAATTTATGTTTAAAGTATCAAGGAAAACATTTAAACACCTAAAATATTATTCTTTTGTCGAAATCAATCAATATAAATTAAATATAATTATTTTATAATGTTATTTTAAAATGTTAAAAATATAAATTAAATATAATTATTTTAAAATGTTAAAAATAGTACTCACTGTCACGTGACCTCTAACGCCGTTTGGAGCTTATGACGTCATTGTTCCTGTTTTATATGAAAGTGCAACTAACTTCAGTCGACAGATAGTATTGAATATTGGCTAGTGACGTCACGTGTCGTTTTTGGCGGGAAATTTGAAAATGATTCTTATTTATCAATTTTTGTTTTTAAATTGAAGATTATTATTTTTATAATATTTTTTTCGTGAATCTTAAGGTTCTATCTATAAAATGAAATTGAATCCTAAAATTAGTCAACATCCCTATTAGCAACTAATAACACTGAAATAAAAGAGAGTATACAACATTACACCAAGAATGATCAGTTACTATTACAATATTTTACTAAAAAGTTTACATCAAGAGCACCATAATTTTAGTACTATTTTAACTAGTATTAGAGGTTATAGAAAAATGAGTATACAGAATGTTATGTTTGTAGTGTATAGTTGAACTCTGATACCCAAGCTAAGATTTAACTTGTGTTATGGATACCAGGGATTTAATAAATTTTACTAACAAAAAATAACCGACTTAAAAGTTATTCAAAAACTACTTGTCAGATCTCGTTCAAAGGAGAACCCCATCTTCCATAGAGACACCGGCCCAGATTAGACAAGAATGAAAATTGGTGGTCAATTAGATCATTGTAAAAGCTTTAATTTCTCCAATTTTCACGTCTGCTAGCAATGGCCAACTAATGAAATCCTAGAATTTCCACCTAAATATGGTTATGTCACACTCATGTCACTCACAGCAATATATTATGCCTGTTACTAGGGACTTACTACCTCAAACCAAAGACCTACTCTAATATTGACAGTATTAGGAATAATTATGATCATAAGACGCAGTAAAAATTAAAGTTACATATAAACACTAACAAAATACAGCTACTTAAACAGTAGGTAATGGTTGAAACCAAGTAGGTGGGTGAATATTATTATTAATAAAAGCTATTTCATGTTTTAAAGGGATTTTATTAGTTATCATCACATCATAATATTATATTAATATTTCGTCTAGAAATTGTGCAGTAGGTATACGTATTGTATGGGTACTGCAACGTCTGCATCCTACTGTTCTTCTAGAGGTGTATAGGGTACGTCATCCAGTGTTCAGAAAAAGGTCAGTCACAAAACAGGCGATCTCGGAGTTCAATATTCATGCAATATTTGTTTAAAAAACAAATCCAGAAGTTATAGCGAAAACACATTCACCAAAACACTAGTACGAAAGCGAATGCAATAGAAAATTAAAATAACTGTGTGCGTTTCGATATGTTTCAATAGTAAATAGGACTGCAAATACGATGAAAATATTAATTTAATAGTAAAAATACACAAAAGATGCAAGATTATTGACAATGGTGTTATAAGTTATTTATAATTGCTATGGTAACCAAAATGACATTAGATAGGTTAGATTACAACAGAGATCTTTGTTGTCAATCGATTCAAATGTCTCGAAATCGATGTCAAAATACTAGAAATGTCTTTTAATTAGCGTAACGATTTAATGGTAATTATAAATATATTACATAGTTTAGTTATATAATGAATAAGAAAACATGTAAAAAAGGAAAAAAGGAATTAATCTTGTACTTACAATTAATAATAAATAATTCATAAAATATATTATTAAGTTCCCTAATCGATATATGTAATCGATTTAATCGATTATAAAATCGTTTGTAATGAGGTAAATACTATGAAAACTTTTTTGTATTATTTTGTTCATTTAGCAAATGCAGATGAGGCTCAGATTTAAATGTGTTTATCTAGTAAATAAGACGAATTTTTTGGTATATAGTTTACTCTTGTCTTGTCTTATGCCTACCACAGAACACATATAATTCGTGGCCGGAAATCGGGGTTCTCCTTTTTGTGGGATCACATGACAAGCACCTGCTTTCGATTAAAAAAAGAATCATCAAAATCGGTTTGCCCAGTCCCATAGTTCTGAGGTAACAAACATAAAAAAAAAACAGTTGAAGTGAGAACCTCCTCCTTTTTTGAAGTCGGTTAAAAATACACAAAATTATTATTATTAACAGTACAAGTACTTATACTTCATTACAACAATACCCTGACAAGAGCCTAGAATAATCATGCACTCTACATTTATTATTGTTACTTTAATTGCATATGTAATCATACTGTATCTTGTCTTCAGGTGAAATTATTATCTGAGAAAATAGCAGCTCTGGTGCAGGAGGCAGAAGAGGCAGGCACTTGTGGCAATGTGGAACAAGCTCAGGGACTTATGAAACTCTGTGATAGACTAAAAGAGGAGAAGGAGCAACTCCTCAAACAACAGGAAAATAGGTATGAAAAATTGGGCTTCAGTGCTTTTATTTTTAGTATTTAATTGTATGTTGTTAATTTTATTGTGTTTATTATTACAGTCATTGGTCAATGACCGCAGAGCTAGCGGCTGCCCAAGAGAAACAGATGGAAGTGTGCCCAGTTTGCGGAGCATTTTTGATTGTTGGAGATGCACAGCAGAGAATTGACGACCATTTATCTGGAAAACAACATGTGGGGTGAGTATGACTTTTGGGTCTGTAGTTACAAGATAATAAGTCGTGACTCTTAGAATTATTGAATTTTAGTTAAAATCAATGTTAATAATAAAATTGTAATAAAATAAAGTAACTTTTTACATTTGTTCTCGAGCTATCTATGGACTGTTATTTTTTTTAAAAAGATCTTAATATGTTTGTGTCTGAGAGAAAGCATTTATAGAGATGCTTCTTTTTGTTTTATGAACTATGACCACTTTTTATTTTACTGCTTTTCTTTTAACTATCGGATGTCACTATTGTTTAACAATCAATCTAAATTACACTTGCCATAAAATACATTTTCAGCTACTTCAAGCTCCGCCAAGCGTACGAGGAGATGATCGAAGCTAGAGAGAAGGAGCAACAGGAGAAGGAGCGCCGCCGGCGCGAGGAGCGCGACCGGGAGCGCACGCAGCGCGGCGGCGGGCTCGGCTCGGACCGCCGCGACCGGGAGCGGATGGAGCGCGACCGGGAGCGGGAGAGGGGAGATAAAGGTGATAAGGATAAGGATAAGGAGCGCGACCGGGAGAGGCATCGGTGAGTGTTGGACAGGGGTATTTATTTATTGTATTTATTTAACCAACTATTTATTTTTATTTTGTGCAGGTTAGTAATTTATTATTATAATAATAAAATATTGAATGGAACTCGTACAACGTCTCGTTGTTTGTCGGAACATTAGGCTATCGAAGCTTGTTATTGATTTTTATTTAAAGAATCTATAATTTTGAGTATTATGAAATCAATTTATTATAGCGCCAGTCGTGACAAAGACAAGAATGATAAGAATCACCGTCACGAAGACCGTGACAAGGAGCGTGACAAGGAACGTGACAAAGATCGTGACAAGGAACGCGACTCGGAGCGGGAGAAAGAGAGGGACAAGGGCCGGGAGAAGGAGAGGGAGCGGGACCGCGACAAGGAGCGCGACCGCGACCGTGACAAGGAGCGGGAACGCGACCGCGACAGGCGACATCGGAAGGATAGAAGTGAGTACAGTCGCTGTACTTTACGTTTTGTATGTGATACAAATTGGCCGAATCCACAGTTTGGCACCAATGTTGGTACTAATATTAGTCCCAAGTCCCAACCGATAATTCAAATTTAAAAAGTATTTGCCTACTCATGTCATGTGGGTATTTTATATCAATTAACTTATTAATTATAATTTTATTATTAATGATTTCAGGATCTCCACACGAGCGGTCCCGACGGCGTTCCCGCGACCGCCACTAGCAAACACTGAGGTATCACAAAAGCACCTACAACCGGTAAGTATTCTACGTCTGAACCATTCCATGTTCACTCAATGCCAACACCCAACCTACACCACACATGTGAGACCATAGTCAACACTAGATTGCGGCTTCCTCCCAAAACCCGCCCAAATACACTGAACCCAACCCCATTTTGTAATATACATTGACCAGTAATAAAGTGAACACTGTTGTTTTACAGCTTTATGTTACATACCAAAATAAAACTTCGCTATATGGCAAACATATGGGGAGTAATGTTGACCCAGTTGAACTCTCGATTCGGTAGTTGTCGTCACACCGACGGACTTGGCAGGTATTTGATTGGTATTTTGAATAGCTGCTGGGAGCAGGCAGTTGGAAGGGTTATTGGTCGAACGTAACTTCTTTCGCGGCCAGTGTTTGTTCAAATATTGGCTTGTTGGAGAGGGAGATTGACCAATAACCGCTTTTCAGATGAGCGAGCCGCGGCGTCGTTGTATTGAGGTATTTTACATGTTATGTTTCGGTGTCACATATTGACAACATTTCAAAATTTCTTAACTACAAATGTAAAGTTATTATCATGGGTGACAACGCGTTTTTGAATTAAATTCGAAATACAATTTAAAATGGAAAATGTATGGTGATGTCATTAATATGGTCGATTGAAATAGATATCATTGTCTAAGCGCAATAAAGCTCATTCATAATATCATTATAATTACATGCAATGTCTCGCCGATCGCCATCCAGTTTCAGTCGATTCAATAGGGATGTTGACTAATTTTAGGATTCAATTTGATTTTATAGATTGAACCATAAGATTCACGAAAAAAATATTATAAAAATAATAATCTTCAATTTAAAAACAAAAATTGATAAATAAAAATCGTTTTCAAATTTCCCACAAAAAACGTCACGTGACGTCACTGGCCGATATTCAATACTATCTGTCGACTGAAGTTAGTTGCACTTGCATATAAAATATGAACACTGACGTCATAAGCTCAAAACGGCGTTTGAGGTCACGTGACAGTATGTACTATTTTTAACATTTTAAATAATTATATTTAATTTAATCTGATTGATTTCGACAAAAGAATAATCATAATAATCATAATCATTCTTTATTTGTGATCATAGGTATTACAGGTCTTAAAATATAATACGTTAAAAGTACTCTATGTTCGGCCCTTTCAGGCATACAAATATTATTAAAAATAAAATAAAATAATGAACAGTTAAAAAATTAAATTAAATTGTCAGCTAGAAATTCATGAACTGAATAATAACATTTATCAATTAAAAGCTTTTTCAATTCTATTTTAAATTTATCAATGTTATTTATATCTCGAAGCGATGCAGGGATTTTATTATAACTTTTTGGTGCCATACCAAATACACTCTTACTAAGTAAAGCGGTTTTTGACGTAATTGCTGATAGCTTCATTTTATGTCTATTACTTTTTAAATAATTATTGAATATGTCGGGGTTTGTTAATATTTAAGGTGTTTAAAAGTTTTCCTTGATACTTTAAACATAAATTTATTTTAATTTACTGATAATGTCAACATCCCTATTATGACTAAAATGTGATGAAAAACGACACTCATCAGTGTTTTTCGTTGATAAATGATAGCTTAGTATATCGGATTCAGCCGTAAGTATGACGTCATTAGGCGCTTGATAGTATGCCTAATATGATGATAATAGTATGATAATAAAAACATGAAATGTTGTCAAATGTTCGGTCGCACAACAGGCGCTCGCGCGGATCGCGTCGTGATGCCAGGTATTTGTTAGGCATATGTGATTCGGTCTCGGGGGAGTAGGGGTCAGATTGAACCACTGTCAAATAATTGAGAATTACATTAAACGCCGGCGTTATAATATGAGATATCAATAACATTTAATTATTTCATTTAATATTTGATTTTGCCTAAATAAGCTGCTTTGATAATATTATACACGATGCGATGTCGGAGTCGTGCAAGGAGTGCCATATATTCCTTGTCACAAACGGACGCTGTTTCATCTTCCGTGTGTTTCCAGGTACCCTCATATGGCAACACGTTGTTTTTACCACAGACGATAAATAAAAAAATGAAAATAATACAGCACAGTGTAAAATATTTATATTGGAAAAATAAACAGAAAAAACTACTTGATGCCATAAATGCAAATTTTATCCAAAACCTGTTCATTGGAATCCATTGTATCCATTGGAATGGAACTGAAACTGATAGAAATTTAAAATTCAAAAATACTTAAATTGTTTTTAAAATATATTTTGATTATCCAGAAACTCGTCAATCATTTCAGTTGATTCCATGTAATTCTCTTGACACTTGGTGTTAGCATCTGGATGGGCTTTTCAGTTGGCAACCAATAGACGGAAGTTGGGACCAGTCGCAGCCGAGCCACAGAAAATGAGGTACTTTTGAATTAAGGCACCCTTGGAGAGGAAGAGGCGCGTGACTTGTCTACAAGAAAATCATCACACCTTCGGTTTTGAGGTGACTTAGGATAGAAGCACATAAGATTATAATTACTATTTAATTCTCAAAAACAGTCTATGCATGTTAGTATGTCCGCATACTGATATTTGTTATTGATTTGGTTTAGATTAAACGGTCTTGTAATGTGTAGCTACCTCTGAAAATGTTTTATCCCTAGGGAGGTTATTACTTAGTAAACCAGATACCACGGGAGTGATTCAGGTATTTATCACTTTTTTATTCCATTGTAATGATGTTATTGTGATTTATTTTGCAGTATAATTTTAACGTGTGAACCGATAGGGATTTTAATTTAATAATAAAGTTAATATTACAATGGGTGTTTTTGTTTTGTTTTATCCTTTTACTTTTTAAATTGTGAGTGTATTATTTTAAATTAATAATACTCTCGTAAATGGCTCCTTATAATAAGAACTGTTTGTCAAGTATTGGGAAAAGAAAATATTGGAATCTGATATAACAATCACAGTGAAGGTTAGGTACTCTTTGGACTGGCAGCAATAATATTCAGGAGTTTGTGGACAATACAATACGCAGGGCAAAGCAGTAAAAATATTATGAGTATTCTGATGAAAGTGATAAGTGAATGAATGGCTTGAATTGAAGATATATAAATTTTGAGTGCCTGTGTGAGCACAGAAGATAGCATTTCAGATAGCTTTCAATAGCATTTAAAATAATCCTAATTCTGATGAAGCCAGCATTGTAGTGTAATATTGATCTTTACAAAGATATCTCCAAAATTCGTGCACTCTATTATAAAAACATTAAACATATTACCGACAAGGCATAGTAAGGTTCATTAGGTCATGGAATGTTGAGAAACGTAGTGCTATAAGTACTCCGTGATGTTGAGTTTTTGTTAAAAGTGCTTAAAAGCGTGCAATTTTATCAAAGCCTATTCTATAGCGGTGTTACCGGTACCAATTGAAATTACCGGTTACGATGTGAATACTAATATCTATGGTACCGGTTTGTATGGGGAATACCGGTATCCGTAACCTACTTGAAAACATCTTGTTGAGCCTGATTATAAAAGTATAATTTCAATAATACAACGATTTATTATTTAATTATCTGCTGCTATAAAATATAAATAAATTAATAATAATTATTGAGTGATAATAAAATTTCTAGATAAATAACGTTCTTTGCAAATGTGTATTCTTGACATTGACACTTGACAGTGACAGACTAGATTGTGATTTGTGAAAAAGCTGGGGAAGCAGGGGAAGTCAAAAAGTTTAAATTATTTTTTGTCTGAAAATCACAGCAGACGATAATAAATTAAATTACTATATTATCCTAAAATACGAAATGATGACCAATTCATTGCTGTGCATTTCTTGTTTATAAATTTTCTGTGAATATGATCGAAAGGTATATTAGAATATTTTCATAACTTGTTTGAGACGATAAATAAAAATGTCCCAAGAGGAGAAGAGGTACTTGGCTATTTTTAAAATATCATGTCGTTTTGTCAGGAAACATTGGCCTTTCTTACCCTAAATACAATCTTGAATATACATAATTACCTAATTTTTTGGTACAATTATTTCACGTATTAAACTTTTGTATTTCAGTGTAGAAAATGAAGCGTCTTCTTCAGTAGCTCAGCAAGCAGCTAAAACAAAGTTGCGGGAATCTTTTCTAATGGCGATAAATAAGTTGAATGGTAGGTTTTACTTATACTACTATCATTACTTTATGGTATGAAAATCATAAAAACTGGAGAAATATAGAGATAAACTAAAATAGAGTAAAAACTTAGTATGCTGTTCCTTTTTCCATGGAAGAGTTCGGAGCTTGTATTTACAAGTTTATCTACCCAAAAGATTCTACAGCACAATGCTATACAAGTGTTGGGATTAAGGGGCAAATCTAAGGGGATGACCCCTCTGACATTACGTGATATGCCCATGCATACCATCCAACATACTATTAGGACTTACTTATGTCACAAGTATCTAAAAATATTAAGTGAATACTTTTAAAATTTAATAAGACTTATGTTTATTTCTAACAGGACAATCCTGTAAGATCCTGACATATGAGAAGACAATGCTACAAGCAACCTTCGCTGCATGGCATCCTGACAGCCAAGATGTGCTAGTTCGGGACCTGCAGACACCAGCAAATATCTCCATAAATTCTGCTCTCCTTAGATCTTCAGATATATTATCCATACAGTTTGATAAGCATGGTATGAATATTTTAAGGAACTGATTTAACTTTTATAAGGTATTCTATTTTGTAATAGTAAATTAAATATAAATATGATATAATATCAATATGTTTTCATTCCTATTTTTATTGCTGCTTTAGTCAAAGATATGGTATATAAAAATATATGACTGCATCTGTTATTTCATGATGACAAAGATAACAAGTTAGATAATAATGTAGATTGATAAATTGCAAGGGGGTTGTCTAGCTAAATCAGGGGCCAATAGTATTAATTTTTTTTTTATGGAAATAGCCGGCAAACGAGCTGACGATCCACCTGATGGTAAGTGGCTATCGTCGCCCATGGACATCAGCAACACCAAAGGCATCACCGATGCGTTGCCGGGCAAGAAAGAGAGAACAAAAAGAAAGAAAGAACTGGCTCTCAAGCCCCCAGCCGTAACACGACGAGTCGTTTGGCGGCTGACTCATGCTCAAGGGTGGTAGCTATCCAGGCGGACCCCATGGAGAAATAATAATAGTAATAATGGTATTAATTAATAATTAAAATCAATATTACTAATATAATCCCTCGAGGGGCCCTACCACCAGCGGGCCGGATTTAGTCGCCTTTTACGACACCCATCCGGCGTGGGATTGGGGTTAGTATTCTAAGCCGCCTCAATACGGCTGAAACTTACTTTATGTTCAGAACATTTTCTATAAAAATGATTCCACAATTCCTGTATTCCAAACAGTCCTGTATTATATTATAGGTTAATAATTACATAATTTCTGCCGACAACAGCGACTGCATAATACAAAGACAAGTAGGCTGTCTGGAGGTATTATTTAAAAAATATTGACAAATACACTTGAAAAGAAAAGTTCATCTATCTATCTCCATTAGATAGAGATAGTGATAAGCTATGTCTTCACCAGAAAGTGTTCAGAATCATCTTCCTTTTTAACCGACTTCAAAATACGAGGAGGTATTCAATTCAACTGTATTTTTTTTTGTTACCTCAGAACTTTCGGCCGGGCGTACCGATTGTGATGATTCATTTTTATTCGAAAGCTGGTGCTTGTCATGTGGTCCCCCTTAAATTTGAGCTAGATCTGACGAGTAGTTTTTGAGTTATCACTAATTTTGAAGTCAATTATTTTTTAACCGACTTCAAAAAAGGAGGAGGTTCTCAATTCGACTGTATTTTTTTTTTTTTTTTATGTTTGTTACCTCAGAACTTTGGACTGGGCGAACCGATTTTCATGATTATTTTTTTAATCGAAAGCTGGTGGTTGTCATGTGGTCCCACATAAATTTTATTGAGATCTGACAATGGCATCCATGAGAAAACCACATAAGTCGTAAATTTGTGTTAAGATGTGCGCGACAAATTGACGAATAACTCAATATCACGCCAACCGATTTCGATGATTCTTTTTTTAATCGAAAGCAGGCGCTTGTTATGTGGTCTCACATAAATTTGAATGAGATCTGACAACTACGTAGTTTTTGAGACTTTGAAGTCGGTTATTTTTTGTTACTAAAATTTAGATTATTGTCAAAAATTATTTATCAACCGCATGATTGAACAACCATAGCGCATGCTGTGATCCAAGCCCTAAAACGAGTTTGACATCATGTCACCTCCTTGTCGGATCCATCGCCGAAGTTATGGAGCAACAGACTCAAATATTATAATACAAGAATTTGTTCCTGTCAGTGCCGGTTTTAGCACTACCAGCGCCGTGGGCGAGATTTGTACGGCGCCCCCAGTGCCGGCGTTAGAGCCACTGACACCCTAGGCAAGAATATTCTTGCGCCAATCTAAGAAAATAAAAATCGAGCTTTTTTTGTTGGAATTTTTTTTTGCTGAACCAATAGGAACGTTTATTAAGAATTTTTTTTTTTTGCTTTTCACCCCAAATATGGCGCCCCTCCAAAGGCGCCCTAGGCCGTCTCCCCACCGCGCCCCCCCTAACGCCGGCTGTCGTTCTTGTCGATCTTGATGAATAGGTAGGTAGGTAGTTAAGGTAAATATTAATTTTTTGCATTACCTAAATCACTGATACAATCATAAAATAAATCTAAGTTCGACATTATGCCTCAGATTAATTATGCATTATCCACACATGCGTTTTCCCGCGATTGGTTCGTATTCCCGGCAGAGGGCGCGCGATCGTTCATTCTAATTGGTTTTTTCCAGCTCAATCAATCGTCTGAGAATGGGGACGAAACCCATTTCGATCCCAATCAATAGGTGGTAGGAGCTAGGTAGGTAAAGGTTTTATTTCGCGTTTTTCGGTGAGGTGTATAAGTGTAATAAAGATTTATAAAAATACATATATAAAATGTGAACCCGGAACTACCGTGTTTTTCACTGCTTACATAAAAGTAAAACGCAACTCGCCTACTAAGTATATTATCAATAAACTTATTATAAAAAAAGGGTGCGTGTACTTTTGTACGCGCGTGGAAAGTTATACTTCTTTGGCATATTTAAATAAATATGTAACCTACCTGATGCGGGGCCTTTAATCTGCCTTAAAGTTCTTGCCTTCTCTAGACCGGCACGGGAAAAAACCCGTTACGTATGCATTGGGCTTAACTCAGGGGCGTAGCTACCGCCGTATCAGCCGTATCAATTATACGGGGCCCCGGGGCTGAGGGGGCCCCCAAAGCGCCTTAGAAAAAATTCGTAAAATGATCCGGAAATCAATTATGATTCGAAAAATGTTCCAAAAAACATCGATACTTCATCGAAAAGTGAAATCAACAATAAAATTACTTTCTGGACCATCTTTCATCGTATTAATACTTTAATTACTTTAGCTTCATGCAATTTATCTTTAAGAGGTCATGATTCTAAATGTGAAAACACGACGAATTGAAGACAAACAGGCATTACAGATAATAAAAAAACGTCTAATCAGTTATTTAAATGCCCTAATCAAAATTTAAACAAAATATTTAATGTACAAAAAAAATACGTTCTACACGACTCATGATTCTCTTCGGCACTGAGTGCTGCGCGGCTATGCCGGCGGCAACCCCATGACACTGCGCTCCGGGAATACTTCAAGAGGAAGCTCATTCTACAGTTGGCACGTGCGTGGTAAAAATGATCGGGAGAATCGGACCGTAGAAGTTCTCCACGAGTCTCATCGAGGTGGATGAAACTACAATTCGACCATGAGCTTTGTAAAGCATGAGCAGGTGCCTCCCTCGCAGTGAAGTACTCCTTAGCCCGGTTTAGAACTTCAAGCTTTTTGGAAGCCAACTTAGCCTTGGCTTCCAAATGACGCTGATACATACATCACTCGAGATGTCAACTCCCAGAATCTTACTCTTACAACACTTTTAGTGACGGTGAGCGCGGTACCCTGGAATAGAGGCACTATGAAAAATGGGGTTTTCTTGTTGTAAACGCGCCAATTTGTGTCTTCGTGAGGTTGAACTAAATTAAGTCAACCCTATTCCGAGACTTGCTCAAAAAAGTTCTCGACTTCAGAGTTCAGACACAAGTTTAACACCCGTATTAAAGAATAATACTTGTCTAAGTAAAGAAGCAATGCTATGCGAAGTAAGGCATTTCTCAGTGCGTTGGTCATGGCAAGCCTTCAGTTTCACAGTCGACCCTTTAAGTATCACTTGGCTGTGTGGACGCACAGAGCTGTATACAGCCCTCTTATTGGTCAATTTGATGCGGCAAACTTCACTCTAGTCATTTGAAACAGGCAAAAGACAAAGATAACAATACAAATAATCGATCTATTTCTTTCTATTTTGATAGAAATCAAACCAACACTATGCGTTCGGTAAAGTAGCTCGGCAGCTACTTTATCGATTTTGACAAACGCACAGCGAAGGACTTCAATCAAGTATTGTTTACGAAATGGTTTTAATGCTACTATGCAAGCACTGTGAGACCTCATAGTATTATTCTTGAATACGGGGGTAAGCCTGCTATCCGCCACTTGAAAGTTTTGCAACTGAGAGGAATATTAAGGGGGGCTGTGTAGCTGGCATCCCCTGTGCTGTCATCTGCATAGCAACAGTTGCCACTCATGCCATGTCAATGATATGCAGAATGAACAGCGTAGGAGATACCACAGATCCTTGGGGAACACCAGCATTTTATAGGTTTCATATCTGAACAACAACCATCTATGTATTAGGTACATCCTTGATATGTCGCTCAGATAGAAAGCTGGCTACCCAATTGCATAACCTCTCACAGCGACCGTAAGATGTTAACTTCGTGAGACCCCCCTATGCCAGTCCCGGTCACAGGCCTTAGCAAAATCTAGGCTGACTGCCAGTGCTTCCCCATTGCGATCAAGAGCCTGACGGTGTCTACAGGTGCTTAAGATAAATTTAATGACCACTAACTGAACGACCGTCGCAAAAACCAAATTGTTGATCACAGATCAGCTGATGATCTTCCAGATATCCCAGGAGCTGTATGTTAATCCCGCGCTCCATTACCGTTGCAAGCATCCCTGCTTGCAACGGTCTATAGGCTTATCGCTACAGGCCTGCAGTTAGCCGGGTCACTGAGATCGCCCATTATGGGGATGGGATGAAAAAGGGTAACTTTCCAAGAAGACGTATCATATGGCATAAGATAGCGAGAATAAGCATGTTAAGATAGAGAATCAACCAGCTCAAGATCTACGATTTTATTGAACCGGGACAGAAACTTGATAGCGATAAAGATAAGATAAAAAAAAACTCACAAATAAATAATAGTTGGCATTTTTCGTGAATGGTACAAGAAGAACTCTTTTTTAACAAATTTATTTGTTCTCCCAACCAGCCTTCCGTATGTTAGGCGCTTTGTGCAACAAGTTTTTTTTTTAAATCATACTATATTATGATTTTGGCGCCCCCTGAATTGCCAGCCCTGGCGGGTGCCCCGGTTTTCCCTTAGATCCGGGGCTGGAATCAACTCGGGACCACACATCTTTAACACCACTGCGTGAATACCGTCTGGTCCTCTCAACTTCTTGGTATCAAGGGGTTATAAAGAGCTCTCTGACAGACTTTTGGGAAAAAGTATATGATATCATTCAACGAGCTCTCACAGGTTTTTATGCGGAGGCGATCCCTCTATCATCAAGAGTTGAGTTGGCGGCAAAACGCATGCCAAAAATTCGGCTTTCCCCTTTTCCATATGGACTACGGAGTCGTCCGATTTAATTTAATCGACCACAACTTTTTTACCATACGTTTCACAAATTTTTTATCTTCGCCACGATGTTTTCACAATTTTTTCCTAAATTTCTCCTTGATTTTGAAAAAATCTGAATAACTTTTAAAAAAGAGCCCTCACTCCACATGCACACGAGTCGAGAGGGGGCCCCCGGCAAAATTTTGATACGGGGCCCCGGGAGGGCTAGCTACGCCACTGGCTTAACTCAATCGATCATCCACCACGATTGACATAAACATAAGCCATTGCATTAGGGGCAAAGGTCATTGAGAAAACTTCGATTAAGGAGACTTATAACATAAAGATGTCAATGTCTCACCCGTGACCACAATCCATATTGCTGCTGCATTTAAAATGGTGTCAAAGTTCCATTATCAATAAAAAAATTCCAACCATAACTACCATGTTGCCAAAAATATCATGTTGAGCTGAGTTTCCTGCCGATAGCTGGCCTCTGGCAAAACGGCCATTTTTCAATTTTCCCGTAAGCCTCGAAACGGATGGCTGAAGGTGAAATACACGAAAGCTGGCAGGCAAATAGATGGGTTAAAATAGTTTGTGTTCAGTTATTGGTAAAACCTACGATTTATGGTATTTATCGACGCTGTAAGGTAGAAAAAGTGTACCTAAATATTTTATAGGTATCTACCTATTATACTGTTAAGTTTATAGGTAAGTACCTAAGTTTAAGTTAAAAAGGCACAGGTAAATAAATTGGTACCTACTCGAATATTGAGATATTGGTGATACTTTCACCTGGTTTGCTCTTAACTTTCTGCTAACTTAAGTGGGTACGTACGTAGGGTAAATATTAGTATTTAATTTTATAAAAGTAAAATTCTTCAGAAGCATCAGCCTAAGAGAGCGTGTTACTTAATTTGTTAAAATCATGAAACTTGTTCAAACTTCCTGGAATTGAGTTTGTTAAGATTTGTATCTTCGAAGTTTCTTTTCGTACGGATAATTTTTGAAATATTTAAGTAGGTACAGAATTTTGAACTAAGTAGGTAGGTACCTTAATTTAACTTTAATTATCTATGTTCCTTTTTTAAAGATATATTTTAAAAGAACCTAGGTATTTTAACGGCAATGACAAACGAATTGACTCTGGCAGGTAATTGCATATCAGACTAATTAATTAATTAGTAAATATCCGGCCGAATATCCGGTTTGTGGCGATAATGACTGATTCTGACGGATACTCGCTCCTTAATTCCATATTGTGTTATGACTTCATTATGTATGTAGGTTAATATTAATGTCATAAGCACGATATAATTAATATATCTACACTATTAATTAATTACTTAATCATTACCTAATCCATGTTATCCGATGATAAACTACGATTTTATTGCAAATAAAATTTGATTGTATCCATTGATTCTAAATAACTAATTAAATTAATACTGTTAGGGCTAAAAGTAGGTAAGTAAGCTGTCGGCTTAACCCATTTGGATGTAGTTTTCACTGCGTATTATTAGTTTAGACATTTATGTGGTTATTTCAGTTGAAAGTATCCCGTCTTAACATTATTTCACGGGTAGGTAGGGTAGGTAGGTACCTACTAAAGCATGCTTTATCGAATGGAAGCGAGGCCGGTTTAGATTTAAATCCATGAGTATTGGTAATCTATGAATATTTAACTTTTTGAGAAGTTCCAAAGTGCATCCATAGCTTATTCTATTTGACGTTGGTCAGATAAACAAGCTGGTACAAGAAGGATAAAGTTAGGTCACTGAGAACTTGTGGCCCCGTACCGGCGCGCCGGGGTGTCCCCAAGCACCAAACTTGTGCTATTTGAGAACTTTAGACGCCGTATTATCTGTGTCGCTTGTTGATGTGTTATTTGGAATTTCAAGGCTGGGAATTACTATCTTAGCCGCGCGTTTTGGTAAGGGTTAATTCATTAATTATGTAAGGAAAATTTTGTCTGGAATGGCCAATAATGGAACAACTATTTTCAGTAAACAGCTGGACACTTTTTCAACTTTCCCCTCATATGAGACGGTCCTCCTTCTACTCTGTCCTCCATAGAGCAAGGAGCTTCGATGCCACAGACACCCAATATACCGACAGACACATTAAACTTATAATACCTACCTCTCTCTGTTCGTCGGAGGTTGAAAATGATGAATACTGAACTGGACCATTATTTAACTCAAAGTATTGTTAAAACAATATCTACCGCAATGTCAAACACCCATTTCCATTTTATCCTGATGTTTTTGAGAGGTTATTTTTGTGGATAAAGAGCCCAGGCTGTGTAAGTAATTAACAGATAAACATTGACGTACTATACATAGACAGGCTATCTCAAACAAAATGTGTGTTCCACCGCCGGCTTGCCCTCCGTTCTCTTTTCAAAATAGAAGCCTCGTTTGCACACTTGCCATAGAGTAACTTTGTATATGACACTTGTCGAACCAAGACAAGCAGTCACAGACTCCAAACCTTCTTTCTTTTATATTTAACCGGTGTTCTTCTAATATTAATTTAATTAATACCGGTATTTCTATTATTTTTAAATGGTAATAATTGAACGAAAATTTATTAAAAGCAATCTAATTTATCACAAATCATTCACTGCAAATCAACACATACGTCTGTCTGCCGTAATTACTATGTACCTATGTATATTAACCGTGCAAAACAAAATTAAAAAAAACGTGCCTTTTTGTACGTTTTTGAATTATTTTCAATCGTTTACCATGGATTCGTGTCGAAAACCCAACACCATAATATATAGATATAATTGGTCACATCACAAGCATCGGCAAGCCTTATTTAGTCCATTAACATGCAAGTGACTTGCCAAGTTCAAACGCTCCTTATGATTTTTTCATTCAAAATGGCGGGAACATTGCTCAATAATTAAATTAAATTAGTTTTAGTTGATTTAAGTTAAGATTTTGTTTTCTTACTGATGATAAAGTGATAACATTATCTTTTTTGTTTTTTGTCTTGCAATTGTGACACATTCTTATTACGCACGACGGCATTTTTTCAGTTTTTTCGTAAACAATTTTGACATGCGGCCGCAATGAGCGCAGCCGAGTGACAGCTGAGTGACAGAATGAAATGCAGCCGGCCGGCTGCAATGCACACCCCCGAACCCGATGTTCGCGGTGTCCCTTCTATACGCTAGTAATATTAATTCTATTATTTTATTATTATATATTATTATTCTAAAGTCTCAAAAACTACTTGTCAAATCTCGTTCAAATTTATGTGGGACCACATGACAAGCACCTGCTTTCGATTAAAAAAAGAATCATCGAAATCGGTTGGCGTGATATTGAATTATTCGTCAATTTGTCGCGCACATTTCGATACCGGAAATTTCAATTGTCGTAAAGGACAAAACACGACTTTTCAGGAGAGCCAAAAAACAAAAAAAAATATTGTTTTTGTTATATAACTTTTTCAAACAAAGTATTTAATTAATGATGTCAAAAGAAACCCCTACTAATTTTTCGTATTCCATCCATATAAATTATCAAAATAAACCAAACTTAATTAATGACGAAAGTACGAGTCCTTTACACAGCCCACAAAAATAAAACTGAAGTACTTTACACCCACAAAAAATTGGTTATGACAAAGTCGGATGTGTAGCAAAGGACTAATCTTGATCATCAATTGGGTAGTACAAGTCAATCAAATCAGAGACTATGGGGGTAAAAGTAACAAAAAAACTAACGGTTTACTTAAGTAGCACCTAAAATAGGTAATAAAACTGTGTGAAACAAAAGGTTTTTTATTATTTTTTATTTAAATCGCAAGTAATTGTTGCGATGCTGGAAAAACAACAAAATTTTTAGAATAATCAGCTAATAAACTAAACTACAATTTTTTTTATAGCCTAAAAGGCTGACGAAAAAGCAGATGGGCCACATGATGGTAAGTGGTCACCGTCGCCTATGGACATGAGCAATACCAGAGGAATCGCCAATGCATCGCCGGCCCTGAAAGAAAACTCTTTTTACACCTTTTTTGAAAAACCCCATGTCATAGCGCTCCGGGAATACCTCAGAAGGAAGCTCATTCCACAGCTTGCAAGTGTGTGGCAAAAAAGATCGTGAGAAAGGTGCAGTAGGCATCAAGTCAAACAATTCCTCGGAGCACTCACCGTTGTAAAGTTGGTAGAACACACAAAGAGAACCGATATCTCTTCTGAAGCTCAGGTGTTCTAACTTGTGAGTGACTCGTGGGTCGTTGACAACTCAGACCGCGCGTTTCTGTATAGCGTCAAATGGGTTAAGCTGGTATTGCGGCGCCCCTGCCCAGAGGTGGGAGCAGTACTCCATGTGAGACCTGACTTGAGCTTTATGTAGCATAAGTAAGTGCCTCGCAGTGAAGTACTGCTTAGCCCGGTTCAGGACACCAAGCTTCTTGGAGGCCAGCTTAGCCTTGGCTTCTAAATGACGCCGATAGTCGATACTGCACATTACTCGAGATGTCAACTCCCAGAATTCCAACACTTTCACTCACGGTAAGCGCGGTACCCTGGAATTGAGGAGCTATGACAAATGGGGTTTTCTTAGCGCTAAACGCGCAAACTTGTGTCTTCGTGGGGTTTAACTCGACCAAATTAAGCCGACCCCAATCCGAGACTTGCTCCAGAGAGTTCCCGACTTCAGACACAAGTTTGATTCTGCTATCCGCCACTTGCAACTGAGAGGCATTGGCCGGGGCTGTGTAATAGGCATCCCCTGTACCTACTATCATCTGCATAGCAATGGATGCCACTCGTATGCTGCAGCATGTCATTGATATGCAGAATGAATAGCTTAGAGGATAACACAGACCCTTGGGGAACGCCAGTATTTATAGGTTTCATATCTGAGCAACAACCGTCGACTACGACCTTGATGTCTCGCTCAGATAGAAAACTGGCTATCCCAATTGCATAACCTCTCAGGGAGACCGTAAGACGGTAACTTCGTGAGAAGACCCCTGTGCCAGACCCGGTCCAAAGCCTTAGCGATATCAAGGCTGACTGCCAGAGCTTCCCCGTTACGGTCAAGAGCCTGAGCCCACCGGTGCGTAAGATAAACTAGAAGATCACCAGCCGATCGACCATGGCGAAAACCGTATTGTCGATCACTGATCAACTGATGATCTTCCAGATACCTTAGGAGCTGCGTGTTAATCACGCGCTCCATTACCTTCGCAAGCAGGGAAGTTATCGCTATGGGCATGTAGTTAGCCAGTGATAGATTTATTCTATCACTGTCGCTCTTCCGCATATTGGTTGGCGTGACAGGAGAAATGGCAATAATAACTTAGTATGGGCATCGCTGTTGTGCCTTATGCATTATAAACGGCGTATTTCCTTTTCTGGAATAATATAACAACATACCTACTCTCTCCGTGAGGAGTATTAAGCACTTTTTGGAGATCGAAGCTAACTATGAGCGTATTATTGGATGTTAATTTCTGATGGATTTTAAATCTTTGGTAACTAGCCTTTTTTTCCTCGAGATGAACAGCCATGTCCTTAATTTCTTTTTCATGATAATAATTCTGTATTTTCAGCTTTTGTACAGATTCAACATTGTCTTTTTTTGGTGTCTGGAATCGAATATTGTAATCATAATTAAATATCTTAATATATATAAATTACGTGTCACGTTGTTTGTCCGCGATGTACTCCTAAACTACTGAACCGATTTTAATCAAATTTGCACACCGTGTGCAGTTTGATTCAACTTGAAAGATAGGATAGCTGACATCTCAAAAAAAAAAAACCTTTTGACAGAACGAAGTCTGTCCGGGCAGCTAGTTTTTATATAAAAATGACCTTTACGCCCTAAATACGTAAGATAAATAAAGCATAGATTAGATCGTAAGGGTCTCGATTATCAAAATAACATGTTTTTTTAATGTCGTATAAGAAGTTCAATGCAAAAATGAAATTACGACCTCATAAATAATTAAAACATCAACTTTACGCTCCCTATTGTAAATTATTTTTACGATACACCCAAAATAGTAAAAAAAATCGAGCTAGACCTATTGAAAACCCCGGTCGTAAAGGGTTTTTTTTTAAGATAAGACAATTTCAAATATACCAATCGATAGAGCTCGCGACGCTGATTACGAATATATATATAACTCATTTTCGGCAAAATGTCCTTTACGACAATTGAAATTTCCGGTGTCGATTTTAACACAAATTTACGACTTATGTGGTTTTCTCATGGATGCCATTGTTAGATCTCAATAAAATTCATGTGGGACCACATGACAGCCACCAGCTTTCGATTAAAAAAACAATCATCAAAATCGGTTCGCCCAGTCCAAAGTTCTGAGGTAACAAACATAAAAAAAAATACAGTCGAATTGAGAACCTCCTCCTTTTTTTGAAGTCGGTTAAAAAGATACTAAGAGGAACCAACTGTAAAACCTATGACCCTCCTCGACCTTCCAACTATAAATATAAAGTTATACATATCAAGATTTATATATGACCATCCATGACTTCATCGTCACTTACCATCAAGTGGGATTATAGATAATAATAATATCATATATGTATGAATTTCTAATTATAAATTTATATCAATCCATAGATCCTTTGCCAATTAGAAGGAGCAATTTATTGTTACTTTTAGTATGTAGTGATTGAAATACGCATCATAATGGATCTTTCCATCGGAATGAGTTGTTTTACCGCGGTAAAAAGTAGCCGACGTTACTCTCCAGCCTCCTACCTATCTCCACACAAAAAATCATACCATAGCATCGCTCCGTTACGACGTGAAAGATGGACAAACAAACAAAAAAATAAACACAATTTCGCATTTATAATATTAGTAAGTATGGATTACTATAATGTTACAATATCTAGGAATGACTCATGCAAGTTAAACAACTCATTGTTACTTCCCTTTGAACAAGCGGGCGAAGCCGCGG
Source organism: Thymelicus sylvestris (assembly GCA_911387775.1). NCBI lineage: Eukaryota > Metazoa > Arthropoda > Insecta > Lepidoptera > Hesperiidae > Thymelicus > Thymelicus sylvestris. The sequence continues at coordinate 12,207,363 of OU426895.1, forward strand.
GTAATAGCTAGTATTAAAAATCTATCTCCATGTTTCATCTAGGTACCTACCTACCGTGGCACCTTTAATTAGCTTCTATCTGCCTACTAAAGTAACTCAATACATGTATAGTGTATATCTACGTATTTCAACAATATCCTCAACATTACACCATGTCAGGAATTTCACAATTTTACGACACCGGCGCTTTCCACCGCTCACCGGTTTATTGTTTTTAATATCTCCGATGAAGGAATTTTCTGAATTGAGTGCTCACACGCTATTGGCCAGCTAGACTTCCTTGTCGTAAATAAAATCAAACGAAATATACTCAGGTAAGTAATCTTTATATGAAATCTACGGAATGAGTAATTTAATTAGAGAGTTGGATTTATGTCATTCCTCTACATCATTATATTAATTAACTCCACATCTATCCCCATTAAATAAATTACGTATCTGCGCGTAGAGTCACAACACTCACAACTCACACGGCCTTACTCAATTGAGTAATTACGTAGGCCCAAACCTTTATTTTCCTCCATAGGAAATAATACGGTATATAAATGTAAAATTGCGAAAATCTTTAGTAACCTTATAAAAATTTTGTTATGTTAAAGTCTTTTGTTTATTGTTTTGTATTGTATGAAGTGCCGTTGACTTTATTTAACTCTTTCCGTGCAGTTTAACTCTTTCTGTTACTTATATCAGAACGTCCTAATGTCCTAAACTATTATTAGCTATATACTTCTACAATGAATGAAGTAGTTTATAAAGGAAATGCGAGTAAAAAATAAGTAATAGGTATAAAGTTTAATTTTCTTTTACTTTAGACCCAAAGCTTGAATTTTCTTACTAGAAATAGTGATTTTACTATATGACAAAGCCAAGAGTAAGCCTTTTGGAGAATAAAAACCCTCCGAATGCTATTTTCGTCGTAATGAGTAGGTAAGTATTACGAAGTTTGCCATAAATATTTAGACTTTATCTGTATAATGAACGTCGTTAGAGAAGCGCCGCTGGCCGGATTTCGCATTCATTTATTAGCAATATTTTTCTCAGATTTTAAAGAATACAATCATTGAAGTATTATTACTAGCGTAACAATGTGAATTATGGACGATAAGACACACTGTTGTGTGGATGAAATAATTGGTGATACTGAATAGTGGCGCTGATGTTTTTTATACAGTGCAGTTTTGTCTTAGACACTAATTTTTAATATTTTTTAAGATATCCTATGAATTTGTAAAAATAATAAAATTAAACGTGTAGGTACCTTGGTTATTTCATTGCTTCATTCCTAGTTATGAGATACAATACATATTAGAAAGACACATCACATTACACATACCTACTTATTTATTGATACTGGTTTATTCAGCGAGGCTGTAATCAGTGTTCAATATTTTTTGCAACCGAGACAGGTAATGAATAGAGGATATCGACTACTATTCAACAGCTCTGAACAGTATTTATTTTTAATAAAATTGACTAGAGGCTTTGCGACCGGAGCTTGCCATCAGAATGCGATCGCATTTCAGTTATCAAAGGGGTTAACACAGAGACAATATAAACGTAATAATGGCTAGTAATCATGGCTAGGGGTGGGCAAATGAGATTTTTTGGCTCAGGGGGAATGTTATTTTTCTCTTATTCTTGTTCAGAATAATAGTAGTTTTTTAATTTTTATAGAAGTTCCTTCGATCCACTAAATAGGTGTATCTGCGTCATTCCCACACACTCATTAGTCATTAACAACATGCGTATGTAGTTAGCGTTCAGTTGTGTTTTTGTTGAGAAACTTGCTATTTCTTTTGCGACCACTTGATTCCATTTGTTGAATGCACTGCCATCAACAAGTACAAGGTTAAGAAATAAAGAGTATCTTTATACACTAAGGGAGTATAAAAACAGGAATAAAATAATATTAAAAAAAATTAAGCATCGACCTCAAGTTCCTAAATTTATTATTATATAATTTTCAGTTAACTTTATGAGAAAGCACGGGCATGGAATATCGTATCTATACAAACGTCTGGTATGAGCCTAGCCTAAGAATTACTTAACTAAATATTAGTTTAAATTCTAGTCTGAGAGTGTCCAAACACTTCTAACCGAATAATCTCACAGTTGAACATATCTGAACTGCAAACTGCAACATTACGCTGTGCAAAGCTGGTTTTGGTTCAGTCGAGAACGTTTATTTGGATCCAGTAATTGTACAGGTAAAATCTGCTAAAGGCAGTTTCATTTAATTTGTTTTGGATAAACTGCTGCTTGTTTCTAATTGATAGTCTCTAATTTAGTTTTGCTAAATACAATTAAACTATACAATATGATTTTTGGTGCACACTTAGAAAAAATGATTTACCTATACCAGTAAACGGCCTTAAAGCTGCAGTAGCGATTTCTTGCAGACAAACGAAGTGGACATATCTAGATATTAAAAATACGTTGGTAGAGGTGTAGACATAGTATTTTAGGATGTTAGGCAGGTGCTTAAAATACCATTGTATAAATGTACCAAGAAAATGAAGTTACTCATCAAGAAGTACCCTACTTCGAATTATTACCTAAAACAAAACGGTGACGACACTTACACGAATAACATTGTTTACCCTATCGTAAGATTTATTATCCAAAGATTTATGATTATAACAATAGTTCTTGCGGTTCCTTATCTACATAGTGGCAAATAACTCTCAAAAAACTATGTCAATCCTCCAATGGAATTGAGTCTGCAAAAATGTAATAAACGACCATAGACCATAGACTATAGAGATAGAATGTAAAATGTAATAAGACACAAATGTAATAATACACAATATCCAGTTGATATTACAGTAATAGGAAAAGAAGACAGAATTGATACAAAATACGGCCTTATTGCTGAAGACTCTCAAGAGCGTTTTCTTCTTATACTACCTGGCCAATTAAATAAATAAATAAATAAATAACGCTTCACACTCATAGCCCCACACTAGGATTCCCTGTGTCGTGGGTGCCATGGACAACACACAACATAGACAAGGACATTCACACCCAGACCGAGAACAGAAATTCAAACTCATCATTCAAACCTCCGCCTCGCTGGGAATCGAACCCAGGACCCTTGGTGCGGCGATCCGGCATGGTAACCATTGCGCCACACGGGTCGTCAAAATTAATTCAAGATAATATTGTTAAACGCAATAATAGTCTTTCTCAAAAAAAAAATGCAGATACAATCCATTACAATTTTGTATCGTGTCACAGAATACATAATAGTTGTGCATAGATAATCCTACTTCCTATTTGAATCTTAGGTATAAATATGAAAGTTTGTAAGTATGTATGGGTGTTTGTTATTCTCACGCAAAAACTACTGAACTTTTTCAGAAATTGAGCATTCAGGTAGACTATAACCTGGAATAGGATATAAGGTACTTATTATCCCAGAACGCAGGCAAAGCCACGGGCAGGTTGCTAGTTTGTTTATATTTGGGTATATTTTTAATGTAAAGTGTATTAATTAGTCAACAATACGTGTTACTGCAACTGTGACAATGCATATTTAATTAAGTACTGTAGAGCTTGTGTTACAATGATTTATACTCATGTTCAGTGAACTAACAAAACTCGGTGAATTTATACAGCGCTAGGGGCGAGCCAGACCCGGAAAGTTTAAATGACTATTGTTTGAATTAATATTCAGATTTAAGTGGTATATGCTTCTCTAATTGCTCGAATTTAACTAGTTTCTAAAATTGGGTAAAGTATTTATTTTCAAAGGCTCAATGTTAAATGTTAATTGCTTAGGTACTGTAATTAAATCTTTCAGTCTTAATTAATATAAAGATTTTTTTTATTGTCAATTAGACGTAAAATTGAAACAATGTTCATTGAAAGAACGTAGACAAAAAGCGATCATAGCGTAGAGATCACAAAGTACATAATCACTTCGTGTAGCACCGTGCAAGGTAGAGTGGTATTGTACGTATATACTGATAGCATTAAATCCTTATCAGGTTTACCAGGAGGATATCAATCAATTGTAATTAAGACTGATGCAGCTGTATATATATTTGAGAGCGCGCGAACGTACTACATCGAATTTATTTCTACATCGTCTTAAGTAATTTTTTGAAATAGATTTATTTAATAACGTATATTATCTATTTAATTTCCATTTCTCCGTTTTATTCATGTCTGCTCTCTTCCGTCTTAACGATAACTTCCTAATGCAGTGATTATAACACTAATATTTATTTTAATTCATCAAAAATATTTTAAGTGAGGTATTGATATGCATTTACATATAATAATACTATTGTAAACAACGCTACCTTTGATTTCAGTGTAAACAATAAATCTACTCTAAATAGAATATTCATTACGTAATTAAACTATTAACATATGTATTAGAAAATAACATGACATTTTTTTCAAGCTTCAAAACTATTTATTTATATTTGTTTGTCCCTGCATAGGTGTTCGGACAGAAATAAATTTGTACAACATAGTAATTAATTCTCATCTTCTTAAGTAGCTTCTGGAGTAACTAAGTAATTTACTTGACCTAGATTGCACTTGTTTCTTTGACTTTGAGCAAGAATAATTAACAACATATGATTACATTACATTACACTAGAGGTTTATGTATGAATGTAGGTAACTAACTAATTAACATTATGATGAATAATGAAGCGTAAAAGCAGTGTAATAGACAAGGATGAAACCCATTGTAAAAGGAATAGAATATAACAAAAATGAAAGGAAAAATAATTAACGTGCGGTCTGAGGTGGGGAAGTTGTGTTTTAAGGGTAAAAAACGGTTTATCTCGATTTCCGGCAAAACTACAAGTCCTATGGAAAAAAGTTAAATGACAAAGTTGTAGGTAATGAAAAGATCTACAACTTTCAACATATGCCTTGATCACACCTAACGAGTACAGTGGCGAGTCAGTGTCCTCGGCCGAGCGCTCGGTTGGTACAAACAGTTTAACGAGTGCTCGGCCGAGTGCTAGGTCGAGCAGAGAGGCGAGAGAGTCACTAGAATCCCAATCTGTTTACTAGGCCGAGTACCCACCTCCCCGCTTCATTCTTCTGCCGACTGCGACTCTCTCGGCCGAGAGCTCATTTACTGACTCGCCACTGTACTCGTTAGGTGTAATCAATCCATTAGGTGTAGTAGTGAATACTTTAAATGAGTACTGTACTGTCATAAATACGAGTAGCTGGGTATCTACTGTAATTCGTTGTCCTTGCCTTTTGTATGCTTTTGTTTGATTTGTGACTGCAATATAGGTAACTGACGCCCCAATTCAGAGTCACTAATGGTTACTTACATCGCTCCTTAGTATAAAATTTGTATGGTGATTCTTTACTAAGGAGCGACTAAAGTAACCGTTAGTGACTATGAGTTGGGGCGTAAGTGTAATTTAGAAGTCGTAGATCACCTTGTTTTGCCCCCTGAGATTAATGATATTAATTAATGATTTACTTTTCATATTGCAATAAATATGTGCAACTTACGATGACAACATATTTCAGAACTAAAATGACCCATAACCAGAGCTGCGCCAGTACGAATTTTATTACCTAGCACGGTGTAAAGGCTTCTTTATCAACTATAAAACCGGCGAGCGACAGCTTTGTTATTAAAATTTTATCTTTAGGGTCACTTACTATAATTAAAAAGGGCATGCCTTGGTTGGCACCTACTCTATGATTATCCATGCGAGCGACTATCTGAAATAAATAGATCGTAGCAACTGATCAAGTGATCACAGTTATACCTACCTCTGTGGCCTACCTATATTTCAAATAATATTTGGCCACCGATAATAATTTATGTTGGTAGCACTGAGTTTCAAATATTAATCTTTGACTGTGCTTGGTCTGTGTAATTAAGGTCTGAATCTTTTTGATTTTTCTGCTTAGACATACTTAATATGTAGATCACAGAGTACTTAATCACTACGTATGTAGATAACATCGGAGGAGGAAAAAGGAGGAGGTTCTAAATTCGGTTGTATTTTTTATGTTTGTTACCTCAGAACTCCGTCGTTAATGAACTAATTTAGAAAATTATTATTTTTTTGTATGGGGTACTTTCATACCTACTTCTATAATATAAAAAAGCTGGAAGAGTTTTATCAATTTTTTTATTCGTTTAAGACACGTTTTAAGCATTTCAATCACTGATCTAATTTCAATGGAGTGTTCAATGGCCTGTCAATTTTTGGTTTTCAATAATGTCACAAGAAAAATAATGTCACTGTCAATAATCTCGCCATGGTCGTTTAAACTTTATTTAACGGAAAAACATTTCAGAAAATGGAAATCCTTCATTTGCCGAGCCATACCAGGTCAATTATTGATCATTTATACTGTAATTTGATATTCATATTATGATAAAACTGCAATAATAATATGTAAGTTCCGTCTAATTTAATATTGATTCGATGAGAACGCATCTGAGTTTGTAAATTGTATGAGTAAATGTTATTAGTTTTGAAAATGATTTTCATTTAAAATTTTTTTTTTTTGGACAAATTTTGGACGGGACGGGGACGGGACGTGGACGGGGCATAAATATACGTGCGTGCCCAGTTCCTCTGTCCTGTGCGTGTCTTCGTGGCGTATGCGCTGTCATTACATTTTCTATGAAACGATGTTTCCAAAACTTCACGTTCCGTAGTACAGGAGTACCAGAATCTTATGGCATTTTTGACAAGCAGAAATATGGGTTTTTCGGCAATAATTTTTTTTAAAACTAAAACATAATTAAGTATAATGTTACCTATTATGAAACTAACATTATGATAAAAATATCAATGAACAACTGGGGAGTGTTGCGTCTCCAATTTTAATTACCCTATTTTGCCATCAGATTTTGGTACACCTTATACTAAAGCATTTGTTTGTACACTTTGTTAATCGCAATTTACTATACACAGAGCCGCAGATGCATTGCTACCTCTGAGGACAGATGGTCACCTCTTAAGTGTAACCGGCAACCAACACCCTTCCGACCGGAGCTTAAGACAATAAAATTATTACATGGCAGATATAGGTGTGGTAGTTGGACCAGCCCGGGCGAATCAGATAAAGGTTCTACCGCCTATCATTTTTAAACTTTTCCTTGTTCAAATTACATACATTTTGTTATATCTAGAAGGGCGTATGATATGAAGGCTTGATTAGGTTTTAATTAGTTAAGTAAGTTGCGTAAAGTCACCCTCACGTATGCACACATAGAACCGCCAGAGGCATATAATAACTCCATGAAACAGAAGTTGTGCAGTGTACGTAGTGAAGCCTCTTCAAACCACTCCGTGTTGAGACTCAACAAGGCAAAAGCTCCGTGAGCAAGTTTTTGAGGCTTAACAACATTTTTTTAGGGCGCTTTTTGTTGAATGCACGTTTTGTTTAAGGACTACTACTACACTACTAATAGAAGGGTTTTCATGTTCTTGTAATTAAGGCTATATTAAAAATTTACAAGGAATGCAAGTTCACAACGATATTTAACGAGTTGGACCTGATTGGACCGATCAAACATTGGCAATCATGATTTCTGGATTGGATTTTGTCCAAAATCTCTGGTTACACAAATCAACTAAGTTGTTGATAGTGATTTTTGATGATGAAAAAGTTTATTTGTTTTAGTTACAAAGAGTAATATTGCATGTCTGTGAACATAACATTTATTTTTGAAGATTAATCCGTTCTGACTGTAACATTTCAGTAATAGTGCATGCAGTGTGCAGGTCCAGATGAAATCTATTTGTATTCGTGGCTCGTTGTAACTCACAGAATGTTGTGGTTTAGCTAGGTAAATGATCTTTTCTCAGAAATATATATTGCTGTTTCTTTAAAAATATAGGAGCATGATTTTGAAATGTTACGTAGTTGAGATTTAATATGTTAAGTGTTGCTACAAGATTAGATAAATAAAAATATATGGTGAGTTCATCTCAAGATTTTTTTATGAATAATGGTTATTTTGATAATAGTATGTGCATTATAAAAATAGAGGGGAGTGTTGAAATTACGTGAGCTGGTGGGTTGAGCACAGAAAAGGAGAAGAGAAGTGAGGAGAAGAGGGAGTTCTGATAATGTTAATGACGAGTGGAAAAGCCATCTTCGAATGAATCTTTGTAACGTTGAGAAGTATTTTTTTCAACTCAATTTTGTAGAGGTGGATAATTATTATTATTAAAATGTAACGAGTATAGATTTAACTACGTTAAATCGTGTCGTAACGTTACGGAATCATTAAAGTAAGCAATTAAGAAACGTTTAGATATTTAAACAATATTTTCTTTTAAACCATAAAGCGACCGATAGCTAGGTACACTAGGTGTTTGTATATATGTATATGTACAGTATTTCATGGACTTCATCACTAGTAGTGTCATCAGGTGGGATTGTCCTCAAGCATCAACCCATTTTATGTAAAAAAATATATTTGAAAACAGAAATCAAAAAAATCATCAGATTTACCCATATAAGTAAGGAATAATTTTCCCAGTCAAACCAGCCACGCAAATACGAAGAATCTGCCAAAAATTTGTAATCTCCAACTTTTCCATTATGTAAATCAACTTTTCTGTTTTTCTTCATATCCGCAGATATTTTCTTCGTATTTTCCTCGTACCAAAGTTGTTGAAAACGGATTTTACTTGCAAAATTTAGATTAGGCCTTTGGAAACAGACTTGTATAAAAGGTAAAAGGGAGTAACAAAGTTGTCTTTCATAAATTCTATAATTTGTCGGATAAATGTGTAGACAAGTCAAATTTTCAAAAGTCAAAAAAGGAGAAGACTCTTATCTGTAATAGAGAAAGGTGGGGCACGATGTGATATAATTGTTGCATGACATTTGCAGTAGTATTGAATTTGTTGCCCGTATTCAAAAACAGCACTGTGATATCGCATAGTGTTTGCGAGTTCTTAGTGGCATTAAAACCAGTTCATAAACAATACTTGAGTGAAATCCATCGTATTGCGATTGTCAATATCGATAAAGTAGCTGACGAGCTATTTTACCGAATGCATTTGGAACGCAGTGTTGGTTTGACTTCTATCAAAATAGAAAGAAAGGATCGATTGTTTGTACCACTATTTTTTTCTTTTATCTTTGTCGAATACTAGAGTGAAGTTTGCCACATCAAATGGACCAATTACAGGGCAGTATACAGCTAACAGCACCATGAGTCCGCTCAGTGTCGAACTGTGAAACAGAAGGCTTGCCATAACGAACGCACTGAGAAATGCCTTACTTTGCATAGTATTTATTCTTTACATAAACAAGTAATTATTGAATACGGATGTGTATTTGTCTTATCTGTAGGACAGATAGGTTGCCCCGACTAACCCTACTTCAGTTAACGCCCCAACTCAGAGTCACTAATGGTTACTTTAATCGCTCCTTATTAAAGAATCGCCATACAAATTCTGTACTAAGGAGCGATTTAAGTAACCGTTAGTGACTGAGTTGGGACGCAAGAGTGTTCAGTTGCCCTATCAAGTTTTTAAATCTTTATTAATACATTTATCCGTACTATAACGTTGTTATAGTTCATGAAACTGTACTTCACGGAAAGATAACATCATTAACAGTACCGCTGAGCTCGGGTTGCTCTCAAATGGCTGCGGTTAATCCTTATCCTATACTTACGGGCTTAGTGCGGGTTTAGATAACTTAAACAGGCTGATTATTCAGTAATTTTACCTTTCAGTCACCGCACGCGAGATGTTTCTATTTATACAGTAGATAAATAAATTAGATTATAATAGCAGTAGATAAATTAATTAGTAGAGTAGTAATAAATTATTGTTACTATAATATAAAGTAATGTTATGTAATTGTAATATTATCTATACTAATATTAGAAAGAGGAAAGATTTGGCTGTTTGTTTGCATTGAATAGGCTCCGAAACTACTGAACGGATTTGAGAAATTCTTTCACTGTTGGTAAGCTACATTATCCCCGGGTGACATGGCTATATTATATGTTCAAAAAAATTAGGGATCCTTAGTAAAATTCCAATAATGTAACCCAAGGTGTAAAAAAATAAGAAAACCCACGCAAAGCGACGGCGTTTACTCGTAATAAATAAAATAGTGGATCAATGTAAATGTAAGCAAGTGTTCATTTGTAGAGATTTTAAATGCAACGAGTAGTGAGACACCGATTTCACCGTGACCACGATCCAAGTAACTGGGTCGAAATACGAATAATAAAATACGAATCATGAGTACCCCTTGCTTTTAAAATATTTAGTGTCCGCGATGATACGAGTATATTATAAAGTACAGATTAAAAACATTTGTATACAAATAAGCCGGATTATAAATAGTGACTATTGTTAACATTAACGTAAATAAGTTATTTTAATATGAATAAAAAGTATACGTTCAGATTAATTCAAAATTTTTAAAGTTTCAGAACAATTTTAACAAACAAATTGTTTAGAACGTTGTTTTAAAAACCAATTGACTTGAATAGATCATGAATATTGAGTGAACCTGAGAATAAACTATTAAATGTGACAAGTTTTACTGAAAAATATACACACCATTAAATAATCCGTATACCTGAAACAAAGTATATTGGAAAAGTGGAACAGTGAAAATTACATAAAAGAGTTTTCTACAAAACGAACGCATAATCGTTAGCTTGTCTGCGTTAATAGTTAACGTCTCATTGAATGTTGAATTCTATGCTCTTACGAATAGGGTTCACAATGATGTGAATATCGAATATGTAAGTACGTCAGTTGGCCGTATTGTCCCAGCTCGTAGCAAGCGAACGTAGCCAATCGCGTAGCTGTTCTACGTATGTAGCCCGTAGCACTCAGGTAGCGCTACAACAAAACGTAGACCTTAACGAGAATAAACTTGAAACTTGTAGAACCAATAAGCAAAAACAAACTGTGTATCTGATGTTCTATTTCTCATTCACAGTGATACAGTGTGTTTAAAATTTTTATTAGAAAATTATTGAGGCACGTTCAAATCAGTATTCGATAAATATAAAATCGCAGATGAGCCATCTATTAATAACCGATAACCATAGCCATTGACACATGAAGGCAAAAGGTCACATAAGTTCACTTGCCCCACACATAAGTGTTGCCAGTACTTACTGAAATTAGCTTATATTATGAGATATTGCAATTAAAATAATTTTGATCTATTACTAATCAATTTCATTAAAAATTTAACTGATTTATTTTACTGACAATTGAAAAGTAGCATTAGTAGTAGTCTATCACAGAAGAAATAATAGTCTATCGGAAGTACCACGGAAACTTCACCATCTGTTGGTCTAATGTGTGTATAAATAGAGTTTAAACAAGTTAATAGTTTAAAAACTTAATACACGATTTAATAGTGTCAATGTAGGTACTAGGTACTAAAGAAAAAAAAATGCACTCCGGGAGTGCCGACAGAAGTGAAAACTTGAATAATTACGTGTGTATTTTTTGAATCGTCAGGAAATATTATTGTGCAGGAAATACTTTTAAATGAAGTGTTTTTTTATTCATTATATTTTTAGTGAATCGCTGCCAACGCCTCGTAAAATATATGTAAACTACAATCTTGATATTGATACGAGTTGTAAATTAAATAACTATAGTTCTGTATTTCTCTCAGAGATGGCGCCACAAGTATCTATTAAAATCATGTCACACGGGTCTATTAAATTGATGACGGTGTTGCGAACTGATTGCTTTATCCCACCTTGAAAATGCCTACCACGCCTAAAGAAGTCACTTCAAAAATGTGGCTGTGATGACCGTTAAGGAGTTTCTTCATCTGCAGCCCAACCTGAGTTTAGCATCAGGTCATACTTATAAAAAATACATTGTCAACAGAACTAAAGCATCATTTAAAATTGTAACTCCTGAGGTTAATGACCTCACCAACATAGTCTTACTTATGAAGTAAAAGACGTAGTTCTCTGCAAATATGATCTACGATCTACGATACGATATGACATATTATTCAAAACATTTAAAAAAATGTAAGCACCTAGGTTTCGGTATCGTTACGTATTATTATACTTCCAGCGGAAAGGAAGAAGGTCCAATCGAGCTTGCAAGATCTGAACCACACAAACGAGGTAAGGTAAATAAAACCGATTACAACAGCAATGTTGGAACTTAAAATGTTTGATCGTCTTTTCAAGCTGGTAATAGTCGGAAATGGAGTATCTTAAGTATTCACAAAGTTTGAACTTAAATAATTTTCTCGGTGTTTCGGTCGACCGCCTAGTGAATATTCAGGGTTAAGGCCACCGGCTCATTTATACTAATAGCAGCTGTCTGAGGGTACGCTCAGTTTCAGGTTTCATATACGTGTATGAGAATTTGAGCTTAACATAACTTGAAGATTTGAATTAATGTAGGAAAGAACAGTGTCTATAAAGACATTTGGCCTACAAATCCTAATTTAATTGATATTATTGGTATCTTTTTAATATAATGTATAATTATTGTATTGATAGCAATAAATCCTAGTCAGATATACGATTATACATGGATACAGTTTCGTATTCGTAGTTATACATACTATTCGTACGTAATATGGCGTACAGTAGTCACGTAATAATTTTAAACATTCAAATATCTTTCATTCGATTCCTTTCTCCCAATTCATTTTTAGATAAAATAAGATGTAATTAACAGACAGGCAGAGAGATAGGCAACGATGGTCATCCTATGAGAGCTTGTAATTGTGTGACTTTCTTCTTTTTTGATCAACAACGCATCGGTGATTGACGACGAAGATCGTCTGCTTGTGTTTTTACGTGAAAAATATGAAGTATTTCAGCAGTGTGAAATACAAGAGGACGGTAACAAGCGTGAGATCAAATTTTCTCTTTGGCCGCGTTACATCGGGAAACCAATGAGAAACCGATAAGGTGTGTGCTAGAGCGATCAAAGACAATCCGCAGAAGCGGGGTTGAGTAATTGTTCAAACAGAGTAAAGCGCTGTTCAAGCCTAAATTATTTCATTAAACCAGAATATTACAATTTTCTCTTAAACTGACTTTTTTATGGAAATAGCCAACAAACGAACCGACGATCCACTAGATGGTAAGTGGCTATTGTTGCCCATAGACATCAATCAGGCATCACTGATAAGTTGGGGCCCTAGGAGAGAAGAAAGAAAGAAAGAACTTGCTCTCAAGCCCCAGCTGGAACATTACGAGTCCTTTGGCGGCCTAGCTTAGAGTCAGTTCAATCTTACATTCTTCTGTCTTGGTCGGCAACGCGTCGGTAGTGATTATGGTGTGACTAATGTCGATGGGCAACGTTAATTACCATAAGGTGATTCGTCTGCTGCTGGGTTTGTCTGTGTTACATAAAAAAGATGGCGTTAATTTAAGCGAGTGTAGAGCTACTAAATCATCGCCAAACAATGTGTAAATAATTAATTACTAATTACATTAAAGTAAGTTTTCTTTTGCCTTGGTTTAGCCTAGCCACTGGGTATTAAGGTTAGCCTAATCTAGGTTTGATTGATTATTGAGCTCAGAGCGAATTAATGTTGCTAATAGTGGATTGAGCTAATCAAGAGGCCTCAGGGGTAATCTATAACATTATGAGCAAAGCCTTTAGCCGTTTACTCGTAAATTATCTGCTGTGAAATGTGAGTTCCCAATATTCTATCTAAATAGCTATGTTAAGTAGGTAAAGGTATTTAAAACACTATACGATAAACATACCAGCCATAAATCATTCACACAATGGTACGACGCTTAGTTTAATTACCAAGGTAACTAAATCATTTCACGCTAAAGTAGCGTGATTTAGTGCCTTCTAAATTTCATTATCATCATCATCATTATTTTACAAAAAGAGACCCGGTGCCCTGAAATTCCTTAATAATATGTTACAATAACTTTGTTATGGACTTTGGACTGTTCCGTGTAACTCTATGTAAATAAAAAGCGTTTTGATGTCGCTCGTTCACACAACCGCTTCTATATGACCATAGCCTTAGAGCGCTGAAGGTGCACGGCTTGAGACAACAACTTTTTGTTTGTTCACCGTACCTGTTGAGCGGACAATTTGCGTCTAGCGGCGGCTCGTAAGGATTGTTCTGAGCCTCTTCAAATACAAGGAAATTGTACGGTTGACGTTTTGTGCAAATGTGAATGCCCCTTTAGGGGTGTTATACGGGCTGAAGGGGCCGGACGCGGGACTGAATATTACAGGTTCCTTTTTAAATAAAGGCATAAAAAAAGAACTTACCTAATGCTTGAAAGATATTACGTAACTTTAGGTACTGATGGAAAGATGTATTAGGTGATAATAATAAGAAGGTATGCGTGTGTTTTCCTAAGACAATACGATTTTACTTGTAAATTGTAAATCTTAGTGATATTATTTAGTCATATCTATACACTACATATCCTACAGATTCTTATCGCGTAATCGCTATCTTCGTTTGAAAATTTATCAATCATTCATTCATTCTCTTTCTTCAATAAAATATTCTCATCGTTGAATAGCAGTGTGACACAACTTTACAAAATAATTCCAGTTGTGAGTCACACAATCACAGCATTGTGTAGGTACAGTGATTAATTCCTCAGTATGACATAAGTACTATTGTTTCTTCTGTGGTATGACACAAATGTGAAAAAAACACTAGGTACTTCTATTTTTCCTGAAGATCAAATCTCTAACATCATAAATAGGTAAGTGGACTGGCAACTCCATTTCTAATGTTATACAGGTATGCCATATATGGAATTCGAAATTCTGCAAACCGAGTTGGTAGTCGAAGTTTACAAATGAATGCTTGCATGTATAACTTATAAACCCAATGACCTGCAGTCAGAATAGCAATCCTGTATTTATGTATGTCTCGGCTGTATGAACGTTCTTCCCGTAGCTTAAATCGTACAAAGATCTTATGTTTTATAGGCTATAATTGTAGTGGGGGAAGAGCAGAAGGTCAGTGTAGGCGATAAGAGATGAGGTGAAATGAAGAGAGTGAAGCATATGAGATGAGAAAGTGATACAATATAACTGTCTAGTAAAAAGCTTGCTTCAATAGAACAGTATAGACATACGAGTATAATTATGTAGATGTTGTCATGGAATAAAATAAAATAATTTCAAACATCGCGCATGAATACTTCGTGAATTTCCACTTGTTCTGTAGAGCAGTTTTGTTAATAGTACAAGTGAGAAAAATATTCCCATTAGTTCTGTGAACATCACTAGTGTTCTTTGATTTCAAAAAGTAAATAATTGTGAGAAAGAGTTTTAAAGTTTTCAGGTCTTAAATGTCATAAATAAAATGAGTTTCTATTAAAGACGGAACTGTGCTTGCCGTCTTTACCTACACTCCACAAAGAACTTAGCAATATCTTTCAAGTTAATTATTAAAAGGCACCCTTGTTGTTATTGTTTACATTTTCTTACAAAGCGCTCATCCCATTACCTTCCATTATCCAAGTTCGTTGGTTGACTTACTAGCTTTGTTTTTTTTATCAGGATTACTATTGTATTCTCTTAAGCAATATTTAGCTTAATGGAATTCAACGAGGGTTAAAGACAAATTTATAGTTGTAGTAGTTGTTGTACTTACGTGCTCCGTAATATTTGGATATAGTGATATGGTTGACTTGCATTAGCTCGTTACGTCACCAGTGGTAGGGGAACACGTCTGCCTGCGTCCACGGCTGTCTCGCGACTGACCCAGTGTTGCCCCACTACCCGTGCTCTCGAGATAACATGATTACTGCTATAACCATAATAGCAGTACAAACACTACATCCCTTCCTTATTAAAATCTTTATTTAATATGGAGCCCGATCCACAGTCGACTCTGCAGTTGATCGCAACTCAAGCCTTCAAAGGCCACTCCACGTCTATACCATTCAATATTCCAGTTACTTAGACTAACACATTTGTAACACGCACTATATGTATGAAGCAGGCTACGGTTTGTAAACTTGGGCCTTCTGGGTGCCTTCACTAGCCTCATCAAACTCAAACTGTCATATGCATGCTTCGTATAGAATTACTTATGTAGATTATACTTTCACTGCAATTATTTTAAACATTGAAACAACACCTGAGACTTTTTTCGTCTTACACCTTTCCCATTCGCACCCGTTCTCCTTCTATCTTTATTAAATAATAATTATTTACATCACCTCTTAGCTTTTCATACTTCCCTCTTTCTTCTCTCTTTGATCAAGATCGCCAAGTTATTAGGTTTCATACCAACATTCAAACAAACCTCGTCATTTCTGTCTTTAAATAGACAACTTACTGGTAAAACAAACATAGGAAATATGAGAAACTCGATGAAAATTTATATTATTACTAAAAGTGGTTTACTGTCAACAACAGATTACGTACAGCTTACAACCTGCTTTCGTTTTTTAAAGACTAAAGTTTTACTTGCGAGACAATCCTCTTATATACGTAATATAAACTAGGTCCCACCGACGACCATAACACGCCAACCATGGCTAGACTCGCAACAGGAATTTCCTTTATTTAGGCGTCCTTCCTGAATGGACGGATCCAACGGATCCCAACGGACCCAACGGTGTCACATATGAATCAGACACTGCCGATACCAATCATTCACACACCAGTCATTCATTGAAATACCTCGTCTATTCATTATCTTTATTCTACATCTCAACTCAATCACGCCAAATAACTAATATGTTCACAAAATAACTACATTTTGTATGGTTTTCAAAGTTATGAGGGCCCATACTGCTGTCTAGTCAGTAATGATTTCAATTTCAAGAGGTCCATACACACTTTAGTTACTATGATTTCAAATCATGGGACCTATACTGCCGTCTAGTCAAGTAATGTATGTATGATTCTAAATTTCATGAGGTTACTACTTCCATCAAGTCAATGTATCAATCTCAATTTCATGAGGGCTCATACTGCCGACAACTCAGTAATGTATGATTTCAATTTCATGAGGGCTCATATTGCCGACAGCTCACTTCAATTCAGTAAAGTATGATTTTCAATTTCATGAGGGCTCATACTGCCGACAACTGAGTTGCGTATGATTTTCAATTTCATGAGGGCTCATACTGCCCACAACACAGTAACGTATGATTTTCAATTTCATGAGGGCTCATACTGCCCACAACACAGTAACGTATGTTTATGTTAAGCAAAACTAAACTTCATTATTATTGGTTGATTTTACTCTGATTTCTATGACTCTTCGAGATAGAGTGCCTTTTAAATTTTACTTTCATTGTAACTTTAGCTTGAATACAATTTTTTCTTTAACTCTGAATTTAACTAAAAACACAGAATAAATAATAGTATTTATAAATAATTATAGAAGGTGCACTAAGAAAAATTCCGAAAAATCATTTAAATAAATAGTGACTCTGGCTCCAACGCAATAAAGTGTAATTCTGATCGCACAGTGCTAATCAAAACGCGTAATGAGTTGCCTTCCTTTCTAACACTGTCGCTTATCCTCTCTGGCAATGTCAGGGTTGCCTTTTTTGAAAGAATAAAATTAATCTGAAAGTTTATTTTTATGTGTTACACATGTATTATTATATATGTGTAAACGATAATTAAATATATATCAGTTCGGACTTGATTATTTAACATCTTACCGAAAAACACGCATCAATAATAATACACACACATGTAGTACTCCGTGTCACAAAAGGTATGTACGTTAATTGGTATCGTAAGGCATTTGCTGCCTAATACACAATCATTTACGATTTACGATTTCATGTAGGTTCGTACTACCTGACACACACAATTATGCACGATTTACAATTTCATGTAGGTTCGTACTACCTGACACACACAATTATGCACGATTTACAATTTCATGTAGGTTCGTACTACCTGACACACACAATTATGCACGATTTACAATTTCATGTAGGTTCGTACTACCTGACACACACAATTATGCACGATTTACAATTTCATGTAGGTTCGTACTACCTGACACACACAATTATGCACGATTTACAATTTCATGTAGGTTCGTACTACCTGACACACACAATTATGCACGATTTACAATTTCATGTAGGTTCGTACTACCTGACACACACAATTATGCACGATTTACAATTTCATGTAGGTTCGTACTACCTGACACACACACTCACGCACGATTTACAATTTCATGTAGGTTCGTACTACCTAACACACACATTATAGTTATTGCAATAAGTACATTATGCACCAAAATTTATGACCTATCAAGTCCATCAAATTACTCACGTCAACAATCCTTCAGGCAGGTAAGTACTTAATTATGAGTTTATGACCCCCGAAATCAACCCAAGTAGATCAATAATTGGTAGCGCCATTATAGCTAATTAGATTAGATTACCAAACTTTAATTGTAATCTATTAAAATTATTAATTACTAAGGTCATAGCATTGGTATAATCTGCAAATCTGTTTAAAGAGGACTTCTCGATTTATAACTAAATACATCCAGCTTAATAAATATTTTTTGGACGTCAGGAGAGTTTCTCCTTCACGATTTTTGTGGAATTCTGTCAAAACCAAGGCTCGGCTTCTCCAGGGCTATGAATTTACTACAGCATATCAAATCGTGCGTCTTCAAAAGGGCGCTTTCCTCAGGCTACAATAATAAATAGCAACATTTTAAACATTGCTGCACCCATTCGAACAAATACAATTATTGTTCTCAATTTAAAAATAAAAACTTACTCCTTTTGTGCACGAATAACTCAATAATAAATATATAATATGATTTCCGTGACAAAACTTAGTTTAATCACAGTAACAACACAAGAACGCGTCTAGCTCGTAAGCGCTTTTGACCCTCACTGCCTCAATAGATTCTACAGATATAAAATTCAACACAAAAACTAAATTAGAAAAATAAAATTGTCTCATCGCGAAGATTTGAATTTCGGTATCGTGGCTTGTATAATGGTTCCTAATAGGAACGATGATAGGAACTTCCTATCATCTCCCAATACGCAATGATATTCAAAATATAGATACGTTATGCCCTTATAAACCAACCAAGAACTCCGTTCTGAAAAGAGCCACAACACACACACACGCCCATCCTTTGCTCCACTACACCAGTCACATTGGTACAATACACGAGGGCATTCTAACGCTGTATGTCAAATGTCAAGCACTTCTGACCACAACAAAAGCGTCATGTGTTAACAGAGCGACCACGACCATAACGGTCAATTACCCGCTCCCGCGCTCCTCATCGTCGGCGCGCCAGTGACACATCCACCATAGAACCCTAACGATGTTGCTATTCTTATGACGGAATAAATGTTTCTTTCCTTCTTACGCTACCGCCCATCAAACCGACTTTATTTATGATTACCCACATTATGTTATTATATTTTCAGCCGTGTAGTGCAGCCGTGATAGTCAAATACCAAAAGGAAAGACTGCTAAAGAATCACAAAGAACTTACAAGCTGAAATAGGGACCCGGCGCCGCAACGTTAAATTACGTTAACCGTATTACAACAGCTTGTGATAGTTTATGTATATTATTTTCAAAAGAAATACAAGTGCATGGCTGCATGTATACCAAGGCGGCTAGGCATGTATGTATGTTTGATACTGCCAATGCAATACTTTCATAACAGAACATAATTTTTATCAAACAACTTCAGTTCCGTTTTTTATCAGAATTCATATCAAAACGACTGCAATTATTTCAGTTTATCATACCTACACATGTACTTTGTAACTAAAGCAAAACTACGTTTGAATGAAACCCAGGACCTGCGTAGAATATAACTAATAGTCATAAAAACAGCTAATTTTATTGACAATTACTCTTACTGTTATAGTTTTATGGCCGTGAAGAAGCAAACTCACTCTCAACAATTAAACTTAACTTGCATGTGCGGCCATCTATAATGGTAGTAAAATCTATACTTTATAAAGCCGAAGAGTGCTAAATAAACAGCTAGTCCTAAATAAATTTCACTAATTTAGGGAACCCTTTTATTCTTGAATATTTTAAAGTCCCTACTCCTTTATTTAAGTTCATAATTTGTATAATGCTATCTCCTTTTTAGTACTAAGTGTTGTTGTGCAACACACACACGCAAGAATGGATGCCGGACACCCTTCGCACATTTAAAACAAAAAATGGCGCTTTACAAAATAGTAGTTTTTTAGTATAGCCATTCAAAGTTTTCAACTCAACATTGCGATCACTATCTATGAAGAAAACTGAAATATATCGTTGCAATTAGCCTCTCTCGTCAGTTCGCCCAACCTACTTTTAGTTAGGCACTAAAAACATGCTAGTAAATAAGTAGTTATTCAAAAAAATATATTCAGAAAAAGTTCCGCATGATGCCACTTTTTCTCATTGGCACACATACGCAACCTTAACCAAACACGCGGCACCACACGCAATACTCCATTTATGTAGCAATCCCTCCAACAGATCGATACTGTGCATTGAGGTATAAGTATACATAGAGAAGACATCTCGAACAAAATGTGTGTCCCCGCCGGGAGGTTCTATTTTCAAAATTGAGCCCCTGTTCTCCTTCCAAAATCGAACGAATCCATTGGACATTGAAGCCGCGCGGCGTCAATTCATTGGAACACACATTGTGCTCGCGGTGTCCGTTCCATACGCTAGTAATAATACTTCAATGATACTGTGTATTATATTTAAAACGACACAGCTAAACACTAAATATCACTTCATTTAAAAACAAAACCTGTCTCGCTATCACTTTCAGCTAAATAAGTGACACTATATCCAAAATGTCATTTATGTTATTATTACTTCAGTAGCGTGAATTACGCTTATAACACAAAATGCCACTTTTTACTCACCGCACAGTTGTTTTTACAATGTCAATCAATGCCATTTTCAGAAAACAAAGGGAATTGTGTAGGTAGCGGTAATGGCGGCAATTTTTATACCTAATTAGAGAGAGAACTTCGATAATTATGATGATTTTGCTCAATACGTTATTTAAAGTTACAGCACACCTAAACAAATTCTCGAGTTAACTATTCGGCACTAATATTAACATTCGTCTGTTGATTATTTCTTGCATCGACGTGTTATTTTCCTTTCAACTCTTCCTTTATCAACACAAAATAAAATATTTATTGCACTGACCTTTTGACCTCGTCGCCATTATGTAGTAGTTGTTGTACTTACGTGCTCCGTAATATTTGGATATAGTGATATGGTTGACTTGCATTAGCTCGTTACGTCACCAGTGGTAGGGGAACACGTCTGCCTGCGTCCACGGCTGTCTCGCGACTGACCCAGTGTTGCCCCACTACCCGTGCTCTCGAGATAACATGATTACTGCTATAACCATAATAGCAGTACAAACACTACAATAGTAAAAACCAGGAAACGAGAAAGAGTTTGTTTCCACTTGGATGCTTAGATATTTTTATCTAAATCGTATTTTAAAATGATTCGTTTAAATTTTTCAATGGCACATAGTTCCTTTGGCCATATTGCCACATTTATGAATCGTCAAAAAGTGCACATATCTGAGACACAAATTAATTTCACAAGATTTAACTAGTGTATGAAAACACCTTGAGATTAGAAACATTTATCTACCTACAGTACTGCTTTCAGCAACAAACCCATTTCAGCGCCTTAAAATCGACTTGTAATTTTAAAATCTTTTAACAACTATAACCCAAACGACTATATTGCATTGAAATAGTATCTTAAAAACTGAAATTCAGGGCTTAGAGCGGATTTACCTCGCTGTCCGTAGACTTAAAGAGCTTTCGGTATAAGGGCGCTCGTGTTCATAGTCGATATTAAATGCGGATCCGCCTATTGTTGTGAGCTTTTGAAGCTTTCAGAGACGACTTCAGTTGCAAGATTGCGGCTTGCTTCTCAGAAGTTTTAAGTTTAAATTCGTATATTTTGAACTTGCAACCCGAATGCGTTTTATTCGGTGTATTTTAGTAAGATTGCTAAAAGTAATTTTCTTCGACAATTACGAAATGTATTTCGGAGCAAATTAAATAATAAAAAAAATCGTATAGAAACCCGTTTAAAAATAAGAAGAGATAATATTATGATCGTCCATTTTTTATATTTTTAAAGCAGGTAATTTCATGTTCTTCCTAAATCTAAGTGTTTTTGTTTTTGTTTTTATTTTATATATTTTTATTTTGAGGAATTGGCAGATGCTTACATAAAGATTCGCTTATTTACTTTTCAAAAAGTCTTCATGTTGTTTGCATGTCGCGATATCTTCCAAAACTATCGATCTATAGATTTCTAATTACTTTAGGGATACCGGTCGAATCTTTCACGCTTGTGTCTGCGTTCGAGGCTCTCCAGGGAAATTAACAGCACTTTCATTAATCACCAACCTGAGTATCTTAAGCTTGGTATATAATGGACACTCTGCGTCATAGCTACTTTTTAAGTACTCGTATTGTTGTTCAGTGTCGATAGCTCACAAAAGAAACCCACACAAACCACCTGATTGTAAGTGGAAATTAACGGTGATAATTTTCTAATTGATTGTTTAGTTAACATCTATACTTTGAATCTGCAACGTAGTGTGTTAAAAATAGTGTCCAGTGGACTCGAGAGAGCGTTTTCTAATTAAAGAGTTTCATTCAGGCATCTCATAAAAATTCTGTGCACATGTTATGCTAGTACTGTCAATAAGTACTTATTCAATTAATTAATAGTATCCGGATGAGTTTGTTTTTGGTAAATCGTGTTTTTTGGAAATCAATGGCTTAGTGTTGCTTTGTTAAGCATGGCGTTGTTACGCCTTCTACTGAAGTAGCTTTAGTGTTGCTACTCGACAATAGATATCAGAAAGAGTCTATTGTAGCAGTTTTTATTTAGTGAAAACACGGATGAAACTGCATTTTCTAAAAATGAATCCTAGATTTGTCGCCCCCAAAACCCCTGCATAGTAAATTTCATAAAAATCGTTGGAGCTGTTTCCGGGACTCAGATTATACTCGTATATATACAAGAATTGCTCGTTCAAAGGTATTAGATAGATATTAGAACTAAAGAAATAGTCTACTCTACAAGGTACATATTGATGTTCTAAAATATTATCGTAACTAAATACTGTCCTATTTTAGACTGTATTTGTAATAACTATTTTTCTTAACCATCAAGGCCATTCTATTTGTTACACGATGTTTCACATGGCCTATTACTACGAAGCAAGTTTACGAAACTACATCGTACATTTATTTTGTGTTGCCATATCTTCTGTAAGTAGGTTCGTTTCTTATGAGTCGACCATTCTCCTACACTTGCGGTGTTCCCTGACACACTAATTGCTAGACTCGTTAATCACTTTTTCCTCTTTCTTTCACATCACACCTTACTCGAGAACAAGTATCGTAATATATTGATTTCAATCTTGAGAGCATTATTGCTTTGTTTAACACAATATAAATGTTTTCTATAGGTAGGTACTTAATCTAGATGTAAAACTGTAAGGGAGCATTTTAATACAATTAATTATTTTTTTAGGAATTTTGATAAATATACCTATTTATTATCACATTCAAACAAACTTATTGAATCACTGAACAGATACGAATGTATGGATTTTTGAAGCTATACCAAGTACTATTATTTCTTCTGTGGTTATACTTAATTTGGCACGTTTGGGAAAAATTATGACATTAAAATTTTTACGATGTGCGCGCACACCGACAGCCAAAATGCGACATGATGAAGTTAGCTGATAACTGATTCCTTTTACAAACAAAAAGTTGTGGCATACGGGATGAAATCTTTAGCTATTTTTGTCAAAGATGTATAACTTCTTACGTGCGTACACATAAGTACACACACGTTTTTTTTAAAACAAGAAATTTATGTATAAAGAAATTAGTGAATAAAGTCTTTCCGAGTAGAAGTTCACAAACTCGATGCTATCACGGAATTGCTTATCTTTGTGCTGTAAAGTGCTGCTTCAGCAACCACTTGTAACTTAACCTTGGGTATTCGAGATTAAGCTGTAAAGGAGAATCTTCCTCCTCGCAGAGCGGCTAACCTCACGTTAAGTGGGTATTCGGATACTCCAACGAGATTTAATAATGCTCAAGGTACAGTGTAGACAGAAAAGCAAATCAACTGAAAGCAGATGTTGAAATTCATTGAATTAACTGTTTTTAAAAAAGTTTTTCAAACTAGGCTTTGTTTTTTTGTTTTTGAATTTTATTTTCGAAATGAATCCTCTTAATGTCTGGTGAGACCACAGACATAATTATACGTAATACATAATTATATGTAAATTATATGTAGATACTACTTTACGGTTATATCTGTCCCTGGCCGTACTATGGTGAAAAAATATTTAAACAGGAACAGGAATGTTCTTTATTGTCTCTGAAGCCGCAATATTGCCACAAATTGCTTAATAATTCACATCATGCGTTTGCGAATTTGCTACTTCAGTGACGTATAATAATATCGTAGCTCTTAGCTTCTATATTATAAGATATGTTTAATGGTAGTTGCTTTAGGATCTGTATATCACTACGATCACTAGATATTCACACTAATTGAATACCTTCGGCTTTAATTAGAATTTTTAATTGGAAGATATGACGTAGTTTCCCGACGCAGTCCATCTGACTCGTAAACACAATATGCATGGAATTTAATAAAATCTCGGCGGAATACATCTCTACTGCTCACTCGGTATACGGTGAACGTACGCTTTCATTACAAGGAGTGCAGCGAATGAAGTACTCTTGTATCAATCTTCTCCGTCACAGCGGTACTCGGTACTCGTCTGGGAAATCCATTAGAATAGGTTAAAGCGAGCACATCCAACAAGGTTATTATGTACTGACTCGTATTGAAATCAGAAAGTTATTTTACCATTTAAATTGAATGTTTTTTTTTATTACGTACTAAATTGTAGTAAATACAGTGCAGTGCATCAATTAATTTTACAAAGTTTCTAAAATTAAAACAAAACTAAATAATTCTGCGTAAACATCACAAATACCTTTCGTGCTTATCTTTTCGTTGTGCTAAGATGTTGATGTGAAACACATCAATCAATGTCTGATTAATTTTGAGTTAGTTTGAAAAAGAAAAAAAGAGACGCTTTTTCCAGTACAAAAATATCAATTTGACAATTTTTAATAGAAATTGATGAATATACCTCTTAAATCTGTGTTCGAACACATAGGTACGAATAATAATAGCCTTTTTAGGACAGTAAAAGAATTTTACTCAAATATGAAACAATACAAATAATTCTTAACATGATACGCAAATAGCACTTTTTGTTGCAATACATCCAACCTGAGATTTGAATAAGTAGTAGGTATATTTTTATAGAACTCACGTGAGTAAAACAAAGGAACAGGGCAGCCAATAATAATTGCATAATTATGAGCCAGAGAGCGTTCAACATCGCCACAAACGTGGGAAAAAGGCCGCCTTGTAAGTAATAAGCGTAAGCAGGATAGGGTACCTTAAGCCTGAGGTACCCAATAAACATTATCCCAATGCTTCGTTACATTTAGCTGGTTACTGGAAATGCCCATTAGATAATGCTTCTGTAGATAGGAGCGAAGTAATTAACACGGAATCGTATAAATTGTGTGTTTTTATCGTGAGATTTGTATGTGTAGTAAAAGAAGGTTATTTCGTGATTTTTTATTGTTTGGTAACTGATGTTTATACAGTCAGCAGGGGCTATTTCCTAATAAAGTAATTAAAAACACCATAGCCTGTCGCCATATAATTATTATTCAATGAAAAGCACTGGTTATTAAACCTATTGAAATTGAAGAGTTTAGGCTAAGTGGGTATTACGGTATGGATTTCCCGAATCGAAGTAAGGTCGGTTACTAGTTAAAAATAATATAACATATTAAGTTCAATGAATTAATTATTAACATATAAAATGCATTGGCAACTAATTTGGATGAAAATGAATAACTTCATTGAAACGTGCGACAGTTTTATTTTTATTTTAAACTTTATCGTTATTAAACATACAATATTATTGGTATTAATACACTCAGAATCTCAAATCTTTTGAATCATTTCGGAAAGGTGCCCTATTTGGTACATCAGGAAACAATGATATTAGATATTATTTTTTTAAATATCATTGGTATTAGACAGGAGAAAGAATGGTGAAAGAAATTCCTGTCATTTTCACTTCGTATTTCTGTTTATATTGTGTTTGCGACAAAGTAGTGTCATGGTCGCGACAGTGTCGCAGGTAATAACATACGAGGTGTTCAATACTTGAGCGAATCTATTTTCAACCAAATAACAGATATAGAGAGAATATAATAATATAAGGCGCTTGCTAAACTATTAAAACTCCAGTCATCGGTTATCGTAGAATTATGTATGCGAATTTACCAGTTCATCTATACAATCTATACAAATAAATAAAATTGGAGTGTCTGTTTGTAATATTAAAATAACTGCTTTTTACTAAGTGCATTTGGATGTATACACGGGACATCTACCAAAACAACATTTTTTACAATTTTTGTCTGTCTGTCTGTCTGTTTGTTCCGGCTAATCTTTGAAATGGCTGGACCGATTTTGACTGGACTTTCACTGGCAGATAGCTGATGTAACAAGGAGTAACTTAGGCTACTTTTATTTGAGAAAAAAAATAGTTTGTTAGAAATACGAAGTTCGCCGGGTCAGCTAGTATACGATAATATTAATAGCGTATTTAATAAACTGTATTACATACGTCGGTAATGTAATTTTTAAAGCTTATTGCCCATGATATTAAATTCGTACCAATGCAGGCTTGAACCAGACTATATTTAGAATCCAATTTGCCAAGATGGCAAGGAATGGATCAGAAATTCATATTAGCTGCAAATATATTATAACGTAAATATTAACTAGCGTATTATAAATAGAGCTGTTACGTACATATGTACCTAATGGTCTAATATACGTAAGTACCTATATCGTATAGGTATATCCCATCCTACGTATATCCCATATATCTATTTTTAGGAACTCACAGAAATAATGCTTAAAAAAATAACAATCACCGCCCTTTTTAATTTAAGTATTTCAATACTTGATATTTTTATTATGACACAAACTAATCACAATCTCACAAAACAAATCGTTTCGCTAATTAGTTTTACTGATACGCAATCCGGCAGAGCTTCCGCACGCAAGGACGTCTAAGTGCAAAGTGGCTGTTACTGCCCAGCGCCCGTCAATTTATTGGCACTGCCCCCTCCACGCCATTATCTTCTTAGAAACTGCTAACAGTATATTATTTTCTTTTTATGTTAGAAATAAGTAGTAACATAAGTAAGATTTTCATCTTAGTATGTTGTGTTGTAGGAAAATGAACTTGAATGCCGCATGGGACTTAAGCATAGCCCTTAAAAAATAATATGGGTCTTAATGAGTATCTTAGTATGAATGCTTGTTTATTATGAAAAAGAAGGTTGTTTTGAGCTAAATTATCATAGGCACATAATTATGTATATTTAAGTCTATCGTAATACACGTAAATATAAAACCCTATTGACGCACAGATTGTTATTGCTTCCCTTAGCGAACCGAAGCCTTGCTATTCATATAGGTATATACTAATCATTATTCACGGGTCATCATTTTGACGACCCGTGTGGCGCAATGGTTACCATGCCGGATCGCCGCACCAAGGGTCCTGGGTTCGATTCCCAGCGAGGCGGATTTCAAATTTTTGAATGATGAGTTTGAATTTCTGTTCTCGGTCTGGGTGTGTATGTCCTTGACTATGTTGTGTGTTGTCCATGGCGCCCACGACACAGGGAATCCTAGTGTGGGGCTATGAGTGTGAAGCGTTATTTATTTATACAGGGTGACTGGTAAGACACTTGTGATATTGATAGGGCATACTCAGTACTCGATTCTCGATCCAAATATGTAATTAAAAAGGGTGCTTAAAATTTGACCTAATTATCCATTAAAAACAAAAAGTGTGGACACTCGGAACGCACGCGGTTAATAAATAATATTACATCAAAAACGTGGTGAAACACAAATACTACCGGCTGTGCTACCAGTGTTTGTAATTTTGCCGCTTCCGACAAAAGTCGGCGCACTCAAAGACCGCGGTGTCTTTGAGCATCGATGCCGCCGCCGCCGACTCCGCCTGCCAAAATCTACGCCAAACCTACTCACCAGTGTTGCCAATGCTACGGCAATTACCGTGTTCTACGGCTTTCGGGCCAAAAAATCACGAAATCTACGGTCTACGGCCGGAACCTATTACCGTAGCAAATTCTACGGCTTTTCGCCAATTCTAGAAATTTTTTTTATTTACTGGTTTTGAAACATTTTATGAATGTTAAAACCCATAAACAGCGCCACTAGGCAAATGTTGATGTTTATTTAAGGTAATGAAAAGTGATTCCTTGTTTTGTGGACATCAAATTCACTGCCGATGACCTTTTTTTTTTTAGGTTGAGCGCTGAACCGATGCACGATGGTATTTAATGGCGTAATTGCATTGCTACGGCCCACGCTTGATCTTGTCCCATATAAACACGGCTTTTTTATCTAATGTACACGGCCTTCCAAAAATTTTCATTGGCAACACTGCTACTCACTACCTCAGTTCTGTTTACGCGCACGCGCTGATCAGGTCTAAGATCATAACATTAATTAAATAACAAAGTAATACCTCCAATAAATCACAGTTTAAGAGCTTACCTTTGTATTTTTGCCTGTTACAAGCTAGGAAAAGTATTAAGAGAAAAGGAATCATATGTTGCCCTTATCAAAGGTCATTGACCCCACCAACTGATCGCGCGGCACCGCGGCGTGGCGACGTTAGACCGAGGCGTTTCGAGCGTGTGTACACGGTGTCCACGCTTCCGGAGTATTTTGAGATTAATTTGATTAAAGTCAATTTACGGGCTGTGAGGATAATTTTGATTTTGATTTTTTTAATCATTAACTATGACCATGTACTATCATGTCCTTGAGTATCTTAAGTCTTTTACCAGTCACATTGTATATTTATTAACCATTTGACGACCCTGTAGCTTAATTGGTAGCGAACCGGCCTGCAAAGCGAAGGGTCCCGGGTTCGATTCTCGGCCGGGGCAGATGTTTATGTGACGGATAAATATTTGTACTTGGGTCATGGCCCACATGGGTGTTATTGTGATGTGTTATAATATGTGTCGTCCATGCCAACACAGGTAAAAACCTATTGCGGAAGTATGAGTGTGTAAGCGTTATTTTTATTTTTATTATTTAATACAGTATTTTTTTACTCTACATATTTCCAACGTTTCCGTCGTTTTGAAGTGAAAACAAAAGCAATTTTATTTACTTCTCCACTGGACGCGGGTTATAAATTACCTCCACCGCTGTTTCTAAGCACCCTATTTAGTGTAATAACTACATTATTACAAAAATAAAGCCACGAAAGAAAATAAAACTGCCACTGCGATTAGGGAAACTCTTGATATTCATAATTTTGGTTTGAAAACCTAATAAATCTTTGCGACATGTGGTTAAATCAAGTACTATACTATAACAATTACAGTAAACTTGTTATGATCATCAACGTTACAGTATCATTATAGATATAAACTTAATACCATGGCTTTAGTGTCTTTTAAATTAAAAGATTTCACTGCATATGATGTCCCTGTATATCTTACAAGCATTATAAACTAATAATTAACTTCTTTAATGTGCCAGTGGTTTGAAACTTGTATATTAAAATATCAAACTTTAGTTTTCATAAACAATTTAGGTAGTTAATTTTTAATTTCCTTTAGCTATATTAAGCTTTAGGTTTCTGCATACGACGCTAAAGGAAAATTGCCAGTTCAACAGGTAACCAACAAAGAGCAGTTTCAAAGCGTTGCAAAATTGGCAATTTTTGTTTAAAATTTTGAGCCTGAAAGCGAAGGAAGTAGAAAACTGCCTGTTATTGAGTGAGGTTATTGTTTGTTGTCTACGGGTTGGTATTATTTTTACTGCATCTGACTCAAAGAACTGCCTGTTAAGATACATTACACGTGATCTGACAAATGATTTACCGTAGCTTGCCACTAGTATCAACCTTCAATGAAATTGTATGGATTAGCGCCCATTCGCGTGGCATGGCAAAACTGGCAAGTGACACGCCACAGCTTGATGTGTCATTCAGCATTCCACTAGTGGCACAATAAAATCGCTTCTGTCACGGTATAGGTGGACACCGGGCCTTAAATAGTATCGCAAAGTTTTTACTGCCTGAAAGAGCAGTATGGCCAGATGACACGCTTATTAGATTATCCCTCACTGCAGGGAATTGGGTCTCGGACATTCCTCTTAAGACGACTAAATCAGCTTAATGTACCTATGTAAAGATCAATGGTCCGAGTTGGAAGTTCTAATCTGAAACGGTTACGTACGACTGTTTTATATTTATAATACCCAGGACACAAAAAGTCTGCCCAAAATGTTGCTTAATTATCTCGTTTGATTTCTAGTTTGATTTTTCGTTTGATTTCTTACAAATTACTTTTTAGTTGTGTTAGTCTCATTTTAAATCAAACTAGTATAAATAAAAAATAAACCCGCCTACTATCGAAAATGCTATCATGATATTCCTTTTTGACATCTTTATGATGAGGTATTTAATTCAATACCCATATTGAAGTATTCGATTTATTTTTATTTTTTGATACTTCAAATAATGGCATCTCACAGCCACGATATTTCTTATTTTCACTTATCTAAGAACACTTGTTTTATCAAGACTATAATCTAACGATATCTTATGTATAAAATTCGTTCAGTGGTTTGGAAGGTATATTATACAATATTACACACAAAAACCAAGATATGCGCGAAAAACATAACTCTTCTTGAGAGTCGGGTAAAAAACGCATTGTATTCTGTTATTAGGTATCAGTGTGTATTGTAGAGTACATAGCATCGGAATGCTGGTTTCAAACAGT
This sequence comes from Thymelicus sylvestris, assembly GCA_911387775.1. Classification (NCBI taxonomy): domain Eukaryota; kingdom Metazoa; phylum Arthropoda; class Insecta; order Lepidoptera; family Hesperiidae; genus Thymelicus; species Thymelicus sylvestris. The sequence goes on from OU426895.1 coordinate 12,238,312, forward strand.
GGAAACGGATTCCTTAAACTCACGAACTAGTCTCCAATTTGAACGTTTGAATTGGCAATAAATACATCTTTGATCGATTGTGGTTCACTTCAATACACTAGTGCACAGTAGGTAGGTACGTGTTAAGTTAAGCTCAAGAATTTGTTTGAAAGTTTTGAAACTGCCAGTATGATTTGAGAAAATATGTTTGTGCATGCGGTAGCCACATTCATAAGAAAGCATTATTGGCTATAATAATTCATTTCAAAAGTGATGGTAAATTTAATTTTAATTAATTTATTTTTTGAGTTTAACGTCGCATCTGAACAAAATATAATAAGTAAGATATTGTGCACTTTAATATTAGAAATAATTATGTAGAAAAATATGGAGGTTGTCGATAACGTATCAGTGACGCCTTTGGTGTCGCTGATGTCCATGGGCGACGATAGTCACTTGCCATCAGGTGGATCGTCAGCTCTTTTTCCGGCTATTTCCATAGCAAAAGCCAGCATAGTTAGTGTTTGGAAGCCGAAGTCATTGTTGAATTTGTAACGAGGAGGCTCTTTTCCGGGCTTAAATGAGATGAATAAGTAACGCGTCGGTCAACACAGATTTGTGTGGAGGCCGTTTCCAGAGAGGTGACCTTTCTCTCAACCATTAAGTTAAGTTACATAGACGTAAGATTGGGTAGGTAGATAGATAGATACTCTTTATTGTTTGCATATTATTATACAATCGTACAAGAATAACAGTAAAGATGGAAGTACAAAACAATGGTCATTTAATTAAAGTAGGCATATAAAAAGTAAAAACGGTTTTCATCAATTAATAGAATATGTTGGTGAGGCCACGAATCTCCAGTGAAGGTCCAGGGACGGACCTCTTTATTCTACAACGCTTGTCCGATGCAGAGGTTGGCATATAAGAAACGACATGTCATATTTAGAGGAAGGAATTGTCAATAAGATATAACGGATGATCACGTAGTGTTGAAGTACTTAAAAGTATCGATGTGAACGTTAGGAGAACTAGAAATATAATATCATGGAGCAAAGTAAAAGGAATATTATTGAATAACCAACACCGTAGAATACCCCTTTTTCCTATATCAGAAGTGTTGGAAAGGACCTCAGGAAAGGACTTGCCCACAAATGTGGAAAATAAATGAGGAATGACACTAGTTCGGATGACATTTGAGGAAAATTTTGCAATGAGAAATTAAACAATCCAAAACGCAATAAAATGAGAATCGTCGAATTTTATAATATAATCGGTGTGGATAATGCGAAATGTGGTGATGTGACAGTTCAAACAAACGAAGCCATCCAATATGTAGACCTTTCGGAGTACGATGTGCTGTGTTTTCTATATTCGCAGGCTGAAACGCGAATGTCGATTTTTAATTATGAGGTGACGACTAAAATTTCTTCGAGGAACATGTTGATGGGAATGGACGTAACTACGGATCGCAGATAAGTAGCCTTAGTCTAGCATCAAATGTGATACCTGATATCATACGAGTGAAATTAACCTTACTTATTTTTCAGTTGCGGAAAATCGATGACACATGGAATAATGATCTACCACGCCAGCCACGAGAAACCAAGAGACCCAGGACCTGTCTGCTGCGTGAGTGGTGCTAGATTAGGTGATGGCAGAATGAGTGTCGTCACAACCGTCTTCAGGCATACTTTGATCATACAGGTGATTTTGTGAAGTTTTCTATGATTATGGGACTGATGAGCGTGTAGATAATGTTGTTGCTGGTATTGAATTTAAACGAATCATTCTTAAAATTATTTGCATGATTTGCCTGACATTCGTATTTAAAGAACGAAATTACGTTGTCTTTAAATGAGGGTTTTCAGTCAATGACAGTGACATTCTTTTATTTTTCTAAATTTAATAAATGGTTGAAAGTTATGAAACCTAATTTGAAAACTAAGAGTAAGCTGTTGCAATTGTTGACAGTTCGAATTTTTTGCTATCGGGTTCCTTATGATGCGAGTTCGTTATGGTGAATAGCGACTTCTTGTCAGTAGACTCGTTAGACTTGTGTAAGTCAGATGTAAGTCACGTAGAGAAACTATGGTCGGTCTGATGGTATAGTAAAAGAAGGATTGCATGATGATATCACTTTAATGAGTTTCGCAACAATGGCTATTGTAAAAAAAAAGAGTAAAAAAAAGAGGAGTGAAAAAAAGAGATGTGAAAAAAAAGATGTGAAAAAAGAGAGAAAAAAAGAGAGAAAAAAAGAGAGAAAAAAGAGTTTAAAAAAGAGATAAGTGAAAATGAAAGGTAAATAAAAGAGTACCTAGTAACAATAGGAAATTGTAAAAAAAAATGGAGTAAAAAAAAAGAGTTATGATAAAAAAAAAGTTGTAAAAAAAAGGTGTCAAAAAAAAAGAGGAAAAGAAATGTGAATGAGTCCGGGCCAGCATAGAACTGAAGGGACGTTGTACCTGGAGAGTCTTAGAGAGACTGGACCAGGTGTCTGCAGGGTATAATCCGGACCAGACGACAATAACATAATTGCGACGTTCCGTAGAGTCTTATGAACCAGATTGGTAACCAAATGGCCAAACCATAGTTATCTCCACTATATTTTAAGTGTCCACATTTAAAATATCAGACTTAATGAGCGAATTATTCTTGACTGTAAATTAATAATGATGTGATGAATGACGAAAATAAAATGAATGTGAATCAGGTTAATGTAGTCAGAATAGCCGAGCAAAATACTGTTGAGACTGTTTTTACAGGATTCTGATTATCCACACGAGGTCGTGTGGGTCGTCAGCGATGGCCGTGTGCGTGATACGAAAACAACGAGTTGTGGAGCCAGGAGTTAGAATGGAGACCACGAACACCAACAGCCCGATACACTGACGCTCTTATGAGGGCGACTGGTATTGCTGGATGAGATCATAAGCGGAGGACCATGTGGCATGCCTTGTGGAGCAGTAGATAGAAGAAGCATGATGATGATGTACCAAGATAAATTAAAGCGCGCACGAGGACGAGCGCACGTCAGGATAGCCGTGTTGGTGAGGCCACGAATCTCCAGTGAAGGTCCAGGGACGGACCTCTTTATTCTACAACGCTTGTCCGATGCAGAGGTTGGCATATAAGAAACGACATGTCATATTTAGAGGAAGGAATTGTCAATAAGATATAACGGATGATCACGTAGTGTTGAGGTACTTAAAAGTATCGATGTGAACGTTAGGAGAACTAGAAATATAATATCATGGAGCAAAGTAAAAGGAATATTATTGAATAACCAACACCGTAGAATACCCCTTTTTCCTATAAATATATTAAATTATTTTTAAAGACCTGTTAAACAAAATCAATGCTCTGAACAAATTGTTATGCCACTCGAATCACTAATATAACCAATCACTAACGGAACGAGGTGAAGTCGGGTTTACATCGCGGCGCGGCACTCAGGATAACCAACCATAATTCACACGTCGCCGCGTCCCATTGCACACTCACAGCCATCTCGGCTCTACAATTTGCCCGCGCCTCCCGCGCTTACCAAACCCGCGTGATCAATCCGCCAATCGCTGGCACCATAACCTATCTCATCAGAAGCGAACCATTACAGTCGCATGGGTGCTACACTTCGCAAAGGGTATGACTGTGCATAGAAAACAGTCCACGTGCACTTCTCGCTGGCACCGGCATATCGCGCGACTGACTGGTCAACACACGCAACACCTGCTCGATCGCAGTTGATCAGTACACTACCCAGTTGTGCAATGATAATGCAAATTTTTGGCCACCATAATAACGAAGTTCTACGCTAGTCCGCTCAGCTCGGAGGCTGTCTAAAGAGGTGCCCGTTGGCGGTTGGCAAGTCAATAGCTGTCCTCTGTTACCCCCCCAACGCGTGTTTCTCAAATGGCAGTAGACAATTTGCACGGTGCTGCCATCTTTAACATCCGAATACACCCAGGTTGGTTCCGGCTTGACGTTCCATTTTATGATTTGAAATAATTAATTTCCGACATATTATACCAAAATATAAATGTAAAGCGTATAAATACATTAAAGTTTCGACCCAACAAAGTTTAGAGCCTACCGGCTCTAACATCATCACATTTACCCCTACGCACCAATATTATAATAGATCGAGCTGCGGTCCATATTGAATTCCTCTCGGGTCCATTGTACACAGTCACGGGTATTATTAAAGAGCTGCTCACACCGGGCTCCGTCATTATCCCATGTTGCGGTTTCTAACATCGGTCACCTCAATGACGGGTCTCTCTATATTAGCTACTCTATATTAGTTATATCAATCTTGCTTAATATGTGCAAGGTTTCAATGTGCTTTCCCTGTTTATTTCGTTCTGTAAAGTAGATACCTACTGTCACATGAAATGGTATGATGATATCTAAGTGAAATAAATGTTTTTGAATGGGTTAATTGCGAACTCTTAAGTCCTTTAGTCCTTACGTTTAACCCTTATGTCCAGTAGGTAGGTGAGTAAGAGGTCTCAGGTTACCTACATTCACTGTTGTGTGGGGGTAATCTGTGGGATAGATTTATTTTATGTAAAAGAATAAATCGTGGGTATTTTTAAATACTTACCCAACGTTTATCGAACATCAGTCCAAATGCAACGAGCCGAGAGCTTTCAGTTACAGTTGCGAAATCGTTTCGTGTGTTTGAATTCTGGCGAGATTAAGAAGGCCTTGAAGCAGCTAAAGAACAACAAGGCACCGGCTGATGAGAGAATCACAAATGTTGTAAGAAAGTCTCGGTCGGAGTGGCCCAAATTAGAGGAGGCATATGTCTAGAGTTCACTTTGAAAGGCTAATAGATGTGTAGGTAAAGAAAATATAAAAAATAAAATAATATAAGTGACAAGATTTCCCATAGGACCTACTATATCGCAAAAATCGAAAAGAATATTCTTTTCTAATCCTGTATCATTTTTCAAACCCAACAAAGCTGCGACGGGCTAAGTCCCACACGAAATAAAATATTCTTTTTCCCGTATAAAATATTCGCCTAAACACATGGTTACACGTCAGAAAATCCCCAGCGTCCCAAAACGGCATTAATGAAAATCTCATTAGGTTGGTTGATGCTACGGGAGCTTAAATCGGCGATGAAGCAAGTATCAGATGTTCGGGCGGAACGTATTGCCTCACTGGTTGCGCGAGGTTCCGGAAATTATAGCTCCAACTCGGTCGAACATGAGAAATCGGGCAATGTTTTAATTGGAATTAAGCGCAAGCCCTTTTTATGTTTACAATTAAATAGGGAAGGTTAGGATCAGTATTCTGCCAGTTATTTTTAAAGTACCTACTAGGAGATTTTAAGATTAAGCCAAAATATTCATGCACAGTGGTTGGGTTTAGATACCTGGCTGGCTAGAATCAACCCATTAAAGGAGTGGTGGAGGGGTTAGTGGTCAACTCAAGTGTTGGAAGTATTTTTGTCGCCCGGGGGCCTCCGACAACTTATGATAAAAATGGGGTGCGACGACTTTACGTGACCACCGAAGCACGGAAACGTTCATGAAATGCTTGCCACTAGCAGTCACTCATTCAAATACCGACACTACAAGATATGAAATATCAGAATTGATATACGTAGTTTGGACGAACTCATGATAAACTTTGTTTAGTTGGATACATTCTCCAACCTATTACTATAATCAGCAAACACAAGTGGGTAGGTTTACTTACATCAACGAAAGTAATCCTTTATTATCCTTTATTAGAAATAAACCGAATATTCATGCCAATGAGCATTAATAGAGGATTAAAGTCGTGAAAGCAAATATCCCGAACTGTTGAAATCTGAATAACTATGAGTTGACCTTTCGTGTTCGTGACCTAAATCCAAACGTCGATTAAGTAATTCGGTTACATTTACAGACTTACCGTAACTAAAGTATTAACTGAAACCATTTTTGTCGCTTCTTAAAGTTCACCAGATGCCATTAAGATGGTAGTTAATGATTATATCTTATCTCTCCTAGACCACAGAATGTTTTATAGTAGGTACCTAAAGTAATAGACTTGGATGGACAAAAAATATTCGTGTATCTTAACATACACAATTATGCCGTATTGGGGCGACTTAGAAGACTAACCCCATTCCTACGCCGGATGGGTATCGTAAGAGGCGACTAAATCCGGCTCGCTGGTGGCAGAGCCCCTCGAGGGAAATATTGGTAATATTGGGTAATATTGGTTTTAATTGTTAGTTAATACAATTACTACTATTATTAATTCTCCATGGGGCTACCAACCTTGAGCATGAGTCAGCCGCCAAACGACTCGTCGTGTTCCAGCTGGGGGCTTGAGAGCCAGTTCTTTCTTTCTTTTTCTTCTCTCTTTCTTGACCGGGAACGCATCAGTGATGCCTTTGGTGTTGCTGATGTCTATGGGCGACGATACCCACTTACAATTAGGTGGATCGTCAGCTCGTTTGTCGGCTATTTCCGTGAAAAAAAATATACTGTACATGTTGTGACAGACACGCACATTGAAGGACATACGTTTAAGCTAGTATATTGGTGTGCCAGACTAATGTCTCTGGACAGGAATACTAACTGAACTACAGGACAAACGGAAACACTTTTTTTCTTCTCTCTTTCTTGATCGGCAATGCAATGCTTCAGTGATGCCTTTGGTGTCGCTGATGTCCATGGGCGACGATTCCCTCCTACCATCAGGTGGATCTTCTGCTCCTTCCATGAAAAAACTGTAGCTAATGTGAAAGATTTGCTCTTATATAAAGCTATAAGGACTCTATTTATATAGTAGCAAATACAACATGTATTTGTAATTTAAGTCAAGGTTAGGGACAGCCGTACCTTAGCACGACCTTGGGTACGGTGTTAAATAATCTCGAACTAAGGTTTACAGTCGGTGTATCTAATGTTTAATTGGAAATTGTTTATGTTTCATTATAGCTTCATTGTGTAACATTGTACAGTCAGGTACTAGATGTTCAGTTTACGTAGATACCCGTAGATAATAGCATGCATTTATTGAATTTATGTATATTGATGGTTTTGTTTTACACTTATATTTGTAACTCTGTATTTGTACTCACAAATATATGCATAAATATGACTTAACTACGACTTTTTAGGAGAAACTGATACACCCAATGATATTTTATAGTTGGTTACACCTCATTTTATTCTTTGTCGACAGATTTTTTTTAACCGACTTTAAAAAAAGGAGGAGGTTCTCAATTCGACTGTATTTTTTTTTGATGTTTGTTACCTCAGAACTTTGGACTGGGTGAACTGATTTTGATGATTCTTTTTTTAATCGAAAGCTAGTGGCTGTCATGTAGTCCCATATTAATTTTATTGAGATCTGACAATGGGATCCATGAGAAAACCACATAAGTTGTAAATTTGTGTTAAGATGTGCGCGACAAATTGACGAATAACTCAATATCACGCCAACCGATTTCGATGATTCTTTTTTTAATCGAAAGCAGGTGCTTGTCATGTGGTCCCACATAAATTTAAACGAGATCTGACAAGTAGTTTTTGAGACTTTGAAGTCGGTTATTTTTTGTTAGTAAAATTTAGATTATTTTAAAGTTACTAACAAGCTTTTATAGTCTACTCGATATGTTCAAAATGGTTGAAATTAGAGATACTGCTCTTAAAAATACGTGCGATAGCTCATTCTGTTCGGAATGATGTCTAGAAAAATGTTTCGGAAGCGTTTACCAGCACGTAAAAAATTGCAAAAGTTATTGACAAAATAAAGTTGAAAAAAAAAGTATTTTGTTTTTGGTAATCACTTCGAAACTATTAATATTTAAGAAATTTTAAAACAAGATTCTTAAAGTAGAGGAAATTTCCAAGCAATGACTCGCGACTCTCGGAACTCTATCTCCATTATTTATAACTTTAATTTAACGCTGAAAATGGGTCTCCACGCTGCATTTTTAGGTTGCGCGTGCGGCGTCAAAACCGAGTTCGTCACACTCAATAATTTTTTAAGGTATTAATTATTAATTAAAAAAAATAAAAAAAATATGGTGTATTCGAAACACTTCAAAGAATTTGCTCCCGTAGGAAATTTTGCTTAAAGTTAATTTTTCAACAAGTTAGACGATTGTTAATTAACTAAATTTTCTCGAACTTCCATTTTCATTGTACATTAAAAAAAATGTTTAAGTAATTGTCCTATAAATTTTTCGCTTCGTGGAGCCTTTCTTATATACATGCTTAACGAGATCACGTCATAAAAGTTTAAAAAGTTTTAATACTTTGTGTATAATAATTTTATAAGTTGAACAAAAAATGAAAAATCCAAATAATATTATTGAAAATATTTTTTTCTCAATTTATTATTACATAATCGTTTTGGCATTCATAAAAGACATTTAATGACTTGAAAAAAAAAATTCCCTCATTTTTTTATAATTTTTTTTTATAAACAAATAGACTATTTCAATGCTTTCAAGAAAAAATTTCTTAATATCTTATTCTTTACAAAACATTATGATTTTTGAAAAAAAAATTTTTTTCTTAATAATGATATTTAATTGTTTATAATTGTTTTTTAATATTTCTATTGTTTGAATAATTAGTTAATAATTTTTTTTTCTTAAAAATTATAATTAATCATCTTTAATAGAAATGTAAAAAAATATTTTTTTTATCAACAATTTCATTGTTTTTTAACTTAACAATTTTTTATAAACAAATTCTCAACTTTTTTATATATTTTTTCTGAAACACCTAAAAATAAAAAAACAACGATGTATAACAAAGTACAGATAAAAACATTTTTCAATTTTTTAATTTCGATTCGATAAAAAAACGAAAAAATTGTTTGTTCAACTTATAAAATTATTATACACAAAGTATTAAAACTTTTTAAACTTTTATGACGTGATCTCGTTAAGCATGTATATAAGAAGGGCTCCACGAAGCGAAAAATTTATAGGACAATTACTTAAACATTTTTTTTAATGTACAATGAAAATGGAAGTTCGAGAAAATTTAGTTAATTAACAATCGTCTAACTTGTTGAAAAATTAACTTTAAGCAAAATTTCCTACGGGAGCAAATTCTTTGAAGTGTTTCGAATACACCATATTTTTTTTATTTTTTTTAATTAATAATTAATGCCTTAAAAAATTATTGAGTGTGACGAACTCGGTTTTGACGCCGCACGCGCAACCTAAAAATGCAGCGTGGAGACCCATTTTCAGCGTTAAATTAAAGTTATAAATAATGGAGATAGAGTTCCGAGAGTCGCGAGTCATTGTTTGGAAATTTCCTCTACTTTAAGAATCTTGTTTTAAAATTTCTTAAATATTAATAGTTTCGAAGTGATTACCAAAAACAAAATACTTTTTTTTTTCAACTTTATTTTGTCAATAACTTTTGCAATTTTTTACGTGCTGGTAAACGCTTCCGAAACATTTTTCTAGACATCATTCCGAACAGAATGAGCTATCGCACGTATTTTTAAGAGCAGTATCTCTAATTTCAACCATTTTGAACTTATCGAGTAGACTATATTATTATTTTGTAAGAGTAAGACATAAAACATGTATGGCCTCAGACATGAAATTAAGCAATGAATAAAAGTAATAAAACAAATATTCGATACATGCTAATTAATTTTTAACCGACGAAAAAAAAGGAGGAGGTTCTCAATTCGACACGTATATTTTTTTTTTATGTATGATCACGCAGAAATCGGCACAGGGTGGTCCGATTTGGATGATTCTTTTTTTATTGGATAGGGTATGTCCTGAAATTGGTCCCATATTTTTTTGAAAATTTTATTCCCACCCTAAAGGTACGAAAATAGGGAATGATTGATTATTCACCCGTTTTTTACCCGGAATTTTTACATGTTAACCCCAATAACTTTGTACTGGATGATCCGATTTCGATAATTCTTTTTTTATTAAATAGTGTGTACTTTGAGGTTACTCTTGTTTAAATTTCAAAACAAAATTTTACCCATATAGGTACGAAAATAGGGGATGATTGATATTTCATCTACTACATTTTTACCTGGTAACTGAATCTATAATTCATAAAATCAATAATTTATTATTAATTATAAGTATTATAGCAACTTAAAATTAAAAAATAATTACTTTTTAACAAAAAATAAAACCAACGAAAAAAAAACTGAAAAGCAAAAAATAAAATAAACCATTTAGTATTATAAATTAAGATCCGAAATTAACAGTAAATAAATAATTTTGAGGCGGTGCCAAACCAATGAAAAAACAAACGGTGAAAATATGTGCGCCGCGCTGCTGCTGCCGTGTGCATCGCATGCCGCTGCCCTCATAAAATGAACTTTATGTAATTAATTTTGGTTGTTTGTTTGGCACGGTCTCAAAATTATTTATTTACTGTTAATTTCGGATCTTAATTTATAATACTAAATGGTTTATTTTATTTTTTGCTTTTCAGTTTTTTTTTTCGTTGGTTTTATTTTTTGTTAAAAAGTAATTATATGTTTTACTGAAATGTGTCATAAGAATGATTATGGTTATAGTTTCATTTGTGGAAGAGGTCGCTGTTTCAGTCTCTGATTTTGTAATTAGTTTTTGTTTTAAATGAAACTACTCGTAAAATATGTTATTGTAAAACTAGGTACATTTCATTTCTCTTGTAATTCTGGCTGTGAAATGGTGTTTTAACGGCGAGTTTAAAGTTTAACGGGTGTTAATATACACACTGTTTTTAATGTGTCGGTGACAAACGGTACTGTTTTTCATTTTGTTTTTTATGAGTAGAATGAACTCTATCGAGTATTCTTAGTTTATATTCCAGTAAAAACTATTCAACTAGCTGGTTGAGAAAAAACACTCACACCCAGACCAAGAACAGAAATTCAAACTCATCATACAAAAGGCTTCGTTGGGAATCAAACCCAGGACGCTTGGTGCGGCGATCCAGCATGGTAACCATCGCGCCACACGTGTCGTCAAACAAAGCGTCATTAAAGTTTACATAGGAGTTAAGTACAGATGTAATAAAATGAGAATTTATACTGGAGGTGATTTTAGAGAAAACCAATAATAAATTTATAATATATAATTTAATTGTTTGAGTCTGAAGTGTTTCGAGAAGACGGGAAGTAAAAAGATACATTTTTTCGTTACTTTCATAGCCTCTCAAGAGTACCAAGCTTAGTTGCTAAATTAATCTATTTGCTTCTGGCTTTAAGATCACGATGAAAAGGCTTTTAGATCCATTGAAAATGTATGAAAGGCAGGAATTTGAATATCATTTATGCAGAGGGGCAGATATTCGAAAATAATGGAATGATTTTAGCTGTCATTTCCTTATTGTTTACAATGCGAGCTCGGATTTGAGGCTCCAAGTAAAACCGGCATCAATGAGGTAAAAATTATTCATCTTCTTCCCCATTTGTCTACACGGATTTTGTCTGGGTAACAATATACCCATTAAGATATTTGATACATTAAAATCGGTAATAAAATGCCCTTTTGTACTCCGGTAAAATAAGTATTCTTTAATAATTAATTCATTATTCATAATTTCGCGCATTTCTATTGTGTCCAATGGTTAGCTGGTAGAAAATGCATTGAGCATGAAGCTCGCCATTTCTACCGTAATTTTTTTATTGTGATCAATAAAGGTTAAATAAATAAATTAAAAGGGAGTCGTCAGTGCAAGAAGGTGTAAGTAATGGGCTTGGTGACTTCCTAAAGAAGGGATTAAGCGCTGTTCACTCGTTCATCGTTCAGTTGGATGCATTGGCTTCAACCCATTAAGGCAATGCTATTGAGCTCGAGTCTATAGTATAGCCTTCTTGAGGAGCCTCGGCTTCTTGAGGAGGCCTAGAGGAAACTCCACCGCGCTGCTTCAGTGCGGATTGGTGGAGGGGTTAGTGGCCAACACAAATGTCGGAAGTTTTCTATCCGCCCGAGCGCCTTAGATTTTATGTTAACAACTGGGAAATAACATCTGGGTACATTATCAGCACATAACTAAAAGATTGATAGAGTCTATTCACTCCTGATAACTGTTATCATGCAAATCGTTAAGTTATCCAAATCTTACAGATTATGTACCTATGAAGTTTCATTAATTAATTTCATTAACTAAAATGATGAATCTCTTCAGACAAAACGTACGTTTGTAGCTTAGTTTTTAGCATAATACTTAATAATATTTCTAAAAATACCAAAAATAAATCCGCTCTGAAATCTCGTTTTGTACTTCATTATGATAGAATTTATTTTATCTTCTTGTTACTTGAAAAGGGACATCGATTTCTGATCCTAAACCCGGATTGAAGAGCAAGCAACCAGGGCCAAACTTACCGGACATTTCTTTGATACTACCTCTTATAATGGGTAGACCCTCTTTCGGATTGTGAACAAAACCAATAGGTATATTTAGGTATTATATTATAAATGTATATGTATAATAAAATTAATCAATGTCTCTTTACCTTTTATACTAAAACTATTAGGGGTATTTATTTATCAACACAATAGATCCTATACTTTTTTATCTAGGTATTTGTCGTTTGTCTGTTAATCAAATTGCTTCACCTTATGTAAAAGTTATTAGGTCTCATGTAGAGCCAACCTTCCACACGCCCTTACTATACAAGCCCTAGTGCCAATAGAATCTTTCCCTCTCTCAATTCTATTACATTACAGAATTTATTATACTTCTTACAAGCAAGTAATAAAGCACAATTCTTATTTTAATTCCGTTGGAAACCATTAAGCTTCTTAGTAGCAACTAATGTTTGCGGAACGAAATCGGTTGTTTGTTATTTGTGTTTCGTAATGTAGGTTGCGATCTGGCCATTCAGCTATTCATTGGACTGTTAGGAAAACAAAAGAAAAAGAAATCAATACACTATAATGTACATTTTCTTTGGACTTCAATAAGCAACTTACACTTATACCAAAATTATGTGTGTCAAAATTTTGAAGTAAATTATTACAATCAACAGAAATATGATTGCAGAATACAAAAACAATTTTATTAGTAATTCCAACAAAAGCAAAACTTGAGCTTTCGAGTGTTCGTTAACCGCAAAGTGATTGCAAAATAATGGTTGAGGAGAGATCACATTTGCATTCCTTATTAGGGATACAAACAAAATGCGACTGTATCTAGGTCAGGGCTCGTTGGCTCCGAAGAGGCGCGACTCGTATGACTGAACAGACCACGATGCCACAGTGTAAGAACTTGTAGTGGTCCATCGGATATCGTCAGTAGTATAATCGTGTTATTAAATTTTGACTCTGGCTTTGTTAAATCCACAATCTTAGCGGCAGAAGAACTGTCTAAATATTGTATCATTTTAGCAGGATTCACGGCAGCGTAATTGAAAAGGTCAGGTACCACTAAGTACTAAGGTTGTCTAATTTTAATGGAGAGCTTAGTGGTCATATCAAGTAACTTAACCTACTGCCCAGAGGCCTCTGTAGTGGTTTACTTCTATCGATAAAATCCGGGAAAGACTTATTTTCCTAAGCAAGGAAGCGCTTATGATGTACTAGCGCTCTACCCGCGGTTTTGCCTGCTTTTTGCGTGATAATAAGTACCCTATTTTAATATAGTAAGTATTACAGTGTGTCTACCTGTGTGCTAAATGTCATGAAATCCGTTCCGTTATTTTTGTGTGAAAGAGTAACTAACTTTCATATTTATAATATTAGTAGGATTGGTTTTAGTTGTAAAAACCTATTCAATTACTCATTGTATTCATAGTTAACTCAGTCGATAACTTACCAATTTATGTCGGGCCACGAGCGCTTTGATAAAGTTATCAGATACATAATTATGCACCGACAGTAATTTAATGCGGGTGTTGTGTATAATTTTACAAAAGCTCACGCGTACCGTTCTTCCCAAAAGTATAACATGATATTTTGTTATTCCGCACCGTTACAGATTAGCACCATTATTTTTTGTTGGCCGACTGTACGTGCACGTTGGACTGTGACCATATACTCACAAACGTTGTTTCCGGGAGGCAAAAAGTATAAAGAGGATGTTACATCTAGAAATTATGAGTTCCACTAGTATGTTATTTGTTAATGTGTTCACTATTTATTGCGATATTGTTATGAATACGTACCTACACACTACTAGAGACCCACTTTGCGGTCAAAATTCGACCGTCAGAGTGACTTCACAGCTTCTAAAAAAGTAACATATACCTATCTATTGATAGCTATCGCTTGAGGAATTTTGGAAGAGGAAATGTCAAAAAACTTCCAATGAGAATATTTTCAACTAACAGTAGATGTCATAAAGGCTTGAGATTTAGTTGTCATATCAATAGCATCACTTATGATAAAACAGAGTGGTAACTTTTGGACACTCCGCATATACCTATATTACAACATTTATGTTGATGATTAAAGAATTTCTTTGAAGAAAAATGAAATGGATTAGTAACTATTCAGTTTTACGTCACAAACAAAAAAGGATGAACGTTGTTACGTGCGACCCTAAAAATTCATATGAGGCAGGCGTCGCAAATGCCCGTCCCATATCCAATATTATTCTTTTCTATGATCATAAGTTTGCAGTTTTATGGTATTTGTCGACAGTCCTTGTGACTTGGCGTATAAAATCTGACTGTTATTTCACGTTTGATACTCATGTTATTACTGTATGTTTAGGTATTATGAATATATCTGATGTATTTTCATACAATCAGTCGATAATCCTCACAACGTTCCATAGATTTTGACAACCCTGTAGCCTAGTTGATAGCGACCCTGCCTGCGAAGCGAGGGGTCCCGGGTTCGATTCCCGGTCGGGGCAGATATTTATGTGACAAATAAATATTTGTTCTTGGGTCATGGGTGTGATTGTGATGTGTTATATGTCTTCCATGCCACCGGTAATAACCTACTGCGGTGGTGAGTATGTTAGCGTTTATTTATTTATTTAAAGAAACTCAAATAGTCACGTATACCTATATATGACTTTAGTTGTTTTTACTTTACCTTTAACCTTTAACTTAACATTCTGTACTAAGGAGCGAATGAAGTTAGTATAATGTATAGATGATACAGATAAAATATTGAATATGGCCGTTAGCCTGCTAAATAAATTTTCAGGTACATTCTTGTTTGCTTAACAGGATTAAGAACCTATCAAAAATAATCTCGTAGAACTTTATTATGCAAATAAGATTGTAAGCGGCCGCTTACAAGGATGAAGCAAAGATTGTTGCCTAACTCAATTTCGTTGTTTGGTTCGCTGTGCTTGTTCGTGGTAAGGTAACTAGATAATTCTATTTCTAAAGGAAGAGCGTTTCGGCGCCTCATTACAACGTAAGCTAGTTAGAATCCAGTCGTAGCTAGCCGTATTTTACATACATGACACATCTACTCAAAACATTGTAACATATTTTATACGGGTACGTACCCATGATATTTATTTCGTACACCATACATTGTGAGTACCTACTCGTATTATAGTAAAATGTCCACGATGAGTTAGGTTTAAAATATTGTAACATATTGTTGAAAAGTTGGAAAGGTCGGTGTTTTATGTCACTTACCTAATATTCGAATTAATATGATAATGGTATATCGAATTTCGTCTTCGTTAAAAAAAATCTTAATTAATTAAACAAGCACTGCAAAAAATACAACAAATGAAAGGTATAAGAAAATGAAAGACAGATTTCATTTGAAATTTATTTTTCAACCTAACATTTTCGTAACTTTGTAACTTGACAGATCACCAGCTAAATTTAACAGGTGTACTCAACTAATGAACATTGTTCATACCTCTTAAACTTATTATACAGTCAGTACTGAAAAACAATTAATTATCACGAAATTTGCTTTATCACGAAAATACTATTCTTAAGTTTATCAAATTCCTTCTATTCAATTTTATACACCAAAGGTTTCCAATAAACATAAAAAAGTTTAGAAAACTTATAACAGTATTAAATTGTAATCAATAGGTAACATTAGAAATGTTGGGGTAAAGTGAGTTTGATGGAAGACATCGTGTAATATAGACAGATATTGAAAGGAAAGTTGAAAACAAGGCAAACAGAGTTCACCAGGAACTTTGTATAACAAAGGAACTTATTGCGTCAAAAATTAAAGTAATTATAAATTCTGTGTTGTTCAGGAGACTAATTAGTATTCATAAGAATGTAAGTTAAAAGAACCAAGACTGACAGAAAAGAATGCAGATACTGCAAGAACTTCTCAACTCAACCTCGATAATGGTCAATATTGTTGCTGTCAGTTAATAATTAGGAACTGGTAATAACATACACTATTTATTTTGAATGAATATTTCAAGTTTTAAAGACTCATTTATTAAAAAAATAAATGCGGAAGTAAAATCAGAAAGATAGCAATCAGCATAACAGGCAATTGTAGAGAACAGAAAGTAAAGATCTTTCAGACAGAAGAGAATAAGTAAAATATTATAATCGTGTAGCATTTTAAATGTGTCTACCATTCAACTCCTACAGTATACATACACATCAAGTTCAAAGTCTATCGACAATACTCGAGCTAATACATTAGAAATAGGAAAGGCACAGTCGAAGTATAAAATTTATTGCTGACTTCCCTAACTAATACATTATCATAATAAGAACCACATAGTCACAATACAAAATAAATTTTTGTAGAGATCGGAAATATTTTTTTTACAAATTTCGATTGTATCCTATTAACAAATCTGGTGATACTTGCGAATATACAATATATTATTATTTTATGTTCTAATTAAAATACAAGAAGGTACGAGTATAATCTTTTTCAAAATAATTATTGTAAATTTGGCACGAGTAATAAAAGATATCTATAGATAGGAGAATATAATTATTTTTATTCGTTCTACTATGTTTTGACCGCTAATAATAAGTGATTAATTACGACCAATTGAATTTGCAATATTGAAATTTAGATGACGAACTATGTACTACTCTAAAGTATGTGCGTATTGCCAGTTAAACATCTAATTTACATAATGAGCCTGTATGAAAATAGGATTTATTTATATTCAGAAAATATTACCTATTCTTTAGAGAATACTCAATTCGCGAACTATTGGTTCTGTTCCGATATCTACTAGATTGACATACATCTAACTAGTAACAGTTAACTACGAGTCTAAACAGTCGTTTACTAAAGGTCGTATAGGTCAAACCAACTAAATATTTACACCAAACACAGGTTTTTCGAAGTCGTTGGTGTCTTAACACTAATTTTCAATGATTCGAAACCCGTACTTAAAATATTATAAACAACACAATTGACATTCAGATCAACGCTAAATAAACATTTTCGCTACATACAAACCAAAACTAAATATATCACACCCTAAAACCACTGTTTCATTCGTTGAGGTTCATCGGAAACACTTATTCTGATCTAACTACTAACAACGAATTTTAACAGCAAGCACCATACTAATACTTAATATAAATATGAAGTGATTTTAGCACTCGTAGAAAACATTCCACCACCACAAATTGACTACGTCTAACAGCTATCTAAATCTATCTATACACAGCTTAAATTTATTAGAGTCTCTTTATGAAGTTGTTGAACCGGCCGCAAGTGGAAAATAAGGAAATTGGAGAGGAAAGGAAGTTGGAAATATTGAACTTTCCGTACACACTCTCTCTCTGATTAAAAGCAAAGTTTTCAGAACACTAACTAAATCTCAAACCACGTAAATCCAAAACACAATTCTGCGCCACCTTTCCTGCAACCGAGTTCACACTTCCATCACGTCATGAGCACACGAGATCGAGAGATGAGTATGGAAATCATGAGGAATGCGATAAGGAGTAGTTTTTGGGTGCCACTTTGGTATCACTTAGATGTAAACTTCGTGGTGTTGTTGCGGCCGGCCCTGCCTGGACTAGGACCCTCGCTCTGACATTTCCACCACTTCATCGGGTTCAGGCCTCGTTGTATCTATTTTTCGTCTTTCAGCTATCACTATCCTTATTTTCTCCTCTTCGGTGATTACTTGGTCTAATTTTTCGGGAGGTGGTTGAGAACGAAGCGAAGTTTGACTCACTTCACTCGGCGTCGCTGATTCTGTTGAAGGTCTCCTTTTAGAGCCACTCAGCCGTAAACTTTGTCGAGTGACAGGAACGGTAAGTAAAACAGGAGCAGGTCGGAGTAACCTCGCTTCTTCCCCTCGCAAGGAGTTTCTTTTGTCAACACGTTGCCTCCTATTTTGAGCGAAGGAGTCTCTACGTGGCGGGCTTCCAGGTTCTAGTTCATCGATGTCATCAGCGTCGATGAAGCGGGCGTCCTCCTCGTATAACGCGGCAGGTGGCTCCGACGATGAGTCCTGCCGACGTCGGCCAAAGGCATGAGGGGATAAGGAGGCTCTTCTTTGGGGTAACGCGGCTGGCAACAAAGCGTGATGCGAGTGTAACGTGCGGCGTCGGCGTACTGGGGATGGTGCAGTCTGGTGCTTCGGCTCGCTGTATGTGAAGTTTGCTGGGAGGGACGGTACCTTGTTCAATGTTAATGGTGGGGAAGTGTACTCTTCTAATGCACGACATAAAGCACGGTCCTCTTCGTCATCAGCCTCTCGCTCCAACTCACGTTCAAGTTCTACGTCCATATCCATTTCATCTTCCATTTGCTTATGGGATTCTTCAAGATGTTTCATCAGCACCTGTGAATTCATTGGGGTGTATTGGGTAGTATGATTCTTAGATGTACTTATACATTTATTTTATTTTATTAAATTAAACAGCATTTAATTAAGTACACTTACAGCAACTACGACGTTGACAAGTACAAACTGTGCCATTAAGACAAACACCACGAAAAATATAGGTGCTATAATGGTAGAAACGCAGCAGTTGCGAACGCAATCTACAGAGCTATCGCAATCCTCTCTGAGCGTGTCTTTCATTATGCCGTTCCAGTTGTCTCCCGTAGCTACCCGGAATAAAGTCAAAAAGGCCATTCCAAAGTTAGCGAAGTGGGCATGTTCACCAAGACCTGCAAAGATAAAATTGTAATGAGACGAAAATGTTATATCTGAACAGGTAATTAACATACCGAAATTATTCCATACCTTGGCAAGGAATTTCATCAGAGCATTCCAATCGTCCAAATAGTTCTACCCCTAATGCCGCAAATATAAAGAATAGTAGAAAAAATAATAATCCCAAATTTCCCACTTGCGGCAAAGCTTGCATGACTGTGTCCAATAATGCTCTTATACCTTTTGCCATTTTTAATAACTTTAAGACTCTCGCTATTCTCAACACTCGCATAACCCTCATTATCGTTGGGTTAATTGGAATTATATTTGTTTCTAATTCCTCTAACACTATTCCAACTATTGATAATATAACAATTATCACGTCTAATTGATTCCATTTGTCTTTTAAGTAAATTTTAAATCCTAAGGCTACTAATTTCATCGCCGCTTCGAGAATGAACACGGCAGTGAAGAAATAATTAAATATTTTTAAGGCATATTGTAGTGCGGGTGGCATTCTATAATATTCTATGGCCATTGTCACTACGTTGAGGCCTATGACTCCAGCTATAGCTAAGTCGAAGTACTTAGAAGTTACTACGTTATGTACAAATAAACGATATTGACAATAGTCAGCGTAGTAGGGTCTTTGATGCATTTCTGAAAAAAAAGGAAACTTGTTAATACTTGAATTATATTCATCAGAATCGTAATAAATGTTTAATTATAAAATGACTACTCTACGAACTCTACTGAAAGTATTTAATTATTTATCACTTATATATAAAATCTTCACTAACTTCGTCTCTTCTTCTCCATTTGCAGCGCTCTTTTGGCAGCTCGCCTTACTCTCTCCTCTTTCTCCTGTTCTTCCCGACACCGGTGGAAATTCTCAACCACAACACCCACGAACATATTCAATACAAAGAAGCCCACGAGTAGGATGAACGCGATGAAGTATAGGAGCCGCCACTCGGAATAATTGACTATTGGCTATGTATCAGAAATTAATAAACTTTATTATTATCACACACAAGTGTCAATTAATAAAAAGTTGTTTTTTTATAAATATATGGTTCGGCTTCCACCAAAACTCAATAACAGCAAGAATAATAGGGATACATAAATTAATTATGAAAAAAAATTAATTGATCAATGATGTAAGAAGAGAATGAATTGTTAGAAAAGCAGGTGGAAGATATACCACATAGAGACATAAAGTGTAGGTGTATCATCAAGTTCATAATTATCTTTGTGTGACAATACGCCAACTGATATTGATTTATCAGCAATAATTAATGTAAATATATATGACAGTGTATTCAATACCTGTTGATCAACCCCTACAGCATCTAATCCAGTATACATTATATTAACCCATCCATCTCTAGAACTAAGGACGAAGAGAGACATCAGAGCTTTTCCAAGGTCATCGAAGTTGTACTTTCTGTTCACCCAAACATTTCCTTCTATTGCCAGACAGTCAGTTTTATTTTTAACTGTTTTAATGTTAGCGCCTTCACAGTAAAAGAAAGCGCCTTTGAAAAGCTAAAAAATATTTTATTAATAAGTTAATAAGATTAAGTTAAATATGTTTCAGATCAAAATAATAATAATAATAAATAGAACAAAAAATATTTCACGGTTGATACTACAAGGACAGATGTTAAAAGATAGCTAGCCAACCAGACGGGTATCATGCATGAGTCTAGTCGATATAATCTGGGTGTTATAAAACCAACAACTTTCAATCGTTCATCATAGCCGTTGTTCAGTAGAGTGCATTAAGAGCAGTGGGCATTGGGTTGGATTCTAGGATAGATGAAACCCTCCTACACGTCCTTAAGGATGTTATAAATTGTATGGGTTAGTAAGAGTTACCTGCACTCCTAGAATACCGAATATAATAAAAAAGGTGCAGCAGATGAGTACTATATTTCCAATGGGTCGTAGAGACGAAAGAAGTGTTTGTACAACCAGCTTTAGTCCTGGAGCTCGGTTGATTACCCTTAATGGTCGTAAAGATCTTAGCAGTCTGAATACCTGTTATAAATGCAATGTACATATGTGTAATACAATTATGTCAGACTTTAAATCAAAATAAAAATTAACATGCGTAAAGCAAATCTCCAAGTATTTCAAAATCATTAATGTAGTATATGAAACAATTGACTATTCAAATCAAACTTAGTTACTGACAAATACTAAGTAACAATAGTAATAAAGTTTTAAATCTTTATCAAACTCAATGATACTTACCCTAAGAATGCCAAAGATGCGAGGACTTGATTCCGATACCAGAGACATTAACAAATCAATAATGGATATTATGACAAGGGAACCATCCATTATATTCCAGCCCGAAGTGAAATACGCTTCGGTACCGTAAAACATTCCAGATGCGACTACCTGTAATAAATATTTTTTCATAAAATCTGATTTCATAATGATTGTGGGATGAATTTTCATAAGAAATAGCAAAGGCTAAAGATTTGCTATTTAACGAATAAAAACCTTTATTAAATTTATGGTAACGGATAGTAACAATTATATTCGTAGAAAACCTAGATCAAGCGGACAGTAAACTTCTTTCTTTGAAAATCCCGCAAATAAGTAGAAGTCATCGTGGATATTTTAGGAAATCTTGACCACTCTAAACCAGCCTAAGTCTTTGAAACTTCATCTACTTTATGAAAACGGTCCACTAGACCACTTGTATGAAATTTTATACGATAAATAAAAAGAATATTCTGTTTTATTTCGAAGTCAAGAATACTTTACGATGAACAAAGAACTTTTTTTAGGGAAATAACTGACAAACGAGCTGACGATTCACCTGGGGTTATTATTCTAAGCCACTCCAACACGGCTAAACGTGATATTAAATCTTAAAGTTATATTAATGTATCCGTTAATATTACCTAATAACTAATAAGGATTTTACAGTGAATAATATTTATACCCGATTGGTACCTACTTGATAAAGTCAAGTAATAAGACTTATCTATACCCTTCGGCAAAAGAACATACTTGTCGTTGAGAATAAGTAGCTACACAACTTAATTTAAAGTGTACAAGAACTTCATACCTTTATAAACATTTCAACTGCAAATACCCCAGTGAAGACGTAGTTAGCACAAGACAGAAAAGCTCGTTCCTTAGAATCAGGCGGTATGTTGGGCCGTTCCATGGCTAAAGTTATGCAGTTCAATGCGATAAACAATAACACTATGTTGTCGAACCAACTTCGGGTTACCATCCATGTGCATAATCTTCTTATCCTGAATTAAAAAATATATAATTTGTGAATCAACGACAGAGTATTACTTAATTACGAGTATAATGAGAAAATAGTGTATGATCTATGTGTATCAGAACCACCGGATGTTAGTTAGCTTTAATACGTAAAGTGACATTTTTTCACAAGTGAATTCAGTTATGGTTCTTATGTATAGAAAATTATAATACTTAAAAGTATCGTACCTAACATTGAAATCCGTTGAAATATTTCGAAGAACCAGATAAAGTTTTATGTGTTGTGTAATTCGATTGACGAACGGGAAACCACGATGACGATGACGATGACGAGGATGATTATGTCAATGACGACAACGATTAAGATGACAATGATGATGATAACGACGATAACGATTATGATGATGACGGCAACCATGACAACGATGTTGATTTTATCGCTTATTATTTTCAAATAGCCTCTAATACCCTGATGATATTTATTTTGTACACAGATAAATCGTAAACTTTAAAGGCTTCTGATTATTCACGATAAACCTATTCAGATTTAAATGGATTCTTGTGAAAAGGAATAATACCTTGTTCAATATGCCTGGGAAATACCAGATTTCTCTTCTAAATTTGGTAAATGAGTTTAGCTTCTTGCCTATCACTATTATTTTAAAATGAATAATCATAATTAAAATGTTATTATCATTTTGCCTACGTTGTCATTCTTGTAAAGTATTCAAGAGTTACACTTTACAAGTTATGTTGACAAATATTAAATTAACATAGTCCTTGTATCGGATTGGATTTAAACGGATCGATAGATCGGTCATTAAAGACGTACCTAAATCAACTTTACACACATACGAGTAAATCGGGAGTACGTGTTATCTAAATAATGAATATTTAAAATCAAATACCTACTGTACATATATATTTACTACTACTTTCTACGGTATGTACAAAAGCATAACAATATTATTAAAGTGACTCACTTATTATCCGGAGCGAATATGTATAAGGAATAGAATTCTTTTTCCTTCAAACACCCAGTTGGTTCCATGAAACGGAACAAATCTTTGACTTTAAACTGCCTTCTGTCAAATCGCGATGAAAATATACAAACGCTATGGTTTATCGTCACCTGTAAAATATAAATATTTTTTAATTTGCCCATTAATCACATCTACAAAGTCATGATAATCTAGAAACCAACTAGGCCACGAGGTCGTAATCATCATTAATGAAATCATTATAATCAGAATTTAAAACTCAAATTTAACTAACCTCCTCATTAATTTGTTTGATTAAAGGTAACGGTTGGTTGTTAGGTCGCGTCGAGAGGGCTGGCGACTCGATTCTCGGCGACTTGGTTATGGGCGGCAGTTGCGTCGTCGTCGGACTTAGATTACTTGACTTTACTTCCGAAATAGACGACGCTAAAATGTGGAAAGTTGTCACAAACTTTTATTTGATTTACAATTTAACGTAGCTAAATTTTTTTAAAAAGTATTTGAAATTGACATTCTAAAAATATGATAAATACATTCAATTTATTAAGTCTAATACAAAAAAAAAAAAAAAAATTACACAAATTAAGCGAACACCAAAATATTCAGCAAACGTTAACCATAACAAAGTACATTATTACCTACAGAGCCTTTGAAATTCTATTTAGAGTTATCAAAGCTTAACGTAAACGCGCCTATTACCGCCTCCCAAAATTTGTATCCTATTACCGCCAGTTTTTTTAATCACTATTTTAAGGCATGTTATAGATTCCATGAAAGTTGTAGCCTAAAAATATTTTAGGTATGTATATTGAGAAACAAAAATAATAAAGTTTGTGTGCGTAAATAATCAGCAAACAGAGTAAATAGCCAATAATTGAGACGCGGCCGCAACGGACTTTTGTGTCATAGTGTTGTGCTCCCAGCTACATAAGAACACCTCGTTATTACTTAAGAGAAATTAACACAAATAAAATGTGTATACGTGCATGTAAATATGTAACTATAATAAATAATACATTGGTTTTTTAGATTAACATCTAATACTACCGTTCTGGCCATGGCTTGTCGTTTAAATCGAATTTTACATTGGAGCGGTAATAGAAACATAATTTTTATAAGTCGCTTCTATTAACGCCCCATGGCGGTATTAGATGTTTTACAATAGTTGGTATTTTAGCTTTTATTTCTTTTAATACATAATTTTACATGTTTTTTTTTAACTTGTTTGATTCTAAAGAGTGTATTACAAATTGGATCAATTAACGCCATATATTTTGTCTTATGGATTTTTGCCTATTATTGTTTCTTTTTTGGTCGGTAATAGAATCTTCATACTTAATTCTATTACCGACCCATACGGTCGGTTATAAAAGTCTCTTATTGTAGGTATGTAGCGTACTGTAGTTAAAATGCTGATAAGCCTGCTATAAGTTCCTGTGTTCATAAATGTTCTATAGGCCACACATAAGTTTTTAACCGACTTCAAAAAAGGAGGAGGTTATCAATTCGTCGTATATGTTTTTTTTTTCTTTATATGTTCGACCAATTTGGATGGTTTAAACGGTATTAAATAGGGGATTGCTTCAGGGTGGTCTCATTAACATCATGGTGAGGATCTTATGATGGGTTCTGGGCATATAGAGTGGAACACCTCAACGGTTCGTTGACATCTCAGGGTGTAATGATGTGAATTGGAGACGAAATATGTAACTCCTCAATGGATTGGAATAATTGAACCGTGTTAAAAGGTATATTTTGTTGTTGGTAAATATTTACACAGCAAAATCAGTACATCATTGACCATTCTATGGTCTGATGATGTCCCTTGGAGACAAAATGTGTAACTCTTGAATAGGAGAATTAGAACCGTTTTTAAGAATTTTTTTGCCAATAACTTTATTTTTGCAAAACTAGTACCTACATCATAGACTATCTCAGGGTCTGATGATGCAATTTGATGGCAAAATGTGTAACTCCAACGGATTGGAATAACTAAACCTTGTTTCAAGATATTAACCTCCATCTTATAAAATTTCAGTAGATAGTGTTTTTAATAATATGTACTTTAACTACATTATTAAGAAGAAAGCTCAGTTTTTAATAGTAATTATTGATCTCAAATATTTTATACCAACTTAATAAATATTTATTTTGTTTTTTTATTATTTAATAGTATGGAGAATGTGTTCCTTTTTCAGTGGTCGGTAATAGAAACATGAAAAACGGTAATAGAAACAACATCATCCCATCGGTCGGTAATAGAAGCAGCCGCTATTTCAGATTAAATTATTATTTATTAAATATTGTGTCATTTAATACTAAATTTAAGTACTGAATGTCATAGAATATTTAATTATGATACAGAATAAATTAAAACGCCTGTCCTAGCATAACGGCGTATATCTAATTTTCTGAAGTTCATCCATAGTCAGCTTAAACTGGCGGTAATAGGAGCGTTTACGTTATAAAGAAATATTCTGAATAGTCTTATTCCAAACGCAAAATACACGGTGAAAGGTCCGTAAATGAGATTTCATGCAAAACATTTTCAAGCCATTCATTTAAATTACGGCTATTTCAGAACGGTGAAGTGAAGTTGAAGAGAACTTATTATAATCAAAATACCTGTCAAATAATCGTTAGTGAGCGAGAGGCGGTGCGGTGGAGATTTAACTGCGTCGGGCCGAATCGTAGAATCTGATGAAAAAGCTTCCGGAGCCTTCCACGATACCTTAAAATAAAAATAAAAATTTCGCAACGTCAACATTACTAAAACCCTAGACCCTTTTGTATCTAATTGGTTTATGGTCTGTTTATATCATAGGTTTATATGCACAATGAAGTATTAAAAGTTAGACAACAAAATACAAATACAACAAATAATATAATACGTTACACAAATTGAATATCTGCCCCGATCGGGAATTAATCCCACTCTATATATACGGTATCCCACTCTATATATCGAAGCGCTCATAGCCCGGCGCCGCGGCGGCTTGCGTCGATCCTATGTGATCGACAAAGTTAAGCAACAGCGGGCGCGGTCGGTAGTTTGATGGGTGACCGCTAGTGGCAAAAATTTCTTGAGCGTTTCCGTGCTTCGGAGGGCACGTAAAGCCGTCGGTCCCGGTTGTTATCTTAAGATAACAGTCGTTAAGCCATGTCGGAAGCCCCCGGGCGGTTTGAAAACTTCCGACACTCGGGTTGGCCACTAACCCCTCCACCAATCCGCACTGGAGCAGCGTGGTGGAGTATGCTCTAGGCCTCCTCAAGAGGAGAGACCCGTGCCCAGTAGTGGACCATTAATGGGTTGAAGCCATATATACGGTAACATATAAGATATAGTTACGTAAATCAGATATAATTATAGATATTTATTTGTTATAAAGAACTTACGTCAGGTAACAATGGCGTAGTGTGAGCTGAAACTCGTCTTGCTGGCGGAGCTAAAACTCTTGGTGCGGCTAGTTGTGTTCGAGACCGATTGTTCGGTAGCTCCGATTGGGTGTCATTTTTGATGACCATTGACGATGACAGTAACAGTTCATTTTTACGGAGACTAGACCCTGGACGATAAGATAAGGTAAAATTGTAATTTGTGAAGCAAAAACATATACTATATTGATATAAATTTGGTTGGTCGGGATTTGCTATCTTGCCAAACTTGTGAATGTCCGGTGGAGCTAGATCTATGTCCTGTACAAAATTAGCATCACAATGAACCAACTGCCGCTCACTAAGTTTGTATAAAATACAATAGTCTGATGAGTCAAAGACAGATCACGGAACCATTGCTTCGAGAACTAGGGTATTATTGTTTAAACTATTATTATTAAATTAGATGGTCAGTAAATTACCATTACCATTACATGCACCATGATCACGCCCATTATTAAGAATCACGGCATCAGAATCAGATCCTGTTCGTTGTTTCTTTCGTCTAAGGCTTGGCCTTGAGAGACGCCAACTGTATCCTCGTTGAACTCGACATTTGTCTTCACCGGTTGGTGTAGGAGCTAGTGTAGTGAGGCTTCTGTAATAAGAGTTATTTTATAAACTATAGTCAATTTGTGCAGTCAGTAGAAGCATTTAAAAAATAACCCCTAATTCGGATATTGCTTATGTAGTGTAAATAAACATAAATAAAAAACGTGCGTGTGTACTTATGTATACACCTAAGAAGTTATACGTCTTTGGCGTAATAGAACAAAAATAGCTAAAGATTTCATTCCGTATGCCACAACTCGTTGTTTGTAAAAGGAATCAGTTATCAGCTAATTCTTCATCTTCATCAAGTCGTTTTTTGGCAATAGGTGTGCGCGGGCATCGTAACACGGAAACTTGAGAGACAGTTATCAGCTAACTCTATGATGTCACTTTTAGCTGTCGGCGTGCGCACGCATCGTAAAAGTTTTACTTTTATATTTTTTCCAAACATGCCAAAAGAAGTATAACTTCAATACACTGTAATTTAAACATAACTATTATGAACTCAAAATTCCTAATTTGATCTAATAAATATAATATTTACTTACTTTTGCGAACTAAGCAGACTTGATTTGTCACTGACGTTGAGGCAGTTATCATCCTTGGCTATCGATACTTGTAAATTCTTCTCTGGGACTACAGGTGATGGCAACGACCTTGGTGGTGTGGGTGAAGTGGACCCTGGAGAAGTGGTTCTTGTGGGTGGAGGGGCTAAAGTCATAGGGGGAGGTGCAAGAGACATTGGGGGTAACCTGGCCTTCTCAGCACCCAACTGTGCAACTGCTGAATGAAGAGTTAGAGTGTAGCTATTTGGAGGTTTTAGTAATCCTGGTATACTTGTGCACTGAAAATAAAATTATTTACCTAAATCTACAAAACTTTAATTACCTGATATATTATTAACTTTGACAATAAAGATACATACGGAGGTCCGGTCAATTGAATCCATGCTTGAAATCATTGAAGATCTTTCAAGAGTCAAGGCGACTTTAAAATCCCTGAAAGTCGCGCCGGGTTCCAATGTAGTAGACGGCGAATCTTGGGGCGTGGCAGCGGTATGTGTTATCATTGGAACTACTGTGTCTGGTATGTTTGTATTGTTTGCTAACATTTTGGATTCCTTAAAATTGAATAATAATTATGTTATTACATGAAAAAAATAATTAGCAGTATTACTCATTGCTGACTATTTACTAGGCTTGAATTTTCTCCCAAAAAGGAGCATAAAGTTTAAGTATTTTAACATCAAATTGAAACATGTTCGAAAATTTTACGGAGAAGTAGGATACATGATTCTCCGCGATGTTTTTTTTCATCGGAGTTAAGTATTTGTAAATTAAGTTGTTATACGCACAGATTTTTGGAACATGCAGGATTTAAAAATGCTTGGCTATCATAAGCTCAGTTAATATTAAAACCGATGTCCTGACAATGGAAAAATATAAAAATGAAATAAGTATAAAACAGAAATGAAACATTCATCAAAGTATAAAAGGAAACAAGGTTGGTTTACAAACCATGTGTATGGTATGCGGGTTGTTTTGTTTACCGTGATGTTAGTGAGAAATATTTTTGCATAAGCCCGTATTCACCCTTTCTGTATTTTCGATCTGTAATCCCTCAAAGGAATCGCGAACTCACCTTTTGTATATTGCATTTGTTTGATTGTGCACAGTCCTTACAAAGGCTCGGGTGATGAGCAGAAGATTTCGTTTTGCGACGCGGTCGTGCGGCTTTGTCTTTGTGACCATTCACGTCGTCTTTCACATTTACTTTCCTGACATCGTCCGCAGAACGCCAGTAGTTCTTTATTTCATTCTATGTAAATGAAACGTTAAAGAAATCAAGTTTATTCCCAAACAAAATTGTTAGTATAGCTTTGAAGTAATGTTGGAATTGCTAGTTCAGAGCCAAATGAACGTAGCGAAAGTTTGGCTAGCTACCTAGTTCTGAATTGAATTTACCGCAAGAAGCGTTGTTTTCCTAATATCTGATGCCAACGAAAGTAGGTAGTACTTGGTTAGTATAACCATATTGACAACTCTTTATTTAGAATTTAAAATTTATATTTAAACATCTAATTTAATACATCTGACATACATTATTCATGTTTAACCTAGAAATCACGTATAAAAGCAATAAAAAAGTTTTCGGAACATAAATCTCAAACTTACTTGTGAAAAACTATCGCTGGAATGAGATCCTGAATTGGATTCGTCGTATTGTAATTCATTGTTGTCGGAGAAGCATTCGCTCGACAACTTCGATTTGGCTAATTCACGTTGCTCACGTTCTCTTCTTTCATTTCGCTACAAAATTATTTGTTTCAGAAAATTTCACTGTGAACACGATCAAGGGCAACTTCACACTAAATTTAATTTACCTCAGAACTGAATCCTTCAACCAGAATAGCTACAAGTAAATTAAACAGAACATAATTGCCAAAAGTCATGAGTGCCACGAAATATAATGCGGCCCAATGACTCGTCTTTTCCATACCGTTAAACAATACAACGTTCCAATCTTCTTGCGTCAATACCTGGAAAATATGAGTTTAATTGAAAATCGTGCCGGTTTATTTGAGCATGCTACCACAACATGTAAATTTCGGATTTAATATTTTTAATAAATCAAAAGAAGCAAGGTGTGCTGTATTTGTGTATTAGTAGTGCTTCAGTGTCTGATTTATTAAAGTATTAAATGTGATAAATTATATTAAACAAAATTAAATTTGTTAGTGAAGAATGTGTTAATGTTAAAATGTACGTGTGGTGTAAATAGCTGTATTAGTGTACACATAAACATATCGTAATGAAAGGGAACACAGACGGCGATTTGGAGTACACAAGCCAAAAGGGTTCAGCATTTTCTAATACTACTAAGCAAGATGCACTAACTACGGAGCGCTCCATAATATGCATAACATACTATCAAAAAAAAACTATCATGGTGCGACGAGTTTCTCGGTTTGGTTTGGAATCAAAGAGCTAATAAGCTCTAGCAAACTTTTGTTCATTCATATACTTTTACGTTGATGTAGGTTTATTAAGAAATAAATTTTACAATGTAATAGCGGTACGAGAAACACGCGATGACTACTACTAAAAGCAAATTCATAAAGGATCGCAAATAAACCGTCAGTATAAAACCGGCAGTCGACAACTTAAATTTCTCAAGGCTTACCTGGAAAACGGTGACGGTAGCCCAGAGGATGTTATTAAAATGTTTCCTGTCGCACTCACACTTGGGATGATGTGAAATGATCTCCGGGCAGGTACAGTCTCGCTCGACGCCGTTGTCTTCGACGTACTTGCAAAACTTACCACCGAATAGATACATGCCCAGAATACTGCGCGTCGTGAGTCCGATGAAAAAATGAAAGAAAAACAAAATGCTATGCGCAAACACCGCGACCGAGTCGTCCTGACGCTATTTTGTTACGTACGCGACAGTAACACTGCACTTTGGCATGACATTGTTGTTAAAAACTAATTTTATGAATATAAATAATTCACTGTACCCTTTCCAACTGTAATAATTAGTATTGATAAGTTTGCATGTTGTTAATTAATGTAGTTGGTAATTGTGGCAATGTAATAGTAATGATCATAAAATTAGTTTTCTTTAAATTACATGTTACAATTTATACATTTCACAAGCGAAATTAGTGAAGCAGTGTTATCGCCGTAAATACGTTCCACCGATAGTTAATAAACATATCTAAATTAAGTACTGAATTTATTAAATGTTATTTAGTGCATGTTTCCCAATAAATTATTATCTTACTTAACATTCTTCTTTATATACTGCCTCATTATCTCAGAACAATAAAATGCAATGAAATAAATGAGAAGAGAAAAAAGGCGAAAGAGATGTGCATAAAAGATAGTTAAAGTTTTCATTCTAACCGACTCATAACTTAGTCGTTTAAATGTCATTCATAATGCATCAATTGACAAATATAAGATTCATTATTGTATTAATTTACTGCATGAGAAACGTATAGAGGAAAAAATAATGTGAAAGGGTAAAATTTTAAACAAATAGAAAATTGCAATGTGTTAAAAAAGAACAGAATTAGAAATAAGATTGTTAACGTGGAAAAGAAAATTCTTGAATTGCAGATCATTTTGAAACCAGTGAAAATTTTGCTTAATCAAACTGACGCATGTGAAAGCGAAACTTCACTAATTTCGTAGAAATAATATTTAAGAGAGACTAAATAATAGAAGCAGCATGCAAAGTGACAGAGATACTGTTTATACTGAGTATAACTGTAGTGGGAGTTATAAAATCGTCGTAGAAGTTATTCGCGACTCGACTCAACCGACCTCAATCTAACCTTCTACTTAACCAAGCTCTCTGACTAAATGTGCTCTCGACTTTTAATGGGTATTACTGTACGTCACAACATAACAAAGTGAGCATGAGTCTAGGTGAAGTTGGAGCGTTTATTACGAATGGTTCTAGATTTGTTTACTACGCGGGAACTAGGGTAGCGGTTACGCGACTGAACGCCTGTTTGACAATGCACAATGCTGCAAGCCTATTCAAAGAACAAGTAACTCATTTTTAAATGGAGATGAACAATTTGACAAACATAAATTGAATCTTGCAACAGAGTGAACGGTCGTCGATTGTGTACTCGCGTGGTTAGTCGATTAGCCGTCACAAGGA
This sequence comes from Thymelicus sylvestris, assembly GCA_911387775.1. NCBI lineage: Eukaryota > Metazoa > Arthropoda > Insecta > Lepidoptera > Hesperiidae > Thymelicus > Thymelicus sylvestris. The sequence goes on from OU426895.1 coordinate 12,270,200, forward strand.
CAATCTTCTGTTATCAGGAATTGTCATTCTGTCGTGAGTGTTGACTGCAGACGGTCCCGTAGGTTAGCGTTTAGTAAAATGTTGCAAGTTCAGTCTGTTTTGGATTGTCTGTTAGATACTTTATTTAAAATGTTGAATACCTGAAACACCGTGACAAAGGCCCACAAGAGTGTATCAAAGTTTTTTCTGTCGCACTCTTGGTCGCCCTCTTCGTCTTTCTCGCAGAATTTGCACCCGAAGAGGTTCATACCGAGGATGCTGAACGTTACCACGCAATATACGATTAGATAACAATACGATAGGAACTATCCTCTCGATATATACAGGAAGATATATAAGAATACATTTTATAAAATCAGGTAAAAGATTTATACTAGGTGACGACTGATAAGGTGCAGGATAAAGAAAGATAGGTGAAAAGCACAAAAGCGTGAAATATACTATGATTAATAAAATTTATTAGAAGAAGAAGAAGAAAAATTTGTAGAGAGTGTGAATAGTGGTTGTGTATAGTAGGCTAATGTTGAAGACAGAAGTGGTTAAAATATAAGGATTGAAAACAAAACGGGAAATCACTCACAGTTAGGTTAGTGCACAGGTTAAAGGATGCGGGTGTGACAGTTAAGTAGAACTATTCGTATATACGAAGATTTCTTCGCTCGCTACGGAAAAATTAAAGAGAAGCAATCAATAAATGATTGCATTGGAGTATAGACTACATTATACTTCAATACTACTATAAAAATGATTTCAAGTTACAAAAGAATAAAGAAAAAAAATTATGATGAATATCTGAATTTTAGTGTTTTTAAGCAGAAACCTAATTATACAAGTTGAAAATAGACTAGAAGAAAGTAAGAAAGATCAGTAGTGTTATAACAGTTAGTTGCTGAAGTTTTCAACAAATATTTGTCCTTATTCTTGCCAATCTCAAGTGAAGAATACTTTCAATAGGATATTTAGAAGAAAATAAACATTGTAAAGGAAATTAGAGAAAAATAATAAATTTTGTAGCAGTTTCAGATAAACGTTAACCGATTTAATGATAACATATTTTTTATACTTCTTTAGATTGTTTGTTTATTGACATGCAATTTATTTCAATATTTTAACTTAGGTTTACTCCTCGGTGGTGTGAGTTAAATGTATCAAAATCAAAACAAAAGCAGTATTCGTTAACAACAAATTCCCATTATCACTGCATTGGTGTTTAATAAACCTAGATGATAATAGTTTTAACTGTCATTATGATATTAAGTAATTACCTGAATATAAAAATAAAAAGAACTAGGAGTGAAAAGAATACTGCAACATTATCCATTGTCCGTAACATAACGAAGAGTTGTCGTCTCAAGTTAGGCATGAATCGGACCAACTTTAGTATTCGTAGGAGTCGAAATGTACGTAGTACTGAGAGACCTGAGCTTCCTGCTAAGTCCTTGTCACTTCTTAAACTTTGTGATAACTCGAATGCACTGTGTAAATATTAAACAACATAAGAATCCAGTCAATTAGTAATTAAAGTTTCATTTTTAATATGTCATGACTTACCTTAAAATTACGATGACTCCATCGAAAACATTGAATCCGTTGGAAATGTACTTAAATGGACCTTCAGCGACTATTTTGAGCACCATTTCTATCCCAAATATTGCAGAAAATACAACATTACTGATTTCCACAATAACTGTCAACTCTTCAGGCTGATTATGGTATTCAATACCCATTGAGAGGGTGTTAATGAGAATAGCTAATAATATACCTAAAATAATAATAAAAAGTAACCTTTTTTTTTTGCTCTGTAAGAATTAATTGAAAATTTTTAGGTTACAATATACCATACCTTGTTGAAAATATTTGTGATCAGCAATCAGTTTAATACGTTTTCTAAGCAATGATAATAATTCAGATATCCTTTGCCAAAACAATGAGCATACATTTGAAAATTTGCTTTTTCTATGTTCTTTTGCCGCTGCTTCAGCCATTATTAAATCTACACAACATGAAAAATCTTCTATTTCTACAATCTGTAACCATTTTGTACGTTAAACATATATGTTATTAACATTATTATATAATTTCATACATACAGGAAAAGAAATTATTCTAAAAGTAATCATCAGTCAATAGTTTAATCAATAACTTCACAAAAATGCAATTTTGGTGATCTAGAAATGCAAAAACGATAAAATTGTCTCCTGGCCAATCATTTTAAGTTAAATGATTTTATATACCTTGGTATCGGACTTTTCTTCTCCAGCTCTTTTGCTAATTCCTTTAGTGAGTTCTTCAAAGAATGTGTCCAACGCTACTTGTCCGGTTGGCAAGGCCGCTGAAAGCGCACCGGAGAGTGCGAGAAGTTCTTGGCAAGACATTGTTCCTCCCGCTGCTGCTCGATCCTCGGCCATTTCGCTTGTCGGCAGGTCGAACTCTATGCCCCCAAATTAGTGTCACTACAGTCCAACTTTCTATTTTCAAGTGTACCATTACTAAGAACCCCAAAAGTATCCATTTCTCTGATATTAAATTTATATTTGTTATTCAGACACAAATAGCGATACTTTCGAGGTTAAACATCAATGTTACAAAAATACGTGTAATTCTGATATCCTATAAAAAAATCCGGAAAAAGCCAAGAGGTTGGTTCTATCCTATGCTGTAAAGGTAGAAGGCAAAAAAATCTAGACAGTTTAGTGAGGTCTAGACTTAGGGAAGTGCCCATAGATGATAGTACAAGAATAAGAGGTTTCAAGAAGTTCAGATTGCGCATGCCCGTCTAATAGCGCGTCTAGATCTACTGTCTCTAGACTCACCACTTTGGCTCTTTAGCCAGTCACGTTGGCACAATGAATCTACAAATATTTAGGCATATGTTAAGATATTCCAATTGAAATGCAAGTTTTAGTAGAGGATCCACAAGACCTGAACGAGGTTAAGCGAGATTGAAATGATTCAGAGCGTGTTCAAAGTTAGATTCAAGGGTGCGAATATTTTAAACATGAAAAGGACAAACATTTTAGAGGGTTAGTATTTCAAATAGTATTCTTTTGCTCTGAACTTAGTCATAAATCCGATGGGTATTCTGAAATTACCTGTTTGCGTCATCTTTTCTGATGAGCATACGTTATGAGGATGCCCCACATGAGGTGAGTTCGGCGCATGTAGAAGCACCGTGTCGCTGAACATCACTGATGAACGACGTCGCGCCAACGAGGGTGGTGACAGCAATGACAGATTTGATGCGTTCTGTCGTGGATTAGCATTTGTTGAAGTTATTATGTAAGTATCTTGCAGAAGCGAAATCTCTTTGACATTGATTTGTGATTTATTATTTCGTACTAATAGTACTATGCTTAATTTAATTAACACAAATTTTCGATCATAAAATTAAGTGATGGGCTTGTTAATTGCGGTTAAAATACGTTGTTATACATGTTTTACTGTTTTTGTTGCTTTGTTTATTATACGTACTTGTAATAAATACAAATAGAAATACTTATAGATGAATACTTGAAAGATTTCGTAACGTAAAGAAATTGTCTTTAAATCATTATTAATTTGATTATGTTAAACCAAAAACCACTTCATTTTCAAAATGAATCTATAAAGATATTGTGCTGAAACTACAGCTTAATACATTTTCAATGTATTATTTGTATTCTCGTTTCGTTCACTTGAACCATCAATGTTTTTATATTAAACCAACAATAACTTTGAAAATCTATTGTGTACAGCTGAATAGATTTGCTGGTAATTTTATATGTCATATTTCAAACAACTGAGAACTAACAGATATTATACATACAGATTCCAATTACTGAGCAAAAATCTCAAACGAACTTCCAAATCAAAAAGACTTCCAAGATGATGTCAAAGATAAACATGTTATTGATTGAACTCATTGTGCTTCATTTAAATTAGGCTTTATTTTTCCACTCACCTCGAGGTCGGCAGCTGAGAGGGAGGGGACGCGCAACAGGCTAGGTCGGCCGAGGGGTTCGTCTCCCTCATCCCCCTTACCGTTCCCCTGCAACAATATGTGGAGTTGACACGGGTGTGGGTGAGGTGACTAATGTTCAGCAATGTTCACTTTTGCTTATCATGTTCAATGGGATAGTGAAATCAATATGAAGTAAATATTATTAATAATTTTAAGTAACGAATAAATACTTTCTGTATTTTATTTTGAACGAATTGTTTTAATTAAAGTTTTTAGTTCTATCTTAGGCTTAGAGCAACTTCCTCACTCCATGTTGTAGGAGTTTCTCTGATGTCAGTGTTTAATTAATCTTCTTCAATATAGTTAAAAATTACCGGAGGATGCATCTTTGGACAGCATGGATGGTGTTGTCTAGGTCTATTGGCAGGCAATTGCAGGGTTTCTCGACTTGTCCGCCATCGAAATTGTGCTCGCTGGTGATACCTATAGACTCTACAAGATAATAAAAATTATGAAATAAATATTACAAGAAAATTATTACATACAACTTAATTTTTTTTTTGATAACAGGAAAGGTTGATAAAAGTAATAAATCTCGGGTTATGATAATTAAGTAACAGACGTCTGACCTAATCTTCTTTGCCATTCTTCTTTTAAATCTTCTCCACAAATGGGCCACGTATTTAACTATTTCTGCATAACAGGTGGCAGGTTCACTATTGTTTGTAGAAGACGCTAATGTCGATGTTGACGTAAATCGAGCCCTCTCAGCTCGCATGCGTTCCATTTCACGCTTCTTGGTTTCACTAAACTGCGTCGCTATAACGACTAGGCATAAATTGATCATGAAAAATGATCCAATCTGAAAATTTGAACGAGAAAAACTCAATTAAGACATTAAGAATTTATTCGCGAAGCATACAAAGACGACAGGATGTGTGGGTTAGTAAAATGAACCAATGTCGTATACTTTTACGATTTTCGTTTAAAGTTCAGAAAATAATAAACTTACTACAATCAAAAGCACAAAGTAGATCCAGTCCCAAAAGCTATGAGCGTCTTGCACGTAATACATTATATCCGTCCACCCTTCTAGTGAAATTACCTAAAAATAAAAGTAACGATAAATACTCTATAACATAAGTGCCTAATTTAATATTGATTATAGTTGGACTTACTAAAAATATGGCCACCCAAGCTAGACCAATGTTGTCGAAGGAAATAGTTCCTTGAAATGGGTTGGGGCCCCGCTGAGTGCAGTTCGTATAATACTGGTTCCAGTTCACGCATGATACGTTTGTGGGTGTATTGTATGAGAACGGCCTGGCTGTCTCGTTACATACAACAGGTCCATAGCGATATGGAGGGAAGTTCCCACATGAATGCATCCCGCTGTCTTCAGCAGTGGTGCAGATGTAATCCAATTCCTTGGAGAATTCGTAGTGCAACGATATGCTGTATAAAACAGTAACGTTAGAATTTTATAAGGCTAATTTCAAATGTTGAGATATGGGAAACGAGAGGGGCAGTTTAATTTTCCAACAGGGAATAGATTAATGGGGTCTTAATAGGAATCACTATCTACTACCTCATGTCTTGTTTTTGATATGAAGTTAATATGAGGATGAAATGCTTGATGGCATTTTTAGTGAATTATTTTTGAAAAGAGAGACAGAATGTTGATTATTCATGTTACAACGATGTTTTAGTTCTACGAATCCTTAAGGCAAAGACAAGTAAAATACCTGAAACTTTGAATTCTGATATCTACGACAAGCAAGACAGACAATTAAACAAATCTAAGTAGCCATTCAGCGTTATAATTAAAACAGACAATTGCCATTCACGCGATTAATGAATTAATTTGGGAAAATTTCTACGACGATCGCATGCAAACAATGAAAGCTGGTGGAAAGGTTAAGTTGGTGAGATAATTAGATATCTCTGGATCGGCGCGTGCTGATAAAGGAGTATTGGAAATTTGAGGTGGATATTAGAGGATGAGAAGATTAACGTCAATAGCTCTTTATTGTTATGGTTTCATGGCAGCAACCGGTTTGATATCGTTCGCACGACCGGAACATGACCGTAGGCTATAACCCACATCATTCCGGCGGTCACTCGATGCCGACCTCCCTCTGTTCATGATAGCCATAACGGAATTAATATGGTATGTAACTTTTGTGTACAACCATTTTGTCAATTCAGGTGAACATATTTCGAAACCTAAATTTTCATCCTTTGGGTTTAGGATGTTCCAAATGATCTTTGCAATTAAAGGCATTAGCAAACAAAACCGAAGAATTTCAGCCACGAATTTCACGAAATATTTACAGGCGGAATAAATGGTATCAATCAAGCTAAATGATATTTGCACGGTTATTGGTTACTGATGTGTGAATGTTTATGTACAACTGATTTATTATATCTTTATGACTGGTTAGTTATTTGCTCGTTAAGTCGTTACTGTCGATGTTTATATCCGTTTATTTACATATATACAGAGGTATTGCATTTAATGTTTGCGTTATGTGTATATTGGCTTAAACCGCTATTAAAACTAACTGACATAAAATAACATCGACTGGAAATTGTGTACGAAAATATTTTCAAAGATTGAAGTAGACAGAATTATCCAAATGATTTTGAATCATTTGGAATAAACTGGCAGTTCTTTTAGCAAAATGTGTTTAGGTATTTCCATAATTTGTAGAGTAATTAAATAAAATTGAAAACAAAACTGCCAGTTTATAGGAAGCAATAGCACATCTGGACGGCAGATGTGTGAAGGTACACGTTACAACATATTCAAATGTCCGTAATAGAAACATTTATTTTAATCCGAAATCCTTACGAGTTGAGTCTGACGCGCACTCTGTACCATTCAGACAGGTCTCTGGAAAACAAATTTAGGAATAGTGATGGGTGTCATATATGTTTCTGAGTAATATGTGATCAGATAACATTATCGTAAACATTTCAAGACGTGACTTTTGTAATAATTTCCTTAATTTAATTTTCTTCGATATTTTTTTATCGGTACATGTTCAAGGCTTCTTAACAGTACACGTCTTTAAATGTTCTTATTATTTGTCATGAGTCTAGTTAATGTTATTTTCTACCTTAATGGAATTATCTAGATACAAATGTTGCTCGTTTCTTTTGAATGAGAGAATCATGTCATGTAGCAAAATTTTGTTGGTATTAAAACCACTACCGTTCACAACTCTTTGTTACATTATCGTATGTTCCTTCATGCTAATGTTCCCAAACTCGTGTGTGTCGACAGTATGCAATATTTAAGTGTGGGCATGACTTGAACATAAGCTGTTTATACTGACGTGCGCATCTGTTATGTAACTTCGAGTGATAGCGTTAGTAGTGGTTAGTAAATATGTTTAATGAAATGGCAGCCGTGATTTGTTCGTCGTGGATAAGCGTTAAATATTGCATGCAGTCAACATTAGCAATGGGATGTGCTGCTAAGACGAGCTTTTGAATAAATGGTATAAAATGAAGTAGTTTATGCCATTCATTTATGGAGAATAAATTCATAACTCTTCCAAATTTTCTATACTATTTGAACCGCATTTTCCAGCTTCATCTGGCATTACAAAATCATTATTGAAATTCTTATATTTGTCAGATATAGTTTTATACTTACTTGGGTCGTAGAACATTTGGTGGTAGGACAAGCTCACAGCGTTGTCTTAGGATTCCTTCCCACAATTGAACTCCAACAATACCAAATATGAAGAATACGAAGAAACATAATAATAAAACGTTACCCAACATCGGTAACGTATCCAGGAGAAGCATGACCAGAATACGCATACCTGGAAAAATATTTGAATTCATTATACCTATTTGTTTAAATGTATCTTAAGGTGAACTTAGGAGGGCTAGCTCATCTACTTGGATTTTTTTTACAGTTAAAACGTTTGGAAATTGCACCGAAAAGTTCAGTGACTAAAGCATTAAAAGATTTTACGCTAAGTTCTGGAACCAGTTAAACTGTGCGAAACTGGTTCTTAATTTGTTGTATAAGCAATAATAGAAAATTTTCTTATACGAGTAAGTGACAATTCTTACAGTTTCACAGCAACTTATTATTAACGTTATAATTTTACCACATTCATCGAAATTCTCATTGTAGCTTATAAATCGAGCTTCACTTAAGCATGAAATGCGTTGAAATGGTATTACTGTGCAATTCGACGAGTACGTCAGAATCGGATGCTGAACTGAACCGAAAATTAAGCTGAATTGCAGTTGAAAGGGTAGGATTTTCAGTCTAAAATATCGTTTCTAGCGAATCGTAAACTGATTCAGTTATAGATGAGACTTTGTGAGCAACAGCTTTGATGACTGGTTCTGAAATACGGATAAATACGACAATGTCGACGATGCTGGATTCATAAAGTTTTATTCGAGAATTGTTTTGCTATAAGCTTTCATAACCGTTTTATGCGTAAAGTTACGTGATATACTCATTTATTATCCAAAATTTTGTTTTAAAGTGTAAATATAACTGAAAGTAATGTGAAATATTATGTTTAATATTTAATTTCAATATCTCAAATGTTATTTGTAATTGGGATTGGTTAAACTGGAGTAATAATTTCTCTTTCTCCAAATTTCTTACATGCTCATAACAATATGCACCAACCTGAGAATAAATGTTTTTCAGCCACATAAATGGGATGAAAACAGACTGACAGTCAAATTAGTCATCATTTCAATATTTACATTTTTTAGCTACATTGGTCTGCAGTAAACTTAAGTTTTTTTTTGCTTTTAATAATAATATTAAGTTCCTTCTGATGTTGACTGAAAATTAATATAGTCTAGAATGCTAAACTAAGTAAAGCGTTATTAAATATTAGTTTTCAAGCACGATGAATATTATTTGATATAATATCTAGTTACTAGATAAATATATGAAATATTATGTAGGTGATAACGGAACTATAATGTGAGAATAATGCGTGAAATGATTATATGTGTGTAATGATTTATTACACCGTATCAATCAAATCACGAGACGGGATTAATAACGTTAGAAGAAGAAAAAACTATCATTTATTGTGGAACTATTGTTCTTTCAGCTTTCTTATATTATAAATTATGTATGTTACATATTTTACTGATGCGTATAGTACCCAGTGAACGAATGTACGTCAAATTCAAATTCAAAATCATTTATTCATGTAGGTATCATTGATACACTTATGCACGTCATATTTTTAATTTACCAGCTTTTCGGAAAGGTGCTTTGTCATTGATAGTACCTAATAAATATCCTTGATTTAGAATTATTTTGCCGGCAAAAATTTCTATTTCCGATATTCAATATACTATATAATAATATTATTGGCGCCCTTTTGCCCAGTTGGTAGAGACCCTGCCTGCGAAGTGAGGGGTCCCGGGTTCGATTCCCGGCTGGGGCAGATATTTATCTGACGGATAAATATTTGTGCTCGGGTCATGGGTTTGATTTTGAAGTGTTATATATGTGTCGTCCATGCCATCCGCAATACAGGTAATAACCTACTGCGGGGGTATGAGTGTGTTAGCGTTTATTTATTTTATTACATACAGGCGAACAGCTGACAGAAGCTAGTTATTAATATTGCATAGTTAACGACGTAACTGATGCGCACGAATTTACATGTTGCAAACTATTGAAAGTCAGCATTTCATTTACAATTGATGTTAGACTAGACTTTTAAATTTATTATCCGCAAATACGCTAGTTCATGCGCTACAGTTTGCAAATTTCAGACGGCAATTTAACTTTCGGTATAAATGAACCTATTTGGAGTGAGAGAGAGTAATTTAGTTGATGTAGTTTCATAAATAATAGGAGTACCTGACTGCCTGCTGATAATATGTTAAAAGGTCTATCGGTTAATAATTTGTGTAGAAAGAAATTCACTTCCAGAAGTTTACCTCTGTTTTTTACTATTATTTTATTTTGTTTGTTATGTAAAACTACAATAAATATTATGTTGATCAGGACTACTCATTCCTAGGGGTAAAACCTAACCGCAATACATTAGGCATTAAGTTTTATCATTTGTTTCTTTTGTGTAAGTAATATAAAAGTGCAAAGAAATTTCTTAAATCTTTCGAGAATAAAAATTTATCGTAAAGATATTGGCAGCACACGGCAGTAAAACTTTTACTGCATATATTAAATATTCAGATCCACAATACAGATTTCATTGTAGTTAGCGCCATGAGACGTGTTCACAATCCTCAGACGGAGCTTTGTATAATGATATGCATGTGGACGCCATCGTCGTTGTTTTAGAGTTTTAGAGCTAACACACTTGATTTATGAATTTCCCACAATGGAATGCAGACTTGGGCAGACATTCACGTTGTTGTCTTCTATGCAAGTTCAAAGCGCTGAAATTGTTATGGTTACTCGTACATTCACAAGCAGTAACAATATAACTTTTTATGTAACTGGCCGATAAGCGAGCAAACTATAGTCACGATGCATTGTCGGCTAAGATAGAATAAAGAAGAACGAAAGAAATGCCTATCAAGCTAATTCTATTACTCATGATAAATAATTCTGTAAACCTGTTTTAACTTAGATATCCTAATGTTGTAGATTCAAGAATCATTATACAAAGTTACAATAAAAAGTAAAGAATTTTTACTCAAGCTTCGAACGCCTGATCAAATACAAGATTACGCTGATAGAATCTTGCACTCCCTGGCACTTAAATCGAGTTTTTCAAGCGTGAGATGCGTCGTAAATCTGACGATAGAACGAGTTTGCATAAATCACGTAAATTTCCGCGTAATACAGACTTCGGGTTTTGAAGGGGAGAGGCGTGTGTTGGATTCGGCCGGGTCTCACTTGTTGCTGGCATCGATCGCGAGATCGCCACCCACTGCGCTCTCAATTTTGCCCGAGCTTAATTTCTATAAGTGCCTCACAGATACGGATTTCTTTGCCGGAAAAATCGGGGAACATTGTGCTTTAACGGCTGTCGTCTGTGAACTAAATTTTTAAATCGGACGGATTTTGCATTGAATCAACACTTTTTTTATTGTTTGCGGATATGAGCAAAGGGACTTAGATAATTTTGTTGTATGTATGATGTAATCCAACCGATTTTCTCCATTACTTTACAACTATAAGTATAAAAGTCAAAGTAGTCCAAGATAAGTCAGATGAGGAGTTGTTACAGAGAGATATAGACAATGTTGCAAAATGGTGTGTAATTAATTCTATGAAATTGAACATCGAAAAATGTTTGCATATCAAATTTTCAAGGAAACGCAATAAATACGACTCTAAATACAATATATTTGGTAATGAACTAAAAAGAGTGGACGAAGTACGAGACTTAGGTGTATTGGTTGATTCAGAGTTACGGTTCACTGGTCATATAAATTATGTTATTAAAAAAAGCTTTAAAATGTTAGGATTTATTACTAGAAACACCAAAGAGTTCACATCTATTTTGGCTCTGAAGACTCTGTATAGTGCACTCGTACGTAGTCACATTGAATACGGCGCTCTTGTTTGGTATCCCAGTTATCAAAATAATATTCAACGTATCGAAAAGGTACAAAAAATATTTATAAAAAGACTATCATTCAAAACTGGTAACCATCACATATTTAACAGCTATCATGACCGCTTGCGCCACTTCGACTATCTTCCATTATTTAAAAGAAATCAGGCTTTAGGTAGTATTTTTCTGTACAAACTCCTTAATCAATTAATTGACTGCCCATTCCTCTTGAACCGAATCAATATTAGCATACCCAGAATACTGTCCAGGGCAACATATTACAGGATTTATAAGCCATTTTATTTATATCCCAATAAAACCAAATATGTGTTAAACTCTCCAATTAGTGTGTTACAAAGAAATTTTAATAGTATATTTCATAACAGCGATATAGATATCTTTGCAGAATCATTAGGTCTATTTAAGAAAAAAATACATAAGGCAATGACAGCCATTTGAATTACCCCCTCTTTTTTATTACAAACTTTTAATTTGCAATATACAGGGTGGATTTTTGAGACGGGTCAGTAAGGGCAGGTACCTTAACCGTTATAGTTACAGGAAAACGTTCCTAGGAGACTATCCATAACTTTTTAAAATATTCTGAACTGCATTCACAGATTTTTGAAAAAATGTACGGTCAGTGAAAAAAGTACTAAAATCCAAAAAAAAATATTTTTATGCCCATCGATCCTACTTCGTATGGGGATCAAAATACTCTATGGGACCATTTAAGGTATGAGTACTAGAAATGTCAGAAAACGCTAAAAACATTTTCCATATATTTTGTACTGAAAAACGATAAATCAACTCGAAATATTCTTTATCGCCAAACTATCCTATTTCTTACTGCGATTAAAAGATTATTTAAGGCCTATTGAAATTTAAATACAAAAACTACGGTAAGACACAACATATCACACAAACTTAAAAATAGGTTATCTATTATTCAAAATGACCGCCGTTTTCACGAAGACACGCTGCAAGAGGTGCTGTTAGTGGTCCATGGTCCAACACATGGTCCAATTAAGTGGCCACCTCGCAGCCCCGATCTAACGCCTCTCGAGTTTTTTTTTGTGGGGCCACCTAAAAAATGAAGTCTACAAAAGAAAGTACGAAAGTGTTCAGGAGCTGAAAGAGGCATTAACGAGGATTTTAAATAATATCCATCAAAGAAAACTTTCCGCTGCTACTTGCTCAGTACAAAAACGAGTGAACTTATGTATTCGTGAAAACGGCGGTCACTTTGAATATTAGATAACCTATTTTTAAGTTTGTGTGATATGTTGTGTCTTACCGTAGTTTTTGTATTTAAATTTCAATAGGCATAATAATAAATAATTTCATAATAATAAATAATAATTTCATAATCTTTTAATCGCAGTAACAAATAGGATTGTTTGGCGATAAAAAATATTTCGAGTTGATTTATCGTTTTTCAGTACAAAATGTATGGAAAATGATTTTAGCGTTTTCTGACATTTCTAGTACTCATACCTTAAATGGTCCCATAGAGTATTTTAATCCCCATAAGAAGTAGGATCGATAGGCATAAAAATATTTTTTTTTGGATTTTAGCACTTTTTTCGCTGACCATACATTTTTTCAAAAATCTGTGAATGCAGTTCAGAATATCTAAAAAAGTTATGGATAGTCTCCTTGGAACGTTTTCCTGTAACTATAACGGTTAAGGTACCTGCCCTTACTGACCCGTCTCAAAAATCCACCCTGTATATTGTATTGTATTGTTATATTGTATCGTGCCTTCTGATTACAATGTCATGCAAAAATGTTGTGCAAACCTTTAATTTAAGTGCATAATAAGTCAGGTTAGGTTATAAATTTGTTTCAGTGTAAAATTCAAGTTATGTACTTAGTTGGTATGCCTTAAATAAATAAATAAATAAATAAAAAGTACTGAAATTTTATTTTCCTGTTCAATTTAATGAGTGAATTGTATTTATGAAATTCATTTGATAATAAGCGACATTTCATATTCAAACATACAACGTTAAGAACTGCAGTGATAACTAAGGTGTGTTGATTTTTTTGATGTCCGCTTTAAAATAGAATACGTACGAGTAGGTGCAATGGGGATTTTGCCTTATCTTAAGCAAACCACCAAATTCCAGCTACAAAAATTTTACTGTACAAAAGCATACCCAATTCACCCCATTAACGCAGTTTCATAGCATAATTAAAAAAAGGAAAAATTTTGAAAGTTAATTTTTAATCCTATCTCATTTGGGAACGAATCTTTTCACAACTTTATAGCGTTTAGGAACAGCTAATTTTTAACAACCTATAAAAGGTTATGGCACACTCAGGATGCGAAATCTACAGCACAATCGGCGGGCAAGTAAAATTTATTGTAATTATTACCGTTGGAGCGCAGGTAAATATTGCCCATAAACATTTTTCTGAACAAGTTGTTTTACATTTTAATTGAAAGTTTATAGTTTAAAACATTCTTTGCTTATGTAGTGGCCGGATTATTTATGTATTCGTGAAGGATGTTGACACTATCAGTAAACTAAAATAAATTTATTTTTAAAGTATAAAGGAAAACATTTAAAAACCTAAAATATTATTCTTTTGTCGAACTCAATCACAACAAATTAAATATAATTATTTTAAAATGTTAAAAATAGTACTCACTGTCACGTGACCTCAAACGCCATTTAAAGCTTATGCTATTACGTCATTGTTCCTATTTTATATGCAAGTGCGACTAACTTCAGTCGACAGATAGTATTGAATATCGGCTAGTGACGTCACGTGACGTTTTTGGTGGGAAATTTGAAAATGATTTTTATTTATCAATTTTTGTTTTTAATTTGAAGATTATTATTTTTATAATATTTTTTTCGTGAATCTTAAGGTTCTATCTATTAAATCAAATTGAATCCTAAAATTAGTCAACATCCCTATTGTCGATTAACATTGTCATATACGAGTATAGGTATATATGAGTAGAGTTTGACCACTGGTTAAAGTTTAAAAAATCTACAAAGGATATAATTATAGGTATCTATTTTCAATAAAGAATCTCATTAACATTCAGACATCGAATCCACGAATTTTCCTTAAATAATCCTCAATGTTTTATTGCGATAATTAAAAGGATTTAAGGAAAAAGTATCGTAACGTTACAAAAATAAACTTAATTAACCCTGAAATCATCTTACTGGTTCCGCACTTTACATACATTTCTCTGTAATACGTTTAGAGTCAGAAAACGTTTGCCTATTTCTATATAGATTAAATTGGCAATTATTACAGAGAAATTATGGCACAGACCTACTTAGTCAATTTAAAACTTAGTCAATTTGAATAACGTCTATCGAAAGACCTGCTTTGCCTGGTTTAGATATTTTTTTCAATAATTTATTTCCCCAGTGTTAAATTCCATTATCTAAAAAAAATTATACTGTAGTAATGCTGCAGCACGCCTCGGTGAAAAGCGCACGAGACGCCCAGACCAGGTGGACTGATAATAAGAAGAAGACACCAAGGTGTCTGCTCGATTTAAAATACTCAAGACGGGTCAGAGTGGCGCTTGTTACGAGAACCATATATCCAGCAGTGGACTTCCAAAGGCTGATGGCAGGCTATACCTATCCTTCAAAATTGCATGTATCATTATACCCTTCTTGTGAGTCATCCGTAAACTTCGTGGGAACTTTAGAAATTTCTTCACTTTACATTTCCCTTAGGTCCAATATCGTGCCGAGCTTTCACTAAGATCGCAAAATGTACCAAGTGCAATCCCTCCGGATGTTTCTTTGCTTTACCTATCCCAAGGCCTGATAAGTAGACCATGGTTAAGCTGTCATCTTCCGAAGGTCGAAACAATCATGAGCGATCAATTGCCCTAACTCCAACCCAAAAACTTATCCTCATGACTTTGTATTCTAAGGATCATATAAGAAAACAATGAAAAATGTTATTGAGTAGGTATAGTATTATTATTATTTGGAGTTTCGGGTTTGGGTCAGCTATCCCAGGGTAGTTGAGTCTAGTAACAAGTATAAGAAAATCTTCTCACGTACTGGTAGCAAGTTTTACATCAGTTGATCACTTACTGGGTATTCTGTTGATGGCTCGCAGCGGTCGTAATACACGAATGGTCCGGATCGCCGATAAATTGATATTCTCCACATTGAGTGCGTACTCTAGAGCTCTGAAACGATAAGCGGTGTTATTAGTACTTTTATCTAGTTGTTACAAATTACGTTCATTTAGATATCTGCGGGTGTTTTCCTATTGGTACCTATGAATGTTGGTTGGGATTCTTGTGGATCTAATTTTACATAGTATCTTATGGAAATTTAGAATTGTAACAATCTAACATTAATTTCCGAATGGCTTTGGTAAAAAACGTGAAAGTAAGAGCAAACTTGAGAGTCGTTCATTTTGTTTTAAAAGTGTCTGAAGTCTATCAAACAACACTAAGTCACTCAGATAAAGAAGTGCTAAAGTCTCAGTCTGCTAAAGAACTTACTAGCGGTCTTTCAAAGTTCTTAATGATTCTTACGCTCTAATGTCTACCTTCTTATCGTGACCAGAAAAGACTCAAATTAAAGTCTCCAGAAACTTAACATGAATATCTTAGAAATAATTACTGTGAAGCAGTGAACTAATCAATTTTATTTTATACTCATAATTTTACTTATTCCAATATTCTGGTACTCTTTGTTACCATAAAGAGTGTTCAATGTTGTAAAAATTAACACATTATAACGTCGTAACTACAATTTTATGAGAGACGGTAGTTATAGTTTAGTTTAGTTAAAGTTAGGAAAATGTTATCGTCGACTGAGTTTGTATCGTTGTGAACATGTAGCGTTATTTCCGGATTCACGCTGCGAGAGAATTGATAGTACGGGAGGTAGCGTTGCATTTAAACGGTATGTTTAATACCGTTTGAAAATCATAACAATAATACTTATAAGCATAAGAACTCTGAACAACTACGCAAGTAATGGAGGTAATGGTAACCTGTTATAATGGTGTATGGCAAATATGTTACGAGTATTTAAATTTATAGGTACTTAGTTTTGTTATATTTTATAGGAATATTTTTAGATTAATATTGTTAAGCAATTTCTTTATTGAAGATTGTTAAAATTCCGTCATTTCGTATATTAATGTAAGCTTTTAGCTGCTAATTTGGTATAACTTACCCTGCGAAAACAATGAAAAAATCTAGTCTATTCCAAGAGTCAGCCAGGTAAGTGCCGTGCCCATACACTCCCATCGCAACCATTTTAATTGTCATTTCTAGCGTGAAAAACGCAAATATTATATCATCGAACACCTGAAATAAATTTATTTATTAAAATTAAGTAAACAAAATTAAATGCTCACATACACACATACCTACATACTTTCGCAATGAGATTTTCCGTGTTGCGAGTGGCATGACTCGACCATTAATGTTTGGCCCGGGAGTCGAACCATGGATCTTACTGCAGGGTTGGGATATGGCCAACTCGACTACGTCATATTATGAACAGTTACTTAAGAAGCTATCATATTTTGATTGGAGATAATAATCACTGCAGTTTCGAGTATTGTGTGAATTTGTGTGACAGGCAGGATGGCTATTCAAAATAGTCATTGAACAATCAAATCCTATTAAAGCAGTAATCGTAACGCGGCATGTTTGAGTTAACACGTCGCATCGACACAATATATCGCATTGTACAGATACCTATTGGTTCAGCGCGCTTAATTAATTTTAACAAAACACCCATGGGAACTCGTTTGGACTACGTAATACATAGGGTAAACGAATTGCTAAGTTCATAGATTTAGTCACTCTTGGATAATGATAAAATAAATTGGCGTACAATAGAATTAAACCTCTTTTTAGTAACGCTTACTTGTTGATCTTAGGAGGCGAGGAATCCTAAGTTTGAATCCCAAACGGGCCGGATATGTGACAGATAAAATTCTTGAGTCGTTAAAATATTTTTGCTGTCTTATTAGTGTTGCCCATACCACCCACAACACAGGAAATCCTAGGCCGCGCGATCTTATATTCAATTTCACATATTATGATCTGACATTATGTCAGCATCTCAAAACGATTCATGAATTCGCAAAGATCTGATAGTACAGGAGCCGTATTAGAGGCGTTTCTGCATCCATCTGCTTACCGGATAAAAATTGTTTTATATTATATATCGTAAAGAAAAGTATCGCGAATGGGTTGCCTAAAAAATATGTTCAAGGCTAACTATACCCTATAATAATAAATCTTACAATTACCTGTAATATTTTACACCTATTGGTGACGCACTGGTCGTCGACGCAGGGCTGGTACATGCCGAGAGTGACGCAGTTCAACAGTATCACGAGCATCGATATCCTCTCGAACCATGTGTGCTTGGTTATGGAAATAAGGTGATCGATTCGGAATTGTTGCAATAAAATATATTATAAACAGTATGTTACTCCTGGGATGAGATGATTGGCACTTTAACTTTCAATATTCAGATTTGTAGACCTTAAATACAATACTTAGGACTAAAAGAGTTAGTTGGCTACAGATGTCCGCGACTAGTTGCAATCATGCATGCAAACTGGCGTTCTGACCCTGCGATTCAGTAGCACACGTAAAAAACCCTTTTTTATGTATTCTAAATAAAAAAAATTGGACTCAATCATCATACAGTTCTGCTCTATGAAGTTCTATGCTCACTCATGAGAAGGAACAAATAACCTCATTCGGCATGGGTCTTTCTTTAATTGAGGAGGCCTAGAGCGTAATCTACGCTACTCGAATGCGGATTAGTGGTGGGGCTTATGGCTAATCTATGTGTTGGATATCCTTATTGTGTCCCAATACCTCCGATGTAGCTTAACTATTGTTATTAAAAGTTAACAATCGGGACTGATGATGGATTAACGTGGCCTTAGAGCTTAAGAAAGAGCTCAAGAAAATTTACCTCCTTTTGTAATTTTATTAATGGTCACTCATCACACAGCCAACTATGTATAATATTATTATTATACTTACAATTATTAGTATACAACATGCACACACCACTATTCAAATATGAGGTACACTAATGGTGGTCACTCACGGTCATTCCATCGCGTCATTTTTGGAGCCACGCCAAGCGACATATGTCAAAATGGCGCGATTGGACATACAAATTTTTTAAATCACGCCATCAGTTTTTCACATTCACGATCAAATTTTGGCTGTATATCACGCCATTTGACGAGATGGACTGACCGTGAGTGGCCACCATTAGAGTTATTTTATGACATTTATTCTTTAATAAATAATCTGAGCGAGGAATAAAATATCATAATCTTAATTGAAATTTATTACTGACTCCAGGCAATTTCTTCGTGAGAGTCCGTAAAAATATTATTAGAGGCGATTGGTCGGACCAATTCAGAGCTTGGCTTCTTTAATTAAATATCGAGAGCTCTCGAAGGCGTTTAAATCGAGAAACTCGGATCAGTCAGAGAAACGTCCCTGACGACGTCAAAGTCACTTCTAGGAAAACTTATTTAGGTACTTATTAGTACTTACTTAATAGTTAAAGGTCGTAAACACTTACGTATATTAATAGGAAAAACGTTGTAAGTACCTTTTTTGCTTTTATTTAATTCTGCGATGTAACTTTTGTTGTCCGTATACAAGTTTTATTTGTTGTGAGTTTTTGTATGCTGTGGTCTGTGACATATTTTTTAACAAGTGATGCTTACATTGACATGAATTGCATTATCTATTGCTCGTGCTTTAATATTGTGCAATCGCAAGTAAGTTGTATTTTTGTCTTTTATTTTAAGTAGCTGGAACCCGCTGAAACTATACTGAAGTCAATCCAATTAGCGGTGAACTCTATTCTAATCGGCTACCATTTGGCTCCGGCGTATATTGGCCGCCCTCCCTATACCTTTGGTCGTATTGCTTTATTGCTGTTTTACTAGAAAAAGGTAGGTTTTTATTCAAATAGTGGTTTGACCGATATTTTTCAGTCCTTTACTTTTTATTCGAAACATTCAACATCAACTTTGATTCCGACTACAAAATATCTTACATCTTAATCATTAATTACATGATTCAATGTTGTAATACAAACCCAAGGCAATTAATTATTTTAATATTGTTTTAGCTAACTGTGGTTTTTACATAACATTATATAAAGATTAATAATAGGTCTTTACCTTGCGCAATTCGAAATTCAAATAAATATTATTCGAAAGCCGTGTTAGTTTAATTTCAAATTCGTTTCGTCAAGTTTCAACGATAATCGTAAGCGTTCGTCTCAGTGGGTATCATTACTCATAGGAAGACGATGGTGACTGTCTGGTAGACCAGTGCCGGACTTGTACATACATCACAGCTTCTTACGGATTGGCACAACAGTGATGTCAAATGTCTATTGCCAAGAATTGCAAACAATGCTGGAAAAGCTCGTCGTTCAACAACCAAGACTACTCAATCGCTCTTCTCCATTGCTTCTCCACGACAACGTGCGAGTTCACACTTCACGACAGACCATCGCAAAGCTACAAGAGTTACAGATGGAAGCTCTCCGTCACCCACCATACTCACTAGACCTTGCCCCAACAGATTTCTACTATTTTCAAAATTTAAATAATATTTTAAGAGGGAAAAAGTTCAACACCCGAGAGGCAGTACAAAACGCTGTCGGTGACTTCATCGTCTCCCGTCCGGCAGACTTCTACAGTAAAGGGATAAACAAGCTGTCATCAAAATGGCAAAATTGATTGCCAAAACAGATTGGATGATTTGGGCCCGTACTTTGATTAGCAAATATAAAAAAAAAATACCAAAATTTTTATATTTTAAAATTTTCATACAAATCTCCAATTTCATAGGTAAAGACCTAATAATTGTATTGTGCCTACTTTAGCCTCCTGCATGCCTGAATTTAAAACATTGCACACAAAATTGATAATGTATGAAGGTTAATTCTGAACGAACTTTTTCATTTTAATAAAAATGGTTCAGTGACATATTCCATAATAGTCAACGGGCGTGAAAAAGGATATCTGTGAAATAGTTGAAGCGAAAAATGTATTCGTATTCGAATGAGATCTCCTCGGTCATTGAAATTCAATGCGTTCTCGATCGGATCCATTTTGGAGTAATATGGCGTGTAGTAACGTGACCATGCGTGGAATCTTTTATACATAATACCTGTACCTTTGTGAAAGCTTTCTGGTAAAATAAATGTAAATTGGCAACATTGGCAAGGAGATTTTGCTTGTCGCGATGCCTAGGTGCGTTGAATTTGTCTTCTTTAGAATTTTACTATAAATTATTTATAGATTAACTTTGCTTCTACTAATCGAATTATTATACATATAAAATAAAAACATTTAACTACACTTACATAAGAATTTGTACAGGCGAATGCAGTAGTCTGAAGCATTTTTATACCGCGCTAGGAAAAAATAATAGCCTTTTAATTCAGTAGATACATAATCAACTGTTGCTCGGATCGACTTTACTTTAGCTGGCAAACTAATTTTAAGGTATAACAACATCAGCTTTAGGAATATTATCATTTTCACTAGCAATACCTTAAGTATTCATTACAAATCTATTCATGCGCGTTTGATAATAAATTAATCAGATTGAGCAATGATGCCTCGAAATGATCGTTTATCAATGGACATAATATTCATTGGTATAAAGTATAAACAATGGAGTTCCGAATAGGGGCTATTCTCCGAGTAACATAATTAGGAAACACAATGAACCAAGTCATTACTGCGCCAGAGTCCTAGTAGCCTTTATTGTGTTCGGTTCATTATTTTCCTCGGACTTGCATGAATTAATTACGAAATGTCTTCGCCTGTCGTACTCGTATTTTACGTTCATTCGAAGCAATGAGGTCGCAAATTGAAATGCTTTTTTTATGGTTTGGTGCCTCGTTTCTTTCGTCGATAAAATTTCCATTATATCATGAAATACTTAATTTTTCATAATTTCTCCTAATATTAAGTAGGTTAATAAACGATCATACTCATCATCGTTTTGTAAACCATTAACTATGTTATCTGTCACATAAATATCTACCACGGCAGGAATCGAATCTGGTGCCTCTGGGCAGGCAGGGTTATAAAGACGAAATTACTCAATAGGTAGGTATAATTTATTAGAAAGAGTTTATTATAAATAACTATTACGTGAAATATTTACGTTTTCATAAAAATTTCTTAGTCACCTTCGTTAGGACGAAACAAAAGTTAAAACAGTAAAAACACGGAGGGGGAATACACGAGCATGCAATGACGTTTGCTATTTTTACTGCACCTTTTTCACCTATTTCTACGGAGATAATGTCTTTTATTCTGACGTTTTATATTTTTCTCCCCGTTGCACGAAAATAAATTGCTGTGACTTGCTGTTTTCGTTTCCTCTGCCTTTATTTTGTCGGTCTTTTACTTTACGTTGAAGATTAATAGACATGTCATATTATTATCTATCATATCATTATTTTAGCTATAGATTTTAGCTCCTATCAGCAATAGATTAAGGTATCTTTAGATCGATATCAAGGGTTAGTGACATTAACAAGTGAATAACCTCAGCCTTCGGAAGTACTCACCGAGTATAACATGAATAATTTAATTCGAACCTAATGTTATGTTCGTTCCATTAGGTTCAATAAAATGATTAGAACATCTTGCTGTTTAATTCAAATACCTATTTTTACCAGGAACGATCTAGAAAGATGGTTAAAGGTGAACTATTGGTTTTTAATTGGAAGCAGTTTTCACGTCCGAGACTGATTCAGGCCGGCTCCACTAAGCTGTAAAACAGTCGTTAATATTACGGGTAATAGCTAATTACCGGACACACTACTACTACATCGTCACAATTTTTCTGAGGGCCATCAGCGGTCGCATCAGATTGTGGATACGTGAGTTAACTCGGTAATATTATTTGTGCAATTAGTAGTTAATAGAAAAAAATGTGTTCATTAGGAAAAGTTAAAGTACTAGATAATAATTATATTATCATGTCGTAATGAAGTGAATAAGCATTTAAGGGAATGCAGTAAATTTGCTTTGGAGTGCAAGTGATTTCATTCATTTTTGAGTTCTAAAGAACTTTTATTATCTATCCTCTGCATCCTATGCTAAGTAGGATCAGTATCCTACGGGCATGATGGAGATCCTCAGTCATTTCAGTGTTATGAAAAATCCTGTTGATGCATTGATACTGATATCTTTTGATTTATCTAGTAAAGTAAGATAGAGTAACCCCAGGATCTAACAGCAAATTGTCTTACTTTTACAAGTTTGGATAACACTGGTTAGTTTATCCGTGAGAGACTTTATTAAAGACTCTGTTCACTTATGGTCAATGCACATTTATCCGCACTGTACGCGACGTACCTACGCATCGCATTTGTAAGAAAAATGATAAATGTGCGTTCACCATTACTGTTCAAAATTAATCAAAACCGAGTGTGGTTTCTTTCAATGTTAATAATAAATCAAGCACTAATATTAAAAACATAAAAAGTTGAAATTGGCAGGAAAGTAATCAAAAATAATGAGGATCAGTAATCACTTGGGGAAAAGGAAAAAGTCGATTGAAAAATTGTAGCAAATGGTAAGAAAATAAAGGGAACTTTTTCATTTTGCCTGAAGCTTGTAAAACAACGCGGAAAATCAGGAATGATCTGTTTGAAATTGAAGTGATACTGTCGTGGTAGGTTACCAACTCCATAATTAGTCGATTTTGTTGTCAGTAATAAAAGTAAATTTAAATATACGACGTACGTATCGAAACTTCATAATTATTACCAGTTCTGGTTTAAAAATGTTTTTTAGTAGGCCATTTAGTTAAATATACGTTTTGCACATTGGACATTTCACTATTTTACACAATTATAGATATAATTATATATTATCAGTCGTAAAGCTACGGTTAAAATGATTATTTATTACCTAGAACAGTAAAAAAATAAAATTCTAATGAACGAATATATCCGAAATTGTTTAAAACTTTTTTATCGGATTCGGTTACGTTTTCGGAGAGGTTTTTATATCGTGAATTGCATAATTAGCAACGGTTACGGAGCTCCATAAAATCCATGTAGAAAGCCATTAAAACCACTAAGCTATCGCTGCTTTCAAATTATATGTGCGAATACGCACATGAGTAATAAATCGTTCAGTAGTTAAATCGACAATTTCGATTCGATAGCTATCTATGAGTTCTAGCCTGCACAAGCTAGTGTCGGTTTGGCTCCAGTCGACTATAAAATAGTCGTTAATGGCATAGAATTATAGCTACCTTCAAGATAAATCACTTCGGTCGCTTTTCTTCCGATAGCCACCAATGGTTATATCTAAACGCGTCACAGGCACCGTTAACGTTAAAAAGTAAACCTGACCTCTTTTCTGTCAGATGATGCTAAAACCTCACGTTACATAACGCCATGTTTCATTTTCAACTTTCCAGAAGAATTTCATAGACCGTCAATTTGAACATTCAGAAGTATTTTGTAGACTTAAAAATCGCGTATTGATATCATACCGTATGGGGTGGTATGGGTGCGTTTTAACAAATAACTCTGTTATTTTTAAGTAACTTTTATTAGCTACATACGTAATAGATAAAAATATTTTTTAAGATGAAGTTGGAATTTCTGTAAATTAATGGAAAAAGGAAGAGTGGATCAAATAAATAATTAGCTTTACTGTCAATGAAGGACCCTGAGATCGTTTTCCGCCTGAAGCAGACACTCTGTGTAACAGATAAATATTTGTTCACGGGTTTTGATTGTTTGTGCTGTCTCATTCGACGCCGATACGAACGGAACTCGTATGCCAATGTTTGATATTTGAACGTTCAATTGGCAAATATGGATTTAATTTATGTGTGACATTTTTATTTAAAATTCAGGTGTTCTTAATTAAAATTTATTATGTTATACTGGACCTATTTCGCATCAAAACAAAGTTTATTCATAACGAGTTTACATTTAGTAGATACCGACTTATAAGATTTTAATAAATAGGTATTTTTTAAATCGAAATCCCCAAAGAGGTAATTCATATTTAACCTAATCTTTACATAAATTGAATACGTACGCCTACTTGTCATTTTGCTCTTTACATTTGCCAGTAAGCATCTTAGTCTTTACAAGAAGCATTAGGATAAAAATGGAGGAGAATATTCATAAATTATTCAAAACTTGAACAGAACAAAGATAATCGTCGCTCATTTATAATACAACATACGTAATGGGTACTGTTTACGCAGTGCGCGTTGAAGCGAGTATAATGTTGGGAATTTTCAATTCGCGAATTAAATCTACGTAAGATAGTTAAGAATCAAAAGATAGCGGTATAGTTAATGTATGTATAATGGCATATATTTCTGGATATTTCGATCAATCTATATCATATTACGATAATATCAATTGTCAATCAATACATTTAGACGTATCCATATAAAATGTTAACAAGACTACATAATAATATTATGTCTACTAAAATATTTCTTCTATATCTTTGAATCTATACTAATAATAAAATTGAAGAGTCAAACTGTGATTTTGATAAATGAATTTTTCAAGTGCAAATCGTTACTTGCACGATACCAACACCGAAAAATGAGTTTTTAAAATTTTTGTCTGTCTGTCTGTTTGTTTGGCTTTGCAAATCTCTGAAACCACTGAACGAATTTTAACATGACTTTCACTAAGATATTGAAAAGACTTCAACTTAGCATTTAAGCTATTTTTTATGGTTCTAAACCAAAGGGTTCCTTAGGGATATTTTGTATGGAAAAATAAAAAAATGTCAGCTGATTTGTTTGAAATAATAAAAAACGTTTTCTCCGTACAAAAAGAGTAATACATGCATATCTTAGTTTTTACTTATATGACATGGAAAGACCATAAAATGCCTTTAAAGGTTATTTTTTTCATTAATTCACAACCCTATTACTGAATGGATATCTGTTTTCTTATTTTGTTTTCCAGATCATATTTTTTGCCTATCTATGTACTCCAATATAATTTCAGCGTTTTACTAATTTCACCTTAGAAGTGGTGGAAAAACGCAAATTAATTCTGTATGAGTAACCGATCGATTAATATCTTGGCCAACGATTTTAGTACATACATCTTATTTACCTACAAATAAATAAAATTGAAGAGTCCGTCTGTGATTCCTAAATAACTGCATTTTTCATGTTGTAAATAGTTACTTGCACAATATAAAAACTGAAAAATGAGTTTTTGATAATTTTTGTTTGTCTGTTTCTTTGTCGCCACTTATCTCTGAAAACACTAAAAGGATTTCAACAGGACTCTACTACGATATCGAGTCTTCAACTTAAATTGTAGGATATTTTTTTGGGTTCCATATCCATAACAAAGCGAGAAAATAAAATATGAGTCGATTTGTTTTAAACTTACAAAACCTTTTCTTCATCTATCTATACTAATAATAAAATTGAAGAGTCAAACTGTGATTTTGATAAATGAATTTTTCAAGTGCAAATCGTTACTTGCACGATACCAACACCGAAAAATGAGTTTTTAAAATTTTTGTCTGTCTGTCTGTTTGTTTGGCTTTGCAAATCTCTGAAACCACTGAACGAATTTTAACATGACTTTCACTAAGATATTGAAAAGACTTCAACTTAGCATTTAAGCTATTTTTTATGGTTCTAAACCAAAGGGTTCCTTAGGGATATTTTGTATGGAAAAATAAAAAAATGTCAGCTGATTTGTTTGAAATAATAAAAAACATTTTCTCCGTACAAAAAGAGTAATACATGCATATCTTAGTTTTTACTTATATGACATGGAAAGACCATAAAATGCCTTTAAAGGTTATTTTTTTCATTAAGGCGCTCCACCCACTGCACCGCGCCCCGTCGCGGTGCGCGGGATGGCAGATTTTACCATTGTATGCAATTATGTCAATTTATATAGAAATCACGCCTAGCACAACACACTGCCGACGCGGCACCGCGCGGGAAATTGCCCCGCGCGCAGTTGTGTTATCCGTCGCTCTGCGCACCGCGGCGGGACGCGTCTTCAGTGGGTGGAGCGCCTAATTCACAACCCTATTACTGAATGGATATCTGTTTTCTTATTTTGTTTTCCAGATCATATTTTTTGCCTATCTATGTACTCCAATATAATTTCAGCGTTTTACTAATTTCACCTTAGAAGAGGTAGAAAAACGCAAATTAATTCTGTATGAGTAACCGATCGATTAATATCTTGGCCAACGATTTTAGTACATACATCTTATTTACCTACAAATAAATAAAATTGAAGAGTCCGTCTGTGATTCCTAAATAACTGCATTTTTCATGTTGTAAATAGTTACTTGCACAATATAAAAACTGAAAAATGAGTTTTTGATAATTTTTGTTTGTCTGTTTCTTTGTCGCCACTTATCTCTGAAAACACTAAAAGGATTTCAACAGGACTCTACTACGATATCGAGTCTTCAACTTAAATTGTAGGATATTTTTTTGGGTTCCATATCCATAACAAAGCGAGAAAATAAAATATGAGTCCATTTGTTTTAAACTTACAAAACCTTTTCTTCATTGATAATAAAATGCATAACTCCACAGACGTAAAGCGTATTGCGACGTGTTATATGAAGCTTAGGATTGTTATTTGAAATAATTGTTTCGTGTTTTTTTTTAAGGAAATAGCCGACAAACGAGCGGACGTTCCACCTGATGGTAAATGGCTATCGTCGCCCATGGACACCTCCACCAAAGGCATCACTGATGAGTTGCCGGCCAAGAAAGAGGGAGAAAATGAAAGAAAGAACTGGCTCTCAAGCGCTCAGCCGGAACACGACGAATCGTTTGGCGGCTGACTCATGCTCAAGGGTGTTAGCTATCCAGGAGAAGCCCATGGAGAAATAATAATAGTAATAATGGTATTAATTAACAATTATAATGCATAATATCCTTAGGAACATCGTGTTGAGAGTGCTGAGTGCTGAATTTTCTCTTTTTATGTGAAGCAATATCTCCCCTTTGCCGTATTATTGGTTTGCCAAAACTACAATGTAATAAATGCGAAAATGTGTTGCCTCCTTTATTACCATTCACACATAACTCATCGAATTAACCTTAACTCTCTCGCACTGCTGAACCAATTTTGATGTGTTTGGGTAGATAGACATAGATTGTACGTTGGAGAAGGATTACTACTATTTTTAAAGTCTGGGTACCTATGTATGTAATGTGAAATACTGATGGCTTAGCCATACGGCATCATACAAACTATTTATTCAGTGTAATTTACTATGGGTTATTTTACTATGGGTTAAGCAGGAAACACAAACATTAGAAAATAATATCATGAAATAATAATAATAAGTAAAAGCAACCGACCAAGTGCGAACTAGGGTTGTTGAACCTAACTTAACTATTTAGTGAAACCTAACGTAGCTGTGTAACGACAAGATAAATGGAATAAAGAAACAAACATAACTTTGCCGTTGAAAAACTTTCGTCCCCTTACATCGACATAGGCCCTGATCAAATGACCAAGTTCTGCAAATAGGTGTAAAATCATGTTCTTTGTGATACCTACTTACAAAACAGTTTTCAGATTTTTTCTTTAACCTATGTTATACCTGAGACATTTTCTTCTAGCCGAGTGTCTTTTGATTGCGTTGACGACACAGAATATTGATCTTTTCACAGCTCCTAGGGATTGCAGACCTGAGTATTGGATATTAATTTTAATTTGTTACCTTCACGCATTCCTGCGAAAAAAGGTTTTGACAAACAGACGGGCAATGGAGTGATTGATCTTATGGGAACCGTGTTTTTTCTTTTGCGGTAAGGAACCCTAAAATATCGAAACGTTAAGTCGTGTATTGACCTTTCATTGTAATGCGGTTCTAATGATCATGCTGCTGTTCTGTAAGGTAACTAAAGTACCTACTATTTTTGCCGAAGCGAAGCGAGGGCAACTGCTAGTAACAAATATATTAATTTGTTGCTCTACTTACTTATACGCTGTAAAACGTAGCAACGTCGCGGCTTATACATGTGTCATTTTATATGCCTCATGAATCTCAAGAATAGGTGGAATTAGTAATTAACATTGTGCCGTCTTGTCGCTCTCTGTAATTTCAGTAATTCGTCTGAGCCCGTTGAGGCTGCGTTATAACTTATAAGGATTCGCGTTATTAAGTGTCTCCTTGTCGACGTTACATGCGTAATATTTTGATGGAAGCTGATACATTAAATAATATAGTTATTATATTATTGTGATGTGTTTTATTATTGCTTTGATGTTATTATTGTTACATCTCATCCATTATAGCGTTTAGGCGTTCATTTCAAGATATGGGCTTTGTTCTTTATCGAATCTGAACCTTTTGGTGACAGTGAATAGCTGTTACTGACGACCTGAAGAAGACAGCGGGTATCCGCTGGATTCAGAAGGCTCAGGACCGGTCTAAGTGGCGTAGATTAGGGGAGGCCTTTGTATAGCAATGGACCTCAAAAGGCTGGAAAAAGGATGGAATAGCTGTTGTCTTTTTAAGGTTGTCAATTGATTGGTTGTCTGTTTTGGGCTTATATTAAGGTCATCTGAATTCGTCCTTTGAGATATTTGGCCAGCCTTAACCAATTGAAGTACGTTAGTTTTAGGGTTTTGGAAACCCTAGCTGTCTAGTGGCAATATTAGAGAACTACAGTATATTATCATATTCTCACTCGGTGAATTATGGTCTTAACGTAGTAACTTAAAATGACCACGACCAATTTATTAAATTTCGGTGGTATCTATCATCGGTAATATCTATTACCGGTTTCAGGCCAAAGCACAACCTTAGATGACCAAATTTTGTGAAGGTCAAGAGTAGATGAAACGGAAAATAATCGGTAAAAGGTAGCTCAAAAAGCCAGAACTAATAATAATAAATTACATCAAAATCTGAAGAATGCGGTTTCAATTAAAAATATCTATTAATATTACCTAGCCAAAGAAAATGATAGTAAGCAATGGATATAGATTTGATGGAAGCATAAAATGTCGTCACGCATTAAAAGGATATCGTAATATTGTTGTTTGGCCGCCGATTCGGCAAACATTCGGGCGGCTCATAAATTGGAGGAAGTTTACGTCTTTACCGGTCGTATCGTAAACACCGTGGTGTCGCACTAATCAGGGGATTGTATTAATTTGTTAAGAGCTTTGATAGTTTGCTGAAAAAAGGATCTTTTTTATACAAATCCGAATCCGTTGTTATTTTAACAATGGTACATTTTCATGGCGATATTCTCAGCTATTGATCCGGTATTCGGATAATCAAAAATGTCAATTCATAAGAGCGTTTCCTCATTATCTTATCCCATATCGGTATTGGAAATAAAAATATAGAAATATAATATTATCATGACCCCCCAATCTGTAATATTTTATTCTAAAAGCAACTTGCTTCGCGAAGGTTCAATTTCTGTCAAAAGCTGGGTACTTTGATGCCTATACTCAAAACGACAATCAATCCATGCCCCATAGAAATTAAAGGATTAAATCCACATGAATCCTTCATGTACATACAAATAACCGTTAATTCCTTTGAGTTTTTTTACTTTAATAAAGAGTAGTACAGAGACTTTCGCTCTGCTACGTTCCGAGCAAACATTATTTATGGCTCTCAAACTCACATTTAACTAGAAGTTACTTTGCCTGTGCATGCAAAGTTCCGGCAATAAGTCTTATAAGACATATTATCATAGTCGAACTGAATGGAAATTAGATTCTGTTCTAGGTACGAATTGTCATTTTTACTTCTAAGTATATCTCCGGAGCTCGATTAGTTTTAAAACTAAAAAAATAAAATAAAAATCTCAAACTTTCCAATTGCAGAGTGTTTTGATATAAATTGATTTGAAATTAGTAAACAAGAATGTATGCAGTCGACTTGATTTAAAAAAAACCTTGTTATGAAAAGAAAACTGTAACCAATTGGCAATAGAAATATTCTTGGGCTGTAAGTCACTTCTCCCATTGCTTCCAAGATATTGAGGTTTACTTGCTCGCTAGGCATCCGAGACAACAAATAAATAGAATTAAATTTCTTTAATATATTGGTATTCTGTATTGGCCTGAGCACTCAACTTAATTCTCATGTCCATATTAATGCTGCCTATCAGCTAAAGATAAAAACAAATCAGCCTGGTTAGTTAAAGATGAAAATTAAATCTGTATAAAGAACCACGCTTTCTTTCTAGCCTTAAATAACTTATTGTTGATGTACCTAGTGTACAGCAGTGACCATTTTACATGAGTAACTTAGCCGCCGAAAACATCTATTATGTAGTACACATAATTTTATTATTTTAATAACGTATTTAATCACCTATACGTTGTAAGATTTTTCTTTAAAGGTCATCGGCTCAGTTCCGTTTATTCTTTTTACTTTACTGATGTGTAAAATGAAACGCGATGCTCACAGGCTAATCCTTAACGCTCTGTAACTTGCAAAAATATCTCGACCTTTAGTCGGCTATTGCTATTGTTATCGTTGGAGCGGTTTATATGCGAGAAGAACCGATACTGGCCTTCTGTATTGGAAAATTTCTTCTTCAAGTAAATAGTCGATAGACGACGACGAACCACTTCATGGTAAGTGGTACTTGAACATCAGATAAAAAGAAGGAATCCTTGATTCTTTCCCGAATAAAAAAGAGGAGGACTCGCGTCATTACTTTCTATTCATTTATCGTAATTCATTGCATAATTTTTTCCTCTGTTTTATAGAACATCTTTATTGATTTCTACTGTGAAAATATATTATAATCAAAAGGATAAGACGTTCACTGATTAAAACTAATGAAAGGCTTTTATCCTCAAATTGCGATATCACACACTTATCCAGATTTTATAGCCTCCTTCTCGGATAGCGGATTACAAAAGTAAAGTTTCTTATGATTAAACATATCTCGTTATGTATTTTACACGGTTACTTCAGGTTAGTTTGTATCAGAATTCATTTGTCTGCCTGTATAATTGATTTGTTGTGAAAAACCAATTTTTTTTCAAAAACAATCGCTTACTGTTTCAGATCTAACTTTTGATTGTGAAAAATAAATAACTAATAAAACATGGAAAAGGCCGGACGAGTTTGACAAACAGTATTGGGGATATTTGTGTTTCCGGGATCAAAAGAATAAACAATTTTTTGAGCCAATAAATGAATTAGCGAATAAATGAGTTTTCTACCCATCCATTAGGTTTACAAGTCCACTGCTGGACATCCATCCATCCATCCATCCATCAGCCTTTCGAAGTCCACTGCTGGACATAGGCCTCTCCTAACAAGCGCCACTCTGACCGGTCCTGAGCCTTCTGAATCCAGCGGATTCCCGCTGTCTTCTTCAGGTCGTCAGTCCACCTTGTCGGGGGGCGTCCTGTGCTCCTTTTTCCGAGTCGTGGTCTCCATTCGAGGACCTTTCTTCCCCAACGGTTATCAGTCCTTCGAACTATATGGCCAGCCCATTGCCACTTCAGCCGGCTTATTCTCCGCGCTATGTCGGTCAGTTTCGTTCGTCTACGGATTTCCTCATTTCTAATTCTATCGCGTAGAGAGATACCGAGCATAGTACGTTCCATAGCCCGCTGGGTGACTTTGAGCTTATGCATTAGGCCAATAGTGAAGCTCCACGTCTCGGATCCGTATGTCATCACTGGCAACACACACTGCTCGAACACCTTCGACTTCAGGCACTGAGGTAGTGTTTTGGACGACAAGATATGACGCAGTTTCCCGAACGCAGCCCATCCGAGTTGGATTCTACGATTGACTTCTTTCTCGAAGTTGGACTTACCCATTTGGATCACTTGTCCTAGGTAAATGTATTCGTCTACAACTTCGAGAGCAGCGCCATCAACAACAACTGGTACGGGTGTGACATGGACATTCGACATGATTTTCGTCTTGTCCATGTTGTCTGCTGGACATAGGTTTCTCCTAATTTCTGCCACACTGACCGATTCTGAGCCTTCTGAATCCAGCGAATACCCGCTGTTTTCTTCACATCGTTAGTCCACCTTTTCGAAGAGCGTCCTATTCTACAGTTTTTTTGGTAATGTTAAATAAATAATAATTACTCATATGGGATCCGTGGCCGATTACAACGACAATACCAGCGCACCATTTGTGGTCCTTATGCCAGTTATACCACTATAAGTTATTCACATACAATACGGCCGACGTATCTTGGCGCGTCTGAACATAGGCTTTACGAACTTTAGCGCGTGTAAGAGCTTTAGAGCATTGCCGAATTATGTTACTGCGCAGCCTTCTGCGCGAAGTTCAGATGCGCCAAGGTACGTGGCCGTACTATAGCTAGCGGACAAACTAGCAAACAAGCCAAGCCACATGATAGTAATGGTCACAGTCGTCCATGGACACCAGCAACACCAATTTAAAGCATCATCGATTGCCGGCCACGAAATAAGAGAGAAGAAAGAAAGAAAGTGCTGTCTCCCAGGTCCTCAGACAGAACAACTTGTTTAGCGACTGACCTAAGTAAGAGGTTGGTAGCAAGCAAGACAAGGCTCAAAGATATAATAATTACTTAAAAATAATAAATCAAGAAGGTGGGCCGACTGTTGTCTCCTCTTACGACAGCCTGGTCTGCCAGTTTGGGGTTGGGTCAGTATAATTGTAGGCCGCTAAGCTTCTACCAAATATTTGACTGCTTGACATATTGTACGATCATGTAAACGGCATCTACATATTGCTGTAGGTACATTTTACACGTAGATGCCTTTGTACACTGACTATTCTAATCAAACAACTTTGTGGCTTCAAACAGCGACCCGGCGATCGAAATGAAAGAAGTTTCTCGTTTAGTTACCGCAATTCACCGCACGATGCCGCTAGTTATTGCATTCCTTTCCATTTATATAGACTGTGGTGTTTAACTATGTCCGGTATGTAGGAACTACTCGTATAATAAGTTTGTCGTCACCGTTTATCAAAGGTTTGACATTGGTGTGATATTAACGTTAAATATTTTGGGTCGTGTTTTTTATGGAATTTTTTATGAAAAACGAGATGCTGATCCTGATGGTGAGTGGCTATCGTCGCCGATGGACATCGACATAAAAATGCTGATGCAAAGCCAGCCAAGAAAGAGATAAAAAAAGAAAGAAAGAACTGGCTCTCAAGCTACATTAGATATTTGTTCCAGTGCACTACAGATTTTCAAGCGGTGTATAGGCTCGTGTGAATATAAAGTTGTTTTGGCTTGAGAATTCTCTTCCTGCAAAGCTAGGATGCGATCTTAGCAATCCTTTACTTTGTAGACAGAATTATTACAATTATCAATTTGGCTATTGTTTAATCTTTATGGTTCAACATATAATATTGTAGGTAGTATGTGTATTATTTATTTATTCATTCAAAACTTTATTATACCTTTTAAAAAATGGTACAACAGGTGGGCTTAGTGCTAGAAGCATTCTCTGCCAGCCGACGTTTGGGAAAACAGGGACATCGAATTTTATATAGGAATAACTATTGTCTGTGAATGTGTAGTCAATAAATATGTCATGTCTATGTCTCTACTCTCTATGGTTTCCTCTCTTCCTTCCTCTCTCTGCTACCGTTGCCGTTTCATCATTTCCGCGCCTTTTTATATTGTTGTATGAACCAATGTTTAAAACTTAAAGTATCTCGCATGTTTTATTAAACAGCTACAGTTTCGTAAAGATAAAGAAGAAATAAAAATACCTATATAATAAGAGAGACAATGTACATTCAGTCTGGTATTATTTTCAAAGATTGTTCTTAGAAAACAAAAGATTCTTTGAAGGTTGATTTCTGAACATTTTTATTATGAATGTGTGCCTATTTAATGAAAGAAACTTCTTATTTGTAACGTTAGCTTTGCTTAGTTTCTGTGGGAGAAGAAACTTTTTTAATTGTATTGCTTCAAACAATGAAAAGGTTGTATGTTAGAGTAATATATAAAGAAAGGCTCCAAAAATGTACATATAAGTTTTTTAATTTGGCTTTACAAGATAATGAGAAAACTTTAAGTACCAATAATAAATTCTAGTATAATCAAACCGCCAAATGTTTCATGAAATAGGATTCCTAATAGTTCCAGCGACAAAAGCAATCAACGCGTAACCAGGAGTACCTAAGTGGTACTCATTCAGCCGTAAACCGGTATTGTGAATTTAGCACCAAGGCTTAACGATTCCTAAATACCTATTTATTCCAGATGGTAATCGAATTGAGTTTACTACGCCTCTAATCTTTGGGGTATGGGTCGTTGGGAAATCGATTCAAAATTGATTGCTGCAAATGGAGTTTGATAAGTGGATATTCGGATATTGAATACTCAAAATGCTTTTTTTTCCTCTGTTTGTCATAAGATTTTAATTTTTTGTTAGGTATCCAGCAACTGTACTTTAGTATTATTAATAAAAATGCTTTTTATTTTATCTTATTTAAATAGTTTTTTTATTGTAATTTACAAATTACAATATAATTTACAAGTTAGGTACAAAGTGTCAATCGTATCAAGTTCAAGCAAAAATTGATTTACTTAATGTTGACTAATATTATGTGTGCCGTGAAATGAATGAGTAGTGAAGTACTTACATTCATTATCTGATTAAAAATCCAGTTCGTAAACGTTGAAGGAAATAAAACAATGTAGTCCATTTACAATATTTCCATTCCTGAGAACCTAGACGGACATAATGGATGAATGGTTGGATAGCTATAATTATTCATTAGCGTTCGGATGTCCACTACTAGACATTGTAATCATTTAAAAACTCTTCGATCAATTCAAGCTCTGTTATTGATGGGCATTGGAGCAGTAAGTCTATACATAAACATATAACTTGTTAGATATCTGTTCATTATAACCATATCCATTCTCTATAATCATTGCATAAAATGTCACCGTTGAATATTACAATCCTGTACAGCGTAAGCAACTCCTTGGTAACTTCCACGATGTCCACTAAAACCTATAATAAAAATCCATTAACGGATATTATTTTTCTTTTATATCCACTTTAATCCATGTTCCTTTCTGAGCTTATAGATTCTGGTGTGTTATATTATGATGATATCTTCTAAAGGGTCATTAAGTATAGGTAATAAATTAATAATTTGACAGAAATCGAGTGCTCTAAATCTGTGTTCTTCAACAAAAGCAAACAGCAAGCAAAGTTGCATTAGCAAGGCCATCCATATCGTCCAGATTTATAGAACACACGTGACGTATGATCAATATATTGTGGAAAATTCAAGCTCCCTCACAGAAGCTTAGTGCCACATTCTATTTCCATAAAATTGAACATCGAAGCACCGATAACAAATAGATAGTCGTTCTGTCTCAGTCCCGATTGTTGTTCGTTCGTGATGCCTTGGGAGAGTTCCAAATGCTTGAAACTGTGCAGAAATCCCAGTCCTTAATCCAATTTCAAGGTTCTTTATGTATTACCAGTGATACTGTGACAAATATTTATGTGAGAAGCAACGCTTGTTCGCGCTTCTTGGTTGTTTCTGATGTCTTGTTTGTGAATGTCAAGCCAGCTACGCAGATGATCGTAGATGATTCGTTTAGAAACCATCGATGCATCTGCAAGGAAGCAGCAATCTGGTCTTGATTTCAATTTTTTCTCTAAACAGTTGGAAAATTAAAAGATCGGTCTCTCGGTAAGTAGTCATCTCTGATACCGGTCACTCACGGACCGTCGCCAACACATTTCCCGACAAAAAAGTTTAACAGCTGGTAGTTGAGGGTCAGTATTAAAGACATCAATCCACCAATCACTTTCATTATTGAACAATATTTCAAAAATAATGAAACCCAGTGACCACAGTTCGCATATGATAGGAATAATTAATTGGACCATAAATCCTCGAACATTAGGCTGGTCCAGCCATGACTTTTGTAGACACCATTATGCCTCATAAGTGCTATTCTCTTTTTAACCCTATATTATGTGTTATATATTTATTCTAATAATTAAATATTAATATTTATTCCAATAATTAAATAATCCATAATAAAAGCTATGTTTTGTAATACTTGTGTAATTACTGGGTTACCTTTTAAAGAAGAAATCTTGAGCATTCTCTGAACAATTCTGTAATTATTATTACTTACGAAGATAATAATTTGTGGAATTATGTCACACATGGTGCATTGGGTGGGTGCCAGCAATTTTAATGATATATGGCGCAATACATAAGTGGCTTCATATTACTTATTATATTATAGTTTACAAGATGTAAGCTTTACTGAAAATAGAGTCGTATTCGAAGAAAAACATTTAGGTAATGCATGTGGTGTGTTTTATTGGTATTAGGCACAAAATAATGACACTAATTTAGGTACCATGCTGCCTGTATTGCTGTTCAGTAGAGTGCACGAACAGAAGGTTGGAATAACTTTAATGCTGGATTTATAATTCTTGACAAAAAATATTCCACTTCAAAATTAGGAATAACTCAAAAACTACTCGTCAGATCTCGCTGAAATTTAAGTGAGACTACATGACAAGCACCAGCTTTCGATTAAAAAAATCATTAAAATTGGTTCACCTAGTCGAATGTTCTGAGTTAACAAACATAAAAAAATAAATGCAGTCGAATTGAATATCCTACCTTTTTAAAGTCGGTTAAAACAGTATCTATCACCAAAAATTTTATCCTACTAATATTATAAATGTGAAAGTTTGTATGTTATTCTTTCTCGCAAATTACTACTGGTCGGCTTTTCATGAAATTTTATACACAGGTACCACCATGATCTAGAACAAGACAAAGGAATAGGCATGATGACTGATTTTGAAATACTGTTCTATATTGTTGGGAAATATATTATAATTACAATGTATATCATATTTCCGCAAAAAAATAAGGTTTAGTATAAAATAATTACATTTCAATTTATAAGTTTAAAATTCGCACCAAAACGCTTCAAAGTGTCAGGGCGTGGTAGTGACGTCAGTCCTCAGGAAAACAAAAGACAATCCGTCAAAATTAGTATGGTGATATTCATTTGTTTTAAGATGCGTGACGGAATTCGCGCTAATTGAGACTGACTGGCGTTTTAGCTAAGATGGCGGCTTGCCGTATTTTGTAGTTTTATTTTATCAAAAATATTGTTAATCTCGCAAATAATTTTTTTCAAATTCAAATTCAAAATCATTTATTCATGTAGGTATCATTGATACACTTATGCACGTCATTTTTTAATTTACCAGCTTTTCGGAAAGGTGCTTTGTCATGGAGGAGAAGAAAAGCCGAAAGAAACTCCTCAGCACATCTTTTAAAAATAAAATACATTGGTATATTTCTTACAAAGAAGTATCACTAGCCTGTACGGAACTGGTTGCAGATCTGGTCATTTCCATGCGTCTTTGTCATTTATGTACCTACTCATCTACAGTATAGTAGCCTTTGCCTAAAAGTTGAGATTTTACATGTTTCTTAAATAATTCCACTGGCAAATCACGTATTAACTTTGGGATTTTATTATAGAACTGTACACCACGGCCCATAAAAGATCGCTTCACTTTAGAAAGACGGTAAGATGGCGTTACTAACTGGTGCATTTTTCTTGTTTGGCGATTAGTGATATCAAAATTTTGTTTATACGCGCTTATATTATTCCGTATAAAAACCACGTTACTATAGATATATTGTGAGGCTACTGTAAGTATACCTATTTCTTTGAACTTGTCACGCAAAGTTTCACGAGATCTAAGTTTATAAATAGCCCTAATAGCTCTTTTTTGTATATTGTATATAATAATACGATAAATGCGAGTTTTGTAACCCATTAAAAGGGTTTCATTAAATAAATACATAGTTTTAGAGATTTTTACTTACTGTCATCATGCCTATTACCGTGGACAATACGGACAAAGCCCGTGTGCAGAGCACAGTATGTTGTAATACATCGATATATAATAGTCATCATAATCGATATAATAGTCATCGAAAGATCGCAGTGAAGTACTTTTCGGGCCCCTTCAGTCGTGAAGAGACTTTCGAAGTAGCCTCTTCAATTTTAGGAAACTCGAGTTATAACTCGATAAAATCTAGCATATCTGTTAGAGAAATATTTACTCGACGTAGATATAAGTTCCAATATGAGTAACATTCAACAATATTTGTTCAAAGCTTTACCGTTGACAACGTAACGAGGTTACGAGTTGACTGGCGCACTTTGAAGTAAATTTCAGCGATGGAGCCTTTTGCAGAAATAACTCTGTATTTATTTACCGGATCATATTTGTTAAACCAAGTTTATAAGCGAATGTTGTTATTTGGTGGATTTTTTTATTAGTTGCCCACAGCGTACAGGCCTCTCCTTGTGTTTTTAATGTAACGAAATAACAGACGAACCTTCTAGTCATAACAATATATCGATGTCATTTAGAGATATTGGTGCCACAAGAAGCATTAGCGATGAATTTTCAAATTACAATACAATTCAATACAAAAATATTTATTGCACACCAACATAAGAATATACCTGCAGAGAACATAATATACAATGTATAGCACACAATAGGCGATCTTATCGCTAAAAGCGATCTCTTCCAGATAACTCAAAGTGGAAAACTTATCTAAGTAGACAAATAAATTATTATTGGCCCTGCAATAGTAACAAGTACCTAACGAGTAAAAAAACATAATCCCCTTCAATGTATGAGTTCAGTTAATATTAAAGAACATCATATTTAGATGTAGCTTTTATCTATTTCAAACGGTTTCCAAATTATAGATAGGCGAACGAAAGTAATAAGTCAGCTCCTTTGCCGACTATTTCCATAAAAGACTCAAGAGAATGTAAGCAATAAAAGCATGTATTGCTTTACCTGCCGGTAATAGTGTAATAGATAATAGACAATAATCTATATTTTTCAAATTATATTTTTAACGCATTGATAAATGTAAAATATAAAAAAAAACTAGTGCCTACATACACAGGGTAGTAAGTAGGACGTATATTAAAATAGGTTTATTAATTTTAGAATTTCTAATCGTACTAAACCTGCCTTAATTTTCAATGAAAACTCCATTTTATTTTTTTATTAAAGTTCTATATAACACTGAAAATAAGGCCACAAATGTTATTAAAATTGTAGGTATACGGTATTTGATAAAATAAGTAATAATATTTGTGGATAAAAC
The DNA here is from genome assembly GCA_911387775.1 of Thymelicus sylvestris. Lineage (NCBI taxonomy): Eukaryota > Metazoa > Arthropoda > Insecta > Lepidoptera > Hesperiidae > Thymelicus > Thymelicus sylvestris. The sequence goes on from OU426895.1 coordinate 12,309,893, forward strand.
AATAAGTTTCTCAGTAGACATGAAATGTAATGGCTTGTGGCTGCCGTTGGGTGTAAAAAGCGAGATTTTATTAAGTCACCATGTCTCGCCGGGCCATTACATTAGCATTCACGTAGTTTTGGATGTTTTCTTAATCCAGGTTGACTAAAATGGTCTATAAACTGAATTTATACGGAGATTTATAAACATTACAACCACCGTAGGAGTCACAAATAAGGCGTCGTTGAAGTTTGGACTAATAAGTTTGTGACTAAGTAGGATCCTCGTTATTTTATTTTATTCATGAATTTATTGTATTCTTAAAAGTTTTCTTCCGAGAAGTTATTTAACATTAGGGAAACAAATAATTATCTATCGTCATCCAACATATTCACTTTTTTCCCCCATAAACACTTACTTACACCATTACACTTACATTACAGTACAGTACGTCATAAGCACTTATTTTTGTCCATTACTTACACTTACATACAGTGTACAGTAACAGTACGTAGGCACTATTTTTTTAACCACAAACTATGAAGAACCAGATCGGCTACGCAGTAGGTATTGTATTCAAGATGCCGCTGTCTAATGCTCTAACAGCGTTTGGGTATTAAGTAAAGTAGGAATAGCGAAAAGCGCTACTTTATAATGTTTAGAGTAAAGTGTGTACCTAAGTGGTAATAAACAGTTACACTTAATTTTCATCTATTCGTTTTCGCAAATAGTGTATCGAAAGTACTCGTACTTGTTATACGTCAATAGAGATACGGTGTGATACATTATGCCGGAAATTTTATTTTGGATATGAGCCAATGGATTTTATTCATTTCTTGTAGACATGATCATGAACAAACAAACGTGTGAAAAAGAATATAAATCAATTCTTATTAACTCGAAATATCCAGTAGTTTATCTCTTGGAGGCATAAACTTTTTCAGCAAATTTTTCACTGCTGAGTAAACAGAAACAATGTTTCATAGAAGAATGATACCTACCGTTGATAATAGCCGACGTAGTCTATCGTCGAATGGACGTCACTGAAGCTTTGATTTTTGTAACAAGCTGACGTGGTTTCCTACGAAACAGTATGTCTTTCAGTGGCACTATGACGTCAAATACATCACGGCACTAAACTGTTTTATAAGTAGATTTAGCTGTACTCGGGCGGTTTAGAATATTGACTCCAATCTCATCCCGCCATAGGGTGTCGTAAAAAGCGACAGAAACCGGCCTACAGTAAGGGTTCACATAAAGATAATATATTAATATCAATGTTATTATTAAGTAATTTGTATAGTATAACAGATATTTTTATCTTAGCTACCACCTTTTTACTTGAGTCGGAGGCCAAATAATTCGTCGTGTTTCGGCTGGCGACTTTACAAACTAAATCACGCCTAGAAAAGAGAGATTAATGAAATGACAAAAGATTTTATAAGTATTGAAGTAAATTAAGTTATTTATTAAAGACATTGATATTTCTGTACTGCAACCCATACGAGTATTTTGGAACTAAGTGCCTTAAAGCGGCTTGCGGTAGAACTAGTAGGAATGAATGTATCAAAGAAGCGAGAAAATACTTGTAGGTACGGTACTAATACTTGATTAAAATTATATATTACCATTTATTTATTTTGAATGTCTACGACCTACATGGTGTCTTATATCAATATCGGACCTTATTGTTAAACACCAGTTAATTCCTGAAATTCCTGATAATTTAGGACGAAAGTAGTTTTACTAGAACTGGAATTCGTTTTTCTCAGAAGTTTTTGGATATCTTCGTGATAAATCACATTAATTTATTATCATGAGAATCAGATATTTCTCAGTATTTCGCTACTTATATTAATTATAGCTTTTGCTGTAGGCATTACTGGTCGTCTCTACAGCCCTGACGAGCCATAACACAGGCGATCATAATGGAAATTTAGATTAAGATACGTAGCCAATATTAGTACACCCTTGTTGCAAGCGATGGCGATTATTCACTTTCAAAATTGTATCCTACTTCCTACTAATATTATAAATGTGAAAGTTTGTATGTATGTACCTATGGTTGTTTGTTACTCTTTCACGCAAAAATTCTTGACAAAACATAACTGATTTCAAAATTAGGGATTACTTAAGAACTATTAGTCATATCTCGCTCAAATTTAAGTGGAACCACATGACAAGCACCAGCTTTCGATTAAAAAGAATCATCAAAATCGGTTCACCCAGTCGAAAGTTATGAGTTAAAAAACATAAAAAATACAGTCTAATTAAATACCTCCTCCATTTCTAAAATCGGTTAAAAACTACTTTTCATCAAATTTAGTACAAAGTTGGTAGACCATGATCTAGAATAAGACTTATTTGCACTTAGTGTACTTAGTTTTATTTGACATAACGGCGGCGTAAAGTAAACGTACGTAAATTAAAATTTGTATGGGATCGAAGCAGAGCCATCTAGCGGTAGTGAAGAGAAAATAAAAGTGCGTTTACTTTACGTCGCTGTTATGTCAGTAAAATTCGTACGAAGTACAAAGATAGGTACCTAAAGGGTAGGTATGTACTTATGATCCCGAAAAACGCACAAACGGATGACCCCTTTTATATCCAGCTTTTTGTATGAAAGGTGACCTAATCGAGAGATTTCTTAGCTATGTTTAGTGTAAATCAAACTGTCGGGAGTTTTTTAAATTTTAATTTAAGATTATCGTATAATCATAACTAAATAGAATTATTTCCCCGCTATCATCTCTGTTCTTGCACCGTGTCATTCAATATGGTTTCATTGTACACATGTTGTTAGGATGAAACTAACCAGATTTGTTTTTCATAAATTTATACGATAGTTAGCCGTACCCATTCCAAGCTGCAATTTTGTTAGCTATTCCGCCGTGATTTTTGTTTGAACTAAGTGCGTTTGTACGCGTTACGAAATGATTTAAACCCATCGTCTGGCGCGCTTGCTCATCACGGGCCTTGAACGTGGGGAAAGGATGTGTGAAGTTACTTATATACAAGGTTATTGCTAGCATGAAAGAATAAAGCAGGACAAACGCTATTTAATGGCATGTGTTTAAAAAATAATTAAGTGCATAGAAAAATGCATGTTAATAAAATTGACTTTTAATGTAAATCCTATAATTTTCACTTTTCGTAAGGCATAACTTTGCGATATTGAGTATCCACTGTCAGTGCGAATATCACTCAACGTAACGCATGAATATCATATTCTGAATAATATGATATTTATTTGGCCATATTCTACCGCAACCTGCCATAGTACGGATTGTAATCTATAGAGAATATTATGGCGTACGATATTTCCATCGCCAAGATAATTAATTAATTAATTGATTAAAAAATCATCATACATAGTGGGTATTTTTATGCACTGCTATTATATATTTTACAGACACATTCATGCTTACAATGCTGCAATGGTTCGATTGATTCATTGCGTTCTATATTACCTTAAATCAATAAACCATACATGTTTTTAATGCTGCTAATTAAAACATTGCCAGTAATATACATAAAATGCTTATATTAGCGTGCTAATTAGTAGTTACGCTTTTCAAGACCAAGTACCTATGTTAGTTTCCTAACTTTATTTTTGTATTTAACACAGCAAAGTTTTCTCTTTACTCTTGCTGTCGAAAAACTTATACAGATTTAGTTTATTAAAAAATATATTCAGATTTAAATAACTAATAACTTCTTCATTGCATTTAGTTTTATCCTTGGTGGCCAAATGTGGATTGGCAGAATTCAGCCACCTTTGAGTTTTTGTTCACGGAAGCAAGTGAGAACGTAGCTACCTAATTTTTAATATCTATGTTTTTTTATTGTCTAATATCAAAGCTAACTTGTACCTAGCCTCCTCTATGCGAGGCGACTTTCTAATCGCTTTGTTATATTAAGAAATTTTAGAAAATAATAAATTAAACAAACTGTTCTGTTACAAAGCGTTGGACACAATAAAAATACTTGCGCTCGAATCTAGGTTGTTCAAGAATTATGGCGTGTAATTCCGTCTAATATCCGTGATATCTGTCTTCACATCGCACGATATCCTATCCTAACTCAGGTGGCTAATGTCCTTGTTTGCTTTCCGTCTTTAGATTTATTGAGTGTTATGAACGCGAGGGGTTATCTGCTCCATTCGCTAAATGGGTTAAATAGTCTGACGGCCTGGAGTCTAGAATACTTATAGGCAAGCAAATATTTACTGAGTGAAATGAAATGAATATTCGTTGTTTTTTACAAACACTTTTCGAAAGTCAAATTACGATATCACTTCAACAAATCACTACCGTACGTGGTCTCAAAAGGTGAAGCAGCAAGCAATACCCAGGGAGCTTTTTCCTATTGTATACAGTTTAAAACATCACTTAATACTACAAACTCACGTCCAAGCATTGAAGTATAATGCACTAAAGTACTGGAACAGACATCGTGAACAAAATTTGTGTCGCGCAAGGATGTTCTATTTTCAAAATCGATCTTGTTTTCTTTTTAAAATCGACTGAATCCACTGAAAACAGTTCACTGAAAACATCGGGTTCGCGGTGTCGGTCCTAATAATTATATGCGTCCAAGTTGTATTTTATTAATTAATACGAAAGGGATGACTAATAGCCATAAATATTTAATTGGCTCTTTAAGCCTCAGTGCCAATTAAGTAATTTGTAAGTTCGCAATTTATCTTATCCGCGACGTTTAAATTATTTAAAACGATATTTATGTGGTACGCTTTGATTTACATTTTCATGTTATTGGATACCGCTTTCCAGCGTTTTTAATATTTAAAGAGCATTGCAGTATTTTGGCTGTTTTATCTTTCATACTAGTAAAAACAACATTCAGTATGTATCTTTTGTTTCTATGTAATACACAGACTTAAGTTTATAGCCATCTGTAATAAAAGTTAACACATTCAGTGCTTTTTGCTCGGATCCGAGCATGGCGGGGCCATAGTAGCGGTGCCGCCAACTCGGATCCGAGCAAGCGTCCCGTTTTTTTTTGTAGTAGTCAATAAAGCGCCAGTTTTCGAGCCAAGTAAATATTGCTTTGCGCGGCCACTCTGGCAATATAGTAACTTGCGAAAACGAGTATTGGTTTCATTCTTACAGTATTATTAACATTTATTTACTTACTAATTTTTCTTTAAATAACAAGTCACCACATGACGACATCTCTGAACTGTATACTGTATATCATGTTTAAGCGTGTATGTATAAGTGCGTGTATGGCCTGTGTGTGAGTCCTGTGTGTGTTTGTGTGTCATATATGGTACAAGATTTTGGTCAAGGAAAGTAAAATAAGTTAAAACTCGTTTTGATTACTTTCCTTAGATGATTTTGATCAAGATCCTGGAATTTGATAAAAAAACACGGGTTGTCAAAATTATGTGACATATTAGTACGCAAAAACGCACTCACGGTACAAATATCTATGATATTAGTGAATAAACCATTGCCATCCCTAGCTTTCGGATCCGAGTATTCGGCAGCCGACATGCTGTGTGCCGACGACTCGGATCCGAAAAATGACTTTTTTTAATAGAAATAATAATAATAAAATATACCTTCATACATATTTTAAAACATTCATATTTACTTAATCAAAATTCGCCATAAAAAGTTTTGGCTCCTGGCTATTACTTTGCATCCATTGTTTAAGCACTGAATGTGTAAAGTAAAACAATATTCCTAGTAACGCCCGCATTCAGAGTCATTTAACGATTACTTAAATCGCACCTTAGAACAGAATAATAATCCAAATTCTATACTAAGGATATAAGCAACCGTTAATTGACTTTAAGTGCGGTCGTAAGCTCAATAAGCGCCTTTCATAATGAATACCAAAAATTTTGTGCACCAAAAATGCTGTGCATAATTAATATAAAAGAGAAAAGTCGTGGGGACCAGCTAGTCAAAAATTATACATTACACTATACATTATATTATGATTTAGATATTATACCTAATCCTTCGATCACTAAAGTCCGGTTTACACTTAGGTAGGTATATACGTATGAAGTAGATAACTAAATTTTAAGTAAATTAATACGTGTAAACAGACAATTTAGTAACTTTTTAGTTATTTAGTTTTCTAATTAACTACTTAACACGTGTAAACCGAACTAAATTAGTGATCGAAGACCTAATCGTAACTTTTCGTTACTAACGTAATTCGTAACGTTAGTTTTTTAAAACAGCTAATCAGTTAGATTGAAAATAAGTGCTTTATTTTCCGGCATTTTTGATTTTTGTTTTGTACTTCTGAAATTCGCATTATGCAGGCCAAAACCAGACAAAGTAAATAATTCAATCATGAAAAATATCAGTAATGCACGCTTATGGTAATGATAAATTGATATCGACAATGTTTTGTGCGTTCATGTCAACAGCAGTCTACTCATGAAGCCAAAATACAGATTAAATTATATCCCATTTAATTTCATTTGTGCTCCAATTTGTTCATGAAAAGTACCTTAATGATTTTCATTTGAGTAGGCGGGCGTTTACTAATGGTGTCATTATTACGTAGCTGAAAAATATTTAGTATTAATATTCAAGCTACTTGCTACTTGCTCATAAATACGTATACTAACAATAAGTTTAATATTCAATTCAGTTGTGGTTAAATTGAATTCTGATCTTCATTCTACGCGAGGTCTTCAATTTATGGCCCAGACAGATATTTTATGGGATAGATAAAATGTATGATTTATGCTACAGACATGGGTGACAGATTATATTATATTACATTGTCTATGCTCATATTATGTACAGTATCAGACAATAACAATCAATATAACATTTTTTTTTGTTAAATCAGAATTTTAGAACATGTACTTTACTGCGAGTACTGCGACTGATTAGAACTGTTTTTGTCAAAGTGTATTTATGTATTTTATTTAGTTATTCTTTTGTATTCGTAAGTATGGTAGGTACATACTCGTTTCTATGAAGCCAATTGCCCTATGTTTAATATCATTGAAAGCTGTGAAAATGAACTTTGATGACAATTTTTTAAACGCATGTAATCATTAATAAGACTTGACATTTCATTTATAATAATACCCAAGACTTCTACCAACTCAAATCTGTACATAAAACGGCACAATAGCATCGAATGACGACCCGTGAGGCGCAATGGTTACCACGTCGGATCGCCGCACCAAAGGTCCTGGGTTCGATTCCCAGCGAGGCGGAAATTTGAATGATGAGATTGAATTTCTGTTCTCGGTCTGGGTGTGAATGTCCTTGTCTAGTGTATTTTCCATGGTACCCACGACACAGGGAATCCTAGTGTGGGGCTATGAGGTTGAAGTGAAGCGTTATATCTATAATATTATGAAAAGGATATGGATTGGTGATGAGCTTGAGGCACCAGCTGCGCGGTCTCGTGTCCTGCGTCAGATACCGGAGAGCGACCGGGGTGAACCCTGGGAATGGCAGCTGGTCTCCGGAGCTCTCCGTACTCAGCCCCCCTTCTGAGTCCGACTCCCCCCCCGACTCCGAGCACCCCCCGCTTGACTCCGACCCCTCACCCCTCTCGTTGTACCCGTAGTAAGGCATTTCACTTCGTTCACTTAACTTATAAGCTCATTGTATCACTTGATTAACACTAAAACTACTACTTAACCATGGTTGGTTGTTTCAACTGTACAAGTAGGTGTCGGAGAGGATTGGCAGAGAGTGCTCGGGTTGCGCCGTCAGAAGATTGAGAGTCTCCATGTTGCGGAATGTGTGAAGATTGTAGGTTTAATCTGTAACAAAATAATATTATCTTAATTCAGTGAAACAACATAGTTACGGGTAAAATTAACGCTAACGTTTCACACACACACTCTACACACTCATAGTTCCACAGTCCACACTAAATCCTACTTAACATTTAGGCCAGATCCTCACTATAATGCCGTTCACAGGTCGTTCTCGGTTTGATAAAATATTATGCAGTATAAAATATATGTGTGCATTCATACTATCCGTGACAGTCAAGTTTCACTCTAATTGTATAATTTGTACGTGATACGACTTTACCAGACCGAGATCGGATCGAGAACGGACTGTGAACGGCATTATAGTGAGGATCTGGCCTTAATGTGAAAGTTTGTATGGATGTTTATTAATCTTGCACGTAAAAACTGTTGAAAGGATTTTGATAAAAAGCACACAGGTAGATCCTAATCTGGAAAAATATATAGGATAGACACTTATTATTCCGTAAAACGCGGAAAAATCAGAGCGGGCAGAGTGCTAGTTATAAGGTGAATCAGAACCAACAACGGATAGTCCTACAGGTTATAGATCTCTGTATTCAATTACCTTAAAAAGCTTTGTACCCCTTTGTAAGAATAATGTACGCAGCTAGTTTTTCACGATTTGGCATCGTTAAAGCTTACGAAATACAGAAAGCCACATTTTATTAGGTATTAACGCCCCAACTCAGAGTCACTAACAGATACTTCAATCGCTCCTAAGTACAGAATTTGTAAGGTGATTATTTACTAAGGAGAGATTAAAGTAACCGTTAATGACTCTTAACTGTTTATTGTTTCATTATACTATTAAAAAAAAGATTGTTTACGCCCAAAGTGTGAATGTGAAGTGGTTAACTTCACATTCCACTTCACAAAATTAATAACATTCAAATCTGGAGCGCAGAGACCGCAAGTACTACATAGTGCACTAGTGTCTGTGTAAGAACGCACACTACAAGATTTTTGTCCCGCAGATTAATTACTAACTAGGCTACGGAGTTATTATTAGTTCGCATTAAATGCGTGATAGTAAAATAACCATTATTTCTCATGACTTTTTTATGTTCTTGCCTATCTGTTGTGGTGACGATAAAACCACAGACTATCGTTACTAAACCATATAGAAAAATTAAATATGATGTTTGGTAAAGCCATTCTTCGGAACACACGAACCTAATATTTTATTTATCTGGAAAAAATGGTGTTATAAGTGTACTAGGTTCTAGGTATAGGTACTAGGTACGGATGAATCTGAACTCGAATATAAAGGGTACTAGCGTTACAAAACATTCATCGTCATCAATATTCAAGTAAAGTGCCTTGAATTGTAAAAAGGCTCGATTCTCATATAAAATTAAAAGGAATACGCTTTGCTTTACCCCTTAGGGGAGTGCCCCTTTCTCATACAAATATATTTTCATTTATATACAAGTCGAGGACATGAAATAATTCATTATGGTTGTGTTTGAACTATATTAGTCTATTTACATGTAACTTACATTATGTTTTAAAGCAATCTGTTAATTTGTTTGAATGGTATTTTTTTTGTTTTTTCGTAGGTAACCTTTCAGTTCAATAAAATTTAAAATTTTTACTATGCTTTAAGGCCTACACGTTGACTTTTTTATCTTCACATAAACTGGAGGATTATGATAACTATGTATCATACATAAATAACTTTAGCTATAACTATCTAAACTAATACCTTTAAGCAAGCAATTCTTGTACCTATATATATTTTCTGAATCTCGGAAACGGCGCCAACGATTTTTATGAAATTTTGTACGCGGGGGGTTTCGGAGGCGATAAATCGATCTAGCTAGGATTTATTTTTAGAAAATGTCGTTTTATCAATGTTTTCAGGCGATGAAAAAGTGCAACAATAGACTCTTCCTGACATCTATTGGCGAGTAGCAACGCTAAAGCTACTTCAGCTAGCGTTGTTTGTTAAAAAAAATACCGAGCAAAGCTCGGTCATCCCGGTATTTTCCATATTAAGGTCATAAGATTTTCTCGGTAAGATATTTTTCATGTTCATATATTTTCTTTCAATATCGCTCCTCTCCAATACACGAGCAAAATGTATTCGAATGTGGATTCATGATAGGTATTCATTAAATATATTTTCTGGTTCGACATCTCATTATCGCGTTCTCGTTGGATCAACGTACTCGGCTCAAGCATAACAAAAATTTAATAAAAATATATTGTGTATTCAAAAGACTAGAGATGAAAGGGCTTTGTGCAGCAGCGGAGTGCAAGCGCTCAATAAAATTACGAACGGAAGCCGATTTTGGACACAAACAAAATTTTTACAACCAGCAATTAAGCAGACCGGGCGACCAGCGTTCAAACGCATGCGGTACTTGCCAAATTTCTGACAGATTTTATGATTTTGGACTAGGGATGTTCTTCAGTATTAATAAAAAAAAATTATAATACTCTTTGAATTTTGACATCCTCAACGCCTACCTGGGGCGGGATGGGTTTGATTCATGGCTGAGCAGTCAAAAGTTATTATTAAGTTTAATGTTTTTCAGTCCAGGTTATGTGTGTTTGTGATGTTTTAGCCTAGGCGCGCACTATGCTTCGCCGTGTGGCTTTTTTTTGAGCGAGACGATTGCTGATTGTTACCAAACTATGGTGCGACATACGTAATGCTGAAACGGGTGTTTCGCCACCCAGTGAAAAATCGCATTGTGTACGCCTAGGGCAGTGGTAATCTACCTTTTTTCATACGGGCCACAAACACGTGTTTGTCATGCTGTCGTAGAAGAAGAAAAATAAATTGATTTCTTAGGTTTTAGCGATTATTATAAAATAAAATAACCCCAAATGGGCCAATTACAAAAGCCTGGCGGGTCGCATGCGGCCCGCGGACCACGCGTTGAGTAGGTAGCTGGCCTAGGGTTATTTTTCGTTACCTATATTTATTTAATTTATGTGTAATAAAAAGTATTTCAATTGTATTTTACTGAATGTACAGCATAAAACCTCGAAAAATTCACGAAAGCTAATACGCCAAGCTGGACTTCTTTTGTATTTGCTTTCTTTTGTTTTGAATGTTACCTCATTTCGACCTGCCAACATTTTGGTTCGAGAGCTTGAATTGGGTTTACGACCTGTATTTCGTATGTAATGGTGGTTTGTACGCAGAACTGAGAGGGGTTTCAGAAACCATATACCTACGTTTTCATCATCGTTATCTTCATCGCAATCTATGAGTGTTTTACTGCTGGGCTTAAATCTCCTCTGAAAATTACAGAGTCATATACCGAGGCATAATATAGAGCTGTATTATGTATACAGTTTATGCTTGTGAGTGTGGATTGGCAGATTTCACACTTGTTATGATCAATAAATCATAGCGAGATAATTAAAATTAAGTAAATAACATCAAAATGTGATTATATTATTTGTGAAGACAAAAATAAGATTTAGTTACAGGTACCTACCCTAACTAAGAGATTCATTTAATATTAAATATTACGAATAAAAAGTCTGTAGGTACCTACAGGAAATTATTCGGTAGTTTATAAATCAAATATTTGAAGTCTACTGTAATTTATAAATGTATATTGTTTGATCTATAAATGTTACCTTATCTTTAATGTTACTGTTTAAACATTTTTTAATGTTTATAATGTATCGTTAAATGTTCACATGTCACAAAGTAAATATGTACGTTTATACCTCTCAGGTTTATACCGAGAGTCATTTAATAGCACCAGTAGCTTTGAGTCTTCGCTCGCTCCAAAACTCAGCAAATATTAATACTTCGCATGCGCTACCACAAACACATCGTAACATTTTATCGATTCTGTGTTTTCCTCCCAAAAATCATACTTAATAAAACGCTAACGGTTATTGACTGGCAGACATCTTTCTTTCTTTTTTCTCTCTCTTTCTTGCCCGGCAATACATCAGTGATGCCTTTGGTGTTGCTGATGTCCATGGGCGACCACAGTCACTTACCATCAAGTGGATCGCAGCTCGTTTGGCGGCTATTTTGAAAATTGATTCCCTGAGGAGTTGAATTAAGGGTCAAAAGTTTATTTGGACATACTAATAAATTAACTCTTCGATATACTTGGAATTTTGAAATAATTGTCTCAAAGGTACGTGTGAAATCTGTTATATGTACATATTGCATTTTATCAATGGCCAGTTTTCTTAGCCAAATAGATTTATAGGAATGACTGGAGCTTAGAATGAGAGGAGAGACATAGGTCGTGGAAGAAATCTTAACGAATTCCAAATGTTGGCAATGTTGGCACATACATGCCCAACAACTCCAACAAGTATGTAGTCGCTACCTATCACTGTTTAGAGCTTATTACGTTTATATCTCCATTTGATAGACGTGAACTGTTTGAATTGCGGTCGCTTCGGTTTCCGTTATGAGGCTCTAAAATTTCCGCGTGTAAACAGGTTAGTAGGTGCGTGATTGGATGCTTCTATTTATTGACTGATTTGGCTGAGGGCTTGGAATTTTATTTGCCACATGAATTTTTAATTACGTTGTTACTGGGAGCAAGTTGTCCAACTTTGTATGACGAATACACAAATTGCGGTATTTATAAGTAAAGTTATGTTACATTAACTGATGAAGAAATAATTCATATAAGTTATTTCATTTTGTATAACTGTTATGGCAAATAACTTGACAGAAGTATAAATGAAAATACTACAAGTTGTGCACAAACGGTACTCCTAAACGGTTTAGCATTGTCTTCCTGATGATTTTTGGGTATGTACCTAATGAAATAATCAAATAAGGTTTTTTATGATTTAGTTTAGGCCCACTGTCCACGGCGCGTCATTTGGCGATTCGGTTTTATGTAAGCTATGGACAGGTTTCTAAGGTACAAAAGCAAGTTGAAATTCAAACGTACGTCCAAGCTATGAATACAAAAAGTTTTTAATTGTATAAAAAAATCTAAAATCGTTTATTATTCCAGAATTTTACATTTTATTACATAGTTGTGGGATCTTACCATTTAAGTATAAATAAACTTTTGTTTGGAAAGTCCCCTCTTCCCTTCCATTGTATAACCGCACTTCAAAGCAACATGTATGTCAAAAAAGTTTTTCAGCGACGAACCAAATTTTGGATCTAGGCAATCAAAGTGTCATTTTCAGTAAACGGTGCGGTGGATTTCGCCCGATAAAAGTAGAAAGAAACCGTTCAATTTCACCGATCGTGTTCCCGCCAATATCCGGGACGTTGACAGATATCCGGCTATTCAAACAACCATAACCGGTATATTTCTTAGGTACCGTTTCTGTACGAAATCCACAATCGAGCATGATTGATTTCATGTTGCATGGTCAGTGTGGTTAATTTTTTTTTATATTCTAAAACCTAACCTTATTATAATTAGAAAATTAAAGGTAAGAAGGATTTTAGGACGCATGAGAAACATGCTACCTTCAAAAATCAATCGTAATTGTTAAAGTAATTATGTTAAAGTTTTGAAATATCAGTCAATGTTTTCTCGTGGCAGTCACCATTTTGTGACTCCTCGTTCACAGACTTAGATCATAAAAAATATATTTAAAGACATCACAGGCCCTAACTGCTAAGATTCCCCATCTCAAGTAATCAAATTTTGTTATAACTCGAAACCCGAAAATCCTGTCGTATTTATCGTATTTTTAATGTGCAATCCATGCCGCACTTTTCACATCAACGAGTATATACCATACCTACCTCGTAAAACATATCATGGTTTTCGTACTCAGTGATCTTCAATTCCTTTCCGCGAAAACAATTTGGACACTGAATAAAGTTGCCCTCTTCGTATTGTAGTATAAATTGCTTAGTCGTAAAAACGTCAGTACCGTTTCGGGGCAATAATCGCCCCAATCAAGTTCTTGTGACGGCAAAAGAAATCAAAGAAAATTACAACTGGAGAGCAATTGAAAAACGAACATAGACTTTTTAATTCAGGCCGGTGAAATAAAGAATTGCTGCCCTGTGGCTTTTTGTTTTCAGAATTATTAAGGTCGTTGTTGATTGTTCGAATAAACTTTTAGTATTCGCGAGAAGGAATGAAAATAACAGGTGCAGGGCCATTCATGGACTAATTACGCTTAGCAATATACTTTTTATGAGTTATTAAGGTTTAGGGAAAAGTTTTTTATTAGTTAAAAAAGACGTAGTATTTTTTTTAAATTTAACTTAATTCATATACGAGTAGAAACACTTATTATCTAAGTTTCTCTCCATCTCATGTCCTCTTCTGACTTTACTGCTTTTTCACGTTTTTTATTTTATAGGAATTACTTCAGAATCATTACCAAGTAACTTAATGATGAATCATAATTATATAACACACTAAATGTAGTGGATGTGCCAGATTTACACTCAATAGTAACCAACGTGTCTCTATGTAAATTATGGTTGTTTTTAACGTATTAGCAATTGTGCATGACACCCGAGAAAGGGTATTTTTTACGGGGAAATCGTCATTATTCTTTCGGTCTATAATTTCCAGCACTCACACAGGAAAAAGGACAATAATAAAAATGTTTTTAGACTTGGCATTTTGTTACACACTTGCAATCAAAAAGTATAATCAACTTTTATGTTACCTCATTACCATTCGTTTTTGTTGATTTTATTTGCCTCTGGACCTGACTAAAATATACATTTGGAGCATAATAAAACCGCTTAGTTGGAAACGACTAAAACAGCGGTGACACATGGCCAATTAACGTTAAAATAGCATTTCTGGGACAATTAAGCTTGAAGTAACACAAGATGAAAGTACTTTGCATACAGTGCATTTATATAGTTCGTGTATTTTTGTAACTTTTTGCAACAAGGTAATTTTCTTTCGCCTTTTTCTTGAATTCAACGACTGTAGTTTATCAGAAACATCCATCAGGTAGTCGGGATATGAACAGCGAAGCGCCGAAGCACCTATGAGACACCTGATGGTAAGGACCATTCATTAATTACGTAAGGATCCCGAGGGAGGGGGGTTTCTCAAAATCTCTACATGTCCATACCTCGGAGGGAGAGATAGGGAGAGGAGGGAGATAGAATGTAATTAATTTTCCATAATAAAACAAAAAAAAATCTTACGTAAGAAGGTCCGAGAAATCTTACATATGTATCCTTACATGGGGTTACGGGGGGTCAAAAATAGGCGAAATCGTCCTTTCGTAATTAATGAATGGCCCCTAAGTGGTCACCGCCACCCCTGGACATCACTAACACCAAAGGCATCTCTGACGCGTTGTCAACCAAAAAGAAAGCCTATTATTTATTGGAATTATTTAAAAAGTATAATTATTATATTTAACATTTATATTTACCTACCAACAACAATGTTGTACCATTACAATATGAACACATGAAAATTCAATGCAAAAGGTTCGTTACTTTGAAACAAAACTTGAACAGGGCGAATTCTTACCAACTTAAATTATATGCAAGGTCTCTTTTCACTACACGAAAAGTTGTCGAAACTTGTAAGACTTGCTTATAAAAACCTTTCAGGCTTTTGTGCATACTTAGCAACTTTTCTTTCCTTTTCCTTACATTAGGTGCTACATTAGTTTAAGCCTGACAAAGGACAATTTATGTTCGTGTTTTAAATTTTAAATGAACTCTATTCAACACGCTACTTGTTGCTTAGAGTATATTTATATGGAATTAGATATTTACATACGTTTAGAACTTTTCATATCTCAAGTGTTTTTCCTCAGAAATTAGGTTAGGATTTCTTATGCTTTTGAACCTCAACTCGAAAATGTTTCATTTTATCTCGATTATGCCGGCTATTTTTTTGTCATTTTTGAAAACATTTTGAGTGTAGATCTCTTTTTTATGGAAATAGCCGGCAAACGAGCTGATGATCCACCTGATGGTAAGTGGCTATCATCGCCCATGGACATCAGCAATACCAAAGACATCACTGTGCGTTGCCGGCCAAGAAAGAGAGAAGAAAAAGAAAGAAAGAACTGGCTCTCAAGCCCCCAGCCGGAACACGACGAGTCGTTTGGCGGCTGACTCATGCTCAAGGGTGGTAGCTGTCCAGGCGAACCCCATGGAGAAATAATAATGGTATTAATTAACAATTAAAATCAAGCCGTAGATGTCAAGTCTAATTTTCAAAATAATATATTGTTCTAGCGACACTTGAGTAAATTCCTTTTAGTATCGTGGGCTCCCCTACAACAAAGGCTAATAAAATTTATGTCTTGTACAGCTTACTGTACGCTATGATCTGCTGTCATTACATTACAAGTCCGTTGTCATGTCATCTTTGTTTGTATGTATCTATGGCATAAGTACCTATGTTCGTAATGTTCCCTCGGCATCACGTTAGCCGCTTTAAGTTCGCGAACATGTTCACATTTGATTTATTACACCGCTGTTACCGACTGGTTACGAATGAAGTCGTTAGTTTGTCACGCAAATGATTGATACTGTATTTGCTCCAGTCTATTTACATCGCTTTATAACTAATATGTCTTTGCTGCCCAAAGCGCGCTTTGATCTAGACATTAGGTTATGTTACCGTGCGTGTAGGTTTAATTGTTCCATGTACGCGAAAATAGCTTTGGATTTCTGAGTATGAGATCGTTTTGAGTTTTTTGTGACGATATTTTGGCGGATGGCTTGGCTTCAAGACAAATAACTTGTGTAAAATAAATAACATTAGCTAAGTTAGATCAAATAGAATTAAAACAGAAATAGAAACCTTGGAAGTGGCGTTCAGAGTGGCACTGAAACTACCTTTCCTAGACTATAAATAATCAAGAACATTCATGGTAAAAAACTATAATCTGACAAAAACTTGTTTTACTTAGTTTTATTAGAAAACAAAAAATATTCTTTACATAAGTCTGTAAGCTTCACAGTGTCTATAACTACAAGTATCTTAAATTGGTAGGTTAAATTGTGATGCGAGTATTATCTACAGTTCATCATACTGGCCTTTGACAAAGGTATCAAAATAACTGTGTTATTCATTATAAATGAATATGCAATCTCTAGTGTTACCAGCGAGGCTTGAATTACCGGATTCTACAACACGCCACAGCTTCTCATTAAGGGAAGTGGTTTTGGCAAACACCGTAAAGGTACGCCAATTAACATTGAGTATGTCGCATGAACTGTGAGAAATGTCAAGAAATTTCATGAAATGTGTTGTGTGTAGTTTCGTGAAATTGTAATTAGTTCCGAGTTTGTTGTGAGTGAGCGGACTCTGCAACAAGCTCTGCTTCATATTGTTAGCTAGTGCGGTGAAAAGTGGATGTTTTCTGGTCTGTTTCTTCATTTTTTGTTGTCCAAAGCTACAGCATACAGACATAAAAATGCTAACGTTATCTTCTGTAATGTTACCATTTCATTTTAATGTATTACATTTTTATGGTGTTCGTACAAGAATCTTGGAAACTTAAGGACATTACATTGTCACTGAGGAGAATAGAGGAGGTATTAAAAGCAGCATAAGTAAATTAACTTTCAGTTCTTCTTTTAACAAGAAGTTAACGTAAAGCGTCTACAGAATTTTATGATACATAGTTTAAAACAATCATAATAATAATTATACTACGCTTGTATGTTTTATGTGATACGTCACAAAAGAAGCAATTTTAATATTTTTCCGCCCGATATTTCTTCGCAATATGTTCAGCCCAGAGCTAAAATTATTGTAGACGTAATTTTATTTGGCCAAGCATCCGGGGAATGTTCATAATGGACATAATGCGACGGCTCGGCCGTAAATATCGGATTCGACAGCGGTGAAGTCGAATTGTTACCCGACGTACAAAGCAAAGGTTATTAGAACGCGAAGTTCTCAGTGAATAGGAAAAATGGCAAGAGGTTTATTTTGTGGTGATTCGTGTGACCTTATTTTTTTGTTGACCATTTGCGGGTAACCTAAAATTTAAGCATTGTAATTCTATACGCGCTCTATATTAGGGTATACGATTCGGGAGTTACTTAATACGTATTAACTATTATCGGTTTACAGTGCCTGGGTCTACCTAGCTCAGTCATAGTCATAGTCATACTCCACTATGCAGCTCCAGTGAACCATACCACTATACCACTGCACTGCACAATAAACGAGATCGAGAGCTATGCGTGCCCTCCGAAGCACGGAAGCGAAGTCACTACCAGTGGTTATTCATTAACTATTGACTATGATATACTATGGATGATAGGGTACATAAGCGCACTTTTCAAGCATGAAAACATACATCCAACATGCAAAGTTCCACAACTTTTCGCAGATTAGCGTATTCAATCCACTGTCGCTGAATCGAAATATGGTCTTTGTAGACCCTTCATATCTTTGAAAGACCTTTTTATCAATACCTCATACTATGGGGTAGACGAGAAAAAAACTCACCTTACATGTCATGTGGGGGAGTATAATATGTAAGATGAGGTACCTACAACATATTTTTTTGAGATTTTATTCTACCGCTTTGTAGTTATGGGGTAAAAATAGGGGATGAAAGTATGTATTATGTTAGTAGTGGTATGGTATAAGTGTGACATGTAGATAACAATAAAATCATGATAATACCTAATTAATGAGTAGCATCAATTGTTGGATTTCAATTGTTCATGTTGAATATCCGCTTAATGAACATGTCATTGACTTATACATGTAGCCCGAATACGTGTTTTTAATAAAAGTATTCCAATCATTTTTCCATTTGAAAAATTATATGAGAGCTGCAGTCAGTCATTGGTAAAATTGAAAGTAAACGTTTGTTGAATAAAAATATTTTTCAAAACTTTTTCTCGATGCAGTTTTTATTTGTTTTTGCAATAAAAAAAACTTTTTTAGGATTTATTCATGCTTTCAGTACTCCGCATACAAATAGCGTACATAATGTGTTTTAAAATTAAAATCTGATAATATTTACAAATATTATTATCAGTTTGAATATTGTTTGTTTAGCCGTTTCTTCTCCTCTTTAATAACACACGTTTCCCAAACCGTGGAAGATATTTAAAATTCAAAAGATTATTATAAATACCTAGCTGAAATTAATGATTTGAGTTGGATTTCAAAATGGCCTGGGTTGTCATTATTTACGAAACTATCCAAATGGGAATAATTTTATTGTAATTGTCACTCAACAATAGTAGAGTGATTAAATAGATAATCCGGGAACGAGTGAATAGCTGGGACACATATGCTAATAAGGCAGCGTTTGTCAATCTTTTCGCTATTTCAATTATTTTTATTTCGTCCGGCTCTACTATATGAATAATTTAAATAGGCAAAAAACTTTTAAAATATATATTGTTAAATCAATAATATTATTTATTATCATATTAAATTAAATGATACATGTTACTATCAGAAAACACGCAGCCTAAATCAATGGAGCTAGAAGCTTGAAACTTTGTACAGGGGTTCTTTAAATAGTGTGGGTTGCAGGGAGTACCAAAAAGGACAGGACAAAACGGAAAAAAATATTCTCGAAAGGATAACATTATTTTTAAATCTGTCTGAAAAAATTTCGCAATTTAAGACTCTACTGAAAAGCAAAAATGTGCTAGGTGGAAGTTTCTTATACTGAAAATCACAAAAATGTACTAAAAGTTTCTAATAATGATGTGGCATTTTATTTTCATGGTATGTTGGTTTCATGTAATTACCCTTTATTTGAGAAATGCTGCTCTACACTACCTAGCGTGTCATACATGTTCACCAGTTCACACCATAAAGTTTTCTCTTACCGACCATTCGTAACTAAATTCGTTGTTGTAAAATTTAAATATTGGAACGAAGTTCCTTATCGCACGTTGCAAAACGGGGCTAGGCGGAAAATTTGGTAACGACACTTTTTGCCGTCGTAGTTTTTTTTACATAGAAAGCAAGCCAGAGTACTAGGATAGCAAAAACATGCAGCAAGTGTGCCAAAACAAATCTAAGGTATTAAACCTTAGATTTGTTTTATTAAATTATTATTAAGGTATTAAACCTTAGATTTGTTTTATGTAGTATGGTATGGTATGGTAGTAAGTATGTGTTTTATGTAGTAGTGTGCCAGATTATTCTGTAACTTAAATGTTTACTTAAATGTTGCTTTAAAAATAGTAATTTAATTACAGTCTCGGAAACATTATTGTAGTGAATCTATATAGGAGATGAACTAAACACAATTCATATTATGAATTCATCAAATCCATATTATGAATTACATAACATTACGAGACTATGAGGAGTAAATATCAGTCATTGGCATGACATACAAATGATATCCTTAAGAGCCGTTCGGTGACAGAGTAATTAATTAAGCGAAGTATGTATGTATGCTACTCGTATCTAAAACTAGGGTTACGTGCAAGCAGATTAATTTTACATTATGAGGAGAGACATACTGCGAATACCTTCTTTATGTAAGAAAACAAAACACGATCAAAAACTACTAGAAATTTATGTAGGTTCAATTAAGATGTGAGAATTATTATTTCTCAACATAATTAATATATTTTATCCTAAGAATTGCTGAATTCAGGGAAAATAAAGCCGTAAAACGAATCTAGCGATATTGACCTTTTTATTCTTTAATTCTGTGTATTGACAATGAGTTGTCCCAATTCCACCTTTTGCTCGAAAAACGTCAAAGACAGACACACGAATGAATATTCTTACATTTCTAAATTGTCTTCATCAAAAACAATCTTTCCAGAAATAAAGAAAAAATGAATTTTACATTTATTATTTGGTCAGGTTAAAATCCATAAGAAAATAATTTATATCGTCAACACGAATAGGCTAACATTTCACAAGATTCTTTTATCTGTCAAAGACTTATTTTGAGACACTTGACATCTTATTATTACGAAGTTATTTACCGCCTAACAACCCAAAGAAATACTTTGACATAGAAATCCTTTGCGGGAGACTCTCACAGATTTGGTACAATTTGTTACATATTTTTCTGTCTTTTGATATAAACGTACGCAATGAGTTTCTTTACACAACAAGTAAGTCAAGATGTTTATTTTCTCAGGATATGGTTGAAGATAAATGATTTTTCCTCCTTTCAAGTTATCGATAATAACAGAAAAATTCCTTTGGTCACATGTTTTTATGTGCGTATGGAACAATGATATTTAAAAATATAGATATCCTTACAAATCAACCAAAAAATCTGTTTCGACGTTACACACGTATATCTTTTGTTTTACTACACCAATCACATTGGTCTAATACACGAAGGCATTTTAATGCTGTATATCAAATGTCAAGCACTTCTTACAACAATAAAAGTGTGCGTGTCGTCTTGTATTGACAGAGCGATTACTAGCAAAACGGTCAATTGCCTGTTCTTACGCTCTTCATCGTTGGCGCGCTAGTGACATATCTACCTCTTTTTACAATATAATATCATTGGTATGGAACACAAATTAATAGTAACGTCTGGGAGGCACATATTGCTTGCTATATTTTTAATAATTCTTGGACCTTTATTGGATAGATATGTAATGAAATTATACATGTAATGTGTTTTCATTGGCCATATCGAGTCGCATATTGACCCCAATTGCATGTCGATAAACTGAGGTGTCGTAAGAGGCGACAGAAGTCGGCTTGGCAGTAGTGCTCCGCGTAAGGAATATATTATGAATTTTCTTCTGTTTCTTTTCTTGCTCACCAACGGATCGGTTAATTAAAATTGGTCTATAAATAGATTTGAAATTTTTATCAACTATTTAATTTAATATACGACATGTCGTGTCTGTCCATTTCTGTTTCTGTTTCTGTCCATGTCTGAAAACATTTCTGTTTTACTCGAATTTACGTTTACTCCTAACATGAAAGTTATTTAGGTTTTTCATGTAAAGGTAACGTTATTACAGGTCAAGTCCAGGTTACCAGGTTGCTGGCTGGTTACACGTTACTAATAAAGTAAATAAACAACAATCACCAATTGAAGTGAATGACCTCCTCGGTATATTTAAAACGATTTTCTCGAAGACTAACCATCTGTTAGTTATGCGAACGTCGGCCATTGAAGCATTCCTGATAAAGGTTAGTCCGAATTGGTTAAGCGTTACTATTGCTTTTATTATAACAGTATAAATTGTTTGTACAATTTAATATTGTAAAATGTTGATCCAAAACATAATAATAATGTTCCTTTACAAAATGATAAATAGAGAAATTGGCAAAACAAATATATTTTTTTCTTCATACATTTGTCGGCTAAATTCATAGGCTAAATATGTATCTATGCCAGGTTACAGCTTTACCTATAGTATTAAGTTACCTAAAGGTGTCTGAGTTAAGCTCCGGACGGACGGACATGACGAAACTAAATAACATAAGGTTTACTTTTTACTATCGAGTCCTAAGAACCCTGCCTGAAAGCTGGGTGGGAAACATAAAATATATTCCCTGTTAGCAGTGTGAATCTATAAACAGGCAAATAGACGTTGAATACGCCACACAACATACCAAGTAAAACTTTGAACAAGATAGGTACAAAAACGAATAACATTTTCTCGCCTACAAAATGATTCTTTTTCAACATAAAGTAAGTGAAATTATTGGAGCGTCTATCACGTTACGAACGGGGATATGAGTAGGATGTTAGACTCCGAAACGATCCCGATTGTGACTACGCAATTATAACTATAACTTCGAAATTCGAATGTTTGAATTGATTACAAGTCTTTATTAATGTAAGTCAGTTACCTGGCAGGTTTTCGGGAGCTCGTTATATCTGCGTCAATATCGCCCATAGTATGTAGATCATAAGACCGAGATGTTATTAATAAAGCTATAGTTATATCTGGTATTACTTTTGCTGTAAATCGAGTTGGTAAACTCCTGAATGAAATATTGGTAAATTATATTAGGACACTATTTTAGAATACAGTAGGTATTTCCGATCCTTATAACTAAGTCTTAATAACTGGCATGTTTAGCTGTTTGTTCGTCTATCACACTCAAATAATTTTTAGTACGCCGACACATAAATTGAAAACATTCCAGGGTAAATTGTAATTTAAAGCTAAATGAAATGATAAAATTTTGTTAAGCGTATAGTTATTATGTACCTAATTAATTATTATGCTTATCAAAAAGTTTGCGAAATAAATAAAACAAATAAACAATACTTTACGAATGCGTTAATTGAAAAAAAGCAAACGATTTTTGAACAGATAACATTATTATAGCAGGAGAGTAGGTGGCTTCTGTCGCCACTTACGACATTACCATCGTGTCTATGGACATGAGTTTCGGGTGCTGATTCTAGAGGATGCCCCAAATTAGACAATTTACAGAAGAGTAAACGCTGAATGAAACAACGTATCTACTTTTTTCTTTCCAGTCTTAACAGCTATAAGACTAGCAGGTGAATTTAACTGGTAGGGCACACGTGATGTCTTCGGACTAAATAGTCTTGAATGGCACGCCCACGATCCAGCGACTAGTTGATCCAGATCAAAGTATGATTGTATCACTGACAATAGGTTAGCGTTATTTCGGTGCCAGACTGTCACAGTTCCATTCCAGACTATGGCAACAGGGTCGATATAATTTATTATTAAACGAAAATAAAACGATATGTAACATCAATATGTTACATAGGCTATTTACTACTACAGATTACTAGAATTTATAGTAAATATTTACAGTAGTCTGAGACGGCGACATATAAATAATCGCTATTTTATTTATGTAAGTAGGCATCATATTTTTTCATTAATAAGGACTTGGGAATTCGAGGGCATCAAATTCATCATATTTTTTATCGGTACATTTATTTGAATCTTGTGCATAATTAAAATTTTACGTCAAACATATTTACATACTCAAATATTATTTAATTCAGAAATTGGTAAAGAGGAGCGAATGTAAATATATGTACCTGTGCTGTGCTACATCGATGTGATCTTCCATCTTTACGCTACTTTCAATAACGTATTCACTGGCTGCTTTTAATTAGGAGTTGAATTAATGACCTCTTTACCTCGCAACGTCAATACAACCGAATGCTTTTAATTGGGTAATTCAAAACAATGTCACATTTAATATTCCATGCCGTGCGTTTTAATGTTCTAGCTTTATTGTGAGCCTTTGTCACATTTGTTTTCTATGTAAATTGATATAATAATGAGCACAATTTTTACTTTACGCTTCTCGCCCATGTCATACTTTTTGTAGGACAGATAATCGGGCCGATTTTTCCTCCCATATTATTTCTGACCGACTTTTTGTAGGACGTGTGCGTTGTACTATTGCTATCAGGGGGCTTACCATGAACTCTTAAAACAGGTCAATATTAGCCGATAATTGCTTGTCCTGCTATCTATATCCTACCATGATCTGGCTAAAACACAGGGCATACAGCGACCACGTCACCGTAACAGGAAAGCGGTCACGTGACTTCAAAAATGATCTTCTGCCCTGCAATTCGTGTACCATGACGCGATTGTTGACGTATTGACATCAGAAAGTGGCTAAAGTGGTTAACGTCAAAATATTACAGCCCACCGAAAGTAACATTTAGAGCCCGTACACAAAACTGCGATTTGACGCGATGCGAATTCGCAACGCAAAAAGTTGCGACACGAATTGTTGCGATGCGATTTCGTGCGGCAAGGCGTGTCCCTTCCACGATAAGGTGACCATTCCTTTGACGACCGTTGAAAACTAGGTCGTGATATGGATCGTAAAAAGAAGTGTGCACTTTTGTTACTGCTTAGGAGATACAGGCAAAAGATACAAAGAAGATTTTGGGTTCATCCATTTATTACTATTATGAACGCCGAAGGGAACTATTTTCATCGAAAATATGAATTTGTTATCAAAAGATTTGATTTTTTAATGAAGAATCTTAGAAGAAAAAGAAAAAACGTTTCATTTTAACGTAACAAAAAAGATTTCGTATTTTCAAAGTGATCTCAAACTTTATTTGATGTGTGTACGTCTTGCCAACACGCTGTCTCAGAGCCGACTTAAAAGTGTTGTCAACAAGTATGACGTAACATCGCAGGAATGCGCGATGCGAATCAATTCGCAAGTTCTTGCGACGCGACGTGCGAGCTCGCAGGTTTTTGCGATGCGACGTCGCATCGCAGTTTTGTGTACAAGCCCTTATTGTCCTGTTTCGGCTATTTCGTTGATGATGATGAAACACGACGGGATGCAGCCATGGTGAATTTCAAATACACCATCATCACAAAATAAATACATTTCATTTGTTTCGAAAATTTTAAAAAATTCATTGCACTTATGCTTTTTAAATTGTCGCTCCTAAATCACACATTCTAATAGACATTTAGACATGTCAAGGTGTCAAGTGCCAAGTGGTGTAAGATTACGTTCAAAAATGTAAGCATCACTTAGCGATAAATTTTTTGGTAATTTTAGAGAACGAAAGGTTAATAAATCACAACACTTAAGTATTTATAACAAATCTCAAAATCTTCAATTGAGATTGTTATTTAATATTTTAAACTTTTAAAAACATCAATATTACACATTCATTTGAAAACCGGAAAACCGATAAAACGCTCTATTTCAGAACATAATTAGTACAAAATAATCAAGTACCTACCTTGCATGTCATAGACTAAGATGCAGGACAGAAGTAGAGGCATTGCAGGTCATCGTGTAACACTACTAGCTGGTGTTAAATGAAAGAACAGCGTAGGTAACTAAAGTTGGTTTAATAAGCTAGGGGTCGTGGGTACATTCGTGCTCGTGCCGCATTAAATTAATGATCCCTGTCACCACCACTCTCCTGTGCTGTAGCGTGTAGAACTCAGGCGCAGCAAGTCAGGTGCAGCAGATCAGGCCGCAGCTCTCCGTACAACGTCCAATAGGGCGGCCAGGTCGCGACGAGGGTACTACTACCCGAGCGGAGGAACCCTGGAATTATGTTTTCCAGCCGTTAAAGCAAGGTGCTTGGATGTACAGGTAGACTGCAGAATGCGGCATCACGGATAGCGAAGCACAGGTGAAAAGCGAAGAAGTGATAATGAGACTATGCAATGAATAGTGATCAATGATGCGGCAGTCATACATAATTCACTTAAACCTAGGTAGAAATAAAAGTAACACTCAACATCATACGTGGTTATGGGATCCGGATATATCCGGACTCCGTAACCACATACATTTAAAAATATTTTGTGCAGGACAGAAGTTCAGTATAATTTACTTTAGTTCGTTGAGCATTACTAAGGCCAGGAATCGAACCCAGAACAACATTTTTAATAATAGAATTATAACGGTGAACCACAATTTGAATTACATTCACACAAAGAAACACACAAATGAAAATGACTTAGAACGTTAAAATGACTAAAAAGAACAATTACTGATATTATAATTCGGACCCGGACCGGAGATATCACCCCAGAACTCATAATATATTATGTAATAACGATCTAAAATTACAGCAGTTTAATGTTAAAACCTTCATCAAAGTATCTGTTCAAATAAAACTATTTTAACGTTCGAGATGAATAAGCATCTAATGTTGTAGGTAGAAAAATATTTGAATTTGCAACGTATTCAATGCAAATAGGAAGAATAGTAAAATTAATATTTACAAGCATCACAAGTAACACGACACAGCAACAATGAATAATCTAATACTACAGAAAAGTACAATAGTTTAAGACAATTTAACAAAGAATAAAATTTGCAACACTCACCCAGTCGGGGTATAATACGCACTTGTTATGGCGTTTATCAACCTTATTTACGATTGCGAAATATAAAATAATATGCGAATAAAAGCACTTATTTAAATAGATGAACAGAAAGAAAATTAGGCGTTACGAAAAGTAACTATTATGCGAGTTTAGTGCACCGTGCGCCGTTAATTTCAAATAGAGAGGTCAGTACGCTCCGGTGACTCGCCGTGGATTACTCGATCGCGTCGCTTCTTCTCATTGTCCGGTGCACCGTGCATAAAAAACGAATCGCGAGCGCAAGTACACGGCAGATATAGAAACAAGACACATACCGCGTCTATGTCTGTGAATTATTAAATAAAGTAAAATTCTGTTTTGTTTTTATTAAAATTTATTTTATTTATTGAAATTATTATTTAGTGTAAGGTAGGATTAAAATGTAAGTTAACTTAGTTATATAATTTTATTTTTATTTTTAATACAATTTAGGTTAAGACCGTTACATACCCCCCTTTTTAGGTTAAGATTTTTCCTCGGGAAAATCTGCTAATAAAAATGACGAGACAAAATTCTAAAGCTTAAAATCTTTTATATGCCAAGCTCCTAGATTCTGTCCCGACATATCTTCGAGCTCATATACAAGTTTAGATTTCTTACCGATAATCTTGCACTTGATGAATTTAGGTGCAAGCTTTCTTGAAAATCTGGAATCCTTGTCACTTTGATAAAATGTGCGCTTCCATACAGTATCACCTATATTGAATTCAACATTTTTTCGGCGAAGATTGTAGTGTGTACTGTTTCTAGAGTGTGCTTTAATCAGTGCGGCCTGAACTTTATCAAATATTTTTCTCAGTGATCCCGAATTTTCTGCGTATGCATCGCGAGGAGTAAATATTATGTGATCACTGAGATCAGAATCTACGTAATGAGAACCGCAGGTAACTAATTCTCGACCGTAAACAAGAAGGGATGGTGTGTAGCCGGTAACTTCGTTGACAGAGCTATTTAAGGCGAATTGGATTTTGGGAATATTTGAGTCCCAAGATCTATGATCATTTTCTATGAAGGTGGATACTGCTGTCATTATCGTTTTATTGTAGCGTTCTACACTGTTTACTTGCGGAGTATATAAAGGGGTAAAATAAACATTAGGGATATTGTAGGAAGCGAATAAATTTTTCATGGTTGTACTAGTAAACTGTTTGCCGTTATCCATGATAATAGTACTCGGTATGCCGTGTACAAGAAAAACATTATTTTCTAAGATTCTAGAAATTATATCTGATGTTGCTCGACGTATCGGGAAAAGTAGACAATACTTCGAGAAACAACAGTTGACAACAAGTAAGAAGGTGTTTTGTTTCTTAGATACCGGTAATGGTCCAACCAAATCGATGCTAAGCATTTGGAACGGTCGACTGCAATCTTTAGGTCTACCCATCGTTCCAAGAATTGTATGATTGGCGTGTTTGTAGGATAAACACGTATCACAGCTATTAACGAAGTTCGTTACGTCGCGGTGCATGCTAGGCCAAAAATAATTTAAGTTTAAGCGCTTATATGTTTTGAAAATTCCGAAGTGGCCAGAAGTAGGTTCGCAGTGGTTTTTAGCAATAGTATCCTGTCGGTATTCAATAGGTACGACTTCCTTCCACTCAAATTCCCGAGTAAGCGGATTGAGCGACTTCATATATCTAAATAATTTTCCATTTGTTACACGATAATTTAAGAATGAAGTTGGTGAATTTTGACAACCTTCAAATATGTTCCTGTACCACGGATCATTTGTTTTGTAAGCAATATTAGGTGTGGAATAATTGATATTAGAATTACTATTTATAGCGGAGACTGGAACAGAGCGAGATAGACAATCCGGAACTACATTGTCTGCCCCTTTTCGGTGTTTTATTTCAAAATTGTAGGCCGAGAGACGTACACCCCAGCGAGCTAATCTCCCAGTTGGGTTATTTAGGTTCAGGAACCATTTCAAGGACGAATGATCCGTGTACACAGTGAATTTGAGGCCGTTTTCAAGATAGCAACGCCAGTGCTCGATAGCCGTAAGTACTGCTAGTGCTTCCCGTTCAGTTGCGCTATAATTACGTTCTTGCTTAGATAGGGATTTGCTCATATAAGCAATAACTTTTTCCTCGCCATGGAAGGATTGAGTTAAAACAGCACCGATGCCGTAATCACTGGCGTCTGTGTGGACCTCGAACGGTTTCGAGTAATCCGGACAAGAGAGAATAGGTGCAGTAATAAGATGTTCTTTAAGTTTCTTAAAGGCATCATCAGCTTCTTTGGTCCACACAAATGGGGGCGCATTCTTGCCTTGCGACGTGAGTTTATTGAGAGGAGTCGCTAAACTGCTAAAATTGGGAATGAACCTACGGTACCAGGATGCTGTGCCTATGAAACGTCGAACTTCTTTGCGATTTGATGGTGTGGGAAATCTACCTATAGCTTCTACCTTATCCGGATCAGCATGTAGGCCGTTAGCGTCAACGATGTAGCCAAGATATTTTAGCTCTTTCCTAAAGAAATTGCTTTTTTCGAAATTTATAGTGAGATTGGCAGTTTTAAGCTTCTCCAAGACTCGCGTTAGTAGGGATATATGATGGTCAAAATCTTCAGACACTATAATAACGTCATCGATGAAAACGAACACCCTATGTTCAAATTCTGGCCCGTAAAATAAAGCATCGACCAGTCGCTGCTGTGTAGCTGGTGCGTTTGTAAGACCGAAGGCCATGGATTTGAACTGGTATGTGCCACGAGTTGGAATATAGAAGGCCGTTTTACACCTATCTTTTTCATCGATGAGTATCTGCCAAAAGCTCTTAGATAGATCGATGCTTGAAAGATATCTCGCATCGCGTAAGTTGTCCAATATCTCAGTTATGTAGGGAAGACTATAAGCATCTTTCTTGGTAACAGCATTTAGTTTTCTACTATCAAGACAAAGTCTTAGTTCACCATTCTTCTTAGGAGTGAGAAGGACAGGAGATGACCATGGGCTCTCACACGGTTCGACAACGTCTTCAGCTAACATCTCTTCTAGTTGGTTAATTAAAATACGTTGTTTTTCCGGAGACATTCTGTAGTACCGTTGACGAATGGGGGCAGCATCCCCAGTGTCAATCGGATGGGTTATAAGGGAAGTACGACCTAAACCACGCACCTCGTAGGAGATGTCACGAAACTGTGAAATTACCTGATCAGCTATAAGCCGCTGTTGATCCGTTAGGTGATCATACGAGCGTAAAATATCAGGTTTCTTGTCTACATCTAGATCCGTGATAAAAGTAGGACCGGTATCAACATGAAAGGTGATAAGGTCTAAATATTTTGGAAACAGGCCAAAGGTTCTCCAAAAATCCATACCTAAAATCAGAGGACTTTTAATATCAGGCACAACATAGGTTTTTAGTGTATGTGATTGTCCATGAAAAGTTATAGGTAGATTTATTACACCTGTGGTATTTAACTTCTCACCACCAGCGGTTACAAAGTTAATAGTATCGCAGTCTTCTAGCCTACAACCTGCGGTTAAAAGAAGTTCGTGAGAATTATTTCCTAAAATACTTAAACTAGAGCCCGTGTCGAGTAAGCCAGTAAGTTTTTTATTATTGACATCAATAGTAACATAAGGTCTAGACTTACATGGGTTATTATTTTGGATTGAAGAAACAGCGTTAAAGGTGAAAAATTTAGAGATAAAGTTTAACCAGTCTGACCACTTATTGTCTCTCCAATCCTGGCTACTTAGTTTTTTGAACTACGATTGTCAGAAGTAGGATGACAAACAGGACATTCAGGGAATCGCACATCTTTCTTTCCACATCTAAAACATACTAGAAAACGTTTTTGACTACAATTCCGAAGTGAATGCGTGTCCGATCTACACCTAGGACAAAAAGTAGGTTTAGACGAAGTGCTGGATACGGCAGCAACAGCAACATTTATATTACCAGAAGATGTACCAGGATGTGGCTTATAAGCAAATTCGGGTGCGAGTGTATTAGCTGTGACGCGAGGTGGTTCGTGAAATTGAGAAAACCGCGCCTGTACATCTTCATAACTACGACATATAGATTTAAGTGCATCGATAGAATTGATACCAGGAGAGGCAGCTAATGTGTTGGCGTAACAAGGTCGGATGTTGTGCATAAGAATCTCTAGCTTCTCCTCCTCCGAAAAAGGCTTACTTAATCTGGAGAATAGACCATGCATATAGGAAAGATAAATGGTTATATTCTCCGATTCACCTTGAGTGCGGGATCGAATCTCAGCCGCGAGTCTGTAGTCGTAATCGCTGCTACTAAAGTCCTGTTTTAGTAGTACACACAACTCATTCCAAGAATTCACTTTGTCCCTATTGCAGCGATACCAGTGAAGAGCATCATCGGTAAATATCTCATAGGCCAGACTGAGAATTTTTTCATAAGAGATGTCTCTAGCTTGTACAAACTCTTCTACTTTCAAAATAAAAGAACGAACACACGATTTACCAGAATATTTAAGTTTAGCTATATCTGCCGATAAACCGCGCTCGCAATTAACCGTTATGGTGTTATCACCACTGCTCTCCGAATTAGGTGAGGATTTAACCTGAGAACTCTGCGGCTTCATTGCAGATAAATCCTTATATTGAGAATTGAAACTAGTAGCACATAATTTATAATTTTCTGATATCTCCGCAGTGTTGTGGATGCGGTTGATCCTATGATAAACGTGATGTAAAAGGTTTTCTGTTCTGCTAAATAAGTTTTTATCGAATTTTGTTTTGAGAGAAATAATATTATTTTGGGATTTTAAAAGAGACTCTTTGACACCTTTCAAGTCCTCAGCAGGATCTAAATGTGACTCAAGAATGTCTTCTGAAGGTGAAAGTAGAGATAGCTTATTTATTTGCTTACGCAGTTCTTGTACGGAATCGCCGGAACCACCACGAAGTTCAACCTCATACTCTAATTCTGTTTTTTGCAAGGAGAAATATTTAATAGGATATGCCATTGTAGTGATGTGTTAACCGAAGGTGTGTGTTGCAAAAATATAAACTACAACTACGACAGATTTACGTAAGCTAAGACAGTACAATTAAGTTAAAGCAAACCAGTGTATAGAAAATAATAATAATAAAAAATAATTTCGAAGAGGGATAATTATAATTACAAAATTTTGATTATGTAATCGTTAATTCAAACACTGGTTAGCTTCAAGGTAGCATTTAACATAAAGAAGAAAAAATAAAACAAAAATAATAGCCAACACCAAAGAGAACTATTAAATGCCAAGGAATCAAAAATGTAATACGGACACGAATGCAACCTGTAGCTGGGCGCCAATGTAACACTACTAGCTGGTGTTAAATGAAAGAACAGCGTAGGTAACTAAAGTTGGTTTAATAAGCTAGGGGTCGTGGGTACATTCGTGCTCGTGCCGCATTAAATTAATGATCCCTGTCACCACCACTCTCCTGTGCTGTAGCGTGTAGAACTCAGGCGCAGCAAGTCAGGTGCAGCAGATCAGGCCGCAGCTCTCCGTACAACGTCCAATAGGGCGGCCAGGTCGCGACGAGGGTACTACTACCCGAGCGGAGGAACCCTGGAATTATGTTTTCCAGCCGTTAAAGCAAGGTGCTTGGATGTACAGGTAGACTGCAGAATGCGGCATCACGGATAGCGAAGCACAGGTGAAAAGCGAAGAAGTGATAATGAGACTATGCAATGAATAGTGATCAATGATGCGGCAGTCATACATAATTCACTTAAACCTAGGTAGAAATAAAAGTAACACTCAACATCATACGTGGTTATGGGATCCGGATATATCCGGACTCCGTAACCACATACATTTAAAAATATTTTGTGCAGGACAGAAGTTCAGTATAATTTACTTTAGTTCGTTGAGCATTACTAAGGCCAGGAATCGAACCCAGAACAACATTTTTAATAATAGAATTATAACGGTGAACCACAATTTGAATTACATTCACACAAAGAAACACACAAATGAAAATGACTTAGAACGTTAAAATGACTAAAAAGAACAATTACTGATATTATAATTCGGACCCGGACCGGAGATATCACCCCAGAACTCATAATATATTATGTAATAACGATCTAAAATTACAGCAGTTTAATGTTAAAACCTTCATCAAAGTATCTGTTCAAATAAAACTATTTTAACGTTCGAGATGAATAAGCATCTAATGTTGTAGGTAGAAAAATATTTGAATTTGCAACGTATTCAATGCAAATAGGAAGAATAGTAAAATTAATATTTACAAGCATCACAAGTAACACGACACAGCAACAATGAATAATCTAATACTACAGAAAAGTACAATAGTTTAAGACAATTTAACAAAGAATAAAATTTGCAACACTCACCCAGTCGGGGTATAATACGCACTTGTTATGGCGTTTATCAACCTTATTTACGATTGCGAAATATAAAATAATATGCGAATAAAAGCACTTATTTAAATAGATGAACAGAAAGAAAATTAGGCGTTACGAAAAGTAACTATTATGCGAGTTTAGTGCACCGTGCGCCGTTAATTTCAAATAGAGAGGTCAGTACGCTCCGGTGACTCGCCGTGGATTACTCGATCGCGTCGCTTCTTCTCATTGTCCGGTGCACCGTGCATAAAAAACGAATCGCGAGCGCAAGTACACGGCAGATATAGAAACAAGACACATACCGCGTCTATGTCTGTGAATTATTAAATAAAGTAAAATTCTGTTTTGTTTTTATTAAAATTTATTTTATTTATTGAAATTATTATTTAGTGTAAGGTAGGATTAAAATGTAAGTTAACTTAGTTATATAATTTTATTTTTATTTTTAATACAATTTAGGTTAAGACCGTTACAATCGGTAAACGTTCATGGTATAAGATACACTCCTGTCAGGTTTTAGCTACAAGCTGACCTGTCCTGAACATGACACATTTTATTAGAGTTCATGTTAAGGCACCTGTACGTTCTATTTTACTCCTACAAAAAATCGGTCACCGATTAATTATCGGTCGTGGGCGAATAGCCTCACTTAGCGGGTACATTTAAAAATTTGAAAGTTGTCTTTAGTGTTGGATATCAAATGAAAGGACTATTTTTTTACTTTTCAATTCGCAAATTTTACCTCGTGGAGTTTGTTTTTAAAACTCACAAGACATACATACCTGCCTGCGAAGCGAGGGGTCCCGGGATCGGTTCCCAGCTGGGGTAGACATTTATGTGACAGATAAATATTTGTCTCGGGTCATGGGTGTTCTTGTGATATTATTATGTGTCGGCCATGCCACCCGTGACAGTTAAGTCACATAATTATTCCTTATACTGTGGTTAAATTGATGAACAAAGAAGAAAACCTACTGCGGGAGTATGAATGAGTGTGTAAGCGTTTACAAACTTTCATAAATTCACATTACGAGGTTACACTGTCAGGTAGCCAATTGTACGTTTGTGTTCTATTTGTACTGAATTTATTGTAATATTATATTATGTGTACAATAAAGATAATTTGTATTTGTAATTGTAAATCGTCAGCTCATTTGTCAGTTATTTACATAGAAAACTAAATGTTTAATGTGGACTCTAATGATATTGAATGATAAAACTCAGACATTATTTTCTATAGTTTACCTTACCTCATAATCTTTTCCACGCTCAAGTGATAGATCGCTTTGGCTTCATAGCGAACACAAACAGTAGGTAATATAAGATATTATTACCGGTTACAATATTTTGCTTTAATAAACCATTGTTTTATGAAATGAAGTAACTATAAAGTAAATTAAAAAAAGTTCTTCTATTGTTACTACGTTATAGGTACGTTATCGAGAATAGTCTCATGTGACGGCAAGAAATAAAAAAGAAAAGGCGCATTTTTTGCTGAATAATGCTGAAGCTTGCACATTGGTCATTATTTGATACAGAATATTACATACATAAATACATACATACAAGAGCATACAAGATACTCGCAAAAAAACATTACCGGGCAGTCGGTTAAAAACAGGGTAGATTTTAACTTGGTTATACCAATATAACCCATGAAATGATTTGGACGTTTTTATGTTTGACTAGCTGACCCGGCGAATTTCGTGTCGCCTAACAAAATTTTTTTTTCTGAAATAAAAATAGCCTACGTTACTACTTGTTACATCAGCTACCTGCCAGTGGAATTCCCGTCAAAATCGGTCTAGCCATTTCAAAGAGCCGGAATAAACAGACAGACAGACAAACAGACAGACAAAAATTGTAAAAAATGTTGTTTTGGTATACCTATGTACCGTGTATACATCCAAATGCACTTAGTAAAAATCAGATATTTTAATATTACAAACAGACATTCCAATTTTATTTATTTGTATGGATAAACCACTCATCAGCGGGCGAAGCTGCGGGTGGAATCTAGTCCGTCAATTAATTATAACGGTAGACTCTGAAGGGAATTTACTTGAGAGTGGTTAGCTCTCCATTTTATTGTCAAGTATAAGGCATGCGAACCCGCACTTTAGGCCAACCGTAACCCTTGTCATTCTCAAAGGAAACCCAAATTCACCAATGGGACAGAAATTGGTTAAGTTAGAATATTTGTTACGAGTAATCGCTCTCGCTTTGCTTCGGTTTTCTTATTTTTTAACACAATATTGGAGTTTTATTAGGATCCCTATTTTTTTTTTTTGAAAATATAATATAGCCTATGTCACCCGAGGATAGCGCAGCTTCCCAATAGTGAATTTTTCAAATCGGTTCAGTAGTTTCGGAGCCTATTCAATGCAAACAAACAATCAAATCTTTCGTCTTTATAATAATTATTAGTATACTCGTAAATAAATCAAGTTGCTTAAAGTTCTTTATTTCGCGATATAAAGGGTGTTTGATTAACAACGCAGATAAATCAAGGATTCTATTAGGTAAGTCTTCTTGGGAACATCTTACCTATCGAATCTAATAGCAAAGCATCAATCTTAGAAGACTATAAATTAATTTGGTCGGTGACAGGTGTCTATACGTTACAGGGGGCTTACCATGAACTCTTAAAATAGGTCAATATTAGCCGATAATTGGCCTGTCCTGCTATATCCTACCATGATCTGGCTAAAACACAGGGCAGCCAGCGACCACGTCACCGTAACAGGACAGCGGGCACGTGACTTCAAAAATGATTTTCTGCCCTGCAATTCGTGTACCATGACGCGATTGTTGACGTATTGACATCAGAAAGTGGCATATGTTAACGTCAAAATATTACAGCTCATCAAAAGTAACATTTATTGTCCTGTTTCGGCTATTTCGTTGATGATGATGAAATACGACGGGATGCAGCCATGGCGAATTTCAAATACACCATCATCACAAAATAAATACATTTCATTTGTTTGGAAAATTTAAAAAAAATTCATTGTACTTATGCTTTTTAAATTATCGCTCCTAACCCCGGTCACTCACATGCGCGCAAATGTTTGACATTTTTACGAATGTTTGCACATATGTGAAGGGTGGTCAGGCAAATGGGTTCGCATATATATGAGTATACTAGCCCATTTCCGCTTCCTCCTACACTTTGTTCACGAATGTTCAATCTTGCTGTTGTTATTATGTTGTTGTCATTAAAATCCATTTTCAATAGGTACAGAAAATAAATGGTAGTACGATTAGACGCCACGAACCACGAAAAATTAAGAGATACATCACCTTTTTAGTCGTGTGCGCAATTGGTCGCACGAATGTGTGGGAGACTACACGAAGGTTCGAGGTTCGCGCGCTTTGATGTGCGACAAAAAACCGACACAGCTTGGAAAACCCCGAATGCCTCGAAAACTTCGCATAATCATTCGCGAATGTCGTCCCACACTTGTGGGTTCGCGTATTCGCGCGAATGTGAGTGACCGGCATTATAAATCACAAATTTTAATAGACATTTAGACATGTCACTGTGTCAAGTGTCAAGTGGTGTAAGATTACGTTCAAAAATGTAAGAATCACTTAGTGATATTTTTTTTGGTAATTTTAGAGAACGAAAGGTTAATAAATCACAACACTTAAGTATTTATAACAAATCTCAAAATCATCAATTGAGATTGTTATTTTAAACTTTTAAAAACATCAATATTACGCATTCATTTGAAAACCGGTAAACCGATAAAACGCTCTATTTCAGAACATAATTAGTACAAATCAAGTACCTTGCATGTCATAGACTAAGATGCAGGACAGAAGTAGAGGCATTGCAGGTCATCGGTAAACGTTCATGGTACAAAATACACTCCTGTCAGGTTTTAGCTACAAGCTGACCTGTCCTGAACATGACACATTTTATTAGAGTTCATGGTAAGGCACCAGTCCACTTGACTTAACTTTATTGGTACCGAAAACGAAATTAATTTAGCTAGTATTAAGTATGTACTTATACTATTATACTGGGTATGTACCCAGAACGGAAAATCGCAAATGAACAATACAATTTGAATACAGAAATATTGGCTCACCAATGTGCACTACAAAAAATAATCGTCTACAGCTACAAAACGCCAGTTTTCACAAAGGGTAAAAGTTTGGTTAAAATTTTGTCGGGAAAAACCGGCGTTTCCTCGAAATACGTCAATAGGTAGTACCTATTAATTAGTAGTACCTATCAATTAGTAAATTGATATAATATGTAATATTTTAAAATTGTATAGTTACAAAACTTACCTACAATGTGATCGACAAGGATTGTAATGTTATTTTAGAAAACGTGCTTGCGGTAATAATTTAGGACGAATCATACGATTAGATCTGTGTTATTTTGTGTACAAATCCCTCAAAAGAAGATTCTATTTTCCATGGATATCCACCACAAAAGTATACAAATCCAATCGCAGACTTTAGGTGTTACCTGAAAGAAAATGATTCCTTTGTAAACGTAAAAATATAATAATACCGTAAAAGTTCATACAAAGAGAAATGCCGAGAAAAAAAAATTACATATTTTCCTTGACGTATGATGTGGGTCCGTATCCATCTGTCTAATGAATTATTATCAGTTTTTTTTATGGAAAAAGCCGGCAAACGAGCTGACGATCCACCTGATGGTAAGTGGTTATCGTCGCCCATGGACATCAGCAACACCAAAGGCATCCATTTATTGCAGCGTTCCTAACCTTGGCTTGGTGTGAGTGATTGACCGATTAAGTAACTGCGGGTGCGGTCAGAAGTTGGATCATGGATGGATAACCACTAGTTACGCGAAACGACTCATGACATGTTCCTATGTACTCGAGATCTATAACTTTGTTCTTTCTCTCTTCGTTTTATCTCCGAAATGCTTTTATGTTGCAGGTGTGACCTTGCAACTTATAAGAATAGAATAGAATAGAAAAAGTTTATTTTGTCAAGCACAATGCAATGCAACGAGTTACAATGTTACATAATAATTAAATTAAACAATAAACAATGTACATAACATAACCCGCTGCAGAACCGCTCAACAAAAAAGGGACGCACTCAGCATATGCCGCGGCGAGCCACGGCTACTGGTTTTCAGTGCGCCCTTTGTTGCATCGTAGTTCGGACGAAATGTCAGCTCGCCGCATAAGTACAATAAAGTTAGCTTCGACTATAGTTAAAATAAAATAAATGAGATAGACAATTTAAAATAATAATGAAATAAAAACACAGATAAAAAATAACAATTAAATATAGAAAAATGCTTATTCTTACAAAACTAGGATCAAACAAAGACTTAAATATAATATTTGATGTAAAGAAAAAATAAAAAACATTTCTATCTACCCGCATCAGGTTTAGTATAAAGTTTTTCGAATTAGGCAACATATCTCAAATAAAAAATGATTAGAATTCCATTATGTAGCATTTGGTACCAGTATTTATGGTTAGATGTGAGATGAAATATAAGGGATAAGTTTCCATACTCGAGGCAGCGTAGGCGCAAATAGGAGCCATGCTGGAGCAATGTGATGCCACGTAGCAAATTAGCCACAACATGTTAGGTAAGTATGATGCTCATATGTAATTAAAATAGGTTTAATTGTGTATGTAATGCAGTAAAGTAGTAAAGTGCGTGCACAAAAAAAAGTATACATGTAATGACCGAGCGTGTGTGTGTGAGAGTGTGTGTGAATGTGTGAGAGTGTGTGTGTGTGTGTATGCATGTGTGTGTGTGTGTATGTGTGAGTGAGTGGGTGTTTGGGTGTGTGTGTGATTGTGTTAGTTATAGTGTTGTTTTCTGCGTTTGCAGAAGGTAATTTTTATAGGTTTTTCTAAAATTATCTACTGTTTTCTACTGTTTATATATATATATATATAAGGAGTGTCTCTGCTCGTTTGTCGCTTATTTGTACAAAACGTATCAAAATTTCTTTAGCACCAAGGTCGTTGTTGTTCCCGTTAATCCTGCTATCGTTAGTTAGCAGTCATAGACCCATGTAGTTTCATTACTTCGATGTGCCACTAATAACCTTCAATAAATAATTAAATAAATAAACGCTTACACACTCATAGGTTTTTACTTGTGTGGTAAGGACGCATATAACACATCACAATAACACCCATGACTAGAGTACAAATATTTATCCGTCACATAATTAACTATCTGCCCTGGCCAGGATTCGAACCCGGGACCCCTCGCATCGCAGGCAGGGTCGCTACCAACTAGGTTACAGGGTCGTCAATCCGCGTTGGAGAAGTGAATAAAGTTATCCACCTCTTCAATTACAGGTATCTATGTGATAGTGTGTTAGTAATGGATTGAAAAGCTCTTACCTACTAAGTATCGATCGCTAACGAGTGTTCGAACACGCGACAATATGACTTATTCAGTGAGTCTGTTACCAACTGTCTATCACTAAGTTTATTTCGAAACAAAGATCAGTCATGCGCGGAGTTTTGATTGAGGAAAATAGGATTCACAAAGACATGGTTTCATGAACGTTTTAGAACTTTTAGCGGCATAATTTATGATTTTTTATGTTCGGATAGGCTTATGGGTCATTTTCATAAACTTAAAGTTGACTTAACATTATACAAATCACAAAATGGAGAACGGTGTTAGA
Organism: Thymelicus sylvestris; assembly: GCA_911387775.1. NCBI lineage: Eukaryota > Metazoa > Arthropoda > Insecta > Lepidoptera > Hesperiidae > Thymelicus > Thymelicus sylvestris. The sequence goes on from OU426895.1 coordinate 12,349,376, forward strand.
AACATTAAGCTCACATATTATAAAGAGTCCTTGTGTGTGAAAAAATATTTGAAAACTACTGCGCGAATTTTTAAACATTTCACGTATAATATACGACTGTAAAATATATAAAAGATATAAAAACATAGCAGGTGCAGGTTACTTTGTAAACATAAGATCGTGTTCCCCGATGCGAGGCGAGAGAAGGATACTTTTAGGGATAGTTTTAAATGAATGGTTGTTTCCAAACATCAACTGAAAATGTTCTTAGAAAGTTAAATTAATATTCTATCTTAAACTATGAACAACTTTTGAAAATAATACAAAACAACTGTGTACCATATAAAAACTATGTAACCATACAATAATACTTTTTTATGCAATGATATACAGAAAAAAATGTATATTTAAATTCATACATTGTATGTCTCTTTCTGAACGCATTTTAGGGTACTATACTGAGGCGTTTTAAAATATCATTAAAAAAACTCTTTCAGAAGGTTTGTGAATATCTTTCATAAAAATTATTTTCCAATTATGAAAGTGTTGAGAAATCTCCATCTTGTGTTCATTAAAGTGGGCGCGTCCGATTATACAATAATATTGAAACGATACTTTAATTCATCTGATGAAAAAAGCAGTCATCATTGTATGTACGATATTACGAGTACTTTACTTAAACAATTCTTTTCAAACATGATAGAAGGTCAAGCTCGAGTCTGCTTTGCAATTCTCATTAACTAGTGATGTGCCAAAGGAACACGGGTATATTTTGAGAACAAAATAGTTTTTAATTTGAATTTCAACTGTTGTTAATTGTTGATAATTTTGTTGTAGAATGCAAAGTTTTAGGAGGTTTTAGGTATTTTCACAAAACTGTTATTTTAATAATTCATGGTTCTCTTTATATATTCTGAGAGCACTTCAGTTGTTATACTCCTCGAGATTAGTGCTTTCCTTCTCGAGCACACTAGTAATTAATTTATTTGTATTTCGTGTTTGTTAACTATTACGTGCACACATGCACACACTCACAAATTGCACACACACAAATTACCGTATATAATCCTCCCTTAATATTTAATATACTTTGCTGATGTAACTAAAATTATGAATTGTTTGCTCCTTGCCATTGTGTATTTTAAAGGAAGCACATGTTAAACTCTGGGTGGAAGCCTGGGTGGATTTCAGGACACCATCCTGAAATACAGGCAAATAGCTTAGCTTAGGCACCAGTCTGCCACAGTATAAATAATGTTCAAAGTATATTGTGGGGACAAAAAAATGAATTTATTATTATTATTTATTAGAACGTACTTATTTAAGCAATATCTTTTTCTGCTAAATTAACATTATTTTCCTATTACGCTTTATTGTAAGCTTCAAACACATGAGAAACGTTTAAAACACCAAGATTAATATTTATTTTTCTGCTCGAATTTGATGTGAACTGTGAAAATGATTAAGTTATTTATCATCGCTTTATTATTGTTAAATTAGCTGACCCGGCGAACTTTGTACCGCCTAAAACTCCCTTTTTTCTCTCTCCTTCTACCTTGCTAAGGTAATATTACATTAGAAAAGTTAATATGGTCGTCATGTTTTCTTAAATTTTCTAATTTTCCGCGCAACTCTCTTAATTTTTTATTGATTAAGAACCTTGTCCTGACAATAACAAACAACAAAAAAATTGCAAAATACGTCCAGCCGTGACCAACGGAAATAGGGATTCATTTATATATTATGTATATTTAACCAAATTAATACTTCAATAATCATCACATGGCATACAGATCCGAGACATAGTGCATCACTATTGGCCTAATCCACAAGCTCAGAGTAGCGCAGCGGGCTATGGAGAGGGCTATGTTCGGTATTTCTCTACGTGATCGCATCAGAAATGAGGAGATGCGTAGACGAACAAAGGTAATCGATATAGCTCAAGGAATTAGCCGGCTGAAGTGGCAATGGGCTGGCCACATAGTTCGAAGGACGGATAACCGTTATGGAAAAAAGGTCCTCGATTGGCGCCCACGTCTGGGAAAAAGGAGCATAGGACGCCCCCAGACCAGGTGGACTGACGACCTGAAGAAGACAGTGGGCTTCCGCTGGATTCAGAAGGCTCAGGACCGGTCAGAGTGGCGCAAGTTAGGGGAGGCCAATGTCCAGCAGTGGATCTTCAAGGGCTGATGGATGGATGGAATCACACCACAACGACATGTCATAGTGTCATTGCAACTTCTTGTATTTCATTTTAACTATTGAAAGAAATATTTTAGCTGACGGAAATTTATGTTATCTAAGTAGAAAATAAAATACTAATTACATAATTAACATATGAATATAATTTATAGAAATATGCTGCGTCGCTTGTGTATTCACTAAAATATTGTATCGTCAACATAAATACGTTGACTGAAATTTGTTCCATGCAAATAAATTATGCATGTTTAATAGGTACTATGATTGTAGAATCGCATGTACAAAGTTAAAATATATAATATACAGTAAGTAAGTACAACGGAGAATCCTATTACACATACTCTCTTATTTAATGACACACTGTTCCAAGAAACATAATATTTACGAGTATAATCCCCAGCGCTTCTGCAATATCTCCGTGCTTTCAACAAAACTATTAAGTAATAAACAAACAATAATACGCGCTTCATCGATAATTATATCGATATTCGTATTCAATTGCGTCGATACTGTCTTATAGACTACTCTTCGTAATATAGTGCGTATATATCGACTGAGGCGGTTATCCGATCACATACGATGGTTAATCTCACCGCTCAACGATCGCTTTGTCCGCGCTGTTTACTTTACGTTCTATTTTTGCTGTCCATCATCTGGCCATTGTTAGCGTGTGTTTACGGTGGGCCAGGACGGCGTGCTTGTGGTCTTACGTGTCTTTTGTGATGGAGTACTGCATTTTATGTCCCAGTGCTGGACACGGCCCAATAGTTGGACATCCTTAGCAACTAATGTTTATTTTTGGGGATTTTTCCTTAGTCCAAATGCAATCTTCTTTGCTTGATGTACAGCTGAATAGATCGTGTTATTGATGACGTTCTTTTGAAGGTCACGGAGCTTAGTACCTATATCCCAGCTGAATTTAAATGCTGCTCGCGCATGGTGATTTTACTTGCCAGTCTAGTTTATTTATTTGATGCTTAGGTTTACTTACTGCTAAAATAGTAATGAAGTGTAAGATATCGATTGAGTCCAAATAAAAATATATAGACTCACAGAAATTACTACTTTTATTAAAATTTACCATAATATTGTTTTCAGAGACCGCTGTTGCCCGCATGTTGGTTATTACAAGTTCAACACAGAGGTTCAAAAACTAAAATACAACTAAGTACCTATGTAGAAAACGCGATGTTGAATAATGATATTTTTTTGTCAACAAGGTGCAATTAATATGTAGATACGTAAGGTGTCTTAATATCGTTACTTCTGTATGTGTGTACATTTGTACACACGGAACAGAACTCTCATATATTACATCCTCCGAAATACAGAAATTAATGGTCACGCGTTCCCTTTGTAGTCGAACATGACGTTGCGCAATTTTTACAGACTTCAAAAAAGAAGGACGTAGATATTCATTTCGACTGCATTTTTTATGTTTGTTGCCTCTGAACTTTCGACTAGGTGAACCGATTTTGATGATTCTTTTTTAATTTAAGCTGTTTCTTGTCATGTAGTCCTACATACATTTGAGCGACAAGTAGTTTTTGCGTTATTTTGAAGTCGGTTATTTTTTGTTAGGTACTAAAATTTATGATGGTCACTTCCAAGTTCATAGAAGACTATAAACTTTAATAAAGAAGGAGAAAGATATAATAAATATCGTAATAAAAATATAAATATCGTTTCATATTAATTACTTGAATTACTAATAGTAGATAATAAATAATTTATTAAATAGGTTAAATTATCGTAGTACGGCTGGTCCCAAAATATTTATTGCTAAAACACGACTATAACTAGTTTCACGGTAAATCTAACAGATATATAATGAATATTTAATTGTATTACTTTATCAGCTTAACGTATTAAGTCCCGAAGGTAAATTGCCAGTAAACGAGCTGACGATCCACCTGATCCTAAGCGGCTATCGTCGCTCATGAACATCAGCAACACCAAAGGCGTCATTGATGCGTTGTTGGCCAAGAAAGAGAGAAGAAAATGAAAGAAAGAACTGGCTCTCAAGCCCCAAGCCACTCACGCTCAAGGGTGGTAGCTATCCAGGCGAACCCCATGGAGAAATAATAATAGCAATAATGGTATTAATTAACAATTATAATTAATATTACCAAAAAAATCCCCAAAGGCATAAATTCTGTCTTCACGAGTGTGGGTGGACACTGGCCTGTAGCCTGAAGGCTGTACCACTCACATTGAAAGAGTAAACAAGTGCCCAGCAGTGGGAAAGGTACGTGTTGTGTACACGAAATATAATGTACTTTGTAAGTGAATGACTCCTCTGAACTAAAATCCTGAAAGCTTTTAAAAAACTCCGCGATACTTGACATGATTCCGAGCTCCGTAACTTCGTACGTTTATTACGTGTCTGTTTCTCTGTATTTTTTTCTGGCTACATATCTTTGGTTTTAAGCCATGTGTCAGAAAATTAGCTAAAAATGATATTTCGCAACTCGGTACTTAGAACTGGAACGCTATTCTCTTTTGTAACTTGACAGCGGAGTTTCAAAATTGACGTTTGAGTTCTAGGATCACTTCACGTCAAGAGCTATCGCGTTCTCGAGTAAACTAAAGATTTTTGAAATAAAAATAAGTTATTTTTGTTATATTTTAGTTATTAGGTACTAATAAATACCATGGCTCGTTTATTTGTGTTCAATTATTTATTAGAAGAAGCTTACTCTTTAGATTGTGCTGAAAGTCGACGTCAAGCGAATGAGATTCGTAATTTTCAATTAATTAATATGCACCGAGACTTTGTTTTTAACTACCGGTTGTCGGAAGAGTTAATTGATAACGTATTGGAAGATATTAAATATCTTATGATAGCACCTCAGTGTCGAAGACATGGATTATCAGCTAAAGTAAAGGTTAGTAAAGCAAACCTAACTTTCCCTTCTTTCTTACAAAGGTTAATTGACGACCCTGTAGCCTAGTCGGTAACGACCCTGCCTGCGAAGCGAGTGGTCCCGAATTCATATATGTATATTTATCCCCTATTTCACCCCCTTGTGGGTTGAATTTTGGAAAATCCTTCCTTAGTGGATGCCTACATTATAAGAGGAATATCTACGTGTGCGAATTTTATGTTTCTAGCCCAAAGGGTTTGGCCTGTGTGTTGATACATCAGTCACTTTTGCTTTTCATATATATACCATATCATATATATAAAGGTGATTGAAAATTATATATTTGAATTATTTTTTCAGTTATTATGTGCACTCTCTTTCTTTGCTAATGGAAGTGATCAAAGAATATGCGGAAAAAACATTCATTCCTATATGTCGCAGCCATCGGTTTCCCGTTGTCTGCATGTGCTTGTTGAAGCACTCAGCCATCCAAATATTGTAAAAAAATACATTCGATTTCCTCAAAACTTTCAAGAAAGGCTTAAGCTGAAAGAAAAGTAAACAAACAATTTTAGCTACCTGTATAAATATAAACGCAGGTATTAAAAAATGTAAATGCCTGTTATTATTATAGCTTTACCGCGGCAGTCCCCGGGTGCCATACGTTTTTTTAGTAATAAAACAATAAATCATAGAATTTATAAGAAATGTGTAAGTTCCTTTATATCAGAAGGATAAAATATTTTACCGATTCGTTTATTCATACCGAGGCGAGGCCATCTTTAGTCTTTGACGTTTGAGTTTGAGATTCCCTTCACTTCGCAAGTGCGTACCAAATGATTCGAGAATCACATATCAAGATCTCGGACTCGAACTTCAATTTTGACACTCATCGCGGAATCCGCTGTCAAGTTACAAACCTGAATAGCCCTGCTGAAAGGAAAGCTCTACGAGACTACGTCGCCTTATCAGTTTACCAGGGAAGGTAAACTATGAAGTTATAGTCACGATACTAGTAGGTACCACCTGTTAAACCTTTAAAGCGATTTTATAGTTGATTTGGATTTTAAAATATTATATTTTAAAGTAAAGTTGTACAGATGGTACAGGTACCTACTAGTAAACCATATTGTTTAATTACATTCCCAATCTGACTTAATATGTACTACAAAGTTATTGCAACATGCACATCTCAACTTATCGTAATAAGTGTTGACTTGACTTTATTCTGAAAATTTCCATCAGACGCATAATAGACAACAAATACGCAGCTGGAAAAGGAATCAGTTAATAACTTTAACATCGCACACATATTTATGTTAAAATTTTACAGAATAAATTGAGGTTAATTGCAGAAATTTAGAATTAATAATTAAAAAATTAAGAAATTTAAAATTTTTAAATTAAATTTAAATTAATAAATTAAAAAGTGACGATAGCGTGATTCAGGTTGGCGTGACGTCACCGAGTGACGTGTGCGCGTTGTCGCCACAATACTACAATAAAAATACATAAGTCATTTAGTAAACGGCAATTAAAATAATGTTATCAGGAATAAAGTCACTTTAATCATCAATTAAAATCTAAACAAAATAACAAATAATCAAAATTAAGAAATATAACAAGGACATATAAAATTATATCGGGCACAGGAAGAAAACGAATGAGCGCGTGCTAACATTGCATTCCGAAGTGTGTAATCGTTTAAACGTACCTATGGATCAATGAAATCGCTTGTAACTGACTCACAGAAATAGAAACCTGGCGAAGTAAATATTGCAAGTAGAATCGGATTATTCGTCGTTTTAGTAAACAGATTTGTTCTTCACCTTGTCCTTTTAAAAGGTACGAGTAGAAAGAAAAATATGGTCATCCATGTAAGTACAGACTGTTTAAGGTAGAATTTATTTTATGAAATAAACTGCATATAATTGTTTTAGTGGCGTAAGAAGCGTTAATTAAGCAAGTTTTTAAATGTAAGTATGCAATACCAATCCCCGATTTTAGGAGCAGTAAAGTGTCCGTTAGAAGTTTTTTATTTCAGAATACAATTTAGCTAGTTTAGTAAAATTATCTTATTGCTTATGGCACTTAAAATATCATCACATGTACAGTCACGAGCATAAATATGTATTACCATGGACACATCGGTAATAATATCTACCCCAGGAATGCGTTCGATAATATCTGTCTGCACGGACGCAGAAAAATATCTGATCCTTCATAGACAGCATATTGAAGTCACGACAAAATTATCTGGTAAAAACTGGGTAAGTGCGTGTCAGGCCACGCGCAATGTAAGATTCTAAAGTAGTATCTATTATCTAAGTTTATCGACTATTACTCATAACATAGCCGTGATAGTTTTCCTTGTAAATTAATCAAATAACCGATTTTTGAGAATTTTTTCACTTGTCCAACTCCAATCGTTTAGCCAGCAGTGGAGGGGACACTTGACTCTAACCAAAATTAGCACTTTACGGTTAAATACATTTATGTTCTCAAAAGAATTTACAAATAAGCACTTTAAAACCAAATATTTCGCAAACAGACGCCTAAATCCAAAAATAGTCTAAAAGGAAATTGTTGATGATTACTTTAAAAACTTGCCTGTTAAATGGAGATTTTAAAAAGGTACAATCAATGACTTTTACCTTAGTTATTGCTTTAATAGTTTCCTCTTGCACATTAAGGATACAGATACAGCAGAAAAACCAAAGTGTCCAAAAAGAAACAGTTGACTGTTGTTACTATCCGATATTGTATTCTTTCTCTGTATCAAAGCTCACTTTGACTGAGGGCAACTGTGATTCTTTCATTTGTTTGAAAGAGGATGCCATCTAATGTACGCGCATGTTTATACAGACGCCGGAAAAATGCGAAACACAGAATAGACGAATTTATGTTTTCAAGGCCACCTTTATAATTCACTGTGAATCGTATTGTGACTGAACTCCTATATTTTGCAAAGGTCACAAAGAATTCATAAGGATTGTTTTAGAAATAATACAGCAGCACTTTGATACTTTGGGACCAGGGTCACCACGAAAAGAAGTAGCACTACTGAAGGTATATTTTTAAAAGCTAGCCTGCTTGGCGCAAACAAGTCTTAATTTTTTTTACCCGTAATAATGGTTATGTTTTTAAAACGCTTTTTTTATGTATATTGTATGCAGACTCGTAAATGAACAAAGATGTTAATTAATAAAAATGTAAATATTTTTTACATTTTACGAGTTTGACATTTGATATTTGCGATTTAAATACTTGGTCATTATATGCGTATAATCCAGTCCTTCTGGAATCAACTAACTGTGAAATAAATAAAAAATAATACCAACCAAAACATTAGTAGCACAGAAAGCGGCCATTGATGCGTTTCTGGCCAAAAAGGAAACGGAGGTTATTAATTATAAACCAAAATGATTGTTAATTAAATTAAAACCAGAATAACAAGGCTGTATCAGCTAGAATAGCGTATGACTAGATTTGTGCGTCGGTTATTTCAGAAGTTAAACAAATGTACCAGGTCATTAGTTTAGCTATTGCTAACCCAAATAATGTTAAATGAAATTCAGCAGTATCTACTTTGTAAACGATTTAAGTTCGAACCATTACCCCATTAATGCACTTTACAAAGTATCGACTATTAGTTCATTATTCAAATTCATCATAATACATAATACAAATATTTTAATTTAAATCGTGGCATTATTTCTTATTTAATTAATACTTGTTTTAATGTTACGCTATTTGATAATAATTATGTAGGTATAGCATTGTTGCAGGAATTAATTAATTTACAATAGTTTCAATAATATAATTTGAGGGAGTTTCAATATACCTACCTAATTGAGGCGCTCAGTACTGTCGCTTACGAGTCGAGTTATTTCAATTAGTTAATATAATTATTACGTCAACTACATTCTACCGGATTTAGCATTCGACGTAGATCTAACTTAAGAGGAAGGTAGAGAATGTGAGACGGAAGACGAAGAAAGTGAGACAGAGAAGACACAAGTGGAATATTAAATCATATTATTAAAGAGTAGCTTACACTTAGGTTTTCCATAAACGGAGAACTTAGTACCCTTCTCGCACTTGTTCGTATTTCTAAAGCTATATGCTTCAATATGCGTATTAGAAATTAATTTTATGTGTTTCAATGAAGGAACATTTAAGAAAATCTGCACACTTATGACTTAAATTTTAATTATGTTTTCTGAGGTGTGTATGAAGTCCACCAATTTGCACGTAAGTAGATATCGTATTCGTAGTAGGTACCTAGTAAAAGTTTTAAGTGTTAGAGCTAGCTCATATCTTTCGTTAATATAAGTTCTGTCTTGATGACTTACAAGAATTTGAAATTAAAAGTACCTATTCAATAATTTTACGAATAATTTAAAGTGTGGAAGTTTTCATCAGGGTATGCACTATTCGATTATATGAAAGTGTAGTATACTTAGAATAAGAAGTGCTTGTCAGTAATGTCCAGCAACCAGTAATATTACAAAAATAAAGCCATAATATAAGCCTTTTCACAGACTAGTTAGTTACTACTAGAATAAATAAATGTAATGTCTAAAATCGTAATTTGGCGTGACGTTATCTAATCTTATCTCAGTAAGTTGGAACGATATTATTGAAACTAAAACTTTCTCCCCAAATCTTTAGTTAGTTGGCAAGGAGCCGAGGGAGGTCATGCTAACTAACAGACTCATTGTACAGTCAACATCAAAAGTACCTATTAATTAATAATAATTTACAATTATTTACTATACATATTTAATAATTTACGGTTATTTACGTTAATAATATTTTACAAACTTAGGGAGCACAAATTGTAAATGACGCATTGCGAATTATGGTCTTTTATCATCATCATCTCTTATTATGAACGTCTCATAATCAAGATTGATGAGTGGAATAAAGCGTAGTGCAGTCATTAGAACGGCCAATGCAGATAGGTGAGGGAAGGATCCAACTTCAGGATTTTTTTTATTTATTCAAAGGAGACCTTAAAAAGGACTAAACGAAAATATTATGATCAATTTGATGAACGTATATTCCACAGCACTAAAACATTTCTGATGAATAATCCGCTGCCGGTCATCCATTATCCTATTAAAGTTATGAATGAGACTGCCTTACTCAGTTGATAGTATGTGATTTAATAGATTTGATGGCTTACACGCTACCGCGTGTCTAGATAGCTGCTCGAAGTCTGTCCAACTTAATCCGATCTACAAAGCTTATTCTCACTTACTTGACTTAACTTAATTATATGTATACTCTATAATACTTGGAATCAGGCGACATTACCAATTATTATTATATTATTATGATCGGCTTTGTAATATAGTATGATTTTTACATTGATACAATTTTCTTATGATGCTGACTGTACACGCAAAACTAGTGAGCTGTGTGTTAATAAAATGTTAAAAATATTCTATTTTCTTATTTATTTTGATTTTATCAAGTATTTCCGCTTTTTCTGGTTGCTACATCAACATTTGGTATTAGCACAGAAGAAATAATAATAAGTACTTCCTTATAATGTATTAGTTTGTGTTCGTTTTTTATAACACGTTTATTAGCAAAATTTAATATTCAATGAATATACCTTATACGTTGTTATAAAAATGTCTATTCTAATTAAATATCATCCTCGGTTCTAAAGCACTGTATCCAACGGTCCATGTAATATGATTTGATCACCCGTTCATTAATTATAAAATGTAATATTACTATGACATAATATTATAGGCGTAAATAATGGAACTAACCATATACACAACAAACATGACGTCACATCGTGGTTGTATGAGCGGAAGAAATACATATCACTGAACACATTATGCCATTTAATCATGTAAACAATATTTTAAAGGATGGATATCAAGTTTCTGTTTATGGATGCAGTGCCAAAGCGAAGTAATTATGTACTTTGGGGATCAAAAAAAGTAGAATTGAAAGTAAAGAAAATTTTATATACCTAAATAAATTTTTGTGTGAGTGGTAAGCAGCACGCAATAATCAAAACATATTCAAAACGTTGTTTAAGGCGGGATTTGACAAAAATAATCTACCGAAAAAATATTTTAATATTACACATTAAGGGAATATGGCTACTTATGGGAATTGTGATTGAAGAAGATGTATCATAATTGTGATTGATGAAGGATTCATTTGAATTTTGTCATATATCACAATATAAGAAAGATAATAGACATAAACGAGATGTAATTCTTGGAGCCCAGTTTAAACTTTTGATGGGTTAGAAGTTGGTCGGGTTGTCGGTTGTTCAGGGATTTATCGAGGGTTCTGGGTTTTAGTGATTTTATTTAACTGTATCCGATTTTCTACATAGAAATGTTTGTCCTTTTACATTTATTCAAGACGGAAAACGTCAGGTATTTAGAATACAGACCTATGGGAGTGTTTTGTCATTCAGTACAAATATTTATGTAATGCAGTAATTGTAATTATTAAAAAAAGAAAACACTTGACTTCGTAAAAAAACTAAAAAGAAAAACCGGGCAAGTGCGTGTCAGGCCAAGCGCAATGTAGGGTTCCGAAGTTTTTAGTTTATTATGTTTTTAGTTTTTAGTTTATATTCGGAACCCTAAAAACAAGCTTAGTACTTTAGAATGTTCTTAAAAGTAATAACTACTGAACAACTACACCATAGAGGGATAAACAATCAGGATCCATTCTTCAACCAATCAAATCTTGTTTGTTCTTTCTCAAGCAGCCCTGTAAGATTTAAATCGATCCCGACTGTTAATCCTAGATAACGCCACATCGGAACAAACATACATCGACTGATAAACACATAAAAAATAAGTGCTCCGACAGCCACGCCAGCAACTTGATTAGTATTTTGATTATAATATAGACATTTTTATTTTATTTTATTTTGGACACAGATAGTCATATAAGATTTCATATTATGTTACAAAAAACTATGTTTAGTTACAGACATTGAGTGCCAACACTTATATATATAATACTAGCTTTTGCCCGCAGTTTCGCCCGCGGCGGTAGAGATCGATTTTTTACAAATCCTACTTACTTACTTTTACTTAGCTAGACTAACCCCCGTATTCAAGAACATTACTTGTATAAGTAAGGCATGACTACTAGTCCAGTTCATTCATTTAAAATAAAAGTTAAAAAATTTTTTTTTAGATAGCACACAGTATATTTCATTGGTTAGTACGAGTAAAAAGTAACCTTGTTTTCTGTGAAACGCATGACTCTTGTATTGCAAATTCATTGAATTCGTAAAACGTTCAGTTACACGAAACGGTACCGAACCGAAAGTTTACGTTTCATCAGAGAAAATCGAAATTTCCTGCAAAGCTCGAGGCAATATTTAGCGAGCTAACTTGTACCTATTTGTTTACATCTGTTTTAAAGTAGCTAATACTCAAATTTAAAATTTTAATACTCTTACATGGCAAAAGCAAACACAGATGAAATGTAAATAAGACCCTGAATACAGTGTAGATTTTAACGGTTCTAAGTTAATACGAATAAATTGTACACTGTGTACTACATGTAGGTAGACAATGTACTTTGCGTATCGACCAAGTTGTGTGTGGGTAGCGGTGTGTGCGTATATGTGTGGGTATGTTTTAATTGATAAAATAAGCAATTTAATGACTATTGACTGAGATTATAATTATGAATGAAATTATGGACAACTTATGATCCAGTTACATACTCGTAGCAAGTAAATGGTTCCAATCACTTCTCTGAATTAGTGCTAAATAATGAACAAGAGTTTATTCACCAAATACCAAAAACCACTAAATAATTGGGTAAATTTTAAAGTTCGGTTAAAAATATCGTTAACGAAGCGCAAGGCTTGGAATTTCTGAGTACACAATCACGCCAATAAGGCATTGAACCGAGCCACAAATAATTTAGACTTCGACCACTAATCCAGAAATGTAAAGGCAATTGATTTTTTACGTATTCTTAATGATAATTATGAAAAAGGAATATAAATATTCATTATCTTCAATTCTTTTTCACACCACATTACCAAGTATGATTATAAATGGCCCGCTACTGAGTAGGGGGCTCTCCTGTTAAGGAGGCCTAGAGCATAGATCCCCCACAAGAAGACCTAGAAACTCTGTCATGAGGCTGAGCAACATGCCACTAAGTACATGAATAGATATCGTACAGAATCCAAGCTACGAATCAACAGCCTGATTTGATCAAAACTGAGAATAGGTAATAATGTATGATATAAATATTTTGACCTTTTAGTGAGACTGTACGTATATTTACTCTCTACATGTTATAAGTATTATAATTTAATGATAAAATATAATAATTTAATGGTGTAATGTGGGTGTAATAGAATTACATAAAGTGTCATAATTTATTCAAAGTGGTTCACGTAAAACACAAGTGGCCGATGCGTTACCATATTTCTTTCGTACTTATTGTTAGTTTATGATTCATAGTTCACTGTTGCTTATGATTTATCTTATGACCTATGACTAATGACTTATTTATCTTATGACTTATCTCTCTTGAATTTAGGTTCAAGAATAGCTGCCTCTTCCTCACAAAATGGAATTCTCATCAACGAATAGCTTTCATAGGGCCCTTTGTACTAAATTCAATACGGAATATACTATATTTCTAAGGCCATCTTGCTTGATATTTTAAGTTTTTGTTTACATTTAATTTTCGTTGTCCTTGCTTGATTGAAATGATTTACTGTTTTTTGAAAGGTAGGCGGTCCCAATTGTATAGAAGTTAGAAGGAATAAAAATATATTTCAAAGTATAATAATATTTTTGAATAAGTTATTGGTAAGTTTTATCTTAATATATATAAATTACGTGTCACGTTGTTTGTCCGCAATGGTCTCCTAAACTACTTAACCGATTTCAATCAAATTTGCACACCGTGTACAGTTTGATCCAACTTGAAAGATAGGATAGCTCATCTCAAAAAAAAAAAAAAAACTTTTGACAGAACGAAGTCTGTCCGGGCAGCTAGTATTTATATATTTTTGAGTGAATAAATTGCGCTAAATTGTGCTCCTCGACGTATCCGCACTGGAGCAGCGTGGTGGAGTATGCTCTAGGCCTCCTCAAGAGGAGAGTCCCGTGCCCAGTAGTGGGCCATTAATGGGTTGGAGCCAAATTGCACTTACGAGGAAAAACAGACCAAGTGCGTGTCAGGCCACGCGTAATGTAGGGTTCCGTAGTTCATCGGCTGGCTGGCTGGTTAATTAATGGTTAATGGTTAAATTATGTTTAATGGTTAATTAATGGTTATTGGTTAATGGTCCACTACTGAGCATAGGTCTCTCCTTTTGAGGAGGTTACTTTACCATGTTGCTCCAGTGTGAATTTGTGGAGGGGTTAGTGGCCAACCCAAATGTCGGAAGTTTTCACGCCGTCCGAGGGCCTCCGAAATAGCTTTACGACTGTTATGATACGAAAGCAACAGTGATTTTACGTGCCCTCCGAAGCACGGAAATGCTTAAGAAATGTGTGCCACATCACTGAGGATCGACACAAGTCGCCGGGCTATGAGCGCTTCGTTATTGGTTAACAAGTCAAGAATTTTAAAATCTCACACCCCAACTCAAGAGTCACTAACGGTTACTTTAATCGCTCCTTAGTAATTAATCACCATACAAATTCTGTACTGAGGAGCGATTTAAGTAACCATAAGTGACTCTGAGTTGGGGCGTCAGCCATTTAAATTTTTTATTTCTGTTCATACCATTTACAGAATCTTAGCGCGTGTTTAAACGCATTAACGTGTGTGTGGCATAGCACACAGCTTTTTTTTAGGCAAATTTCCACAATCAGTCAGAAGAGATTTAAAAAACATTTTTATTAAGTAAAATGGTTATATTTTCGTAAGCCTGTCTTTCTTATTTCTACTCTACTTTTTGCCAAACGCTTAAATATTTGCTAAAGGGCCATTCATCCTTAAGGGTAGACAATTTTACTGTCAGATATGGCTCTGCGGGAACCCGAAAAGGTTTTTCGGATTGGGATAAACGATTTTTTCATGAACACACCAGCCTATATCATTACAATGATTGCCGTCTATTATAGATATTATAGATGATTTCTTTTTAATTTGCCTGAACCTAGACTAAAAAATACATTGCTTTGATAACTGATCTTGTTTCATTCAGAATCCGACTTTCTTCTTTGTATCATATTTATCTATACCTACTAATATTATAAAGAGGAAATATTTGATTGTTTGTTTGCATTGAATAGACTCCTAAACTACTGAACCGATTTGAAAAATTCTTTCACTGTTGGGAAGCTACACTATCCCCGGGTGACATAGACTTTATATTTTCAAAAAATTAGGGATCCTTAATAAAACTCCAATAACATAACCCAAGGTGTAATAAAATAAGAAAATCGAAGCAAAGCGAGGGCGGTAACTCGTTTAAAACTAAAATTTATGTACTGTACTTGAAGTATTGGAATAAAGTCCACGCCTCACGTTAGTCGTTAACATTGATTCTGACCTAAACCACCCAGCTATGCCGGTATTATTTATACATATACCTAAATTACTTATTCTATTTGAATTTTACGGCTCTGTCGAACACATATTTGACGAGTTATTTACTAGAATTGTTTTAATCGAATGTGTGTTATTTTAGAACTACCTATGATAATATTGAAAGGTGCAGATATTAAACTGCGCATACAGAGTTCCGGCCTTATGAGATCATGGAATGGAATGTTCCACTTACATCTGTTTCTAGATAATGAAGAATATAGGAATATCTACGAATATAACATATAGAATATAACGAATAACAATAGGTAACTATGAGTATAGATTAACTAATTTTTATAATATTGGTTTGTAAATGATCCATAACTACGCTCATTGTAGGGCTCTGTAATTTTACCTAAGTTGATCGACTGTTACTGTTTGATCGGAAGTTATGTTTTTTTTAAGGAACCTTAAATAAAAGTGATGGTGGTATCCTTTTAATAATTTTGCCAGCGGTTTAATTTAAGTACCTACTTCTTCTACTTCATCTAAATTAAATTTAAATTCACAACAAACTGCTAATAAGTAGGTATATTTTGTTTACAAATTACGTTTTGTTTTGTTTATTCGCACTCGTAAACCGCTCGAAGCTGGCCGAGCCTTCTGAATGTGTACCTGGGTAACACTGAAAGTGTTTAGAATATGAAAAACGGCTTAATGTAGAAAGTTGCCAATACTTTTATTGTTTTTCGAAGTAATCTCCGTTCCTCTCTACACTTCGTCCCATTCGATGGAACCACTGAGAAAAGCAGTGGGCCCATTCTTCCTTAGGGGTCTCTTCTATGGCATATTCGTACGCTTTCACCGCATCTTCAGGGCTCGTAAAGCGAATACCTCGAATTTTATCTTTAGTTCTTGGGAATAAATAAAAGTCGCAGGGTGCCAGGTCAGGACTGTATGGCGGATGACTCATTATCTCGACACCTGCCATAGTCAAATATTCAACAGTCCGTTTTGCGGAGTGCGCTGAAGCATTGTCGTGGTGAAGGAGGATCCTGCTTCGAGGGCGCTGCTGTCTGATTTTTTCCAAGACAACAGGCAAACAGCGATTGACATACCAGTCTGCAGTAACTGTCCTTCCATCTTCTAACACAACTGTCGCGAAATGACCTTTCCGACCAAAGAATGAAGCAATCATCTTTTTTCCTTGACTTCTTCCTTTCTTTACCTTAGTTGGCAGATCCTCGAAAGGAAACACCCACTGAGCTGATTGTCTTTTGGTTTCGGGTTCGTAGCAATATATCCAGCTTTCATCACCTGTGACGATGTCAAATACAGCATTTGAGTCACCGCCGTTGAACTTATCTAACATTTGACGACACCAATCCATGCGAAGGTATTTCTGGTCGTCGGTTAAAGTATGGGGAATCCATCTGGTACAAAGCTTCCTGACGCCTAAATTTTCGTGTAATATTTTTTGAACTTGACTCATACCAATGCCTATGCTTGCCCGTATCTGCTGATAGGTCACTCTCTTATCTTCCTCTATCATGCGTCGCGCAGCACTGATGTTATCTTCAGTAGTCGCTGTTAAAGGACGTCCCTCACGCGGATCATCATTGAGATTGCTACGTCCACGCTTAAACTCGTTAAACCAATTGTAAATAGTGGCACGAGATGGGGCTTCATTAAGAAATGCTAATCGCAGCCTATCATAGCTTTGTTGTTGAGTAAGCCCACAACGAAAGTCATAATAAATCATTGACCGAAAATTTTCTCGCGTTAGGTTCATTTTCACATGTAACAAGAGTTTTAGATTTGCCGCCAATTCACAAAAACAAATGACAAATGAATGCAATATACTACAATAAGTTACCAAAGAGTTCTAAAATTGAAATTCAAAAAAAGTTTTCATTAGCTATGTTTCTAACTGGCCAGTTCTAAACATTTTCAGTGTGACCCACGTAAATGTCGCAGAGTTCAATTTGTTTTTTCCATTACACACACTCTAGCCTCAGTTCTTTGACAGTCCAGGCAAAGTTAGCCAACGCCGAATTTGCGTTTGTTTAGTCCCTGGGTCCGTTTCATACGAGAAAATTTGAGTTAGGGACTTGTGTAAATAACGCCTGTTTGAATTATAACTTATTGTTGAGAGTGATACCGTTGCGCGTATACAGCTGTATAAGTACGTATTATAAAATAGTGAATGTAACTTGTTACGCTGTTTGGCAAACTAAATCTTATTTTGGTTATTGAAATAAGAACATTTGAGGTGTAGTTTAGTTGTTATAGTTACGTTATATTATAATACGCTATATTATTATTATTCCGGGTTCCGAATTATTAGCAAAACGAGTGATTGTAATATCTTATTACTAAATAATAATTATTATTTAATAATTCTTTATTTTCGAAGTCACTATTTTTAACAAACTATAAAAAATGTCACATAGGTATTCGTGGCATAAATTAAATTAGTACCTATTATACAAAACCATTCCACAATTGACGCGTCGGCTAGCAGTAATAAAGTAGGTAAGTATAACAAAATTCTTTAACGATATTATATTTATCAGTTGAGAATGTAAATACATTATGATATCCAAAACTCATATTTCTGTGTGCTTGATACATATCACACTGTATCTTCAATATGTTACGAAGATTTTCTCCCTCCAAACACGTAGCAAACATAAATTGTCGAACCTATAACGATAAATAAGCAACAAGCTTCTCACGAACTCCTAAGATACCAAAACAGACGGGTGCGTGCCGATCAAAATGTATTTATTCCCACTCTTCTTGACCGCATCGATATGGTTCCAGATTCAATAAACGTATGTTTACACAATCATAATAATATAGAGATTACTATATTATTATCATCGTATAAATGAAACAATAACGCTAACATTCGTCCTACTAATATTTGAAATATGAAAGTTTGAACTATTGAACGGATATTCATGAAATCTAGCAGACAGGTAGACTGGAACAGGTAGATCTGGAATAAGACATAAGGTACTTATTACCTGGAAAAAGCAAACAAAGCCACGAAGCAAACTATAATAAATTAAATTAATAATAAATTCCAAAATTCAAATATTTTATTCAGAATTGGTTAGGTTTAGATACAAACACTTTTTGAAAGCCATGCAAGCTACGCCAATGCAAAGGCCCTACTGTGAGAGGGCCCGGAAGAAGAAGCAGCAAGAAACTACCTGGGTGTTTTTTTCCTACTCACAGTTACAGATATCACTCATTAATTTCTTACAATCTGTATTTATAAAACTCATGTCCAAGCAGTTTTGTCGTTAAAATAATCATTTAATTTGTAATACCCGTTCGTCTTAACGATGCTTTTTATATGAGTTTTATATTTAAAGTATGGTATTTCTGTCTATTTTAAAGGAATTTTACTATACATTTTTTACAAGCTCCTGTAGATTTTACTTACAAGAGCTGATTGTCTGAAAAATTTAATTAATATTTTGTTATCTTGTAAAACAATGTCCATAGCATTTTAGTTTATGCAAGAGTATTAAATCGGTGATACGTAAATATTTTACAATAAAGGTATTATACGATCGGTAATACTATCTAAACTCTAAAGCTACAGAGAACAAGTGAATGTAATACCAACAATAATAGCCTACGATTTGTTGGGATTAGTTACCAGAACAATAATTTAGACAAGTCATTACCGCTATGATCAGATTATAAATGGCTGCATCAATTTGTGTCACAATAAAGTGATCCTTAATTAGTGTGACTTCAGTTGAAAGTATCGAAAAATAACACGCGCTATGTTCTGAAATACACAAGCTTATAGATAGTGGAGGCGACGCTTTGAAGCCAACGTAAATCATGCCTATGATTGATCGAAATTGTTCATCCAATGTCACGTGATCTGTCTTCAGGCACCTCTTTGAAGCATGACCTTCAGACGTAGACATATAGGTAAGCTATAAGCTTCTTGGAAATAGCCCTGAGGGCGACGATTTACATCACACTTGTTTTATATGAAACCCTATTAAAAGAATATTACTAGCAGCCTAGAAGATTATAAAAATAGGGATAGAATCTATCTAAGATGAAATAAAGATATTAAAAATATCTACTCCTGAAACCATTGCAATTTTTTTCTTCTCCCTGATGAAACATAACTGGCTTTTGCCCGCGGCTTCGCCCACGGTAGAGATCGATTTTTTACTAATCCTGCGGGAACCCTGAAATTTTCCGGGATAAAAAGTAGCTTATGCGTTAATCCAAAGTATAGGCTATCTCAAAGTATAGGTTAAGTATTTGTAGAACAAATATCCAAACATCTTCACAAAATTTTACATTTATAATAGATATTAATACGATACTATTTCAGTAGTAGAAGCAAAAATCCGTGATTTTGATATTACAGAAGTAACTTCGATCATTTAACGATTGTCGATTCCTACAGAGGGTACACCATTAGCAATAATTCCATGAATGGAAAACATCTTGAAAATAAAATAATTTTAACAACATTTCACAAAAAATAATTAAAGTCTCAACAGAGATGCCAATTAATAAACTCCTTTACGCGTCAAAGTTTTCCAAATTAAAATACACAAAGTGCCCCAGGGGTCTATAATCAAAAGTTGACAGTTCTGAATTAAAATTAATTCTCGATCTCTTTATCGACTTCGTACTTTGATTAAAAATAATGAGCCGTTTCAAACTTATTAGATATCTGATACGACTAGCTCAAAGGGTTCATGAGATATTAATTGATTGAACTTTATTATTTATTTTTTGGAGTTTCATATAACTAGTTATCTAGTAGAACGGTAAATAATTTTAAGTTGCTAATGAGTAAATAAAATGTTTAAAAGAACAAAATATTATAAGCTTTGTACTGTTAGTTTCAAGGTTTCAAAGGTAAATACGGTATCGTGCACTCTATTTGCTCGCTACCGTCTACGATCAGAAACTATAACTTATCGACCCAAAGTTAATATCGTCTCTTAGTATACGTATTAGCCGATTTGTCATACTCTAAACAAAGCAAAGTTATGCGTCATACGTTTCCTGCATTTTGTTAACGCAGGTCAAAACAGAAATAATAATTGTTACGTAAAAAGATTTATGTTAAGAAAACATTTCTAATATAACAAAATTATGACTGCTTATGTATATAGCTCTTGTTGTGGTGTGATTGAGATTTGTCTCAAGAACTCAAACGTACCATAAAATAATCCACGCAGAAAACTATAGATGTCCTTTTGGCCACAAAATCCACCCCACAAAAGTGAAAAACGTACCCCTCAAAGATAAAGTTGAGGCACTGTAAAAGCGACCGCAAAAGTCGAACGTCCTCGGATGCCAGATTTATCTCAGTGTAAAATCGACTACTCCTAAACAGTGATCCTTCACTAGCCACTAGTTTGAATTTCGGTCGAACACAAAGCCGAATTTAGTTTTGCACCTCTGTACTTTAAGTTATGTTTGAGTTATGTTTTATCACGTGGATCTAGACTAGTTATTGGCTGATATGAAAAAACTCTTCTGAGTTCCATTTCATCACTACAAAGATGCGCTCGCCACCAAAATGGAGCGTATCGAGTAAACAAAAGGCATTTATGACTACTAAGTTAATGTTAGCACCTACTGATGACTTTTGTTCTATATTACATGCCTACATACAACATGGGTATCAGATTTTAGTAACAAATTAGAAGATTAATATTTTCGGTTATATTTATGATGTTTTTTATCTGAGAATTGGAACTGTGCTACCAAATAAGAAACAAATTGGACTTGTGGAGTGTGGATATTCTGCTAAGAGCATAAATAAAGTTTTTGGGCTTGTTTCACAATCTCCAAGTAGAGTCGAATAAGCTATTCGCCGGTTAAAGTGACGTTAAAGTGTCATTTTACATACACGAAATGTCAACTTAACCAACGAATAGCTTACTTCGGACTTATTTGAAGATTGTGAAACAAGCCCTTTATCTGCGTTTCTGTTACTAATTGCAATAATTGCAATTTCATATTTCATAGAGAGCTATGGAAACTAATCCAAAAACATATTGTAAGCATAAGAAGGAGCAAAATCGGATTCAAATTTATAAATACAGACAATTTAAAACACCATAAACATTTGATGTTACTACCTCGAGCTTATCTGTGACATTCATTACAGTTTATGACATACGAGTATTATAATACTACGTTTATGATCTCTGAAGCTCCTGATACCGCGGCAAATGAGATGGATTAGCCGAGAGTGGTATTATGCATCGTTTAATTAACAACTTGACTGACAAAGCTTGTTAAAACGTCTGATGTAATCTCAAAGGAATAAATTAATTGCCATGTCAATGATGAGCTTCACAGTTTTCATATAGCTAGTACCGTAAGTTATTACCTTTGCTACAATCTGTATTATTATGCTACAATTCTAGTATAATCTATCTGTTGAGTACGAGTAATACATAATATATGCATGGAGGATAGAGTAGAAGGAGGGCCATCTCATATGAGGGGAAAGTTGAAAAAGTGTCCAGCTGTTTACTGAAAATAGAGGTTCCATGCCATTTCAGGATGGTGCTAGTGTATGAAAAATAGATAAATGAACATGGCTGTTGTTGAATAACTTACGATTTACAGCCGTCCTTGGGATATTATGAGTAGACTCTATAATATAATGCGTATCGGTGGTGTGATAGAAAGACAGAGATTCTTTAAGGGTTTTGTATCATCTATTGTATGGAACCTTAATTTTTTAAGACTGTTGTAAGACTTGATCGATATAGCTTATATTTACTGAATATTTCTATAATCTTGTGATTAAAAAAAATTACTATCTGATATTACAAAACAACACGTACCTACGGGTGAGCAAGTGTTATAAGTAAACATATTTTTAACAAAATGTTTGCGTCATGCGTACATAAATATAATTAGTCAAGTTGATCGATCATCCTTTCTCCATGTTAGCGGGCGATCAGCAATGTGTGTTTGTCGAGAAAATGTCTTTATTAATGAATGATTTTATGTCGGTATTGCGTAACATATTGTGAAACAGAGGGCACAGATGGTGTGTAACGGATTGTTTTTGGGGTTTCATTGGAAAATGTTAATGAATTTTTGTTTGACGATGAAAAATGTTTATGTCCTTTTTTATGATACACGGCCTGTTCAGTAAAAATCTCCGATTCCGCAGTGAACGTGCTGAAAAGTCAAACAGGGTTAATTCAATTATTATAAATATGCATTACATTTCAGTAAATACTATTAATTATTAAAACTTAATTAATTGCCAATTTTTCTTTAATAAATTAATGAAGTGTAAAATAAATTTATAACGTTGTTTTATAAAGTTGGCTATTTTATTTATAAAGTTGGCTATTTGGAGATTTGAAGTTTCAGTTTGTTTTATAAGCAGAAAATCTTAGTAAGTTTAACTATACCTATATAAGTTTAAAAGTACTATGATGGAGAGCAGTATTCTGGGCTGCTTGTTAAATTTTGTTACATTTCTTTTAAAATAACCTCAAAGAAACGTAAATTCTCTGTCTCTCGTGCGGTCACGCTGTGGCTGAATCTATAGGTACTAAGTACATCTATGGGTCTAGCTAGAATATGTTATAGATTTAATCACAAGTTTGTGACAAGGGTTTGTGATACAAGTGTTTGCTTATACTCCGCTAACAGCGTTGGCAAACTAATACAGATAGTGCATGTTTAGTTTGATCATAAACTGTACCAATATGCGTTCAAGAAAAAAATGTGTATTCTGGTGGTCGATATTTGTAAAAAGTTAATTAATATTCGGATAGGCTAGGTTGCCCCTGGACACCAAAAGAGGTTAAATTGGGATAACGTTGTAACGTTGACTTTCACAGTAATTCACTTTAAGGTTAGGGAAAGGTTCGGACCAACGAAATTGTACGGTAAGCGATTCAACTCACGTATGCAATGTGCACTGAATGTAGGCTAGTTTGTATTTAGATTTTCTTAGCTTACATAGTAACAACTGAGTAAAATTACGAATACCTACATACTGCGAACTCGTTATCATAAATTGCGGAATTTGGAACTGCACTGGAGTTTTGAGTCCGCACTTGTGTATTTTTTCGCTTTTGCTCTATTATTTTTTTAGAACTTTTTTGTTTGTATTCTTATAGGTATCTATTAATCTATACAACCAGCCTAACACTGTTTGGGTTGAACATAAAGGTTCGCGATCAATTGTTTCAATGAAGCAGCATATTTCAACAGAACTATGATGTTTTTGTTCAATATACCTAGCCCCAAGTGATATCTTCAGATTATCCAGCTAAAGTTGAGCGGTCGAGTACGAAATTACTATTCAACTTGAGAGAGCGCGGTTTAGAATGCGCATGGATGATTAACAGCTGTGTTTGAATGTCTTCGAGATTATATGAAAGTTTTAGTCACCTTAATAAAGAACAAGTAGGTACTCCTTTTTTTAACCGACTTCAAAAAAAGGAGGAGGTTCTCAATTCGACTGTTTTTTTTTTATGTTTGTTACCTCAGAACTTTGGACTGGGCGAACCGATTTTGATGATTCTTTTTTTAACCGAAAGCTGATGGCTGTCATGTGGTCCCACATAAATTTTATTGAGATCTGACAATGGCATCCATGAGAAAACTACATAAGTCGTAAATTTGTGTTAAGATGTGCGCGACAAATTGACGAATAACTCAATATCACGTCAACCGATTTCGATGATTCTTTTTTGAATAGAAAGCTGGTGCTTGTCATGTGGTCCCACATAAATTTGAACAAGATCTGACAAGTAGTTTTTGAGAATTTGAAGTCGGTTATTTTTTGTTAGTAAAATTTAGATTATGTTACAAGCAACTGTTTTTGATATTAAAACTGAAACATTTCTTAATGTAAATACTTTTGTACTTTATACAGGCTGCACGCAAGACAACACTTCTAGCGATAATAACAACTTTTGGATAGTGCTTTTCTGTGTAAACATCTTTTATATCAAGATATTTTTAATGTATTTTAAATGAAGCATGTTTTATTAAATACGTGCGCAAAACAAACCTGTTGTATCTAATGTTTGCTTCAACCGGGAATTGAATTGAACAATCAGTATACAGTTTGCAATTTGCATGAACTGAGCTACTAGTTACAAGTACACGTTAAGGCTCCTTGCTTGGAAGTAGTTAAGCTGCGTCAGACCTTTGAATACTCAAAGTACTCAAACTCATACTACCATCATACTATTAAATTTACTGTAACAACATATCCAAGCATATTGGTGACGT
Source organism: Thymelicus sylvestris (assembly GCA_911387775.1). Taxonomy (NCBI): domain Eukaryota; kingdom Metazoa; phylum Arthropoda; class Insecta; order Lepidoptera; family Hesperiidae; genus Thymelicus; species Thymelicus sylvestris. The sequence continues at coordinate 12,374,227 of OU426895.1, forward strand.
GACATTGCATTTTAATTAGGTTTAAGATGCTGTTTATCGTAGTGGGTACTAATGGGTCAGGGGTCGCTAATGGGCTGAGGTAAATACATCCTACATGAGGGTGAACAATGTCAGTGAGATGTAGAAATTACGTGAAAACGACTCTTATCTGCTTTCCTTCCGTTCAAAACATGACTCGTAGCTTACAAGGTCGTTTCCTGCGAACCGCGGAAATGTACAGAAATAATGTAAAACAAATGTACAGAAATAATGTAAAGCAAATGTACAGAAATAATGTAAATAATGAAAAAGAGTTTAAATAAGGTTAAATGATGCCTGTGTTGTGTTGTCGTTTAATTAAAGTTGTAAAGTATTTATTGTAAGGTATCATTGCAAATGTACTTCAGACGTAAGTTCTGTTGTTGACAAGCAAGAGATAAAAGTAATTTGTTTTGTGAGTAGGTGTTCATTGAAAATAGTAGTATTATACACAATCAAGTGAAACTGGTGAAAAGGTACTCGTACCTATACGTAGTGATTAAGTACTCTGTGGTACCTATACCTTAGTAGGAAACTGGTGAAAAGATACACGTATACCTTATTAGGTAGGTATAAGGGTTCAGTATCGGTGGCAGAGACATACCTAGTTCTACAAATTGAGAACATTCATGACTCATAAACATCTTTCTCTGTCGTTAATCATTGGGATGTTGGTTACTGGTATGATTATGAATTATTGTACCTAAATACAAAGTTATACGAAATTACGAAGCAGGGAAAAATAGGTAAAAACCTACTCACTGAGGTAAAATTAACGTAATAATGCACACATTTTTTTGGTTTTATCTAAAAAGTTTCGCTATTTAGCTTTCAAGTAGTACAAAAAATTACCGTTAATTTAGGTAAAACACGTGTGTTACAAAAATTAATTTCACCCAAAGGCAAAAGAGAAAAAGTTGGTAAACCTAAACAAAGTCCAACGGTTTGGCTCACGGTGCTACAACGAAACGCTTTTTGAGGATTTTAATTTTATTTTCTAATGTGAAAAATATTTGAGTGGGTCCCAACTCTCAAGTAATTATCAAAAGAGTCATTTGTCACGAAATTTAAGAGTGGCACACGGTGTTAGTATGAAGGACTTTTTTGTAACGCTTCACACACACTCTTGCTCTAGCATTCCTTCTGTGACACAAACATACAAACATTAGGAGCAGTCAACACTCGTTGAACAAATGTTTAAGGGTCACGTACATAACTTCCATCAAACCATTCCTGGCTGTTAAAGCTTTTATGGTTATATTATAAATTATGGTAAAAATATACCATCAGGCGGGGTGTTAATTTAATTGTTGCATACAAAAATCGAATCTATGTGTTGTTTGAAAAAGTATATGAAACTTACGTAAAAAACGATTTAGGATCATTTAATAATTAATTTAATTTTCAAATAATGTTATTTAAATTACGGTGTATCGTGTTAATAAATAATTAGGAATTCTGATTTTTTTATTAATTATCAAATCCTGTATGTATTCAATCAAAGCAAACGTAAATTAATTTTTAATGCATTTATTATTATTTTTGAATAGGAAGGAAGTGCTCGGGACATCAAACCCTGATCGAAATCGACATAAAGCCACTAAAATGTTGAAAGGTTTTATTTGTTTCTAAATATTCTTGCGTACAAGAACGAAATAATTTTACCACTGTTCTCTAGTGAAACCACAGAAGAAATAATAGTAGGTACTTAAATGGTAAAACTATATTTGGTAAAGGTAAAGAGACCTTATTTTTCCATTACGTGTCTTTGTAGCAAATGCTTTCTCTCAGAAACTTCCTTCAATGGCTAAGAATCGCTCAGTGCCCGGAAATGTATACATCTCGGGACAATTCTCTTGACGGTACAATGACACAGACTACAATAAAATTGTTTTCTTGGATGTGCGCTCAAATAGTTATTATGGGTAGATGACGTATAAAATGAATTTAATATAAATGTTTGTTGAGACGTCATTTTTATAATACTCTGTTTAGGAAGTACTCGTAGCATAATAATCTAGATTAAATATAATTATTAAACAGTCCAAAACTACTATAGTAAAACACAAGTGTAGATTTAGTGTTATAAAAATCATTACCATGTATTGATCGTGAGACTGTCAAGATTAAATATAAAATAAATACAACGTACAAAACAAATAAAATAACTGACTCATCCATTTTTAAGATTGGTCAAAATTGGTCAAAAATTCAATTGATCCAAATTCAGCTAAAATCGCGTTTGAATTTTGTAAACCTAGTATTGTAAAGATTGTCTTCTTATAGTACAGGTTACCTACCTGTACTTATAGCGAAAACTTTTGTCTTCATTCTTCCTGGTCGAGGGAGAACGCGGAAATGTAAAATCTTTATGGATCTGTTTAAACTCTGCTTTGAACTACAATGACATGGTTTGTAATCTGGGTTTATGGGTGGGAATAGCCTGGTTTTGTAAAGTGTTTTGGACGTTTATCTTTTACAAATATACTGCCAAGCAAATGACTATGTATTTGTAGTTAATTTTGTTAGTCTTATTAGAACTTTTAATTTAAGATCTAACATTCCAAGAAAAATATTTTTCTTTGAAGCCATATTGATATTTCATTTTGAATTTGAATAACGATAAGTACCACATAGTTGAAAAGTTTTGAGGGAACAGATAAACATATGTCGGTGAGGCCACGAATCTCCAGTGAAGGTCCAGAGACGGACCTCTTTATTCTACAACGCTTGTCCGATGCAGAGGTTGGCATATAAGAAACGACATGTCATATTTAGAGGAAGGAATTGTCAATAAGATATAACGGATGATCACGTAGTGTTGAAGTACTTGAAAGTATTGATGTGAACGTTAGGAGAACTAGAAATATAATATCATGGAGCAAAGTAAAAGGAATATTATTGAATAACCAACACCGTAGAATACCCCTTTTTCCCATACATACATATTATGTACATCAGTTCCGTATGTGCGTCTGTATGTATAATAATATACATCCTGGAATCATGTACCTATAAGCTTCTGTTTGGTTTCGCCGTAGTCTATAATTGTAAATGTACAATAACCATAAACATTTTTATACTTAACGTTAAACATAAAACCCGTTATTTAGTTCTAAAGAATTTATTATGTTTATTACCTCAAGCTGTTTGTTCCGTATAATTATATTTTTTGTTACGACTTACATTTTATGTTTCTTTGGGACAATGAAATTTGTTATGCTTTGATCTGATTTAAAATGTAAAAAAAACTAGGCGTATTAAATACTTTTAAAAATTGTTATATACTCTTTTTACTATCGGAATAAAGTTTTATGTAGTAATTATAAAGTTGTGAGTTGCCTTGATATCAATGTTAATGTCAGCGCGTTCATCTTTCAGAGAATGTTGCTTGTTGGCGACTTGGCGCCGCCCTTTTGAGATCGTTCGGGAAATTTTTTTTGGGCGAAAAATTAATACACTGTTAAAGAAAGTGTAAGAGTAAACATTGGAACAACAGAAGTATTGGTTTGCGGCTTCTTAGTTTTCCACGTAATGTTTATGAAGCCACTTATAACCCACTGTGAGTTTCATCAAAATGATAGGCATTTTAATTATTTTCCAGATGGCGATAAAAGCTTGCTTGATTTTCTGATTAAAAATAATTGTAATTAAAAATTACAATTACGCATAGTTATTATTTGTTAGAGCTGGTAACATTGAAATATTTTATTATTCCATAATGCACAGATACGCGTAACGGACGTATTATTATTATATGGATCCCATTTTATTTGCTTTATACCTAATATGCTTTATACCTAAATTTTATTTGCTTTAACCTGGCATTCGTCCACAGTTCGATTCTCACGTAATAGTCTACTCGATAAGTTCAAAATGGTTGAAATTAGAGATACTGCTCTTAAAAATACGTGCGATAGCTCATTCTGTTCGGAATGATGTCTAGAAAAATGTTTCGGAAGCGTTTACCAGCACGTAAAAAATTGCAAAAGTTATTGACAAAATAAAGTTGAAAAAAAAAAGTATTTTGTTTTTGGTAATCACTTCGAAACTATTAATATTTAAGAAATTTTAAAACAAGATTCTTAAAGTAGAGGAAATTTTCAAACAATGACTCGCGACTCTCGGAACTCTATCTCCATTATTTATAACTTTAATTTAACGCTGAAAATGGGTCTCCACGCTGCATTTTTAGGTTGCGCGTGCGGCGTCAAAACCGAGTTCGTCACACTCAATAATTTTTTAAGGTATTAATTACACTAGTTTACAAGGTTTTTGTCCTTGAAATGAAAAGTGTTTTTTCTTAACAATTGAGGTGCACTGAGTTTAAAAAAAAATATGAAAAAAATCCAACACGTCACATTTCCAAAATATTTATTATTTTTAATTTACAATAAAACTGTTTATAAAATTACTTACAAAAATTAAAAATGAATTGTTGCTCTTTTTTTGTATTTATTTGTGTCTGTGTCTCTTATAATAGACCAGCAATAATCACCTGGTCCCAGAAACCTTGATAATTCTGCTCAAAATAATTCAAATCCTGATGAAAACGCTCTCCATTTTCGTCATTGACTCGTCCGAGGTTTTCAGCAAAGAAGTCCAGATGCGAGTCAAGGAAATGAATTTACAGAGACATTTGGACACACATTCGCTGAAAATTATGTAATAAGTCAGAAATCAATTCGTTTTCTTTCTTGAAATATGTTGAAAAACATTCACTTCGCATACAATACATAGTAACTCTTGTGTTGGGCAAGTAACCTCCATTGTTGCATTCGTGAACCTAGTTATTCAGCTTTGAATTTAGATAGGTTAAGATCTCGTACTAGATCATTCAGTTCTGAGTTATCATATGTGGTTCTATATGAAAATTTACCAATTCATTTGAACTTGAGTCACTTTGGATTTGATCTTCATCACATTCTGTGTTAGACAATGTTTTGCTAGAACAACCGCGAGGTACTGGAACTTGTTCCCTATTCGAACTGTAGATAGATTTAGTAACCGAAGTAACATCCGCATATACAATTTTATCTTTGTTCTTCTGATTAAAACCAAATGTCTTAGTGAGACAGAAATAACAGTCATTTTCGTGGTTGGATGGTTTCCTCCATATCATTGGCACATTAAAATTAAAAAATCTGTTTTTACCTGCAGTCCAGGAGCTTAGTTGTTCTACATCTTTCACAAAATACATGAGGAGCCCACTTTTTGTCCTGGTGTGACAGCGAAATTTGGAAATAACAAAAATATGGTTTTTTAAGTGATTCCGTTATGGGATATCCTTTATTAGATATAATAAGTTCGCCGCAAAAGTAACAAAAACTGTTAGGATTTACTTTACATAACCTTTTTGACATTTTAAAAACAAATAGTTATGTAACTAAACGCTACAGTGCACAAAAATTTAAGAATAAATTCAGAATCAACTTGTGGATAGTCCTATAACAAAATGTGATGATAACTTGATTTTTTGACGTGATAAAAATAAAAGAAAAATATGTTTGTGTTTAGCTCTTGTTACTAAATAAAACCATAAGACATTCACTGGAAGGACATGATTTTTTTTTAATTTTGTAAACTAGTGTTATTAATTTAAAAAAATAAAAAAAATGTGGTGTATTTGAAACACTTCAAAGAATTTGCTCCCGTAGGAAATTTTGCTTAAAGTTAATTTTTCAACAAGTTAGACGATTGTTAATTAACTAAATTTTCTCGAACTTCCATTTTCATTGTACATTAAAAAAAATGTTTAAGTAATTGTCTTATAAATTTTTCGCTTCGTGGAGCCCTTCATATATACATGCTTAACGAGATCACGTCATAAAAGTTTAAAAAGTTTTAATACTTTGTGTATAATAATTTTATAAAATGAACAAAAAATGAAAAATCCAAATAATATTATTGAAAATATTTTTTTCTCAATTTATTATTACATAATCGTTTTGGCATTTATAAAAGACATTTAATGACTTGAAAAAAAAAATTCCCTCATTTTTTTATAATTTTTTTTTATAAACAAATAGACTATTTCAATGCTTTCAAGAAAAAATTTCTTAATATCTTATTCTTTACAAAACATTATGATTTTTGAAAAAAAATTTTTTTTCTTAATAATGATATTTAATTGTTTATAATTGTTTTTTAATATTTCTATTGTTTGAATAATTAGTTAATAATTTTTTTTTCTTAAAAATTATAATTAACCATCTTTAATAGAAATGTAAAAAAATATTTTTTTTATCAACAATTTCATTGTTTTTTAACTTAACAATTTTTTATAAACAAATTCTCAGCTTTTTTATATTTTTTTTCTGAAACACCTAAAAATAAAAAAAACAACGATGTATAACAAAGTACAGATAAAAACATTTTTCAATTTTTTAATTTCGATTCGATAAAAAAACGAAAAAATTGTTTGTTCAACTTATAAAATTATTATACACAAAGTATTAAAACTTTTTAAACTTTTATGACGTGATCTCGTTAAGCATGTATATAAGAAGGGCTCCACGAAGCGAAAAATTTATAGGACAATTACTTAAACATTTTTTTTAATGTACAATGAAAATGGAAGTTCGAGAAAATTTAGTTAATTAACAATCGTCTAACTTGTTGAAAAATTAACTTTAAGCAAAATTTCCTACGGGAGCAAATTCTTTGAAGTGTTTCGAATACACCATATTTTTTTTATTTTTTTAAATTAATAATTAATACCTTAAAAAATTATTGAGTGTGACGAACTCGGTTTTGACGCCGCACGCGCAACCTAAAAATGCAGCGTGGAGACCCATTTTCAGCGTTAAATTAAAGTTATAAATAATGGAGATAGAGTTCCGAGAGTCGCGAGTCATTGTTTGGAAATTTCCTCTACTTTAAGAATCTTGTTTTAAAATTTCTTAAATATTAATAGTTTCGAAGTGATTATCAAAAACAAAATACTTTTTTTTTTCAACTTTATTTTGTCAATAACTTTTGCAATTTTTTACGTGCTGGTAAACGCTTCCGAAACATTTTTCTAGACATCATTCCGAACAGAATGAGCTATCGCACGTATTTTTAAGAGCAGTATCTCTAATTTCAACCATTTTGAACTTATCGAGTAGACTATAATTTCCTACCTCGTACGTGTAAACTGTGGAACAAACTTCCTGCATCGGTGTTCCCTCTAAGCTATGACATGGGGTCCTTCAAGAAGCGGGTCTATCGTCAATTTCTTGGCCGGCAACGCGTTGGTGACGCCCCCAGTGTTACTAATGTCCATGGGCGGCGGTGATCACTTACCATCAGGTGACCCGTCTGCTCGTTTGCCTGCTAAAAGCATAAAAAAATAATAATATAAGAATTTAAACTCTTCACTTAATTGAACAAAACTAAACGATTAATTTTGATATTTTCTTGGCAATTTTAGCAGTTGTTTTTGTGAGTATTATAAATTCACAAAGAAAAGAACTTACTCGATGTTCAATTAACTGGCCACATAAATAACAAAGTAATCATTTACTCTGGTATCGCTGTTACAATTTAACAGCAAAATAGGAGTATTTCTTCTTGCGAGCCCACCAAGGCTAGCTTATTTATTTGTCAATGTATGGCAAATTGGCAACATTCCAGCATTTCCATATCTTCTGAAATTACTTGAATAAGGATGAATACAGATTGCTGTTAAAAGATGGACGGCATTAATATGAACACGAATAGTGTCCACACAATACGGTACTTAAATATTATCAAAACAATAAAATAATTATATTACATTTTTAACAGACTTCAAAAAAGGAGGAGGTTCTCAATTCGCCTGTATTTTTTTATGTGTAACCCTCAGAACTTTGGACTGGACGAACCGATATTGATGATTCTTTTTTTAATCGAAAGCTGGTGACTGTCATGTGTTTTCACATAAATTTGAACGAGATCTGACAAGTAGTTTTTGAGTAACTTTGAAGTCGGTTATTTTTTGTTAGTAAAATTTAGATTATATTGTTGTGCATTGATATTTTTTCCACTTGTTTTATGTATATCAACCTACTAATGCTATAAATGTGAAAGTTTATAAGGATATATACTCTTTCACGCAAAAACTACTAAACGGATTTTCATGAAATTTAGCACAAAAGTAAACCATGATGATAAGATATGGGGTCTTTATTATCCCCGGAAACACGGGTAAAGCCATGAGCAGAACGCTAGTAGGTATATTATATATTAGTATAAGATAAATAAATAATAAATAAATTAACGAAGCGCTCATAGCCCGGCGGTTTGCGTCGATCCTATGTGATCGACAAAGTTAAGCAACAGCAGGCGCGGTCGGTAGTTGGATGGGTGACCGCTAGTGGCAAAAATTTCTTGAGCGTTTCCGTGCTTCGAAGGGCACGTAAAGCCGTCGGTCCCGGTTGTTATCATAAGATAACACTCGTTAAGCCATGTCGGAGGCCCTCGGGCGGTTTGAAAACTTCCGACACTCGGGTTGGCCACTAACCCCTCCACCAATCCGCACTGGAGCAGCGTGGTGGAGTATGCTCTAGGCCTCCTCAAGAGGAGAGAACCGTGCCCAGTAGTGGGCCATTAATGGGTTGAAGCCAAATAAATTAATTAAAATTAATATAATTTTTATTCGTACTTATATTATGATTGTTACATTCTTCCGAACTCAATTGCACTTCCGACCCATTCAAAATGATTTAGAATCCTTAGAAAAACTTTTAACGATGTTACGGTGGTGATTTCAGCTTCCAAATGTCCGTTTCGAAGGAATAAATTGCTAATTGCCGTGCCAAAGTTTCCCCATAAGCTTAATTTAATTAGTTTAGGCTGGTATTTTGAGCTTCATGCAATTATATATACGCTACAAAAATAATAATAATAATAATAACGCTTCACACTCATAGCCCCACACTAGGATTCCCTGTGTCGTGGGTGCCATGGACAACACACTAGACAAGGACATTCACACCCAGACCGAGAACAGAAATTCAAACTCATCATTCAAATTTCCGCCTCGCTGGGAATCGAACCCAGGACCTTCGGTGCGGTGATCCGGCATGGTAACCATTGCGCCACACGGGTCGTCAAAATTTAAAGCAAACGTGTATTACAATTTCCATTAACAATTTTACATTCGCTTACCGTGTGTATTTTGTATCTCAGCATGGATGTATTAAATCTAAATCTTTTTAATTCCAAAAGTTTATAGGAACGGGCCTTTCACTAAAAATAGGCTGTGATTAATATTATGTTGTTATCTAGAAACTGTAACTGAAACCTATTTTTAAACAGAACTTAAAATTTTATGTCATTAGGTATATAATAATAATCTTTTATCTTAAATACCGATGGAGTAACATTATCTGTATTTCTTAGTTAAAAAAGAGTACGTTAGTGGTTCAGGTGTTGGTTTTTCACAAAGCTTACGAAAGTAACTGTCTCGATTTTTAACCGATACATGTATACTTTTTTCTCTGTATATTCACCAATTACTTCAAGCTGGGTTCCAGAGATATAAAGTGGAACTTCTCAACGAATAGGAGTAATTGGATCGTGTTCACAGTCAGTTCATCATTGACTATCTTTGGGGAAAACATTTAAGCGATAAACGTCGATATTTAAGTATATTAAAACAAATTACTCTAAATTGTGGTGTTCATATGTTTAGAACATTCCAATGTAACAAAAACAATGATAGATAAACCCAGTTTATTTCCGTCAGATCCTTTCTTAGATGTAATTTATACGATCCGTGACGTGATCTGCTAAATCGGAATCCACTTGAAGCGTGTTTTGATCGCTCGAGTCGAGTTGCATCTGTTGGACTGTTACAGAATTAGTTTAGTGATCGGGTATTTCAGTAATGAATTTAATTCCATTCTTATCTTAGAGGAATTACAATTGTTGTAATCGTTATTTCTTACTGGGTTTACTTGAATTTTGTAATGAAAGAATAATAAATAAACGCTATTGCCATAAAAAATCTCGAATATTTCTTGTGATGACATTGGAACGTTTAGTATTTTATGAAAATTTTATCATTTACGAACGAACATACAATAAGTATGTTCACTAAGCACATTACGAATTTTCAGATTTGTTTTTGGATTCTCTGCCAATTACATTGAGCTTTATTTTTAAGTCTCGTAACATGAATAATTCTTGACAAAAAGTAACCGACTTCAAAATTAGAGATAACTCAAAAACTACTTATAAGATCTCGCTCAAATTTAAGTGTGACTACATGACAAGCATTTGATTATTAAAAGAATCATCTAAATCGGTTCACCCAGTCGAAAGTTCGGAGATAACAAACATTAAAAAATTAATGCTTACCTCCTTCTTTTTTGAAATCGGTTAAAAACATTTTATAATACAACAAAAAATGATAAAATCGATCGAACGAGTTAAATCTTACTTTGAGAATAACGAATATCTGAAAAATATTAGTCGTATGAATTTTACTACTGTCTTCCAATCACGAGGATGTTACATCATTCTATCAATCTTTCCCCGTATAAAATACGTAAAAGCTTTGGTGTCACAAATTCGGTAATGCCACAGAATACATATTAGTACCTAGTACCTAATGCTACATTTTTGACGAAACCTGTAGCGCAATGGTTATCATGCCTGATCGCCGTGCCAAGAGTCCTGGGTTCGATTCCCAGCGAGGCGGAAATTGGAATGACGAGTTTGGATTTCTATTCTCGGTCTGGCTTGGCAGCTTGTGTTCAGTGTTCTTGTTGTTGTGTCTTATTCATTTATTTTTGAATCCTTTCGGCAGCATTCTTGATGACTACGGGAGGGATGTTTGACAAGGTGAAATTTATGAATCGATCGTTCACTACTCATTTGGCTATGACTTTCTTCCGTCAATGCTCCCTAAGGACTGAGCCTAAGGACTTTAAGATGGCTCCATCGATTTTGATGTTATTTTCAGGTAATCTTCAGATAAGTCCAGCTTGTCAGTCTTGAGGGGTTTGGTATTGATTGGATCAACATTTTTGTTTGTTTTATTCCTCTTTTTTACGTATAATAAATATATCATTGGTTATAATATATCATTGGTTATAATATATAATGGTAATAAATCATTGGTTTCATTATTATAGTGATATCTGTGCAAATCCGTGACAATAGTCACATTTTATGTGTCAAAACGTTTATTTTTCTTTTTATACAAAGACAAAGCACCCTTTCGAAAAGCGGGTAGATAAAAAAATTACGTGCATAAGTGTATCAGTGATACCTAAATGAATAATTTTTTTTGATTTGATTTGATTTGATGTATATAAAAATACATTTCAACGTTTAATCGCCGCCACTTTAACGCCGACAAAGGAACAGAAGGCTATATAAAATGATCTGTCGTACCAAAATACCTCGGCATCACATTTCCGAATTTCAAGGTCTGACATTATAGGCGGAGCTTTTAGGCTTTAAGAGATGTCGTATATTGTTTTACTCTCAAATACAAATAGGAAATTGGCTTCCATTTTCTTTGGTTGGATAAAATTTGTGCTATATTTAGATTAGCTAATATGTTATTTAAGAAACCGTAGATTATTGTCATTGATAGAGTTGAGTTTCTTTCAACCTAAGTTTAGTAATATATTTATACCTACTGTGCCCGTAGCTAGCACTGAAGATACTTAATATGATTTAAATATTATTTGGTCAATGATACAATAATAAAATTATTCTACTATCCTAATAATAAGATTATACATGTGAAAGTTTGTAAGGCTGTATATTACTACATGTTAGTCATACACAGTAATTACTTAGTTTCTTGAATTGCAATACGCTTTGGTCGTCAAAGCTAGTAGTGCTGCAACTTGTGTAGCGAAGACTTCGATACACAAACCGGAAATCTGTTTGTGTATCGAAGTCTTCGCTACACATGCAGCGGCACTACTGACTCTGAGCTTTGACGACCAAAGCGTATTGCAATTCAAGAAGAAACTAATTACTGTGTACGGCTATAATATGAAAATGAAGCTAGTTCTCAACTTCATTCACGAAACTCGCACTAAACCATAATTTAACGTGCTCTATGTTCAATGCTATTCATCTGTGGCACTCGTACGAGTAGCTACGCGGATAAATTATAGCAATTATTACTCAGACCTTTTCGTTCTAAAGTTATTTACATTCGAAAGTTGAGAAACTGTACATTTCACTTCAAACCTCATAGATTTAAGGAAATCTATGGGCATATTATTAAACATGTCAACGACTAAGTAGTACTTAACATACTGGCTTCCCTTCGTCTGTTAACCCCAATCACAGAATACTTAATACTTAATAGTAGCTCCCCAATCTAGGAGCGCAACGTCAAAATAGACGCATCTGTGGACCACGCTTTGGAGTTCGATTTCCATCCATAGACCTTTATTAAAACCGTTTTGTATGTCGCAATGGCAGTCATCTGCGCAAACTTACAATTGTAGACAAAAGTGCTAAAGCAACCGCTCTATGAACCTCTTATAAATACAAAGTTACAAACAAAAATATTTCCAAGTAATGAGCCGAGTTTGAAATATTAATTCTTACTCATGAGCTGATTGGTAACTTTCTTTGTTTTTGACGTGATAACGTCTATTAAAACGATAAGCGCCTGGCGCATCTATGAAAAAATGTTGCGTTCCGCGAGCGAGAGTGCGGCAAAAGCGAGAGAGAGGCACTATCGGCTACGATCGGCGTATCGTAGCCGATGCCGTAGGCCGATGTCGTAGTTGTGTGGAGCGGAGCGGGGCGGGGCGGAGCGGGGCGGGGCGGAGCGGGATGGAGCGGAGCGGAGCGGAGTGGAGCGGAGCTTTGTCATGATGTTGTCACGTTAAACTACCGTCCGTAAATCAACTTTACAGACAACCATTTTTTTATGGAAAATTAATCAATTATTAATTTTAATATTAACAAACAATCACAAATCACAAATGTACGAGTAGGTCCTGAAATTAAAGAAAAATTACAAATTAGGCATGAGTCCGATATTAAAAAACCGGGAAATTGCGTGTCAGGCCATGCGCAATGTAGGGTTGTGAAGTAGTAAGTTTATCGAATATTACTCATTAACTACTTATGCTAACATAGCCGTTATAGTTTTCCTTGTATAAAACTATTTTTGAGAATTTTTCATTTGTCCAACTCCAACCGTTTAGCCCGCAGGGAGGGAGGACACTTGACTCTAACCAAAATTAGCACTTTAAAGCCAAATATTTCGCAAACGGACCCTTAATTCCAAAAATGATCTTCGAAGACCCATAATATTTTTGAAAGACCTTTTCAACGATACCCCACACTATAGAGTACGCAACGAATAAAAAAAATCTTCACGTTACCTGGTAGGGACCTCCCCTGAAAAAAAAAAATGTTTTTCAATATTAATTTATTATACGACTCTGGAGTTCCAATAAATATGTATAATTATATCCATGCCAAATTACAGCTTCCTAGCACAGAGGGTCTCGGCACTTTGCTTTGGACAGATGGACGGATGGATGGACATGAAGAAACTGTAAGGGTTCCCATTTTATTCCGGAACCCTAAAACGTAACTAAAAACGGTTAGACAAATGTTATCTTATCGCCTTACACTTAGACCGGCTTTTATAATATCCAAAATAAAATAAATGCTGTTAAACAACTAATCTCGACCGCTTAATTTTATTAGTTAAATAACGATTTTTAAGTGTATTTCTAAGTATTATAATTCTAGCAATTATAAACTTTCATTCCTATTCTAAAACAAACAACACAACTTTCGTTCGCGAGTGTACTTCACTTCAGGGCACGAGAAGCAACGCGGTGGTGGTGGGGCTGGCGTCGCGTCGCCGCGTTGCTATGGTAACGTGCCGTCCCTTCGTCCCGCACTTCGATTGGGACCCGAAAATTTGTTACTGCGCACTTAAATAGATTGTTCAACTTAAGCCGCTTACTATATCTATCTTGCTCTAACTGGCACAAAGTGTAGGGAAAAGAACAAGGATGGCATATGGTCACATGTCAAGTCTTTAAAAAAGACCTAGTAGTCAGTAGTCAAGTCAGTAATGAGTCAGTTAGTTCAGTTCAGTCAGGACTCAGGTCACTTCAGGTCAGTTCTGTTTTCGTGCGCGTAAGCCGTGGTAACAGTGTGGTTATTTATTATTATTATCAGTTGTGTACTTAAAATATCAAAAGATAATCATGGATGGGTAAGCAATGAATAGTTATTAATGCATGGAATATGTATTTGATAAAGATTTTGGACAGAAATAGTTATTTCAAGAAGCATCGTTTGATTGTTTACTATTTTGCGCGCAATTACTGACACTATGTGGGCGTACTACGTATTACGTATGTTGTTACTATTTGTTTAGTGTCACCGAGCATTTAATATAAAACTAATCAAAAACATAAATGTGAAATGAGAGCCAAGTTCAAAAAAAAGTTATTGAATTATAATAATATGTTCTTGGGACTGAAATTTTAGGCTTTTCCACGCAGAACTTGGCACCCATTTAGATATATCTCAATAATTTTTTTTTATTTTTCTCTCATTTCACATTTATTTACTTGACACGCTACCGCAGGTCTAGATAGACTACTCGTAAGGATTTTGCGTTACATTGAAATGAAAAAATACGCAACCTAATCGGCTGTCTAAGAGCTTGAGCAACATACATACATATAAGGAATTTAAGGTTGGTCATCAGTGAGATTAAACTTAAACGTAGTGTATAAGTAATTTTTGTGAGATTTGCTCCGTTGATCGGTTAAAGTAAGCGCGTTATCAACTGAGTCGTCAGGCCATTGACGCCATACCATTAGACATTTCCGTATGTCTATCTCGCTCGCACTTACAGGCCCTATGCTATGGAGTATGGAGCCGCTTATTTATTTATAGTGAAGGGCATAAAAATAAAAGAAATATAATTCGACGCTAGAAAGCAAACAGGTTGTACCCGCAACTATCAAATTGTTCATCAGAGCCGAAAAACTTTATGATCTCTCGAAAAAAAATTATGAATTCTCTATTTAGTAGAGAAGTTATGAATTTTTCTGTTTTAGTACAAAAGTGTTGATTTTTTTTCGAGAAATCAAATAGTTTATCGGCTCTGTTTCACAATTTGATCTTTGCGGGTTACTACGTGTTTGTTTTCCAGCGTCGAATTATCAATGAGTAACGATAAATAATAAATAAGTATCGTAGGTATCTTGTTCATAAATTTTAACAAGTTAACTAAGTTTTGATATTAAACTGTATACCTATACGGGTTTTATGTGCGTTTAATTTAGTATGAAATTACTGACTACAAGATACTAAATTAAAAAAAAAACTACTATTTTGATGACGGATTTCTAACATTTTTTTATTATCATTTATTTGTATAATATATTTTATTAACTTCAAAGTTATTCGCGTTTTTTTTATATTTGCTTATTTCTTACTATTTTTCTAAAAACTTTTTTTATTGTTGTGTGCATTTTAGTGAGAGTTTGCGACGCGGTGGACAACCCCCGGTGGCGGAAGCGGTGGAAGCTGTGGTGGTTCCCCATCGCGGTGGTTCTAGCAGGCGTGGCAGAAAGCGTGGACGTCGAACCAAGGCTCGGTGCGAGCAACCTCGCACTATTGACGAGTTAGTTTTTTTTTCAATTGACTTAGGTACTTATGTTTTAGTAATCAAAATAATTTTTGCATAAAATACCGTTTTGATATTTAGACTTGAAATTCGCGACATCAGTCAGCTGCCCGAGGGAAGGGGTCTGGAGACGCCCTTGCGTTCAAGAAGAAAGCGCGTGTGGCCGTAAGTTGTTTTAATCTTTATTGAACCCCAAAGAGTTGTAGGTACAATTGGCGGACTTAATGCTAAATAGCATTCTCTAACAGTCAACCTTCAGGATATACAGAGAACCGTTAAAGTTATTTGTAGATTTTCTAGTTAGCAAGTTTTAATTTTTATTTTAAAATGTCCCCCTAGATCTAATTCCACATCACCACCACCATCACTATCGTTGGTTGCACCGCCGTCTCCTGCACCACCTTCACCGGCGTCATATTCGGTGCCTTCGCAGGCAATTTAAGTCGTTTACGGACTTTTCTATATGGTATGTGGCGTAGATATGGGTGGTATAACATTGCATTTTGCAGGGTTGTGGAATGTGGTGGTTCAGTGCCGTCCTCGCCACCGCCTCCGGCCTCTTCGGCGCAGGATCCTCTTGCTTCACCTCCACTTCGTCGCTCTCGATCCCTGCGAAATGAAGATATCTCCTTCCTTTCCAATCATGGTAAATACCTGCTGATTTTATTTGGGTCCATGGGCCGTGGGCAAATTTTTTGGTTCCCACCAGATTTCAATTAAATATATCGTTTGTTACAGGAAGCGACGACGATACAGACGAGGGCGATGATAAGGAGGAAGACACTGTAGTTCCAATCATTCCAAGGGTGTTTCGGAACCTGTTGGAAACACCCTTGGACCACGACACAGTCAATGAGGATGCTGCGGGAGACCCAGCGCCCGCAGCTGACACCGTGCCTGCCGGAGCGCATGATTCCGCAGATGTCCTTTTGTCGAAGACGGAACAACCGTGGGGTCCAAATGTTTTTGACTGGAGAGTATTTCCGGACCCTCCGATTCAACCTGAATCGAGGCGGGAAATATTCTCCCAAAATAATGTCGGTCCGACAACTCCATGTGCCAACCCATACGACATTTTCGTTGAAATATGGGATCGGCAAATAATGGAGCACATTGCCTCAGAAACAAATAAATATGCTCAGCAGGTGGCATCCCAGATGTGCAAGAACAAGAAACTCTACCCTAACAGCCGCATCAGCCGTTGGTATGATACCACGGTTGATGAGCTATATGTTTATTTCGGCGTGATTCTCGCCATGGGTATTATAGTCAAGTATAGGATTGAGGAGTACTGGAGTTCCACCTCTGACATATTTTATACTCCAGGTTTTAGACAACACATGCGCATCGATCGTTTTTTATTATTGAGCAGATGTCTACATTTCAATGACAATTATGACATGTGTGCGCTAGAACTGGATAAATCTGAGGCCAGGTTATTTAAAATACAACCAATATTGTCACACCTGAACAATAAATTTCAATCCATGTATACTCTCGGACAGAACATTGCCCTGGACGAGAGTCTTTTAATGTGGAAAGGCTGGCTGGATATCAACCAGGTGATCCGAACTAAAGCTGCAAGATGTGGCATAAAAACATATGAGATTTGTGAATCTCAAACCGGCTACTTATGGCGGTTTGAGGTTCACGTTAATAAAAAATCTCGCCCGCAGCAGATTAAAGATCCCCTAGAGGCCTCGACACCTGCAATAGTTTTGCAGCTGATCCGAGGCTTAGAACACAAGGGGTACACATTATGGATGGATAGCTTCTATCAATCACCATCCCTAGCTCGACGCCTGAAATCTTTAGGCTTCGATTGCGTAGGAACCCTCCGAACTGACCGCAAGTTTGTCCCGCAGGTGTTACGCAACCTCACCAAAGAGAACATGCGCCAGGGGCAGATCGCTGGTCTCACCTCTGGGGACGTCGATGTCATGGTATGGAGAGATAATAATAGGGTTGGTATGATCTCTACATACCATGGCAACGGCCAACAAACACTCCGAGGATCTACCAAACCTATTCTGATATTGGATTACAATATCATGATGGGTGGGGTGGATAAAAAAGACCAGCTCCTGGCCACGTATCCTATGGAACGGAAGCGTACCAGGGTGTGGTACAAAAAATTTTTCCGTAGGCTACTTAACATATCTGTCATGAATTCTTACATTATTCATAATCACACTTCTACTCTTAGTCATCGGAATTTCCGTATCTCTCTCATAAAATCTCTTATCTCAAAACACTCTTCCCCTTTCCCTTCCCCGATTTCGCCTGTCAAAAATAACAAAGTATATAGTAGTGTGGTACACCACTTGGATCATTTCCCAATGAAAAAACACCAACGCTTGCGGCGGGCGTGCAAAGCCTGCAAGAAAAATACTACTACGTACTGTGTTGGTTGCGACAGAGCTGTATGTATAGGTTCCTGTTTTCTTACTATCCATTCATAATTTTATTATATTTTATATTCATCTATCTATTTACATATCTATCAATCTATGTATTTCTATCTATCAGTTTACTGTAAGTAACTTACGGAAAGTTATTGTACCACATCTAGTCCCGTTTCTGAGCAATTACGGCATTTCTTCTCCTTCATGTCAAAGCACTTTTGCGAAATGATTATATAGATTAAAAAAATGATGTGATGTGATGTCAATGATACCTACATGAATAAATGATTTTTTTTTTAGAAATTTGAATCTTTTATAAAAATGTGTAGATAATTGTTATTTTTTTATTGGAGTAAGATTTTACTTCAATGTAATTTTTAATTTATTTTCATTTTATGTTCTTATTTCAAGTTCAGGTATGACAGTATTGGCTGTAATCGTATCGATTCTTTATTATAATGTACTTTTTTCCCTTGTCTGTTCTTACGATCTGTGGGAGATCGATTTTTTTGTGAAATTGATAACTGTTGTTGTTGATTTTTTTAATATATTTGTGAAGCAGCACGCCTTTTGATTATTATGATCAATTTGTAAATTCAATGAAATTATACAATGTTAATTTGTATTTAAAATAAATGCATCATTTTACCTTAGTTAAATATTTATTTAATTATGCCAAAGAAGTATAACTTTTCACGCGCATGCAAAAGTACACGCCCTTAATTTCCATTTATACAATTTCCATTTAACGCGCCTAAAGAAGTATTCTGTGCTTCAATTTTGTTTATGGTTTTGTTTAGTTTTCATTTTTAATATCGGAAACGGCGTCAACGACTATAGAGCGTTATTTTTGTCCGAAAAATAAATAATCAGAGTCACTCTCAAGTCGCGCCTAAAGAAGTTTTACTTCAGAAACAAAAAACTCGACACCTAAAAAGAAAAAAAAGCCTAGTAGTTTACAATATTGTTAAAAGTAAATTAAACCATATTACTGTTGTTACAACTAAACCATAGAAGGATTAACAGTCGGGACCAATTTTAATTTTATAGGGCTGCTTGGGAAAAAATTAACAAGATTTTTTTGGTTGAAGAATGGATCCTAACTCAACTATTCTATGATGTAGTTGTTCAGTAGGTATTACTTTTAACAACATTCTAAACTACTGGGCTTATTTTTTTATTTTTAGTTTTTTACGCAGTCGGGTTTTTTATTTTTGAAGTAAAACTTCTTTAGGCGCGACTTGGAGAGTGAGTCATCATGGCAACGCTGCCATGATATTATAAATCTTAAGCGACACTCAAACTATACAAAATAAACATGAGTTCAAAACAAAAACCCTTCTACATAACAATCGTCCTCTGAAATATGTAAAATACATAAATGAAATTTATTTATTTTTAGGGTTCCGTACGAAAAAGCCGAAAAACGGAACCAATATAGGATCACTCGTATGACTGTCCGCCTTTTACAGCCAATTTACTTCGAAACTTCTGGACCAAATGAGTTGAAATTTGGTACTCATGTGCCTTTTGTGACCCAAAGACGGAGGGGAGGTATAAAATAAACAACTGAGTTTAGAAAAAATAATATTTTTAACATTAAAAATGGCATGTCGCAAAAAAAATACAGAAAATAGTTCTTTACTTATATATTACAGGAAAACCTATAAGAACTCTATGGTCTAAATAACTCGAACTTTATGGAATAAATAAAGCAGAAAAACATAACGTACAGAACCCTCTCTACTCGATTTTAACTCGCACTTGTCCGGTTTATTTAATTCTAAACCGCACCTTTGAAAATATGAATCTATATCATTTAAAAGGCTTGATATTGAATTTATTGTGACAATATTAATCCTATAAATTGCGGACGATCAAAACACTTCCAACGACACCTTATTTGTCGAATTATGATAAGGAAGGTGGTTTGGAAGGACGAAGAAGGGGTATTCTACGGTGTTGGTTATTCAATAATATTCCTTTTACTTTGCTCCATATTATATTTCCATTTCTCCTAACGTTCACATCATTATCAATCTGTACAACTCCGTGATCGCTATCCGAATCCCATAGAATGTCCCACACGTATTAATCTGAATAGATTGACACATTCCTTATTCTAAACATTTGGTTTTTCTTCATGACTTCTCGTGTGACAGACCAAAGAGGTCGCTCGCCGTCATATATAAGTCCTATACGTTATACATTACCGTAGAAATCATAGCCCTCCCTTTGGCTTCGCCGTAGTAGGGTAAAATTATATTAACGCATTTGAATTTCGAAGACTCCCGTTATAATAAAATTATATTATGTCACAAATTATGTTATTTAAAAAACATAGGTACGTTATGGGCGCCATTGACGATCCGTCGTTGCCGACCGATCGCAACGACGGATCGGTAGTGTATGTTAAGATTGTTACCGCTCATGAGTGGCACTTTTGAACCAATCGATCGGTGCGATCGCATCGTCAATGGCGCCCATTATGCTTTTACAAATCTACCAAAAAATATGTTCTGAAAAGAGCTGCAACACACACACGTTTATGTTTTGTTTCACTACACCAATCACATGGTATAATACACGAAGACATTTTAACGCTGTATGTCAAATGTCAAGCACTTCTGACAACAACAAAAGCGTGCGTATCGTCTTGTATTGAGAGAGAGATTACGAGCAGAACGGTCAATTGCCTGTTCTTACGCCTTTAATCGTCGGCGTGCTAGTGACATATCTACCTCTTTTTACATTATAATATGATTGACTCAACACATTAATGCCATACTATTGAATACCAAAATGTCATTAATCATACTGCAATAGTCATTTAAAATCACAAGCAATGTTGCCACAAGCTGTATCTTGTGCTAAGTTGCACTGGAATTTGACTTTAACTTAAGAATATCAAAGCTTCTTCTAAATTTTATTCTGAACTGTTCCAATTTCCGTACCTTCCTTTACAACAAGATCTGTACTCTTCAGCTTCGCAAGTCTCAGCAAACTAGGCCACAACTATACAATTCGTTATCGTTCCTGCCTTATCTCTCGTGCGATTATACACTCGACTTGAATAGAATGATTCAAGTCAACAAAAGCGAGGGTGAAAGCGAACGTTGAGTCGATTTAATCCAGTGCTTAATATGGTCGGATACTCGAAACTAAAGAGTATCTCTAGTGAAAACTAAAGATAAACTCATCAATAGTCTATGGTTTCAAATACATTTCTAAAATCAATTTGATCAATTTACAAATTGAAAGCGCGTTAATTTCTGAGTAATTTGAATTACGAGAGGAAAATTAAATTATGTTTCCGTCAACGAACTGAAATGTATTGCTTTTGTTCAATACAGTCAATATTGAAAACGGTAAATGTGGTGATCTAACTTTGACAAAAAAAAAGCAAAGCAACAACCCATAATTTTATTGTCCCACTGCTGGGCTCGGGGTCTCCTCTCAGAATGTGACGTAGAATGTGTGTAGAACGAACGATCTAACTTTGACATTCGTATTAAAATATTAATTATGCTTTTCAGAATACTGGTAAAGTCACCTGCAGAGAAAAGTAATCCATCTGTTTACAACGCAACGGAAACGTTGCTGTTCGTATATTTATAAACAGGTGGGTTAATTTTCTCTGCAGGTGACTGTACTAGTAAAATATGTTATAATCTAGACACGCGGAGCGTGTCAAGTCAATTTCTTAGCTAACAGAATTGACGAGCAGCACCGTGTGTAATGTTACACGAACCATTTGGAGCCACTTTTGACCACCTCATAACTCAAAAACTATTCAACATAAACCTGTCAAATTTGGCTCATTTATTGAGACTTGTGAAATACATACGTGTTCCAAATTTCATAAACACATCTCAAACGGTTATTTAGATATTAACGTCCAAAAATCGAGAAATTTAACACTGACTGACCTATAGATCAAAACTATATCCAACTTCCAGGTGACCTAGAAAGTTAAAATTTGGCATGCAGATAGGTAGTCGGGTGAATACAAAGGAATAAATCTGAAAGTAGTAATTTTTTATCATTTTATTATAATTTTTCAAAAAATTGATTCTATTAGAAACGCTTACTTAAAATGCCTGAAATTTAAGAGTACCAATCAAAATTGATGACATCTGGTCATTATGTGGATTCAAAGGTGAATATATAACGAAACATATCAGTTTTAGTACTTTCTGAAGCTTTCAACGGGAGGTAGATGTTCAGTGTCCCAAGTGCCTGTGAGAAGTGCACAGCACATATACATTTACGTGAAGATTAGTGGTTCGTCAGGAGACGTTATTTCCAGTGTATTATGTCGTTTTATTTTTAATGTGTGAAAAATTATTTTTCTCTAATCTACAAGATTACACCACAAAATTTTGTATTATTTCCGTAATTATACCAGTTTAAAGTAATTCGAGGTACCTATTGTTTCAAAATTTATTGTTGCACGATGTCATCGAACACAAACAACTTATCTGTACTAATAGTTTTGATTGTTTGTTTGCATTGAATAGGCTCCGAAACTACTAAACCGATTTGAAAAATTCCGTCACTGTTGGGAAGATACACTATCCCCGCGTGACATAGGCTATATTATATTTTCAATACATTAGGGATCCTTAATAAAACTCCAATAACGTAACCCAAGGTGTAAAAAAATAAGAAAACCAAAGCAAAGCGAGGGCGGTCACTCGTAACTAATAAGAGTATATTCGACTTTCGTATTTCTTACGATATTATAATTGGGATTTAGTATTAATTATTATTTCAATATTTAGCGGACAT
The DNA here is from genome assembly GCA_911387775.1 of Thymelicus sylvestris. Classification (NCBI taxonomy): domain Eukaryota; kingdom Metazoa; phylum Arthropoda; class Insecta; order Lepidoptera; family Hesperiidae; genus Thymelicus; species Thymelicus sylvestris. Next base: position 12,397,057 of record OU426895.1, read on the forward strand.
CAATAGTGGAAGATCATTACTTATAAATAATGAAATAACAGGTACCGTATTTCGGACCACGGCGCACTAACTACAGATTTAGTTGATGAGCACGATACCTCCTACGTAAGTTGTTGTATCCCCAAAATCGCAATTTTACAGTAGAGCATTTTAAAGATTCAAATTGGAATAAAAACTGCATTTATCATTGTATATTTGTGAAATTTGGTATATGTATGTAATTAATGGTATTCTTGATTACTAACCAAGTCAAATGTAAAGCTTGAATTAATTGCAGTTAATTTCTATACAAAAAGTTATGATATCCCATCAAAAACATAAATGTAAAGTGAGAGTCAATTTCAAAAAAAAAAGAATTGAGATCTAAATGGGTGCCAATTTCTGTGTAGAAAAGCCTAAAATTTTAGTCACAAGAACATGTAATTCAAGCTTTACATTTGACTTGGCTAGTTTTCATTAGTTAGCAACCAACAAACCAAATTAGAGAAGAGTGTCATAAGTCATCAACGTAACAGATTTGACGAAGCTAATTACATAGATATAATATAGCCTAGGTAGGTACGTGAAAACTAACCAAGTCAAATGTGGAGCTTGAATTACATGTTCTTGTGACTAAAATTTTAGGCTTTTCTACACAGAAATTGGCACCCATTTAGATCTCAATTCTTTTTTTTTTTGAAATTGACTCTCACTTTACATTTATGTTTTTGATGGGATATACTTTAACGAAATAAATAACCACAAGTCACACTACTTATTACAAGTTTTCACCGCACTTCTTGAGAGCTAGTAGGTACATTTTTTCTCTCTTTCTTGGTCAGCAACAGTTTTTTGTTGTTCGTACTTCTCCCCTTTTGAAAATCAAGCGTTAAATGTTTTTACGAGAAATAATGCGTTCCCGCTTCATTTTTGTCTGGCAATGCATGGATAATGATTTTGGTGATAATTTCCATATTTACAAAAAAACACTGCGATATAATACCAATCCCTTAATAATGTCAAATATTTTATACCATCCATGCTTATGCATAATTAAGTAGAAAGATTTTATTCTTAATTATTACTTCCATAGCATAATACAATTATGATAGTTGTTATTCAGCCTTCATTTTCACGAGTCAGCTGCGAAGCCTGCGAACTAGGCCGCAACTGTACAGTAGGCGCTATCGTCCCTGCCTTATCTCTCGCGCGATTATACACTTGACTCGAATAGAATGATTCGAGTCAACAAAAGCGAGGGTGGAAGCGATCTACGGTGAGTCGTTTTCATCTTATGGCGTGGAATTTCTTTGTGTGAATATTTTATTCGTACGAAAACAATTTAAAATATCTTGACCAGAAATTGAAGAATATACCTACCGCTTAATAAATGAAGTAGGTATACCTACCTGTCCTTGTAGCCTTATTAAAAGCTCAGCAAACGACGCGTTCACAGTCCAATTATGTTAAACTGCATCCGATTGATTTATTTCTAGGTTTAAGTTCAGCCTACAGTAAAGGTTCAATAATACTTTTATACTTCGAAGAACTTACAAGTCACAGGTCCTGGTTGGATCCTGGTTGGACCATGGTCTTGGACGCTTTTGATACATGATTCGATCTTGGTAACCATGTGTGTAATTGATATTAGGTATAGTTTAACAACTCACTACTGAAGCACGGGCACTTTAACATTATTTTAAACACATTAACACACACAGAAGAATCTTTCTGATATGGTGAATCAATAAATTCACATACATAAATGTATTACTGTATGTACTTAATAATTAAACGATTTTAAACTTGAATCGAGAAGATAATTGTTAAGAAAATAATAATAGATAATTAGGCTCTGTTATTGTGAAAGTGATGCATTAAGTGGTATTACCAAATCACTATAGCTTAGAAACTTGAGAACTTTGGAAACTGCAAAAGAGTTTACTCACCTTTATTTTTGTAAGTTTCACCCAGTAATTAATTTAACACTTCACTTAATACTTATTTAACTGATATTTAGAAGTTGTCCACCGTCTGCCACTGTCGAAAATTAAATCTGAAACAATAAAGTTTTTCTTTAAATATAGTTAATAGTATCAGGCGTTACTTTACGGAAATCCATTGCTATTAAGTTAGTATTAGTCTACTTTGCAACAATCCGCGTTTAACATGTATGATGGTATATACTTTAAAACATGCGTGGCACCTCCTTCCCTCCCACAACGGAAACATGCACTACAATAATTAAACGTATATACCAACATACATACCAGCACCAACACGTGTTTCGCCCCGAAACGGAGCATCATCAGGGTAAGTTGACTCTACGATGGTTAGTCGGAAAAACCGACTAACCATCGTAGATCGACAACCGACCGACTTTTTCAAAAGCGCCCCTATCATGCGTAAATGGTACTAAAATGCCATACAAATTGCTTACGTTAACACGTTCGCTGCGTTACGGCAAGTATTTTGCCGTATTTGACTTTCCGCCAGTGCGGCAGCTTGTTGTCCTAGTTTTGCCCACGGTGCGGGGGTGATCTAACTATGTTCCTTTACGTGTAGATAAGAGACAGTGATAATTTCGATATTGTAGCTTTTAATATAATAATATTATGCACTAATACAATACGGCAAAATAGTTGCCGTAACGCACAGTAGGATAAATATTTTTATTCAGTGCGGTACGGCAACTATCTTGCCGTACCCCCCCAACCCCGCGCCTCACTGCATGCGTCCGCGCGGCATCTTAGTTTGCGTTAGTGCTGGCCGTACGTAAAGCACTCGATATTTTTTATGCGGAAAACTATGCAGTAGCAATCTAAAAAAATTAAAAATCTATAATCTAAAAAGTTTAAAATAAAAAATATATACGTGTCGAATTGAGAATTTCCTCCTTTTTTTTCGTCGGTTAAATAGCAGGCATTACAGGCAGTCTTACAAGTATTGCCAATTATATAAATATTTTATATTAATTATGTTGACTAATTAAGAAGTTAAGTTTTGTTGATTAATACACTGTCAAATTTTAATGTTATGTCTTCAATAAAGAATATCTTTAAAGTATCGATTGTCATTTTAAAAGTAAACCCCCCATCTCTAGCATTTTTTCACTTCTATGCTATACGGCAAATATATTGCCGTAAATGACTTATTTTGAAAAATCCCTGTATCTTTTAAAATATCGAACAGAACCCCGGGCTACCGCAGCTAGGTATACACAAGGATGTAGCCTATCGACTCGTTAAAAAAAACAATTGATATGGGGCGTTTCCACGTCTGTATGGACTTTGAAAGTCAGGTGCTGGTACGGCAAAATAGAGGTCGTAACGCATATCAGGAAATATAGATACGGGCAGTATTTGTCTCCTACCGCACTAGCAGAAGGTTTAGATCTAATGCTGCCGCAGCGAACGTGTTAATCATACGAATACTTTCGCACAAATATTCGTGATCGAGCTACTGTTCAAGAGTTCCCTCGCTTGGAGTCGAACCTGTGTATAGTATCAACAGATATCAGGCCACAAAAATGCATTGTCATCAGAACTAAAGGATCAGACCTAAAATGTAAAATTTCAATTCGTTAGGATAGGGGGTAGTAGGTCTGATTAGACTTGAAAAATTTTACCCACACAAAAATAGTAAGCTTAATAAATCCGTTCCTTCACTTAATCGAATAATAATTAATTTCGCACATCATTAAAAATTTACACACAAATTAGAATTTGAGATTATGGTTTAAATTACTAGGGATGTATGTAATTTAATTTAATATCAGAGCTCTTGCCGCGACTTTGTTCGCGTTTTCCAGGATGACAATTACCCTACTAAGTATATCTAATTTCAGATCATTTTATCTACATGAAAGAGCAAAAAAAACCATACAAACTTTCTTATGTATTATATTAAGTAGGATTTCATATTTATAATATTAAGTAGGAACTATGATAGTAAGAATATACAATAAGTCTTTGCTTATAAGTCGTAGGGTATAAAGAGCCAATATTCCTTCCTTGTATGCATTCAGCTGCCTAATGGACGATGTAACGATAATGGCTGAACCACGGAACATAATTTCGTGCATGGATCGCTACCTTAGCAACAAATTCCCCCTTTGTCATAGCAAAGTAATCCAATTTCGTTGTATTTACCAAATTTCTTTAATTTGATTGAATAAATTGTGATGTGAAAACATATAAAAGATTTGAGAATGCTTGTTATTTTCTTGCCATTTTAGATAACTACGGACAAAAGAAAAATTTTGTGATTTGATTGAAAGTAGAATACAATTTTATGGTTCATACATGTTTTGTAGCATCATTTTGAGATAATCGTATTGCACACTCAGTCTATTTTTATCGTAGAAATAAATATAGTATAAAAACTTAGACATTCAGACTTTCTAGAATTCCTTAACCATCACAAACAGCTAACGCCCCAACTCAGAGTCACTAACGGTTACTTTAAGCGCTCCTTAGTAAAGAATCACCATACAAATTCTGTACTAAGGAGCGATCTAAGTAACCGTTAGTGACTCTTAGTTGGGGCGTAAGAAATTTGAGTAAACATTTGTTTGCTCAATCACTTAAAATTTTGGTCGGAAAAGAACTGGCGACTCATTCGGTATACACTAGAGACAACGGTAAACAACCTATCGGTCCATGAAACAATTCGCTTACTTTTTTACAACGTCGTAGAGCATCTTGTTTAAGTTTTAACAATGAATATAGAAAGTTCAACGTAGCAGTGAACGTGTGTACGCAGACGCGGGTTTTTCGTGAATAATTGAAAGCCTCATCAGCCACCTCGCGGTCAAAACTCAAAGAGAATTTTGCAAGAGCAGAAACATGTATTATAGTAGGTAACAAATTGTTTGGATTAATGGAGGATTTGGATGTAGAAAATGATAGGAAAATGAGGAAAAGAGGTTCATTTTAACTTTCATCACACAATGTTTCACTGCTAAGAGGTGACGGCAGCAGGATCGGTTGGCGGTAGGGCTCAACATAAGGATTATCATCAATATTATAATTAAAACATAATTTATTACTGGTATTACTATCTTGGCTTGGGAGACAGTATTTCTTTCTGTCCTGGTCGGCAACGCCTTGATGGTGTTCTTGAAGTCCATGAACGGTGGTTGTCACTTACCATCAAGTGGATCGTCAGCTCGTTTGCTGACTGGTTACTAGTTATTAGAAGATGAAGATGGAGAAAAGCCGCTTGTTGGTAATTGTCTTCTCCCGCTCATGGACTGTCAGACTTCATGCATCTTTGAGAATACAATGGAGAGTTCTTATGCATACGTTTATGTCACGATGTTTTCTTCGTCGAAAAATGATAGTTAACTTTTAGTACGTAAATAACTTTGAAGTCATTAAAAATGCCTACAGAATTTGAACTTAGTCCCCCACGTTCAGGAGTCCTATATATATATATATATATATATATATATATACCTTGACCTCAGTAACCATTACACTGTGATTTATACAAAAGCATTTGATACGAACTCTACTTTGTTATTAAGGGAACCAGCCGTGTTCATTAGGTATTGATAAAAAAGGTTCAAGCTAATAATTCATGCATTCCGTTCCGAATAATGAGAAAACATTTGATACTTGGGAATCATTTGTTTCAGTTCAGGTTAATTTAATTTCATTAAATACTTGTCTTCAAATGCGTCTTCTTGGGGATTATGGTATCAGCCCGTTAATGACCCTATACAGAGCACAGGTCTCTCCTCAGAACTGAACAGCCTACCTAGGCTGTAGAATAGCATAGTAGAGTACCTACTCTACCATGCTATTCCATGTAGAATGGTGGGAGGTTTAGTGGCCAACCTAAGTGCAGGAATTTTTTATACAACCGACATGGCTTATCGACTGCTGTCCAATGATAAAAATTAGGACTGACTAGACTTTTGCCTCTATTATAGCCGTTATCCATCCATTCACTCCCATATGTGAGTATATTCATACTGAATTATCAAGCACAGTATGAAGTCATATTAAGACGAAAACTTATAGCCATAGGCGTATTTCGCTAAAAGTTTCATCTAACTGTGAATATATTGTAGCTTAAAACGTTAAAATTATTATTCTACAGTTCAAACTACAGCGAGCTTATAGCTGATCTGAGCATAACACAGAATGACAGTATCAGCTAAACATGCAACTAAGGTCAAAGTAAACTTGCAGCAACAAATCTGACAGTTGATTTATTAAATATGCTGAATACGAAAGATATTTCACCTTGAGCCGGTTAGTGCTTCTGTTTTCGCAAAATCAGTTATCTCTGTCCACTCGATCGTAGCAAAAGGTCGGTTAGTCACGTATTTTGTATTATTCTTTGAACAAGTTGTTATCCTCAGGAATTCTAGGATTTGACGAAATCTATTATTTATGCGAGCAGACGTTTGTGAAAGGTTTGAGAATATTTTATAATCCCTATTGTTCCAATGCTATTTTTGGTGTACATATTAGAATTATGACTGTATTTTTTGAAAGGGAAAACTAGGACCCATTTTTTCGGATAACAGCATCGAAGTAAATTTTCGTGATGACTGTTGTAGACTCTTGGTTTACTTCTAGTTAATTGATATATTAATATATCTTAGTTATTGTAATAATATATTTTTACTATGTACGTACAAGCAAATACATATTTGTATAGGAGACAGCGAATCATAGGAATTTATGTATTTATAGAGTCTCCCATCACCAATTTTTTTTTACAGATAGAATAATAATAATAATAATAATAAATAAACGCCAACACACTCATACCCCCGCAGTAAGTTATTACCTGTGTCGCCGGTGGCGTAGACGACACATATAAAACATCACAATCACACCCATGAAGCCGAGTACAAATATTTATCTGTCACATAAATATCGAACCTGGGACCCTCGCTTCGCAGGCAAAGTCGCTACCAACTAGGCTTCAGGGTCATCCAGAATACTTACAAGGATACAGGGAATATAATACGATCGACGCGGTTTGCCTCGTGATTTGTTAAAGAGCCGCGGCGATCTGGAATACTCGTATCATTCCCATGTTTTCATGAGATGATGCATAGGCTTTAAGTTAGTAAGTTTTAACTTTAAGTTAGGCATTGTTTTATGACATGTGTAATATCGATAATTGTATTTTATCGATTTGCATCAAAACAAACCAGACAATCTAGTAATCGTAGATGAGATTATAGCCGTACTCTGGAGAGCGATTTTTTCGAGGTTGTTTTTTTAACGTTAACGTAAATTAATACGAAAAATACTGTAAGAGGCATACATGCCTACTACTACTTACAGTAAATATAAGCACAGAAGAAACAATAGTACTTATAAATAACTAATATATATAAGTACAATTTGTGGAGAATATACAATTTCTGTTTATATCAAATCCTTTTTGAACTTTGTGTAGACATGAATTTTAATTATAATAATAATTGTTTTACAATATTAGTAACATAATTAAAACATTTTGAATTTACTATTGCGTTACTAGATAATGATATCAAAACAACCAGAGCGTTGGTTTTAAATTAGGATAGCCAAATGATCAGTAATGCAGCACATATCCGAATACGAGTGCACGTTATGAATTTATGATAATCAATTGCAGCGATAGAAGCATTCATTTGTATTAGCAGATTGGGAATAGAATAATTATTTGTGAAAATCAAACGGATTTAACATAAATGTATTATTTATTAAGTTGGCCACATGATTTGGCCATGTTGTTGTTGGTGATTTGTAACATGATTAGCTGTAAAAATTACTATGAGCTCAGTAATTACCAGTAATGGTATTATCATCAAAAGACGATACTAAAATATGTTTTCGAAAATCAACTATTCAAGTATACAGATAATACATGTATTAATTATTAATGGATAATACGCAGTACCAACAAATGATATTTTTAGGGTAACCATTTTGCTATTTATTTATTGCAATACTCGTAGGTTTTGAATGTTCTTAAGTCGGATAATTGTAAATAATAATTTCAGAAATATCTGAACAGGTGCCTGAAGTTTAACATGGAATGCTATTTTTATCACACCAAGTATATTTTAATGGTGAGCACCTATTTAGAGTTTTTGCTGACTAGACGTAATATAGGTAATTTTAATTCATTTCATCTTATTCTTCATTTATTTCATTTTAATCATATATTTTATCTGTGAGCACTTATTTAGACTTGTTTGCAGGCCAGACTTAATACATGTCTGAACATAAAATACTTTTGCATTTACATTCTGAAAGATACACGATGTATGAAAGGGGACGTGACGTGAGTGCCGCAAGGCTCTATGGCATTCGTTTTGATTACATTCATATAGGTATAAAGTCTGGAATGAATGAGAAACTTTGGCCTAGTATATAAATGAAATTTATTAAATGTAGTAGTAATAGGTAGTTTAAAAAGTGGCCAAGTGCGAGTTGGACTCGCCCATGAAGGGTTCCGTAGCAGCAAGTAACATAATATAAAAGTTCTTGTAGTTCGTTGTAACTTTGATCAATGTTTTTTGCGGTTTACGATTTATGACGTATTAAAAAAAAACGACTTACTAGATCTCATTCAAACCAATTTTCGTTGGAAGTTTGCTTAGTAATGTACATCATATATTTTTTTCAGTTTTATCATTCCCTTATTTTAGAAGTTACAGGGGGGGGGGACACACATTTTACCACTTTGGAAGTGTCTCTCGCGCAAACTATTCAGTTTAGAAAAAAAATATACTGGAAACCTCAATATCATTTTTAAAGACCTATCCATAGATACCCCACACGTATGGGTTTGATGAAAAAAACATTTTTGAGTTTCAGTTCTATGTATGGGGAACCCCCAAAATTTATTGTTTTTTTTATATTTTTGTGTGAAAATCTTAATGCGGTTCACAGAATACATCTACTTACTAAGTTTCAATGGTATAGCTCTTACAGTTTCGGAAAAAAGTGGCTGTGACATACGGACGGACAGACAGACAGACAGACATGACGAATCCATAAGGGTTCCGTTTTTTGCCATTCGGCTACGGAACCCTAAAAATACATACCTATCCCAGCCAATTATGTAAGCAATACATTTATAGTAAGCGATCCAGAAACGATAATGAACATAGGTTCTATCCCCCGTATTCAGAAACGACACTTGGCTAAGTAAGGATTGCTTCCGTGTTGCTTTGCTTGCGTGCGTTCGTTCTGTCGAGCTATCTGTTTCACAGTCATCACTTTAGTATCACGAGACATAATATTACTGTGAAGTCCATTTGATCCAGCAAACTTCACTGAAGTTATTTGACAAATACAAAAGACACAATATATGGCACTACAAACAATCGACCCTTTATTTTTATTTTGATATAAGTGAAACCAATATGCAATCGGTAAAACAGCTGGGCAGCTACTTTTTCATTCATTTCATAAATTTTTTCATCATGATCTTGAACGTTCAATGATAAATAGTGCGAACCACATTTGTCACCCTAGTAAATACATCGTAATAAAGTTTCCATATCAATCTTGGATGTCTCGGAGATTCCATCATTTGTTGACGTAGATGGGGCTTACCTATATTGATCTATTGAGAGACCCCGAGCGGGGTTCTATAAGTGAATATATTTCAAATTTAGATCCCCGCACTATTGACGTGTGAAAAGCCTGTTGCTTACTAGTTATACGTTTTTGTGGAGATAATATTATAGCGTAGCGAGATGGAGTTTCGCTGATCCTAATTTGGATTTGGATTGAAGTTACTCTTTTTCGATAACCCAATGAAATCAATTTACGTCTAAAGTCCATTACTCGTCCTGCTGGGCTATGGTTTTCAGAAAAATGATAGGATTTAAGGCCATGATTTAACACGGTTGTGGGTTGCCAATGACTGGTTAAGTGTAAAAAGATATATGTACGATCTGATAGGTAGAGCTGTAGTCACATAAAATCATTAAAAAGTCATTTATGTGAATAGCCAACAAACGAATCGAAACGAAAGACGATCTATCCTTATTTTTCTTTTTTCTTTTTTTTGGCCGGCAACACAGATGCCTTTGGTGTCGTTGATGTCCATGGGCGACAATAGCCCCTTACCATCAGATGGATATCAACCCTACCACCAAACATCGAACCCTGGTCTGCCGGATTAGGAATGGAGTCACTATTAATAGGCCGTTCCAATATACATCATACAAATTTACATGTATGTATTTTAATACAAACTTTTACATAATTGAAGCTCATTTTCTCCCTTATTCGTGACTAATACTAAAACAATACGTACCTACCTAACTCTTTAATTTGCACAAAACATTTACCTCCAAACAAATCTACTCGTACCTACATTATGATCCCTTACGAGCGTATAAGTGAATATTCCAATTTGTTCCCCCACACTCGGGCGGAGAGAAATGGCCTATCGCTGCTACAAACGACGCTAGGTGGTTGTGTACGTCCAATTTTATTGCTGATTGTGAACTGAATTTTGAAGTAAAAATTTTAATAACAAGTGGTTTATAATTTATTCATATCTACACTGCCAGTGCTTATTATTCTTACTGCCAGTGCATATCTACACTGAAAGTGCTTATTTTTCTCACTGCCAGTGCATATCTGCACTGCAAGTGCTTATTATTCTCACTGCCAGTGCATATCTACACTGAAAGTGCTTATTATTCTCACTGCCAGTGCATATCTACACTGCAAGTGCTTATTATTCCCTTTGCCAGTGCATATTTTACACTGCAAGTGCTTATTAATCAAACTGCCAGTGCATATCTACACTGCAAGTTCATATTACTCTCACTGCCCACTGGCATATCTACACTGCGAGTGCTTATTATTCTCACTGCCAGTGCATATCTACACTGCAAGTGCATAATTCCACCCTGCTTGTGATTATAAACACTACCTATGCCCATCAACAAATGCCTAATTTTTGATATTAAGCCTCTTATACATACTCGTACAATATCATTGATATTAAGAGACACATAACGTTAAAAATAATAAACCCGTTTCACGTTTCCGTTCGATCGCACCTGACACCCCACGAACATCTGTCATCGTGTGACCGCGTCAGTCAACCGATCACCGCGCCTAATGATTCGGAAATATTTCCGATAATCTGCCCCGAGCATTATGTTTGCAGTATCTCTTTATTTTCAACATTAGCTGCCAACCAGTTTTCCTTTTGAAATAGATAGACACATTTATTGGGATTTAAAATTGTGATGATTGACAAACTATACATATAGTTTAGTGAGGACTATGTTTTCGGAGTTTAAATACGATTAATTACGAAAAAACTTGAAACTATGTAATGTATGCCAGCAATGTTGATCATAATATATTAATAAACAAACTTAGGCATTATGGTGTCTCAACACAATCAGTTAGTCTTATAAAATCTTATTTATCTGAACGTAGTCAAAAAGTAGTTATTAATGGAATAGAGTCACCTGGAGTGCACATGACCATGGGTGTGCCCCAGGGATCAATATTAGGACCACTGCTATTTTTAATATATATCAATGATCTTCCTTATTTCACTAAGGACATGTGTGAAACGGTATTGTTTGCTGACGATACTTCTCTAATTTTTAAAGTAGATAGGAGGGAAAAATGTTATGACGACGTAAATAATACTGTTTCGCAAGTATTACACTGGTTTACATGTAATAACTTGATGTTAAACGCGAAAAAAACTAAATGTGTCAGATTTGCCTTACCTAATGTGAAACAGATCCCAGCTCAAATTGTCCTAAATAAGGAAGTATTAGAACTAGTAAATTCTACAACATTTCTCGGCATTACCATAGACTCTCGACTACAATGGGGTCCTCATATTGAAGCCTTGTCAGGGAGGCTCAGTTCCGCTGCTTATGCAGTTAAGAAAGTGAGGCTCTTAACTGATGTAGAAACAGCAAGATTAGTTTATTACAGCTACTTTCACAGTATAATGTCCTACGGTTTGTTGTTGTGGGGCTCAGCTGCAGATATTGAGTCAATCTTTGTATTACAGAAAAGAGCAGTTCGCGCTATTTACAACCTCAGGCCTAGGGACTCTCTTAGAGAACTCTTTAAAGAAATCAATATACTAACTGTTAGTTCACAATACATTTTGGATAATATTATGTATGTTAAAAAATACTCCGATACTTTTCTTAAAAAACCCCCGTGTGGTGTCCGGGTTCACTCTGTAGAATAGCACCACTCCCGTTCTTCCTGGGATGTCGTAAAAGGCGACTAATAGGACAAATCCAGAAGATGGGCAGCAGCATCTTCCTGTGTTGACGAATACCGGTCATGTCACCTGCGGTCACCAACTCGCAGTAGCCAAGCGCGGTGACTATGGCTATTACCCCCATGGCAGACACGGAAAAAGCACGGCCCCCAGTCCCCGGCAGCCCCACTATTCCTGACTACGGTAGCGGTCATGGTAACGGTGGGGCAGGGGGTGCGAAGAATCACCGGAAGAGATTCGGCTACCACCACAGGAATCAACGACCTCTGCACCTGGCAACATTCAATACCAGGACTCTGAGGACCGATGATAAGATATACGAGCTGGAAGCTGAGATGAACAGGTTGAACTGGAGCATTTTGGGATTATCTGAAGTCCGAAGACAGGGGGAGGACACGATAATACTCAAATTCGGCAACCTGTTCTATCACCGGGAGGGCGAACAACTGTCCCAAGGTGGTGTCGGGTTTCTCGTCCACAAGTCCCTCGTCAACAACGTAGTGCAAGTTGGGAGCGTGTCGGCTAGGGTAGCGTACCTTACACTCAGAATATCCAAACGGTATTCGTTGAAGGTTGTACAGGTATATGCGCCGACTTCGACACATCCCGACGATGAGGTGGAGGTTATGTATGAGGAGATTAGTAGAGCCATACATACCTCTAAATCTCATTTCACAGTTGTGATGGGGGACTTCAACGCAGGACTAGGCACGCGAAATGGCGACGAAGAGAAAGTGGGGCCTTTTGGCATTGGATGTCGGAACCAGCGAGGCCACTTGCTGGCTAACTTTCTGGAGAAGGAGAACCTCTATATGATGAACTCATTCTTCAAGAAGAAGCCTCAGCGCAAGTGGACTTGGATTAGCCCTAGCGGTTCCACAAAGAGTGAGATAGATTTCATTCTGGCTGACAAACGGCACATATTTAATGATGTCTCAGTGATTAGCAGGTTTAAAACCGGGAGCGATCACCGAATGGTACGAGGCACATTAAATATCAACGTCAAGCTCGAGCGGTCCCGTCTAATGAAATCTACTCTCCGCCCAACACCTGTCCAGATCCAAGGCTCCGAGAGCTTTCAGTTGGAGTTGCAGAATCGTTTCGCGTGCTTAGATTCTTGTGATACAGTGGACGAGTATAACAACAGGATGGTAGCAACAGTTCGCGAGGTAGGGTTACAGTTCTTTAAAACCCGCCCCCGTGGTGGGTCTCAGATTCTCTCAGAACATACTCTCGGTCTTATGAGGGATAGACGAGAACTATGTGTGCAGACTCCAGCCTCTATGGCAGAGTACAGGCGGCTCAATAAGCAGATCTCGCAGCAAAGGCGACGCGACTTGCGTTCTCATAACACAAGGCGTGTAAAAAGCACTATAGAGAAAAATCGTGGCTCAAAAGTGTTCGCCAAAGATCTGCGGATTGGGCAAAGCCAACTGACGAGGTTGAAGACCGAGTCCGGCACCGTAGTTTCGTCAAAACCCGAAGTTCTGGGAGAAGTTGAGACCTACTATAGACGTTTGTTTACCTCCTCTTGCGCTCCTGTCCCCAGACAGGCGAATGACAAGCGAGCTAAGTTGACCCGACACTATACCGAAGATATCCCGGACGTCAGTCTGTATGAAATTAGGGGGGCCCTGAAGCAGCTAAAGAACAACAAGGCACCGGGCGATGACGGAATCACAACTGAGTTGTTGAAAGCTGGAGGAAAGCCTATACTGCTAGTGCTCCAGAAGTTGTTTGATTCCGTTATCAGTAGCGGAACTACCCCGGAAGCGTGGAGCAGAAGTGTGGTGACGCTGTTCTTCAAGAAGGGTGATAAAACCCTATTGAAGAACTATAGGCCCATTGCACTTCTGAGCCACGTGTACAAGCTGTTTTCAAGGGTACTCACTAATCGCATAGCACGCAGACTTGACGACTTCCAGCCTCCCGAACAAGCCGGATTCCGAAAAGGCTATAGCACCATGGACCACATACATACACTCAGGCAGGTGATACAGAAGTCCGAAGAGTATAACCTGCCGCTATGTGTAGCTTATGTGGACTATGAGAAAGCCTTCGATTCTATCGAGACCTGGGCGGTACTGGAGTCTCTCCAGCGGTGCCAGATCGACTATCGATATATCGAGGTGTTGAAGTGTGTATACAAATCGGCCACCATGTCAGTTCGATTACACGACAGAAGCACGAACCCCATCCAATTGCAGAGGGGTGTCAGACAAGGGGACGTTATTTCCCCGAAACTGTTCACCGCTGCTTTGGAGGATGTGTTCAAGCTAATGGAGTGGAAAGGGCTCGGCATTAACATCAATGGTGAACACCTCACACACCTTCGATTTGCCGACGATATAGTGATCCTGGCGGAATCGCTGGAGGACCTCAGTACAATGCTAGGGGACCTGAACAGTGTTTCACAACGGGTGGGTCTTAAGATGAACATGGACAAGACAAAAATCATGTCTAATGTCCATGTTACACCCGTACCGGTAGTTGTTGACGGCACTGCTCTCGAAGTTGTCGACAAGTACATTTACCTGGGACAAATGATCCATATGGGTAAGTCCAACTTCGAGAAAGAGGTCACTCGAAGAATCCAACTCGGCTGGGCAGCGTTCGGGAAATTACGACACATATTATCATCCAAAATTCCTCAGTGCCTGAAGTCGAAACTGTTCGAGCAATGCGTGTTGCCAGTGTTAACATATGGATCCGAGACGTGGTCTTTCACTGTTGGCCTTATTCGAAGACTCCAAGTCACACAGCGCGCTATGGAACGAGCTATGTTAGGTATTTCACTGCGAGATAAGATTCGTAACGATGAAGTCCGTAGGCGAACAAAAGTTACCGACATAGCTCGCAGAGTTAGCCGGCTGAAGTGGCAATGGGCAGGTCACATCGTTCGAAGGACAGATAACCGATGGGTTCGCAAAGTCCTCGAATGGCGGCCACGTCTCGGAAAAAGGAGCACTGGTCGCCCCCCGACCAGGTGGACTGATGACCTAAAGAAGACGGCGGGAAGCCGCTGGATTCAGAGGGCCCAGGACCGGTCGGAGTGGCGCCAATTAGGGGAGGCCTATGTCCAGCAGTGGACTTTAAAAGGCTGTTAGATAGATAGATAGATAGATTTCTTAAAAAGAGTGATGTTCACAATATTAACACAAGAAATAAGGCTAGACTGATTGTGCCTCGTTTTAGACTCAACAAAAGTGGTGGCTCGTTCATGGGTAGATGTGTAAAAATCTACAATAAAATCCCGTTAGAATTAACAGAAATGCCATACTGTAAATTAAAAACTCATGTAAAAGGTATTCTCATGAAGAAAGCATATTACAAAGTTGATGAGTATTTAAATGACAAGACTGCTTGGACATGAGTTTTTTTTTTAATTAAATAATGTAATAAGTAGTAGTAAGTACTGTCTGTAACTGTGAGTAGGAAAAAAAATAATCCCGGGAGTTTCTTGCCGCTTCTTCTACCGGGACCACTCACGGTAGGGATTTGTTGAAGCGATGGCGTTGAGTGACTTTCGAAAAGTGTTTGTAACAAACCTACTTCGAATAAAACTAATTTCATTTCATTTCATTTCATTTCATTTCATTTCATTTCATTTCATTTCATTTCATTTCATTTCATTTCATTTCATTTCATTTCATTTCATTTCAATGATACCGCGTAAAATATTTTCATGTTTTGTTTATGCATTAAGGTTTTTAAAACAAAGAGTAGAGTGGCTCAATTTGTGTGGTGTGTGTGTGTCTCACAATTTATTATATCTACCACAAAAAGAAAACTTACCTTTTAATATACAAGTAACACTTTTACTCTATTATTGTTTTATCATTACTAACGATAAGAAAGACTGAAATTTTGTGACTGACGACTGTTCTCAATATTCCATTAATAATTCTCAAGTTCTAGCAAGTGTAAAAAGGTACATTAGTGTAAGTTGTTTCTGCTTTACCTTATAAGTTATAAGAGAGTATGCATAAATGTATTAGATATTCATGCATCATGGACAATGCCTTAATATAGATATCTAATTACTTTCTAAACACCATGTTGACCAAAATAAACAGCAGTAACAATTCTATTCATTTAACAATTTACTACAGTCCATATTTATTTAGTTTAAACCATTTACAAATGTAAATCTAAATCCACACCGCAGTGCTTTGTAGTTTCACTCTTGACCTAAAAACCTTGTTCATGCGTCGGCCGGAGTAAGCTCGCTTTAATAAACTGGAACATTCTACAGCGTATGCGCATGTGCTTTGTACGTGAAATTGTTTAATTTGCTTCGAAATTTTGTACGTATCTCATAAGTGACCTTTTATGGGTGACCAATTAGTCAATATAAGTCATTAATGATTGATAAAATCGGACTTAAGCATTGCAAGCTGAACTTGGCATAGGTAGCACAAGACTCTTTCAAACATATTAGGTATTATAAATGTTAAGGGTAGAAATATCAATGGGTATGAATAGTGCACATATTGGCATATAGGTAAGCGGCGCGGAAACGGAAACGGATGACAATAATAATGCAACCAAGTAGTATTAGTTAGTAAGTATTAGCTAGCTATATGCGCTGTTTCTATGCAGCTACGTGCGTTTTACCGGGCCATGAGCGAACGGCTACCAGGCTATGTGCGCACGGCTACCGGGCTGTAAAACTAAGTGTTAATTTAACCTGCTATTTATTACAGCCCTGTTATAGTTGCCTATTAACGCGAGTAACACCAGAGGCAGAGAGTCACCAAATTATCGCCAGAATTGTAAAAGAGCTCTTTTTGTGCTTTTATTCAAGAACTCCATACTATATATCTCTCTAGAAAAACCCTAAAAATATGCTTCTATCTTTCTTAATTATTAAATGTAACTATTGGCGGTCATTCCAGCTTCCAACGACGCTCGATGTTGCTTAAGTTTATCAATTATTTATCAACTAAGAGTCCTTCTACAGAATGGTTATCACAAATTATACCTATAGTCTATAGATCTGTTATAACGAGCTTTCAGCAGAAACGGCCATTTGAAACTTATCTATAGTTTATTGTTTGTTTCGATAGTAAAATATTGCTTTGAACCACGATATAATGACAACGAATCCCCTTTTGATATTGATAAATGCATGTTTGTTCAACGCGAATAATAAATTATAGTAATGCTTTGCCACTACTCTGTGAAATGCATTTGATAATTCTTGACAGGTATCTACGGATAGTATGAAACAATGTTGCTATTTCTCTACTTTCGTGCACATAGTTCTGAAGTACACAATAGATTTATACAGTTTTTTTCAATTTTGACAGGTTATTGTCTGAATACTTACATGTAAGGACATTTTGGCTACCTGATTATATTTTATTCACATGTTTTTATATTGCAAATGTAGTAATCTTACAATTAGTAGGCGGAGTAAATATTTTTTTATGGACATAGCCTGCAAACTATCTGACGATCCACCTGATGGTAAGTGGCTATCGTCGCCCACGAAAAAGAAAGAAAGAACTGGCTTCCAAGCCCCCAGCCGGAACACGACGAGTCGTCTGGCGGCTGACTCATGCTCAAGGGTGGTAGCTATCCAGGCGAACCCCATGGAGAAATAATCTTAGTAATAATGGTATTAATCAACAATTAAAATCAATATTACCAATACAATCCCTCCTAGGGCCCTACCACCAGCGGGCCAGATTTAGGCGTCTCTTACGACACCCATCTGGACTGGGATTGGGGTTAGTATTCTAAGCCGCCCCAATACGGCTAAATTAAATATATTTACAGTATTACTCGTAATGTTATAAAATTACACCTATTTATAAAGAGAAACCTTTTTCTCACCTTCGGTGAAACGGGCGGTTTTTAAAAGCATAAGCATAGACTTAAATATAGCATAAGCAACAAATTTTGACAAATTTATTTCCAAGGAGCAAAATATACTGGAATACTAATTAACATATTTTTCTGATAAGATCACTATGTATTTGTTAAAGTATGTATATCAAAGGAAACAAATGACTGTTAATAGAATGTAACATACTCGTATTTAGTCAGATATATGCACATGTAGGTATGTAACTAGTGCAAAATGGATTAGTACGTATCGCAAGAATACAAAGATAAGTAGCACAGGTTCTGGCACCAATTTCATGAAACTGCACTAAGTGCACATTATGAGATAGTACACAAAATGCATTAGTACCGTACAAACAACAGAATCTCATTGAATTTACGTCAATAATGTTGATCTTTGGTAAGCTGCTTACAGACTAGCGGTAGCATTGTACAGAAAATTGTACAATAAAACACATATGCTTGCACTTAGAAACCAGTACTTAAGTTTGTATTTTTGAGGTTGAGGTTAAAGAAACTTTATTCTCATTAAGAATTTTACAATTCACTTACATGAGAACTATGTACTTATTCTAAATTATAAATTTACTTACAGTAAAGCATTAATCCAAAGTTTCACATAATTATCACAACACTTGATATATACACATATGCCACATATAACAATATAGTCAAACCGAGAAATTCATGAACACTAAGTTAAACAATTTTTAGAAACAATTTATACGATATCTAATCTAATCTAATTTTTAGTAAATATTTCTTCCCAGAATTACTTCCCAGAATTCGATGCTTATTAGCGACACTGTCGATTGGTGTAATAATACAGGATGTGGTCATTATCTAAATCAACGTGTTAGATTTGATTTTTAAAAATCCAATGATTCAATTTAAGTTTTCATCAAAATCGGGCCCAAGACTTCTTTGAGTATCTTTACTATGTATTGTTCGTAGTTTCGGATTTGGACATCCACGCCCATTTGAAAAATGCACTGTGTATAAAAAATGCCAGATTTTGACTCAAAGTCACAAATACAGTCTCGTTAGTAAACAGCTTTAGAGAGATAAGATGTTGCTTACGTTGTCCGACACAAGTGTTTGGCTTCAAGTCAAAACAATCACATGGATGTTAAGGAGAAATTCGTGGAACAATAACAAAGTATCTTAAAATTAATTTGTGTTACATTAACCGTCGCTTCTGATCTGTAACTTTAGACGCCTCTTTAATTGGGCCAGCCTTTAATGGGTGTAGCCACACGGTATAAACAAAAGTATCATAATATTCAACTAAGTTATACGATATTATAAAAGTTTTGAGGATTTAAATGGAAAATAACAAATATACGTATGTGGAAGAAGGGGTATTCTATGGTATTGGTTATTCAATAATATTCCTTTTACTTTGCTCCATGATATATTTCTAGTTCTAACGTTCACATCAATAACAATCTCTACTACTCCGTAATCACTATACGAATCCCATAGAATGTCCCACACGTATTATTCTGTTGACACATTCCTTATTCTAAATATTTAGTTTTTCTTCATGACTTCTTGTATTACAGCATCTGCATCGGCCGATCGTTGTAGAACCAAAGAGGTCGCTCGCCGACACATAATATGTTTTCAGACATTTTTTAGAGAAAAACTTAACAAATAATAAGATCCATGACCTTGCCATATTTTAATCTGTTACTTACACCAAAATATAGGGGATTCATTTAAACATTTCTGACTGCTCTTTTACAACTCTGTCAAGTACTTTTGGTTTAAGTACGAATTTGTTGAATTTCATTTGTCTGTCTTCCCAGGCAATAAAATGGTTCAAATTAAAAATTTGATAATCTTGTTTACAACCACTTGCTACGTGGTTTATTACATAACTGAAGATAATAAAATTTACAGTGTTCTGTCTTGTATGTACATATCTTCTCTTCTTTGTATTCCTCATAGTTAAAATATTTGCCATATTCCATTAAAATTGCTAGTTACCCGTAATTGAGAAATAAATGTTTGTTCTTTTATTTTACTTTTAATTTCTTACATTTTTGCTCAGTTTTAAAACGGAAGTCAGGTGTAATCAAGGTAATGCAGATCATCTACTATATTTATAGAACTAGCTGTTGCCCGCAGCTTCGCATACGGAAATTAAGTTTTACCTTATTTGTACCTCTTGCAGAAGGAAATTTAAAAAACGGTGAATTTATATTGAAGTACTTATATTTAGTAATTTATATACTGAAACCCACGATAAAATCACAAAGGATTCCTCCAGGAGCGGGTATTGAAAAATAAGCAATATTCACATTAATTTGATTTTTTTTCTTTGTTTTTTGCAAAATTTTGAAAAACTGAAAAATATATATTTCATCAATTTAAACAAGGAACATTTATTGCAAATTTGAAGCAAATCCGTTGATGTTTTAAAAATATTCCATACAAACTTTCATCCCGTTTCCCGGGGAAACCTTTTAATTTTCCGGGATAAAAAGTATCCTAAAATATGACCCGGACTGTAAGTAAGAACTTTACCAATTTTCATCGAAATCCGTTCAAGGGTTTTCATGTGATGCCCGGACAGACAAACAGACAGACAGACAGACAGACAATAATTCTAAAAAAAATATGTTTGTGCTCTAACACGTTATTGAAGTGCCCCCTAATCAAAATTTTAAAAAAATATTCAATGTACAGAAAATTTGCCCTTTGAGTTTTATTATAGTATAGATTAAGGCTTTATTTTTTACAGTTTTACAGTAATATTTCGGCAGTCCCTTAGTATTTCTATATTTTTACTCTTTCAACGTCACGCGGGTCACGTACATTTCTTTAATATTTTAAACAAGCTTTCCTATTTCTGTATTTCATATAGTTGAATACGATGATTTCAAAATGGTGACTCATGAATATGAATCTTGGGACATACCTGGTAGGTGCTCAGTATAATTCCTTTGGGATCTCTTTGAGTCAAACATTTCAAATTTCAACCCATTAAAGTTATCGTTCGTCATCATAAAGTTGGTAATATAAAATAATATCATTTCCTTCGCACTTATTTGCAATTACGTGTTCATTATCGTCACAATGATTGCGTTTAAAATTTCTAATGCCTAATACCTTATTCAAAATTAATTTTGTCTCTATTTGTGGGAGGCCGGTACACAGTGTTTGATATTGAGGATATAATTGTATGTTATTTTTTTTTTATAGCCTGAAGGGCAGACGAAAAAGCTTACAGGCCACCTGATGGTAAGTGGTTACCGTCGCCTAAAAATTAAATATTGTCTCGGTATCTACCAGCCCCCTGGTATAATAAAGCAAACAATTGTCATTATATTCTTTTGGAAATGCATTTTTTCTTCATTTCATTAGGTACAAACATTGGACGCAGTAAACTTAAGTGCCGCGTCGCCATTAACAACGCTAATGAAAAGTTCTCGAACAGTCTAGAACCGAGAAAATTTCTGACACTAAACTTAAAAAGATTAAAACGACAATAAAATAATAAAACACAAACATTATTTGTTAATAATTAATTGAAAATACACATACTCGACGGTTAGGTTCATTACGAGCTAAGCTAATCTACATAATATTATAATAATATTCAGTGACAAAACATTCGATATTGAAATTGAAAATACGATACAGTTTCGAAACTGTATGTGCATTACAATGGAAATTAACCGAATGGTTATTAAAACGCTTCAGTTCCAGTTGTTATGGGAGGGAGCGATCATTAAATCCGATTACGATAATTATTTAATTTTAGTATCGGTGCTGCTTGGATCAACGTTTTATTGCCTTTGTCCATTATACTCGTATAATTTTTAACACAGAGCTCCGTGATCTTTGAAAGAATGGACCTGAGCATTGCCTCTTCTATTTTAACGGGATCCTCCAAGAGTCAGGATGGATAGCTAGGAGTCCTGATTCTTTACATTTACGAGATACAGGTAGTATATTATCGTCTCTTTGAATCAGGCGACAATAGGATGTGTGTAACAAGACTATAACTTAAAATACATATTTTCTGCGTACAAAGTAGCTTTAGAATATTGAATTGTACCTATCTATTAGTAGCATACCCAATTAAAATAATAGACATTGATAACAATACTTAGGTCAATATGTAACGTGTTAAACTCATTCAATAGTACCAGTATTGTGGATTTGGTAGCTTATATGTATATGGTTTCTGAATAATGAACAAGCTCTGGCAAGTCTAGGCGAGTTATGCAGTCGGATGTTTCGATTCCTCTGAGGAATATTATTTATTTATAGATCCAAACAATGAAGTTGCCGAGGGTACAATTCTTGTTGCTTCGGTATTGAATCTGCCTTAGAAGTTTGTATCTGATAAAAATGAAGCGAAGCTCAGCTGTCTCGTATTAAGACGTTTGCTCAGAAGGGTTACTGGTTTTTCAATCGATTATGTACAGACGTAGATGATGAAAGTCGTTTGATATTAAATTTGTTTTTGTTGAAGTTGAAGGTATAGGAGAGATGGTGAAGGAAAGCGGATTTTATAAAGAAGCAGACGGATAAAGTTTGGTAATTAATTTATCATGGGATTATGTCTATTATGAGCGTTTATCTTGAGAGTTTTTATTTCAATTGAAAATATTGAAAAAGAAATATATGTATTTCCAAAAGTTAGATTTTTTTACTACCAAGTAAATATATCAACGATATTTAAAGAGCTTTATTACCTAAATATGAAAACTTTTTATATTACGATATCTGTAGCTAGTCGTTCGTAGTGAACATGTTCGAATCGCTTAATCCCGTTGTTCATTTCGTTGCATGTTCGAT
Source organism: Thymelicus sylvestris (assembly GCA_911387775.1). NCBI lineage: Eukaryota > Metazoa > Arthropoda > Insecta > Lepidoptera > Hesperiidae > Thymelicus > Thymelicus sylvestris. The sequence continues at coordinate 12,419,956 of OU426895.1, forward strand.
TTATAGTTCGATGGGATTGTTTCTAATTTTAGTGTCCTAGCTTTGAACATTGAATTTAGTAGAATCGACCTACCGGGAATAGGTAATGATTGGTTGCATACGGTTGACTGGCTTCTGCAATAGTTATGAATTATAACAATGAGTGCATAAAATGTCCACATTAATTATATGTGCACTTTAAAGTTTTCTACTTTTTGTTATAAATAAGACGATTTAACAAGAAACTATCAGATAGAAAGAAACAGTCTGAAAGAAAGAAACGATCTGAAAGAAACAATTTACTCTACGGTAAGGGTAACCACGATTCGTGTAAGAAATACGAGCAGTCATTACAGCTTAAATGTATAATTTTCCGAATATTTAGATTTTCAAATCGTAAGATGTACAACCCCTACTTAGAAATGAGTCACGGCTTGATTTGGGGAAGGAAAAATGGCAAAGAAATAATGTAATAATGGGACTAAAAGTTGTGATAGCATTACCTCTGAATGATTTTGCTATGATTTTGCTATACGGTTTTTTCAATCCTAATATAAGAACATTACATACGTTTGTGAATATTTTATAGCAATATATGTTTGAGGAATGTATATTTTAATTTAAAATGACACTATACTGATATCTTCTAACAGGCATGTACCTACTACTATTTATTTTCGCATACTTAATTGCTTTTCATCGAAACAGTAGAGAAACACAAGATTTTAAACTTAACTCATCGTGGACTGTGGACAACACATTTTACTAAGATATAATACAAATACTCACGGTGGAAATATCGGAATACAAAATAAATATCGTGAGTATTATAGGAAAATGAGTAGAGAAGACATTTGTAACATGCCAAAGACATCATTAAAAGTAATATTGTTTTAAGTACATAAAAATTGCCATCACGCAAATTGGCCACGAATATATTAATCAATTAACACTGGAGCAGCGTGGTGGCTTCATTGACTGACAATGGGTTGTTGCTATTAGCAAAAACTACTACATTAATATTCCGAGCGTATTCTGGACTTGTCGCTTCTAGTAAAATAGTATAGACATTACAAGAAGGTTTAACAAATAGTTCTTGAGATAATAATAGTAGAATAACTGGCATGTCTAATCTTATGATAGTTTTGAATATCACCTAAACTAGTCAGGATTAGGGATTCCTTTGTACAAGTTTAAAGGAACTTCTCTAGCGGTTATATTAGTTTGATCAACGTAGTAAAACCATATTAGTTATCTCAATGTCGCATTATAATTAATTCGCCTATTTGCAGAAGAAACATTGCCTTTGCAACTTTTTTGTGATGTTTGTTGTTACATCACGCCTAATACGCATAATTACGCCTTTCGAATTTTTTCTTTTACTAGTGCTATAAGAAATTGTTTCTTGCCAAATGTCAACAAGAAGTGCTCTACAGATTTTGATCCCCTTTCGGGTGTCAAAGTATACGACATTAATGACTCTTATTTTTTTATTGCGTCGACTTAAAATCTTGATTTTTTCACAGCTCATTGCAGACTTGTATATTGGATATCCATACTAATATTATAAATGTGAAAGTGTGTTTGTTTGTTTGTTTGTCCGTCTTTCACGTCGCAATGAAGCTGTTAAAAGGCATGGTTTTTGTGTGTGGAGATAGTGAAGAGGGTGGAGAGTAACGTAGGCTACTTTTTACCGCGGTAAAACATCCCCATGGGAAGATCGATATTTTGTTAGTTGCTAGATATTTAGTTCCGGATGTTGTTAATAGATGGCGTTAGTAAAATTCATTTGCATTTCACGCTATCAAATGATACATGTAAATTACTTAAGTCATAGGCAACTAAGTCTAACTAAGTAAAAGTAAGTAAGTAGGATTTGTAAAAAATCTATCTCTACCGCGGGCGAAGCTGCGGGCAAAAGCTAGTATATAATAACTTAATACCTTCATGCGTTCCTGAGAAAAAGGATCTGAAAAGACAGGAAAGACAGACTGAAACAACAACGAAACGTCCTTTATGTACGGAAACCTAAAGACAATGAAATAGAATATCTATACTTGTTTAGTTCCTGATCACAATTTTTTTTAGGTGCTGAAACTTGGACGACGCTACTGAACAGGTCCTACCTATCTACTGGTTGGCTGAAGCGAAACTAAGCGAAGAATACTAACTCAAGCTTCAGATAAGTGGGTCAAATTCAAGACAATCATACAATAAGTTGATCCCGATGTAAAATGGGTAATTAATGAATAATATTATTAACGTTTATGACTGTTAAGTCCAATTTTTATCGTTTAGAATGGAATCTATTTAATAAATTATGTTATTCGTGGCTCCTATTAAGGAAAAAATCATTTCACCGCGCAAATGAATTCACCTGAAGGGAATAAAATGAGATGCGCTGTGAAAACGTAATTTTATGATGAAAAATTCGATTGCAAATTGAACGGCAAGCATTTTTTATTTTCAATAGTAAAAATGTAATTAAATATTTTGCTTTTATATCAAGCCACTGCTATATTCATGTATTTAATATGCCAAAATTTCAGTGCTGTATACGTATAGTATTTAATATAAAATACTTTAATATGTGTATTTGTACTTTATAAAATAAGCTTAGATTAACATTTCAGCACCTTTTTGAGCTAAAAATATGAAAACGTGTACAAAATTTTTATATCCCAATTCACCCTACATTAAAAATGAAATTCATAATTAAAAACGTGAAAATTTACGCGAGAATGGCACTTAAAAATCCTCTTAAGTATAAAATAATTATAAAAGAGTCATTAATATTACAGTAGTAGTTCCGTTAATTCGGAACGCAACAAGTTAAGCTCGGGCTGACCCGCAAGCTTTTGTAAGCTCGGTAATTATATCCTTATGAAAGGTAAAATAAAACCTTCAGTTTTATTTAGACGAGAGCTTAAAGCACTGAAATTCTTTCATAGAATTCTCAGCGAGCGGCACTAAATTATCTGCCTACATAGTTCTTAATTATAAACATCCAGTTACCTACCGTTCCATTCCAGTATAAAGGCATGTCTATAACACAGCACGTTGCCGTTTATTTGTTTAAGGAGCGAGTTCTAAAATAATGGGCGCTTCTAATTAGCCAGCGGTTGCGCAATACAGAATATAAGAAACCACAAAACATGAAATGAAATGTCAGATTTAATTATCGAAAGTTACATACCTGTTCAGAAAATCAAACAATTTAAACGAGTCACAAGTAACGGAACTGGGTTCGGAACTAACACAGCGTTCGTACGTATCACTGATGTTAACCGTTTCAGCGTAAGTTCGTGGTTCGGGTATGACTGAGCGCGGCGCGTCCTTCGGTTACCGAGGCGGCGTTTGCACTGCTCCCGGACTCCCTGCCTTCCCCGCACTTGCCCCATACCTGTTACAGGTACCTGATACATCCAGACTAAGTAGCTGATATTGATGGACAAAATTGAATAGAATTTACCGCTTTTCAATCGCTCCGCGGCCGTGATTACAACTGTTTGCCTTAAGTTTTCTTTTTGGGCGGCGTTGGGCGGGCGTGATTAAGCCATTATAATTTCAACTTATTTTACTATTTAAAAATGGTTTTGCTATTGTTTCGACTTCGAAAATGAAATATGTTTTAATGATTTACAGTTTTACATACTTTCAGCGTTCTGATTTTATTTTTAGAGCTATACATGTTGTATTTTTGTTTATATTGTTTTGTGTTTGTGTGTGTCTCATCAATCGTAATGATTCATTCTTCCAATTTACATGATATTAGTAATTTTGAAATAAAATTCAAAACTTATATTTAACAAATATTACGAAAAACCGCACTAATTGACTGTTGCTACATTTTATAATAATCTAAAGTGAAATTAAAAAAAACATCTGACAGTTTTATTTACACTACAAAAAAAAACTAAATCAAAATCGCTTCATCTGTTTGTGGGCTACGATGCCACAGGCAGACATACAGATACACAGACACACAGATACACAGATACACAGACACGTCAAAGTTATAACATCCCTCTTTTGTCGTCGGGGGTTGAAAACTAGATCTAATTATTTATATAACTTCCAATGACTTTTAATATCCAGAGACCTCTTCATTATACAGCGATAGAGAAACAATTGTGGATATAGCCATTGTTAGGTCACCTCTAACAATAGGCTAGCTAAACATAGTCCTAGGCAGAAATAATGCCGGATGTAAAAACTACACTAGTGAATGAAACAGCGCATGAAATGACGTCGTTTTGTAAACATTCTTGGAGCATTTTTAGGGTTCTGCGTTCCAATGAACCTTAGTCTTTTGTATGATATAAACGTTTAACGGTTTTTGGTAAAATTACAGGAAATAATTTAGGCATTATGAGTATTGCTTCACGCATAATTATGGGAATCATATCTCAACACGACTTAAAAATAATATACAGTTTTTAAAGGTGTAGAAATCAGGGTTTTTTAACGAAAATAGTTTAGATTAGGGATAGTTGTTAAATTATATTATTAAAGTTCAATTAACTTTTATGGCGATACTTTTTCGCAATATTTTTCCGTAATATCGGGCAGAAAAACTGCACATTATGAAACATTGTATTCATTGTTCACACACACAAGCAAGCGCTTAAATTGGTAAGGTTAGGTATCGTGAAATTACAAATGTTGAAACATCACGAAACGGGATTTCTACTCGCATTTGGCCAGGATCTCTTTTAATTACTAAATCTCAAGTCTACGCAGACGAAGTCGCGGGTAACGCACTAGTTGTGCATTATAAATGTTGTGACCACAAATGTTATTACTATATCGTAACCGATCCAATATCCGAGCAAAAATTTGCCCAAAACTGAAACTGACACCGATAAAAGTTAATCGGATAATTTCAGATAAGGGTGGACTCACGAGACACATTATGACAGGTATTCGCTGGTCATGACGATTAAGTAAGCCCACATTATTCGCGTTGATTTCACTGCTTTTATAGTTTTTATTATTTGTTTGACGTTGCCAGATACCATTTTTGTGTCATAATTAATAATTTAGATAAAAAATATTAATGTCAGAGTAAAATGCTCCCTAAAAACTAGTACTTGCTAACCAAAACAACTGAAATAATTTAATATCCGAAATTATATTTCAAACTGATAATACCCATAATCTAAATTTTACTAACAAAAAATAACCGACTTCAAATTCTCAAAAACTACTTGTCAGATCTCGTTCAAATTTATGTGGGACCACATGACAAGCACCAGCTTTCTATTAAAAAAAGAATCATCGAAATCGGTTGACGTGATATTGAGTTATTCGTCAATTTGTCGCGCACATTTTAACACAAATTTACGACTTATGTAGTTTTCTCATGGATGCCATTGTCAGATCTCAATAAAATTTATGTGGGACCACATGACAGCCATCAGCTTTCGATTAAAAAAAGAATCATCAAAATCGGTTCGCCCAGTCCAAAGTTCTGAGGTAACAAACATAAAAAAAAAAAAAAAAAAATACAGTCGAATTGAGAACCTCCTCCTTTTTTGAAGTCGGTTAAAAATTATTTATACCCACATCCAAAATTTTATATCCATAACATTCGTCATATATTCGAGTAACACATAGCTGAAGTTTAACCCAAGCAGCACATACTTCGCAACAGTCTTTTTTAGTTCAAACTCGACAAGTTTTTATCTTTGCGTGGAAAAGCGTGAAAGTATTCACAAATAGAAAATTTTAGTTTAATCCCGAGCATTTCGCTACGACCAGGGAATACATGACGTAGTCGGGATTGCTTAAATCAATACGTTTTTAACCTACTTCCCCGTGAATGATGCTACCTGTATATTACCTAACATATGAGGTTTTTCTCGCGTACCCATAGAAGTACGCTATACGATACGATCAATTGTTCGTAATTTTTCCTCGCGTGAAAATCACAGTGTTTCCAACGGAATACAAATGTGGCGCGGTAATATTAAATCCCGATTACGTCCAATGGGAGCTTGTGAATTGTTTCAAATTCGTTTTTAACCCACTCTTCTTTATTACTTTCCGATAGGTTATGTTATTAGTCATTTTTGTTGGTACGTAATGATTTGAAAACACAGTACCTACACGATTTATTCAGCTGTTTTAGCTTTTCCTTTGTATTCATAACATATTATTACTGTAGTAAAATTATGATCGGTTTTTAATTATTATCTACTATTTGGGTTTCCATTCTGTTGAACGACGAGTTTAAATTTCTGAACTCGGTTTGGTTGTGTGTTTTTGTTTATTTGTGTTGTCCATAGTACCCACGATACATTGAATATGTGCAAATCCATATGTGGAGGTAATGAGTGTGTAGCCTTATTTATTTAAAGACAGTTTTCTCACGACAACAATCAGGACCGACGGCTTTATGTGCCCTCTGAGGCACGAAATGGAAAAAAAAAATTATGTGTAGGTATAATTTATTGGTGTATGTACCTGAAATTAAATCCTGATACAATTGTACCGGTATTTCTAACAGTTTTAACATGTCACCTTGTTTCAATCAACATAAGGTACATATTTGTTAATTGAAACCATTCGAATAGCTCCGAAGTAAATGTCATTTACATTTAAAGTCGTTCAAATTACTGTTTGATTGTACAATCTAGTTAAGCTCCCCCTGATCTTACTCCGAATATCTCGAGACTAACGACATTAAACACTCTCTTCGTTTCGACTTAACCAGTTAGCTGCTAATAAAGTTGATTTGATTACCAAAGACTCATGAATTATTCTTTTTTATGGTAACGTGTAATAAGTAATGGAAATGAGTTACTTATTATGTTAATAATGATAATTCAATTTATCCTGAATCCGTAGGTATCAGATACGCCCATAACTCTAATGAAATAGCTTTCAATTTTATTGTAGAGTCGAATTGAATCGAATTTTCTTTCACATTTTCCTCAATCTTCCGCCACAATTGAGATCCATGGTGGAAAGCTTACAGTATAATTTGTTAACATAATTATATGAAGGATTTATACTTTTTATTATAAAAGATTCAAATTGTTTAATTTTAACTAGCAACTCGCCCCGACTTCGCACGAGCAGAGCATACATACCTATTTATAAAACCTAATATTTATCTATCTTAAAAGTTTATTTGTCGTTCAACAAGTGATGTTCAATGTTCATCCTATTTGGAGTACTTTTTGACCGACTTCTAAAACAGAATGTTCTATTTTAAGAAGTATATCCACGTATGTATGTATGTATGTATCAAACTATAATACTCGCCGTCTTAACTTCCACACTCCTCTTATTAACGAATACTAACTGATATTCTAATAGCTACGTCAATAGCTATATTACAAGTATTTAATAAATACTGCCAATGAAAAATTTCAGTGCAATCTTCTTGAGCATTCTGTAACATTCTCTGCTTAAGGAGGTCGAATCGTCTGAGTAACGGATCGCAATATAAATTTATCGGAAAGCAATAAAGGAGAGAGGGTTAAACACCTGATAGCTCCGTGATAGCTTTTAGTTGGTTAATGAAAATATTTTAGAGCTGGTTTTCCTAACATTTACGAAACATCAGTAGATATTACTGAAAATGTGTAACTTAAAATTTGACGTGAAGTAAAAGTTATCTACTACTATTTTTTTATGGAAATAGCACACATACGATTCACCTGATGGTACGTCGCTATCGTCGCCCATGAAAATCAGCTACACCAAAGGCTTCACTGATGCGTTACCGGCCAAGAAAAGAAAGAGAAAGAAAGAACTAGCTCAACTAAATTAACATTATTTTATATGTCTGTGTAATGTAAATTTTAATTGATGTGCTTTTTTAAATCTATGAAACCTAAACAATAAGTAAATGAGAACAAAGCTTAATGTGACCCCAAACATGCTTTTACCGCTTTTTATATTCTATTACTTCTAACACTTTATTTCTTAGATGTTTTACGTTGTTTTTTTAAGTAACTAACAAAATAACAACTATGTAGATAATTATGAAAATAAGAACTATTAGGTTGTAGATATTTCAGCATTTCTTTCGCTTTGTAAAGGCTATAAAGAACTAAGAGTTTATTTGCGATGTGGACTTTATAAACTCTACATTAGTAAATTACGAAAAATATCTAACGTAGGTATTAAATATGACTTAGAGCAGAGGTTCCCAGACCTTTTCCTCATCACTTTCAAAATTTAGCTGGTTGCGGTGGACCCCCGGTAGATACATTTCTACCATATTCCCAAAACTCGATAAAAAATGCGAATATTAGATCTAACTATGGAAATTTGCGTTGTGGCTGAGTTTAGATTAAAATATAGAGATTAATAGTTTTCGAAAAAAAGAAATTGGTTAAATAATTAATTGATCATTTTGTTGCGTCAATGTAGACCCTCGTCAAGTCTCCCGTGGACCCCTAGGGGTTTACCTGGACCACTTTGGGAACTAAGGATTTAGAGGATATCAGTGTTACATAATATTCGGAATGATTAAGTTGTTTTTTGTTACCAAACTCGGGAACTAGCATGACTTCACACATTTTCCTGTTTGGTATTTTGTGATTTTAATCTTTATCGTTGCACGCAATTCGTTTCTTTCAGCACCATTAGTCACGTATAGATAATATAATTTTCACTGGTACTATAATTTTGTTACTATATTTTATTCATAAAATATTAAATTAATCATAAAGTATTAAATTATTGCTATGCTTAAATTATGTTCACGTAATTGTAACCATAATTAGGTATATTAATTTTTAATTGTACACTACCAGTAGTTGCAAATATTACATTATAGTACCTATAGGTTTTAGTTGAGGTAATAACCCTACGTGAGATGCGAAGGGTTCGATTCCCGGCCGGGCCGTTTGTGGCAGATAAATGTTGCTTAACTTTGTCCATCACTTAGGAACAAGCCTGAAGCCTCCGGGCAATGAGCGCTTCAAGATGTTATTCTAATTATAATCTAAAGTTATGTACATTGATAATTTTTTTCGGCAAGCGGTTTACCATTCAAATCATGTAAATTTTTTTATATTTATTGTAATGGCAATTGGTATGGAATTCAATGAATGTGTAGGGGATATTTTCATTACAATCTCTTGCCACTGCATTTACTGACCAATTTCCATTACACTGTATTGTGATTGAATGACCTGACTGAAATGCTTCGTTCGGTATATAAGCTTTAGTACATTTTTTAAATGACTTATTAAACCCCGATGCAAAAAGAGTGACGTGATCGAGATCGTGATGGTTTTTAGCTACAATTAATGAAGAATAATTTAGGCATTTCAAGCTCTTTTTTGGTGAAAAGTTTCGGGGGATTTTAAGATATTAAAATTTTTACTTAATGTTGATCGTGATTCGCTAATGGATATCAGTAACACCAAAGGTTTTAAGTATAAACGATGCATTGCCGGCCAAGAAAGAAGTGTATAAAAAGAAAAAAAAGGCGCTCAAACCCCAGCCGGAACACAAAGTCGTTTGGCGCCTGACTCGAGCCAAACGGACTTCACGGAAAGATATAATTTACCTTCGAACAGTTTAATCCGGTTGATATAAGTTTATTTTGAAAGAAACATTTTATAGGAAACTTACTGTACAAACGAATACAAAGTTATCCGCATAATAATATATCGCAAGGTAGAAAACTGTCGATAAATTATGTATTAAAAAATTCTATACCTTTTGATATGAAATGTAATTATTGCGCACATTATATTGTACCTTTGAAATATTATTATGCGGTAAAAGGCACAGCTTGCGTTTTTTCCGTAATTGTAACCGGATTTTTCGCAGAGAACTTTTTAAGCTGAGCGGTAACAAAAAATATTTTTCATTCAACAAGTTATTCGCGAGAAAAATTACAGCGAGAAGGTGGACGCATTAATATCTTTTTATAAAGGTTCTGAATTCGCTTTTCACGGCGCTGCGCTGGTAACATTCGGAGGAGCATTATGTCCATAATGCAAGTTAAGAATAAATCGATAGAATATAAATTTTACCAAAAAATTAACCGACTTTAAAGAACTAGTATTCGAAAAACATTTATTTGTGAGTTCCATCAATTTGCCATGAATCCCATCATTAGAAAAATATAGAAAAAATATGGGACCAATCTGGAAGATGGACCTTTCAAATAAAAAGGAATCTTGCGAATCGGTTGATAAAAGACGGAGTTCTGAGTTTATATAAAAAAAATAGTATCATAATGAGATCCTCTTTCTTTTAATCGTAATAGCTATTCAGCTTACAAAATATAATAACTATGTAACATATTATATGTATGATATTACTGATGCACTTATAACGTTTTTCACTTAAGATGTTTTGTCATGTAGAAGAAAAAATGGTGAAATAATCGCCACAGCTCATGTTTTAAATTAGAAAAGTTTCATACTGTGGTACTCATTATCTACATGCCCCGTTTAGATGCGCGCGCGAGCCACGGCCCACGAGACGATCCGCGAGCCGCGCGTATAAATGAGAGGACAAAGTTTGCTTTCACATGCCGCTTTAAACCTGATAACAACATATACATAGTTAGTCCTGGATAGTCATCGAAACCAGAGCCAATGTAATGGGTCTAAAGGATTTTCAAAATAATTTCAAATATCTAGTTATTATATTATTTAGTTTTAGATGTGTGTGGAGAATGTAGCTCTAGATTTTATACCACTTGACTAGGCTGATAATATTTGCTATTCCATTTCAATCATATTTTGTTGAAATAAAATCATCCAACTAACTGTTTTTTTAATATGCCCCGAGTGTCTAAATGTGTTTCATTCGCTCACGCCAGATGCCGTCAGGTGAAATATTATCCGCAATTTGGTGCCCGCAAACCATTCCACTTTTTTTCTTTTCAGTTACAGCAATATTTGTGTAGAACAATTTAGCACCTAAGAATACAATCTGTTCTTCTTTTAAAAGTTTAAGACATATTGTTTTTCTAGAACAATCTTGCTTAAAATTTGAGAACAATACAGATACAGTTTTGAAATCAAACTCAAATTCAAAGAGGTGTTAAAATATGGGTTAATTCCTCTGTAGAAGAACTCATCAACTTTTCTGGTATCGGGTCCGGGTAACCAAATTGAAATCCTTTTAAGTCACGCAGCGATATCTCATTTATCGAATTATTATATTATATTATGATATGCAGTTATTTGTTATGTGGGTTCAGAAATTAACTTATTTTAAGTAAAAAAAATGTACCTTTATACGGCCACCACCGTGTGGCATACTTTATATATACCGTGCATATTATATCGTTACGTGGTAAACAGGAGTGAAATCTCATTAAATAAATAGCCTGCCGTTGTAATATCTCCTAAGTTAAACAATATTCACAAAGCTATATTCACAAATTGCCACACTGGTTCAATGTGTTTGCGCACGCTAGGTATTGCATGTGAAATATTATTTCCAATTTGGAGGCTTGTAGCCTGCAAACTACATTCTCCCCAAGGAGCGAAACAATGTTTCTAAAATTTGAAATCACGCTTCACTGCTATTCTATCCACACGACGATTAGGTATACCAATGTCAAACACAAATTGTACGAGCAAATGTTGGTTACCCTCGATCTTATGTTATCAAGGCGAAGCTTAAAGCCTATTCTTTCCATACAGACTAAAAATGTGAAAAAATAATTGAATATTATTTCACTCATTAAGTACGAAGATATCTACCATACCCTACCATTAGATAATTTATCATATCCACTCAATTTATTTATTTTACGTTTAGGTTGTAGTGATGTTGACAATATAGTTTGTAAGAGAAATAAATTTTTTGAATAATATTTATTTGAATGGTATTTTAGACCCAACTTGAATTATTTTGTCTGGCACTTGCATTTTTTATTTCTTCCCCAAATTCTCTGAATTTGTGGTGCAATTTGGCACTGGCGGAATGTGTAGTCGTTAGTTTGCGATGCATATAATTCTTACTTAATTGGCAGCTTACTGCTTCATATTAGAAGCTTTCAGTTTTGGGTGTTACACTTAACTTTTTATTATACTTTTTATTATTTATATTTCTATTCATCTAGGACTTACCAGTGAGTGCTCTATCTTATTTCTGGTCGGCAACGCATCGGTAATACCTTTGTTATTACTGATGTCAGGGGTGCGGTGGTAACTTACTATCAATAGTATCTTCAGCTCATTTGCCAGCTTGACACTTATACACAAACATAATTGATTAAATAAATTTGAAGATCCAAAAAAAAAAATACACAAGAAGACTTATTATTTAAATCTTCGAAGAAAATAGAACCCTGTTAAGCTCACAAATTAGATAATCATAAATATGTCAGGTGAATTAGCAATGTTGATAGCATTAAATGGCTTTATGTTAAACAGTATGAAAGTAATTAATAGGGGAGAATGTAATTTCCTCCCCTGTGAATGATAAAAGAGAATCTTCCCCTGCGAGTGACGTCACCGCAAGGGTTCCATAATAAATAGGAAAATTAATTGGCCATCATTGTGTTGTTAAGCGCGCGTTCTTTTATAAGTGAAACTTTTAAGTGAGGTAAGGCATGATTTTTTGCATATTTTCCCAAGAGTAAGTATACTGTGGTTTGGTGGCGAAGTTTATGCGTACTAGCATGTTACAGTTAATACTTGTTTTAATTTAAGAGAGGTGAGGTTGGTGGCCAATCCAAACGTCAGAAGTTTTTACGTCGCCCGAGGGCATCAGGGCTTAACACCATGCCATTCCGACACGGCTTAAGGACTATTGGCTTCAACCATTAATAGCCCACAACTGGGCATGGGTCTCTTCTCTTGAGGAGGCCTAGAGTATACTCCACCACGCTGCTCCAGTGCGGATTGGTGGAGGACTATTATCTTATGATAACAACCGGGACCGAGGGATTTTCGTGCCCTCCAAAGAACAGAATCCCTCACGAAATTTTTGCCTCTAGCGGTTACCCATCTAACTACCGACAGCGCCCGCTGTTGTTTTGTCAATCACATAAGATCGACACAAGTAGCTATGAACGCTTCCCAATTCCCAATGTGTATTACTTTTCAATTCCTTCTCATGAAATTATCAGAATATAGGTTCTGAACCTTAAAAAATAAGTATCATTTGGATACAATTTTATTAATCATTAACTTGTTACATTTTAAAATCTTTCACCGTCTATTCTTCAAAATCCCTTTCCAAACTATGGTTAAATAAAAAAAAACAACGTGCACAAATAGCAGAAATTATCTAAATGAATAAATGATTTTGAATTTTGAGGTTCGGACACAGCTTACCTACTATATCACTGTCATCATGTCACCACAACCACAGCGAATGTTCAGGTTCACCGAAGCGACGACGAGTAACTTTGTCACACTTTGTGACACTGCTCACGGCAGGCTATTTATGTGACACGGCTCACGGCAGGCTATTAGCGTGACACGTTCCTTTTATAAACACAAAGCGTGAAATGTAGGTAACTAATTTATAGCTTAGCCTAATGAATGGAAATAAAGGATAATTTAATATTTATAACTTTTTGTAAGAGACATTTATGGGTTAAAAAACTAGATAGGTAAGGTTAACATAGAATCATTGGTTTTTTCACTATAGTCAAAACCTAATGAAACAAAAATATGGGGTCAATTTAATTTAATACTAAAGTAAATAACAGAACTGTAACTCACTAATTTTTATTCGAACATTTAATGGATATTCCTAATTTTAAACAAAAAACACCTGTATAAACTAAAACTACAATTTGTTGCGCTGGTAGCTTAAGCATTTACATACTAGGAGCACTGTAAAGCAGCTTATGTTGAAAACCCGTTAAATTTTCTAACAGAATGAGACGCGGAATGTCTATTGCGTCCAGAGGAAATTACATTTTGCTTGGGTATATCCTAACCACTATTATTATGTATAACAAACAGATGTGATGGTTGTATCAAATATACATAACCATATTGTTGGTAAATTTAACCGCCCATGAGGTTCATTCCTTTATCCTTTTTTTTCATTGTTAAGAAGCAAAGTAGAAATGAAACAACTGTGAACATCGTTTAAGAAATTTTGCAAAATTGGACCAAAACTAAAGATAATAAAAAAACAAAACACCGAGACGCGTGGTGATGGGTAGCAAATTAAAAATGAGCAATAATTTCATATAACGTTAAAAAATACAGATATCATAGAAGCTGAAATGTTTTGAATGACAAACAATTTCGTTAGATAATGACATGTAAACCACTAATAAAGCATAAAAAATTTGATGATGCAGAATGTTTCATTAATTTCTTTTTTATTAAAAATTCGATTACAATTTTTTTTAATGAAAAAAGGAATTATTAATCTTTGAATTATGAATCTTTGAATCTGATTTAAATGCTATATTTAAGCTAATTATAACTACGGTAACTTGAAAATAAGTCATTAATAAAATTCAAGTTTTCTTATGAGAAGTGTCAGGTTATTTAGTGGGGATATTTGGAAGGGTCTCACGCAAGCAATACATCACGAAGGTCAAAATGTTCTACGCGATATTTCTTCCACGCATACTTGTTATGCCAACCATGCATCGGGGTACTGGATAAGGGATCGGTTTATGTAAGAAATGCTATTGTTACATTCTTTCTTACATAATATTTATTACATTTTATGACTAATTATTATTATGTAACGGCTTTACACGCCAAAACACATTGTATTTTATTATTGAAACAATAATGATTATCGAGTTACTTCTAATATTTGAATAGGTTTTTTATAATTTTTATAGAAAAAAAAACACGAAAATAGTTGAGCTGCGAAAAAAATGTGTATAAAATTTTAGTTTTTACTAGCTGACCCGGCGAACTTCCTATCGCCTAAAAACTACTTTTTTTCTAAAATAAAAGTAGCCTAAGTTACTCCTTGTTACATCAGCTATCTGCCAGTGAAAGTCCCGTCAAAATCGGTCCAGCTATTTCAGAGATTAGCCGGAACAAACAGACAGACAGACAGACAAAAATTGTAAAAAATGTTGTTTTGGTAGATGTCCCGTGTATACATCCAAATGCACTTAGTAAAAAGCAGTTATTTTAATATTACAAACAGACACTCCAATTTTATTAATTATATATAATATAAATATAATATATGTAATATGTAATGTAATATGTATATGTATTGTATTTGTATGTATTTGTATTGTATGTATTTGTATTTCTATGTATGTATGTATAGATGTTTTTTGCTTGCGTATCATAGTTTCAGTTACATTGTATGTCACTGAACTACAGTTTGGTAACCACCACTCCACACTACAATTTTACAATGCATATAAACGCAGTTTTATTTACATTCTCTCTATGGTCGATGTCCGAGTAAATTATAGTCTATGAAAATATATTAGCCCACCATAGGTAGTCCTGTGAAGTATGCTTTGTTCGGATCAACAGATTTTTTATAGTTTTATTAAACGTACCCGTGCGAAGGCAGGGCAAGTCGCTACCATAAAATAGTTTAAAATCTGCCAGTCAAGTCGCGACAGATCTAATATTTTTCTTCCCTTGCGGTTCAACTAAGAAGTAAACATTGACGCTTCTATCTAAACCAATATATCTAACAGAAACAATATGAACACGGTTAGATAATACCAAAGCTTCTAGATTATATTGTAACTCACATACCGACTTACATAATACACGAACAATTCAATTAACACAATAACGTGCAAGTAATATCTAGCGATGATGCGTTGGGTATCCAATAGAATCAAATATAAGCAATTAGTGTTACAGTTCAAAGGACACCTGTTACCACTAGATGCTTCGGAATTCGCCTTAAGGCTTGAATCGCATTTGCATATAGAAAATAGCTTTTTTCTAAGAACTTCTTCGAAGTTGTCCACTCGTCAATTTTAGCTCCACTGCAACTCATCCTACAGGAAAATATTGAAGTACTGAATATTTAGGTACGCTTAATTTTTCGGTCTGACAGAGTTAGACGAACGTATGAGATGTGTCAATGTGGTGCTTCGAGTAAACGTTTGAAATAAAACTGCATAGAACATTAATATCCTATCCTATCAGTCTAGTCAAAGTTGAATAGGTACATGTGGAGTTGGTGTAATATACGAAGACCTTAAACGATGTCAATGCTTATGAAAGGACAGTATTACAAAAGTAACACAGATAACAAAGAGGTGAACCTATGTACCTAATTGATTGGATACAATTGGATCCCATTAGCTGAAAGCATGTGATAGCAGCCTTTGATTCACGATGTGTTTGTGTCCAAAACTATTCAGCATATAGCGACTTGATGCTGATAAATTTAATGTGATTCAGGCCTAAGGGTTGTGTTTCTCTAATTAATCCAAGACAAAGGCCAGCATTGTGTATTGATTTCTCGCTTAACGTCGCTTCAGTAATAATCAATTGTTACAAAATATTATCATGGGCGTACTCAGCTTGCCACGGTATCAGGCGAATGCAAACTCTTCAGACTCCTACATGAAACATTATGCATAAATTATGTGTTTGCTTGCTGCTCTAGCTTATTATATGAATGCATGTAATATCAGACTTTGCTAACTTTTGTAAACATTATGAAAAAGTTAAAATAAAGTAGGCTTTTGATAATTAATTTCTAATCTACATTCAACTTTTGTATTGAAAATAAAAAATGAGAGGTGCGTGCAGAATTCGATCCCGTCTCCATTCGTGCGGAAGGCTGACTTTCGAACCGCTAGGATGTCACTGGTTTCACTACTTTTGTAGTCTTGGTGTAGAATAGTGTTTTTAAGTACTTTTGAGCAGGAGTCAATAGTAAATCCTTTGTGTACATTTATTTATTTAAACTTTTGAACCTTACAACAATGTGAGAGATACAAAGGTGGACTTAATGCTAAAAGCATTCTCTAACAGTCAACCTTCGGGAAGTAAGAGAAACATCAGTGGCAGTTTTGTGAAAATAATGAAGAGGAAAACAAGACACTTATAAATTGTTATTATTGTACACAAGGTATAATCAAGGATTTATTAGTGACCCCTCTCTGCAGTCAGAATTCGACCGTAGTTCATTTTGACAAAGGATCACTTTAAATTGACACTAAATATTCTTTTATTTAATTGAAATTCATAATAATATATTTAATTAAAATAAAAAAGTAATTAAAGAGATACGGTAGGTATATAATTAAAAAATAAACAGAGATAAAGTTAATCAAAGAATTTATCAAATTATGTCAGATTTGGTGCATGTTAGCTCTATATGTATAAAAATCTTATTGAAATGTAATTATTATACACCTACATTAAAAGCTTTAAATATAAGCTGGAAAAGTTTAAAAATATACGGTATATAATCAAAAAATAAACAGATATACTTAATCAAACAATTTATCAAATTATGTCAGATTTGGTGCATGTTAACTCTGTATAAAAATCTTATTAAAATGTAATTATTATATACCTAGATCAAAAGCTTTAAAAACGAGCTTAAAAGGTTTGGGCTCGTCCGGGATTCGAACCCGAGACCTCTCGCACCCAAAGCGAAAATCATACCCCTAGACCAACGAGCCATGTACAGGATTGTTGAAATAAAGGCTTTAGTATAAATTTTTATTTATTTCTGTTAATAAATGTATCCCAATTTAAAATAATATTCAACTTGAGTTTGTCACTTATCACGAAGAAATACAATTTTTTGTATAGACTGATGATTTTCGAACCTTTTTGGTTGATTTGTAAGGGCATAACTTATCTATATTTTTAAATATCATTGTGCCCAGAGGGATAAAAATACTTACAATTATTAGTATTAAAATTAAAACGAAATGTAAGATTTTTTATGTTACTTTAATGTACATATTCTCTAACTGGAGCTCGATCGATATAAATTTTACGTATAATTTAAGTATATAATTATAGTAAAAAAATTGCGAAAATCCCTAGTGAAACGTTTCAAGAAGTTTGCCTCTACACAATCATGCGAGCGTAAAATACGGTTAGAACAACGTGTGGGAACATACTCGTAGCGCTACGCATTACCAAGGTAAGCATCTGATTAGCCTGGTATTGGTTCTGCCTGTTGTTGGGTTCCCTACAAAAAAAATTATTGATATATCTTTGAAACGATTGGTTTGTCCATGGCTTATCTTCGTTTATCAGCTATGTATTGTGGTGTGGTTTCAGAATAAAGATGATGTTTCGGATTGACACTGATTTAATGATTTGATACAGTATAGACAGAATGGTAGACAACGACATAGGTAGCAGCGAGCGAGAACGAACAGTGACAACGGAAACGGATGTGAGCCAGAGACTACACGAGTACATGACAGATAATATAACATAAGTTGCACAAACTATAACTATAACTATTTTTTTATACATATATTCATAACAAGCTAGTGACATAAAATACAATTTTATTTACAAAAAAAGAAAAATATTAACAATCTTGGTCCAGTCTAAATAAAAAGATCGCAAATTGACTTTCCCTCTTTTCTATTAGTCCAATTTCAAAGCGGTTAAGACGAATGGAATGAGTAACAAGTTCTGTTTAAGTTGTGGAATAAGTAATTAAAGTTGCAACGATATCAGGCTCTCGGTCTATTTAGCCAGGGAGCCACTTAAGAAACACGACTCGTTCCGGAACTTAGCAACTATAGTTGAAGAAACTTTAGGGCCTTGCCACATTCATCCACACTGTATGTGTGACACTATTACTAAGTGAAGGTGCAGATATAATTTCAGTTATTGCATTATTTGATGTTTGGATTGCACTCATTAGTGACCCGTTGCTTCAGTACACGTATTCTTAGCGTTACGTAGATACATAACGTAGAATAGTTTGCTATTATCTGTATTACCAATTTAACGTTTACATAATTATTATTTACAAATAATTTACAAATATACGCAGTAACGCACTAGACATTTAGAATGAGAATAGGAAAGATTTTATAAATGAGACGATAATTAAATGTAACGAAATAATAATGTAACTTATCTGGATTGTGGCAATAATTCAAAGTTACCATGTGCGGGCACCCTTACTTAATATCCAGTTTTCTTGCGAAGTTTTTAGTATTCAAATAATTAATAAATAGGTCTGTTTACTACAAATAATGTAGGAACTGGATGTTTACTGAACTAGATTTCCACAATATTAACATCTTTCCTAATATTTAGTTACTATGGAATTATAGCATAGAACTTCCGACCAGGAGTCAACAAAGTAGGTTTCTATAGACTTGGAACAATTTTAAGAGTGGGTTGACGTGGCTATAAAGAAATGGCTCGTTTGTCCAACTCTGGATATAAAAACAAAATGATTGTTCGCTGGTGTTAAAGTGGAGAGTGAAAAACAAACTTGTTGGCGCAAAAAATATTACTTTTGTTTTGTTAAATGTTAGCGTTTACTCAAACTATTCATTGCATAAAGTATAGCAGATAATGGTACCTAGATTTTATTTTTGATCGTAGATGTTTGACAGTGTTCCACTCACAGAATTAAAAAGCCAGTGAAAATTTCTGAATTTTCCTGAATCGGTTCTATTTTATTCCAAGTTACTTGACAATTACAGTTATTGGACCACTTACTAGCTTGTTGACTTTTTACATAAAACAAATTGTATTTCAAATTTTATATAAATACATAAAATTCTCCAGGTTTCTAAATGCAAATAGTAATTCAAAATAATTTTATAAAGTAGGCATCACTCACATCAATTTATGTGATTCTTTGACCTCTTTATGTATAAAGCTGAAATCTTTCCTATTTGAAAAGCCAAAGATTAAACCCGGGTAAGCGTTTCGTTTCCGATCGTTAAAGGGTTTTCGAACAATTGCCAGTCTCAGGGCAGATTGATGAAAAAAGTTCTAGCATTCCCATGGCACTACCCCGTAGTTTTCATGTCGATATAAATGTCACGTTCGATATGTTGCTAAAATAGATTAAGAACATATTTGAAGTGAAGCTTTTACGGTGCGGTATGGGGGGAAAAGGTATAGCTATTTCTTTAAGTATGTAATATCTGAGATCGTGCTCGGTATGTAGCTGTTAGGCAATTTAACACATAATATTAATGTTATAGATAGTATAAAGACACGCTTGTGAATGGTTCTGGTCCTATATTGATCATTGTGCAGCACTAGCACTACTTGGTCAATCACATCGAACCAAAATTGATTGACTCTTGACGAAGTAAATGTTTTCTTTCCGTCTCTATTGCTCAAAACTTACTAATAGTCTAATAGGCATGATGACAGTTAGGAAAATCACTAAAATTATGTATTTATTTAATGAAACCCTATTAATGGATTACAAAACACGCATTTATTGTGATATTTTGAGATTAATAATATTTTGATAAAATAAAACTTCAAAATACGGCAAGCTATATTGAACACCAATCATTCTCGATCAGCGTGAAATACGTCACGCCTCAGTCAACAAACGAATATGAAAATACTGACAATGACATTTAGTCTATTACTTTCCTGAGGCGTGACGTCACACGCCATGATATTTTGAAGTATTTTGGTGCAAATTGTAAACTTATAAATTGAAGTGTATTTATTTTATACTAAACTTTATTTGCGGAAATATGATGTACCGTATAATTATATTTCCCAACAATATAGAACAGAATTTCAAAATCTGTCATCATGCCTATTATCTATCATCTATCAGACCTATACTTCAAACCTTACAATCTTTCCAGCCCTGCGAATATAGAACTATCTATTTTGATTCAAACCTATGTAAAACATAAAGTATATAAACTTCCCCAAGTG
Source organism: Thymelicus sylvestris (assembly GCA_911387775.1). Taxonomy (NCBI): domain Eukaryota; kingdom Metazoa; phylum Arthropoda; class Insecta; order Lepidoptera; family Hesperiidae; genus Thymelicus; species Thymelicus sylvestris. Next base: position 12,440,706 of record OU426895.1, read on the forward strand.
GTACCGACTGTATCCGACTCTAGTGTCTTTGTGAAAACTGTCGGGTTGCGGTGCCAAAGTTTGTTACGGCTTAGAAAAGCCCGCGTAATTACAAACATAGGAAACTTCTCAACTATGTTCCTGCGAATACGTGCACATAACTAACGCAAGACCTCAAACATAAAGTCAATACATACCACCATATTCTATGCTTTCCTGTTAATTTAATTCCTTGATGTAGTTTGGTTTGTCTTTTTTTTCAGTTTCAGGAAATTTCTTGATAATGAGTGTTGTAAAATATTGAATAAAAAATATGTGCATCCATACATCAGCCTTTGGAAGACCCACGCACATAACGTGTAAGTTAAGGTAAGCAACCTTAACTTACACCATTCTGAACTTTCTTGAGCCTTTTGAATTCAGCGGATGCCCTCAGTCTTATTCGGGTCGCCAGTCCACTTGGTCGGGGGGCGTCCTATACCCTATATTGCGCGTGGCCTAACACGCACTTGGTCAATTTTTATAAAATTTACCATGAAATGCTTTTACTTATTTTGTTCATAGTGCTGAAGAGCCAAAAATTATTGGTTATATATTTTGGCCGCCAACGCATTATAAATGACTTCGGTGACAGTGACCACTTATCCTTCGTCTGTTCATTTCTTGGCTATTTAAATAAAAATCTATGTATCTACGACCAAGTCATATAGACCCTAGTTCTGTCAGTTACGTGAAAAGTGAATCGTCTTACTATTCCCATACAAAAGTAAAAAAAGGAAAGAAAGGTCAGAACGGGTCAGTGGAGAGTACGCACACGTCCTATTTTTATTTTATTGAGCGGCATCTTAATGCTAACTTTGAGGATAGTTTTAAGGCCTTTATCACCAATGGGCACCATACTAGTAACTTTGAATGAAAGAACTTTAGCTTTATTGGTATTTTACTATGAAATCCTATATCATACTCGTATACTATAAGTAATTATATTATTACAATAATTATGCATAAAAGCAAAGCAAAAGCAAAGCAACAACCCATAATTGTCCCACTGCTGGGCTCGGGGTCTCCTCTCACAATGTGAGGGGTATTAGGCCATAGTCTACCACGCTGGCCAAGTGCGGATTGGTAGACTTCACACACCTTCAAGAACTTTATGGAGAACTCTGCGGTGTGCAGGTTTCCTCACGATGTCTTCCTTCACCAAAGCAAGTGATAATTAACTTGTAATACGCACATAATATTTGAAAAATTAGAGGTGCGTGCCAGGGTTTGAACTCGGGCCCCTTCGTTCGGGAGACCAACGTTCTACCGCTAGGCTAATTATGCATAATTAATCATAACTACATGTTTGTCCTATTTTTATTGATTAAGGTATCAGTTATGGTTATTCCATTAAAGCACAAAAAAGCGGTAAAAGCTTTGTGAAATATCCTTAAAAATGAAATGTATATTTTATTAATTACTCTTATCTATTTTAAAAATTAAAATAATAAAAGAAAGATCAAGAGTTAAAACAAAGAACAGCTTTATTGTCATTAAATATCAATAACAACAGCTTCTTTTATATGAATACAACCTTCGATCACTAATAACAGAACTTAGTGATCGAAGTATACAATTAATTAAATGTATAATATTATATTCATATCATTATGTAGAGGGCTTAGTTCATATACCTACTTAGCATTATTAATGGATGATAGACAATTAATGCTGCATTACTCGCATTAGTAACATAGATTACCTTCTACCGGGTTGATTCACTTACTATTATTCAACAAATTATAATCTTTTAATGTAATCATCAATCCATACTGGAGTATTATCTATATACTAGGCTTCCTCCGATTTTGCCTTTACTTAAATTTTATTATGCTTGCTCTTTTGAATGAATGGATGAATGAATGAATGACAATCTGTAATCAAAACTGTTGTTTTTTCACTATAAAACTAATAAGAGGAAAACAGATTTTACGCATCTACTTGTAATGCTTTACTGAACCGACTAATACAAATTCATTCCAATCTACGTAATATGTTCCCTTAAACTCGTACTCCACTATGTAACTGCCTCATCAGCGTGCGTGAATTCATACGAAAGGCTGATTAAAACTGATTATCTGTGCTAATTCGCTACATGAAGCTCGTTAGGATACGGTCTGAAATGGAATCATGACGAATTTGAAACCTATCGACTATACTGTTTCGATCTAAAATCTCATTGTTCGAAATCGTTGGTTAAGTATTGTTCTACCAGCGATTTTGTCTGCATTTCCCGGGATTTTAAGTGCCCCATATTTTATTCTAAATCATGGTCTAAATATCACAAAAATCCGTTCAGTCGTTTTTTCGTAATAGATACAGTAAAAATACTAATAATATATCCTCAAAAACTGTCATTTTCTTTCAAACCTTCCAGTCTCTCTAGAGCTGTGTGTTATCCTAATCTATTTTAATTTACATAGCAATTGTCAACCACTCAATTAAACTATTCACAGAAATTTGTAGTCGTAAAATTCGGGTCATTTTATAATGTGATTTACGAGCAAAAAGCAAAAGGGTAAACTTCGCCAAACCCTAGCCAGGGTGACATTAATCGGATTAATTTATCTCTTCCATTAATACTTCGTGGATTAAAGGTTCTTCAATATAGGAAAATATTGTTTATCAACAATTTAACTGCAATGGATTTATAAGTTGTAATTAAAATAATTGACTATGGAATCCTAAAAACTTTAACCGACTTCCAAACCAAAAACTATAATGGCAATGGCATGAAACTTGAAAAATAACTAAATGAAAAACTGAACTTGTTACTAAACTTATTAATTGGTACAACATATTTTTGTAGTGCCAAATTGCATACGAAACATCATAAATAATGCTTTCATAATATACATAATTATATCTATAATATATTATATTGAACACAAAACAGTGTACGAATGTCCTTTATAGACTTTAAAATCATCCAAAGCGAAGATGGTTTGAGACCACATAAACAATGCACATTTTCGATTTTTCCATGCACAATTTTTTGCGTAGTAGCATACGCCCGGTATCCACTAGTATTTAAATAATATAGTTTTATTTTGATGTAACACAAATAATAACGACTGTCTCCTCTTGATGTCACAATAGCAACAGTATTTCACGCATAGAATAACTTGTCCACCAAAGTTTTCTTACCAAATATCTATACTAATAATAAAATTGAAGAGTTAAACTGTGATTTTAAAAATGATTTTTTCAAGTTGCAAATCGTTACTTGCACGATACCAATACCGAAAAATGAGTTTTTAAAAATTTTTCCTGTCTGTCTGTTTGTTTGTCTCCGCAAATCTCTGAAACCACTGAACAAATTTTAACACGACTTTTACTAAGATATTGAAAAGTCTTCAACTTAGTATTTAAGCTACTTTTTATGGTTCCACACCAAAGGGTTCCTTAGGGATATTTTGTATGGAAAAATAAAAAAAAGGCAGCTGATTTGTTTTAAATAATAAAAAACGTTTTCTCCGTACAAAAAGAGTAATACATGCATATCTTAGTTTTTACTTATATGACATGGAAAGACCATAAAATGCATTTAAAGGTTATTTTTTTCATTAATTCAAATCCATATTACCGAGTGGATATCTATTTTCTTATTTTGTTTTCGAGAGCATGTTTTTTGCGTATCTATGTGCTCCAATATAATTTCAGCATTTTATTAATTTCACCTTGGAAATGGAAAAGCGCAAATTAATTATGTATGAGTAACCGATCGATTACTATCTTGGCCACTAGATGGCGCTGTACATGCAAACCACTTTTTTACCTACAAATAAATAAAATTGAAGAGTCCGTCTGCGATTCCGAAATAACTGCATTTTTCATGTTGTAAATTCAGTTACTTGCACGATATCAAAACTGAAAAATAAGTTTTTGATCATTTTTGTTTGTCTGTTTCTTTATCGCCACTTATCTCTGAAACCACTGAAAGGATTTCAACAGGACTATACTACGATATCGGGTCTTCAACTTAAATTGTAGGATATTTTTTGGGTTCCATAACAAAGCGAGAAAATAAAATATGAGTCGATTTGTTTAAACTTACAAAACCTTTTCTTCATTGATAATAAAATACATAACTTCACATACGTAAAGCGTATTGCGACGTGTCATGAAGCTTAGGATTGTTATTTGAAATAACTGTTTCGTGATTTTTTTACGGAAATAACCGACAAACGAGCTGACCGTCCACCTGATGGTAAGTGGCTATCGTCGCCCATGGACATCAGCAACACCAAAGGCATCACTGATGAGTTGCCAGCCAAGAAAGAGGAAAGAAAAAGAAAGAAAGAACTGACTCTCAAGCCCTCAGCCGGAATACGACGAATCGTTTGGCGGCTGACTCATGCTCAAGGGTGGTAGCTATCCAGGAGAAACCCATGGAGAAATAATAATGGTAATAATGGTATTAATTAACAATTGTAATGCATAATATCCTTAGGAACATCGTGTTGAGAGTGCTGAGAGCTGAATTTTCTCATTTTATGTGAAGCAATATCTCCCCTTTGCCGAATTATTGGTTTGCCAAAACTACAATGTAATAAATGCGAAAATGTGTTGCCTCCTTTATTATCATTCACACGTAACTCATCGAATTAACCTTAACTCTCTCGCACCGCTGAACCAATTTTGATGTGTTTGGATATAGACATAGATTGTACGTTGTAGAAGGATTACTACTTTTTTTAAAGTCTGGGTACCTATCATGTAGGTATGTAATGTGAAATACTGATGGATTAGCCATACGGCATCATAAAAACTATTTATTCAGTGTAATTTACTATGGGTTAAGCAGGAAACACAAACATTAGAAAATAATATCATGAAATAATAATAATAAGTAAAAGCAACCGGCCAAGTGCGAGCTAGGATTGTTGAACCTAACTTAACTATTTAGTGAAACCTAAAGTAGCTGTGTAACGAAAAGATAAATGGAATTAAGAAACAAACATAACTTTGCCGTTGAAAAACTGTCGTCCCCATATATCAACATAGGCCCTGATCAAATTACCAAGTTTGCAAAGAGGTGTAAAATCATGCTCTTTGTGATACCTACTTACAAAACAGTTTTCAGATTTTTTCTTTAACCTATGTTATACCTAAGACATTTCTTCTAGCCGAGTGTCTTTTGAAAGCGTTGACGACATAGAATATTGATCTTTTCACAGCTCCTAGGGACTGCAGATCTGAGTATTGGATATTAATTTTAATTGGTTACCTTCACGCGTTCCTGCGAAAAAAGGTCTTGAGAAACAGACAAACAGACGGGCAATGGAGTGAGTGATCTTATGGGAACCGTGTTTTTTTCTTTTGAGGTAAGGAACCCTAAAATATTGAAACGTTATGTGGTGTATTGACCTTTCATTGTAATGCGGTTCTAATGATCAATCATGCTGCTTTAAGAGTGTGTTCTGTAAGTCAACTAAAGTACCTACCTACTATTTTTGCCGAAGCGAAGCGAGGGCAACTGCTAGTTGTTAATAAAACGGGACTAGTTTTTCCTTTTATAACTTTTGTTTGTGCCATTGTTGGTGGCGTATTTTATTACATATTTTTTGTCAGACATTTTTGAGCCCGCATATATTTATGTGGGTTTACTGAATAACGACCGACTGACAGGTGTCCGAAACATTTTATTTAAGTTCACTTGTTATGCGCATACAAGACTACAACTACTGATACAGAAACATCGTTCCCATTAGTAACAGGCAGAAAGGATCTTTTCTACGCAGTGAAGAACAAAATGTAAAACGATTTATTATTGTAGATAGCAATTACTATTTTTTTATATATTTCTGATAATAAGATATTGCCTTTATACGATAGTATATTTTGTTATCCCTTCCCGTCCCCCTCTCCGTCCCGTCCCCGTCTCATTCACGTTACGTATGCATCGACCTTTAGTCCTCAGAGAAAGACATTAGAGATTATTTGTTACTTGGTATTATCAGTATCATACATTTAGTTCATAGTTCATGCGCTGACTCAATTATATCGTAACACTATAAATCTGGAGTTGAGTCCCTAAACTGGGCAATTCGCACTCCCTAGTGACCTATTGCTGTACCCCATTACCGCATTTTCTCTTCAATTTATTGCCGCACAATAATTGCGTTGAATATTCGTGTTTAGATCTCACTTACGAGTATTATTGTTAGATATTTCATAACGAAGAGAAAAAGTACAAGCAAAAAATAAAATGTGGTGTATAGTTACGAGCTAATCAACGATAAACGATACGGTTTTCGGCATGGAAGATCTGCTGGTGATCTTCTCGTGTATCTGACTCACCGTTGGGCAGAGGCTATTGAGAGCAAGGGAGTTTATTTACTTTGAAGAAAGGTTGTACACTATTATTCCCTTCACTATACTTTTGTCTTACACGCAATGTCTGCCCTGAGTCGGACATCGAATTCGGGACCCTTCATACTAGTATATTAATTTTCATTTTCAGCTCCGTTGGTACTAACTATAATAATATAGTTGCCTAGTTGATTTTTATTCATTAGTAAGTCCTTCTGGAATATTGGAATGTAGTAAATTACTTCGAAGGTAATAAGGTAAGGGCTAGGGGAATTACTGCTAATCCGGTCAATCCCCTAATTTGTCATGCTTTACGAATACCAACTTGTCTTAGAACAATTATTATGGTTGTCGCACAATAAGGCAAGTTTTCAAATGACTCATCTATTTTTGGAGACGAGCTATTAATCGGGATACATTTCATAAACGATTTTGAGAATTCTTGTATGTTTGTTTGTCATAATAATATGTCGTAGTAAGCTCGAGGTAATATTTTGTGGTTGTTTTATTTCAATTGCTTCACAAAAATAATCACAGGATATTGTTGCACTCGTTGACATAAAGTGCGAGCAGGGCGAAGCATATTGCTCAGTCACTCGCACTTAGACCTAAGACCTACCTAAAACAACCACAAAATGTTACCTCAAGCTTACTATTATGTATATGTTTGTTGCTGTGTGAAACGCACTACCTGTGGTTTACCTCATCATCCTTTGCTCATTAGGGTTTTTTATATTTTCTTCTTATCCTTGCATCATCCTCATAAATCACTCTTGACATTTCCACGTAACTTTTCTTGCGCTTGTATTTTGTTCGCACTTTATTCAAATTTACTACAATTTATTCATATTGAGGAAAAACTTATGCACGGTTATTTACCTACCACCGCTGCACCGTCTCGGTAAGTTGCTTAACATGGAGAAGAAGAAATGGCGAAAGAAACTTCTTTCATAGTCCTTTATTAGTCTTAAGTAAAGAAAATTATATGTAAAAAACTAGATCAAAGGGCACACGTTGGTTTGACCATATAAATTATATAATAACCAAAACATTGTTTTACGTTATTGAATTACTTGTCTCTATAATGATACTTTCTTCATAAAACCCGATCTGGGCCATGTAAGCACTCGTGTTCTATTAGAAGCAACAATAACGTGAAGAACGAACACTCTATACATACTGATAAGGCAACGGGATGGGGAAAATTTCTCAACGAATGTTATTGGCGACTAGAGTAGATATTACTTTTGTTATACTTCTAATAACAATGTTAGATGCGAGGCCGTTTTGGCTATAATGATTAGTATTAATAAAGGGGACTATTATTTACACAATTCATTAAGTACATAAAAGTGCAATGAGAAAATAACCATGTGTTTCTTAAGTACGCACGTCAAAGTTTACATTTTTTGAAAGTTTTTCAGAAATTATTTTTTTATATTGTCTATACTTTAATCTACACTAATATTATAAAGAGGAAAGATTTAATTGTTTGTTTGCATTGAATAGGCTCCGAAACTACTGAACCGATTTGAAAAATTCTTTCACTATTGGGAAGCTACACTATTCCCGGGTGACATATTCTATATTTTCAAAAAATTTGTGATCCTTACTAAAATTCCAGTAATGTAACCCAATAAAACGCTTACGTTACTTAATAAAACGCTAACTGTAACTGAGTGACAGACAACGTCCAACATAAATCGGTGGACCAAGAATCACGATTCTTTGTACACAATTCTTATACTTACCTATAGTGTGGGGTTGCACCAAGAAATTATTTTCGAAAATTTGCTCCTAAAGCATTAAATTCAAAGTCCAATATTGTCGCGAACAAAGGAGGTGGCCAATATTTACCCCGGAAATGGTTAAAATATGTTTTTTTGTACAAGGTTTTTGTCCTGTGAAAAGACATATTTTCCATTTATTATAACATAACTAGAATTTTAATTTTCTTCTGAACTCCGCCGTGAGTAGTTATAATAAATTAACAATAATAATAAGTTGTATTGTATACAAATATACTTTTACTACCTCCATTGCTATCACCCCGGTCACTCACATGCGCGCAAATGTTTGACATTTTTACGAATGTTTGCACATATGTGAAGGGCGGTCAGGCATGGGTTCGCATATGAGTATACAAGCCCATTTCCGCTTTCTCCTACACTTTGTTCACGAATGTTCAATCTTGCTGTTGTTATTATGTTGTGGTCATTCAAATTCATTTTCAATACAGAAAATAAATGGTAGTACGATTAGACGCCACGAACCACGAAAAATTAGGATATACATCACCTTTTTAGTCGTGTGCGCAACTGGTCGCACGAATGTGTGGGAGACTACACGAAGGTTCGAGGTTCGCGCGCTTCGATGTGCGACAAAAAGCCGACACAGTTTGGAAAACCCCGAATGCCTCCAAAACTTCGCATAATCATTCGCGAAGGTCGTCCCACACTTGTGGGTTCGCGTATTCGCACGAATGTGAGTGACCGGCATCACTGGAGTTTGACAATTGGCTGACAGAAGTGCGAATTAAAACATAGTGATTAAGTAGGTACTCTGTGGTGCAAATGTCTACTATATTGTCATTTGCCAAAATAATATTTTTCAGTTTCATTTCTGCAAAATAATAATTATAATTGATTTTTTGCCATGAGGTGCATTAATTGCGCGGTTGATATTGAGCGCACGGCACGTCACTCCATATCTTCCTTAGCAAGAAACCTGCAATCCATATTGGTAGAATGGATCACTGCAGTACAGGTATAGAATTTTTCTTTACTATTAAGTAGTGCTTACTACGACTAGGTTCACGCGGCAATGTACAATATTCCTGTTGTTTTTTGCAATACGTTTAGAAAATAAGTTCTATTTTATAATAGGCTCCTAACATTTTTTCTTTCAACTTTTAGGCAAAGGCTACTATACTGTAGATGAGTACATAAATGACAAAGACGCATGGAAATGACCAGCTCTGCAACCAGTTCTGTACAAGCTGTATATTTTTTTGTAATAAATATATCAATGTATTTTTATTTTTAAAAGATGTGTTGAGGAGATTTTTTACAGCTTTTCTTGTCCTCCATGACAAAGCACCTTTGCGAAAAGCTGGTTGATTAAAAAATTACGTGCATAAGTGTATCAATGATACCTAAACGAATAAATGATTTTGAATTTGAAAAAAAATTGAATGAATCACCTTATTTGCCTTATTTGGTACTATTGCGCGTATATTTTATTCCTTAATTTTTATATATGTGTACCTAAATGTATATAATGAAACACTTAATAATATCAATATGCAGTTTTATTTATATTACGTTTGCTTGTGAATATTTACAGATAGGTAGGTGACAAGTTAATACGTATATTTTATTTAGTACTGCTGGTACTTCTTTTTGTAGGAATAAGGTCATAAAGTCATAATTAAAGTAAAAGACATATATTAATTAATTATCCAAAAGATAAATAGTAGTTATTTAATACAAAAATCGCTCTTTAAAACACTTTTTCACGATTACATATGTTTTGCAGAATGTCAAACTACAAAAGCTAAAACTGCCCGTAAAAGGAGAATCCCGAGTTCTAGAGATTTTTATTGATAAAATTATCAAAGTAGATATTGTAAGCTTTAATGTAAGATAAAAATAATATGTGTACATTATACTTCACAAATGGGGCAAATGCCCATACAGATGTTGGCCACCTCCTTTGGGGGCACCGTGATCGAACTAAATTTGTAGTTGAAAAATTGCCAGCTTGTATTCAAAATTGTAGCTTTGGAAAAATCTAGTACACCTTGACTATTATATTTATCTGTCTAATCAGTTAGTTGCATCTTGCGTAGTAAGCCCTTCTGTCCACGTAAACGCAATTCATAGTTTCATAGGCACGCTTTCGTCAATATTTTGTCGCTTGCTTGCATCTTGCGTAGTATGTATGACAACCGTCCACGAAGTCACCGTTGCGTTTGCATTTGTTTTGCCTTCTGCCCTTGCTTTATTATTATATTGATTTTAGATTGCACGCAATCGACAAGTGCAAAGCGCAGACAGGAGCGCCGTGGATAGTGGATTATAATTTTTTGCAATTTGCTACTCAATGAGCCATAGGTACCTACGGCATACCGTCAATTCCTTTGGGTAACACTTCGAGAGAGTATTAAATTATGAAGGCGTTAATACTATATTACTGAACTCAAAGATTTATAGAATTATTTTTTTCTTTCAAATAAATAAACTGTCCAGAAGTCTCAAAAACAGATTGGCTTTGAAATCTGTACTCACTTTAACTTTGATCGTAAAAGTGGTAAAACCGGGTATATTTTATTACCTTGGCCGAGACTGGGATTTATTAAGTTTGAGTATAACTTTATTTTCTGCTGTCTCATTTTTATATACGTACCTGTTTTTATTATGACTATTTTTATAACATCTACGAGTACCAAATAATATTTTCGTGAAATGGCCGTTTTGATAGCTGTATGTTTTTGCAAGGCACTTCAAAATGGTAATAGGAGAGTTTGTGAAGACCTTTAATTGTTTTTGTATCATAGCAGTGATAGCCTAGCGGTCAGAACGTTGGTCTCCCGAACGCAGGGGCCCAAGTTCAAATCCTATGGCATGCACCTCTAATTTTCAAATATTTATTAAGAGCGTATTACAAATTAATAATTATTACTTGCTTCGGTGAAGTAAACCATCGTGAGGAAACCTGCACACCGAAGAATTCTCCATAAAGTTTTCAAAGGTGTGTTTAGTCTACCAATCTGCACTTGGTCAGCGTGGTAGACTATGGCCTATGTCCCTCACATTGTGAGAGGAAACACCGAGCCCAGCAGTGGGACAATTAATTGTTGCTTTAATTGTTTAGTGAGTAATCAGAGCTCGGACGTGTCAACTAGGTAACCCACATGGAGTACTGCTCCAATATTTGACGATTTGACGCCATACAGAAGCGCGCGGTCCGAGTTGTCAACGACCCACGAGTCACTCAAATTAATCAAATTTCTTCTACTACTATGGCTCATTTACTTTTTATAATTTTACATTTGTTTAATAAATAAATACAGAGTATCAAAACATCGCAAATCCGTCCAACAATGCGTTGTCAGTGGCCGGCACAATCAGATTACAGCGTGGCTCAAGGTACGTGATCCGTTTAGCAACATTGGGCTTTAAACTGGCTTATTTAGAAGCATTTCCACAAAAAATAACGTAGGTAGGTACATGGTATGTCAATATTTTAACAACTTTAAATTATAATTATGATCGATTAATTTGTCGACGCGTACAAATCTCACACAGATATTGCAACCACCTATTTAATGTTCGAAGTTCGACATAATATCAAATAATCACTATTAAAACGTGGGAAACAATAATTATGTTTTTCATTTCTCGAACATTTTATAAGCATTTGTTATATTATACCTGAGACTACACTGTGCTTATTTATATTATTTTACCAAAACCTCACAGTCTGCCAATCGTCGTTGCTATGAAACAAAAATATAAAGAAAATTGCTTAGCAAAGGGGACGAAAAAGGGGAGGTAGCGGTATTTATATTCATTTAATACATATAAATATACTTATAGAAATTGTCGCATTATAATGAAATATACTAAAACTTTCAATTACTTTGGCGAATACTACTTGCTGAGAAAGAGAGGTACGGAGGCACACATTTTCATGACAGATTAATATTTGTTTTCCGCGCTTGGTTGTTTGTGCTGCCTTGCGCTCAAATAAGATCAAATAATACTTTATTGAGATGGAAGTAAAGGACGGCTTGTGTTCATTGAATATTGCATATAATCATAACTATATTAACCTATGATTTATATTACAAACTGTAACTGTACGTGATGATGTTCTCCAAGACGTATCCGTCTACGGCGACCCGTTGTTAGCGCCTGGCGTGTGCTCTGAGGTGATTATTTTACAGGAATAGTAGTATGAGCAGTATCTAGATACGCGGTAGCATGTCAAGCCAAATTCAAGCTATCAGAAGTGGCTAGCAGCACCGTCTGTGTAGTGCTGTACTAATGAAAACTAGCCAAGTCAAATGGATCATGGCTTGAATCATATCATATCTGCATGTTCTTGAGACTAAAATTTTAGGTTTTTCTACACGGAACTTGGCACCTATTTAGATCTCTATTCATTTTTTTTGAACTTGATTCTCATTTCACATTTATGTTTTTGATGAGATAGTTAGTACACAAAATAATGATAATATACTTTTCTTTATATAATGCGCAGGTTAACTAACAGTAATTAAATTAATATTATAACAATATAAATATAGATAATTTATAAAATATTAGATAATTAATAAAATAAAATAATTTAAAATAATAGAATGAAATAATATTAAATTTACCTACCTGTAGAATAATTGAAGGACATCACAATACGGAGTTATTACCACATATTACCATCTTATAATTTTATTTTACCTATAATTTTATACTGGAATCATTCCGTAATGAGTATTTTAAAATATATCGGCATACGATACACTTTGCTGTGATAAGGCATAATTATGTCAAAAGCCTGCCCATTATTATTCGGATTACTTCGGATATAATGAGTATCATAGGGTGAGGCCAAACGAGCGTATTTTTTGAGCTGTGCGTCGCGTGAAGTGAGTCGATTTGATACTAAAGTCCAAATTTATTTTGCGTCGCCGTGTGGTACAAACAGGACTTTTGTATGAAAGCTCAAAATAATACGCTGGTTTGGCCTCACCCTTAACACTTAAAGGCTTGTACAAACGAACGACTTTTGAGATCCGACAATCGTAATGACATTGACATTAATGACTGTACTGAATTAGGAGGACATGTTTGAAATATCCAAACATGTTAAAATCCACTAAAATATACGCAAACTAAGAAATATTAAACCAACATAAATTACGGCCTACGGGCTATAGCTATTTTTAGGAGACAATAAGATTATTATTGAGTTAAGGTCGGTCGGAACTGCGACCATCCACCGATTCAAAGTTCGACTGTGCCCATAATACAAGGGGTCTAATAGGCCGTAGAACCAAAATTGATTCAATATTATTTAAATATCGCGTCTTACTTGTATAGTTACCCTAAAATCTCATACCCTGCGGGCTTCAATTCGGCTCTGATCATTTCTGAAAGGCTCTGTCAACGCAAAATTATGATATTTTCAAGCACTTTTATCGTATCCCAGTGTTTTAATTTGTTCGACTGTTGAATGCAAATACGAATACTGTTTAAAATTGGAAATAAGCGCATATTACGAACAGCTTAATTGAATAAATATTATGCACGTTAATCAATGTAATTATTATGTACTGTGTTTGTAACTTACAAATTAACTGTTTACAAAGTTCTATATCGTTGTTATTTGTTCTTTGGATATATAAACCTATGTCTGACTACTATGATTCAATAAAAGATGTTTTTACACTCATACATTGACATTTTTTATGGACATCATCACATCCTGAAACTAAACATTTATCTATCTTATAAATGTCTGGCCTGGCAGGAATTGGAACCCTGGGCTCTTCGCTTGACAGGCAGGGGAGTCACTTCCATTTTCACAAGAATACAACAAAGTAAACAAATTGAATAAATAAAATTAATATTTAAAAATCTTTTAAAACAAGCTTTTAAAATTTTGTATTATAGTGTTGGCCGCCGAGGAGTTCCTTCGTCTGAAGCTAGCCCTGATTCCTGATTGTAGTATCAACATTATAATTAAAATGCATTGTCATTGGAAGCAATAAATAAGTGAACTGTCAACTTCTTAGGACTTTATCCATATACCTACATAATATTGTTTACAATTAATGTAAAGAAAGTTATTTACAATTTACAGCTATAAATGCCATAGTGTAAACATACGTGTTCAGTTCTCAAAATGTATTTAATTTTATTTAAAAGCATTTTTTTACAGACCAATATCACGGCGAGTGCTTCTGTCCAAATATTATGCTATCTGTCATGTTTATAACATCTACGCCATTATGTTAAGTGCTCTCTAAAGATTAACGTCCAATAAACAAATAACTAGTCACAATTATTATTCGAGTTATTTGTTTCTTTTCTGCAGTCTGTCATGATTTATCGAATCAGATTAATTTAAATATCTTCTGCTGTCTGCGGTATTATAGTTTAAGTTGTTATGAATAAGTATTAATATGTAAACAATTACATAACTATTACAGATCTAACTTCTCCGCCAATAGATCTATTAACATATTTTATATGTCTGTGGTAACTAAATACCTAGTTGTATCTCCAATAACAGCTAGTTTTTCTTCATGTACAGCATTGAAGTATAATATCATAGAATAGACATCTCGAACAAAATGTGTGTCCCCCCCCGCCGGGAGGTTCTATTTTCAAAATTGAGCCCCTGTTCTCCTTTCAAAATCGAACGAATCCATTGGAAATTGAAGCCGCGCGGCTTCAATTCATTGAAACATACCTTGTGTTCGCGGTGTCTGTTTTAGAATAGACATCTCGAACAAAATGTATGTCCCCGCCGGGAGGTTCTATTTTCAAAATTGAGCCCCTGTTCTCCTTTCAAAATCGAACGAATCCATTGGAAATTGAAGCCGCGCGGCTTCAATTCATTGGAACATACATTGTGTTCGCGGTGTCTGTTCTATACGCTAGTAATAATACTTCAATGATGTACAGTGAATAAGTTTCAGTTTAGTTACATTTATAAATAAACTACACATAGGTAACTAAGTTGAAACTATGAATAATATTAACTATTCGTCGCTTTCGCATCAGTGAACGTTTACCTTATGAGTAACAATGAAAATAGCATTGTAGCATCTCCATAAAACATTTTATATATTGTAGTTTTGGATTCTCTTTCCACGAATTGAAAAGATATTCAATATAATATTAATAACAATAAACGCTGAAACCATCCTACTCACACTAGGACAACAGTTATTTGTGACGGAAAACATAATTAAAATAACAAACACCCGTGACCTGAGAACAAATTTGACCTAACCTAAATTTGAGTATCTACCGCGGTTGGAAATCGAATCTGGGACACTACCAATGCTATATCTGCCAAATTACGAGTGGGTATACTACGGGTATATAATCTACTAATAATACTGCCCTCGCTTTGTTTCGGTTTTTGTATAGATCCCTATTTCTTTAATAAAATATCTATAGCATAAAATATAGTCTATGTTACTCAGAAACAATAGAGCATCATAATAATGAAATATTTTTTGTAATCGATCGAATTTGTAATCGATATGGTTGTTATAATATTTTCTGAATCTCGGATACGGCGCCAACGATTTTCATGAAAAGTTTGCAGGGGGTTTCGGGGGCAATAATAATAAATCGATCTAGTTAAGATTCATTTTTTGAAAATGTCGTTTTATCCGTGTTTTCAGGCAACGAAAAACAGCTACGATATCATTGATTCTTCTTGGCTATCTATTGGCGTGTAATAGGAAATACTATTATTATTGGGAGCAACTAACTGCTTTAACGACACAGAGCTACTTCAGTAGATGGCATTGTTAAGCAATACCAAAATACCGAGCAAAGCTCGGTCATAAAGATACTGAGTTTTAAACAGAGTAAACTCTCTTATTACTTTCCAAACCTACGAGGAAATATTTAAAAACATTACGCGGTCACTGCAAAAATTATTTCACCAATAGGATGCTCTAATAGGATATTTGATGTAAAAAATAAAACCCGGCTTTACTCTTTGAGTCCTTGGTTTTATTTTCGGTTAACAACGCGTCGGTGATACTTTTGTTGTTACTGATTTCCGTCTGCGAAGGTAACTTACCATTAGCTGCTCGTTTGTCGAAGTTATATCTCAAACCTTTTTATTATTGCGCACTCGGATTTTGTTCCCTGGGTATTAATAAAGTTTATATGTATGAAGAACAATTTAAGGGTTTCTCATATTAATTAAAACTCAACATCGACGTAGTTACGACGTTACCTACACGCTTCAGGCTTAATTAGGAGCTCAGTATATTAAAATAATAATGAGGTATAGAAATATGTTCCGTGTTCCCTGATTTTCACCCACGACGGACGGAACGGAGTCGGTATGTGTTTGGGGTTAGAGCTTGTTTGTTTGTTTGTATGTATGTCTGTCTGTTACCTTTTTTTTATGAAAACTACTGGGCTGATTTCATTGTGGCTTTTGCATTCAAAAGGTATCATTAGGTATAGAGCAGGTTCATAGATATGTTTTTTGGCGGTAGACCACCAGGAGGCGCTGCAGTAGCCTGATAATTGTTAGCTACAGTAGGGACCTTAGAAGCATTAATACTGGGCTTTTTAGAACAGGTTCTCAGACACATTCCCTTTTTTGTAGTTCACTCTCACACCTACGTATTGCACGACGCACGTATCCTTTCTGTCATACGTACCTAACAGCCTAGCAGATCGTTGCCCGTGAGTTTCCAAGGCGCAAAGCTCGGCTTTTTGAGCTGCTTCTTCCGCTATACTTTTGTCGGGTGTCATTATCACTTCGCTAAATTTCTTGCAGTCACTTCTGAAGAGAGCGAGCTCTTTTTGTTCTCCTGCCTAGGCCCATCTTCAATTGTATAGCAGTACCTACCTATATATTTAACAAATTAAAGTTTAAAGTTGGTTATAAATAGTTATAAATCTAAGTTTTACGATCAAAATTTGAGTATTGGTTGGCTGCTCCCCTGCGTTACCGAGTAGGCTACTTCCAAATACTCGCTTGTGCGTAACTCCAAACAAAAACATAAGCCCGAAGGCATCTTTGGTTGTTTAATGGGAGTTTAGCCAATTTAAATTGTTAACCGCCATGGGAACGGTAGGTACCGAATCGGTATATTATGTAGGTACATCTACGAGTATATACATAAAAGATGTTGACTTTTTTAGTATAATTGTGACGTCGATAGTAACGTAGTTTCTAAAAAATAAATAAATAAATAAATAAAAAAACCCATACCGGATGTAAACAAAAAAGAAAAGGGATGAATAACTGTTTTAAAGTCCCCCTAATAGAGGAAAATAAGAAAAAGAAAAAAAATCTTAAGAAAGCATTGACTTTTCTTAGTACCTACTTATTACATTTAGATAAGTATTATACCTAAGATACCTACGGATATAATTGTAAACTTTTCCTCGCAAACCATGAAAACCTTCGTGGCAAAAATAACGATAAATCTAAGTAGGTAGGTAAGTAGGTAGTATAAAATAGTTATAAATCTAATTTTTACGATCATTTGAGTATATTCTATCTTGTATGCCTTTTTAAATAATTTTACCCTTTAAAAATTGCTGAAATGTTACGAAATGTTTCTATGTAATTCTGTAAGCTCACTGAAGGGTAACAAAATCTTTTTATTCATAATCATGACATTTTTCACAAAGCTCCCTTGTCAAATGGTTGTTTTAAAATTCTTATTTCGTTGGTATCTCAACCCTCATGTGATTAAGTAGTCACTTTTGTCTTTGTATAAAATGTTTCCACCTAATAAATTAGGGGCTTTCCCATCAATTTACGATTGTTGCATATTTGATAAAAAATAAGTATGATGGATGATTTGTATGAGATGTTTTTAACAATTTTATTTGTGTTTCTTAGATTCCAACATTTTTGTTTTCGTTAATATAACAACGAAGGTAGGAGATTCCACTTTTATTTCAGGTGTTTAAATGTCGTTTTCTATGTAAGTGTAATATCTTGTATATCTACTTATATCATCTGCTATATCTTGGAACCAATTATTCTTGTAGTATTTAATAAAGCACAAAATACTCAGCACCATTCATTTATTACTGTGTATATGTCAACAAAACACCATACTCGTAGATCATAACTAAGGACGAAAGCACAGAGTAGTGACTCTCATAGATACCAAAACTCATAATAGTTATGAAATAGGAGTATGGTTAATGTCCATAGCTATCAATTACTTCCGTCTGTAGCAAAAAGCGATGCCAGTGCCGCCGGCATGCGGCATAAGAAAAGCACCCGATCGTTAAGCCGTACAGTTGCAGTTTCCGAAGTTCCAGTCGCCTTAATGATCGCCGACCTTTGTTGGAAACTGGCACCTTAAGAAGATCAATTACTTTATGTTATTTAATAGCTACAAGGCATCTTCATTATTCAGTTACATTTTACTAAACAGAGTGAGCAAAATATGTCATTAGTACTTAATCATGAATACGTAATCACTTCACTTATACTTAGATGATTAAACTTTTAAGCTACACAAATCTCAAATCGAATGCAAAGAAAAAAAAACCATATTTAATTTTTATATGCCTGTTTTTAACCGACGAAAAAAAGGAGGAGGTTCTCAATTCGACGCGTATATTTTTTTTGTATGCTCACGCAGCAATCGGCACAGGGTGGTTCGATTTTGATGATTCTTTTTTTAGTGGATAGGGTATGTCTTGAAGTTGGTCCCCTATTTTTTTGAAAATTTTATTCCCACCCTAAAAGTATGAAAATAGGGGATGATTGATTATTCACCCACTGAATTTTACCCGTTACCCCAATAACTTTGTACTGGATGATCCGATTTCGATGATTTTTTTTTATTGAATAGTGTATACCTTGAGGTTACTCTTGTTTAATTTTGGAAACAACATTTTACCCCTAAAGGTACGAAAATAGGGTAAATGCTTGATATTTCACCTACTACATTTTTACTTGATATCTGAATCTACCACCAACAACTTGTTATTAATTTTCATAGCAAATAAAATTTAAAAAATAATTACTTTTTAACAAAAAATAAAACCAACGAAAAAAAAACGGAAAAGCGAAAAATAAAAAAACCATTTAGTATTATAAATTAAGATCCTAAATTAACTGAAAAAAAATAATTTTGAGGCGGTGCCAAACCAATGAAAAAACAAACGGTGAAAAAACTTATAAAATGAACTTTATGTAATAAATTTTGGTTGTTTGTTTGGCACGGTCTCAAAATTATTTTTTTCAGTTAATTTAGGATCTTAATTTATAATGTTTGGCACGGTCTCAAAATTATTTTTTTTCAGTTAATTTAGGATCTTAATTTATAATACTAAATGGTTTTTTTATTTTTCGCTTTTCCGTTTTTTTTCGTCGGTTTTATTTTTTGTTAAAAAGTAATTATTTTATTCTTGGTATGCCAGGACCCTTGCACAAAAATTTTATCAAATATCTGGGACCCACATGGGATTTTATTATCAAATTATATCCAAGGATTTAGTTAATTTATCGTTATGGCCCAAAGCCTATCGAAAGCTATAGTTAAATAGTAAATTCGTAAATTCGCACCTTGAATTTCGTGACAATCGCTGGGTAAGCTAGGACGTAGATAGGGTTAATTACAAAAGATGTCAACGTAAATCAAGATTGAGATAGGCTGGTTACCGTTTTCATTTAGTTGGAAAAAGGCTCGAAGGTATTTAAGGAAACAGATCACAGATTTCTTTGTTGCGATTAAATTAAATTATAAAATCAAGGTCCCTCGCGTTTAACATAGTCGAACCATTATACTTATAATATATTACATATATCAATTAGACATTTCGAAGTGTAGTAAAAGCCTATTCACTCTATAATTATATAATTTAATACGTAAAAGTTATCCCATATTAAATAACTTTGTCAATGCTTCATTCATTTTTTTTCTCCGTAAGTATATGATTATATTTTGTGGAGCGCAAACATTCTATTTATCTGTCTTCATAAAAAATTCTAGATTTTTGCAAATATTTAAAAATAAATTAAGAATACTTATAAAATCTTAGTGCCACTGTAAAATATAAAACAGTTTATTTGTAAGCTCTCCTGGCGTTATCAAGATAGAAGGGACAGGTATCCCCGCAAACATTACCGTCGTCAACAATTTAAAGGTTATCAAGATAAACGGCGTTGTCATCAGTCCAAGGACTTTAGCCCTAAAATAAGGTTGCTCCAATCAGCTCTATAAATCACCAAGCTCTGTTTTTCCAGCGTAAAATAATACAGTGACCAGTAAGAAAACATTTATTTACTGAAGAAGTTAATGTTGAAACCGTGTAAAAACTTCTACTATAAGTTTTTTCGTCGTCTTTCATGTCA
Organism: Thymelicus sylvestris; assembly: GCA_911387775.1. NCBI lineage: Eukaryota > Metazoa > Arthropoda > Insecta > Lepidoptera > Hesperiidae > Thymelicus > Thymelicus sylvestris. Next base: position 12,461,142 of record OU426895.1, read on the forward strand.
GCAGGTACGCCGAAGCGAATAGAAAATTATTTTCTGCCCATTCGAAGCCGGGGCGGTTGCTATCAACTTAAATGTAACGCAGATATATGTAACTGCACATAATTATGTTAAAAAATTAAAATAATGTACATTTGTTATAAACTGTAGGTACTTGTGTTTGTCTTCAACTAAAATTGTTAAGTAGTTTTACAGTTGTTCACATTTAACTCAATTTGAAAAGTTGTTGCTCTGCACTGGGAAACCTCAGCACAATTTTAAATGAAACTACTCAAAGAAGGAACTACAATTCCATTGCAGAAGAATTTATATTCTTAGACTTGAGAGTTTCGGTTTCAATTAAGACTTCAAAATGATTTATTTAAAACTAGTACCGAGCTGTTTCGCTTCTGGAGACCAATGCTTTTTAAATTGACAAATCTTTTTAACGAATTGAAATAAAATGAGACAGTAAATCTAATATATAAAATTCTCGTGTCACGATTTTTTTTGAAGTTGAACTCCTCCGAAACGGCTCGACCGATTTTCGTGAATCTTTGCGTGCATATCGGCTAGGGTGGAGAATCGGACAACATCTATTTTTCATTCCCCCTAAAAATTTTTTAGCAGAACAACGTTTGCCCGGTCAGCTAGTTTTACTATAAAATACATTGACAGTGAAAAGCACAAATCACTTAGGCTATTTCTGAGGTTATCACAGAAAAAAAAAACAATATTTATACGTATATCTATTTCTGATGTTCGGAAAATTTTTAGTCGCAAAACTAAATTGTTTTTCTCAAATAATCTTTCTTAAGCAAAAAACGATTAACTAGTTACTTTAATTAAATGAATAAAACATGGCCAAACCTTTGCAGCAACAATTACACTGATATTTGCTTAGGTTCAATAGAAACCCCTTATAAACGACAATAAATTCAATTTAATTGGGTATTGGAAAACACAGATGCGTCTCGTAAGTATCTCAAAAGTTGATGGTAATGTTAAATCGTTATAAACAGTCTTATTGCAAACAATTTCTAAAGGGAATTAACGTTTGTTATCCGTGAATATACAATACTAGCTTTTGCCCGCAGCTTCGCCCGCGGTAGAGATCTATTTTTTACAAATCCTACTTACTTACTTTTACTTACTTAAAGACTTAGTTGCCTATGACTTAAGTAATTTACATGTATCATTTGATAGCGTGAAATGCAAATGAATTTTACTACCGTCATTTATTAACATCATCCGGAACTAAATATCTAGCAACTAACAAAATATCGATCTTCCCATGGGGATGTTTTACCGCGGTAAAAAGTAGCCTACGTTACTCTCCACCCTCCTCACTATCTCTACACACAAAAACCATACCATATAACAGCTTCGTTGCGACGTGAAAGACGGACAAACAAACAAACAAACACACTTTCACATTTATAATATTATATAAGTATATAAGTAATATAAGTAATAAGTATAAGTATATAAGTATGGAAGTATGGATTTATAATATGAAGCACTTTAGTGTTATTGTTATTTATTTTACAAATCATCATCATTTACGGGTTTACCCGTGTATCCGAGAAGAAGCAAATGTCTGCTTCAATTCTGGCTTTTCAATCATGGTCACTACCAAATAATAATATGTAAGAGAGTTATTTTCCCAGCCATTATGTTATAAATTAACCTAAGCTTTAATATTAAAATGAAGCTTTCATAAATCTTTCATAATCTTTCTCATGTGGGTAATATTTACTCAGTCGCTTAATATTCGGATTATAATAATAATATATTTCATAATTTCAAATGACTTCAAGCCAAAAAGGGGATAAATATTAATTGTGGGAACGTTATTGGGTAATATTTTGCATTAATATTCGCCTATAAGATTTTATGAACAGTAAAAAAGACTGTGCCTCTGTTGAGTTAATATGGATTTTTTCGTTTTAAATATTCATATAGAAAATGTTCCTAAGTACTCAAAGTTTGAAAAAACTCACAAATTGTTATAATGTGTAAGTTCTCAGCAGAGAAGCGAAGCAGAGAAGCGAACACGTTTCCTGGTCACGTTTTCCAATATTTTCCGAGGATACATAATAGAATTTTATATGTGTTGACATTTATTTAATAATATTTGAAAAATATATCCATCTTGAAAGCAAACAACCTATCGGCATACCACAAATATTTTTTGCTGACATAAAACGATTTAGTTTCGCTACAATTTATGTTTTCTGCAATAAACAGGCAATTAAAACAAAAACAATAAAAGCGTAGAATTGTTTCATGCTCCTGTTTATGGAACTTTTGCAAGCCAATTACAGGAAACAAAATTCAGTCTATGTTTTATGGAAAATTAAAATTGAGGTTTGTGATTTCGTTGCCCGTTATTGGGCTTCGATTCATTGGCCCACTACTGAGCACGGCTCTTCTGAAGGCCTAAAGCATACTCCACCACGCTGCTCCAGTACGGATTGGTGGAGGGGCTAGTGGCCAACCCGAGTGTCGAAAGTTTTCATGCCTTCCGAAGGCTTCCGGCATGGATTAACGACCGTCATCACGATAACAATCGACGTCTGAAAGTTTTCCTAGTACCGATCCATTCAACTACCGCGCCCTATTGCTTCACTCGGTCGATTGACGATTACCAAGATTGACACAAGTCGTCGAGCTATGAGCGTAACGCTTCCCGCACACGTCCGACTTTTTGTAGGAGAGATAATCGGGCCGATTTTTCCTTCCATATTATTTCTGACCGACTTTTTGAAAGACGTGTGCGTTGTACTATTGCAGCAGCAGTACGTTCTATTTTTCTCCTACAAAAAAACGGTTACCGATTATCGGTCGTGGGCGGGAAGCGTTATTGTAGATGTTTCTATCTCTGAAATTTGGCATTTCTACTATGGAGGATAGAGTAGAAGGAGAGCCATCTCTGTGTATGAAAAGTGTCCGTAAAAACTCGTCCAGCAACTGGTGGCGCTGCGGTGCGGTAAATAGTTGAAGTTTTGTATACTCGCATTATAGAGGGCACCATGAAAATTTTTAAATATTTGAACTGAGCAAACTTCACTCCGTCTATGACAGCTATGTTCATATCGCTATTTCTCAGACATTAGCGCCATTCTTGGAACCTCTATTTTTAGTAAACAGCTGGACACTATTTCAACTTTCCGGTCATATGACATGGCTCTCCTTCTACTCTATCCTCCATGATCTCTACAAGGTAAGGATTTAAAAACTTGTCTATGAATGTTTGTCTTCTTAAGTCATAGGTATGTATATTTCACTTAGGCTAAGCGCAGATTGAGACTTTTTGTCTCAGAGACTTTGACAGTCGGGTGACAGTCGCGTCACTATCCCTACGTTCCACCAAACGATCACAACGACCACGCTCACGACCGCTATTTTTCCGTTCCACTAGCTTGTGAGCGTTACAATCATACACCCTAGTGGAACGGGTATAGTGAGCGACGTGAGCGTTTAAGCCACAGAGTACTTTACACGTTTTAGCCGTTGATACAAAATGTACTCTGTGAAGTTGAAAATAAGTCTGAAACTTAGATTAAAGGTTATGTTATAATTTTTAAGCTATAAATAAACGTTACATAATTAATTATCAATTTTATTTTTATACTAGCAAAAAAGTACATCTACAAACAAAACATTTTTTTTATGAAAAGACAAATTAATATAATAAAAAATTGCATATTTTATTATGTTAATGATATTGAATGACGAGGAAAAATGTATACATGGCTATATGTATAGTGAATTAAACATTAAAATTATTTACATAATTTAACATATTTATATCAACTTGTGACCCCACGTCGAGCATCTGCTAGAGGAACTACTATAATCCACTAAAGTATCTCTTGTCGAATCGTATACAGTAATTTTTACCATCACCATCCATAACTTTTATAAAATTGCGCCTTTCTATCACCATCCATTTCTACCCAGTGTTGCCAGGTCTAAAAACTGGCGAGAGTAACTTCGTCGTATCTGGCAACACTGCAATTCGACCACTTCGACCCACCCCGTGAGGTGGGTTGTTTTGAGCGTGCCGTGAGCGAAATTAATGACGTCATCAATGACGTTTTCACCGCGACCATGACGACCGTGGTCGCCATGTGGAACGCGTTTTGATCGTTGTGAGCGATGTGAGCGTCTACTGGAACGCAGCCCATATGTTGCCGTCTGCTAGGAAATAGGTATTTGTCACCGTGCTGTCATGTCACCATAGTCTGCACACTCCCATATATCTTCATAGCACTCGACTGGGTAACAAAAAGTCTCCGTGACAAAAAGTCTCAATCTGCGCTTAGCCTTATATTATAATACAACCCACAGATACAATCGTACATACCAATTACAAGTTTAGCTAATAATATACTACATAGTAAGAATTATCTTTGGATACCCAGTATAGATAAAAAAAATCGTTAATATCGTCCTCATGTTCTATTACAGCATAAAAGTCTGTTACGAGTAATGGATTCATTTTCTTTGTAGTTGCGCAAGAATGTAATAATCCAGGAATTTTCCGGTGCTAAATTTAAAATGTGCAAAGATTTTTTTTCTTTATTCTATGTTGGAACAAAGTGCCTTGGTTATTAGGAAGATTTTGATTTTGTAAAAAGAGTCGTAGCTATGAGTATTACGCGTATGGATGGGGGTCTTCATTTCCATTCTATTCCATTTCCAAAGGCCTTTTTGTGTTCATCATCTGATACAAACTATTATTGTTTGCTTATGAATGTGTCATAATCTCAGTAGAATACGTACCGACCAACAGTTACATTTTAGTATATACCTACTAGTTTGGCTAGCTAGCTACGACTTTCTAGTAAGTTATTAACCTTCAATCATTTCAACGGATTTAAGAGTCAGTTAAATTGGCTTCCGCACTTTCTTCATGACAACCCGTGTGGCGCAATGGTTACCATGGTGGATTGCCGTACCAAGGGCCCAAGGTTTGATTCCTAGCGAGGCTATTTGAATGATGAATTTGATTTTTTGTTCTCGGTCTGGGTGTATGTAATGGTATAATAATTCTTGACAAAAAATTACCGACTTCAAAAAAGGAGGAGGTATTAAATTTGACTGTATTTTTTTATGTTTGTTAGGTACCTCAGAACTTTAACTGGGTGAACCAATTTTGATGATTCTTTTTAATCGAAAGCTGGTGTTTGTCATGTGGTCTAGCTATTTGAGCTAGACCTAACTAGTAGTTTTTGAGTTATTTTGAAGTCTGTTATTTTTTGGCAAGAATTATTTTCAACATGATGCGTCAGTGATGAGCTACATAACGTGTTACTCGTATTATGGATGTCTAGAGGCGGTGATGATTGTTTTTCCCGCATGCCTTTGTTGTGGGAGACTTCAAGAAAAGAAGAAACTTTTACTGAGTTAGGTACCCCTTTTTACCTAAGTTTTACTTTTCGCTTACGATTCTAGACTTCTTCGCCACTTACAATCAGGTGGAATTACAGTCAAAAATCAACTTATCACATGTAAAAATATGGGTTGATAATTATGTATAAAGTTAATATTTGCTTCTATTCATACACAGCTTTAGAAAACCAAAACTAACATAAGTATTCTTCATTAATTGTATTCATTTTTTAATATCTACTCGCGTTTTATACGCTTTACAAAATTTCACTTTTTGTGGTTTTCTATTGAATTTCAGCCATTCACGATGAAATAATACTGAACAAATTTGCAAATTTAAGGTACACTTTTTACAATGAATGATATTCAGAACAAAGCAGTGCCTACTACATTAATATAATAAAGCGTACAAACATATTGTTTAATTTTAAGTCACTGATATTAGATGTAATATTTTTGTCGAATATCATTGTCGAAAGCACCGAAATTCTGTTTACCGAAAATTAATATTAACTTATTTTTCCTTACTTTTTTTATAATAATGTGAAAACAACAGGGACTAGATGCCATTTTAGTGTCGAAGCATCATTACTTAGACATCTACTCATAACCATCAACTGATAATAATGCCTTTGTTTGTATATCACCCTATTGCGAAAACACTGAGATTTGATATTGTTAATTTTGTCGTAACGTTATTATTATTACGTAGCTAAGCTATAACTAGCGTAAGAATTCCCACAGAGATCGAACGAAACCCAGACAACTGGCACCAAAGCCTAAACTTGGATATCGAAAGAAACTCAGGCAGCTAGTGCATGAGTTCCCTTTATGAAACCAATTAATAAAATCTAAGCAACTAGAGCGAGAGTTTATATTACTTATTATTATATTGAAGCAGTGATAGTCTAGCGGTAGAACGTTGGTCTCCCGAACGAAGGGGCCCGAGTTCAAATCCTGGCACGCACCTCTAATTTTCAAATATTATGTGCGTATTAGAAGTTAATTATCACTTGCTTCGGTGAAGGAAAACATCGTGAGGAAACCTGCACACCGGAGAGTTCTCCATAAAAGTTCTCGAAGGTGTGTGAAGTCTACCAATCCGCACTTGGCCAGCGTGGTAGACTATGGCCTAACCCTCACGTTCTGAGAGGAGACCCCGAGCCCAGCAGTGGGACAATTATGGGTTGTTGCTTTGCTTTTTGCTTTATTATTATATTACTTATTACTATTAGTTGATATTACCGTTATAAATGTGAAAGTTTTTTGTGAAGATCTATAGATGTTTGTTTTTCTTCCACGCAAAACTACTGAACGGATTTTCATGAAATTTACCACACAGGTAGATCATGATCTGGAATAATAATAGGATAATTATTCCCCGAATAACGCGGATAAAGCCGCGGGCAAAGTGCTAGTATTTTTCATAAATCTAGTCAGTTCACTTCCAAATGATAACGTTACCACTTTACTGAACTGTTTTGATATGATACAATCATAATTATCTTTGTTTGTTGGTACACTTGTTCATTTTGAGAGTTCATATCTGTCAACATTAGTGATAAGTATTGATTTATTGATAGGGACTTGTAATACTGAACATATTGAATTATGGATATAAATTATGCGGTTGTTTTTATTTAAACGTAATTAAGCGGTTGTACAAAAAAATATTTTTTCTCTGAGACATTTCTTGTTATTACCCGTACATGGTTTTTGGTTATTATTTATTTAAACTTATGACAACTAAAAATGGCACACAGGCTTAATGCTAAAAATATTCTCCGCTAGTCAACCTAACGAAAATAAATAATACGTTTATTATTTATTTTCTGGGATATTTTGTATCCAAGTAAATAAATTTGCACGTTATCAGACTAAATGTCGTACGGAAATTATGTGAAAAAATTTGTTAGTTTTAATAGGTTTATTATTACTTATTTTAACTTTTTTTGGAATAAGATACATACATTGATTGATTTACTTTACAATTGAATCTTCATTCAGAACAGAAAAGTTTATGCGGTTTGATTTGAATAGGACCACGATGTCCAAAATGGAATAGGAATATTGAAACAAGTTGCTTCAAATGGTCTCTTTCGGTGAAAGTGTTGGAGCCAGCGATGCATACAAATAGGTGTTCTATCTTAGTATTCAGCGTAGCCTAATCTGTAAACCGAAATAGGGCTTAGTTCTTTTTGACATTGGTAAAGAAATAAGAATACTCGAATGTCCAAAATGCGCCTTGGGAGCTCCTGACCCACGCACACGGTACCAAATGAGTTTTCCATTTTATAAGCTTGTGGAAAGATATTTAAATAAAAAATTATTATAATTTTATATTATAATATATATCTAAATTAGAACTAGATGTAATTCCGTTTGTTTCAGTAGCTAGAAAATCAGATTAACTGAGAGCAATTATAAATTTATAATAACAAAACATTTTGAAACCATTAACCATTTTGAAAAAAGATGGAGGTTATTCGTTTCGTACGTTATTCATCAAAATAGCCGCATGAATTCCACGTACTAATAATGAACAATTGAATATTGCACGTCCCTAGGAAAGTTTTCAGTACCTAGGTAATGTTTCAAAATATCTGGATTTCATTTATATTGCTTTTTTAATCAGTACCAAACTAATATTTAGCGTGTACTAGCAAGTACACTAGCGTGTCTTGCGTGACGTCACACGAAATCACTATTTCGGTTTAATACATTTCATGTACACTGCCGTGTGACGTGTCACGTTGTAATAAGGTACTAACGTGTCACGTCACGCCACGACACGCTATATCTTCTACTTTGCAATTTGCTCGGAAAGAGCATGCGATGGTATAATTTTTAACAGGACGCAAAGCATTGTGTATGAACATGCGAGTCCGTTCAGTTTTGCGGGGTCCTGTAAAAAGCTGTTTCCACAGAACACAGGGAATGACACGGCAATAACAAAGGACGCGTCGGTACTACGGTCCAATGAAAAAAAAAACGCGTAGGTAACTACAGTGACGTGTTCAGGTTGCACGTTTTAAAAAAATGGAAATGTTTTTGAGACACCCTCTTTGGGCACGGTGCCCGCTTTGTGCCCCCTTCCCCTACTCATAATTTTATTCTGCACCTAATGTCGTTACCATATACATACTGTAGTGGAAACATTACCTTACGCCCCTCAGTCCTTATACTATTTTACTATCAAAAATCTTTCTGCAATTAAGACATAATATGCTCTCGTACTTTTTTAAACCGGCAATACTTCGGTACATTTTCTTGATGTTATTGATATCCAAGGGCGTGTATTTCAATACTCCATAACTCTGCAATTAGATACTCAATTTCTATAAAAAACCTTTCTATATTATTTTAAACCTGATAAATATAAGTAGTTAATGTAGAAAGTAGAATGCTGGAAAATAATTCAGACAGAAAAAAACGTTTTAGAATGACGCACAGTGAATGTAGCAAAGCGGACAACCGTGAAAAGTGTCTATTAACATTATGCAGGCGCGTAAGTTTTCTCGATGACATTCATTGCGGGGTAATGACTTGTTTTGCAAGCTTTATGAACCGTAAATAACTTAGTTTTACTGGAATTTTAAGTCTGTTTATACAAAGAAGAATTGGAACAAAGGTATTCTCGATTCAAAATACGACACCTTATCGATGAGTTCAGTGTCTAGACATTGTCACTATCGTTCTATATCATAAAACCCTCTCTCTTAAAATACATTTTCGTAAATAATGTAAGAGTTAAAAGACTCCAAATGCACAATATAATTTGAAGACCTCGTAAGACAGCCTGTTTGTTGTGACCCCGGTCTCCGATGTAGGGGTCCCGGGTTCGAAACTTATCCACATTTGTCTCTAGACTGCATGATAGTAGCTACGTCATGCAAGAGCACCGCGTTGGTTTAAACTAGACGGTGCATATTGTAGCGACTTACAAAAGAGTTTTAGCTATACTAAAACTTCCAGTGTACCTTGTTATTTTATTAGACCCATGCAAGAAAAACGTGATTTTGTCATCTAGATAATGGGAAAATATAATTAAATATTTTTTTGCTGTTATAACGTAAGAATTTCACATAATAATAAACCTCTGACCAAAGTTACATGTTTTTGGGTCTGCTGATTCAGGCATTGTGTTGTCCTTCAGTTATAAGGTACTAAGTAGCTAGAATTATATCTACGATATTATGTAGATTAAACTTATTTTTCCGCTACAAAGTTACTTATTCTTATCTTATTTATTTTAATTGGATCTGTATATATGTGAATTGCGAAATGTTGTTCTGAAATCCGTGGAAAATCTCATTTCATTTGGGAATCGATCAAAGTTGTCTCGGCTACACGAATCACATTAGATATCCATTAAAACTTATTTGGAGTTTCTTTCTCTTTAGAAGGTTTATATAAACGTACGTAAATAAAGTAAGTGTAATTTTATTATTTTGTATTACAATTGATAATAATCTAAATTTTACTAACAAAAAATAACCGACTTCACAGTTACTCAAAAACTACTTGTCAGATCTCGTTCAAAATGTGGGACTACATGACAAGCATCTGCTTTCGATTAAAAAAAGAATCATCGATATCGGTTGGCGGTTATTCGTCCATTTGTCGTGCACATACTTAATACAATTTTAAGACTTATATGGTTTTCTCATGGATGCCATTGTCAGATCTCAATAAAATTTCTGTGGGACCACATGACAGGCACCAGCTTTCGATTAAAAAAGAATCATCAAAATCGGTTCGCCCAGTCGAAAGTTCTGAGGTAACAAACATAAAAAAAACAGTCGAATTGAGAACCTCCTCCTTTTTTGAAGTCGGTAAAAAAAATGTATCATTCAATCACGTAAGAACTTAACAATCCGTAATAACAAGTCGGGAAGAGCTAAGCTTCCCCCACGGACTATTGAAGCGAGCGCGCATTCAATCGATGGTAGTGATTGGTTGTCACTGAATGGTTGTGTTAATGAATGGTTGAATCCCTCGAGCTAAGATTGGAGCTGGCTTAAAAATATTTTCCATTCACTAATGAAAATATCTTTGGAAATTAATTGGTTTCCTATCTTCTTTTTCCTCATCGACGATTATGATTTTTCCGTACAGACATCATAAAAAAGTAAAATGTATAGCTAAGCTATTTTATAGCTTATCATTATTATAGCTTTGAGAATGTCAAAAAGTTTCTTGAATGCTCTACATAATTTACGGGCGTAGCCAGGTTTTAGTTTCGGGGGGGTGGGGGGGTGTTCTCACGACGGTAGTGCCATCTATTATTAGTTTTAGTCAAAAATTTCAAAAACGTGTTAAATAGAAATAAAGATATGTGCGAATCTGAGATGTGCGATAGCTCATTCGATTCGGAATGACGTCTAGCATTGGAACATCCATCAGTAGGTCGTTGCCGACAGTGATTGTCTTCTTACCATCAGGAATTTGGTCGATCTGCTGGTTTTGCAACAAAAAATACGAGTAAATGTGTATTTCAACATTTATAAAACAAAAACATTAACATTCCAAGGTAGCAACCATCAACTTAAAAGTAGGAACGTCCTTCACAAAGAAAAGACCAGTGAGCTTGTCCAATTCCTCGAGGGTCACTTCAGCTACAGTCTCCCAGCCATCTCTTTCAGCTGCCTTTTGAGATCCGATAGAAGTCATCCACGCGCAAGTCATAGGAACTTTATATTCTTGAAGGAGCATTCGTCTGTAAGAAAAGTATCAATTTCATAACATTATTAACAATATCTATTCAAAATGAACCCCATCTATTTAAACTGTTCCCGATCGATTCCACTGTTTTACTCGTAGGTATACCTAAGTTCCAAACTTCCACCATAGGACATTCATGATTCACGCAGTTCCTATTTATGGTTGCATAGATGGTTTTATGGTGTTAATGTAAGTTTTTAAACTTAACTCATCGTGGACTGAACACATTTTACTATAATACGAGTAATCACGATAATATCGTGAGTACTCGTATTATAGTAAAATGTGATAATGTAAGTTCTAAAGAAAAAATGTGACTATAGATAACCGTTAAAGAGTTCCCTCGCCTGGAGTCAAACCAGTATATATTATCAGGTCATACTTATTACAAAAATGCATTGAAATCACATCTAAAGTAATATTTAAAATTACAAGCCCTTAAGATAGGAGAAAGAAGGTCTAAACCACTTGCAAGATTTGACCCACATGAGCAGAGAAAGCTAAATTACATCGTTTATAAAAGATTCAAATAGGTACTAACCGTTGTTTAACGATTTGGCTAGCTATGCCAAGGCCTCGGTAGTCAGGATGAACTATTATTCCTCTCCCCTCGTGGAAGCTTTGATACTTCTCCTTCACAGATTTGGGAAATTTCGGATCCATAGTCATTAAAATACAAACCATTGCTTTCATTTCTGGAGTTTCAAATTCTACTCCAAGCTGTAAAATAGGTATGAAATAGTTTATATAAATAAATTTAGATTATATTTTGCAATTTTACCGATAAATCTATTGCTATTAAGAAAAAGTCTATGAATAAGTGACGTGTAAGTACCTAAGTGTTTTAAACGACTCGTCGTGTTTCAGCTGGGGCTTGAGAGCCAGTTCTTTCTTTCTTCTTCTTGGCCGGCAACGCATCAATGATGCCTTTGGTGTAACTGATGTCCATGAGCGACGATAGCCACTTACCATCAGGTGGATCGTCAGCTCGTTTGCCGGCTATTTCCATAAAAAAGTGATAATTACAAGCTATCCTAGCACATATTTTATTGATTTTCCAAATCTTCTCCCTCATCAATCCGCAATGGTGCAGAATGTGGTGTATGCTATAGGCCTCCTCAGTTACGAGGCGACAACCATACCCTGTGGGTCATTAAAGGTTTGGAGCCAATTAAAAAGATACAATATAATAATCGTGACGATTTGCGACATCTGAATCAAAGTTTGAGCTTTTTCTCCCGCTTTGAAAACAACTGTTCCAGAACGTAAACTAATCATTTTCACAAAAATATTTCATCCGTATAACTGATTAACAGCGCCGCTATTAGACGCTTTATGGTCACAGAGAACATGATATAAATGGTGTTATTTACCACTAGGCCAAGTAAACCGCTCTTTCAAGATGTTGACACAAAATAAAGTCCAAGTTAAATTTACCTCACGGAAAACCTGGTCGACAGCAATATTCTTCGACGTGAGCTGTACCGTAGAAATAGCAAGTATCTTATCAAAATTTTCTGGATCGTCATCGAGGCAGCAAATAGATATTTGAGGAGGCTGAAGCCCAAACATAGAAGTTAATGCCATCTTATATTCCTCGATGGCTTTATTATTCTTGAAGATTCCTTTAAAATAATAGGCAACGTTGATAAATATCATCTTAAAGTCCCTTATTAATTTTATACTTTTGCGCTAATTTTTGGGCTGTCAAATATTGTTTTTATTATTATTTAATTCGAAATTTTAAATTTTACATACAAACTTGTAAAGTTGGCTTTTTTAATTTCTTACATGCGCAACAGAATTTGATTTATTTATGGAAGTTGACTAAGGTTTTAAGATGTTTTCCCCCTTTGGTACCACAAGCGTAGGTCGTTTCGTTTTAGTCATAAAAAACTACTAAACCTCTTTTCACGATATTTTTACTGTTCCTTAAGTTGAATGAAGCCAGTAGTTGTAATCTCGTCAAAAACATAAATGTGAAATGACAGCCAAGTTCAGAAAAAAATGAGATCTAAATGGTTGCCAATTTAACTTCTGTGTAGAAAATCCTACAATTTTAGTCACGACAGCATGTAATTCAAGCTCTGCATTTGACTTGGCTAGTTTTCATGTACATACAGGCTATATTATATTTGTATAATTATCTTCGTCAAATCTGTTAGGTTGATATTATAATACCAATTATACGCTGCCGCGTGTCTGTGTAGATCTAGTAAAAAAAGAATGTTTACAATCATATAAGTTTCAAATAAATCGGTGGACAAAAAAAAATACATCCATGCATTTATACAAACATACGCTTACGAAATATTGTATATTTTTTTGGTAGTTTTAATAATATTACAAACATAAGTCGGTTAATAAAATAAAAAATTTCACAACACTGAAAAATGTCACAGAAAGTAAGTCAATAACAATATCGAATTAAAATTACTAACCTGCAGCCTTGTGAAATGCTTCATCCTTAATAAAATATGTTGTGTAAAATGTCACGAAATCGTCCATAAGATTTGAGGGCAAATCCTGAATTCGTAGCCTAACAGTCTCTCCATTTTGCTTCTTGTACTCAAATCTGATCCAAACCTTACTTCGTTTTGGGTCCGAAGCCATATTCCGCTACTGACAGTAACTATTTATTTTAAGATCAGGTACTTCGACTATACCCAACTACGCTCACTACGTAAAGCTCGCATCTTCAATTTAAAACGACTATACGCTAATTTATCTCTCGTGGATGCCACAAATACAGAGTCAATGATAAATTGCTCTTTATGACATTGTGAAACAATATATTTTTGAATGAATACTTGAGAAGTAGGTACATCTAATTTATCAATGAATGTTTTATGATAAAACGAACGTCCCGTTCACGCTTCCCGCCCACGTCAGGATTTTTGTAGGACAGATAATCGGGCCGATTTTTCCTCCCATATTATTTCTGACCGACTTTTTGTAGGACGTGTGCGTTGCACTATTGCTATCAGTAGGTACGTTCAATTTTTCTCCTACATAAAATCGGTCACCGATTATCGGTCGTGGGCGAATAGCCTTAGATACGTGCGAGTAGAGACAAATACGCGCTATTGCAAATCGCACATAATTATATCAGCACCGTACGCGCCGCACGCACCGCATTTAAAATCCGTTGTATGAAATCATATTCATATGTCAGCTCGGTGGGGGTGATATGTGCGGCCGCACATGTCATCACCCGTACCGTACGCGCCGCGTTTCCGAAAATGCGGAAGGTATCCGAATAATGCTGATGACGTCATATAATGAGACGCGTAGGGTGCGTGCTGGTACTCAGTATTGCCATTAGGAAAAACGTTTCATAGTAAACGAATCCTGTGAGGAGATCTCGCCTTCGTGCTGATTCCTATCCGTCATTGTTTTAGGATATTGAGATTCGCGGAGGCGTCCCTCAAACTGCGATCACTATGTTACTGAAACATGATAAAAAGTCGAAAAATAAAAAGAACTATTAAGTAACATGTATTTTAATTTACCTCAAATTCAAGTTATAAATTAGTTTTTAATTATCTAGGTGGAAATAATAACTGGGTAGAAAATTAAAATCACTGGAATAAAAAAACAATGGATAGACGATAATCCAAAGCATCACAAAGTATTAAAAAGTAGAATATTTGATGTGTTTTACACAAAAAACATTTTAATTTTGTCTTCTGTGGATCAATAAGCAAAAAGCCTTAGCAGTGAGGCCTAGGTACGTCACGTCATCCATGTATGAAATACATACGATCACTGAATGTTCCGTAATATCATGAGTAATATCTGAGTTTAAACTGTCATTGTTGCTCTCAACAATTTAGTTTAAACTGCTATTGATATTACGGGCCTAAGACGATTTTGTAAACGAGTGCATTTGTGGTCATATTCTTGTCCGATTACTAGACGAGTTTTGCAGTGAATTCACCAAGTATTTGAAATACGTAATAAAAATTGGTATTATTTGTAAATTGTAATATTTATATATTAAAGGACCTACGAGCAGACGAGGAACCTGTTAACTGCACTGCCCATGGAAATCACCGAAGCGTTTACTATAAAAACAACAGCGAATTCTATCAAGCACTTTATTATGACTACATAACTTGGCGACGTTAACAATCCACGGTAACAACCATCAATTTAAAAGTAGGAACATCCTTCACAAAGACAAGGCCGGTGATCTTGTCCAATTCCTCGAGGGTCACTTCAGCTACAGTTTCCCAGCCATCTCTTTCAGCCGCTTTTTGAGATCCGATGGCTGTCATCCATGCGTAAGACATAGGAACTTTACATTCTTGAAGGAGCAACCGTCTGTAAAACAAGTTGATACTTTTAAAATATAAACGCTTTTATAGTATTAACGTGGTGATGCAAGAAAATTGTGACTGTGCTGTCACAATTCTTCTTCTTCTGTCACAACCCTTAAAAAGTTTCCTCGTCTGGAACCAAATCTGCGTTTCACATCATTGTCACAAAAATGCATTAATATTACAACTTAAACAATATGTAAAAAATAATAAATATCAACACCGTCATATACCTATATAGACATATATATACATAATTAGATTGTTGAGGTAACTAGCCGATAAGAGAGCAAACGAGCCCCTGATAATAACATGTTATCGTATTTGAAAACAACAGCTACGACTTACCGGCTAAAAAAGATGCGATAAAAATATTTCCCGATCGGTTTTAGAAATACCAAACTATACGTCTGGAACAATTTTAGATAAATTCTAACTTAGGCCATTCCACTGTTTCTATTTTGCACACAAAGGCTATAGTTAACTAAAGTTTTAATATAATATAAACCTTAATATAAATAATATAAACCTTTGTTTGACCAATTGACTAGCTATGCCAAGTCCTCGGTAGTCAGGATGCACGATAATTCCTCTACCTTCGTGGTAGCTTTGATACTTCTCCTTAAATTCTTTCGGAGATATCGATTCCATAATCTTGAAACCACGAACAAAATCTTGCATTTCCTTAGTTTTCAATTCTATTCCTAGCTGTGAAATTAGTAAATTTGTAAATAAATGACAAGGGAAACTATAGTATTACTACTTATTATAAGTACTATTATTTCTTCTGTGGTATTACTGTCCTTTTGACTGTCTTTGTTAAATCTGTACACCTCTGTTTATACATACAATATCATTGTCTGTACATGTAAAATTCATTTAAAATGGGGGATAGGCTCAGATTATAGATTTTTCTATAATCTTTGATAATAATAGGTATTTGACAATATTTCAATAACGTAATTTTATTATAACATTGTTATGATGCCGCACTTTTTGTACCTAAGCTTAGAATTAGAAAAGCTAACTAAAAGTTATAAATGAGTATACGTTAAATTTACCTCACGGACACCATCTTCAAAGTCAATTCCGTTGGATACAGCGGAGATACCAAGTATTTTATCAGAATCTTCTGAATCGTCATCAAGGCAGCAAATAGCTATTAGGGGAGGTTGAGCCCTATATAACGAAGTCAATATATTCGTATATTCTTCAACGCCTTCTGCACTTTTAGCGATTCCTAACAATAAATAACGAAAAAAAAATATATATTTTAATTTCATATTTATAAACATAATTGGCAAAGTAATTTAACTCTCTGCAAATTACCTACTTTTAACTATTCTATTAACATGGTAGTACACCAGGCACCTTTTTTGCAGCGTTTTTTTAAATATCTTTTAATACTCAGTGTGCATTATTATTTAAAAGTACTAGAATGTAAAATTAAGAAGTCATAATAAATTTGAATTGGTGTTAAATCTGTGTTTTAAAATATTGCGTACATTTTTAGGGTTCTGTAGCCAAATGGCAAAAAACGAACCCTTATAAATCTGTCTGTCCGTCCGTATGTCACAGCCACTTTTCTCCGAAACTATAAGAACTATACTGTTGAAACTTGGTCAGTAGATGTATACCGTAAACCGCTTTAAGGTTTTCACACAAAAATTGAAAAAAAAAACAATAAATTTTGGGGGTTCCCCATACATAGAACTGAAACTCAAATTTTTTTTCATCAAACCCATACGTGTGGGGTATCTATGGATAGGTCTTCAAAAATGATATTGGGGTTTCTCATATAATTTTTTTCTAAATTGAATAGTTTGCGCGAGAGACACTTCCAAAGTGGTAAAATGTGTATCTCCCCTCCCCCTGTAACTTCAAAAATAAGAGAATGATAAAATTAAAAAAATATATGATGTACATTACCATACAAACTTCCACCGAAAATTGATTTGAACGAGATCTAGTAAGTAGTTTTTTTTTTAACACGTCATAAATCGTAAACCGCAAAAAAACATCGATCAAAGTTATAATTAAGGCGCGGTGTGATCTCAATATTCACAAAACTGGGTTTCTTTGATGCTCGAGTACGAGGAAACCCAATGAAAATATCGCACGCAAATATAAAAAGCATAGAAAAAGGTCTAAAGAAACATGTTAACCGAATAGAATATTAAATAGTTGTTTAATATTTCCAATAAAAAATCGTAATTTGCTATACAAAAATTACCTTTAGCGTCGAAATTCTCTGTATTTTCAGCGGTAACAACATATATTTTTTTTGAGAATATAATAGGTATATGGTTTTATTAACACTTTAACCGAACAGATATTGAATTTAATGTGTATATTCTGAATCATCTAAGGAAACCCCTCAAATTAAATGTTTATTCGCAGTCTAGTTACATTGTTAGCAAAAATATGCTTTGCAATTTTGAACCCTATTCAGCGTCACGTAAATGTAACATTAGATTAGCGCAGATATGCGGTTGTGTGAGTGAAATCAACGTTTTCAAATCGTAGTCATACCGCGCGTTAAGTACAAGAACTTTTATATTATGTTACTTGCTGCTACGGAACCCTTCATGGACGAGTCCGACTCGCACTTGGCTTGTTTTTTTCTCATGTTTTTGAAGTGCTCGGATTCATAATGAAGCCCAATAAAATAATTTTGAATTAATGAAAAAGTAAAAACATAAATGATATGTAAAAAAACACCGGTTTGTGTACGTGTTGTACCAAAAGTCGTTGTTTTTGGTTGTAAGAAAATATGTTATTGTACAAACGACCAATAGACAAAAGGAAACAATGACTCTAAAAACGACTATAAACACAACTACTAAAACTTTGTATAACAAAGACGTCTCAACAAAGTAAATGAGTGCAGTAAAATACTTAAATAAAACGAAATTTAAACTAACCTGCAGCCTTGTGAAACGCTTCAGTCTGAATAAAATATTTCGTGTAAAATGATACAAAATCATCCAAACGATTTGAGGGCAAATCCTGAATTCGAAGTTTAATAGTCTCTCCATTTTTCTTCTTAGACTCGAATCTGATCCAAACCTTACTTCGATTTGTCTCCGAAGCCATGTTCTACTATGAACGGCAATTCTATACTAAATTCACTGGGGAATACAACAGCTACGACCGTCGCCGCGTCGGTGATAATGACTAAACCAATGTATTCTGTGATTAAACTTGGACTATTACGTCACACAGATCTGTCGACATAAGAGGATCGTCGTATACTTGCATAATAAGATTAGAGCATAACATTTATCAATTAATGCCATGACGTTTGATAAGCGAATAAAAATCATTTAGATTTTTTGTAACGCGTACTTTGCTATTTAGCTTGACATAAAATAAATGAGTCATCGATGGTGAGA
The DNA here is from genome assembly GCA_911387775.1 of Thymelicus sylvestris. Taxonomy (NCBI): domain Eukaryota; kingdom Metazoa; phylum Arthropoda; class Insecta; order Lepidoptera; family Hesperiidae; genus Thymelicus; species Thymelicus sylvestris. The sequence goes on from OU426895.1 coordinate 12,479,959, forward strand.
CACGGCTGCCTATGGACGTTGTGGTAACTTTGAAGACAGGATCAAAGGCACTACCATCTTGGTAAACATAACGAGAAATTGAAGGATCTATTAGAATCATGAAAAGTACTAAATTATCAATCGGTTAAAATCTTTACTAAAGATCGTAAAAGCTACCCAACAAAATACATGAATTTAGTTGACAAATAGAGGAGAAAAATTGAACTATTTTTAATTTCCGACGCTAAAAATTTTAATGAGGTGACCCATAATGTTCAGTCATCACACGCAATAGAAACTGGCACGTCGGGTACAAAGCAATGCAAGTACATTGCCTAGCACCTACTCGTACAACTACAAACGAAGATCCATCACATTGCAAATTCTGTAACGTCTCGTTGAGCCGCCCCACGTAATCCTTTTATGTAAATGAGGTTCCTAGTTCCCAGTGACGAAATGAATGCTATCACTTTTGGAATAGAAGGTACGTTTTAAGTTGATTTGCAAAGGAAATGCTTACTTGTCACCGCGGCGTAATGTTGTCGGGGTGACTAGACTCGCTGCATCAAGTTTTAATGAGAATTTTAACGGAATTGAAGCATAAGGGGGTTTTCGCGTTTGCTTCAAGCAAATTAAATAACTAATGGAAATAAGACTATTGAAATGGATATTTTGTACACAGTCATAACTTGAAATTATTTTTTTATTTGAGTACAAAATTATATTTCGTTCTTTATTTTAACGTTTTTATTTATTTGTCGTTAATCAATTTTATTTAATTTTGAATTATTTCCGTAATGTTTTTAGGTACCTACAATTAATATAATTACACATAAATAAATAAATAAAACTAACGCATAAGGTTACTGACCTGTAACCCTAGATGCGATCAAATTACCGCGCGCTTACGTCACAAATGAGGGGGTGATGTTAATGTGTAAGTATTACATAATAGAAAATAAATAAATTATGTTATACCTAGGGCGATCAAAAAGTTTCCGGTATAAATATAATATATAAGTATAAATATATGTAAAGTATAAATATTAATTGACATTCGGACTTTAAAATATTTTTTTGTGAAACTGAATTCAAATAATATTTAGTTTAATGGTGAAATGCAAAAAGAAGATAGTGAGGATGCAATTCAAAATATTTTAGTCCGCTGTACTTTAAAAGATTTTACAATTACTGATAAAATTATTCCACAAATTCCAACTGAATCCGACATTAAAACCGATAATACCACCGTTGTCCGAATTGTGTTTAACCAAAACATTGGACCAGATAACCAATAAACGCTTACTATTTCAGAAACCAATAAGCCGAGGCTTATTAATATTCGTTCCCCGTATTACAAACTTTTTGAATAATAAACCAATTTTATTGTGGTTTTGGCCAGTTGGTTTGCAGATTAATTTAGCGTAGAGTTGGCGGTTTAGTTCCAGATTATGAATTGAATATTTTATTCAATCGGCTGAATTTGATACAATATTCTGATAAAAGCACAATATTTTGCTTATGCAAATTGATGAACCGATGATCATCAGATTGTTTTACATATAATTTTGAGTTATAAATAATTAATTAATTGTCGTTGTATCTTTGCTAATACAATTTGTTAGGTGGAAAGGGGTCATCGCTACATGCTTGCAATATTGTAAGTAACCATAATTAATATTTTATTATGAATACATTAAAGCTAACTTTTTAATAACAATTTTGGACGAACGCGCTAGTAACAAAGATTTAATTTTAATTTTAGCGATACTTTAATACTTTGCTTCTTTGATAAGATAACTTTAATGCCTTCAAATGTTTATTTTGTTAATAATTCTACTGCTATTAGGTATGTAAAGATACTTAGTGCCTAAAACGGACAGTTATCGCTCGCTTTGGGAAAGAATATTCTAGACACATACATAACCGATTAAAATAAATAATTTGTTACGATAATTATACGACATTAAAAATCTAGACTGATAAACTAAAATGCTTTATTTCTAGATAAACGAATGACCTATTTCTGCTCATCTATTGTGGTTATTAAATGTTGCAGAAAGAATATACGTACTTCTGTTTATTAGAAAATAACAATAGAACGCGGGTTATATAAATAGTGGTCAGAGGTAAGTCACATATCAAACAGATACAGATAAAGTTCCAATCTTGGAGGAACTTTATCGTGAACTAGAATATTTTCATATTGGTATAAAGTTTTATGAAAAAATACGACTTACGTCACGTGCCAAACTGTGCTAGAGAAAGTTTTAACGAAAACAATTTACCATCATCCCATCAAATCAGCTACGTGCTCAAATGCGTCGTGATAATTTTTCATATTACAAATCCAATTCGATTGTATTTTTACCCCATAACTTCGTTATTTATCAACCGATTTGGAAGATTTTTTTTTCATTAGAAAGGGTAGATACCTATGCTTTTTGAGATTGATCTCATATTTTTTTCTTTGTATTTTTCTGATGATGGTATTCATGAGAAATTGAGGGAAGTAATCAAGTACTACTAAGCTTTACGTTTACGCTATTTTGATATATTTTTTTTAAGACCGTTTCTTTGATGTCATTTATGTTTCTTGGAAAAATCCAGATTATTCAAGACTATAATATAAAAACGTCTCATTCCTTTTAAAAAGGCAATTAAAAGTTAGAGCAATTAGAGCTTTCAGATGTGAGCCAATATGTCTGACTCGTGGACAGAAGGAAGGTGGAAATGAAGTCATAATTGACAATCTATGGTCCATCTGGGCGCGGATATTGCCAAATAGCTGCAACAGACTGACCTTCATCTACTTTTCTTTGGAATTGGATTTTTTGCGAACACAATAAGAAACAACTAATATTTTTTTGTTTTTGGCAAAATTTTATTTATAACCTTTCATTGTATTTTATTACTTTGTTAATTTAAAAAAAGGTGAATAATTACAATTTATGAATGATTTATAGTTAAATAGGAAATAAGAAACTTTACAACTAAATTAAATATTGCAAATTAACGGCAAATACATTTTCAGGGCTATTACTGGTAAGTTTCCTAGAAAACTCAGAAGATCAAGGACTTAAAGTTTTTTATTGGATTTTCTTAGCAACAAAAATATTCTCCAATTTATTTAAAAATACAAATAATGAATAATAAAATTCAAATAGTTTTGTCTTGACTTAAGTCTCCACGTAAGTCTCTTATGTAAAATAACTAGGAATTGATAAATTATAATTATAATTCTTGACATAAAATAACCGACCTCAAAATTAGGGATAATTCAAAAACTACTCGTCAGATCTCGCTCAAATTTAAGTGGGATCACAATATGACAAGCACCAGCTTTCGATTAAAAAAAGAATCATCAAAATCGGTTCACCCAGTCGAAAGTTCTGAGGTACCTAACAAACATAAAAAAATACTGTCAAATTGAATACCTCCTCCTTTTTGAAGTCGGTTAAAAATATAAAAATTATAAATTAATATGATAAATTAATATGAGTATGAATTATAAAATAACAACTATACCGCTGTCGATAAATTACTAACGGCCGGTCTCATAATGTACTAACAGATAAAAAACTGTAAATAAAGCTACCATTAGTATGTCAACTGTCATATTTGTCAATTTTTCAGACGCAAAAATTGACAAATATGACAGATGACATACTAATGGTAGCTTTATCTACAGTTTTTTATCTGTTAACGTTAGTACATTATTAAGACCGGCCGTTAGTCAATCTTCTTTAATTAAATCAACTTCTAATTCTAACTCAATAAACAATATCACGGTATAATAACAGCAATAAAATGTAACTATCAAATATTTCCAAATATTTGTTTGCTGAAAAGCGGTTACTTTTGAATTGACATTTGCTTTTGCCCCTATCGGCATTTACAGCTTCACGCGGACAGAGGGTCGAGGTTCAAAACTCACAGCCGAGAAGTGCAAAAGTGGTACTAATTAAATTTCAGTAACATTGTAAACTGTATAATTATTTGCATTAAAACCCCTCAACAAACTATGTTTTCTAATAAATTCTATTTTTTATCTTTATCCTATTGGCTTATGTAGTAAACTTCTTATCAGCATATTAAAACAAGGACTTTAATGACATACGCATAATTCCAAGAACATAATCCTTATTCCATAATTATGTCATCAAGGGCCCATTTTACACTAAAATTAATTTTCAATTATATTTCAAGAGTTGGACGCTTTTATTTGACCTTTGTTTTTGCTTTGCTTGTGATGATGCAAATTATTATTGGTAGCGCAACTTCAAAATCCCGAATCTTTTATTTTCTGAAGATATTTTTATAATTTTTTTCACTTTTTGTGCCGCAACAAATCAAACAATAAATGGTAAACTTTAAAATTTGTGGCTTATTGATCATCATATCTCGTATTACTGCTGACTTGTGATTTCTAAAACCTCTTTTAATATCCTAAAACCTCTTCTAGTACTTCTAAAACCTCGTCTAAGACTTCTAAAACTGAACTTAGGTATATCTTGTTGGCACTTATCTTCAGATACACAATATTATAAACTATAATAGTGAGTTGCGCAATTACATTTCAAGAGCTGGACGCTTTTATTTGACCTTTCCTTTATTTTCAGACACACAATATTTTAAACTATAATAGTGAGTTGCGCAATTATATTTCAAGAGCTGCAAGGCTATTCTGTTTTGTAACTTGACAGCGGAGTTTCAAAATTGACGTTCGAGTTCTAGGATCACTTCACTTCGCAAGTGCGTACTAGATGATTATACATATAATGACATGTCAATATGATGCAAGTTTGCTTTTGTTTTGTAACTTGACAGCGGAATCCACGATGGGTTTCTAAATTGAAGTTAGAGTTCGAGACTCCCTTCACTTCGCAAGTGCGTACCAGATGATTAGAGAATCACATATCAAGATCTCGGACTCGAACTTCAATTTTGAAACTCATCGCGGATTCCGCTGTCAAGTTACAAAACAGAATAGCCTTGCTGGACACTTTTATTTGACCTTTGCTTTATTAACTGTAAACGCAGCACACGGCTCGTTTGAAGATGGAAAATGAAAATTGAAAAGTGCTACGAAACATAACTGAATAACCTTGTACTAACATTTTTTTGGTTGCAAATACTGGTCTATAAGTACCTAAACAATATTATTATAGTGACTTAACTCGACTTCAAAGAACAAAACATAAAAATTATTTATACATTTTATTCGTGTTTATAAAAATCAATTTTGTAAAGTCATTCACGATACTTGATTTTTTTTTTAAATAGATACCATTTTTTTTTATTTACGTTCCTTACTATAAGTAAGTTCTATGTTAAAAGACACTCGATACAAACTTTAAAATTGTTAATCAGTAAAAGGTAATTTTACTTTATCTATATTCGATACGGAAAGCTTGGATTGTTATTGTAATAATTTGTAAAACCTTGCTTTTTCACTAATATTAAAACACCACTTTACAGCGCTTTGCATAAGCCAAGATGTTTTCATCTAGATTATTTTTAAATCCTTGAAAACGTTAATCTTCAGCTTACTCGAGTAAAATTTACATGAAATGATAATAAACATTTGTCTTGAGGATTTCAGAAAAAATGGATGGACCCCGGGGAATAGCCCCAGCGTCCATGGATATTTTAGTTCTTACGGAATTATGATGAAAAAACTGTCCAGTCTACCGAAGACCTTTTATTTGATAGTATGTAATACAAATATACATGCAAATGTATGTGTGTTTGCCTTTATCTTTATTATTTATTTCTGTAACACAAACCTCACGCACATAAATTGGTATAAAACTTCCAACTTATTTCAATTATAATTTATAAGTAGGTTGTACTTGCATGTTCCATTATAATCATACAAATGTAAGGTGTAATAAATGCCAGGATTCGGATTAGTTTAGACACTATTGATAAAAAGGTCGAGCCAATCAAATTTATTGTGTTTTACAAGTAGATAAATAGGATCAGGGGTTAACGCTACCATGCGTTTGTGAGTTTCGGATGTGATTCGCAGCCAAGGCAGAGCGTTCGTTCATGGACCATGGCTATGCGTTGTCTTAATTCGTATCACAAGGAAGCCTTATGCGAGGTGTGGGGGTGTGGGGGTGTGTGATGCTTTAAATAAATATAATTGATAAAAGTTAACGCTCTAAATTTACATCTTACGTTGAATTTGAGATCATCATGTATAATTTATACACATAACGTAATAAGGCTTACATGAACTTTACGAAGACAAGGCAAGATTAGCTAAATGGGCACTTTGGGTACGGACCTACAATAACAGTATATATGTACCTATATGATACTTAGGTACATTAACCTTATTACGTTATGGCGCGGCATTAAATTAAACTTGTGGCTTATATGCCTTATTAACTAAAAGAGTATAGTCATAATTATGCAGATAATCGAATTTGATTAAAAAATTAATTTTAACTGCCGTCACAAATTATTATAAAAATATCTTCAAAAATGATTTTTTTTTTACTATTACAAAAAAAAAACCTTTTTGTTTTTTACCATAATACATCAAATAAAAAATTGTAAACTTCTTCATTAATAGTATGATTATCATAACACTACATGAGAAAAAATCTAAAAATAATACAGATGAGTTATTTTAGGCCTTAGCAGTCGGAAAATGTTAATAGGTATACTTTTTGATCGTAATCACTTAGTTTATCGATTGACACATTTTTTATCAATGTCCGCCGAAACTGAGATTTTTGCTTTATTTTTCTACGGTTTTGAACTTAAATATCTTAGAAAGTTTATCACTTACGATGTTTTCATCACTGAATACTTTTTGATTGTAATCACTTACTTCGTCGATTGATGGTCACATCACTGGCCGCCGAAACGAAAATTTTTCAAAATGGCGGCACTTGTAGGTATGCCAACTAGGTTCAATGCCCTTTAAAAGGTGAACTTAAAATGCACTTTTAAAGTCCTTATTGATTGAATAAAATTTCATAATTATTTTAGTACCTACTTTATTAGTTAGTTTAGTTACCTACCTTGGGATCTAATTGAGACACTTTTCAAACAAGAATGAAATACCCTATTGTTTCACTGCTTTGCGCGTGATCGCTAAAACCTCTTCTAATACCTTTAAAACTCTTTGAACTTGAATTGTTGCCACATGTCCTCAGACACACTTCCAATGCCTAATCACAAAATATTTCGAAGCGAAGCAGAGGTTATTAGTACACTCAAAAATCCGGTGTCAATGCTGTGCTGACCTTTCCCGGCGTTCCGAATTGAGCAACAGGCAGGTCAAGGACACTCGAACCCCGGATGTCCCAAACTCTACGCCTACTTGAATCTTCGTGTTCATCTGGGCCTTAGTTTAAAATCATGTAGACGACCATTGAACTATAATAACATAGAAAAGACATCTCAAACAATATATTGTGTGTTCCACCGCCGGCTTGCCTTCCGTTCTCTTTTCAAACTAGAAGGCTCGTTTGCACACTTGCCATAGAACTTCGTATAATATGACACTTGCCGAACCAAGACAAGTAGTCACCGACTCCAAACCTTTACAAGCTCTTACTCCAACGTTTACCATTGATTCGTGTCAAAAATCTAACACCTTAAATTGGTCATAAGCGTCGCATCGGCAAGCTTAAGCAAGCTATTTAATACATTAACAAGAATAACAAGCTTGCGTCTTGCCAAGTATCATTCAAGTATGTAAACGAGGCGTATGATCTCTTCAATGAAAAATGGCGGAAACATTGCAAAATAATGAAATAAATTCGTTTTGGTTGATATAAGTTATGTTTTGTTTCCTTGCCAATGATACCTAAGTAACAAAACTATCTTTTTTTTTCGTAGTTGACTGATTTTTACAGCTTCATTTATCGTACTACGGCATTTTTGAAATGTTATTTTGTCACAATTTTGACATGTGGCCGCCATGAGCGCAGCCGAGTCACAGAATGGAATGAAGCCGGCCGGCTGCAATGCACACCCCCGAACGATATTCACGGTGTCTGTTCTTTACGCCAGTAATAATACTTCAATGTAGACGACATTATTATACGTCATACAAGGTACCTACCCATACCCATTCAAGGTACAATAACCATTTTTTATTTTAAACAGATCTTTACATAGTACCTATATTAAAAACGAAATCGCTTCCCGTGTCTGTACGCTTAGATTTTTCAAACTAAGCAACAGTTTTTAATGCGATTTTGATTGAATCAATAGATAAAGTGATTCTCAAGGAAGATTTATAATAATATTTTCAGTAACGAAAAACAAAAATTACATACAAATGTAACGTGTCACGTAACGTGTCACGTAACGTGTCAATGTAACGTGACAACAAACACACGTCATTCAATGTAAGTATCAAAAATTTATGAAAATTACAAAATCTGAAACAATACCTATAGGTATCTCGTAAACTGAATCATACTTTTAAGAGGCAAGTGAGTGGGTGGAAACAAAAATTTGAATCCAATCGTCTTTGAAATCAAAGATCGTGTTCGTATTACTTCTCCTTCGCTCATATTAGATATGCTTGGAAAATAAATCATATTCAACACTATATTTGTGTTATTATTTACCCAGAAAAAGATTCTTTACATAGTAATTTCAACTCAACAAAAGAATCCATATTTTTGTTACAAATGCTCAATATTCCAGCTCAATGAATATTGTTATTACTAGAATTAGAGATTATTTCTAATACAGCCTACGTTTTCAGAATTATATAACAGCGAACCCTTTGTTATATTTTTTTATCTCGATATCCTTTCGTATAGATAAACCTGGAATAAGATTTTAGTTCATTCATCGAACATTGGACAAAGAATGGTAATTTTGTACGAAATAGCCGTCTCTATTCCCTCACTGGACACGTTCAAAATCTGTAAGACTTAAGGCACATTGCAAAGATACCTCAATTTCCAATTCTCTCCCCGAAAGAAAGTAAAAACCAACTACGATACTAAAAATTCCACTACATTCAAAGACAATTTTCTATTTGTTTAAAGACATTGTTGACACAATACAATGTGATTGCATTTCTTAGGCATCCCATTCTTTGGAATAAGGGGTTATTGCTTGGCCAAGATTCACCATTCTGACCTCCATTTTTGTTATAAATATTGTAACAAAATCTATACGAGTATGGTCAATACTAGTGCTGTAAGGCTATTCAGTTTTGTAACTTGACAGCGGAATCCGTGATGAGTTTCAAAATTGAAGTTCGAGTCTGAGATCTTGATATGTGATTCTCTAATCATCTGGTACGCACTTGCGAGGTGAAGGGAGTCTCGAACTCTAACTTCAATTTAGAAACTCATCGTGTATTGCGCTGTCAAGTTACAAAACAGAATAGCCTTCCTGGTGCTATGTATGTATGAATAAACTGTCACTTCATAACGTCAACTGCAGTTTTTATCACAATTTTGGCACCTAAAAAGGAGACGGCATTCTATTCAGTTCAAGCCAACCTCTCTTTCTCGTGATCTTGAAGTTTGGGAATGCAATCTATCTAATTACTCGTGTCGTATAATAATAATAGAGTCATCGAGGTACAAGTACCTATTATAAAATGTGTGATAAAAATTCCTCGAAAATTCCATTGACGATAGCTTCGTAACGCCTGTGTTATTCGAGAAGCAATATTTAGGTTACGATGTGAAATTATTTTTCACACAGAATTTTGTAGTTGTGTAGTTATTGTTGTTGTATAGCTGAAGAGGGGGAGAGGGGGGGTGGACTTAGAGAGAGGAAGGCGAGTTGTTAAGCGGCTATGTTAATAAAATTTTATTACGACGTTATATAAAATGTAGGAGGTCTGTTCTATGTATGTATGTTAGTTCCTATGTGCGTTTGTAGAGACCAAACGGGTTGACCGATTTTGATGATTCTTACATCAATCGATTCGTCTTAACATTGCGAGTGTCATTAAAGACATGACAATTCACCATATGGACAACCAGACGCCATATTTTCATGAAAAAAAATTCGACAAACTACGTCAATTGGACGTATCATTGAACAGGTATTAAAAATGATTCTTAAGTTTCTTTCATCATTTTTCATTTTAAGTGACAATTTAGGTTATAAGTATAACGATTTAATGTTGTTTAAAAAACCATTCTCACTAACTTACTAATTAATAGGTATTACCTCACATTTCATTAAAAACGTAGGTTTAATTTTTCATTGATGATTTTTGAAATACAATTGTAAAAGCAGACAGATTTGCAAGTATAGCGGAGTGGTACTTATGTGGAGAGTTTTGCCCAGAACAAGGTCGCTCTACTCATTACCATCATTACCTCGCTTGTTCGACTCAACTAATTGTACCCGTTATACAGTTGTACATCTGTGTATATTGTATATGAATATACAGTTCACATGCTGAAGGGCTTGAAAACAACAAGTTATTGTCAATTTAATATGACAACCGGCTACGCATTTGGTATTGTATAGATTGCCTGGCTAAAGTATTAATTAAATTATATTTCGTACATTACGTTATTGTTTTTGGTATTATATAAATTGCCTATTGCATAGAACACTGGATTACGTATGTAGATTGCCGGTAACATATTATATACAATTGTTTACATAGATAGAAGATTGAACAATAGAAGAAAGATTAACCAAATAGATCATGTTTTTAATAAAAAATAACTAAATATAAAAAAAACAAGTGTCTTTTGATATTTGTAAGATATGCTCTAAAATTAAGCAGTGATAGCCTAGCGGTAGAACGTTGGTCTCCCGAACGAAGGGGCCCGAGTTCAAACCCTGGCACGCACCTCTAATTTTTCAAATATTATGTGCGTATTACAAGTTAATTATCACTTGCTTCGGTGAAGGAAAACATCGTGAGGAAACCTGCACACCGGAGAGTTCTCCATAAAGTTCTCGAAGGTGTGTGAAGCCTACCAATCCGCACTTGGCCAGCGTGGTAGACTATGGCCTAATACCCCTCACATTGTGAGAGGAGACCCCGAGCCCAGCAGTGGGACAATTATGGGTTGTTGCTTTGCTTTGCTTTTTTATGCTCTAAAATGAAGAAAAAAGGATTTAAATTAAATAAAAGGGTGCGTATACTTTTGTACGCGCGAAAGAAGTATACTTCTTTGACGTAATTAAATAAATATTTAATAGATGCACAATATTTATACCTATACGATAAAATTGCTATTATACGTAGCTAGATACATATAAATAACGCTTCACACTCATAGCCCCACACTAGGATTCCCTGTTTCGTGGGTGCCATGGACAACACACAACATAGACAAGGACATTCACACCCAGACCGAGAACAGAAATTCAAACTCATCATTCAACTTTCTGCCTCGCTGGGAATCGAACCCAGGACCCTTTGGTACGGCGATCCGGCATGGTAACCATTGCGCCACACTGGTCGTCAAAACATATAATCGCAATTTTAGTAGGATTAGGTAATCCTAATAATATAATAAGTACTATTATTTCTTCTGTGATACTACAAAGTTTTTAAAACCACTTGTATTACAAATCTTCAGAAAAGCGAGGAACGAAACAAATATTATAAAGGTGTTCAAGGATTCTTACCCGCCGTCAAAAGCCTTTGGGAAAATGTATACGTGCTTATCTTTGCGGTAGCCATCTTTATTCACCTTGATATTTTGAAGACTTAATATTTGAGTAATTTATTATAAAAGAAATATTTAAAAACGCTTTGAGCAAACATTTTTTTATCTTTTGATCTCTGTCATGGTTGAAAAAAAATATAGATATATTACTAGCGCTCTACCCCCCGGCTTTGCTTGCGTTTTCCGGAATGAAAAGTACCCTATATCTTCTATATCTTCCCCTATACCAAGGTTAATCAGGAGGGCTATTTTCTAAAATACGAACTCTAAATCAAAGCTCACTTTTCGTTTGAGAATTGGACACGAGCTTCGACGGTGACGTAATTCGATGATCGAGACAAAGAAATCCCTTACCGAATACCAAAGTTGTCAAATTAGCTTGAAGAAGTAGTTTTTCTCACCGCCGTATTCTACACTGCGGCGCCACCTGTACTGTCGAGTTTTATTAAGAATAGGAATTTTGAAACTCATCGTGGATTCCGCTGTCGAGTTGAAATGAAATGAAATGAAATAATCTTTTATTCATGTAGGTATCACTGATACACTTGTGCACGCCAGTTTTTAATGTACTTGCTTTTCGGAAAGGTGCTTTGTTATGGAGAAGAAGAAAAGCCGTAAAGAAACTCCTCAGCACATCTTTTAAAAATAAAACTTATATTTATTACAAAAATAGGTATTCTCTAACCTGAGCAGAACTGGTTGCCTAGCTGGTCATTTCCAAGCATCCTTATCATTTTAATATTCACCTATCTTATAATAACCCTTGCCTACGAGTTGAATTTTTACACGTTTCTTAAAAGATTCCGCTGTCGAGTTACAAAAGAGAATAGACTTGCTGGTCATGGTATACCTAAATTTCATGAAAATCCTTTTAGTATCTTTGCGTGAAAGAGTCCATACAAACTTACATAATATTTATAACCATCCTCGCTTTGTTTCAGTTTTCATGAGGATCCCTATTTTTTAGTACCTATGATGTAGCCCATAAGGCATCCTACTAGGGAAATATTTTTTTAAATCGGTCCAGTAGTTTTTGAGTTTATTTATTAATACAAATAAAAAATCTAAACTTTCCTCTTTATATTATTAGTTTAGATAAGTAGGACTAAGAGTATGTTGTATTTAATACAACATTTTTTTATATTTAGGTGAGTTTTATCAATAAAATGACAAGCTACAAATTGGTTTATTTCTCTAGCTGTGTCGGTTATGGTATGATGTTAGAATACTCTAATTAATCAACGATTCATCTGTGATATACGTCAATATGTAGGCTATTATCCCGTATCTGTCTCAGCGGAATTGATGATGAAAGTGACTCGTACTATGTAAATTACGTTTAACGGTAGCTAGGTAAATTTGAATATACTAGTTATGCTCACTATGCTACTAGCACGGACGTAAAAAAAAGACGGACATAATCTCAAGAACAAATTCAGTGAAGCACCCATAGGGATTCAAAATCTCTATTCGTACAAGTAAACACCCACACATTGACATAATCGGTCGTCATTCCGGCGCCGGACCGCACTCGAGTCATACGGACAACGGGAGTTGATAAAGAATAATAAAAATGCCTTTGTGTGCTATTAAAAGTTGCAAGAACAATAGTAATTCAGTTAAAAAACATAAAGGGATCACCTTTCACAAGTAAGCTTATTAATTAATTAATAAGTAATTTTATCACTGATTTCTTTTATTTTTCCTAAAGTTATGAACAAAACAAACCAGAAAAATTTGTAATCACAAAATCAGCCAGTGTTGCCAACCATATTGCTTAAGCAAATACCCAGAATGTGTGGGAAAATTATAGTATGTATAATGCTCGAGTTTCTTACTTTAGTTTAAAAGTATATATTTTTGGGGTTCCGTACTAAATAACAAGGAACCCTTACCTATATGTTTGCCATGTCTGTCCGTCTTTCCGCGGCATTGCTTACAAAGTAACAATATTAGAAAGCTGAAATTTGGTATCGATCAATGTAAGTATGTATATTAATTACGTTAAGATAATGGTAGAACAAAATTGGAGAAATTTTAGGTACCTCCCCTATAAGTGAAGTGGGTAAACCAGTGTATTTAATCTGTCGTCAATTAATAAAATTCATTAATCTCATCAAATATAATAATTTGCATTTATTGAATGTAGATTTGACTTTTTTTATACAAAATTCTAATTTCATAGACGTTTTGAGAGTTCATAAGAGTAGCTGAAAGATAGATAAATGTATATTCATATTGTGGTAACTGGTAACCCCAAAATCACGCACACGTAGTAAGCGGTCGGCCATTTCTATGCTTCACTCTCGGTTACACAAGGTTACGTCCGTATTTTTTTTAGGTCCGTGGCTGCTAGTAAAATATAACTCATGTTACTCAAAAAGGATAGAGCATTGCATTGGTGGAAGACTTCCAGTAGTTTTTGAGTTTATCCATTACAAACAAACAAACAAAACTAAATCCTTTCCTCTTTATAATATTACTTAGTTTACATTTTACCTAAAATCCTCTTTAGTTTGAATACTATAAGTATACTAGCTGACTCGGAAAACGTTGTCCTGCCAAAATTTTTGGGATAGAACACCCAGCGGTATGAAATGATATACCTACTTTACGACTATTCTCTTAACTACCAAAAAATTGTAAAAATCGGTTGAGCCGTTTCTGAGAAGTGCGACCACAAACACCATGACGCGAGAATTTTATAATATACTAATTTAGATTATTTCATAATCATGAAAATAAAGACTTTCAGAAAAAATCACAAAAACTACTTTTATCCAATATTTTATAAATTAATTTGTGATATTTTTTTATGTTTTGGATATTATTTAAGGATATGAGACGATTGCTTACTTATTATTTATTCACCTGTGGTTTTCTGTACATCGTAATAGAAAGAAAAGCAATTAGGTGTACCTACTTCTGTTGGAATGAGGCACTTGAAAATAATTGGCTTTAAAACAAACTATTTGCTCGAAGGCCACAGGAAACCAGGTATTAAAAAAGGCTGCTTAAAAATTTATAAACATCTGACGAAAATGATTTTTTTTTAATAAGTGAGAGTTTTTTTAATAATAAGTGACAGTTATGCTGTCTATTTCGTTAAGTAAGAGGTTTTCGACTTTAGTCAACGAATTAAAAATGCCTGCTGTTATAAAGCTTGACTAAAAATTTTGACCTACTTTTTTAGAATCCGTTTATTAAAATGGATACCAAACGCTTAACAAATAGTAAAATTTTATTTAAACGTGAAAAGCAGCAAATAAAAACATGTTTCTGAAGTCGTTCGAAAAGCCGACGGTAACACGTAATTGGCCATTACAAGCCGCTTTTCGCAAACGGTGCCACTATCTAGAAATGAATGCATAAAGAAAATCTAGTTGGTACATCCACTTGTACATGGTATACCTATTGTTTACATTAATAAATAACTGATGTATTAATAAATTAATGATAATTAAACGAACTATTTAATTTTTTTTAATTTACGGTACCAACATTACGAAAGTTGGCGACAGAAATCGATTATAAAATATCTAGAAGACAGTGCGAAGACGAAGAATTTAAAACGACGTGCGCATACAATTTATTTCAGTAAAAATTACTGCAGATACAATATTTGGCATAATTATTGTTATTTAAGATAGATATGGGGTATTTTATCATTATTAGATCATGATAATAATAATTTAAGCCTCGGCATTTCATTACATCCCTCCAATTCATGATTTCACCGTCTATATGGATTTTGTACTTAAACTAAAAAGTACTTTTTATTAGAGTCCGACCGAAACTGGTTTTTCAGCCGAAACCGAAACCGAAACCGAACCTTCGGCCTTAGGTCCAGTTTCGGCCGAAACCGAAACCGAAACCGAAACTTAGGGTGAGGCCAAACGAGCGTATTTTTGGTGCACAGCACTTCAGTCACGTGAAATGAGCTGGTTTCATACAAAAGTTCTAATTCAATTTTTCGAAGTGTTTTACGCGATTTTACGATTTACGCTCGTTTGGCTACACCATTAGGGTATTTTTTGAGCTGCTCATTTGTGGACTAAACAGAAAAAAGTAGGTTAAAGGAGCCGAATTTTTAAAATTTTACAAAGGTCATTTTTTGACATTAGGTAGGTCAACCCTCAAGCTATCTGTCCCCTAACGTTGACCCACTACTTACGGGACATCCTGTATAGGTACTGAAATCTAGCGTGTTTTTTACACATTTTTATTTGTACATTTTTATGTGTAATAACTGCCTTCAGTTCGGTTAACTTATCTTAACGTAAACGACAAAATTCGAAAAAATATGGATGAACGCTGTTTTTAACCCCTGACGAAAAAAGAGGGGTGTTATAAGTTTGACGTGTCTGTGTATCTGTGTATCTTTATGTCTGTCTGTGGCATCGTAGCTCCCAAACGGAGGAACCGATTTTGATCTAGTTTTTTTTGCATGAAGGTGACTTAATCGAGTGTGTTCTTAGCTATGTTTAGTGTATATCACTGTCGGGGGTTTTTTAAATTTTAATTTAAGATCATTTAAATAGATCATTTAAATCTTAGCCCCATTTTACTAAATACGTCAGTGAAAACCGCATGCCGACGAAAATTCTAAAAATAATTGCTATGGTCTCTTTTGCGTTGACAAATACCGCTCGTGATAGATTTTCTCAAATATCTTCCATGTACAGACATATTGATCAGTTACCGTTTCATTGTAATGGATGATTTGGGATTTAGACTTCAAAAATACTACTACTGAATGTCCTCGCTTTGCTTCCGTAAACCTTTCGGTAAGCCCTCACTCAATAAATGTAAGTATGGGTGAAATTGACATAACGTAATTTATTTATTTGTAAACCGTTTGAAATAAACCAACCACTAAATGTTAACCAAAGCTCACTACAATACGTATGTATTGTAAGTTATAAGGGAGTGGAAACCACAGATAAATCTGTTATGTCGTTCCTGAGAGTAGTCAGAACAAACGCACAAATAGACGAAAACTACTTTTTATATAATCTATTACGTCTAATTAATACAATAATTAATCAATACCCCTAGTAAAAGTTTTACTTAAATATCTTCCAGTTACAGTTTCATTACCATGCTTGGATATGAATTCCAAATCATTATCTATACAGCATTAGACACTATCTTATGACCTTTTTTCTACCTGTTGCCGTTATTAATATCGAGCAAAAAACGGCTAAAATCAAGCGCCAAAGCACCCTGTCAGACGCTCTTCAGATTAATGAACAAATATAATAAACATGTTAAATCAATGACTTCACTTGGAAAGTCAGCGCCCACGGGTTAGCCACGAACTTAACCGAACGACGCACGAAAATTCACGAACACAGAGTTTCGGTTTGGCCGAAAGTTTCGGCCAAATTTTTCCAAAGCCGAAACCGAAACCGAAACTAGATTTTTTGGCCGAAACTGGCCGAAACCGAAACCGAAACCGAACCTTCGGTCGGTCTCTACTTTTTATGTAAACTTTTTAATTATAACTTCATTTTTAAGTACAAAATCCATGGTGTCAGATGGTCAAAGTATTTGGGTAAGTAGGTAAGTGTTTTGACACTGTTGAGATCCCTGCTTAGTGCTTCAAAAGGCATCCAAATGATATGCATCACGATTGTTTACCCTTTTTAAAGCAGGTAAAGGAAACAGATGGTAATAATAGCCAGAATAAGGGGATGTTTAAACCGACACTGGCGCCGACATAGTTATGAAACCAACACAGAAAAATATAAACATTAACCGCCTAAGAAAAATCAACAACAATCAGCTTTTGGTGTATATATGATTCGTGTAACCATTACATCTCACGAAATAAAGCGAGAAAGAGTATTTATATTTCAGGAATAATTCATGTTTTAATTTACTGCAGCAAAACGAATACTTATTTGAGGAAGTAATTTCAGTATTTTCCTATCTAAATAGATTGGTTTACAATTTAATATGGTATCATGTATCATGTAGCCCCTTATGAGTGTAATGTATGTCTATTAATATACATCATCATAAAAATATAAGTAGCAACTTTATGATGATTTCCGTTGATAACGAATTTCAGTTTAACTCAATACTATTCATAGTTATAACTTATAAGCCTAGCAAACTGATTGATCATAAAACCTGCTGCATGTAATACCTATGTATTGTATTGAATATAAATTTTTATCTACGACTTCGTAATAAAGTTAATCTTTAGCGTATGCCTAGATGTTTATATACATAGAACGACCATTAACATGGTGATAGTAAGTAATAATGTATTTGAAAAACACCTTTAAGGTGTAAAAATGCCTCAATAGTACCAATTGATAACGTTGACCGGTGATAAGATAAGATGTACACAGCGCGCTTCTTCAGTGTCGGCATGGATAGCGTACGAACAACCAACATACGTACATGCAGTACTCTTTTTACTAACGCCCGTAACACATAAAAATGAGAGTTACTTTAATCGCAAGAATATTCTTCATTTGCACGCTAATCTCGATTTTCATATTTGTGCGTATTTTAACGAAACAGATCACAGTTAAAGATGAAAAACTGATGCAAGATATATCGAAGGAAATAAAAAAAGAAGTATCTGAGGAAATAGCTAAAGAAAATGCCAAAGAAATACCAGAAGACATATCCCAAGAAACAGTACGTAAAGAAGAAAGCTTAAAGTATATCTTACGATGGACTTCTTCGAAAAATGTGCCGTTTGTGTATATGGGAGAAGGTCGACAAGGTTTTATTGAGAGAAACTGTCCTTATACAAATTGTTTTGTGACTGGTGATAGAAATTATCTTGGAGATTATACAAAATTTGACGTGATTGCTTTTTCTGGCCCGGAGGTAGTACGGATGAGCCAATTCAGTTTGCCAACTAAACGATCACCTCATCAAAAGTATGTGTTTGCTTCGATAGAGTCAGCTGATAACTATCCTGTGTGTTCAAATAAATTAGATGGTTTTTTCAACTGGACCTGGACTTACAAACTGGATTCAGAAGCAAAGTGGGGTTATATAGTGGTGAGAGATGCTGAAAATAAGATCGTAGGACCAAAAACTGAAATGCACTGGATTAAGTTCGAGGATATGGATCCTATTAGTGACGAACTGAAGAATGAAATTAAATCTAAAACGAAAGCAGCCGCGTGGTTCGTATCAAATTGCCATTCGAGAAGCCGCCGAGAACAATTTGTAGGAGAACTAAAAGAGGAATTAAATAAATATGATTTAACAATCGACGTATATGGTGCATGCGGAAAACTTAGTTGTACCAGAGATAAAAATGACGAATGTAATGCTATGCTTAAAAAAGACTATTACTTTTATTTATCATTCGAAAATTCGTTCAGTGAGGATTATGTGACTGAAAAATTACTACATGGATTGCAACATACAACAGTACCAATTGTTTATGGTGGCGCAAACTATACAAGGTAATGCAACACATAAAAAATCTAATTTGTTTTATGTGTAGGTAAATGTAATACTTATAAAATAAACGTTGGATTAAATTTAAAAAAATATTGAATTGAATTGGGTATCGCTTTAATAGTTAAAGTAACATTTGGTAATCTTAGAGAATATTAATGACCAAGAACAAAAGTATGGAGCAGTGATGCCCATATGATAGATGATAACCCATAACTGTCTCCATACTAACTGTTCCTCTATGTGACACCTATAATAAAATATACTGTAGACCACCACGCAGCAAGTAGGTTGAAAATATTTCAACATTAAGAAAAACTAAGGTACGAGTTACGACATATTTTTTTATTGGAGTTCACGAGGAGTTTCGAGTTTTCATATAATAGCACGGGATATGAAAACTTATGGGGAGTAAAATCAAACTTTCTCCGTTATGTTACGTTAAGTTACGCGTTATGTTCGCAACCATGAATCTAGATGGTAACAAATTGATTTGACGATTTAATATAACTACCAACGAAGAATCTAGATGGCAATTGTTACTGATTTGACGATTTAGTATAAATAAATGTATCAAGCATGCTTTTAAGTTTCAGTGATATAAAAAATGCATTAATTTACCCTCATTTACTAATCTATGTATAGGTATGTATATTTTATAGTAGTTCGTAATACTCCAGTCGTGCGTAAAATAATTATTATGCGCATAATTTGAAATTATGTACTTCTATTCTAACAACATGGCTAGTGTTTACTGTTCCAACCATGAAATTACCATTCCCAGATGTTTACCTTGTAATACAGCTGTACTAACTTAACATATTATATTTTAAATATCTATCACATTTGATATCGTGTTTATAGACCGAAATTCTAATCTTCTAATGTGATGATAAAGTCGAATGTCGATACAAACCCCGTTGATTCGGTGACGAATAACTATTGTGGATATAGCGTGATTCATTGCGCATTTTCTAAATTAAATTTTCATATGCCTTATTCGGCATGCTACTACATTAAATAGGTACTTAAATTTATTAATTTGTATGCATAGTAGGGCTCAAAGTATAAAGTTTTTACCACTAATATAGTCTGATATTTATTTTATTTTATTTTGGACACAGACAGTCATATAAGATTTCATATATTACAAAAAACTATGTTTAATTGCGTCTATATAACTAGGTCTATTTGTACGCCCTGGTTTTACTTCTTATAAGGAGGAGGTATTCAATTCGACTGTATTTTTTTATGTTTGTTACCTCAGGGCTCAGACCTTTCGACTGGGTGAACCGATTTTGATGATTCTTTTTTTCATCGAATGTTTATTGTTGTATGTAATTTAGCGAGATCTGACATGTAGTTTTTGAGTTATTTTGAAGTCGGTTATTTTTAGTTAGTAAAATTTTGTTTTTTATAACATAAGTAATTTTTTTGTATGATGCGTATCATTGTGTCGTTCTTTTGTTATTTATATTTTTTATATCTTTTGTGTTACTGTTTTTGTTTAACTATTTTTAGGATTCTAAAAAAAAAACGGGACGTCATATCCCATGTCATGTCCGTCCGTCCGCAAAATAGTGCAGAGACGCCTAATAAGCTGAAATTTGACGTATTTGTTACCTTAACAAAGTGGTAGAATAAAATCTTTAAAAGTAATATATTTCAGGGTACCTGGTCTACTGGTAAAGTGGGGATGAATTATTTTTTTCTCGTCTACCCCATAGTGTGGGGGTTGAACATCTCAGGTCTATCTTAAGTTAAACATTATGTTTTCCAAGGTGAAGTGGGATCGGATTACTAGCGCCAAAGTAATTAACTGAATCTAGTTAAGTAACTGATTAGATTTATGGCTTATTCTTAACCTGCAATACAGGCATATTGAACATTACAATTTATGATCCGTGAAATTGCACCTTTATGAGCATTATGTGATAAGAAGCGCTCTAAATTACACACTAACTCTTACCATGCTAAATACCATGAAGAGAGTAGTGACATAAAAAATCATCGCTGTTTGCCGATAAGGCTTACTATTCTGTTACTGTTAATGTGTGTCTTTTTCATGTAAAATGTTGCCAAGACGAGACCATAATGGCTCGCACTACAAAAATATATCAGATCTGATGTAGAAAACTCTACACGCCCTAACGGAGGCCATACAATTGATCAAGTCTGCAGTTTGACTTGACATGCCATCCAGTGTGCATGTGACAGATATAATTGTGGCAGATAGCTATACCGTGGCAAGTATACTGGATGCGGCGTCAAGTCCGCTTTACGCTTCATCAAGTACGCTTGATCGTGTATGGCCTCCCTAACTCTACAAGCCCTAACTTTACAAACACTACACCTTAGTCAAAATAATGTGGTTTGGCATTTTCGTTATAATTTATGTTTACTCTTTTGTTAAAAAATAA
Source organism: Thymelicus sylvestris (assembly GCA_911387775.1). Lineage (NCBI taxonomy): Eukaryota > Metazoa > Arthropoda > Insecta > Lepidoptera > Hesperiidae > Thymelicus > Thymelicus sylvestris. The sequence continues at coordinate 12,501,437 of OU426895.1, forward strand.
AGGTATCATAATTGAAATGGCTAGAGAAAGTGGCTTCAATAATAAGATTAAGTGTACGTTAGTATATTAGTTCATTGATTAAGATAGCTATTTTTGTGTATGTGAAGTATAAACATAATATATTGTTACGATGGGATAATTAATAATCAGTGATTATATCTAACACAATTCCATGTCATTATCAATGCAGATGTGTTTAATGTCATTAACAATACATTAACGCAAACTGACTTAATAGAAATGTAATAGAATTACTATAATAAGGCTGTTTGTAAACGTAACATATGTAAATTATAAAAGTCCTTAACATTGCTACCCGGCTTCAACCTTTGAATTTTCCAATACTGCGTACGAGTCTAGACTTCCTCTTGAGGATGAGGAGGCCTAGAGCATAATTATACCTTTGCTCCAGTACGGATTGGTGGATTGGGTAAGGGGGCCCCAAGTGTCGGAAGTTTTTATGCCGCCCCAAGACCTCCGACAAGGCTTAACGAGTGTTATTTAATGATAACATTGATTTATCTTTATTTATCTTGTTTTAATCTTTAACCCCCTTTATTTTTCCCCTAAGATCCGAAATTAACAGTAAATAAATAATTTTGAGGCGGTGCCAAACCAATGAAAAAGCAAACGGCGAAAAGATGTGCGCCACGCTGCTGCTGCCGTGTGCATCGCATGCCGCTGCCCTCATAATATTATGAATTTTATGTAATTAATTTTGGTTGTTTGTTTGGCACGGTCTCAAAATTATTTATTTACTGTTAATTTCGGATCTTAATTTATAATACTAAAAGGTTTATTTTATTTTTTGCTTTTCAGTTTTTTTTTTCGTTGGTTTTATTTTTTGTTAAAAAGTAATTATTTTGTGTTTTTATTAATATTCCTATGATCTTGCATGTGATGCAGGTAAAAATAACCCGATCTTGTATTTTTAAAACTTTCTTATCAGGGTGGCATACGGTACGCATACACTTTGTAGGTAATGCTTTGTTACAAGTTGTATGACTGCGGTGTAACATGCATGTTTGTTGTATGTTAACTTCGTGTCTTCGATGACATAACGTGCCACAAAATTAAAAAAAAATACTTCAAATTACTTTGAACTCGTATAATTTGGAAAGAACTCAAAATTAAGTGGTCTACACGCCATACAAGCTTAGAACAAGATTTTTTTTTCACACATTAAGATGAGGGTAACAAACAACGCAATGCACTTAAATAACGCTTACTGGCGGCTTGGTTCACACGTAAATAAAGCACACACGTGCTATTCACTTTCTCACAGGCACTAAACAACTTCGTCAGTTTTTGCGTTTAAAACGTCTGCCAATCCCTCTGGTCCATGAAAAGTGTCTGACACTTTATGATACTAGTTAAGAATAATATTCTACAATATATATATATAAATCAATACTAATTTAAGTAAAATAACTCTTATTTTTAGTTTTAGTTACCTTTCTCACCTGGTACCTGCCCAGGTGTCACAGGGCAAGCTTAACAAGCACGCAAGGTATTCAAAGTACACTAGACGCTACTGCGTAGTTAAGTTTCCATCCATGTAAAAATAAGTCATGTCTGATCGCTCTGGGATCTTGGACTATAACTTAGCGGGCTATGAACACATGTTTAAGCTTATTAGAAAATAAACTTCAAAGTAAGTATAGAAACCCGCAAACTTGAAATCCATACTTCCATACTTACTAACATTATAAATGCGAAAGTGTGCTTGTTTGTTTGTTTGCCCGTCTTTCACGTCGTAACGGAGCGATGTTATGGTATGATTTTTGTGTGGAGATAGGTAGGAGGCTGGAGAGTAACGTAGGCTACTTTTTACCGCGGTAAAACAACTCATTACCATGGAAAGATCAACTGCTCATTGTTACTTCCCTTTGAACACGCGGGCAAAGCCGCGGGTAATAGCTAGTTTATTCTTATTGGCCGTTACCATCCATTAATATGAATTACTTAAGCCTAATAAACATGTAAGTTTTGATCAAAATCAGTTTCAGTTTTACTTATCTATATACTACGATAATACAATATTATAAAGAGGAAAGATTAGATTGTTTGTTTGCATCGAAGAGGCTCCGAAACTACTGAAACGATTTGAAAAATTCTTTCACTGTCGGGAAGCTACACTATCCCCGGGTGACATAGGCAACATTATATTTTTTAAACACTAGGGATCCCTAATAAAACTCCAATAATGTAACCCAAGGTGTAAAAAAATAAGAAAACCAAAGTAAAGCGAGGGCAATTACTCGTTAAAAAATTAATTAATTTCTTCCTGTGTTTGTTAATGTGGACAAATTATACTAACTCCTAACTTTAGTTAGTTAGGTTACCCCATCTCATGAACAGTAGCGTCACCGACGCATTGCTGTAAAAACACTTTAGATAAACGGTAAAACTTAAATCAGCTGCCGAAGGAATCGTATTTTAGAGCCAGTTCCATCTTTTATTTTTCTTCTCTCTTGCATCAGTCACGAACAGTCAGATATTCCAGGTACCATATTTCCATGGTACGCCAGTCCATACGCGATAATGACCACTAACTTAATCCCACTGGTTCAGTCTATGCGTTGTCTGTCGTCGTTAGCGTTTTGCTATGTAAGTAGGTTTATTTTCAAAAACAAATATCGTAAAACCGTGTTTGAAATACGATCAAACATTATATCAACATTATACAACTATTTATCTTGACTTTGATGTTGATTTGGCTTTCCTTTTGTAAATGTTCGACGTTTGAAGACTAAGTATTAACAGCTTTACTAAAACCGCAAAGGGACAAAGAGCTATCCAGATTATTATTAATCTAGTTGAATTTAATCCTTTCCTTGCTGCTAGGTTCTCAGTGAAATATTAACATATTCTTTCGCAATTCTGTGTATCAAACATTTAAATAAACGATGATGATAAAATGAATATTATGAATATTTGCGTGCACTATTCATAATCACTATCATCACAATTCATCTGTAGGTGTTGGTATTGGTGATGGGCTCCAATTTCCGCACTAAGCCTCTGAGTCGAGCCATTGTGCGTGATTCATCTGTAGGTATACTGCTGGGTTCGTTCGGGTCTCCCCTGACAATGTGAGGGTACTGGCCATGAACCATCCTAACCAACTGCAAATTGGCAGCCTTCACCCTCCTGCAGCATTCAAAGATAATACTTATTACTACACCTTGTCAAAGAAATACCAACAGTACCTGATCCAATTATTAAAAGTCACTAGGTCTGTGGTGGCTAGAAATAACCAGAATAAAATGACGGTATTTTGTGGACAGTAGAAAAGTCCACATAGTGCGAAGGACCGATAACCGTTGGGGAAGAAAGGACCTCGAATGACGCCCACGTCTCGAAAAAAGGAGCATAGGACGCCCCCCGACCAGGTGGACTGACGACCTGAAGAAGACAGCGGGAATCCAATGGACTCAGAAGGCTCATGACCGGTCAGATTGGCGCAAGTTAGGGGAGGCCTATGTCCAGCAGTGGACCTCCAAGGGCTGATGGATGGATGGATGGATGGAGAAAAGTTCTTAACCTTTTTTATGTGAAGCCGAAAAGCCACTTGGTGAAGGTAAATGATCATTGACGTCCTTCAACACTCCAATTAAAGGGAATAGGGATTTTCCTCACACCCCAAACCCTGCGTGAACAGCTACCTCTATCGTTTGCAAATATTCTTAAATCTATAATCTAAGTAAAAAGCAAAGATGATAGATACATTTGGTATCATAGATACAAGGGGACCGTGACAATTTTTATGATACATTTTGGTATCACAGATTTTCACCGATATTATACAAGGGGACAGTGACCACCTGATTGGTTCACGGTTATTGACACTGACAAAGTGCGTTCTCCGTACAGAAGATGAGTCCATCATCCTGTTTATAGACAAAACTTTACGAACTAGCTATTCAAAAACTTCAATGTATTCACATTTAAGGAACTTCGTCAGTAAAGTTTATGAAGAAAAGTTAATGCCTGAAAGGGCTTTGTTTGGAAAATACGACCCTCTGAGCGCAATCTTTACCTGACGGTCTCGAGAGCCCGACTTACCCTTAATCTAAAATTTGGCTATAGTTCAGATAAAATCATTGAGTGAACCTTTCTTTACCGTACTATATAATCTATATCCTACTAATCTTACTATTATTATAAATGCAAAAGTTTGTAAGGATATCTGTGTCTCTTTAACGCAAAAATAACAGAAAGGATTTTCATGTTTAGCACACAAGTCATATAATCACATAATCACATCATAATCATAGCACAGATTTCCTAGTTTAGTTACTTATTTATAAGTAAGCAGAGAAAAGTAACTCATCTGTTTATAAATATACGAACAGGAACGTTTCCGTTGCCTGTTGCGTTGTAAACTGATGGGTTACTTTTATCTGCAGGTGACTGTACTATTGTTTCTTCTGTGGTTTAGTATAGTTAGTTGAGGGTAAAAATATAATTATTGTAAACTTTTTTCCTTGTTGTTTTGTTTCGTTAAATTTATGCAGACTTTTTGTTTTGTATTACTTTTAAGATTACGCATCTTGTTTTTTTGTTGTTTCTTTTTTAAGTTATTTAAATCTGTGCTCTTGAGAGTCGTAAATAAATATTTATTTCTTTCTTAATCTGGTATAGGATATAGGGTACTTAGAATCCCGGGAAACGCGAGCAAAGCCAGGCCACGGGTAGACCGCTACTATTATAAATGTAAAAGTTTGTAAGGATTTATCGATGTTTGTTACTCTTTTACGAAAAAAAAGACGCATTTTTATGAAATTTAGCACACTGATACACCATGGTTGGAATAAGATTGTAGGTTACACTACTTGTTATCCTACGAAACACAGGTAGAGCTAGTAGGTATTTATTGAATTGTCACTTACTATACGTTAAAAGACCTATTGTGTCCAACCAAATCATTTCACGTAAAATAGACTGCCAACTTCAGTGCCAAGGCTCACAGGCTCTTTTCGCTTTCACTAATGAATATGAATGAAATATGAATCGCGAGTCCCTGTTGCATTTAAAATGTTCAGTGATATAACTTTAACCCTACAATAACCAATCAAATTATTGAGATGAAATTTTCTATCATGATTATTTATGGACACAATATTAAAACGTTTAGAAATTTTTGGATGCTTTTGTTTGATTTTATTTTGACTTTATTTTTTATAGTGTAGTATATAACAGATCTAACCAGACTGGCCTGGATTTATAGATTAGAGTTAAGTATATAATGGAGTAAGAAAGTTAGACAACTCTTTTACAACCGTACTAAGTGGTGACCACAGTTCTCAAAGGACCGAAGCCAAACGGATTAAACAAAAAGCTTTACGGACCTTAGGGCCGTCATTTTGAAGGAAAATATATGTTTAAGCTAAGTAGAATTATCCCACGAAATAAACGGAGTTTATTGAAAGAACAAAAATGTTGAAAATAGGGCAGTAGATAACAAAAGCCGTTTCTAAAAAGGAGGTCAGGTAGTCAATAAAAGTCGACAAGTTTAGTAATTGATGCAGATGGAGAGAATAGGAAAACTATTTTTTGCTTTTTTTACTACTTTAAATTCCAAACCTCTTCTAAGAATGCATTAACCATAAGCGCCTGACAAAAATAAGAATAATGTTTAACAAAATAAATATGAGCTTCTAAGGGATAGCGCAACAGTCATTAGTAAGTACCTGCTAACGATCATCACGATCAAATCTTGAAATGTGCATTATATAAAATGATCGTTAGACCGTGTAAAATTAGGAAATATGAAATTATATCAATAAATCATTATATTATATCATTTGATCGTTATAAAAAAAGGACCATCAAGTGGCATTAGGTCAAATGATCGTTAGTACTTATGTTATTTTAACTGCTGCACATCCGTTAAATTCGGCCTTCCATTAGCTTATCTGCGATCGATAAAACGGATAAGATTGTAACTGATAAACGACTTTGGTGTTATCTTAATATGATTTTATCACCCTCACCTTTTAGTTTAAAAATTATAATTTGGAATGTCAACTAAGACCTTGTCCAGAAGGGACGAATTCGCCGCGAATCGTTTCGCGCGAATTCATTCGTTAGCGAGATACTAGGCGCCAGTACATCGCGTCCACAAGCATCGCGCGAATTCAAAATACGCGCGTAAATCGCGTGTACTACGCCAGACTCTCGACTCGCGCGTGATTCGCGCGTATTGCGCGCGAGTCGAGATACTAGAGACGCCTTGTTGCGTCCAGGTTAACGCGCGAACAAGTCGAAAAACAGAGTGAGGTGCACGTATCAAGGGAAATGGAGCGCCTAAATTTTCGTGCGTCGGCAGACTCCTTCTGGACGCAACGGTCGCGCGTGATACGCACGAGAGAATCGCGGCGAATTCGTCCCTTCTGGACAAGGTCTTAGTACAACATTCATTTCTAAAAATTGTATGGTATTTTTTGTAAATGGTATTTTTTGTAAATGGTATTTTTTGCAAATGAATATTTTTATTGTACTTATAAAGTTTTGCGACGTCAGTCTAAGGCACTCCACCCACTGAAGACGCGTCCCGCCGCGTTGCGCGGAGCGACGGATAACGCGCGCCGCGACGGAGGCGCAGATCTGCCTTACTTAGCGGTGTAATCTGCTCCCCCGCGCGGTGATGCAGATTACGACGGCATAAACTCATATGTTCACCGCGCGATCTGTCATATCCCGCGGCACGCCCCGCGCTCCCGCGCAGATTGGCAGAAAACGCGCGCGGGGCGCCTTCCCGCGCGTTTCCGCGTCGGCAGTGTGTTGTGCTAGGCGTGATTTCTATATAAATTGAGATACTTGCATACAATGGTAAAATCTGCCATCCCGCGCTCCGCGACGGGGCGCGGTGCAGTGGGTGGAGCGCCTAAGGTAAAGAAGGAGTTATCTACACTAATATTATAAAGAGGAAAGATTTGATTGTTTGTTTGCATTAAATAGGCTCCGAAACTGCTGAACCGATTTGAAATTTTTTTTCACTATTGGGATGCTACATAAGGGTGACATAGGCTATATTATATCTAAAAAAAATTAGGGATCCTTAATAACACTCCAATAACGTAACGTGTAAAAAAAATAAGAAAACCGAAGCAAAGCGAGGGCGGTTGCTCCTGCGATATATTTTTAGAATGGCACAGCAATATTACAAAATTATTTTGTTTTAAGTATGTAATGCAGTCATTACCAGATGCACAATTTTCCAATCATTAATACTGCAATAAATTAATCTAAGTATTTCCTATGAAACCTGAAATTTATGTAATAGTGCTTGTTCACACTGAACTCGCGGGCGCGGGCGCGGTCGCGAAATATCAAAGCGGGCGCCCGCGCCCGCGAGTTCAGTGTGAACAAGCACTAAGGTTTGCTGCACGCCACCTTCGATTTCTTTTTTTATGGAAATAAATATAATTTCATGCTATATTCAACAAAGTTCTCTAGCGCTTATTTCTAGTTCGAAGAGAAGTAACTCATAAGCAATACAGTTAGTTTTTCATTAGTGATTAGTAGTTAGATATATGTATTTCAGCTATGAGCCATGATGCCATTTTTGAAGCCCATTTATGTGATATGTACGTTAGTATATTAGTTCATTGGATATAACTATATGACTACACATTTCACTCATAATATGTAATTATGTCCCTTATGTCACAACATTAATCTATACATAGCACGGTTTGCGTGTGATATCAACAGAACTAACGTATCGGTTAATACCTACTTTCCTATGTACCTGTACGCAGACATATTTGTGTTACCAACAATGTTCCCAACTGAGCGTCTCCACAGAGCGAATAAATCGACAATAAGCGCGTTCTTTTGGTTTACCGCCAAAAACGGAAACACAGTTCGCGACGCGACATTTATTTACTATTTTTTATAACAAGACTAACAAGGTTGCAGAAACTTTTGTTACCAACACGTATTGTCAACACAAAAATTGGCATTTTTATTAATTTGCTGGACACGCAGGTTACAACAGACAGTAATCGGCTTATAAATGATATCAGTGAAGTGCGAGCCCGACATACGGTAGGTCGCGTCGTCGTCTACGCACGAATCGTAATTAATAAGCATTCGTATATCATGTAAAATGACAATAACTTTACAAGTACTTAATTTTACGAAGTCTTTCTTCATTTTTACTTTATTTTCATTGTTAATACTAATATGTGTCTTAGTGAAACAAATTAATATAGATAATGTTGAAAGTTTTGAAAAGAAGGTAACAGTAAGTGTAGAAAAAAAACCGGAATTAAAGTATATCCTACGATGGACGTCTTCAAAAACTATACCATTCGTGTGGATGGGAGAGGGCCAACAAGGCTTCATTGATCGGAAGTGTCCCTATACAAATTGCTTTGTAACCGGTGACAGGGATTACTTGGATGATTATACAAAGTTCGACGTCATCGCTTTCGCCGGACCGGAGGCTGTTCGAATGAAACCTAATAGTTTTCCCAAGAGACGGTCACCTCATCAAAAGTATGTGTTTGCAAGCCTCGAGTCATCGGATTATTATCCCGTGTGTACAAACAAGTTTGAGGGCTACTTCAACTGGACTTGGACCTTTAAGTTGAAATCGGATGCAAGATGGGGCTATATAGTGGTGAGAGATGCAGAAAATAAGGTTATCGGACCTAAAATCAACATGACTTGGATTAAGTTTGAAGATATGGATCCTGTGAGTAAAGAATTGAAGGAGGAAGTTAATAAAGCTAAAACTAAGACAGCCGCGTGGCTCGTATCCAATTGCTATTCAAAAAGAGGCAGGGAATCGTTTGTAAGAAAATTAAAAATGGAATTAAAGAAATATGGTCTAAATATAGACATCTATGGTGATTGTGGGACACTAAGTTGTCCAAAGGACACAAATGAATGTTTAGAAATGGTGAAAGATTATTATTTTTATTTAGCATTTGAAAATTCATTCTGTGAGGATTATGTGACTGAAAAGTTACTAACTGCCCTGCAACATACAACTGTGCCGATTGTGTATAGTGGTGCAAATTATACAAGGTAAGAAAATCATTTAAACGAGTACGTACACGTACACGGCGTACACCAACAAAAATGTCTAAAATTATACATCTATACTAATATTATAAAGAGGAAACATTAATTTGATTGTTTGTTTTATAGTATATTATATTTTCAAAAAAAATTAAGTCACTGTAGGGTCTGTAGCTCATTTACATCAGCAACGCCAAAGACACTATCGAGGCATAGCCGGCCAAGAAAGAAAATAGAATAAGCAAAGTACAGTACGGCCGACATATCTTGGCGCGTCTGAAGTTCAGACTCTGAACATAATAATATTAGGCTTAGCGAACTTTAGCGCATGTAAGACAGAGATAGCGACACGAACACGACAACGAGTGACTGAAACATAATACGCCACGTACCGAGCGAGCATTGCCGAATTGTGTTACTGCGCAGCTTTCTGCGTGAAGTTCAGACGCGCCAAGATATGTCGCGTAGGCCGTACTGTACTGGCTTTCAAGCCTTCAGCCGGAATACGACGAGTTGTTTATAAAAGTGAAACTTCTTTATGGATGTATTATAGACACAGTTTGCGCGCTTGCCGGCAATGCATTGGTGACGCTCCCGGTCTTGTTAATGTCCATGGGCGGCGGTGATCACTTACCATCAGGTGACCTATCTGCACAGTACACCTAATACCATTTCGATTATATTAGGTACAGTACGGCCGACGTATCTTGGCGCGTCTGAACTTCGCGTAGAAGGCTGCGCAGTAACATAATTCGGCAAAGCTCGGTACGCGGCGCGTACGCGTATGTCTCAGTCACACGTTAGCATGTTCGTGTCGCTATCTCTGTCTAACATGCGTTATAGTTCGCACAGCCTATGTTCAGACGCGCTTAGATACGTCGCCGTACTGTACTTCTATTATAATATCATTTTATTATTCTTTAATTTGGTTATTATTGATTGCCGTATCATTGTGTGTTGATGTTTAAGTATAAATCCTGAATTGGAATTCAAGATTAAAAAATGTAAACACAGATGTTGCCAATTCAAAACAATAACCTCATTTGTGTACTATGTCGAAATGTACGTAAACTTACGAATAAAATAGCGTTAAAATTTTCAAATTTAATGTGACATACAATAAAAAATTTATCATAATCTAACAGCACCTAGGACATTCTTATCATTGAGATATTTACAACATGACATATGTATTTCTATGAAAGCAAATCTAAAATCCAATTAAAAGTAGGGCCTTCAACCTTTATCCATATCCCCTCATCTGTGGCGTACATATTGATTACGTAACAGATGAGAGGATATTGTGTATAGCAAACCACTTTCTAACCGACTTCAAAAACGGAGGAGGTAGGTATTCAATTCGACTGTATTAGACCTAATTAGACCTACTTCCTCTTATCCTAAGGGAGGCCATACACGGTCAAGTGTACTTGATCAAGTCTGTAGTTTGACTTGTCAAATTTGCATTTTAAGACTTGACGCGCCATCCAATGTGCATGAGATAGATAATGTATAAATTCAAATTCAAATTCAAAATCATTTATTCATGTAGGTATCATTGATACACTTATGCACGTCATTTTTTTTAATGAACCAGCTTTTCGCAAAGGTGCTTTGTCATGGAGGAGAAGAAAAGCCGAAAGAAACTCCTCAGCACATCTTTTAAAATAAAATACATTGGTATATTTCTTACAAAAAAGTATCACTAGCCTGTACGGAACTGGTTGCGGTATTGCCTCTAAGATAATTTTGGAAGATAAAATATAATATTTTTAAAACTTTAGGGGTTCATTTAGCCCCGCTACTCACCAGCCAGGTCTGCATCTCCGAGTTGGGGTATAATAGGAGAGATATGGAACAAGTTTTCAGTTTGCCTCAAATACCTACCCAAAAATTGGTACCAGCTCTCCTAATACAAACACTATAACCCTGTCATTAGTTTTAAAACTACTCATATTAACTTTTTTTTAACCAAATTCAAAAAAGAAGGAGGTATTCAATTCGACTGTAGTTTTTTTATGTTTGTTACCTCAGAACTTTCGACTGAGTGAACCAATTTTGATTATTCTTTTTTTAATCGAAAGCTGGTGCTTGTCATGTGGTCACACCTGAATTTGAGCGAGATCTGACAAGTAGTTTTTGAGTTATTTTAAAGTCGGTTATTTTTTGTCAAGAATTATGAATGTTATTACACTATCACCTTATCATCTTTTATTCCAGGTTCATGCCAGATGGAATTTATCTAAATGCAAGGGAATTAGGTGTGGAGAAACTCGCTGCGAAAATGTTCGAATTAATAGAAAATCCAGATAAATATGTAGAATACTTTAGATGGAAGAAATACTATTCATATCATGATCCAGAAGAGAGTATTGAAACTAGTGATTACTGTAGGTTTTGTGCTATACTTAATGATGAAGAATATATGAATACTACCACTATTTATCACAACTTCAAGGAGTGGTGGGATCCTCCTGGGAAATGTTGAAGTCTGTTAGTGAAAAAAGTACAATCATAATACATTACTTGCTTGAAATTAATTACATAACAAAAAGAAGAAGTGCAGTGTTACATGTGCGTATTTTTCAAAAGGATCCTTTTCGAACCTTACAAACTAATTTGTAATTATTTATTTAGTTTGTATCCAATATAAGTCATGAAAAGAGAAGTGAATACTAGATTGTATAAAAGTCTGTAATTTCAAAGTAACTGTGTTTTCTCAACGATTATAGTTATTTACACGATACTTAGTCACTAACAAACTTTTTTTTTAAATTTTATCTGTGTCTTTCTGTTTGTGTGTCTTCTGTTCTTTCACTGGAAGATAGAGGAGGTTAGGGCAACATAATATGCTACTTTTTATCCCAGAATTCCCATGGGATCTGAATTTACATTAAATAGTAATAAATACATAAAACGAATAACAAATGTTCTTTTTCATTATACGAGTAGTTTAATACCTATCGATACCAGTCTATGATTTCTTCGTTAAAATTAATTGTAACTTGTTTATATATTTTTATAATTTGATTTAATTTTAAATTAATCACCTAACCAATTTGAAACCACTTTTCATATCACATTTGGTCAAATGATCGCTACAACTTGTGTTATTATATCAAACGTACTGCAAGGTTAGTTTGCAACACTTTCTAGTTGTTTCTATAAAAAAAACTTGAGAGGTGTCAAGGGACACCTGGATGGAACGAAGTTCCTTACAGTCAGTACTAGGATAGCAAAAACATGCAGCAAGTGTGCCATTTGATTGGTTGGCTTAGTTTGACGACTCATTCAAGCAAGAAGGTGGGCTGGCTTCACGGAAAGATAATACAGGTAGGTATGATTTAATAATAATATTGATAGCCTTACTTACTTTCGACACCCTAGTATGCCAGTCAGGGTTTGAGTTCAGTATCATAAGCCGCCTCAATACGGCTAACAATACAGACAAAGCGTTAAACACAGGCCCAAAAAAACTTTTTTGACCCTAAATTTTGAGCGTATGTAATCATGGCTTTATTTTGATTCACCCTTTAATCTACAAAACTCTTTAATAATAGAATTTGACAGTTCCTCCTTGAACGCTTTTCTCGTAATTGTGTCGCTCTAAATGTAATTGTGTAGGGCAAGCAGAATTATATCGCAAAAAGAATTACCTAATATGTAGCATTGATAAGTTCGAAATATTGGTAAGAGACTAGTATATTAATTTTATTATTGGTATTAATACATGAAGGGAAAATCATTATACCTTTTGTGTTTGGCAAACAGCTTTTGATAACAATATTAGGAATACTTATGAAGTTACACACACTTATTGAATATGTAGGTCTCTCGATATGTTTTGAGATGCTCGTAATTTAAAAATAAAATAAGAGACAGTCGTCAGTATGAGTCTTTTCAGAAGAAAAGAAGAAGAAGCCGACAAAACTGCAAAGACCTCGTAACGTTGGTAAAAAATGGTGGCTGGTTTTTTTCTCGCAGCGGGCATGGCAACATTTCGACAACAATGTTGGAAAATCATAGATCTGTAAATTCGGAATACAATCTGATACAACAGTAGTATTGCCGAAAGTTTTCCAAGCACTGCGAGAGAGAGACCAAAAACTGGGCTTCGGGAAATCATGCTGCATCACGACAACGCTTCATCACATAGTTACGTACTTCAAACAAAGGGGTTTCTTGAGCAATCCGGTGTTGAAACCTTGCCCCATCCACTGTACAATCCTGATTTAGCTCCCTGTGATTTCTTTTTGTTCCCGATAATTAAGGAAAATATAAAAGGAATTTTTTTCGTGTGCCGAAGAGGTCGTGGCCGCCTACGAAGTCGCAATTTCGGATCTATCTGATCAATACTGGAAAAAGTGTTGGTTTAGGTTAGGCGAATGGAACTTTGCATAGAGAAGATTATTACGAAAAAATCTAAAATATATATTGTGAATATCTTGTATAGTTTTGCCTTGGCAACACATCAGTGATGCCTTTGGTGTTGCTGATATCCATGGGCGACGATAGTCATCCAGGTGAATCTTTAGCTCATTGGCTGATTACAACCATAAAATCGTTCTTTAAAATTTACGCTCGGAACTAAACGAAACGTTAACGATATCGACAGGCTGTCATGCTCGCCTCGTCTCAAACGGCCATTCAGTAAATTGAATTGTAAAATGCGATTTTCTCCGCGATGTTGTGAGAATACGCCGTCAGAGTAGGTAAGTCTATACGAGCAGTAATCCCTCAAGCTCGTTAGCTTCCTTTTATTTTGGAAAACGTGAATTACGATAAAGGGAATTCAAGTTGTGAATTGTGACGTAATTAAATAAAGATGTAATTCATGTATTTTTCAATTAATACCACATGTTATAACTAAATAAATATTCCCGCACTTCTCCATTTAAACTTGAACTATGAGAAATCTCACATTACTAAGTAGGTACATTACCTGCTTTTAAAAAAGTGCACAAAGTTCAATCCATACGGTACTCATTTATACAAAACATTGTGATACAATATTGTGCACAATGCACATCTATAGCTGCGCTCGAATGCGCCTTAATTAAAGCGCTAACAATTCACCCATTACAGGCGTGGTCACTAAACGAACTTGTGTTTTATTACCATAGAAAAGATTCTTGTTTTTTACGAGTACCTATGAAAACTTTACGCAAAGCAAGTCCTACGCTTGCATGGGCGATGATACCTGTGGGCTGTGATGATACTTAGCATCAGATTGCCTCTTCTCGTTTATCAATTACCTACAAATAATCTTGCAACCCAGTTGGTAGTGACCGTATCTGCCGAGAAACTCAGGGATTCGATTCGCGCTTGGAACATAGGTTTATTCATGTGACACATTGTATTGCATAAGTCATACCCATGTATATATTACCACAATATATTAGATTCCTATATTGTGATATTACTCTAGCTGGTTCACAGACTTTGAAGAGGTAGGCTGAAGACGGATGACCAAATAAGAGTGTTGCCTTATCGGATATATCATTTATTGACTGATAACATAAGACAATTTTTACAGTAATTAAATTAACTTAGATTAAACAAAAACAAACTAATTAAACTAATACTAACAAAAATAAATTGCTGTTACTTACACTTTAAAAAAAGATCTTAACTAAAATAAGTAGGTATTATGTTGCCTTATCTGATTTTTTAAAGTTTAATTTAATTTGAAAGAAAGAAATTATTTATTTTGTTATGCATTGCAACAAGTTATAAATAGTCATTCGACACGTCTTCACATTTATCCGACAAACTATTGCTAGTGTGTACACATTATTGGCATACAAAAATCTTCCCTTTTACGCAGACCTTGTGTCATGAATTTATGTCTTCACATTCCGTTAGTTGCCCTCTTTCCTCAATAGCCGGTAGTGGTGACATGGTGACATATTGCCGCCCTTATTCATGCGGCGCCCGCGACGACGACAACTGATTGATGAGTGCACTCTCGGAGCAGACAGCTTAGTCGGTGATGAAAATCTTTGTTCAGTTTTTATAAACACAGCTTTAGGAGTTCAAATTACCGATTAGGCACCTATGGAAGGCATGGAATGGAGCGTGACCATAATTCAGGGAGTAGGTATATGGGTACTTGATACAGGTGCTTACCTACCTCCAGGATAATCAAGTAGTAGTAGTATTCAATTTAAAGTCAACTATTAATTATTTTCAATATCTTCGGTATAAGAGACACAGTACTTAACATAAGTAAGTTTCAAATCGTAGACGCATTTCACGGCACCAATCCACACGGGCCTGTTTTTCAATGTCTGAGAGCAAACGCGGGATCCAACGACAACAAAGCTTCCTCACTCCAAGATGCTGATGCAAAATAATGTTAACACTCCCCGAACTAACGCCAAGAATCTTCTCGCTGTCCTAATAAGTAATTCGTGGGTCTTCTCGCACCATCATTTCAGTAGTCCACACATTTTCTGCAGTTACTGCTGTTTGTGGGCGACCACTTCTATGGTCATCTTCGAGGTTTGTTTTACCCCTTTTAAATTCACTGAACCATCTAAAATATTGCTCGAGATGGGGCAGACTCCTCTAACGTTAACTGTAATCATTGAAGGCTAAGTTTTTCAGTTAAACCAAATTTAAAATCATAAAATATCACAGCACGCAAATGTTCGCGGTTAAGCTTTATCATTGCAAAGAAAAACGCGGGAACCGTCGCGTCGTAGTTAAATTACTGGAACATCATTTTAATAAACCAGCAACCTGGTTATTTGCCTTAAATACCTAAATTTGCTTTTTAAAAATATATAATACAGATGCGTTCCAGTTTTACATTACGAGAATCTGAAAACTTATCGAGTGACCTACGTATAAATCAAACGGAGAGACACTCCATCCATCAACGCCCGCCATTAGGCTACATGACCAGAATGTCCAGAATTCATTACAGTACATTATAAAGGATAAAGGATAGTGGCAAAGACTATTCTTTGTCGCGAAGGAACATTTTGTTGCGTGTTTTATTACGCGTTTTTGTTAACCTTACAAAGCTCTTTCCGTTTTACGATGACCCTTTTTGTAAGTTAATTTACAATTCAAGTAAGGGTTAATAGTAAAATCCTTTAAAGAAAAACCTTTATTTTAATAAGCTTTATAACATAATTTCATTAAGTCCGGGCATCCTTGCCGTGGCTTATAAACTACGGGATGCTCCACGTCTGAAACCGAATCGATTTCGAGTTACGTGTCCAAGTTCTAGAAATCTAGATGCTTAACAGATTATTACGTTCTCCGGCGTGAAGAAGTATTTCAACTCGCAGTGACTTCATGTGGATTGTGATGGTTGATCCATATCTAACTGCTATAATTTAAAAAAAACACTGCATTAAGTGTGGCTCCAACAGCTATTTTACTCGTACCAACATCAAGGCCTGGTACTGGTACTCAGAAAGAGAGGCCCTATTTATTTCTTTAACCTTTATTGACCACAATAAAATATCACGGTATAAATGGCGAGCTTAATGCTAAAAGCATTCTCTACCAGCTAACCATTGGCTAAAGTAGAAATGCGTAAAAGACGGGAAGGTATGTTGATACACATATACATGTACATATTAATATCCACACATAAAAATACACACAATACGTAAGTATAAAATGCTTATACAGATATAAATACATAAGTACACATAATTATATCCTTAGTTACGTTGATGACAAACCTGTAGATGAGTACTGAGGTCCTTTTTAAAAGTATTTTTGTAAGTCCTATCCATGATTGTTTACCTATATACCTACGTCAGAAAAGACCTACAAAAAGATTTCTTCTCCTCCATGACAAAGCACCTTTCCGAAAAGCTGGTAAATTAAAAAAATGACGTGCATAAGTGTATCAATGATACCTACATGAATAAATGATTTTGAATTTGAATTTGAATTTGATGACATCAGAGTTTCAAGGTTAAAAGGACACTATCAATCTAACCATCGATAACTTGTCTTCTGTAGAATGTCAATAGACAAATAAAACTAAAATAGAAGTTGTCTCTATAATTCACTTGGAATTCTTACATCTGTCATGTCAATTTTGATCAATAAAGTAAAGTTCACATACGGTAATGTAAGCATAAATTATTAAAAGAAAACATACTATGCGCCAGGTATTCGTGTATAGAAAATATTACTCACATTATTTCAAGAATGTAAAAAGAATAGCCTGGTACGACTATATTTTATTACAAGACGATAAGATAGAATAATAATTAGGTAATAAAGACTCGCATAATTGTCGAGAACTTGCATTTCATTGGGCATGCACTTCATTGGACCTTGCATGTCAAAATTATCTTCTTGAACCCTGATGAGGAACTTACCTATCATAAGTGGGCTCTAAAACTTTGAAAGCAATTAATAATTCCTATATCTATCCTTTCAGGTACATTTATTACTCAATCTAACAAAAATCAAACCAAATGTGTACGAACCGAGCGTTGGTGGATAGCCTAGAATGTTACTTGGACGATCTAGTGGACTGCTTCGAGGACTTTGTGAAGAAATCTGTTATAGCGATATCGGTTGCTGTTGGGATACTTGTCGCCATGATTGCTTATGTGTTGAAAACTATGGCTGATAGAAATCAACCATCCTCCACGACAGGTAATTCAGCTTTCTAGTCGAGCATTCTTGGTCGTGAAGACTGATAGCCGATGGGGTCAAAACTACCTCAAATGGAGGCCACGTCTCGGTAAAAGGAGCACTGGTCGCCCCCCGGCCAGGTGGACTGATGACCTAAAAAAGACATCGGGAAACCTAGGACCAGTTGGAGTGGTACCAATTAGGAGAGGTCCATGTCCAGCAGTGGACTTTAAAAGGCTGTTAGATTGATAGTTTCTTGGACATGATTGAGGGTTTTTACGGAATGTGCTCCATTCCATCCATGTGTTGCGTTTCTGAGACCCTAAAGAAGCCC
This sequence comes from Thymelicus sylvestris, assembly GCA_911387775.1. Taxonomy (NCBI): domain Eukaryota; kingdom Metazoa; phylum Arthropoda; class Insecta; order Lepidoptera; family Hesperiidae; genus Thymelicus; species Thymelicus sylvestris. The sequence continues at coordinate 12,519,426 of OU426895.1, forward strand.
TAAAGGATCGTGGCCTTGGTGGCATCCAGCGACCACAATTGTCTCTTGACACATCCATTTTTGGGTAGTCGAGAAGAATTACATGCCGGAACTTCTTGACCATATCTTTATGAAACTGAGAAAATGCTCTTCGTAAGCACGCACCTACATGGCAAGGATGGGCAATATCAGGTGTTTTGGATTCACTTATAATTTGCTACTTTTAGGAATACCATTTCAATAAATTATTACTAGATTCAATATAATAATAATATTATGTACTGCAAAATATTCTCGTAAATAACATACACATTTTACATGGTACATTTTACGAAGCATAGATATCAATAACACGCGGCACAATTAAAAACTTTTACGAACTTTGTTTGACACCCAATTATGTGCATGCCTTAAAATGTGTAGGAAAATGTAAATTCCGTGTATTTTCGTTTCCTCTTTGTGTTGTAATTGAATATTGAACTGTGTTTATGTTGTGAGCGTTCAATTAATTTATTTATTGTGATGTTGTTTTCCTGGCCAAAACTTTATTTCAACGAACATTGCGACTGTTAAAATCGCATTGGAAATATTTTACTTTAAAATCAAATAACATGTCTACTTTTAAACTCAAAGGGAAATTTTTCTGTACATTGAATATGTCTTCAAAATTCGAATAGGGGGCACCTAAAAACTAGTTAGATTTTTGGAACTAGTGTTCGTCTGTGTGTCCGGGCATCACATGAATATGATAATTGGTAAACTTATAATTAAATATTTGCCTTTCATACTGCACTGTAGAAATTGTAATAGGTAATTTTAGAGTATACTATGGCTTAGTTTTTAATGAATAAATCTGCCTGTTCAATGAAAGGTCCCAGATTCAATTCCTGCAGATACCTAAAAGCATAATATTGCAGGTTAATAAGTAAGCTCTCTCAGCTCCTGATAATTTATGTTTGTTTCCGTTTAAACTTTCTTATCCATACATTTAACGTAATGAATACACAGAGTCGATTTATTGTTAGAAATGGAAACTCGAAAATGATACAAGTTAAATTAAGGTAATAGACAGTCGCGAACGCTGTTATTGACACTTTATAATAAGTCATTTGCCGAGGACGTTTGCGAGAAATTCTGTTTCGGAGAAACATGAGCTGTATTGTGCGACTAATATTGTAAAGTTTGTAGCTTTGCCACGAATATGGCGTGTTTGAAAGTCATTGATATTAGCCTTGGCCTATGGCATGCTCTGTAATCAAAAAAGTTTGATAAGTTATTTAGCGTCAAATGTCTTTTCTACAAATTCTGTAATCTAATATTGTGCAATAACTTACAGCAATGATGTCATTTGACAAAAATTAATAAGTAACATTATTATTTGCTAATTTAATAGAAATTCTTGTTCAATTGGCATTTTTTTATGTTTTATCAACCGACATACAAGCAGGTGAGTAACGTCACAGTGAGTGGTCTACGGAGTCCATGCGCGTTGATGACATTATTAGTTGATTAAATTAAATAAAATATATTTATGATTGCTTCATAGTGTAATAGTTTTAAAGGGGACCTTTTAAAAATGGGAGATCCATCCCGGTTTTATTATATCGATGGGCAGCGCTATCATATTCACAACGCATTAGAGGTGCATATAGGATTTAAACCCAGGCCCCCATGTTTGTGAAAACAACATTCCAAGCAACTACACTATTAGTAGTTATTTGAAATGATATCATAAAATTTTTAATCATTAGGAAACTTACAGGTGACATAACTCGGCGTAATTCTCAAAATTATCGGAATCGAAATGTTTTAGAAAGCAATTTCTTGTTGTTTGATGGTCAAGATGATAAGGGAACATGTACTCTCACCGCTCCCTGCGCAGACACACAAATCCAGGATGAAAAAGTTTTAAAAGATACCGGATTAGGATGCTCAAAAGTAAGTTCAAAAGTTGATAACATTCATAATATTGGGTTAACTAAGAGGAATTATCATTTATTTATCTCTTCTGTTTTTTGTTTGTATACCAAAATATATGTATAAGCATCATACAGTAGTATAACAAAGAATATATAATAACACAAACAACGGCCTTATCGCTTCATAGCGGTTTCTTCCAGGCAACCCAAGATGCATAAAGTAATACAACCACCATTGTATCCATCCTTATATCACAACCAAATTCCCTTTTTTGTGATGCATTCTATCGTAAAAAGGGTGTCATTAAGAATGCATTTCCCTTTTTTAGGACATGGTTTTCACCACCCAGATTATTAGACGAATCGCGCATAGTGAGGTTTTCTCATGTTTAGCTACAACTCTCCGATTAAAATTTAAATTAATTAGAAAAAAAATTACGTGTTTTGGCTGCAGTAATGAAAAGCCAGTAAAACAGGTTTAACTAAAAATTTAAAAATATAATTGTTGAAATACAATGCTAGAATCCGCATTTGAATCTCTACGAATTCTACGCAAAAAAATGGAATAATTAACTATTATGCGCTGTTAAACAAAATGATTGCTACTAATTTTCACAAGGAGTTTAATAAAAGCTACTTTTAATGGTCTATCCAATTTTGCTTTTAAGAACTCGGCAATTTAGAAACATTTTATTTTTTTCGAAAATTAGTAGGACTTCAACGGCATTTTAACCATGCCTTAATATCTATGAGCGCTGCAAATTATCTCACGACTTTAAAAAGCTCATTATTCTTTTTCAGCTTAATTGCGGCCTGTCTACAACGAGGTAATTACTCATTTGTTTAATTGTTTTTTAAAGAAACAAATGGTCCTACAGACATTTGTACATAAACGGATGAACGCTTGTTTTACTAAAAATGTTCAATCTATAATATACGTTTGTATGAAGCATGGTAGGAGGGATTTTATCAGGCTATTTATTCATTGCTCTCCTAAAACCGTGATTTAGTTGAGAGAGTCAGTGAGTTCCTCGCTTCCTTTTTGGTGAACAGGTTGTTGAAGCTTTTGAAGATTAAGTTCCTAAGGTTATGTATAGTTGGTGGTATACGTGGTAGGTCAGTTGGCCCACATATTATACCAACCGTTGATAACTTTTTAGTCTATCAACCAAATTAACTCAAAATGCGTGGGCATCAGGTGAAAGAATAACTGTTAATAGCAAAAATTATTCAGCATGGCGATCTCCCGAGGGACATGTAGCGATCATTAAATTGATGTCACATAAGTTGTTAGGGGACGTCTGGCAGGACAAAAACTACCGTCATACAGGTTAGGAAATTTTAACGTGTATAAATTCTAAAAATATTTCGTTTTTCAGACTTTCTATCCCAAGCTTACGGACGATTGGCAAAAAATGTGAGTTCTGATCCTTTCCTTATCTACTTTAATGCCCATTAAAATAATAACACGTCTTGGTTTGCAACACGGGGTGCATATACTCAAATCCAGCAGCTCCGAATTATGCATGGTCATGGATCGGATTGGAGAATGAAAACGGGATAACCCAAATTAAAAACGACCCATGGAGTATGGTTACCATGGTAGACCGCCGCCGCGCCGTGCCAAGATTCACAGCGAGACGCAAATAATGATTTGTTTGAATTTCTCGGTCTGGGTGTATGTGTCTTGTATATTGTCCATGGCACCCACGACACAGGGAATCCTAGTGTGAATAGGGTAAAGCGATAAGTGTGAAGTGATGTGTTTTTATGTATAATGATCATCTGCCTGTATAGGCTATAATATGCTTCTGAGATTAGTGATGTCAATGGGACCACATCATTAGGTGGATCGTCTGCCCGTTTAGCGGCCATCATGGACGTACTGAGGGGGCCAGAAGCTGGGAAGCTATGTAAACCCTCGTCGGTCATTGTTAAAAATTAATCAGGAGTTATAATAATTTAGCGTTAGCTTATTTCATCATCAAAAGCTTTAATAGATTTTAAATTATTTAAGTAAGATATTGTCTTTGGTTTTTATAAAGTTAATCGTTATTGAGGTACTTTCTTTCTTTTTCTTCTCTCTTTCTTGGCCGACAACGTATTAGGCTTTGATGTTGCTGATGTCCATGGGCGACGATAGCCACTTACCATCAGTCAGCTCATTTGCCGGCTATTTCCATGAAAAAAATAATAGTTGTTTTATTTCACGTCAAAATTTAAGTTACACGTTATCAGTAATACTGACGCTTCGCCATATTTTTTTTTAACGCTAACACACTCATACCCCCGCAGTAGTCTATTACCTGTGTCGCGGGTGGCATGGACGACACATAGGTATAACCCATCACAATCACACCCATGACCCAAGTACAAAAATTTATCTATCACATAAATATCTACCCCAGCCGGGAATCGAACCCGGGACCCCTCGCTTCGCAGGCAGGTCGCTACCAACTAGGCTACAGGGTCAAATTGATTCTTCGTCTAGCGATTAACAGAACTATACTCGTAATAAAATTGTGATTATTTTTAATACAACAGGTAGTACGCCCAAGCTCAGCAAGAAGTCCATGAAAGTTGATACCAAACTGGACTCTTGTTGCTCCATGTGCTGCAATGAGAAGTGCGACCGATGATTGACTTGGGAGTATCAGAAAAAAAATGTGAAATAAAAATAATGTTACAATATACCTAATAGGTTACAATACGGTATTGTGATGTCACACTTAATGCGATATGACAAATAAAATGAGTCATTTTTAATGCGATGTCACATTACTATTGGGTGACCAAGAATGAACATAGATAGCTACGCAGTTATCACAAAGTAAAGACATGAAATAATGTAAACTAAAACCAGTAACAATTTTTTTTATATTACTTCAGCGTGAAAGGATTTCACTTTATGTTCTGTGATCGAACTGAACTACATCACTAAGCGATTAAATTATTTCGTTGTTACTTTCTTAGATACACATAAAGTTAAACTGTTATGTAATAGTTATGAAAAATTGAAAAATATATGCTGTATTTCATAATTTCTGGCTAATTTCTGAGTCTTTATAGCAAGCTTGAAACCGGAAGATTTGTTCGTGTATGTGATAAGTACTTATTTTCAATTAGGTAATACACATGTACTAGTCTAAACGGGTGCGCATAGGATGTTATTGTTTCGTTTAAAAGTCTAAAATAGTATTTGTAAATTTCTGTCCTGTTTGGTTGCTTTGAATAAAACTCTTTGAATATTTTTAAATTGGCTATGTTTTTATTAATCTTACTCTTAAATAACTAAACACTAAAATCATAATTTTTTTTCTGAAGATAAATAGTTAATTTTATATTATGTAGGTACCTACTAAGTGATATTTTAAAAAGCCAACACATGGCTATCCATCAAAATAATCATGATACTTCTTATAAAGCACAGCAACTGAATGGTAGTTGCAACGTCTTTCAACGGTCTTTCTCGTAATAGTTGTGCAATTTAACTCAATAGCCGGGAAATTCTGTGCTCCAAGGTAAAAATTTTCAGCTTTTCATGTCACAGAAAATTTTTACGTTTATTATTTATTCTCTTTGGCTGTATATTATTGCATACAAAGATTCTGAGGGAACAGAGAATACCTATACGCTCCCACATCGTAACTATACATATATTTTTCTATTACATCAGATTTTATTAAAATTCCATCATCATGTAACCTCAGAATATAACATTGAAATATTATACGTAGTAAAGCAAAACTGATAGACAACATCATCGTCATGGGCTTCACAAAAGTATCGTTAATATTATTGTTAATGGTTTTTGACTTAGTTTCTCTGGACGGACCAGTAGCTCGAGCACGAATATTTGCGAGAAAGTATTCGTATGGTTAACGTAAGCAATTTGTATGGCATTTTTTCAAAAGCGCCCCTATCGTGCGTAAATGGTACTAAAATGCCATACAAATTTGACAAATTGCTTACGTTAAAAATACGAATACTTTCTCGCAAATATTCGTGCTCGAGCTACAGGTCGTTAAATAACACGGCCATACCAAGTGTTGTTTAGATTCATGTAATTTACGGTTCTGTTATATGTTCAATGGCACTTTTGTCACTATTGGAGAAAACGAACTTTACGACTTATTGTGTTCAGCATTGCGGATTACATTTTTGAAGAGTACCTAACGTAACTAAATAAGGAGGTCTAATATTATGAATTATTTAATAATTAAAGGTAATTAATATTATTATTGGTATTATTATCTTTCCGTATGGCCTGCCTGGCTAGCTACCACCCGTTTGCTTGAGTCAGCCATCAAACAACTTGTCGTTTTCCAACTCAGGGCTTGCGAGCCAATCTTTTCTTTCTTTCTCTTTTTCTTGGTCGGCAACGTATTGGTGATGCCTTTTGTTGTTGCTGGTGGTAACAGTGGCCGTCTTTGTCGTTTGCCGGCTAGTAACATAAACAATCACACGCTCAGAGCTTGCCACCTGCCACCTATTGCAGATAGCAGGTTAGTAACTGAAAAGATGTCTTGGTGTTTTTATTATTTCACCAACTATTACTGTTATTATCCAGAGATTATGTTTAAATAGATTAAAAAAGCCGTTAGAAAGTACATTTGAAACATGAACAGTTCATGTGCAATGAACAGATAGATGGATTTCATTTTTGAATTTCATTAAATTACTCTGAACCTTAATTTTATTTTACTCTGTGCTTTAATTAAAATTGATTATTTCTAACAAGTGCACAAAGTACAAACACAAAGTAAAGAAACGGAAGCTATGAAGCACACACAGCGCAGTTGTCTCTAATCCGAAAGCATAGTGATGGTACTCTGTGTTTGAAAGTGTAGAGATGATGGATGAGATGTACAAAACGTAGTGATTAAGTACTCTGTGATGTACAAAAATTTGACTGACATCGTTGACATTAAGGTGTGTGTCAATAAAAATCAAAAGAATGAAGATGTTTGCAAAATAAAATCTAAAGAATATGAAAATTCCAGAAATGTTTATATAAAAATTTTCAATATGTCTAAGCGCCATAATTTCTACAAAGGTAAGATCAGAATTAATAATATCTGCTTTTTTGAAAAAGTCGGTGAGCTTTTTATTCGCTGAAATCTCTACCTACTTTCTGATGGTATAAAAATAATAAATGAAAAAAATTAAGGAGAAGGTTCCATACGTTGATTATGTATTTACAGTTATTTTCCTATCTTATTTATTTTTGCCCTTTTTTTAGACCTTAGAACTCTTCAAGTGAAGGGCGGTCGCCCACACGCACGAGTGATCTTATAAGGGTTCCGTTATTCGATTTTTACCGATAGGAACCCTAAAACGTGATGATGACGCCATCAAAAAACGTTATTCTATATAATGTAATTACTTACTTCTTTCAGGTTCTTACGTGCAACATTCGCACCACTGCTCCCAATACAACCGATCGAATGATCAATCATTCAACTTCCAACATTACTTTATCAAACTCACCGATTATCTACGGAAAGCATACACAGTCATGAATGAGAGCTACGTTCTGGTTGTCACTGTCTTACTTGTTGGTCTACTCAGCTTCCTACTGCCCGATATATCACATAAAATACATAAGAGCAATGAACTGAAAGCAATGAAAGATGCCGTGGACTTGATGGCGGTAATACATTTAATAATCTATTTTTGCTAATCTCTCGTTAAGGCCGGCGACCGCTAGTTACAAAAATTTCTTAATCGTTTCGGTGCTGCAGAGGGCACATAAACCCCTGGGTCCCGGGTGTTATTGTAAATAACAGTCGTTAATGCTTAACGGTTAAGCCATGTCGGAGGTACTGGAGCGGCATGAAAACTTCCGACACTTCAATTGGCCACTAATCCCTCCACCAATACCACTAGACCTCCGAAAAAAGACTCAGGCCATTGAAGCCTAAGTAATTACAACTAAGGTATGACTTACAACAAAGTAATTACAACTAAGGTGTGACTTACAACAAAGTAATTACAACTAAGGTGTGACGTTGTGACTTTTTAACAGATGCTAGACAACTTATAGATAGAATATTAGTTGTTAAGAAGTTAGGTTCAATTATAGTACATATCATACAATGACGACCAGTGTGGCGCAATGGTTACCATGCCGGATCGCCGCACCGAGGGTCCTGGGTTCGATCCCCAGCGAGGCGGAAATTTGAATGATGAGTTTAAATTTCTGTTCTCGGTCTGGGTGTGATTGTCCTTGTCTAGTGTGTTGTCCATGGCACCTACAACACAGGGAATCCCAGTGTGGGGCTATGAGTGTGAAGCGTTATTTATTATTTATTATTATTTATATCGACTCTGTTTCAATAACGTGATATCTTGAAAATCACTATTTTACAGGAGCCCATTTTATAACTTTAAAAAAATATTTGTGTCAAAATGAATGTATAATTTAAGTAAAAACATTAATAAGATATAGGTATTATTAAATAGGCTTTCTGAAAATATATTTTTTTAAAGCTAAGAAATGGGCTCCTGTTAGATTGTGATTTTCAAGATAACACGTTATTGAAGCAAAGAGGCTGTGTTCATTAGTAGTAGGTATCAGAATCATACGTGTCACGATAAACTTTATCTTCCAGTCTCGTTTAATTTTCTCACGATATGTCTTGTTATCAAATCTCCTTGCCATCCTTTATCCATTAGCAAACATTCGATGATTTTTGTAATAAAAAAATAAAAAACAAACAATAATACTTAGTTGTAGATTTACTGTAACATAAATCAGAATCTATTAGGGTCAAAAATTTTATATAAAACTACTAGCTACCCGGACAGACTTCGTTCTGTCAAAATTTTATGTAAGCTATCCTATCTTTCAAGTTGGATCAAACTGCAGACGGTGTACAAATTTTGATTAAAATCGGTTAAGTAGTTTAGGAGTCCATCGCGGACAAACAACGTGACACGTAGGTAATTTATATAATATTAAGATTCTTGATAAATGTTATTTTCTTGATGAAATTATTGGTACTCAAAAAATATACAAAAAAAGTTGTTCGCCTCTGTGCTCTAAACTCAATTCGAATAGGCCTGAAGCGTTGTATAAGTTAAGATAAGGATTAGTGGTCAAACGGTTCTTCGGAAGTTTTAAAATCGCCACAGGCTTCGGTTAATTTAAAATTACTAGGGTTTAGTAGAAATTTGGAAATTAACCCTTCTGAACTGCGTTCTGTTTTTATCGGCTTTGCTATTACCTACTGTTATTACCGATTCCAACTTTTGACAAAAGAAATGGCCAATGATTGTGTGACTAGTGGCGAAATTGTATGTCCTATTCATGCTTCGATGGACTAATTAAATTTAAAAGTCAGTCCTGGTTTTTATCTTTAACAGCAAATAATTTGAATGTATTTTAAATTACATATAATACTGGTACGACGAATGAAATAATTGATAGTGACATTTATAATAGGTATGCCTTGTATATAAATAACTACCCTTGGAATTAAACCCTTCACTCGCTACGCTTTTTCACAATTGATTTGCTGTGGTCCATATGTCGCAAGGAAATGAAGAAATCCGTGATTTGATGGAATTACGGATTCAAATCCTTTCTTCCTCAAACAATTCCTTCATATCCCTGTGACACATCTAAGTAACGTGTATTTTTAATGCAGAAAGAAGTTACCAAAGCGGAAGCCGCGTGCCTCACCGTCGCCGATGACCTATGTTACCTCCAATGCTCCATGCGCGACGATGAAACGGAAACTGTTAGTATCAGGTTAATTTTATTTCTTCTTTCTCTGTTGTTTTACACACAGGTACGGAAGGAAAGAAAGAGAAAATAAGGGCGAAGCCACTGCATTGCGGTTTGATAACGTATGATAACAAAAAACCGACAGACGAAGAAGACAGAAGACCATGGCGTCGCGCAACGTATCGTGGAAACTTTCGATTACACTATTTTGTAAGCGATCAAATTTTTGTGTTACGACAACGCATCGCATTGCGGTGTGTCATACACGATTTACGCGATGAAATTTTCGCGTTGCGACAACGCACCTATCACACATTGATCTTGTAGTGTGACTGCGCAAAAAAACTGTAGGAGTTCTACCGATATTACCTACTATTAATTTTAAACTCACAATCAGTTAACAGAAATCTTAATAACATGCAAATGTTTAGTTACTTAAAAAAGAAGATTTACTTATATACTGCTAACATTCCTGCCTAAATAGAGAGTTAATTATTAAGTGACTTTTATGAGCATTATCGAAATCTACTTACATAATTGGAAACCAAATAAGCTTTGTTTTCAGAAGTAAGCGAACTGTAACTTAACTGTAACTTACCTTACTGGTTTTAATTGATTTGTAGTTTAAATTATCAAAAGTATATTCTCGGGTAGGTACGAGAATAAAGCCTGCATTTTAGATTTCTCAATCCTTCCACTCATAAATATATAAATTAAAATAAATTTCATCTACATAAATTAAAATTTCGATATTGAAATAGGGAACAATACCACACACTAATTGAATATGCCAGAAAATAAAACCGAATGAATTTTTTTATTGATTTATTTATGCATCTTATAAGTTTATAAACCATGAAAAACCATATCGATCCACACGTAAAGAGTATAATTATGCATTGCTGTTCACAGTCCGCATACCTGCGAGATTTGTCAGTTTGCACCAACGAATGCGTGCGCGACACTCAATCAGAGCCGGTGCAAATCGAAAAAAAAATCGGTCTCTTTCGCCGAATCTTCTCTCCGACCCGAAAACCATCTCACAGAGTAATTATAATTTTTATATTTTTAAATCAATTCGAAAAAGTAAACCATTACATTAAAGGTCGGCAAATTGGCATCATCAGCTGCTGTCGATCATAGTCCATTAATTAGGTTGTTCTTTAGCTCTGCAATCAAAACAAAACCTCTTGTCAATGTTGAGTCTTACATGGAGGCTGGTAGCCACATAATATAACTTTAGTACCATACTAGAACTGTTGGGATTAAGCTTATTAAGTATTAAAGAACACAGCAACCTTCAATAGGAAGTTCCTGGCAACATTGCTACGCCCTTCAATTTGCAAAATTTTGCTTGGACTTAAAAATAGAAGGAGCTATGGAGTAGATTTTTTTACAGCTAGAAGGGCTGACGAAAAAACAGATGAGCCACCTCATGGTAAAGACACCATCACCTGTCACATGAGATTATGTCGAGGAGAGAACAACCCAATTGGATTCGCCAATGCAACGTCGCAACAATAAAACTCTTTTAGACCTTGTTAGAGGAACCCTCAGTCATAGCGCTTCCCGAATATCTCAGCTCATTATTTCAAATCATTATTATAATGTAGATCTTCTTTCTATGTTTCAGGAAATTGCCATCATGTCCTTTGTCTACAGCGATTCGTTCACAGATCAAAAAGCGACGAACTACACCGATGATCCCTCAATACTAAATGTGAATGTACTGAACGATGAATAAATTCATTTTTCTCAGGGAAATATGAAATAAAATCGATTACTTCACAGAGCAATTTTATTTTGATGCCTATTTAGTATATTTAAAATAATAGATTATCTACTTATATTATTTTTTAACGAGCTTATCGAAAATTTACTATATTATAGAACTCCTTATGAAAAGACAGCAACGTTGGTACTCTGTGAATTGATGTGAATTTTGAAATTGATGTGATTCAAAATATCAGAAAACTGATTATGTAGTTATTTTTTAAGCGACTTTAAAAACGGAGGAGATTCTCAATTCGGCTGTATTTATTTTAAAATCCTTTTATATTTGTTAACGCATAACTACGTCATTTATCAACTGAAATTACCAATCAGCTTTTCAACGTACAACATACGTTTTCAGCTTTTTTTATTATTATGTAAAAAAGCTCAAAAAGCTTTTTTTATTATTTTAACTTGAAATTTATCATAAGTTTTCCCTTAAATATTTTTTGAAATATGATTCATCTACATTTAATCGGAACCCTAATAGTCTACTCAATAAGTTCAAAATGGTTGAAATTAGACATACTGCTCTTAAAAATACGTGCGATAGCTCATTCTGTTCATGGTTCGGAATGACGTCTAGAAAAATGTTTCGGAAGCGTTTACCAGCACGTAAAAAATTGCAAAAGTTAATGACAAAATAAAGTTGAAAAAAAAAAAGTATTTTGTTTTTGGTAATCACTCCGAAACTATTAATATTTAAGAAATTTTAAAACAAGATTCTTAAAGAAGAGGAAATTTCCAAACAGTGACTCACGGCTCTCGAAACTCTATCTCCATTATTTATAACTTTAATTTAACGCTGAAAATGGGTCTCCACGCGGCATTTTTAAGTTGCGCGTGTGACGTCAAAACCGAGTTCGTCACACTCAATAATTTTTTAAGGTATTAATTATTAATTAAAAAAAATTAAAAAAATATGGTGTATTCGAAACACTTCAAAGAATTTGCTCCCGTAGGAAATTTTGCTTAAAGTTAATTTTTCAACAAGTTAAACGATTGTTAATTAACTAAATTTTCTCGAACTTCTCGTTGTTTTTTTTATTTTTAGGAGTTTCAGAAAAAATATATAAAAAAGTTGAGAATTTGTTTATAACAAATTGTTAAGTTAAAAAACAATGAAATTTGTTATGTTCAACGAACCACGCGTATTATTATTTATAATAAATCAATATTATAAGTATTATAATATTCACTGTAAGTACGCACAACACTATAGAGACACAACCGTCAGTCCCGAGATCTCCACATAGACTGACTCTCTTGTACTGAGTTAGGTTAATACAATAATCGAATGGATGATCGAATGACTAGTTCATTCGATCATCAAGCGGGGCGTCACCTAGCGACACCACCGCACAACTCTATACATAACATCTCTTCCCTTTTTTTAATTTATTTTGTTCATAATACATGTGACTATAATTATATGTAATTAATTTATTAATTTATTGGCACAATTGAGCAAACATATAGTAGAACTAATTTTGACATATTTAAACAATATACAGCTTTATAATTTATTTTCCAACGTTCCAAATTCCGTTGCTTTTGTTCTTATAATATTATGTACAATATTCTTCCTGGGTCTTGTGCCAGTTATATTAATCCTTATATTGATGTTACTCCGCTGGAAATCCTGAAACTCATTTTCATTTATTAGATACTTTCAAATACCTGAATGTAGTGTTCCCCAATCATATTATCATCTTTTTTTTTAGTAGTAGTAAGAAGTTAATAATAAAAGTTAACAATAAACAGCTGCTTTGGTTGAGAGCTTAATAGATACTGTTTAAGGATATTTTATGTAAAAAGGTTTTGACCAGGGACTAATGCACATATGTGTCAGTGATCTACACATCGTCTAGACATCTAGTCTTCTTAGATCCATACACAGCTCCACGCTCAACCGCCGGCTGTATGACAAACTTATCTTCTTGTACCCGCATTAAATATCGTATAAATTGTTTCAAAAAATTGTGTAACTTAGTGTTCGTGAATTTCTCGGTTTGACTATATTGTTATAAAAAAAGAAATAACATCAAATTCAAGTGTTGTGATAATTATGTGAAACTTTGGATTAATGCTTTGCAGTAAGTAAATTTGTAATTTAGAATAAGTACATAGTTCTCATGTAAGTGAATTGTAAAATTCTTAATGAGAATAAAGTTTCTTTAACCTCATCTAATGATAATAATATCATCGTCAACTACATGTTTTCACATTAGAAAACACTCTTAAACTGCTCGAAATCTGTAACATAGAAAGATATTAGTTTACGAAGTAAGATCGCCTGTTTAGAACGTCTAGTGATATAAGGCATGTAGATGAAAAGTGGAAGATCATCTGCTCGATGGAAACATGCTGTTAGGTCTGCCACAGGATGTTCCATAGTAAAGTTTTCACATATTGTCACAAGTCCATACCTGGAAACAAATCGTCACTGCTGCTGTTACCAAGGATGTGTACCATCATCGAGACGCCACATCCCAGGTGCTAAGCGGGAAACGATGCGCAATGGAGGACAAACAGCCAGGAGACTGACAGTTTTTTATTGAAATTTATCTAATTAATAAGATTTTTTTTTTGTTATTCTTATTTTGATCCATTAACATGGTATGTTTTCATAGCGTACAGAAATGTGCAGTAATTACACCGAGTTGCTTTTGGAGTGAACCTGGTGGAATCCTGATGCTAACCTAGTCTGTTATTTATTATATTTTACTTAACGGTTATTGGTCAGGAAATTAAACGGGCTTTTAAATCAAAACACAGTCTAGATCTCTATCCCACTTGATGTTCGGTTAATCTGTTTTCGTAGATGGTGGAATTTCAAATCATAATGTTGATAAATAACTAAGGTAATTTTACCCATAATATAAACGGCTAATTATTGTACCTTGTCGACATTTTCGTTTCGAATGGCTGAGTAAATTAATCTGTTGACCACCCAGCATTATCATACTGGTCCACACAAAATGGCTGAAGGTATATTTATCCCAATACCCATATAAATTATCAATTCACCAAACTTAATTACTCTGCTTATAATTTTTTTTTTTTTTTTGCTTGTTTACTTGATTACCTTGTGAGATTCAACGCCACTTCATTCACTTCAGCGTCCGTCATCCTGTCCGCTGGGATATTTTAATGTTTTGTTAAAGTATCTCGTTAGTACCAGCACCAACTGACGTTGTCATATCAGTGCAATAACCAGGAGAGAGACATTACTATTACTTTAAACTTTGTTAAACAGTTAGCTTTTGTCATATTTTAATATTTTCGAAATGCTGTTTTAGCATTAGTTATTTTGTACCTATGCTATGAGTAATGTTGGAGTGCAATAAAGTTATAATTTTCCTTATTTTTGTTTTATTTTAAAAAACAAACTAATCAAAATATTCATTCGATATAATTTGTCTCATTATGATGTTGTTCCAAATGATGTGAGCATTACACTATTAATTTGGCACTGTTTAGTTTGACATTGATTTCGAAAGTAGTGGGATCCTATAAAGATCTCTTTTATGATAGGTCACAGGTACTGTTGAACACTTCAGTGTCAATTCCTTTTTATTGTCCCTTATTTCTTAGCCTCATGTCACTTTTTCACCATTGGCCTTTACCATAAGGTGGGAACCAACTATGTATTTATTTCCTGTGATGTTACTGTCACACCAGTTGCATGTAGTTACAGGAAACAGATACTATCTTTCAGCACATTTTTTGTCACTTTGTTAAAAATAGCAAATATAGTTTTAAATACACTCTTTATAGTGAAAGTCGATTAATGTTAAAAGTAAATAGATCTTGAACTGTCAAGTGAATTAACTTGTGTGAATTTTGGATTTAATTTTTTTTCCCCAATAATTCCCACCAACAGATCTTCAAGCAGTTTTAACATGAAGATGATTGTGAAATAGCTTCGAACAAATCGACACTTTTTTTTTTTTTTTTTGGTCTTAATTAAAATTAAGATACTTGCTAGTTATAACAGGAACATATTACATCGCATCTTTAGGAAGCGAATTGACGCTTTGTTCGAATTATTCGAATTATTGCGTGTTTCTACATGTCTTGCTGATGTTGTTCAGTGACTGGGCGTTAATGAAGTTTAGGGCACTTGTTTTCAACCGGAGTTAAATTATAACATATGTACTTTCTTCGAATATTCCTCTTTGAAAATACGTGTCTTCGAATAATCGAAGTAGTACATTATATAACGTATATATATATAATTATGTCATGTGATGTGTATGATGTAATTTGTTAATTTCTTGGTGCTTGACCTTTTATGCCGTGCATTTTGCCAGGCTTCAAACATTATATCATTTTGTAGC
Source organism: Thymelicus sylvestris (assembly GCA_911387775.1). Taxonomy (NCBI): domain Eukaryota; kingdom Metazoa; phylum Arthropoda; class Insecta; order Lepidoptera; family Hesperiidae; genus Thymelicus; species Thymelicus sylvestris. Next base: position 12,535,172 of record OU426895.1, read on the forward strand.
AGAAGTAGGTATCTGTGCATCACCAGAACACTTATTCCTTTAGTTAAATGTTTATGAGAATAACTTCTATTTTAAGGATATTTACAATAGCGTAGTCATGGTTTGGTGTGGAATAACAACAAATGATAATTATCTTTGATTCCACTGATAGGCATTTTATGCATACCCTCCCTTTTTCAGTGAGTAAAATAGGTCGAGGGCAATATAGACGAAATATTGTGATATATTAACTTGTAAGTTTGCACTCTTGCACAATGATGTGCTCTATAATTTTGTTTATCTCAATTACAATTAAATGGCGTGTATATTATTATTTGTATTTTGTAAAAGCCATTAGAATATATTATGGTATTTTTATGATGCACAATGTACTGATTTGGATAGACCTCTTGTCTCCAAGATTATATTATTATTATCTATAATTTGTTATAATAGGCCCTACTTTATGACACATTAAAAGTATATTATAATAATTTGCAATTACTGATTACCAAATATGTTATTCGGGTAAATATAATTCTAGTGTAACGCAAATAACACCAAAATAATATGGATAACTCACTTTTTATCTTAATATTCCTTTGTTTTCCTAGACTAATGCATACAGGTATTTTTTGCTGTTCAAAATCTAGTAGGCATTATTTAAAATATTTTTGTGTACGTTCTATACACATGCAATGAATAATATTATCTTTGTTCTTATAAAAGTGTATTTCAGACGTAATAAAAATTTAATCTGAATATGAACATTTAACATGAACCTTACATCCAAGCAATAATTATATTTGTTTTGGTATGCATTACTCGGGAAGCAATAATTAGAAAATGTATTATTTTTGTAATAATTATTTTATTATCGTTTTATTACCAGTAAATAATTGCAACAATTTACACTTTTTAGCCATTGAGGTATAAGTATACATAGAGAAGACATCTCAAACAAAATGTGTGTCCCCGCCGGGAGGTTCTATTTTCAAAATTGAGCCCCTGTTCTCCTTTCAAAATCGAACGAATCCATTGGACATTGAAGCCGCGCGGCGTCAATTCATTGGAACATACATTGTGTTCGCAGTGTCCGTTCTATACGCTAGTAATAATACTTCAATGTTTTTAGCCTTAATTGTTTGCTGTGAACCTGATAAAAGTTGGAGTATGTCGCGTATAAAAAAAAAGGAAAAAAAAAAAGATTGATTGTTAGCTTGCGGATTTCGAATTAAAGGTGTAGGATTGGAGGTTAGAGTGTATGTGAGGTGACTTTAAAATGTGAAGAATCAAATTCTACGCGAACAAGTTATTTGTGTGAATTAAGATAAATGGTCTACTCCTTCGGCTCTCGTAGATACACTGAACTATTGGATCAAGGACCTCTTGCAAGCTTATCCTGTGGGAAGTCTATTTGAAATAAAAGATGATAATTTGAACCAGATCTTATATTGATAACTTCGCGAGTTACATGGCGGTTCGATCCGCAAAGGCAATATTTAGACTAGGCTAAATTACGTTAGATTAAAGTTCAGATTATACTGTCCGCGATGGAGATAGGGCAACGGTTCCCGTGAGATACGATACGCACACTGACTCTACACTTTCTGGCCAGACAATATATTATTGAGATTGACTTACATGGTACCATGAACGCATCACTCCGCACGCGCAACGCAGACGAACGAAGAACGGCTGTCCATCCGGCGTGACGTCGCTGGGTGGCGAACCTCGAGATTGAAGCGCGAAGACAGTGGTCGCAGCTGCATCCAGGGTCGCAAGCGCGGGCAGGCGGATGGGAAAACGTGCGACGCGTGACGTGGCGTGGTCATGCAAGATGCCAGCAGTAGCAGTAGAACACGGTGAATCCTTGGGATCGTCTACTGGTTGGGGTGACCAGCAGACACTAGAAGACTAGCCCTTCGGACGTCCCGCCCAAAGCAAAGCCGTCGTGGCGTGACGTGGCGTGGCGGGGTGCGCACTCCGGGGGGGAGCTCCTCGTCGAGTATGTCATCGGCGCCTGGAGACGACGAAATCCATCCTGGCTGATGATCTCGCGATCGCGAAGCGGGAGGAGTCCCGGTCCATCACGTAGAAATAAAGTTATGTGAAACGCGGTCGTGAAGTTCTAAAATGGCGGCGGTCCCATGGCGCGCCGTACGATGAAATACGGAATAAGTAATCTAAGTTACATCAAAGGAAAACGGGTGACGACCCAGCCTGATTAGAGAAGGTTAAATACCGCGAGAAGCATGCTCGCTTCTATGGAAAAAAGCGTTCAAGAGACTTCGAACATCTTAAACGACAAGGAATATGGCGGCGGCCACACGGGACCACGCCGTGTAAAGGAAATGAGCCGGTCTCTCACGCGGAACGACACGCGAGTCCCGCGCGAGCGCTTGAGCCGAACTGATTCAACAATCCGTTCGATGCCTTCCGTCGATATCGGAAACCGTACATCGTTCAGTAATGACAGACTACTAAATCATTCAACAGCCACAGACTTCAGTCAATATAATGATTTACGATAATTGAGATTATTAAATCGTTTATGCTAGAAATGTTACTAATATTTTTCTATGCGACAATATATGAATATGTCTCAGAACGGATGTTTAATTGCGGAGAAATAAATAAAAATGTATTACCATAGACAAACGTCTGGGCGAATATGATGATATCCAAAACGCAATAAACATCGATCTAGTCTATGCTTTTGAATGAAACTTATGTTGTCAAAATATTATTAATTGGATTATCACGAATCTCTAATCTAATGTAATATTCAGAAAGAAGATTTTATGACGATTCCGAAGATACCTATAATGTCTACATTCTGTCCGGTGGTTATCGAACAGTTCCTATATGAATGTCATTGACATTGCTGAATGTTCAAAATGTAATAATTAAACCAATATAGCGTTAAATTATGAGCTGAAGGCTATTCTAGATTGTACTAAGCTATGCAAATACTAAAATAAACAAGAATGATGGAAATCCATGCATTTCATTGTATTTAAACCAATGTAGTAGGTATTTACAAAATACACTGCTACAAGTATTACATTGTAATAATGAACGCTGTAGAAGTTTAGATTTTTTTTATAAAAATATTCTAGGTACTTACATGCTTGTGGCCCGTATCTGCGCGATCACATAATCACGCACGTTCACACGCTAATATTATTATTTTTATTTATTTTTATTTATTTACTAAACTTGTACGTAATAACGTACATGTTTAGTCAAGACAATAAATAAACCCAAAGAGCGGGAGGGGTTCGTATTGAGGTAGTATACTGATAATGATGTAGTATTGTTACTTTATATATTTTCCTACACACATTTTGCACTTACAACCCATACAAGGGTGATGAGTCGTTTGTCATCATAACTTAATTGTCAATTTAATTATCAAAATATAGGTACCTGGTTACGGTGCTTTGTAACAATTATTATTATTGTATTGTATGCGTGCAAAATAAAGGATTCGTTTTATTTATTTACACTTTTGCACAGGCATTCCTATTATAATTTTAATCCTATTTGCTGGTAATAGGTATAGGTAGGTGTACTATTATCCGCTACAATATTACTAGCATATTACATTAATTTATTATTTTGTATCTAGGTCTCCAATGCTATCAATTTTACGACGTAACAGCTTTACGATAACAGTAGCACTCATGTTGGTGTAAGTATATTGTTTTACCTTGTTGTTGTATATGTAAAACTTTTACTTTTGTAGTTTTGATTGCGATGTTAAGTACATCGTGGGACTAAAACTATTGAATTGTTTTCTACAAAATATCACAGTATTTCATAGCAAGTAGGTACTCGTTTTGTAGTTTTGATTGCGATGTTAAGTACATCGTGGGACTAAAACTATTGACTTGTTTTCTACAAAATATCACAGTATTTCATAGCAAGTAGGTACTCGTTTTGTAGTTTTGATTGCGATGTTAAGTACATCGTGGGACTAAAACTATTGACTTGTTTTCTACAAAATATCACAGTATTTCATAGCAAGTAGGTACTCATGATTTACTAACAATTGTTAGCAAACAAATTGTTAACAAACAAAATTTTGTTTGTTACGTTGGAGTGTTTTACTCGCTTAAGTATGTATTCTACTTATTTGAACGTAGACTCCAGTGTTAGTTCAATGGTAGTGCATAGATCTGGTTAAAAGCTTATTGTAATTCCTTATTTAAGGTTATACAATTTATATGAAGGGTAATATCGTTTGGTACTAGACAAGTAGCAACACATCTTATGTCGATAATCCACAATTATGTTTTATGGTATGGATATAAATCATTATTGCATAGGGTAAATAATTTCCAACTTAATAATGCCCAGCGTTGTTTACTTAAATTTTCATGTATGGGTCATTTATTAATTTACTGATGTAAAGTTATAGAAATTAAGTGTTTTTATTCAAATAGTAATATAAATGGTATTTATAATAATACTTGAATAATTTGGCCCAATCCCTGTTCAGAAATGCGATTAAGGGTTATGGATTTCGTTACTATTTTATCTTTAGGGTATTACTACTTGTCTATTTTTCCCCTTTTCTGGCCAGTATCTATAGCATGGTACTTGAGGTTCGTAATGTTGTCCATTTAAGCAAATATATTTTACTTACTGCGCTTTTACTCGTCGCCAATGTTATGTTCAACGAACCACGCGTATTATTATTTATAATAAATCAATATTATAAGTATTATAATATTCACTGTAAGTACGCACAACACTATAGAGACACAACCGTCAGTCCCGAGATCTCCACATAGACTGACTCTCTTGTACTGAGTTAGGTTAATACAATAATCGAATGGATGATCGAATGACTAGTTCATTCGATCATCAAGCGGGGCGTCACCTAGCGACACCACCGCACAACTCTATACATAACAAAATTGTTGATAAAAAAATTATTTTTTTATATTTCTATTAAAGACGGTCAATTATAATTTTTAAGAAAAAAAAAATCTTGACTAATTATTCAAACAATAGAAATATTAAAAAACGATTATAAACAATTAAATATCTTTATTAAGAAAAAATTTTTTTTTTCAAAAATCATAATATTTTATAAAGAATAAGGTATTAAGAAAGTTTTTCTTGAAAGCATTGAAATAGTCTATTTGTTAATAAAAAAATTATAAAAAAATGAGGGAATTTTTTTTTTTCAAGTCAGTAAATGTCTTTTATGAATGTCAAAACGATTATGTAATAATAAAATGGGAAAAAAATATTTTCAATAATGTTATTTGGATTTTTCATTTTTTGTTCAACTTATAAAATTATTATACACAAAGTATTAAAACTTTTTAAACTTTTATGACGTGATCTCGTTAAGCATGTATATAAGAAGGGCTCCACGAAGCGAAAAATTTATAGGACAATTACTTAAACATTTTTTTTAATGTACAATGAAAATGGAAGTTCGAGAAAATGTAGTTAATTAACAATCGTCTAACTTGTTGAAAAATTAACTTTAAGCAAAATTTCCAACGGGAGCAAATTCTCTGAAGTGTTTGGAATACACCATATTTTTTTAATTTTTTTAATCAATAATTAATACCTTAAAAAATTATTGAGTGTGACGAACTCGGTTTTGACGTCGCACGCGCAACTTAAAAATGCCGCGTGGAGACCCATTTTCAGCGTTAAATTAAAGTTATAAATAATGGAGATAGAGTTTCGAGAGTCGCGAGTCATTGTTTGGAAATTTCCTCTTCTTTAAGAATCTTGTTTTAAAATTTCTTAAATATTAATAGTTTCGGAGTGATTACCAAAAACAAAATACTTTTTTTTTTCAACTTTATTTTGTCAATAACTTTTGCAATTTTTTACGTGCTGGTAAACGCTTCCGAAACATTTTTCTAGACATCATTCCGAACAGAATGAGCTATCGCACGTATTTTTAAGAGCAGTATGTCTAATTTCAACCATTTTGAACTTATTGAGTAGACTATAAAATAGGAACGATCTCCATAAACCAACTTTTGTAAAACTAATTTTATTCAACTTGGTATGTCAAATGTGTTTTTTTCTTTTGTAATTTTGTGTACAATAAAGATAATTTGTATTTGTATTTGTATTTGTATTAGCAAGTTCTGTTTAAGTTTAATTTAATACAAAGAACCTCCATCTTGAAATTGAAATAACTTGCTCCAAAATTCCGAAACGCTGCTCAGCTTAACCTAGCTATCGATTTCTCGAGCCAGGTCTCATGTTAATCCCCAAGCAAATGTTCGAACGAATTGAATAGCCAATACTGCGCCGTACGTAGTAGCCAAACAATGCTTTCTGCTATACAAACACGAAGCAACAAGCCCACTACAACGCTTGCAATGCAGAATAGATTTTCACTAAAATGATGTACCTACCTATCTTAGACCTACGTAATGTAAATTACGGAAACCTAGACACTTCATATTTTTCGCATCTTGAGATTTACGTACTTCTTGAAAATTGAACCTTAAAAGAAGTAATAGTTTCGTCATGTCCATCCGTCTGGCCAACCATGGTATCGATGGATAAGTCAACAAAGACCATTTTCGGATTTAAGGATGCGTCTGCAGAATTTTAAAAGCCGGTCATTTTGGTTGGATTCAAGTGTCCTCCCCCACTGACAGCTAAATGATTACAATAATTAATTCTTGAAATCCCCACCAAGGGGATTTATAGATTTTTTTCCTGATAAGTGGAAATGATGAATGAAATGATTTTAAAAGAAAAACTGTTACATCACGGCTAGGTTAGCATAAGTAGTTAATGAGAAATTGTCGATGAACTCACAACTCATAGCACTTTGCCGGTTTTTGTTTTATAAAAAATCTATGGTAAAGAATCACATCTACAGATTCACAAGACTAGGTAGAGATACTCTTAAGTACTCTGTGGAGATAATATTAACACAAAGTACATAAACACCCTGACCGTAGTCACGTCAGGCAGGATGAGACTGAATTGTCAAATTCTGGAACATATAATGCAAAATGTTAATTTAATCCGTTCACAATTCCTTACAAAAAAAATATAATGGTAGGATTATGCAAAAAATAAGACCGATCATTTCATCGCTGATTTCCAAAAACCACATTTTCAACAATGCCTCAGCGATCTTTTAAAACTATGTTCGTAGAACTTGTGTCTTTTCTTACTCTTTTTACTTTAGTTGGAACAATGTCGTCTAACTTTTGGGAAAGATATTTGATTCAGACAGAGCTATCTAATATGAAGTCGAGTCTTCACGTATTAAAGGTATGTCATTTATCTCATGTAAAGTTGTGCATGCTTCATGTAAAAGTTGACGAGGGATTTGAGGACTACCAACCCTATTTCTAAGCTCAAATCCACCATGCTGTCTAAAGACGATTTAGCGAAATACCTATACACACCGTTCAAAAACCAAAAATTACTTTTTCTAATATCGTATTTGGATTTGAAAGGAAAAAACTATGATTGTGAATTGTGAACCCATCCGATAGACCCTTGATCATCCGATTGAGATAAGCTATAAGAATAGGTATTTGAATTTGCTATCACTAAACTTGCATTTTTGATCTTATTATAGGAAACTATATTTAACATTGGAACGGCTTACGACAACTTGAACCATGAACTCAAAGGACTAGTAGAAATGAGAGAATTAAAATCATCTAAATCAACGCCAAGAGAGTCAAAATTATTGGCACGTTCTGATCATAGAAACAGTGATGATGTAAACATATTCAGTAATAAGGTTTTGGAAGAACTAATCAAACTTAAAGCTAATAAAAGCATAGGAATCACCGCATCTAAAGGAACTGATAGCCGACCTTGTCCTACTCCTCACAAAGGATTAAAATTTGACGTACAAAATGCGACAACTATAACGAGATATCCACGAATAGCAACTGGCGTTAATAGTGATCCAGAAAAGAAAGAAAGTCACACTTCTCTGAAAGATAATAATGGAAGTAACTTCAAAGAAAACATGCTCACAAAAATACATAAGTGCTGTAAAGAACCTAATTGCTGCAAATCTCCATAAAAATTAAAAGCATGATTGCATAATGTAACTTTACTGTAAATAATAGACACATGTAATTTTTCAAAGTCAAATTAACTTTAAATTAAAATATAATATTTCAATGAATTTATTTCAAACTCCCTAATAAAAACCGATAGGATACCAAGAAGTCGAGCGGACCAGACGGTATCCCCGCAGTGGTGTTAAAGACGTGTCTCCCGAGTTGTCTTCCGTCTTAACGCGCTTATTCTCGCTGTCTTATGCCACAGGAGTAGTACCGTCTTCGTGGAAGGTTGCCCTCGTTCATCCCATCCCCAAAAAGGGCGATCTCAGTAACCCGGCTAACTACAGGCCTATAGCGATAACTTACCTGCTTGCGAAGGTAATGGAGCGCGTGATTAACACGCAGCTCCTAAGGTATCTGGAGGATCATCAGTTGATCAGTGATCGACAATACGGTTTTCGCCATGGTCGATCGGCTGATGATCTTCTAGTTTATCTTACACACCGGTGGGCTCAGGCTCTTGACCGCAACGGGGAAGCTCTGGCAGTCAGCCTTGATATCGCTAAGACCTTCGACCAGGTCTGGCACAGGGGCCTTCTCACGAAGTTACCATCCTACGGTCTCCCTGAGAGGTTATGCGATTGGGTAGCCAGTTTTCTATCAGAGCGACATATCAAGGTCGTAGTCGACGGTTGTTGCTCAGATATGAAACCTATAAATGCTGGCGTTCCCCAAGGGTCTGTGTTATCTCCTACGCTATTCATTCTGCATATCAATGACATGCTACAGCATACGAGTGGCATCCATTGCTATGCAGATAATAGTACAGGGGATGCCTATTACACAGCCCCGGCCAATGCCTCCCAGTTGCAAGTGGCAGATAGCAGAATCAAACTTGTGTCTGAAGTGGAGAAGTCTCTGGAGCAAGTCTCGGAATGGGGTCGGCTTAATTTGGTCGAGTTCAACCCCACGAAGACACAAGTTTGCGCGTTTACCGCTAAGAAAACCCCATTTGTCATAGCGCCTCAATTCCAAGGTACTGCGCTCACCGTGAGTGAAGGTGTTGGGATTCTGGGAGTTGACATCTCGAGTAATGTGCAGTATCGGCGTCATTTAGAGGCCAAGGCTAAGCTGGCCTCCAAGAAGCTTGGTGTCCTAAACCGGACTAAGCAGTACTTCACTGCGAAGCACTTACTTATACTATATAAAGCTCAAGTCAGGCCTCACATGGAGTACTGCTCCCACCTCTGGGCAGGGGCGCCGCAATACCAGCTTAACCCATTTGACGCTATACAGAAACGCGCGGTCCGAGTTGTCAACGACCCACGAGTCACTCACAGGTTAGAACACCTGAGCCTCAGAAGAGATATCGGTTCTCTCTGTGTGTTCTACCGACTTTACAACGGTGAGTGCTCCGAGGAATTGTTTGACTTGATGCCTACTGCACCTTTCCATCACTGCACCACTCGCCGAAGATTGAAGTTTCATCCACACAGATTGGATTCGTGGAGAACCTCTACGGTCCGATTCTCAAGATCTTTTTTGCCACGCACTTGCAAGCTGTGGAATGAGCTTCCTTCTGAGGTATTCCCGGAGCGCTATGACATGGGGTTCTTCAAAAAAGGTGTAAAAAGAGTTCTCCTTCAGGGCCGACGAGGCATTGGCGATTCCTCTGGTATTGCTCATGTCCATAGGCGACGGTGACCACTTACCATCAGGTGGCCCGTCTGCTTTTTCGTCAGCCCCTCAGGCTATTAAAAAAAATCCCCATTATGTCAACCGTCATTACTATGCACATTCAAACGTGCGGTAAGACAATCTAAATTATGTGGTAGAAATAAATTACTAAAAAAAGTTGACCAGAAATATTTATTGAGCAGTAAATACGATATATTAAAATGATCCAGCACACGTAGCTCTGTGTTCTTTTAAATTTATAGTCTTATCCGGATCTAGTCAATCTTCCTGTTTGAGAGACTTTCTATATTTTTTAGTAACATTTAAATTCGGTTCATAAGCACAATTATTTGGTAATGCATCATCAATTTTATTGTAAGAATCATGCTCTGTAGGACTACGAAAATCACCGCTTCCCATTGTATTTGCTATAGATTCCAATAATTCAATTTGTCCTTCAATTTTCGGTAATTCATGAGAAATCCTTATCACCTTCGTTTCCAAATCGTAGTAAGATTCTTTCATCACAGAAATATTAACCTGGAAAAACAACTTTGAGTTAATTGCAGTTTGTGGGTAGGTACCTACTACTAACAAAACTATAAAATTATCAACTTCATACGTACATTTACGAGATACGATGGAAGTTGGAACGTTTCCTAAGGCCTCCCTATAATTAACTAGTGGAAATTGACTAAGGTATTGACAAATGAACCACCTGATATTAAGTGGTCGTCGTAGTCCATGTATACCAGAAATACCAAAAGCAACACTGATGCATTGCTGGCCAAGAAATCCCCCCCGAATCATGACGAATCTAGTAACAACTGACTCCAATAATTATACTGTGGTAGCTAGCCAGGCATTTCAAAGAACGATATCAATAGCAGTCTTAACAATAATTGCTAATTCTGCTTAATAATAATATTGATATAATAATAAATCCTTAGCAAAGCTACTAAAGGAGGAAAATAATAAAGTTTACTACATACAAGTATTGTAATTTGTAGCAAAAATTTCTTACCGCTATGTCATCAATATTCTTCGTAACATTAGTCAAATCGCATTTAGTGTTACAAACAGTACAGTGATAGTCGAGCATCAAATACATGATAGCTATCAGGCTAGTCATGATAAACAAACTGCTGAATCCATCCAACCAAGACCACCTTTTTTGAGAATTTGGTATCACAAAGCTCTGAGGAGCAGTGTATTGCCTAGATCTTCTTTCTCTTCCTCTGCGATTTCTTCTGCCATGGTATTCCATACTGAGATTTTTCTTTTACTTTTTGTAGTATGCTGTATCTTTTATCGTTAAGTGTTATTGGGTCATATTCGGTATTTATCTTAGTTTTTATTTTGATAACAATTTTTTTTACTTTTCTTTTGGTTTTAATTATTTATTTATGAGCTTTCCGCAAACCCCATTTTACTTTTGGAATATTTGGCAGAATTGCCAAGCCAATGGCAGTTGTAATGTCAGCAGACTTTTAATTTATTTTTAACATATTTTTATCCAGTCGAATAATTAATAAATATAACGATTTTAAAGTTTCCTTTTGTTGTGGGATGGTTGCGGATGCATGGAAAAATAAAATAAAGATATCGATAAATTAATACTCACAAAAATTTTTGATCTAGGTTTCCGAGTATAAAACATTGAGACACCATAAGCAACCACGAGCCAAAAATCTTTTTTTTTTCAGTAAGGTCTGGTCTGAATCGAACCTTGAAATCGTAGAATCCCTTTCCCGGCAGATAGAGTAGCAGATAGATTCATTTGAGTTACCGAATTAAAGACAGTTAAGATTATAAATAGATAGAATATTTAAACGGATACGTTCAACACCAACTACACTGAGATTAAAGAACAAAATCTGAGCAACAGCTTGAGCTTGGTACAGTACAGACAGATCGTGTATTGAATTTACAGCACATGTTAAATTAACATGATAAGGTTTGACGCAGAATTTCATAATTCCCTCCAAGGTTTGAAGCAACAATTCGAAACTCCCCAGTTAGTTAACATGTCAGTGCATATCTGGAATGGACAATTTTGCCGTGAAATTCGAGGGTGGAGCGATTGAATTGGAGCTCGGCGAAATGGGAAATACAAATGTGGGGAATGTGAGTACTGATTACGTAATTGCAGTACGTTGAGGTTGTTTAATGTTTAGCAGCAAAACTGCGTATGACTCCAATACTCACTTCATTAGAATTACTAAAATTACTAATTACTAGAAATTACTACAAAAAAAAATTAAAATGTGTGCAATTCACACGTTTTAGAAGTGTAACCTTCAAAATTTTTGTTTTCAAGATAATGAGACGAATTTTTTTTTATATCTTATAAGTTAATGCTTGACTACTATCACACCTGATGGTAAGTATGGTATGAATGTAAAATTTCGGGAAGATGATAAATGTAGATTTCACTACTCCACTCCACTCCGCTCCGCTCCGCTCCCCTACCCCTCACTCCTCTACCCTACCCCTGTACAATGCTTCCTATCTCACTTTAGAATTTATGTGTTTGTCTCTTTTTACTGGACAGTTTCGTTTCATAAAATTTCAAGTCACCCCCGTACTAAAGAAGTTTTCACTTCAAAATGGTTCAATTGTTTTAAATCTGGAAATTTTGAGCCTCGCGATATTAGCCATGGGTCAATTTCAACAAACACGGATTTTGCCTAATTACAGTGGCGAATTTAAATTTGCTGTTTTTGATAAAAAAAATTGGCTTAAATAATAGGTAAATATTAGTACTACTTAATCATATACTAGAGATCGAAAAAAATTTATTAGTTCATGAGATATTTCCATTTGAAATTATCAAATGCCACCGAAATTATTAAAGGACCACCGGAATTAAAATCCGAGCCACCGAAATTGATTAAATTTAAACCTGCTGTTTCTAATACATTTTATTTGGCATAAATAATATGTAAATAGTAATAATAATTAGTCACATAGTAGAGATCGAAAAAAAAATTATTAGTTCCGGAGATATTTTCAAATTACATTATCAAATGCCACTAAAATTAGGACCACTGGAATTAGAATCTAATCCACCGAAATTGATTATGCCAATGAGGAATAATAAAGGCAAGATCATCTAATACTTTAAAAATACATTTTGAAGAGTAGGAGTCTAGATGAACGGACTCTTTTTAGCGGTGATTAGACACGCTTGTGTTTCTGTGGCCTATTAGACCAGTGCCGATAGCTTCAAAAACGGTAAAAAGTGAAAAAAAATATATATAGTAGGATGAAACCCATTGCAAAAAGAAGAGGATATAACAAAACTTAAAGGAAAAATAATTTACGGGCGATCTAAGGTCGGGAGGGGGGTTTAAGGGTAAAAAACTTCTTATCTCGATTTCCAGCAAAACTACAAGTCAAAATTTATGTGAAAAATTCAAATAACCAAGTTTTTTTTATCTTTTACAAAAAAAAAATCACGAAGTTTAGTGAAAACTTACCATTGTATGTCCTTAACATACTGTAATATTTTTGATTTATAATATTTCTTTTTTCATCTTATTTTGACTTAACATCGAAAAAGCAACCTATATGAGAATTTTCAATCGAAAATTCTCACGTCAAATTATCTATTTAAAAAAAAATCGGTGAGATTTTTGTTCGTTGGAATCTCTACTTTCTAATGGTATATAAAAAAACTATAAACTACTAACGACTACTACTACTACTAACTACTAACTATAAATTACTACGGTAAATGTTCTCCGAAAATGCAATGAAACGACAACTATTTTCGCATGTTTTTTGCAATCTTTATGTTTCTGTAATTGTTTTGTCTAACAAAGTAACATAAAATCTTACGTTTTTCGATTAATTAAAGTGTAAATTTTGATTAATAGCTCAAAATTGTACACAATGAATGACAAAAAAAAACTTAAAACTCGAATTCGAATTTTTTTTGCGATACCTAATAGTTGTCGTTTCATTTTCACCAAATTTCGTGAAAAAATTTTTTTTTTGTAAAAGATAAAAATAAAAAACCAAAAACTTGGTTATTTGAATTTTTCACATAAATTTTGAGGTTACGTAAAAAAAAGTGTAAATAAAAAAGTTGTAGATCTTTTTATTACTTACAACATTGCTATTTAACTTTTTTCTACAGGACTTGTAGTTTTGCCGGAAATTGAGATAAACTATTTTTTACCCTTAAACCCCGCCCTCCCCCACTTCCCGAGCTCAGATCACCCGTAAATTATTTTTCCGTTAATTTTCGTTATATTCTCTTCCTTTTGCAATGGGTTTCATCCTACCTCCTACTAATCCATCCTACCTCCTCCTAATCCTACGATTATTTTTTTTCGTTTCAAAAATTATCGGCACTGGTCTATACACGTCCTTATGCGCTTTGATTTGCCACCAGAACCACCGAGATTAGGCCACTGGACTTATAATTAGAGTCAAAACTTGAATTTTAAAGAACACCGTTATTCTCAGGTTAACTTTTATTTCACAATTATGGCCGAAAACCTTTAATGGAAGCCTCCATAAAATTTCTTGATAATCTGCTTTGTAGTTTTACTAATATACATGAAATCGGAATTGGATGATTTTGTATTCCTGCGCCACCGCAGTGACTACTTACGTGTTTGGCAGGAAAATTACGCAGCCAGTCGGACATCCTAATACGCAATTTGTAAGATCACAACTGAACGGTGCGGGGAGAGCCAGTAAGGTGTCTTCCAAATCGTTTCGTAAAAAGATATGAAGTGTACAAAATGCGCCACCGGTATTGCTTTTTTTTGTAGGACATTTTTAAAAGATGTTTTAAGAGCTGTTGCACTATCTTAAATTACTCCGTAAATATATATTAGTTGTGTTATTTAATGTACTTCTAAAAAATATTCCTTTTTAATAAAATTTATTTACCAAAAAAAATTAAATTTATAAAATATGTAAATAAATGGAGGTCGGACAGTACACCGGAATTAGATTTTAGGTCTTAGATATTTTTTTATTAAGAATCTATGTATTAAATACATCTGAATACTTTGCTATCATGTAAATCACTATTTAAACTACCTATATAAAATTATACATAATTGTAGTTTACATCCACACATTAATTTTCAACCTCGCCGTCTCAAAAATGCACTTGGGAAATTCACCCCCATAATTCTTCTGTTCGGGATACCAGGTCGGATCGTCGTGCCAAGAGTCCTGGTTTCGATTACCAGCGTGACGGAAAAAATGATGAGTTCGAGTTCTCAGTCTGGGTGTACGTGTTGTCAATATTGTCATTGTTATGTGTTTTCCATGGCACCTACGATACAGGGAATACTAGTGTGGGGCTATGAGTGCTAAGCGTTTCTACAAAAAAATGTTTATCCGACACTTGTAGATAAATATTATTTTTATACCTATTAAATGTAATAATGATAATACATGGAAATACCTTTAAGAATATGCCTAATATTTTTAATCAGAATGGAGAGCTCAACTTATCGCATTTATCTTACGTCTCGAGTCAATCACAGATCTGTTTATTATTGCATGTTTGTATTGTATATAAATGTTTAAGTGATTAAAGCTAATTGCTGATGATTATAATACAATGTAGGTATAGCATTTTAATAAATAAAGTGAAGATACCTGTGTACTGAGCCAATTTTGTGGCAACGCCATCTTGCGGAATAGTGAAGAGTTTATTTCAATACAGCCTACTGTATACAGCCTGCAGGCTGCTGTGGGCGTTTCAAGTAACTTTATGTTCATTTAAAAATGTAGGCAAAGATGTCGTTAGTCGATCCCAAGATATAACCTCACAACTTTTGTTGCATTTATAGACCAAACCCTCCTTATATAATTTCATCAAACTTATTTTATTTTACAATTGATACCATTTTAAACATCATGTCATCATTAGTCATGACGTAATTCGTTAGTGTGGTATTTCCACCCTCTGCTTAGAAACACTTGAAATTAAAATGTAAAGCGATGGAGAGCATGTTAGGCGCTCCACCCACAGCACCGCGCCCAGTCGCGGTGCGCGGGATGGCAGATTTTACCATTGTATGCAAGTATCTCAATTAGAAATCACGCCTAGCACAACACACTGCCGACGCGGACACGCGCGGGAAGGCGGCCCGCGCACGTTTTCTGCCAATCTGCGCGGGAGCGCGGGGCGTGCCGCGGGATATGACAGATCGCGCGGTGAACATATGAGTTTATGCCGTCGTAATATGCTACACCGCGCGGGGGAGCAGATTACACCGCTAAGTAAAGCAGATCTGCGCCTCCGTCCCCGCGCGCGTTATCCGTCGCTCCGTGCACCGCGGCGGGACGCGTCTTCAGTGGGTGGAGCGCCTTTCCGTCGCTCCACGCACCGCGGCGGGACGCGTCTTCAGTGGGTGGAGCGCCTTAATGTTGCCTGAAGCAAGTTTCAAAAGCGGTTTAGTGACAATATTTCAGGAATTTTCAATTTTATGCGTTTATCCGGAACTTTGGGCGTCCACTGATCCACACCCGTTCCCTTCCCGTTCCTATACTTCCTATCGCATTTCGGCTCGCCGGGCTCGCCGCGCCGCCATGTCGAGACATAGAGCTGAAAATGTGGAATCAGATCTTGCTATCTCGCTTGCTCTCATTGTATTCCATACTTGGTTTTCGTTTTACATTTCGAAGTCCTAGTGATGTTGGATTTTCGATAAATTTTTATCGATAGTTTTTTTTACACATTCTTGTTTTTAATAATGTAATATTTTAAAATGACACAAATACTTAGATTAGGTAGGTACCTACTTATAAAGCTTAACTTAATCAAATTAAACACTCATTATGACAAATATAAATGAATTCTTATTATATTCCTTTGTCATTTATTTGTTTTTACTAAAGGTGTTGCAGAAATTTGTTTTATAGACAACTTAAATGTAGTGCACTGTAAAAGGCTGGAATCAGGAAATCTGGAATAACAAGAAACCCAATATTAATTAAAAAGACCTTATGTCCATTCTTATAGCAATATCTAATTAGGAAATTTATTTTATAAAAACAAAGCTTAGGATAGGACATAATATACTTAATTTTACATAATATAGGCTATATTATGTAAAATTAAGTATACTTCACTATTACCTATATTATATAGGTAGTAAATATTAACTTCTTTATCATTTTAAGTTTGACTTATAAATATAACGATACTAAAATACTACCACACATACTAAAATTATTAGATTAAGCTTTATTATAGCTATTTCCTGGTATTGCGTTTGTATTAACTGCACAACTTCAGCAATAAGTGGCCGGCAAAAGGTACTAATTTATTAAATAAAAAACATCGACACTAAATTATCGACAATAAGCGTTAAACAGACATGTCTACCCCTTCTAGCTCGCCGGCCGGTCGCGTTGACTGAGCTGCATGATGTCATTCATCCACACACTCACACATCGAAAGGTTGCCGCGACCCGCGCCGCTGTTTACATTCTGCGTTCTCGGCTTCTCGCAGTGACTTCACCCGCGTCTGTGATTTAAATTCTTAATACATTAGTTTCTTAGTTCAAAATGGCCAACAACAGAGCCACGAAGTCAGGATTTGCCGCTGAAGCACAGCGTAAGGTGAGTCTTTGATGCGTATTTAGATTGTAGCTACGTTACGGAAAGACTGATTTTGATGATGAATAGTAATATTGCGATGACAGATGTATTGAGCGGATGCTGGGAGACCTAGAAAACGGTACAAGGACTTAGCCCCGAGCCCGTGACCTAGTTAAACACGTGTCGGGCGGTCATTCTGGAAGCGCAGATGTTCCGGTAAAATTCGAGGTTTATCCTTGTTTAGTGCTACTTTAAATTAAATAAGTAAAAGCAAAAACTACCGTCTTTTAGCACAATTCCAGATAAAACAAGTGAAAAACCTTAAAAAAATACTTATTGCTTATTAGAGAATGAAAATACAATTATTCGATAATTTATAGAATGCCAGCAAGTAATTCCACGTGCGTACATCGGTACATCCCTATAACTAACACATACACACGACCACCATAAAACACGATATCCTAAACGGCCAAATACAGGTTTGGTCGCGTAAAAAACGTACCGCCGGTAACCGCCTAAAATGTACAGGTGAACCGCCTGTTAGTTTAATATAATTTCATTTCGTTATTTCGCCACGCTTAACTTCAATAATAACATTAATGGTATTCGACTTATTGTGAATTTATTACGATAAAACATTAGTTTTATCAAAATGCTTTTCGTTATCTGAATTCCTAGTCGATTTTTGATTTTAATCATTACAGAAAATTTAAATATGTACTGCGGGTGGAAAACTGCGTAAAAACTTTGTTGTTATTTTACGAATTTATAGGTACCTATTTAAAAACATCTGGCTGCAAATACGGCATCAATTTATATTTGCACTGTACACTTAATACTTATATAACTAAAATACATAATATTTATCAGCAACACTTAATTCATCGATATCGATATTGATTATTTTGGTGTTACAAACTTACGGCCGGTCTCAATAATGTACTAACAGTTAGAAAAATGTAGAAAAGGCTATCATTAGTATGTCATCTGTCATATTTGTCAATTTTTGCGTCTCAATAACCTTCGGTGGATAGAAAATTTCTACCCATGACATTGATCTACCGTTCGGAGGGCCAAGTCATGCCGTAGGTATGTTGGTCCATACAAAAATAAATACTTGCGTCTCAATAACGCTTTGACAGCTAACTGTCGGTAATAGAAGTGACCAACTATCGGAGTCTTTCACATCGCTCGATTTCGACGGATAATTGGTAGATATCTCATATTGTTAAGAAAATTTATCAAAACATCATGGATTTATTAATCAGTGAAGAGTGATAATGAATTTTGTGAAGCCTGTGTATTTGATTCCGCCTTTTTAATACGATACCAAGATCGCCGAAATTGTCCTCGTATAAAATATATGACTGAATTGTGTGAATCCAATTTTGTTTATAGGCTACCTAGATTCAGATTAAACATAATCCATAATCTAAATTTTACTAATAAAAAATAACCGACTTCAAAGTTACTCAAAAACGACTTGTCAGATCTCGTTCAATATTTGGGACCACATGACAAGCACCAGCTTTCGATTAAAAAAAGAATCATCAAAATCGGTTCGCCCAGTCCAAAGTTCCGAGGTAACAAACATAAAAAAATACAGTCGAATTGAGAACCTCCTCCTTTTTTTGAAGTCGGTTAAAAACGGCAGTGAATGAGAATTCATAACAATTCCTATCTTTAAAGTTTTAGGTAAGGAGGTATTTTAATAAAACAAGAACACAAAGCTTTTTATGTTAGATATATTTTGAATTTATAGCAAAAACATTTCGCCTCTTCAGAAATAATGGTGTATCCCTGCTACATCAACAGCTATTGGCCTAATGAAGAAAGATACTTCATCTTTTGTGAAGGGTCTGGACTTCATCTGAAAAGAAACTTCCTTTAGTACATTTGGCAACAAAATTTTTGTTTAAAAGCAAAAAGAAGCAACAACCCATAATTGCTGGGCTCGGGGTCTCTTCTCGCAATGTGAGGGGTATTAGGCCATAGTCTACCACGCTGGCCAAGTGCAGGTTGGTAGACTTCAAACACCTTTATGAACTTTATGGAGAATTTTCTGGTGTGCAGGTTTCCTCGCGATGTTTATTGTTTTTCTTCACCGAAGCTAGTGATAATTAACTTCTAATACGCACATAATATTTGAAAATTAGATGTGCGTGCCAGGATTTGAACTCGGGCCACGGTCAAGTGGGAATAAACACTTCGTTCGGGAGACCAACGTTATAACCGCTAGGTTATCACTGCTACAATTATTACAACAATTTACAATTACTACATTTTTTTGTTTACTAAACATAATAATATATTTTATTTTATCAACAAATAAAGTCTATACTCACGGTAATTATTGAGCTATGTGTTTCATTTATTCATAAAACTAATTAATAATACCAAAATTATGAGAAAATACACTTTGTTTTTATTTTGGGTAACCAAGCGACATCAACGAATGTCAAATGACAATAACATGTCATCGTCGGAGTGCTAAACGTCAAATGCTGCGTTTTGTTACTAGTGGAGCATTGTTCCAGGTTACACATAACATTATTTTATTAACTTCATCCGCAAAATTCACAGTACATTTTGAACAAATTATTATTTTAATATTAAAATGAAATAAGTTTTTAATCAAAAACACTGAGTTCCTTTTTATAATAAAAAGTATAAAAAAAGTATAAAAGTATAAAAAAAAATATTGTTATGCGAAAACGAAATTTTCAGAGGGACTTAAAAACCAGAGGCAGAAATGTCACTGGAATATTATCTACCCATGATCTTACTTTTATTGGCTTACTTTTGATTTGAGAGACGGCAGTTGCCGGGAGATCATTCTTTACTTTTTATCTCTGATATGTACCAGAGTTTCACTGACAGTATAATATTGAGACCGGCCGTTAGTTTCCAAGTAGCTCAAAACCAGTCAAATTATATTTTTTTTAATGCTCGAGTCTAAACATCAGACCTGATACCACACTTTCAACAGATGGTATAAAAAAAATTAAATTAAAAACAATATACCTAAGTCGCTTAATAGTTCAGTGCCGATAATTTTTGAAACGAAAAAAATTTATAGTAGAATGAAACCTATTGCAAAAGGAAGAGAATATAACGAAGATTATAGGAAAAATAAATTACGGGCGATCTGAGGTCGGGAAGGGGGGGGAGGGGGGGTTTAATGGAAAAAAATGGTTTATCTCGATTTCTGGAAAAACTACAAGTCCTATTGAAAAAAGTTGAATGGCAAAGTTGTAGGTAATAAAAAGATCTACAACTTTTGTATTTACACTTTTTTACATAACCTCAAAATTTATGTGAAAAATTCAAAAAACCACGTTTTTGGTTTTTTATTTTTATTTTTTACAAAAAATAATTTTTTTCACGAAATTTGGTGAAAACTTACCTTTGTATGTCCTTAACATACTGTAATTTTTTTGATTCAAAAAAATATTTTTTTCCATCTTATTTTGACCTTAAATCAAAAAAACAACCTTATTTTCAGTCGAAAAATCTCACGTCAAAATATCAGATTTTTTTAAAAACTTTGGCACTTTTTCCATTTCCCTCGCAATATGGATATTTCTGAAAAACTGATATCCAGTTGACATTTTAAATTTTACGAGGAACCCATTATCACCCAAGACTCCATCGGCACTCACCATCAGATGAGATTGCAGTGGAAAAGCATTAGTAATATAATTTATAAAAAGGAGCTCCTGTAGGTACAAAGTTTCATGAGCTTCTCAATTTACTGGTTCAGGTTGTGCATTAAATAAATAAATAAATAACGCTTCACACTCATAGCCCCACACTAGGATTCCCTGTGTCGTGGGTGCCATGGACAACACACTAGACAAGGACATTCACACCCAGACCGAGAACAGAAATTCAAACTCATCATTCAAATTTTCGCCTCGCTGGGAATCGAACCCAGGACCCTCGGTGCGGCGATCCGGCATGGTAACCATTGCGCCACACTGGTCGCATTGGTGGTGGTGGCATTGTCTGATAGCAAATCACCGCTAACCATGTAAGATATACATATAAGATAAATAATATCAAACAAGTAAAATTATCTGCTTATCCATCATTAATCACCAAGTTTAGATCAGAGGATCTCTTGGATAATAATCAATCAAATATGTAATTTTATCGGTTAGTATCAGCAATCAAAATTCGATCGAGTAGTTACCATCATATCACGTTAATGGTTGGAAAATGGCTTTATCTGAAGTAAAGATCGATTTGAACATTTGATCGGATCTCCAAAAGTTAAAAATATTAAAATATTTTCAATGCTTATTTACTATTTTGCTAGTGATTCGGCGAAATTCAAGTGTGATTCATATTAACAAAGTGTTATTTTTTTAATTTTAAATTGCAAACCTTTTTTAAATTGTACATTGTATGTAGGTAGGTACTACAACTTCTAGGTATGAATAGGGATCAGGAATATCAGGATTTAAGAGCCCTTATTAGATTGCATCCTTCGGGGTGATTCGAGACGTCAAAGCCGTTTAAACATCTACTTTACAGTGCTAAGTATCAAAAGCCAGACGGGAATTAATTAATCCACGGGAATTAACACACATTAACTACGAAAAGCCGTTTTGCTTCATTAGCTGCAAAAAAGTTTTTTATGTCACTAGCTGAATAGGTAGCAATTATAAATAGAACTTTGTGAAAGAGTAAATTTTGCTGGAATATTTTATTTTATTTATCAAGTACTATGTCAAGTATGTGGACCTGCCTTGGAAGACTCATGGAAAAAGAGTGAACGATGCCATATGAAGGTACAATTCTTTTTTTCTGTTAACAGTTTCAAACAGAAATCAAGATAAGTAACTGCTCCAAACTTTGGTAATTTTATACTCATACAACTTAAAATCGGTAGTCCTATAAACATTTGAGCCTACAGGGAAAAACGGTATATTGAGCATTATCGAAACTAAGATTCTACTGTTGGCCAACAAGATGATAACGAAGCAGTTCGAGATACATAGTAATATAATATAACTAATATAATCTTAATATATATAAATTACGTGTCACGTTATTTGTCCGCGATGGACTCCTAAACTACTGAACCGATTTTAATCAAATTTGCACACCACGTGCAGTTTGATCCAACTTGAAAGATAGGATAGCTTACATCTCAAAATAAAAAAAAACTTTTGACAGAACGAAGTCTGTCCGGGCAGCTAGTAATACTATAGATATTTTGTTTCTCAGTACCTCCTCCATCATAAGATAATTTTTAGCATAAATTATTATTGATTATTAATTTATATTATTCACAACATTCCCTCTAATCGCCGCCCGTATAACTAGCACTTTATTATAACTATTCATTTGTATGTTTGTCATACAAGCAGACAATGCCTCATAGAAGTGCGTCAAACCTATGACTAAAGATGGAAGCAAAAAAGGCATTACTGACTGCTGTTTCTAGAGAATTCCCTGGTTAAAAACCCCCTTACATTGGAAATGTCAATTTGCATAATTAACTAGTCTGTAATATATTTTGTTCTGAATAATAATTTATAAAAAAAATTTATAAGATTTGTTACTAATGTTCAAAGAATTTTTCCCTTGCTTTTTATGTATTCCTTGCTATCTAGATTCCTCACATTCTGTTAGAAGAAGAAGATAGAAGAATCGAGCCAAGTAATGAAATAGGGTAATTACTAATTACAATGATGTACTTTATCAAGCAGATACCTAAATTGCTTCAACAAATACACAACTTATAATTTAGGACAGAATAGCTTTGCTATTTCTTCCAGCAACTGAGGCCTAGCCAATCTATCTACATAGATGGACATACCTAGTTGAATTATTAAACATCACCTCTCTGTAATATTCATGCGTATGCTTTCCACCATGCGATGCGATGTACGTGCGTTGCGTATCTTTAATTTTACAAACATAAAGGTCACGTCACACTTTCATTAACCGATAAAGATTTTGGGAATACACGTTTCACACGTCCACTTATGAAATTAGTAAACATGTCTCTATATTTTCTCTTTATACATCACCGTTCGATGCAGATATTGTAACTCCGAGTATATCACATAGTAATAATAGCTAATTTATGTTGTTAAAACAAGGGAGTTATTGCTCTTTTTGGTAGTGAGGAAAATAAAAAAACAAATACAGGATTTTTCTATAACAGAATTTTCATGTAGCTCGGGACTCGAACAGTCTAAACAAAAACATTTTTTTATTCGGACACTTTTCATCTCTAGTATCTAACAGTAGGTATAGTAATAGTACCTAGGCATAGTAAAGCATAAATTAGTTCGTATGTACAGTTTGTTTTCCTTACGGAGGAAATTCTATCGTGTTGCTACAATACTTCAATGTGTTGCTGCTTAGTTTTGCATTTTAAAGGCATGCAATCGGAAGGCCTTTACATTCATGGTTACGCTTTGAATACAAGGCAATAGACAAGGTTATTGAAGTTGTAAAAAACGTTAGGCACCATGTTCATACAGTGATAAATATCAAAAAATATTATCCAAAAATATTACCGAAATCTTTATAATGTTTCACTAAAAAGCTTAAATAAATATGTTTCAATCTTGGAGATCTAATCTCATGTCCTCAAAAATGAGAGTGACTATGAATATCATGATAGAACACAAATACAACTAGAGACCGACCGAAGGTTCGGTTTTGGTTTCGGTTTCGGCCAGTTTCGGCCAAAAAATCTAGTTTCGGTTTCGGTTTCGGTTTCGGAAAAATTTGGCCGAAACTTTCGGCCAAACCGAAACTCTGTGTTCGTGAATTGTCGTGCTTCGTTCGGTTAAGTTCGTGGCTAACCCGTGGGCGCTGATATTTCAAGTGAAGTCATTGATTTAACATGTTTATTATATTTGTTCATTAATCTGAAGACATCTGACAGGGTGCTTTGGCGCTTGCTTTTAGCCGTTTTTTGCTCGATATTAATAACGGCTACAGGTAGAAAAAACCTTAATCCATACCCTTAATACCCTTAATGCGGTTCACAGAATACATCTAGTCACCAAGTTTCAACAGTATAGTTCTTATAGTTTCGGAAAAAAGTGGCTGTGACATATGGACCGACAGACAGACAGACATGACGAATCCATAAGGCTTCCGTTTTTTGCCATTTGGCTACGGAACCCTAAAAATGACCTTTGTAAAATTTAAAAAATTCGGCTCTTTTAACCTTATTTTTTCTGTTGAGTTCACAAATGAGCAGCTCAAAAAAATACCCTAATGGTGTAGCCAAACGAGCGTATTTTTTGAGCTGCGCGTCGCATAAAATAGCGTTAATCGTAAAATCGCGTAAAACACAAATTCCAAAGAATTGAATTAGAGCTTTTGTATGAAACCGGCTCATTTCACGTGACACACAGCACCAAAAATACGCTCGTTTGGCCTCAGCCTAAGTTTCGGTTTCGGTTTCGGTTTCGGCCGAAACTGGACCTAAGGCCGAAGGTTCGGTTTCGGTTTCGGCTGAAAAACCAGTTTCGGTCGGACTCTAAATACAACCTAATGGTAAATTGTGTCCGCCGCTCATTGACCACAATAACGAAAAACCTCTAAAAGGCATTTTTAACCGACTTCAAAAAAGGAGGAGGTATTCGACTGTATTTTTTTATGTTTGTTACCTACCTCAGGACTTTCGACTGGGTGAACCGATTTTGATGATTCTTTTTTTAATCGAAAGCTGGTACTTGTCATGACGTCTCTCTTAAATTTGAGCTAGATCTGACGAGTAGTTTTGGAGTTGTTTCGAAATCGGTTATTATTATTTCTTGTTAAAATTCAGATTATGTGTTTATGCCAGAGGACATGCATGTCTGCAGTCTGGCATGGAGCCATCCCTGAGCGAGGCACTTAGGCTATGATAATATTGATAATGGATAGTTCCAGTTATTAAAATATTAAATTTCATGTCTGTTACGTATTACGTCGAGGAGTTCCTTCGTTTCCAACCTTGAGCATACTGTAATTCAGCAAGATTTGACCCATGCAAATCATTTTAATGAAATAATGAATATTGAATAAAGAAAATTAAATACAAACAACCAACCAAAAACAACCAAATTGACTTTTTGAGGACGGATAAAAAATCCATGTTTGTCTATGTTAACTGTATTTTCTGTTGAAAATAAAAACACGATGGACAGCAACTTTGCTCTTTCAAAGGACGGTTTTATGTCTCTGTTGCAATATCTTGTACTTTATTTCTTTTTCTTCTCTCTTTCTTGGCCGGCAACGCATCAGTGATGCCTTTGGTGTTGCTGATGTCCATGGGCGACGATAGCCACTTACCATCAGGTGGATCGTCAGCTCGTTTGCCGGCTATTTCCATAAAAAAATATCGTCATAAAGCTAAAGGTGACCTAGTGAAGAGCTCGTTATGTCTATTTCTATTTTTATGTCTGAATGACTCATTTCAATTAGAACAATCTGTAGTTTGCACTCATTTCCATTACTTTAACAAGGACAATCAGCCAAGGCATTACTACGTTACTAGGTACGTTATGTACCTAATAACATTATGAAAAACATTTTTAACCGACTTCAAAAAAGGAGGAGGTATTCAATTCGGCTGTATTTTTTATATTTGTTACCTCAGAACTTTCGACTGGGTGAACCGATTTTGATGATTCTTTTTTAATCAAAAGCTGGTGCTTGTCATGTGGTCCCACTTAAAGAACGAGATCTGACGAGTAGTTTTTGAGTTATTTTGAAGTCTGTTATTTTTTGTTAGTAAAATTTAGATTATTACGAAGTAGATCGCAGTCTGTATATTAATGATATTATCATAATTTCCTTTTGATCGTTTGTGAAATGTTTGCGGTACTCATGTGACTTATCTCATATTTAAATTGTGTGGATAACGCAACAAATTTTAATTTAATCTCAAGCATTTTTATTGCACTTACATTAATGGGTGCAATAGCATTTTGATTTTCCTCTTCTCGCCATTTCAAATACAGGCCCAAGAAACGATTGGAAAGGCGTTATTAAAACCGTAGTAAAATGTTTGACTTCAATTAGATAGACTGTAATATAACCAAATTAACCAATAACCAATTTACCTTTGAAAGTAAAACGAATTCTGTAGCCTTCGGTTTCAACACAAAACGTCATAAACGGACATTTTCATGTCCATAAAATGAAATAATGTTGCAAATATCGTAAACACTTAAAATACGATACTATAGTACCTATACGAAGAAATGAAATAGAAATGGTCCTGGTAACATTATGCGATTACCGAATGAGGTCATTGCCCGAATGCCGCTGAGTGACGTAGTCGTCTGAATAATTACCAACCTTGCACAAACAGAATAATCACCCGACAATTTACAGTTGTAGTGTACATATTATTCAAACTAAAGTCGCGACACAACAGTTTTACAAGAGAAGTTTAAAAGAAACAAAAAAAAATCATCGTCATCCATATCACAAATTCGCCGCCAAATTCGCCATAGCTGTGCTCGGGACTCCTCACAAAATATGAGGGGAAAAGCTCACAGCCCACCACCCTGCAGCCCTGGTCAAGTGGGGATTGACTTCACACACCCATGAGAACGTTATGAAAAACACTTGGGTGCACAGGTTTCCCGCAACGCAAACTTTTAATAATGCTGACCCGTGCAATTAGATCGAAATACAGGTGTACCACACCTCCACTTACCATCAGGTGGAATTGTCGTCAAGCATTAACTTATAGTAATCTAAATGTACTACGTTTTAAAAGACCATGTGGCTATTCAAAGACCAGGAGCTTATGAGTTGCATGTAACGAATACCTTAGAATAGAGCACTTTTTGAGGTCATCCTTTATGACACGCTAGTCTTAGTACTGCAAAGTGCTTTTAAACGATTTCACGTAAAGCTGAATGAGTTGTTTTAAACTGCCTCATCGTAAGCAAAATATTTACTGAAGTGGTCATATTATCGGAAAACTGAAAAAATGTGTCTAAACTAGTCTAGACACTAGAAAGAACTCATAACAGTGCAGCCATATTTCACCGAGTACCAATTAAACGTTTTCTTTTTCAAAGTGTTAAAGATGTAGCTCTACAAACAACTAGCTTTTTCCCTCGGCTTCGTACCATCGAATGTTGCTTGATCGCTACCGAACTTCACAGAATAACTAATATAAACTTTGGCTAAAAATTTAATCAAAATCGGCCCAGCCATTTTGGTGTCCATAGGAATCATACATATAGGGAAAATACATACACACACTGATGTTTATATCAATCAAGTTAATACGATTTCATTGATATGAAACCTCAAATCAGAAAACGTTTAAACCAAATAGCTAGAGTAAAGTTTTCCCAGGACACCTTTCTTCCTGCAAGTGGCAGCCAAGTTATGTAGTAGGTCAAGGGAAATCGCTCCACAGCTTTCAACCGGTTATGTTGCAGCTTGTATTATAGCGTAACATGTACCGTAATAAGATGATGTCAAGGAAAAAGTACCAGAACCTTATTTATTTTTATCGATATCGGTAAGAGATTGTTATTGCGTTTTATATTATTATCGTCTATACATCATAGAACATAAGCCATCTATAAAAGCATCTATGAATGTTTGTCTTAAATAATTTGGTACACAATGTGGAAAAAAATACAACTCTTATAAGTTATTAGCGTTATAAGTTATTAGCATATTGACGACGCGACGTCGACGAACTGTAATTAAATATTTGAATAACCCTTTCACATAATTTCACTGTCTTTAGAAAACATCTTATTGGGTTGAAAAATAAAACAAGATTTGGTTGCATTTGTCCTTAGGATAGTAATGTTTTAAAATCGTCGTGTTAAACAACTTCAAAATTTTTCCAAAAATTACAAATAGCAAAATTCCATAAGCTATGGTAGCTGGTGATTTGCAAAACAGTGTATCATTTATTGAAAGAGATTTAGCGTGTGGGCAATTATATGTCATTGCATACAGTACTTGTATTTCGGTTAATGTATGTTCACATTAAGAATGATGTCATCTAATTCATCGAACAAACAAGGACATTATTATTTCGTATTGAGTTATTGGCTATTGAACTGGCTATATGTGATATTGTGAGCTCAGCCGAGTCACCTTAGCGTGACAAATTGTCACAAGATTCACTGAAGTTTTTGCGAACTCCTAGTCGGGTTACGAGGCAAATGTTTTCAAGGGCGATGGATGTAGATTTCAGCATTAGTCCTATATACGTCAGTGATGTCGGCATAGTAACAGGAAATGTTATAGAAGACTAGTGACAACTCGACAGTAATAATTTCAAACAGGTTAATTGAATCTTTGAAGAATATTTTCTCACGCACGTAGATGACGTGCATATATGGACGACAGCAAGTAAAATGTAGCATATTATGCCGTTTATGGAAATGACAATGCAATAGCTACACTACTTAGACAACCTTCATGAGGTAATTACTGAAAAACAAATGAGCACCTATGGATGATGTAATTCAATTAGTCATACTCATACCACACTTTCGTACAAATATGAGTAGTAATACTGTTTGCTGAATGAACATTTTATAAATACGTAAATAGGAACAGATGTTCAATTAGCTCAAAAGAATATATTTTATACTAATTCGACGAGACGATGACTCATAAAAGGTACGGTTGCGTTACAACACCAAACCACACCTTATAAGGTACGGCCTTTACACGGGACGTATTTATAAGGCTTAAATATAGGCTACTTTCAAAACTCAACCATATGTTCAAGATTGACACCAGCCAAAATTTCTCTTTGAATAGTACGATGCTGAATACTAAAACATCTTCGATATTGAATTCTAAAATGGCTTTGCAATTCTTGAAATCCTCCCAAATATATCTAACATCAAATCATGTTGCTTTTGAGTTGCAAAATCATTAGCATTCTTCATCTCCGTGTAATTTTCTATTTTTCTAATTAACATGACAAATTCGTAAAAGCAGGCTGAAAATCATTAGTGGTGACAGTTTAGATGGTATTGCGGCACACATTCGTCCGTGTGTGGTCAACGTGAAATATGAGACGTCAGCTAATGTTATTGTTGCGGGCCTTTGTTCTAATAACATTCCGTTAGCTCCACTTGTGTAAACTCACTCTTCTGGACCGTGGAGTTCCTGGTGCAGATAAAATTTTAAAAGTCTGCTGCCATTTTTGTCCATTGTTTATAATCACATCACTAAGACATAATTGAAGATAAAAATGACTGAGACTAACATTAAGATTGTAATATTAGGTAGAACATGACATATGAGCGTATTAAAGATATAAACAAACGTTTTCATCCAGTTACTAAATAAAATCTGTGTCACAGTGTCAATTACTGCAGTGCTTACAAATTAATTGCTCCACTCTGCAATTTAAATGCTAATAACGATCCTAATTTGTTTTGATCGTGTTTCAATTGTTTCATGGATGTTATCAGACTTATCAGTAAAGCGTGTAACTTATGTTTATACATATTTAGAGAATGACGTGGCTCTCTTTTTGGAGTACTGTTTCATCAAATTTTATCTCGATCATACATACACATAAAATCTGTTTTCGTAACTGATTCCGATATGCACAAATGGCATAACTCAAAATAACTATATAATACAAAAATGTAAGGTTTTCGTTGATGAAATTGTATTGTCGAATGCAAAGGGTTTTGTAAAAGATATATGCTCGTGCAAGCTCGAAAAAACTGAAACAGTTTGATATAATGCTACTAGTTTAATTGACATTTATAACTAAATTGTCTTCTTTTTCGTCGGCTTTTATTATCCAAATTTATGTGGGTTTATTCTTCTCCACGCCTATGTTTTATTCGCTTAAGATTTTTTATACTACACTTCTATTAGCACTGGTTACAAATTCACGACGTCTTCAGCCGGTTTCCAAACAAAACGGGCTGTTGCAGTCCGTGCGAAAATTTACCGATCATAAAGCTGTATCGTCGAATTGCATTGACCAGTATCGTGACCCCATTCCTGTCTCCTTACTGGTTGCCATTGCCGGTGATGGCTTACAAGGCTACCCATTTTTTATACAACTCGACTTATGAAGCCGTTTGATTTGCGATGCTTTTCAAACCATCCTCTACTACTGCGTTGTTTAGCTGCTTAGTATAAACAACATGTTTATTACTTCATTCAGTTCAGTTTCTTTATCGGGTTATTTATTCTTTACTCTTATTTGTTTACGGCCATGTATGTATTCGTTAGGATTTGCATCTTTTAGCCATTTTTTTTACAAAACTTTGGAGATACAGATAATTTCACAGCTAGAAAAATATAAGTAGTTATCGTTTTTATTGGAACGTAAAACGTAGAGATGATCTCTTATCAGCAAAACACCAGCCGTTAAAAGATAATTTTAAATCGTTACAGACCTTAGATGACTTGATACAGAAATCCGTTGATAGTGAGTCACAGTTATTTGTGAGCACAGACGGTTGTGTTACTAACGGACTTGTATGGTTGAGGCAACGTATCCGATGGGCAATGAAAGAGCGCTTTAACTCGTATTGGTAATCGCATCCATCAATATGGTCCTCTTAAGCATCTGTTGTCTGAAAAAGGAATAGTTTAATATGGTATGCGTGTAATTGTAATTTAGCTACCATGTGGTAGTTAGATCAAGTTAGGAATACAATTTAATCGTATTTCCTCTTACGTGCAAAACTTAGCTCTGAATATGAAATATCTACAACGTATAGGCCAATTAAAATTGGCAACATTCGTCCGTAGTGCCTCTTAACATTTTGAAACGGATTTTCGCTATAGACTGATTCAATTAATTTTTTCTCTTGTTTTCAGTATTTGTGACTAAAAGTTAATTAAGTATGTAATATTTTATTTCTACGCCATAATATGTTATAATTGGCAAATGTAAGATAGATTGCTTAATACTTGACCAACTTTGTAACCACATTTCTACAAATAAAGATATTTCATTTCATTTCATATTTCATTTCATTTCATTTAAAAAAAACCACGTTCCTCTGAAAATGGATTCTAGGACCCTTTGTTTGGAGACGATGATCAGTTAATCACTCAACTTAAAACGTTTAAAACAAACGTGTCCAAAATACGTTTAAAACTCATCTAATTTACATACTAAGCGTAGGCAGCAAACGACAACACATTCATCAGTTTAGTTAAAATTATGTTTGTATGCTTAGCGATATCTATGCTGTTTAAATTTATCAGCGACGAGGTTACTGGCATCCGTTGTTATCCAAATTACTAAATAAATTGACTTATTGCCCTCGTTCACAATAGAAAGTAAATTAGTTTGATAACACTATTGCAAAGAGTATGCTAATTATAACATGATCGTATTTAAATCGAATCGAAGCGTATTTTAGGAATCGGAATTATTCGAATTAAACCAATCGATAAGCAAAAATGTAATTCGCTTAATTTGATCAAAAATTGATTGTACATAAGCAAATGCCTTTATAAAATACCTGCATATTTTTTATTTCATTAATTTATAATTCATAAAAAACAAATACGTACCTAAGTACGTTAGTCGATTATGTATACTTTTTTATTGTTGAAAATAATTATTGAAACATTCAGGAGTAAGCCAATAGAACAATAATTTAACCTGAACCGTACAAAGGATTAA
The DNA here is from genome assembly GCA_911387775.1 of Thymelicus sylvestris. NCBI lineage: Eukaryota > Metazoa > Arthropoda > Insecta > Lepidoptera > Hesperiidae > Thymelicus > Thymelicus sylvestris. The sequence continues at coordinate 12,567,081 of OU426895.1, forward strand.
TTCACATCCAATTACTGTGAAAATTGTGACGTGCCTAAGAGTGATGAGGCGTGGAGGCAACGTTAACCTCAAGCAGCATGGCATAATGAGATGGGGTCATACGTCTACCCGGCTATGGCTGGGTGAATCCAAACATATAGAAGTCGGTGCAGGTCTAAGTATAACGTTTATAGTGCACTAAGATGGTTTCATTTCAGATTTCATTGTAGATTTAGCCAGCTTCTATCATAAAAAAATATGGGGCGAACTTTGAAAATATTATAGGTGACCTGATAGAATTTATAGATACTAATAAACATGTTAACTTGTATCCTTTTATTTCGACCGTAAAATCTAAGATTACATTACATATAGACCAGGATAATTTGAAAGAATCAGCTGTGAAACTCCATGAGGCTGTATTTGGAGGGTACGACGCCAACATGATTGCATCGCTTAGTGCTGTCTCTGTTATTTATATGGCGATAATAAAGACAGAAAGATAGCCTTAAAGTTACGGAGCGATCAAATATTTAGGTCAACAAAACATCATTACTGACCACTGCAACTACATTTACGACATCATTCTAATTGCTTACACTACCAACACGATGTGATAAAATTAAACGATCTTAGATAGATCGTGTAGTTAATTTTATTTTGTTGATCATAACAATAAAATAAATAATATACGTACATTTTATTACAATAATATTATAAGAACATGCTGGTGTTAAAACTGAAATGGAAGAAAAATCTCTCAAATGAAATTATGACATAAATTAACAGTTGGAGCATAAAATGTTTCCACTAATTTGTAACAGCGATCAAAAAAATTTTTTTTCTGTTTTACAAATGATATTTCTAGAGATCTTTTAAATACAAACTGGAAATATTTATTTCTGTTTATTTAATACAGCATTGAAATGGAAATTGGAAACGGAAATGTCTATAACAATATTATAACGTGCCCCCACGTTTATTTTTAAAGTAGACGATCACACTCAAATGAATTATTAAATTGCCTCTGACAGCAACTTATCCATCCAACGTATCCAGTTGGATACAGAACCTATACTTAGTGTGTGTCTTTTTATCCTACAATTTCTGTATATAATTCCATTCTGAAATGTAAAAAAATAACAAAAATAATAAAACCATTTAAAGAACATACGCTAATTAATATGTAAATAGAAAAATTGGGAAATAAGACCACACGATGATCGACCGTCCTAATTCTAAGCGATCCAAACGTCAGGTGCCATTGACAACTGGACAGGACACACGAAAGAACTTCCTTTGTCTTCAAACACAAATTAGATAACGGTTTGGAATAATAATGAGATGCCCAATTAGTACACCGCACATTGTACCGCATTCCTCATATCGTACGAAACAGTACAAACAATGTATTGAAATAATAACAATGTTATGACAGTTTCTACAAACTTATATCATGGAAGAGTTTTAAATAAGCAACTAGACATCATTTTGGTTAAAAATAATTTTCTTATTTAATTTATTTTTTTATTTTTTGACGTCTTTTAGGTAACTAAAGTAAGTATGAAAACGCTTAATAGCTTTATGAGGACCCATAATGATGACATGACAAGCAATTTTTATTTAGCTCTGCTATATGACACGTGATAAAATTGTGATTATAATTTTGTTTATATGAATATCAATATACAAAAAATAAATGTCTCCACCAGGTCACAGATGTGGGTCAGAGCAACTGTATTCAGAGAATTCAAAAATTTTGGGCTCTTTAAATATTTCCTTTCCACATTCAACCTGTACCAGGAATGCATCTGAGACATGCTTTAGAATATTTTTTGTTGCCAATTCTCGAAGTTGTCAGGCAAATTCTGAGTCACGTTTGAATCCTTTTGTAATTACGTCATGGTACGCATGAGTCTGATGTTAGGAAGTCCTATCGTCGAGAATTGCACAACTAATGTTTTGTACAATGTTTCTTGTTAAATTGAGTCAATTGATTTAGTTATAAATAGACACGTAAATGAGGATAAGTAACATTTGAAAATGATGCCATCAGCATCATCATTCATCATGGATGAATACCATAATAATATTTTAAGAGATCAAGACGAGGAAATAAAGTTAATTTTTGGAATTTTTGCATTTAGATAATAATTCTTATTCTCATAGTAAAATCGGAAGCCTTATAGTTTCGTCATGTCCGTTCGTCCGTCCGTCTGTCCGAAGCAAAGCGCCGAGACCCTTAGTGCTAAAAAGCTGTAATTTGGCATAGATATACATATATTTATTAAAACTCCAGAATCGTAGAATAAAATAATGAAAAACATTTTTTAGGATACCTCCCCTACTGCCAATTTTGGTTAGATTCAAGCGTCTCCCCCCCTGTTGCCTAAACGGTTTTAGTTGGACAAGTGAAAAAATCTCAAAAACAGTTTATATGATGAATTTACAAGTTATATAATACGTTTCTTAATAATCAAGTTTTTTTTTTGTGTTTTGTGTATTCATGTTGGTTTAATTTATCACTTTTTACCGCAATGCCTTTTATCTATCTATCTATCTGAGACTTCAGAATTTCTTAAAGCTCAACTAATGCAACCTGGGCAACGTGGGATGTAATTACAACTTTGTTTTCTCTAAACAAGTAGTAATTAAAGTTTTTTTCATACGGGCTACAAACACGTGTCACAGGATGGTCACACGTGTCGTCGCGGGCCGCAAAACAAAGAAAAAAAAATATTGGTATTGATTTCGCAGGTTTTCGTGATTATTAAAAATAAAGTAACCCCAGATGGTGCAACTGTAAAAGCCTGACGGGCCGCATTCGACCCACGGGCCGCACGTTGAGTATAGCTGCTCTAGGCTTTTCTAAGCCGACTAGACATACCTAAATAAATAAATAAAATAAAATAAAAATAAAATAGCCTTTTATTTCATGCACAGTTTGTTACAGTTACAAAATTATTATTCTAGTTTTACATTTTTCAAATTCATAGATAAAATATATTAATTTTACATATAGATTTTTATTACTCTAAAAACAATATTAAGTTTTAATTAATTGAAAGATAAATTGCAATTATTGAGTGAATTAAACTTTATAAATTATATTATTATTGATTATTGTAATGTCTGAAATTAAATAGAAATAAAATTTAAATAGAAATTGATAGAACATTAATACTAGAAATTAATCATACGCGATCCATGCAAGAACCCCTCCTAAGTGAGGGTGAAGGCCTCCTCCAGATTTTGCCACGCTAATCTATCTTTAGACATACCTACACAGTACATTTTAAGTACTAGCTCGATAGCTCGACTCTAGCTCGATTATATTTCTAATCTTAATCAAGATTAGTTCTATGGCCATTATGCGCGTTACTACTAAAATTAACATAGTAATTCAATGTTTAACACTTCTGCAAGAATAAACTACGAATAGTTTACTCTGACAATTCTGTGTCACAACTGAAATCACATGAAATTCGTGTTAATTCGCAGAATATTTTAAACTATTATTTTAATAAATAGTTAGCTCAAAATTTAGGATATTATGATTATTATAATAGTAATACGGACGGAACTTAAGTGAATAATTACAAATTAATTCTACAAAACCTCAGACTACTTTATTACTGTGCTTGTCATGTCAATGTCATTTATTTTCCTCTAACGTTACCCATCTTTTCACTGATGTCTATGGCGGAATCGATGGTAAACGACCTTGTGGAAGATATTGTTGGTGGTGCTAAAATAATTATGTGTCCAGTCAAACTGACCTCGAAACTAATTGAACCATTAAAGCGAACTTAATTATAAGGGGTCTTTCATTTATAGAACCCACAATATCGTGTTAAACTTTTGGGCCTTGCCACAATATATACGTATTTACACATCGGAAACCTATACCTGCTGAGGGGAGACTTACGATGCAGGGGAGAATAAATATCACGGAAATAACATATAAAAGTAAGATATTGGGATTTATGAATATCCCGAAAAAAGTACATAATATATATATTCCTTTAAATGCTTCTCTTACTTATCACACTTGTGAAAATCCCATTCGTAAATTATATCTCGAGCACTGGCGCCGGACCGCTTCGACAGAGCAATTTGGATAGCAATAAACGAGAAATCCAGTTAACCTAGATCTCAAGACGTAAATAAATACTATAACTTAATGCCTACTCGCCTGACAACTTGACTAAAAGTTTTGCTTATCTTAAAACATTTTCGCAAGCAAATAAAAAAAACTGTTTATTTTTGCGGAATCTGTTGTGAAACATTTTGTACACTCCTTAGTACGATAAAAAGCTTTGAGACAGCTGAAAGATATTTCTGTTTTACATGAGGTACTTTTAACAATGATAAAATTATAATTTTTTGTGTATAAATTGCGATAGATTTTAAATTTACAACATTCAATTCACCCAAATAATAACATGTCTGTATATACTTCATGCTTACTTCAACAACATTTAAATATTTGTGAAGGCGAATATTTTTAGTAAACTGTATGACCTAAGTACTTCGTTCTCCCGGGGACCAAAGTAGGTCAGTAAATAGGTCAGCTCCGCCCGAAATGTAGCAATGGATGCGGATGACTTGCTCATAACCAAAGTCGGAACGCCCTTGCGTTATCAGAGACCTTCAACTATTGCATAAATGTGTATTTCCTCAGGCACACATCGATATCAGAGGTAGGGCTGTCGGAGCTAATTATTTAATTATATAAATTATTAATATTATTGCTTTCAGTATTTGATAAAATTATTTGTATTCTTATTGAGATTCAAATTGGTTTGTTATTTGGTTTAATGTTTTTTTTTTAATGTAGGTTTGATTTTTTTTCTACGAGTAGCTGGGATAATAACTGATGTAATTTTTAATTCACATTTAAAATATAATTTATACTGTCTACCACAAAAATGTCTTAACTTCTGTATTTTATCTGTTTTACTACAATAAGATACGCCATGCCGTTTTTAGATAATAATTTAAAAGACTTTCATTAAGAAAACAAGTTTTTTTTATATTATCTAAATATTCACAGCTATTCCTGTACCTAATAGATAATAAGGTTATGCTAATAAGACTACAAGTATCAGCCCTAGAGCAATGCCCTAGTATGGGCAAGTGTGTGTAGCAATATACTGATATATACTATACTGTATAGCATTATGGTGTCACGTTACAGTTCATACTTAGCTGGTCTGGTTCGAGCATGGTTCGAGCCACTGTTTACATTTTGTATGTATGTTGTATGCATGTATGGATGTGTGCGGATATACCTACTTGCCTGATTAGCCAAGCTTAGGTATCGATTACTATTATTAACGTGTATAATTTGCTTCTTGATTTCAAAGTATATACTTATCTACCTATTGTTTCGTACTGAATTAACTTGAGAGTTGAGAGAGCAACTAAAGGGTGGTTGTAAAATATTATATCACTGTATGCTTTCCAAATTAAATGCCAAACTTCAAATTGTGAACTCTACACTTGACAGCCACGATATTTTTAATTTACTATTGTCTAATATTTAGTAAGTGATGGTTTTGCCCAAAATAATAAAAGCGCACTAACTTAGCAAATACCTATTTTTATGATACTTCTACAGTACTTCTATTCAGGGTAAAGACTAAAATTATCAATGTTTATAAACACAATAAATGAAAATAAATATCAAATATTGTGAGTATTAAATAAATATACCATACATAAATAGATAATAACAAAGTTGAATAACCAATATTATTATTTGATAAAGACTGTATGTTTGACTAAGCAACATTTCAAATAAAATTAATATTATAGATAAATAAGCGGAAATGACAGTGTATTGTTAGCTAATAATAATTAAACTACAGTATTAATAATAAACTCAGAGAATCCACCGAATTCTAACATCTAGTAACCCTATCAGCAGATCCGAAAATAAGTTCCGGATCCGGGCAAATCGACTCCGGCAATTTTTTCTGAAAATAAGGTAGATAATAGAGAGTGAAAATATTTTTGCTGTAAGCAATAATCCAGCAATTAATAATACGAGCCGAATCAGTTGCATTAAATGAATCAATATCATTTTTTTCTTACATTTTTCTCGTTGTGTTTTCCCTGTTTTACTGACTTACGTAGGATTTGTTAGGAAAAGTTCTATCATTTAGTAACCTAAACACGGAAATAAGTAGGTAATTATGACATCTGACAACAATATCGCTTCTTAAATAAAATCTCAATGAAAAATAAAATTCTACAATAGTAATAATAAACAATAAGTAACAATTTTTGACTAGAACCTTTTAATATTACTTAGGTACTTACTAAAAGTATTAGTACATACATATGTACCTACTTGTCAACTCATTGTCGCAACATGAGGATTATACACGGAAGAAAAAACCTAATACGATTATGAAATAATAGTTGCCCTACCCGCACCTTGCGGTTTCTTGCCAAATGGTTGCAACCTTGCAATTGCCTAGTTTGCATCGATGCGGTAACCGCAATAACTATACTGTATAGGTAACCACAGCTATTACGTGTGTGCTAAGTGTATTTGTAGATCTCTTTAATAATATCAAACGTAGTCTCAAGTAAAAGTACTATAATCTTAAATTAAAATTTAAAAAACCCCCGACAGTTTATTCAAACTAAACATAGCTAAGAACATTTTGGATTAAGTCACCTTTCATACAAAAAAAACTAGATCAAAATCGGTTCATCCGTTTGGGAGCTACGATGCCACAGACAGACATACAGATACACAGATACACAGACACGTCAAACTTATAACACCCCTCTTTCTTCGTTGAGGGTTAAAAATGTAACTTAGTAGTAGTTTTTAAACCCTACATAAGTAGGTAACAGGCATATTGGATAACATAATACTACCTTCTATTTATGATTTCGAAGATCATATTTCCCCTTCGATCAATAAAAACAGAACTCCCAAAACAAATGAAGGGCGTGCTACTAGTGCTACTACGCACTACTAAATAGGCAAATGCAATGTTTATACTCTATGGTTATACTGGATGTAACGACTTTATTTTATTACATAAAATTATTTTAATGAATTGTCTCTTTCGTTACAGATTAACAGCAAATACAGCGAAGAATTAGCAGAAGAGTGTTTGGAATGGGTGCGACAGATCACCGGCGAACCTGAAAACACGTCTGGTGACATGGACAACTTCTACGAAGTGCTAAAAGACGGCACCTTGCTTTGCAAGTAAGTTATCTCTTGAATATAATTCTATAGTATAGTCAATGATATTTTAGTAACGATACTTTAGAATAAGATCTTTTTTTTCATATAGTGTAAGTTAGTCTTTTTTTGTTATTTTATTATTAGTTCCATTAATTTAATTTTGTTTTGTTTGTCATTGTATGTGACATTAGTTTTGACCTTATATAAATAAATTAAATACAGAAGATACTTTTTAAGCTGTTCCATTTATGAAAGACTGATTTTAGTACGTATTTTGCTTGAGTAAAATATTATAACGCTGAAAATAAATAAGTTCAACTATCAACAGGTGTAGATAAGATCTTTTCGAGGTTCAAATAAGCCAATCCTTCAGCCCTCGGGCTGTCGAAACCGTTTGGAATAAAGCCAAACTTTCTGAAAGCAAAACGAAATCCACTTTATTTAACTCAAACAGCCAAAGGGAAACTTTGCTTCAATAGCATTAGTGATATTGTCAGAACTGATTTACTTGTATAGACATTATCTAATAGTTACCTACTTAAGTCGCTTACTTATATCTTGGATTTTGAATAAATCTTTCGTAGTTATGGTTTACTTCAATCAATAGTGGTACATTAGATAATAAAGCCAACAGTATTACCATATGCAGACTTCATTAATTAATACTTAATTCAGTACGGTTGCTTATTTGTACGGTATTTCGCGCTAGGAAAAATACCTTAGCGCTTAACTTAATACCTGAAAAACATTTTCAATCATTTTCCAACGTTACCTAATATGCAAAGTAATTTCTTTCTTTTTCTTTTCTCTTTCTTGGCCAGACGCATCGGTTATGCCTTTGGTGTTGCTGATGTCCATGGGCGACGATAGCCACTTACCATCAGGTGGATCGTTAGGTCGTTTGCCAGCTTTTTCCATAAAAAAAAGAAATATATGCATCTGTTCTTATCTTTAGATAAGTTCAAATGCAGGCACAATCCACTACCCACATGATTTAACTTCAACTTCTAGTCAAATTCACGTTATACTAAAAGACCAATAATTGCAACTTTCCAGGTTAGCCAACGGCATCCAAGCCGGGATTATTAAGAAGATCAACGTATCCAAAATGGCGTTCAAATGTATGGAAAACATCAACGCCTTCCTGGAAGCCGCGAGACAGTTGGGTGTTCCCGCACAAGAGACATTCCAGACCGTTGATCTATGGGAGCGACAGAACCTTAACTCTGTCGTCATTTGCTTGCAGTCCCTTGGAAGAAAGGTACAGGCCCTTATGACACGTATTATAATAATAATAATAGTAATTTCTTTATTGATTAAACACAATATGTACATTATATTTATGAATCCTCTGGTCCTTGAGGTAGTCGAAACTGTGTTTCAAGGACCAGTTTCTTCTCCCATTTATGAAATCTATTGTTTAATCCAAGAATTGAACACAAAAAAGTTATTCTTATGCTTAGTGACATAGAAAAACAATTAAAAATAAAAATAAAAGGCGTCTGTATGTGTGTGTGTGTGTTTGGGTGTGCGCGTGTGCATGCGTGTTTGTGTGTGTGTGTGCGCTTGTATGTGTGTGTGTGTGTGTGCTTGTATGTGTGTGTGTGTGTGTATTATTTTTAAATCTGTTTGGATTATAGTACCTACACATTTATTACTACCAAAAGGATATTTCACTAGATTTTAGGACTGGGACCTTTGGGATCAAGCAAGCGAGATCTTTGAAAACCAAATGATCAGAAGTTTTAAAATCTCAAAAACACGCTTAGACCGTAGTAGAACGAAATATTATAAAATGTCTGTTTGGTACTGTAGTTATTTCTTTGACGTTATTTATCCTTGGTTGCAATAAATGAAAAGAATTCAAGACTCAATGTTCAAATATCTCCTCGATAATTTCCCGGTCTTGCGGACAGAATTTCCCTTCAAATTCAAAGTATGCATGCGTTTACTTAGTTAATTCTTACCTTGATTGATAATGATCTTCAAGGAAACAGATAAGAAAATTATGTGAGGAATGCAAATCAACAAGACTGCACATGAGAAACAAAATCGTTTTATTTGCTATAATTTTAATGAGTTTGTTTTTAAATTAAATTTTTAGTTAGTGTTAGACGAAAATTTAAATGAGGTTTATAAAGATAATCATGACCCTTTACATACTTAAAATATCAGTAAGTTATGTCCCAACTCAGAGTCACTAACGGTTGCTTAAATCGCTTCTTAGTTAATGAGAACACAAATTCTGTACTGAGGAGCGATTTCAATAACTGTTAGTGACTCTGAGTTGGGGCGTTTGGCAATTAATAAGCAATACATATAGAAAGGAGGTAGTAGAGAAAAACAACTTACAAATCAGGCTCTGAAAATTGACAACAATTTGAAGGGGATTACTATCAATGGCAGCAATTTCAAATCTTTCGTAATTATTTTGACAATTAAATTAGTCACGACCTAGCAGTATCATACAACTGTAACGTATGTAATATACACGTCACAGAAAACAGAAAAAACAAAGCTTGAAAAATGATGTTCATTGTTAATTTAATGTTTTCAGGCGGGAAACTTCGGCAAGCCTTCGATAGGACCGAAAGAGGCTGAGAAGAATGTAAGACACTTCACTGAAGAACAATTGAGGGCTGGACAGGGCGTCATTTCTCTACAGTACGGCTCCAACAAGGGTGCCAATCAGAGCGGCATCAACTTTGGCAACACAAGACATATGTAAAAACACAAAATTAATTAAGATCGAAGTCAATACCTTAATGACAATTACAGTCTCTTAAATTAATATTACCGCAAAGTAGAATTTTAATCTAATGTAATGAAAAATCGCGCGCCAAAAATCTATGAGCTCCCTCTCTCTTTCGCTAAGAAAGTGAGAAAGACTGATAAAACGCAGCGTCTTCTTCAAATGTTATAGCGACATTTAAAAATATTAATAATAGGAAACTTTATATAAAGTATACAATTAAGGGTCTGTACTTATTACACTGAAAAAGTCAATATTTACAAAGTAAGTAGCTCTAGGAATACTTTGCAAAAAGTCAACAAAATTTCGTAGTTTCAAAGGAATCTCTTGATACAATATTTTAGTCCTTGTGACCAATCTATTTAAAGTGCATAATCTTGTGTATTATAATAATTTGTCATTCCGTAACCATTCCATATTATTTGGAATTTATTTTTGTACCTATTTTTGAATTAAGAAACGGTTTTCTTAATAAATTTCATTTACAAAATTTACTAGGTGTAAGTGGTAATTCAACATTTAGACGTAATTTTTGGTAACACTTATTAATACCTATTTATATTGTGTTTGAAAGCTTGCGTTTTGTAATATTAAACCAATTGCATTCCAATAACAATTCAATTATTAAATTATTGTAAACCTTAAAGGATTATTTATGTATTTAATATTATAAAGAATAAATCGTGCCTTCTAGCTCCAAAGGAGTTAAATTTGGTTCTTTGAAGGTGACAAAACACGTAGCTTTTACCCTAAATTTTAAATTATCTTGATCCTTTATTTATTAAAATTGAAAATTTAATATTCATTCCATATTATATTTATTGTGTTAGTACACACTGTGATTAACGTTTTTATGGATAGATACATTCTATATTCTCATAGCTATGTATTTGACGATGCGTAATGTTAGGTCTGTAAGTTTCATGATGTTCTTTATGAAAGTACGTAGAATAAATAAGTTATGTATAAAATTGTATTGTTGTTTTTTTTTCTTGGAACTTCCGTTGATAGTTGCGATAAAATTATGTTTTATACAAATTACAAAATTACAAAAATCTTATTCTAACAATAAACCTGGGGGACTGAAAACTACAGAGGAAGGTTTTTATATCTAACCCAACTTACTTATGTGATTTATGTATGTGTGTGGGTAAGCAGTTATACACATTTTTTTAAATGTTGTAACCCTCGATCAGGTAAATTCTGAATAGCAAATTGTCCGCCAACTGTTAGTACGATGTGTTTGTAATAAAACGCCTGAAAAGAATGATTGAGCAAATCGCAATAAATCTACGCAGACTCACAATCAGTTGCAGAAAGAGTTTTAAAGTGTTTAGTGTTAATTATGAATTTCAGGATTTTTTCTAATACTGAATACTGAACCGATCTTGATGTAATTTTTATTATGCCCTAAGTTAAATTCATTGAAAGCCAATAAAAAGCGGTCATAACCTGACGGCATTTGGACGTAGTTCCAGAAAAACGTTCCAATCCACAAACATAACATTTTGAGAAAATCGAGGTTTAAGTTCAACCCTGTATTACTTCATGAAATCACCTTAGTTTAAACTTCAAGTTTTGTTATGCTATAGATAACATGTTAAAATTTTTAGTTAACGTAATTTAGGACTTCCAACATTGATATTTTTTTTAATATTGGCAAAAACATAGCTTTGGAACGTTTTTGATATATTGCAATATTTATGTCACGTTATGAAATATCAATTCATAAAAACGTTCCAAACATCATTAGTAACTGGCTAAATAATAATAAAACGAGTTTTTAATGAAAAAAGTTATTGAAAACTTAACATATTCAGTCAAAAAAAGATAGCATATACATATCGCTCACCCAGTAATACAACGGCACATCTATGTTTGGCATATTTTTACAGAAACGAAATTCAAAAATTTTATAAAAATGTTTAAAATTAATTTATGGGTTCTTTTTACGTTTTTTACAGATTGTATGGGTTTGATTACTAGTATAGACATTAATACATATTTACCACTATGAAGATTATGCACTTTTAAACACGAATATACCGTATAAACTCAACTTCGCATTTTTTGCAGATGTGCCATTATATTACTAGGTGAACGATATTCTATCTTCATGAAATATTAAGATTTTGGTGAGTACAAAGAGTTATACATAGGGAGGAAATTCAGAGGAAACCTGCTTCCCTTAAACCCAGAACTCTTAGTTCCTCTTTGGCCAAACGGGAAGCCTATTACTCAGGCTAAATTAAATGAGTTTAAGTCAATGTTTCACTTGATTCCTGAGGATTGTCTGTCATTTTATAAACAGTCACAATGTATAGAAGGGTTGACTGATTATATAGAAGGATTTGGGGGTGAACCAGATTTAAATGCTGAAATAGAAGATGAAGAAATGAAATAAGTTTTATTCGAAGTAGGTTTGTTACAAACACTTTTCGAAAGTCACTCAACGCCATCGCTTCAACAAATCCCTACCGTGAGTGGTCCCGGGAGAAGAAGTGGCAAGAAACTACCGGGACTATTTTTTTCCTACTCACAGTTACAGACAGCACTTAATACTACTTATTGCAATATTTAATATAAAAAGTCATGTCCAAACAGTCTTGTCATTTAAATAGGTACTTATCAACTTTGTAATATGCTTTCTTCAAGATGTTGATTAGGCGATAATTTAACTTAAAAAGATTAACTTAATTTGTTTTTGGTTTAATATACGTCATGTCTTTTTTCATTATAAACTGGTTTTATTATTATTTTGCCAGTTATTAATGATGTTTGGATCATTTTTATGAATTAAATTCTAAGTGTGTATAGTAAAAACAATATAAAATAAAAACGTTTCAGGACGCTTGGACTGTTTTAGTTAAATAAATATTTGTATTCCCCATACTATGTGGGTTGGGCTACTAAGTCGTACATGACATTTATAGTGACAGTAGAGTTGTCAAATTTTGACAGCTGGTTAATGTGCATCACGTAGTTAGTTTGGCACTAATAACTCAATTTCGACTTATTTGTGGGTTGGAACGTTTTTCAGAAATTACGTCCATTTGTCCATAGACCAAGTGCGGGCGCGGTCGGTAGTGGGATTTTTGGTCGCTAGTGGCAAAATTTTCTGGAGCGTTTCTATGCTTCGGAGGGCACGTAAAACCGTCGACGATAAGTCGTTGACCTATGTCGGAGGCCTTCGGGTGGCATGACAAACTTCCGGCACTTGGGTTGGCCACTAACCTCCGCCAATCCACTTGGAGCAGCGTGTTGGAATATGCTCTAGGCATATTGACTTCAGAATGTTTACAAACGGATAATTCAGTTTAAAAGTATATGTACCTACTTGGTTCAACTATCCTCGTATCCAATAGTATTCAAAACAGAATTCCTTTTTTTTTTCTTTTTTTATACTTTTTTATACACATAGCCGAATCTGTCATAAAGACAAAGTTAAAAGTTATCGTGGTGTGAAGTACCGCCGCACACCTTAGCTAAAGTAGCTAGTTTTGGATTCAATGAACTGAAAAAAGTTAAGGTTCAAAAATATCTCAACGCCCAATAAATGAAAGTGATCTGTGTATTCTAGGGACACATTCTGAAGAGTAGGAATCAAGATGAAGGGATGGAGGAGGTTTAGCGATGAATAGACACGCTTGTGTTTTAGTGGCGTTGAATCTCACAGGGATGGCATCGCCCCATTCGGAGACTACCTGAAGTGTACGATTCACACGCTCCACCATAGCCTCTCTTTCTGACTGTAAGTTATTGGTCCGCCCGGTTGGCAGGTATCTCTCCACAACTGTGCTGTCCTCTGCGTACCCATACCTAGATACCGGGCACGAGCAGATTTGATTAAATTACAGAACTACGACAGCCAAACCAAACCAACTAACCAAAAAATAATTTGAGGGACAAGTGACAACTGAGTATTTTTAAACTTGGAGCACAAGCAAGCAAGCAAGCAACAACCCATAATTGTCCCACTGCTGGGCTCGGGGTCTCCTCTCAGAATGTGAGGGTTAGGCCATAGTCTACCACGCTGGCCAAGTGCGGATTGGTAGACTTCACACACCTTCGAGAACTTTTATGGAGAACTCTCCGGTGTGCAGGTTTCCTCACGATGTTTTCCTTCACCGAAGCAAGTGATAATTAACATGTAATACGCACATAATATTTGAAAATTAGAGGTGCGTGCCAGGATTTGAACTTGGAGCACAGATGCTACAAATTTATAAATCGCTTACCTACTACTCTTTTAAATATAATGCACTTTAACAGAAGCGATAGTTAACTTTTCCAAAATATTTCTTCATACAAACCCTGACCATAAAATAGTAACCTAAGGCGCTCCACCCACTGCACCGCGCCCCGTCGCGTCGCGGTGCGCGGGATGGCAGATTTTACTATTGTATGCAAGTATCTCAATTTATATAGAAATCACGCCTAGCACAACACACTGCCGACGCGGCAAAGCGCGGGAAGGCGCCCCGCGCGCAGTTGCGTTATCCGTCGCTCCGCGCACCGCGGCGGGACGCGTCTTCAGTGGGTGGAGCGCCTAACAATTATGTTATTATTAGAGACCGACCGAAGGTTCGGTTTCGGTTTCGGTTTCGGCCAGTTTCGGCCAAAATATCTAGTTTCGGTTTCGGTTTCGGTTTCGGAAAAATTTGGCCGAAACTTTCGGCCAAACCGAAACTCTATGTTCGTGAATTTTCGTGCGTCGTTCGGTTAAGTTCGTGGCTAACCCGTGGGCGCTGACTTTTCAAGTGAAGTCATTGATTTAACATGTTTATTATATTTGTTCATTAATCTGGAGAGCGTCTGACAGGGTGCTTTGGCGCTTGATTTTAGCCGTTTTTTGCTCAATATTAATAACGGCAACAGGTAGAAAAAAGGTCTAATAGTAGTGTCTAATGCTGTATAGATGATATAATGATACGGAACTCATATCCAAGCATGGTAATGAAACTGTAACTGGAAGATATTTAAGTAAAACTTTTACTAGGGGTATTAATTAGACGTAATAGATTATATAAAAAGTAGTTTTCGTCTATTTGTCTATGCATTTGTTCTGGCTACTCTCAGGAACGACATAACAGATTTACCTGCGGTTTTCACTCCCTTATAACTTACAATACATACGTATTGTAGTGAGCTTTGGTTAACATTTAGTGGTTGGTTTATTTCAAACGGCTTACAAATAAATAAATTACGTTATGTCAATTTCGCCCATACTTACATTTATTGAGTGAGGGCTTACCGAAAGGTTTACGGAAGCAAAGTGATGGCATTCATTAGTAGTATTTTCGAAGTCTAAATCCCAAATCATCCATTACAATGAAACGGTAACTGATCGATATGTCTGTACATGGAAGATATTTGAGAAAATCTATTATGAGCGGTATTTTTCAACGCAAAAGAGACCACAGCAATTATTTTTATAATTTTCGTCTGTTTGTATTTATGTGCGTTTGTACAGGGTTATTTCAAAATCGGCTAAATTGATTTGCATGCGGTTTTTGCTGACGTATTTTAGTAAAATGGGGCTAAGATTTTAATGATCTATTTAAATGATCTTAAATTAAAATTTAAAAAAACCCCGACAGTTTGATTTACAGTATACAGGGTGGATTTTTGAGACGGGTCAGTAAGGGCAGGTACCTTAACCGTTATAGTTACAGGAAAACGTTCCTAGGAGACTATCCATAACTTTTTAAGATATTCTGAACTGCATTCACAGATTTTTGATAAAATGTACGGTCAGCGAAAAAAGTGCTAAAATCCAAAAAAATATATTTTTATGCCGATCGATCCTACTTCGTATGGGGATCAAAATAGTCTATGGGACCATTTAAGGTATGAGTACTAGAAATGTCAGAAGACGCTAAACACATTTTCCATACATTTTGTACTGAAAAACGATAAATCAAATCGAAATATTCTTTATCGCCAAACAATCCTATTTCTTGCTGCGATTAAAAGATTCTTTAAGGCCTATTGAAATTTAAATACAAAAACTACGGTAAGACACAACATATCACACAAACTTAAAAAGAGGTTATCTATTGTTCAAAATGACCGCCGTTTTCACGAATACATAAGTTCACTCGTTTTTCTACTGAGCAAGTAGCAGCGGAAAGTTTTCTTTGATGGATATTATTTAAAATCCTCGTTAATGCCTCTTTCAGCTCCTGAACACTGCCGTACTTTCTTTTGTAGACTTCATTTTTTAGGTGGCCCCACGAAAAAAAAACTCGAGAGGCGTTAGATAGGGGTTGCGAGGTGGCCACTTAATTGGATCATGTGTTCCCCTAACAGCACCTCTTGCAGCCCCGATCTAACGCCTCTCGATTTTTTTTTGTGGGGCCATCTAAAAAATTAAGTCTACAAAAGAAAGTACGACAGTGTTCAGGAGCTGAAAGAGGCAATAACGAGGATTTTAAATAATATCCATCAAAGAAAACTTTCCGCTGCTACTTGCTCAGTACAAAAACGAGTGAACTTATGTATTCGTGAAAACGGCGGTCATTTTGAACAATAGATAACCTATTTTTAAGTTTGTGTGATATGTTGTGTCTTACCGTAGTTTTTGTATTTAAATTTCAATAGGCCTTAAAGAATCTTTTAATCGCAGCAAGAAATAGGATTGTTTGGCGATAAAGAATATTTCGAGTTGATTTATCGTTTTTCAGTACAAAATGTATGGAAAATGTGTTTAGCGTTTTCTGACATTTCTAGTACTCATACCTTAAATGGTCCCATAGACTATTTTGATCCCCATACGAAGTAGGATCGATCGGCATAAAAATATATTTTTTTGGATTTTAGCACTTTTTTCGCTGACCGTACATTTTATCAAAAATCTGTGAATGCAGTTCAGAATATCTTAAAAAGTTATGGATAGTCTCCTAGGAACGTTTTCCTGTAACTATAACGGTTAAGGTACCTGCCCTTACTGACCCGTCTCAAAAATCCACCCTGTATACTAAACATAGATAAGAACACACTCGATTAAGTCACCTTCATGCAAAAAAAACTAGATTAAAATCAGTTCCTCCGTTTGGGAGATACGCTGCCACAGACAGACATAAAGATACACAGATACACAGACACGTCAAACTTATAACACCCCTCTTTTTTCGTCAGGGGTTAAAAACAGCGTTCATCCATAGGTGCCCACATTTTTTCGAATTTTGTCGTTTACGTTAAGATAAGTTTACCGAACTGAAGGCAGTTAATACACATAAAAATGTACAAATAAAAATGTGTAAAAATCACGCTAGATTTCAGTACCTAGGGTGTCCCATAAGTAGTGGGTCAACGTTAGGGGACAGATAGCTTGAGGGTTGACCTACATAATGTCAAAAAATGACCTTTGTAAAATTTTAGAATTCGGCTCCTGTAACCTACTTTTTTCTGTTGAGTCCACAACTGAGCAGCTCAAAAAAATACCCTAATAGTGTAGCCAAACGAGCGTAATTTTTGAGCTGTGCGTCGCGTAAAATAGCGTAAATCGTAAAATCGCGTAAAATACAAATTTGAAAGAATTGAATTAGAACTTTTGTATGAAACCAGTTCATTTCACGTGACTCACAGCACCAAAAAATACGCTCGTTTGGCCTCACCCTAAGTTTCGGTTTCGGTTTCGGCCGAAACTGGACCTAAGGCCGAAGGTTCGGTTTCGGTTTCGGTTTCGGCTGAAAAACCAGTTTCGGTCGGACTCTAGTTATTATCTACTTAGTACAAACAAAACGAAAACAATTGAGCCATTGAGGGTGTTCAACCATTCTCAAGTGATAAAGTCATATATTTTAATTTTGAATTGTTACATTGACTACAATCTTACCTAAAATAGTAGATAGGTACGATACGAGGCAGGCACATCGTCGAAGATATAAGTTACCGTGGAGATTAACTTCAAAACAAATAGGTACCATGTATTATCTTTTAATTGCTATGTTAGGGGACAGATGGGGGCCACTGCCTACCTCACTGGATTTTTTATGTTTACCAATAGAGTATGTAAGGTACTTACCGTACTTTTGTCCACAAAAAGGGCTCATTAATTATGTGATAGGCATCCTGAGTTTGCTCCTCCCCCCTGAGCCCAAAAATTCTGATTTGCCCCTCCCTAGCAGAATAAAATCTGATTTACCCCACCACTGAAGCAGAATCTAGGTACGCCCATGCCCCATGTAGAGGTTTTGGTTAGCTCAGGTTAAAAAATATTGTACATAATATTTTATTAAACTGTTTTATTTAGCTTGCCCTATTTGTTTGGGTCAAATCGTGCAAGCTGAATTAGAACTACGAGCGGGTACCTACTTCCTTTCATCCTACGAAGTTAAAATTTTGCATGTTGCTATGGTTCCCATAACAATACATTTTTATGATACCTGATACTTTTAGGGTTGGCTCCAGAGTTCCAGACGAGTGAACTGGTCACAATTTTTTTCTTTAGTTTCTTCAATGGCACTTTAAAACGGTTTATTTAGTTTTTAAACTATTAACTTCATACGTAGATAGATTTAAAATCCAGAGCTAAGATGACATTCAGATTGGCATAAGTGTTATTATTTATTAGCTACTAGCTGACCCAACAAACTGTACGACCTAACAACTCCCCCTCTCCCTTCCCCTCCACCTCTCCCTTCCCCTTCCCCTCCCCCTCTCCCTCTCCCGCTTACTTATTAGATATTTATGTTCTCACCGTTTAAAGCTTCCCTGAAGTCCCAAAAATATTTCAAAACCAAAATTAGCCAAATCAGTCTACCCATTCTCGAGTTTTAGCGAGACAAACGAACAGCAATTAATTTTATATAAGTAGGTATATAGATTACACATGCCTAATTAATTTCATTGTAGGTACTATGCCAACAATTAACACGCAAAAATTCCAAGAATATTATCACTGTTTATACTTAATTTTAACCACCTCCATAATTACAAGCATTATAAAAAATATTATCGATAGAGCTACGCAGAAAATTGTATGCTCAGTTGCTCATTAAATTATCCACGACGTGATCACGTGGTTGATACCGCGATACCCCCCGTAGTCTTATCTTACCCCGACATCCTCCTTGCTCTTTGGAAGTTTTTGGGTCAATAACTTTATTATTTTAAGAGATTATAATATAGTTAGGTACTTAGTTTATATAAACAATGACCTCATAATATAGGTATTATATTGCAGTTTGAACCAAACGTAGGAAAGAAGGAACTTAACATACTGTTTGTGTTACTCGTGGCAGTCGTAGCTACCACAGCTGCCTAAGATTTTAAATGCTGTTCATGCTCACTATTGTCCATAAAAGTTCTTAGTTCTTATGCTTCAATAGCAAGTCTGAGGAGATTGGTCACCCAAATTCAGAATTGTTACAGAATTTGTGAAAAATACGTTAAAACAACACAAAAGATATGATTATAAACAATAAGAAAAGAAAAATGATTTATGATTATTTATTAGAATTAAACGTCCCGCTAATTATTTCCATTGTTCATATTGGTTATCCGTTAGTTTGCATTCGTCCATGAAGCATGCGTTTCTGCTACAACTGGCAAAGATAATGCATTTCTACTAAGGATTTCATTAACATTGTTTTGCCAGTACTAGGTGGTCTATAGAAGTCTATTCTTTTTTCTTGTTAGTCCGAGCCAATGTCTTCATGTTTCTCTTGCGAATGTATTTATCTACGTTGATGTTATTTAGATTCAATGTGTTAATTAGATTTGTTATTCATTCATAATAAGACATGTTCGTTGTTAGCTTTTTCATTCCTTTTCAGGCAGTGCTCTTTTGCTCTGAGCACTCGTTGTTGTGGGGACTCCTGAAATACCAGTGTCTTTGCAATTGATACTGCGACCTTAACTTATGGTCAAATCCTTTAGTAAATGGTACGGTAATCCCTTCAGGCTCTACATAATAGTTTTTGAGCTTCTCCTCCGTCAAAAGCTTCGTTTTCACGTAAGTACTACACAAGGTTTTGGTTTTGTTGTGCAATACCAGGGTTGTAGCTTGAGCCGAATTTGAGGTAGGGCAGCATTGGTTACAGGTAGAGCAGAAGTAAAGTAGAGCCGAAGCACGGGCCGAAGCCTAAATCAATCACCACCACTGACCACTAGATAACAGAACAAATAATTATTATAATATGAAATGAAATGAATGTCACAAACTGTGGTATGTTCGGAAAAGTTTAGATACCTATCGCTACAATTCTTCTTATCTCTAACTATGAACAAACAATTTAATTATAATAATTTATCTTAGTTTTTGGTATTTTTAAGGGCATTGTGATTTCAAGGTAGGGCATTGCCCTATAATGCCCCCCCTAGCTATACGGCCATGTGCAATACCCGTAGCGCTTGAATTATTTCTCCGTTTTCAGAGTCCCGGGTCCCCCTGAAAGGTATTCTGTTGATACCTATCTAATCTCATCGTCTTGTTCGTTCATATACACATTTTGTTGATGAGATCGCATAATACGCCTTCATTGGTGTCATTATTGCGTCTGTCCATTCGTGCGATAGACAGGGGCACTTGTAGATGCACTCTGTGTTTTTGTGTTAGTTGTAAGTCGTAGCTTATGAGTGACGCATTTTGCCACCTCGCAATCACTTGGGGTGAGAATGTTCTTAAATGTTGTACGATTATCGCCGGTAGTAATGTACTCCAAAAGACTGAACGCATGTAATTGAACTATATTTGTATTGATGGGATCTGATCTGATATCCTTAACAAGTTTTGAATTATGCCCCCAGTTCTTGTCTGTGCTGATATAAATGATATGATAATGTTTTCGTCGTATTCCTGTATGTGAAGCGATGACTTTCCAAAGAGAGCATTTATTTCTATTGATGTGATATACTCTCTTACCAACTGTGCAATCCATATCGTTGGTGCTGATGACTTCACTGGAGCCGTCTGCGTTTCCATCTTCTTTAAGTTCTTTGAAGGTGTCGAGGTAGCTGATGAGATGTTCGATGTTTTCGTAGGCAAGGATAATGTCCGTGCAATGTGTCCGTGTTAGTCTGTTCAGCGATAGTTTCCACTTGGCTGATGGTCCTGGGTGAGTTGTTGTGGGTGTTGTAGGCTCTGGCGTATTCTTCCATTCGTTCGTGAATTCCGCATTTATCTCTTCCTCCGTCCCCATCTCCTCGATTTCCACTTCTCTGCTTACTTCTTGATCGCTCTCGAACATTTCTGTTTCTTCCGTTGTCGTTGCTACTTCCACGTCCACGTCCTCTTGTTCCATTGTTACTATTTTCTTGTTCACTTTTTAAATGCGCGAGCACGTTCACGCTTGTTAAGATGTGATATGCTACTTCGAACATTGTGTGCAATCCTACTGTGCAGGGCTTTTTTCAAAAAAAGTTGGTTGGCATTTCTGAACTCGTTAAACAAGTTTTGAAAGTTGTTCTCCGTTGTTTTTGTATCTTTCCAGCCCGATTGGGAGATGACTGTATAGCGCTGGCCGCCGAATTCTCTCATTGATTCGTAGAGCCGTACCACATTAAAGAAATATGCAGCCGTTTGAAGAGAGAAATACCGTGCCTTGAGTACATAAACGTGCGTTTAACTATTAAACTTTCAGATTAATTTATTATTCTTTCAAAAAAGACAACCCTGAAATTGCCAGAAAGGATAAGCGATAGTGTTAGAAAGGAAGGCAACTCATTAAGCATTTTTGATTAGCACTGTGCGATATGAATTACACTTTACCACGGACCTAAAAACTTTTTTTACGTCCGTGCACTTTACCTACATATTGCGTTGGAGGAAGAGTCGCTATTTATTTAAATATTTTTTTGGAGTTCGCCTTCTGTACTTTATTATAAGTAATATTATTTTTTCTGTGGTTTAACCACTTAATACATAATGGTAGGTACTTTATCATTTATGTGTTCTGTGATTTAACTTAGGTACTTTACGCCGCCGCCGCCGCCGCCGCCGCCGAGCCCAAAGTCTGGTGTACACGTATTAAGTACATAGTTAAGTCTTGTTAAGTAGATAAGGGGCCATCCATAAATTACGTCACACGTTAGGGGGGAGGGAGGGGGTCGATGAAGTGTGACATTGTGTGACAAGGGGTGGGAGGGGGTCCTAAATTTCGTGACGTCACATTTCAAACTCAAATAATTGGTATGTATAGATAAATATTAAAAAACAATTTTATTGATGGACATAAAACTTATTTCGGAACTGCTGTTTTAATTTAATAAGTTTTAGGTGTAAAATTTCATAATAATTATGTGACGTCACACTAGGGGGGGGGGGAGGTCTCACAAATGTGACCAGCTGTGACAAGGGGGGGGGAGGGGTCAAAAAGTCATGAAATTAGTGTGACGTAATTTATGGATGGCCCCTAACTAAATTATAAATGTGAGTGTCCAATCGTAATGATTTAGTAAAGCTCTTTAGTTCATTCAAGATGAATGATCAACAACGCAAGGAACTCTTAAATTATTCTTTACTTAAATGACGACTCTTATGCCCCAACTCAAGAGTCACTAATGGTTAGTTAAATCGCTCCTTAGTACAGAATTTGTATGGTGATTCTTTACTAAGCAGCGACGCCCGGGCGTTAGAAAATAACCCATAACTTCACGATACAAAAGAGACCTATCTCAGTTTTTTTGTTATTTTTAATATATGAAATAAAAAGTAATAATAAAATTTTTTTTTGCATTAAATATCAGTGGGTTGGGTATTAAATAACGTAATATTATAAATATATTGCCTAGTGTTTTGTACCTTTGCCCTAAGCTTTTTTTATCCACTACCACTAGAACTATGCAACGTGCTGTTTTTAAACGTAAAATTAAAACGTAAAATTTAATCGTGGACACTACCATTTCTGATGAGAAAGTGTGCTCACGATTTACACGTTTTGCATTTTCGGAGAACATTTACCATAGTAGTAGTAGTTTTTTATATACCATTAGAAAGTAAAGATTTCAACAAACAAAAAGGCCATCGACATTTTAAAAAAAGTAGATATTTTGACGTGAGAATTTTCGATTGAAAATTAGGTCACTGTTTCGATATTAAGTCAAAGTAAGGTGAAAAAATAAATATAAAAATAAAAATAAATTCGCTTTTTGTGCAATAAAATTGTACGTAGCATTACATTGTTAGTAAGAGGTGGATAACTATAATTGGCATACATTAACGGCCGGTCTCAATAATGTACTAACAGATGGAAGACTGTGGATAGGGCTGTCATCTGTCATATTTGTCAATTTTTCAGAGGCAAAAATTGACAAATATGACAGATAACATACTAATGATAGCCCTATCCACAGTCTTCCATCTGTTAGTACATTATTGAAACCGGCCGTTAGTAATTGTGTAATTTGTGTAGTAATTTAACGCTGTTGTTATCCTGAATAAAAAAAAATTACAGTATGTTAAGGACATACAAAGGTAAGTTTTCACCAAATATCGTAAAAAAACTTTTTTTTTGTAAAAGATAAATATAAACACTAAAAACTTGGTTATTTGAATTTTGCACATCAATTTTTTATTACCTTCAACTTAGCTATTTAACTTTTTTCCATAGGACTTGTAGTTTTGCCGGAAATCGAGTTAAACAATTTTACTTATAACTCCCCCTCCCCACTTTCCGACCTCAGATCGCCCGTAAATTATTTTTCCTTTTATTTTTATTATATTCTGTTCCTTTTGCAATGGGTTTCATCCTACTTTAATTTTTTTTTTAATTTTTACCGTTTTTGAAGCTACCGGCATTGGTCTATTAAGCATTTTACTCAATCTCAACTAAAAAAAAAAGTGCGCTGTGCGTGTCCAAACGTTTTAAGTGATAAGCCCCGCCCACCTGCTTAACAGAAAAATTTCTAAATTACTTGATTACTTGCGTACCAAATTCTACTAAACTGTCTAAAAAGTTAAAAACTTAATCTACATAATACGTGTGAAATGTAAACCGAACATTTGTCAAGTAAACCCTACGTTCCACTAGACGATCACAACGACCACGCTCACGACCGCGATTTTTTCGTTCCACTAGCTTGTGAGCGTTACAATCATACACCCAAGTGGAACGGGTATAGTGAGCGACGTGAGTGTTCAAGTTCAAGCCACAGAGTATTTACACGTTTTAGCCGTTGATACAAAATGTACTCTATGATGTTGAGAATAAGACAAGTCTGAAACATTAGAGGTTAAGTTATAATTTTTAAGCTATGAATAAACGTTACATAATTAATTATCAATTTTATTTTTATACTAGCAAAAAAGTATATCTACAAACAAAACATTTTTTATATGAATAGACAAATTAATATAATAAAAAATTGCATAATAATTATGTTAATGATATCGACCGACGAGGAAAAATGTATACATGGCTATATGTATAGTTAATTAAACATTAAAATTATTTACATAATTTAACATATTTATATCAACTTGTGACCCCACGTCGAGCATCTGCTGGAGAAACTACTATAATCCACTAAAGTATCTCTTGTCGAATCGTATACAGTAATTTTTTCCATCACCATCCTTATCTTTTATAAAATTGCGCCAAATTTCTATCACCATCCATTTCTACCCAGTGTTGCCAGGTCTAAAAACTGGCGAGAGTAACTTCGTCGTATCTGGCAACACTGCAATTCGACCACTTCGACCCACCCCGTGAGGTGGGTTGCTTTGAGCGTGCCGTGAGCGAAATTAATGACGTCATCAATGACGTTTTCACCGCGACCATGACGACCGTGGTCGCCATGTGGAACGCGTTTTGATCATTGTGAGCGATGTGAGCCTCTACTGGAACGCAGCCAAACCCTACGTTCCACTAGACGATCACAACGATCACGCTCACGACCGCGGTTTTTCCTGTTCCACTAGCTTGTGAGTGTTACAATCATACACCCAAGTGGAACGGGCACTTCGACCCACCCCGTGAGGTGGGTTGTTTTGAGCGTGCCGTGAACTGCCGTGAGCGAAATTAATGACTTCATCAATGACGTTTTCACCGCGACCACGACGACCGTGGTCGCCATGTGGAACGCGTTTTGATCGTTGTGAGCGATGTGAGCGTCTACTGGAACGCAGCCAAAGTATTATAATTTGTATTGTATGTCAAAGGTATGTCAGATAGACAGTCAACTCAACTTACGCACGTCAACCAAGTGTCAAAACTAAAGTCAAAAATCATTTTTGACTAGGGATGTTCCGATACCATCAAAGTATCGATACCTACTCATTTCGATAATACTCAAATCTTTTTTCGATACTACTTAAACAAGTACTCCTAAAGTATCGATACTTACTGATATCGATACTTTTTAGTACTTTCATATTTTTTTTTATTTTGAGGATGCTTACAATGAACGTTGAAGGACAATAATTAAAACAAAATTGAGAAGAAAAAAAACTATTTATTATAAATCTTTTACTGATACTTTTTAGTACTTTTATTTTTTTATTTTATTTTGAGGATGCTAACAATGAACGTTGAAGGACAATAATTAAAACAAAATTGAGAAGAAAAAAAACTATTTATTACAAATCTTTTGCGTCACGTGCATACTTTAAACAAAAACTCTTCAGCATTAAGTTTTTTTTTTAATGGAAATAGCCGGCAAACGAGCTGACGATCCACCTGATGGTAAGTGGCTATCGTCGCCCATGGACATCAGCAACACCAAAGGCATCACCGATGCGTTGCCGGCCAAGAAAGAGAGAAGAAAAAGAAAGAAAGAACTGGGTCTTAAGCCCCCAGCCGGAACACGACGAGTCGTTTGGCGGCTGACTCATGCTCGAGGGTGGTAGCTATCCAGGCGAACCCCATGGAGAAATAATAATAGTAATAATGGTATTAATTTAATTAATTACTCGTGAACAATAACTTTCTTTTCACTTGTATCATCACAATATGGCGGGCGGGCGCGGGCGTCTCTCTCGCTTTCGGCTCGGGCTCGGGTGAAGTCGAACGAATTCGGCTTGCCTGGCGCGAGACAACGGCGACAACGCGACACTCACGCTGCCACGCGACGCGACGATTACCGATTACCGATAACTCGGTAACCGAGCGCGATAAGCTTTTGCTCACTCATTCTGTATTAAGTTCTGTATGATGGGTTCGGTTTTTTTTAAATGGTGATTCTGATTCGATTTGATACCAAGTAATTTTGTTTCGATACCGAGTATGTATCGCAAAATTGATTCGATACAATAAGTACTTGGTATCGAATCAAAAGTATCGAGTACTTACTCGTATTTACTAGTATCGGAATATCCCTATTTTTGACTGATGAAAAATGTCAAAAATGAACATGAATGATGAAACATCAAAATCAAACTCGCGATGAAAGAAAGTTATTTTAATCGTAATTTCGTATTGCAAAGCAAACACAAACAATGTCGTAATGCAGACATAAAACAAGATGTTTAAATTATTTATGTATCAACATTTAAGTTGACCTTGTCCCAATGTGTATAACGTTATGGCGCAGTTGCTTTAAAATGTTCATTTTCCCTGACGAACGACGACTATTTACTGTATAAAAATAAAGTGATGCCGCAGTTGGAGGCGTATGCAAATGGATGGGCGATAGACACGGCAGTGCCCGTTGACCTACAGTCGAATGATAAAGACGTAAGTGGCCCCCTGTAGAGTTGTTTGTCAAGTAGATAAGAGTCTCCTTTTGACCTTGTTGTTCAACTTGATCTCGAGGAGGACCTCTTTTAACCGTCGGGAATGTGACATCAGCTATTTGCCACTTGTATCATCTTGGGTAAGTAAAAGTATATGAATTGTAGGAACAGCTTGGTCCATGTAATTCAGTATCAGTTTGAATTAAGTGTTTGGGCGATACATTCATATGGAAATTCAGTACGAGGTAGGTACATTTGTATGCAAATTTATATTTAAACTCATTGTCCATTATCCAAATAATAAACTTTATTTACTATTAATGCATACAAACTATTTTATTTTATCACTTTCATATTAGTTAGAAAAAGTATCATTACATAACAGACTTATGTTTAGCACACCATCATCATAGGTAACACTTACACATTAATATAATGTTAAAACAATTACAAGAAGAATTTTTAGGAACAATTTATTATTATGGGCCTTATTAAATACCTACTTACATACATAATAAAGATAAAAATAAAACAGTCAAAATTTACAGAAACAACTAACAAGGTATAGTTAAAATGTGCTTGTCGCTTTTATAAGTAGTGTCTTCAAGTCAAGATTTCAAAAAGGATTTTAGTAAATAAGTTTTTCTACCAGGCCTACATTTATCCTTGAATTCTTTTCATATTTTGCCTGCTTTATATTTAAATTACATAATAATTAATATTACATACCATAAAAAGACATTTTAAGATAGATCACTAGACAACAATCATCTAAAAAGATTTTTCATACAACTGGTCTGTCAGTTATTAATTCAAATAGAGGTGATCAAATTAAAACAATTATTATCAGTATATTTTGTATCACTTTATCTTACAAAATTCCATGATGGTTATTATTATTAATGTTGATTTAAAATAGCATCATTACAGATTAATGATGATAGGTCATACTATTTACGCAAAGGGTGTGATTTACTGATAATTCTAAGCATTTACTCAAGGGCATTGTTTACGTATACGCAGCACAAATATTATCTTACGTTATTATTACATAATCACTGATTAATTTTGTTTTTATGACGCTTCCTTGCCAGTGATAAAATCTGGTGTTAAGAATCTTGTTATTTATTAAGACTCTTGCCATTGATGTTTTAGTTCTAACTGAGATCCATTTGTGACAGGTTTTAAACTGGAGTTATTATATAAAATAGTTATTGTGTTAAAATTTGAAGATTTACTTTCATTACATATTATATCGTGAAGTTATGTCTGATTCGATAACAGTGGAAATAGCAGCCAAAGAATTTTTAAATGTAAGCATCATTTTCACTGCATATTTATTATTGTTAATTTGTTTCGAGAAAAAAAAATTATTTGTATCGAATCTCTGAAGCTTAATGAACTTTATATAGGTGTAGCATAAATGCTAATTTGGAAAATAATATGTACGTAATATCCATGGTACATTTTCTTATTTTACTGACTTAAGCTTAATTTGTGATAAAAAATCTTAACATTATAAAAAATACAGAGAGTTCTTTACTTAAATATTACAGGAAAACCTTTAACAAGCCTACGGTCTTAAAAAAAATGGGAAAAATAAATAAAATAGAAAAATAACAGTAAAAGCATATTCAACATACAGAACCCTCTCCAAGCAAGTTTAAGATTGTTAAGTTTACTTTTCTTAAGAATTAAGTAGGTTAAGGAATAAAACAGGATTAAGAAAGGAAATTAGGTTGCAGTTAATCTGAGTATATGGTTACCTACATCTTATTTAGTTCTTAGTATTAAGTTATGTGCTAAGTTGGAAACATTTTTAATTTGAGTAACCCGATGATATAGACAGATTATTAAGGAGAATATTGAGAGAGTGATCTGTTTACTAAGAAATTTCTTTTTATAGAGATTTAAATATTTTTAAAGAAATAAATAGTAATTAAAATTAAGTAGGTACACATTATTATCATTGCCACAAGTTGCAAATAAAGACAACATAAAATTACATAAGCTGAATTCCCACTATGCAAAATTTTTTTGTACAACCTTTTTTGTAGGAGGTACCTACAACTTATCACTTCAGGAACATGTATGCTTTATGCCTATTGTTTATAATATATGTTCACGTTATCATAAAGAGTATATTGTACCTAATCATTACCCCCTAGTTAGTGAAGCACGATAGCTGCTATCTGCCGGGGTGGGAGTCACGACCTACCCGGACACCCGCGACCGTCTACCACAGATAACACAACGTATATAAATTACTTACAGTATCGCTCCTCATCATTTGAATTCAGTACGCCATCAACCGCTCTCGAGTTCAGACGTCTTGTCGCGACAACTTTGTTTTTCTCAAATTTAAATTGAATTTAATTTGTTTTACATTGTCCTGATGGCTAAGTTCGTGAATTACAGTGATTTTCTGTCTCCTTTATAATTTTCTGTGTGTTGTGAAGAGACTATAACGTTGCCGACTGAAGGCATTAACGCCTAGGCGCTAAAATTATTACAATTTTCACTGGGAACAGCATACATGCATCAATTTTCAAGCGATTTGCTTCAGAAAATGACCATTACTCTAATGTATCGCATCAACCCTATCTACTACTCGGACTACTCGGATACGATTTAGGATTATATTTGAAGCTATTTTTATTGAAACGCGCTCTTTGCCATTGGCTTTACCATTTCGAATATTACAAATTTGGTGTTTACCCGAAAGACATCACCTGACCACACTTTACTGGAACTTGGAAAGATTTGCATTGAAGCAAAATGGATATCGTAGCTAATGTAAGTTTTATTCTCCTAACAAATCCTTTAAAAAGTTCCTTGGCTTGAACAATCTTGAGCGTAGTTTTGTTATAATGCCCAAGTACCTAATTGTATAAAATATTGTAATAAATACTTAATACAACGACACTGTATCACAAAACACTTCGTTTCTCGTGTATGATTAGGTCAAAGGCCGTCAAAGGGTATCACTAACAAAGTTGGTGATGTTATAACATAATAGAGAGCTAGTAATGTTAAGGACTTAATAATATAAAACTTTAAAAATATCCGAAGTATTTCATTGGAATTAAATAATTTATGAAACTTACTTTCTGTTAAATTAATATAATTATGACTAATATGCCTGAATGATACACGGGTGAATAGGTCTGCACCTAACTGTATCATATTAGTATTATTAGTACTTGAAGAGGCCATTACTAATCACACTGTATCATTGATGCTCCGGTTGTAGAGTATTACTAATAACTAATTTTCCTTTCAGTATCACCCAGTGCTGAAGGCGTTCCTCGCAGGATCCTTCTCCGGGACATTTAGTACGATTCTTTTCCAACCTTTGGATCTTGTGAAGACAAGGCTTCAGAACCCCAGCCAACATGTTGTTGCGACGGCAGTCAAGTAAGTTGTGATACTTATCACACCCGGGCACTAAAGGCCAATGCATACGTACGCCCCGCCCCGCCCCGCCTCGCTCCACTCCACTCAACTACGATCGTCTACGGCATCAGCTACGATACGCCGATTGTTCAGACCTAAGATATTTAGTTTCACTACTTGTTAATAGATGGCGTTAGACCAATTGTTTTCTGAATCACGCTAATGACTTGTAGTTGTAATTCACTGTTCAGGCCTAAGAGATTTAGTTCCATTAGTTGTTAATAGATGGCGTTAGATTAAATTGTTTCTGAATCACGCTAACGACTTGTACTTGTAACTCGCATAAGGTTCAAGGAAATTATTAAATTTTTGAATTCGCTCTGGATACCTAGTTTCATTTACATATTATATCGGTGAAGTTTGTACATGGTCCTTACGAGTCGGAAGTCGAAGTGTGAGTCAGTGAGTAAAGTAATTGTAAAGTGTAAAAGTAAGTGCAAAGTGAAGACAAATTGTAAGTACTCTTAACTTTCATAACTTTGAAGTGAACATTAAAGTGTCTTATCGTGTGTACTGTAAAACTGTGTCTTACTCATTGTGTACTGTGTTGACTGACTGTTGTGTACAAGACGTTATAACTTCAAGTGTCCTATTTCGTCCTATTAACATCGAGATTAAAACTGTCTTATAACTTAACATCAAGATTAAATTGGAGATTTCCGTGTGTCCTATTGAGTCCTATTCGGTCCTATTGATAATCAAGATTGAATTGGAGATTTCCGTGTATCCTATTGAGTCCTATTCGGTCCTATTGATAATTTTTCATCATTTACATTAATATTAACCCATCAGCATGGAGAAGAATTTGAAATTGTTGAATGATTTAAATGTTAGAATATCTAAGTCATTTATTAACTTTAAAAAATCGCCAAGAGAGCGCATTACGGATACGTACGTGGAAACGAGACTAGAGAACTTAGAACATTTATGGGTTGATTTTAAAAATGAACATCAGTGTCTTGTACAAGACTATGACGAGGCTGAATTAGAGACACAGGACTATTTAAAAAATGATACGTATGAAAAGACCGAGGACATTTACATAGAATACAAATGCGAACTTCGTAAGAATTTAAGTAAGACAGTCAGGCAACAGGCAAGTAGCGTCGCACATACGTCGAACGAGGGATTAATATTATCGTCAGCTTCAGCAGTTAGACTTCCAAAAATCACAATACCAACGTTTTCGGGCAGATACGAGGAATGGACAACATTTAGAGATCTATTTATGTCACTAGTGCACTCAAACGACAGTTTAGATGAAGTACAGAAGCTGCACTACCTAAAGGGTTATTTAACTGGAGAAGCGGAACAATTAATACGTCAAATACCTACAACGGGCGATAATTATGACCAATGTTGGCAACAAATTGAAAAACGTTATAACAACAAAAGATATTTATGCAACTGCATTCTTAAACGCTTGTTCAATCATAGTGCTTGTAAATCCGATTCTGCCTTGGCATTAAGGGAACTCTTGGACACTACTAACGAATGTTTACATGCCTTAAATAATTTGGGTATTGATACAAAGTCTTGGGATATAATGGTAATCTATATAATTACATCAAAATTAGATACAGAGTCGCGTAGATTATGGGAGGTCAAGGTTAGCGAGTTGTCCAACGAACTACCTACACTATCTAATTTTACTGATTTCATGGAACATCGTTTTAGGTCCCTTGAGTTCCTTGATGCTAAGACAAAAACTACTTATAGTAAAAATTTTAAATCACTTCATATTGCTACACCATCTTGTATTTTTTGTTCTGAGTCGCACAAATTGTGTAATTGTAAAAAATTTGCAATTGAAGATGTTAATGCACGCCGTAAGTTTGTCCAAGCCAACAATTTATGCTTCAATTGTTTAGGTGAAAATCATACAGTGTATTCTTGCCGCCAGTCCTCCAGATGTCGCATTTGTCGTAAAAAACACCATTCCTTGCTACATCTCAAATACGTTCAAAAATCGGTTGAAAACAATAGGTCAGTAGATGAAAATAACGTTGCCGCTGTTGCAGCAGCAGCGTCACAGAGCGATTCCATTAATGTAGTGTCTTGCTTCTCGGATATTCGAAGCCAATCGTTATTGGCCACGGCTTTAGTTGAAGTCGAAACAGTAACTGGAACAACCATTGTTTTAAGAGCGCTGCTTGACCAGGGCTCTCAGGCTTCATTCATATCGGAGTCAGCTGTTCAGTTACTCGGTTTAAGGAAAATTCCGATGAAGGCTAGTATAACCAGGTTGGGTGATGACATGAGTGGTACCCTGCCGTGTAAGGCATTAGTTGAACTCAAGGTTCACTCACGTCTCGACCAATCTTTTGCAGTTAGCATCAAAGCTTATGTGTTAAGTAAGCTTACATCTATTCTTCCTGAAAGGAAAATAGTTTATGTTCCGTCAACACTCTCTACTATGGATTTAGCAGATCCGTCTTATGGAATGCCCAGTAAGATAGATCTGATTTTAGGCACGGGTGTGTACAGCCAAATTTTATTGGATGGTCTTATCAAAGGTTCACCGGGGGCGCCAGTTGCACAAAAGACAACGCTCGGTTGGATCTTATCTGGCGAAGTACATCAACCCAATCACCATAGGTCAGAGAAGTGTCACAACTCTATCATGAGCTTACACATTCAGATCAATGAGAATGATCTCCTCAAGAAGTTCTGGGAACTGGAATCTGATGATTCCTTGGGGCGTAAAAAACATTTAACGGATGAGGAAAATAAATGTGAGCAAATGTTTTCTGAAACCACCAAAAGGGATGAGACTGGGCGATACATCGTCAAACTCCCTTTCAAGTCGGAAGACCCTAGTTGCAAATACAGTGGTTCAAAAAACATCGCTCGCAAACGTTTTTACGCTTTAGAAAGAAAGTTTCTACACAACCCAGAATTTCAAAGTCATTATGCAAGTGTGATTAATGACTATATAGATTCATATCACATGGAACCTATTCCCGCGTCAGAGATTGACAAACCAGGTGTAGTGTACCTGCCTCACCATGCAGTTTTGAGAAGTGACAAGAGCACAACAAAACTCAGAGTCGTGTTTGATGCATCTTGCCTTGGTGATAACGGTGCATCATTGAATGATGACCTAATGGTAGGTCCTACGCTACAACCTGACCTGCGACACATAATTATGCGTTGGCGCTGTCATCCGATCGCTTTGGTAGCCGACATAATTAAAATGTACAGGCAAGTTAAGGTTTTCCATGATGATGCTGATTATCAGCGAATTATTTGGCGTGACACTCCGGAATCTGAAATGCAGCACTTCCGACTGTTACGCGTGACATTTGGCACATCCTCAGCACCATACCTAGCTGTTAGATGTCTGCAACAGCTGGCGTATGATGAAGGTCTTCATTTCCCTTCAGTGTCAGATCGTGTGTGGAAGGACTTCTATGTCGACGATCTCATGACAGGCTGTGAAAGTGTATCAGAAGGGAAAGAGATTTATAATAACATGAACCAGATGCTTAGTCGTGGTGGATTCCAATTGCAGAAGTGGTCCAGTAGTAGCGATGAATTGTTACAAGAAATTAAAATAGATAAAACAGAAACAGGAGAGAATTTAGAATTAAAGTCAGATGAAGTTTTAAAAATTTTAGGATTGTCGTGGAATAGATCAAAGGATGAATTTAAATACACTGTTCAACTTCCTGCATTGGAGAAACCAGTGACTAAGCGTAGGGTCATATCGGACATTGCCAAATTATACGATCCACTGGGATGGATCGCTCCTTGTGTAATAACAGCCAAAATATTCATACAAAAAATTTGGTTATCTGGCATTGGCTGGGACGACGAAATTCCACATCAGTTATTAAGTGAGTGGATTAGTTATCGTGATAGTCTCAGTAAGCTTACCAATTTTTGTATTCCTAGGTGGCTTGGGGTTCGCAGAGGGGAGTCTCTCCAGCTGCAGGGATTTTGCGATGCATCCAATGATGCATATGCAGCTGTAGTTCATGCCAAGGTCACCAATGAGCATGGAATAACTCATGTTAATTTAGTAACATCCAAAACAAAGGTATCTCCAATCAAGCAAGTGAGCATTCCAAGGTTAGAGCTCTGTGGAGCAGTGTTGCTAGCCAAATTGCTTCATGAAGTTTCTGAGGTATTGGGAATATCCAAGGAGAATGTCCACGCATGGACGGATTCGTCTGTGGTGTTAGCTTGGCTTCGAAGCCACCCTAGTAGGTGGAAAACCTTCGTGGCTAACAGGGTGTCAGATATACTCACACTCATGGATGCTGACCAATGGTCACACGTCAAATCCTCAGATAATCCCGCAGATTGTGCTTCCCGGGGTATATCACCGTCCGAATTAGCAGAACTGCAACTCTGGAAATCGGGTCCTAGTTGGCTGAAAAATAAAGATGTACATTATAACACAGGGATTGTCACTGAAACAGAATTAGAAATGAAAAAGAGTAAAGTTGTCAGTCATGTAGCTACTTTCGATTCTGTAGACATTCTCAATAGATATTCGTCGTTAACTAAACTTACCCGAGTTGTCGCGTATTGCAGAAGATTCTTGATGTTGAAACCTGAAAATAAACATAAACTTAAAACTACTTGGTTAAATTCCGTTGAAATTAATGAAGCGTTACTTACCTGTATAAGATTGTGTCAAGCACAGTATTTCAAGGATGACATAGAAAGTTTAAAGAAAGTAGGAAAGGTTAAAAATAAAAGCATACTTACCTCGCTGAATCCTTACCTCGATGAAAATGAAGTCCTCAGGGTGGGCGGTCGGTTACGCCACGCTAAAATCCCAGAAAGTATGAAAAATCCTGTGCTCATTCCTCACGCATCACCTTTCACTAACCTACTGGTTTCTCATGCCCACGCCCAGACCTTACATGGAGGCCCACAATTGATGCTCAACTATCTCAGAACCAAGTATTGGGTGATCAATGCGAAGGGACTTATTAAGCAATTTGTTAGGAAATGCGTAATATGTGTTCGTCATGCTGCTCGCACTAACCAGCAGTTGATGGGCCAACTGCCAGAAGCGAGAGCAAGCGCATGCCGACCTTTTTTAAAAAGCGGTGTTGATTATGCCGGTCCAATTTCTGTGAGGTCAACGAAAGGTCGCGGTTACCGCTCAACTAAAGGTTACATCTGTATTTTTGTATGCATGTCTACTAGGGCTGTACATCTCGAAGTAGTCAGCGATATGACTTCCGAAGCTTTTTTGGCTGCCTTCAAACGATTCACAGCCCGACGCGGACACTGTTCAGATATTTGGAGCGATAACGGCACCACTTTCGTCGGAGCCAATAAGGAGTTGCAAATTTTGTTTTCTCAAGAAAGATCTAGCGTCATTAGTGAGATTGCTGAGTGGTTAGGAAGTAACGGTACAACTTGGCATTTCATCCCCCCTCACTCTCCGAATTTTGGTGGGCTGTGGGAGTCGGGAGTGAAATCTACCAAGCACCATCTCAAAAGAATTATAGGCAACCATACTTTGACATTTGAGGAGATGACAACAGTTCTGACACAAATAGAGGCTTGCCTAAACTCTCGTCCCCTCTCACAGATCAGTAGCAGTCCTGAAGATTCGCTACCATTAACGCCTGGACATTTCTTAGTAGGCGAGCCCCTTATTTTGCCTCCTGGTTGCAATTTTGAGACATCCAATGTGAGTACTTTAAAGAGATGGCATCTCACACAACGACTTGTGCAAGACTTCTGGCGTAGGTGGTCGCAAGAATACTTGGCTCAGTTTCATCATCGATATAAGTGGTCTCACAAAACTCCTGAGCCCAATGTAGGAGACGTCGTTCTGGTGAAAGAGCCTGATCTTCCACCAGCAAGATGGCTCTATGGTATTATTACACAAAAGCACACCGGCTTGGATAACATTACGCGCGTTGTGTCTTTGAAATGTAAAGGCACAATCATAAAACGACCCGTATCTAAGTTAATTATTTTACCTGTAGCAAAGGATTAAAGGTTTTCTTGTAACTTGCTTTGAATTGTAAGGTTTTCTTGTATCTTGCTTTGAATTGTAAAGTTTTCTTGTAACTTGATTTGCATTGTAAAGTTTTCTTGTGACTTAATTTGCATTGTATAAAATTCGTGTTGTTACACATAGTTTGCTGATGTATTCAAAGGAATACTTATTTTTTGTTTGTTTACCTTTGTGAGCATTTTTGTTATTTTGTTATGATGGACTGCCGTCCATGGTGGGCGGAATGTTCAGACCTAAGATATTTAGTTTCACTACTTGTTAATAGATGGCGTTAGACCAATTGTTTTCTGAATCACGCTAATGACTTGTAGTTGTAATTCACTGTTCAGGCCTAAGAGATTTAGTTCCATTAGTTGTTAATAGATGGCGTTAGATTAAATTGTTTCTGAATCACGCTAACGACTTGTACTTGTAACTCGCATAAGGTTCAAGGAAATTATTAAATTTTTGAATTCGCTCTGGATACCTAGTTTCATTTACATATTATATCGGTGAAGTTTGTACACCGATCATAGCCGATCGTGCCTCTCTGTCGCTTGTTCCGCGCTCTCGCTCGCGAGGAACGGGACAATGAGTCATGGTTTTTCGTGCGTGCGCCCGGCGTTCATCGTTTTAATAGACATTATCACGTCAAAAACCCGTTACGTATGCATGGGCCTTTACAAACACTTTACAACTGTTATAAATTATTCGCTGATATCTCTCAATGTACATAAGTTAATACAGACGAATGTATCATTATTTTTATCTTTTCTTTACTCAGCCCCCAGAAAATTGATAAACTGTTCCTAGCCACATTCATGTTATCAAAGCGTCTACATATTACAATGAAAGTTTATTTATTTTGCTTATTATAATTTGTAGGTACTTACAATGTAAAATAATATTACCTACCTTGTTATGTAGGCATATTATCTCGTTTACATAGATCACTTAATTATTTTGTTTTTCGCATAATATTATCTATGTTGAAAATATTTATTAACATTAACATTCAATATCATCGAGCAATGTTATTAATATATTTTTTTTTTGTAGCAGCCGAATCCAACCCGGGATGATAACAATCTTCGCGAACATCATACGTCAGGAGCAAATAGTTGGTCTGTGGAAAGGCATGGTGCCTTCCATAGCTCGCTGCGTGCCTGGCGTGGGATTGTACTTCTCATCTCTTCACTGGCTGAAGTCTAAGTTAGGGAAGACCAGGAATCAAGACCTGGGAGCCTTGGAGGCGATCGGTTTGGGCGTCGTCGCAAGGTCTATGAGCGGTGTTGCGCTAATACCTATCACGGTGATTAAGACACGGTAAGAATTAGAACTACTAAGCACCCTTTCGTATTACACGAGTTAAATTTTAAAATTCAAATACTCCCACTACTGAATCCCTTACGCTCTGAGATGGGACGTAATTCGTTCATTCTTTCATTTTCTTAATATTCTCTTATTATTCTCACACATACGCAAATTCGCCTCAAACTCTCGGATGTCTTAGAATTCTGCACACATGATTTCATCAAGAAGGAAAGATTTTTTTTTTTAAATTGTAACTTAAAGAGCATTACGCGATCAAATTACCTGTTAAATAAGAAAAGTTAAATCAAATTCGGTTTATTCATTTGGGAGATGACATACATACAAGAAGGATATCAGATTTATTACAAAAATAAAGCAACTTTAACCCTTAATTCGACGGATTTTTATTTTCATTAAATTTGTAAAATCGTTATTTATTTTGAATCTTAGGTTGTAAGGGACCCTAGAATAAATACCTGAAAAATTCTACCTATGTAAGTTTCCTGAAAAATGTACGTCCACTATGCTGGACGTTATCATGTTCATAGAATACTGATGCTCTCCAACCATGTGCAGTATACTTCCCTTTGTCAAAGATAATGAATAAAAGTAACAATGATTTCATAGAAAAATACTCATTGTATTTTGAAAAAATACCTTATATTACAATAATTATATATATTATTATTGTCCTCATTTGAACCAAAGTTGTCTACAAAGTGGATGTTGGGTCGAATCTGCTCGAAACGTTTCAATGACATGATGTCAGCCACTCACTATACCCATGCACACGGCATTCTCATTATACCCATGGTAAGAGGTATCATGAGGAAGTATTTTAATTCCTCAATGCTCAAATAAATAGATAATAATAATTATTAAACGCTAACACACTCATACCCCCGCAGTAGGTTATAACCTGTGTCGCAGGTGGTATGGACGACACATATAAACACATCACAATCACACCCATGACCCGAGTACAAATATTTATCTGTCACATAAATATCTGCTCCGGCCGGGAATCGAACCCGGGACCCCTCGTTTCGCGGCAGGGCTATCAACTAGATTACAGGGTCGTCAAACTGTATAGATTTTCCAGTTCATTTGGTTGAATACAAGTTCGTGTTGTTGACAATATCTTCGAGTATATCAGAAGATAAAACTCGAAAAAAATATTCCATCGGAGAGTCAGTATCCAGTAAATCAAACAGGAACTCGTTTGATGGAATGTCAGCGTTGTAATCCACAAACAAGCTCAGCCGCACAGCTATCACTATGAAGAGATGAAATCCGTAGACGAACTAGGCGTCTATCATCATAACCGACATAGCCCAGCGAATAAGCCGGCTGAAGTGGCAATGAGCTGGCCACATAGTTCGAAAGACTGATAACCGTTGGGGAAGAAAGATCCTCGAATGGTGCCGAACGTCTCGAAAAAAAGGAGCATAGGACGCCCCCGACCAGGTGGACTGACGGCCTGAAGAAGACAGCGGGCGTCCGCTGGATTCAGAAGGCTCAGGATCGGTTAGAGTGGCGCAAGTTAGGGGACATAGGAATGTCTAGCAGTGGCTAATGGATGGATGGATAGTAAAATAAAATATTTGATATTCAGGGGCACCAACTATGAATGAAGTTTCTTCAGATATGTTTTGATATGATCTCTTCATATCTAAATGTTTTAAATTTAGGTGAAGAGGACAACTCTTCAGTTTCATGAACAGCAAGTTCCTCTTCGTTTTCAATTTCAGAAGCATTATCAATGTCCGAAGAAACATTTTCAGGCGACACCCATGCTACTAAGCGTTACTTCTTGACTTGAAGCTCTGAAAAT
The DNA here is from genome assembly GCA_911387775.1 of Thymelicus sylvestris. NCBI lineage: Eukaryota > Metazoa > Arthropoda > Insecta > Lepidoptera > Hesperiidae > Thymelicus > Thymelicus sylvestris. Next base: position 12,606,221 of record OU426895.1, read on the forward strand.
AAAAATTAATAAGTTATAAAACATTTTATTTGCGAATCCTTAAAAATTTTAAACGAGAAAAAGCAAAAATATATTTTATAATAATACTACAACGTATATTTTTTAACAATACTAGTAATAAAATTTAGTATTTAGTTTTCTACTACATTGACAAGGGGAAAAATACTGGACATATTATTTAGCAGTTACTCTACTAATCATTCGACGACGGGAAGTATACTGGACATACAAGTTGTAAGCGTCGCCAAAGCTCTAAAAATATCAATAAGACAATCAAAACATTATAAGTAGCTTCCTAGGTGTTTTATGTTTAGTTTTCAATAAAAATACAAGGAAATAAGTAGTAAATTAATAAATAAATAACAACTTACCGAGAGCCCGCGCAGCGAGTCTTTCCTCCCCGTCATCTCGACGGCCACTAATCGTGTCCTGTCGATGTGCATGCGACACTGATTTTTGACAAGTTAGTCAGATAGTTTAGGATCCCATATAACACCTATAATTTTAAATACTCCGTCTATTTTTTGATGCAGATTTTTATTTGTTCAACGGGAAGCATACTGCACGGCGTCGAATTAAGGGTTAATACCACTAATATTTTAATATTAAGTATTTTTTGTAATAATTTTGAAAGCCAATGATTCAATTTATCCTACGTACCTCCTACTATCATAATCATAATTCATAAGTATCATTTAATTACATAAAGTTCGGACAGGGATTAGATACAACATTGCGATATCTTATTTATATAAAAATATCATGCGATCGCTGACGTTATTAAAGACGTTGACGTACATACTGAATTTTGAATTGAATGAGTACATATTGAATTTTGAATGAGTGTGTAAGCGTTTGTTTGTAATTAACAACAAAGGATGTAAACATGAGTCAATAATTAGGTATAGGGCGTTATATTGAGCAGGTACTTTCTTTTGTATGAACACATTTTCTCTATAAGTTTTTCCCTTTTCTTATCATAATGATGTCTTAGTTTCCCTGCTTGTTTTCCTCGATGGTGAAACATACATCTTATCTTTCAATTATTTTCTAATGACGGTAATAAAACATTGATGTAAGTACACTACTGATGTTATCCGCATAACGTTTGTTATTAAATAATTCGATTACCTAGTAGGTAAAATATATAAATGTAATAAAACTAGAAATAATTGATGTCTGTACATGAACTTGAAGGAAAACTATTATCGGGGGTATTAATAACGCATTAGATCCTATAAAATATTTTTTAAGGATTAAAGTCTGTTTGTCTGTGCGTTTGTTTCCGCTAATCTCAGGGACGGCTTAACAAATTTGCATGCGGTTTTCACACATTTATTAAAGTATGCGCATAAAATCGTAAGTAGCGTTTTGTAAAGTACATTTTATTTTAGCTGGCTTACATGTCCATTTATATTCGTCAACCAACATAATATTTGGTCGAATCCACTCCTAACAAAATATAATACTTTGTTTTATCTGTTAACCATTGCTCTTATTTTCCGAAAATTTCCTCACTTATACTTCAGTATAATTCCGTATAACATCTATTTGCCATGCAAATACAGGTCGGCATAAGTTAATATATTCCACTGAAATTTATTGTTTTCCTACTGATAATTTGCATTTTATTTTCTTTTGTTCGAGAGTATTGTTTGAAAATGAGGTTTCACACCAAATACGTGAATTTTACACTTCCAGAGAGTTTTAATTGAACATCGTATATCAAACTACCTTTTTTAGTTATGTACTCTAAAGTTTCTAATCCATTGAACATCTAATTTTAATGAGTTTTCTACGTAACTACTTATCATTTAGTAAAGAAATGTGTCTCTCTAAACTACTCTAGAGCGTTAATTTTGATTATGCATGCCCTATGTCAAGTTAATTAGTTACTCAATTTTCAAAGTAGGGGCAGTTAAAAAAATATGTATTATTATTACATACTGCCTTTGATTTATAACTATTTTATAGTTGTTATTTTTAACAGGGTTATTAAAGTATCACTTTCCTTGTTCACAGATATGAATCAGGGGTGTATAAATACAACAGTTTGAGCGGTGCATTGAAGGCTATTTACAAAGCGGAAGGCATCAGGGGACTATCATGCGGTTTGGGACCGACATTAGCAAGAGATGCACCATTTTCTGGACTGTATCTGATGTTCTACACGCAATCTAAGCAAGCACTACCAAAAGGTAAGCTATGTTATTATACTATGCTATATGTAAAGTAGGTAAACCCATTTAACAAATAAAACAAAATTATAATAATTTGTAATTTAATTGCTTAACACTTGAAATTTTCTCATTCTTTTGGAAACTTAGGATTTTTATTGATACCCATTATTAATGTTAATATTTTGTCAAATGTAAATTTTCCTGATAATCGTCATACTGATAAAATGGATTTTATTAAACTTTGCGAAATTGTTATACCTAAACTGTTATCGTATTATCTATTGCAGCATTTTGAATATCATTTGTACGCAATAAATCGACACAATAAATGATTAATGATGCGATAAAATTCATTCGATACGAAAACATATTTTCGTGTTTTCCCTCTCATGACGTACACGAATTAAGCTTTATATCAGAGCAAATCTGATAACAGGGAATATCAACAGACATGTATACTAATTACTATATCAGTACCAATAAGTATGATAACGTAAATATCATTTGGTTACTATACATTACAAAACAGTCTAATTGAAAGCAAAAAGCTTAAAACTAATATACCCTTTAGTGCAGATTTTAATGGGATTTAAACCAGTGAATAAATTGATTGATTTGATTCATGATTGATTTATGATTTATTTACGAGAAAGGTTAACCACCGACTAGTGACATGTTTATTGGTTATAGCGAAACTTCACCCCTAACAAAAGTTTTAGTTTTTAAACAATCATTATTTTGTTTTTATTTCTATTTCAGAATGGCTGCAATCGCCAACAGCGGCCAGCATGCTCCATTTCAGTTGCGGCGTGGTTGCCGGGATAGCAGCGTCTCTAGCGACCAATCCTGCTGATGTTCTCAAGACCAAGATGCAATTGTACCCTGAGAAGTTTCCGAACGCTTTCAGCGCCGCCGTGTATGTTCATCAGGTAATTGATGAATTGATCAACCTTCATTTGCTTATAATTATTTGCATTCTGATTTTTTAAATAGCTGCGATTTTCTTGTTCATAAATAGATCTGATAGTTTTTATATTAGTTACTAGTAACGCCATCTAGATTTAGTAACCAAAAACTAAAGTAAATTATTTTCTTGAATGGAGTTTAAAATCTGTCACATTAGAATCAGATTGTTAATTGCGCAATTTTATTTCCAATAATGATCATTAGCGGCAGGGTTAGGCAGCTAAGATAATAGAATATGAATCTTGTACCTACATGTATCAGGTTTGCCCCACGCTAAATGTTATCATCGGCACGTTCGATCGTATGGGTAAAGGTCAGATTCAGATTATAGTAAATTATAATTATATTTAATTTTATCTAATATTGAGGAATTCATTTTTATTTATTTCGATCACTTAACTGTGAAGTGACTAAGTTCGATGATAAGAGGTTATCGCACTACCTCATTCTTAATTTTATTCTAGAAGCTTTATTACGAAAATTGAGTGGTATTCTTCACTGATCGAAGTTTGTTTCTTATTATTATTGAATATTTCGTTCTATATAGCAACAAAACCATTCGAGGGACAAAAAGTATAATCTTAGCCTATTATATTGTTTACTGTGAATTATTTTAGTAGTTTTGGAGGTGGTATAACGCTTTTTGATTAGATCGATATTATGACGAGTTCCATAGACAATATAGAATAAAATATAGATATAGGGGCCTGATGGTTTTTGTCATATTACATTATTTATCTTGATTAGAATCTTTGTAACTAAGAAAATTACAGGCAATAAATAGGTTAGGTAGTGATTCCCTTTAACAATGAAATTGTCTTACCTGTAATATTAAGTATGTTCGAAATAGTCAGATTCTATAATAATTTATTTTTCAATTTCAACATATTAATTATGTTATTTCATTTGTTGCAGACATATGGGTTTAAAGGGTACTTCAAAGGTGCAGTGCCCAGAATGCTACGAAGAACACTCATGGCAGCAATGGCGTGGACCGTGTTTGAAGAGATAACTCGATCTATTGGCTTAAAATGATTCTTATCAAATACCTTTAATATCTCATTGGTATGATATGTTAATGAATTCAAAGATAATTCAAAATCTCAGCATTTTTCGAAGAACGAATGTATGTTGAACGTAATGGCCATGATTGGTTTTTGTTAACAGATAAGTAAGCACAGATTAAATTAAGAACAGCTCTTTTTGACAGGTACGATGTTCCTTTAGTTGTTAGATGTCTATGAATCTTGTTTAGTCTGTAGTCGTGTATTTGTTATCTGTATATCAGTTACTTTTTTGTATTTAATCTGTTACTAACCTATAGATTGAGTTATCGATACTTGAAGTAGGAAGATCTTTTGCTATTATTGATATGAATATCAAGAATGTTATGTAAACCGATTGTTGAAATGTTTATGTTTATATAATAAACAATTTAATTAAAATTATTGTTTTTATTCAAACGAATGAAAACCCTTCACTGCATCAATATTGTTGTAACCTTCGCGACTGTTTAATTATGAATACTGTCTATTTAAATTCCAAAAGGATAGTCTTTTTAGGGTTCCGTACGAAAAAATCGAAACCCCTATAGGATCACCCGTGTGTCTGTCCGCCCTCTACAGCCAATTTACTCCCGAAACTACTGGACCCATAGATTACCCCCAATACATACCGCATAAGGGAAATTTTATTAGAGTTTGAACTCACAAAATTTGGCGGAAGGCGCGGCTTGCGGGGACAAAACAATGCGCTGTGATTGGCTATTTCTAATTCATACTTGGACTTGACGCGTCAGTATTGGTCGACACTATTGTCGTCAACTTGCAAATGCACGTACTTGTTGGCGCGCGTTAGTTGCCTTGTATGCGGTATCTATTGGAGGTAATCTATGTACTGGACCAATGAGTTAAAATTCGATACTCGTGTACATACATCTGATAGTACGTAACTGGTCACGGTCATCCATAGTCACTAGCACAGAGTGCTTAATGATTACGTTTTAAGAGACGCCATTTAGAACATTGTCTATAGCTGAATTTATTTAGGACGATAGTATTATCACAGACATCACCGATGCCTTGATGGTCAAGAAGAAGAAAAAAAGAAAAGAACTGGCAGACAAGTCGTTTGGCGGGTGACGAGCAAGGCGTCACGGGTAGATATTTTTTGACTCAGTCATAACCACAGAGTACTGAATCACTCCGTTTTAATTACTTCCAGAGGAGTAAAGTAAATAAACCGTTTTTTATCTGTTAAAACGTAAGTAAATTATTAAGAAAAAAATACTCCATGATAACTCAGTTACACAAATGTAATAAGATAAATACAGCTAGTTACAAACACCTGTAACTTTCCATTCCTAAACTCAAAACAATTTATTGTTGTAAATATTATCCCTGCAAAAAGCTAATGCGTTTGCTATTGCGTCTATTTTTTGCACTGCAAAACTAAAAACAGTCAAAACTTAATAAATTAAGTATATTAAAAAAATACTTTATAAATAATTAAATATTCTTCGAACACTTTTTGGACAAGTATTATATAATATTACTATAATTTTAATTCAGGTATCTATAGCAGTAGGCATATTTATTAAGGCACCGTAACTAGACACCGCAATAGCAGTTTGAAAGGATAATTGAAATACAATATTTGTGAAGTAGTGTCAAAGTGGAATGTTTTGAATACATTTAATACTTCTGATAGTACATTTTACTTTCATGTCATCTTAATCGATAGTAATAATGTATACAATACAGAACTTGGATTAAGAATTCCACAAATGATTCTAAACAACATAAGGCTCCTCTCACATGACAGACGACTGACATACGAAGTTTTCTGGTAACAAAAATAACAATCACATTCTATGAACCCACATCCTACACAAAACTGTTCATCGGAGCAATCGTGATTTGTTTCAAAGTTTATACTGTACAAATAGCTCAGATAAGACTGTCAAACATGTGCTTAAAGGAATCAATATATAAGGTTGGCAACTATATTTTTATAACTAGCCGAGTTAAGCCGGCAAAAGATCAGACAAACAGTCAAGAGAACAAAGCACTTAATGTTAAGTAACATAACCACCATCGCATATGGATATAGACATGGACTATGTACCCAAAAGGGATCACAGACGCAATGCTGACCAAATAATGAGCTAAAGAATAGCTAAAGCAAAGCAAGAGATAATTAACTTCTAATATTCACATAATTCGAGCCCTTGTATGAGAGAGTAAATTTTACTTTATAATATTGCTGCATTATTTCGAAACAATAAAAAAAGAAAATACATTACTAATTAATAAATTAAACTTTGTCAAAAAAGATTAAAAAATCAACAACAAGTTAGTTGCCAACCCATTATTTTGACCAACAAGAAAAGTGAATCAAGGTCCATAATATGGGAAGTGATTGGTAAAAAATTTAATTACTTAGGAAGACCTTTTGCCTATACTTAAGTATTACGTTATTTATTAACTATAGTACGATATACCACACAACCCCATGTTCACAAATTAACTAACTAAACATTAACATAACAGATATAGAAGAGTATATCCGCAAGTTTTTACGCAAATAAGAAAAAAAAAATTACAATATCCAAGAAGTTCCATAAAACAAATATTGCACTTTTGCAAAGTTATCTTTCTAATATTTTACAATAATAGGGATGTTGACTAATTTTAGGATTCAATTTCATTTTATAGATAGAACCTTAAGATTCACGAAAAAAATATTATAAAAATAATAATCTTTAATTTAAGGACAAAAATTGGTAAATAAAAATCGTTTTCAAATTTTCCGCCAAAAACGTCACGTGACGTCACTAGCCGATATTCAATAGGTACTATCTGTGGACTGAAGTTAGTTGCACTTTCATATAAAATAGGAACAATGACGTCATAAGCTCCAAACGGCGTTTGTGGTCACGTGACAGTGAGTACTATTTTTAACATTTTAAAATAATTATATTTGATTTATATTGATTGATTTCGACAAAAGAATAATATTTTAGGTGTTTAAATGTTTTCCTTGATACTTTAAACATAAATTTATTTTAATTTACTGATAGTGTCAACATCCCTATTATAATTAGATCTCCTCTACAAAAGCAGTAGGAATTTATAAATGATGTCTATCCACAATAGGTAATGGTGTTGTGTTTATGAAAGTTGCTAAGCAACTCACTTGAGGATTATGTATACATAGAAATAGAGTGTTGAAGACTGCTGTAAAAGTATATAGTAGAATTATATGGCTTTTTCCTTGTAAATGAAACTTCTTACAAAATAGCCACCGGATTGAAGTAATCTTTATAATAAAAAGTAGCAAAAACAATTATTATTATAACAGTTGTAAGTACCTAGTTATTTGTATATACAAATGATTTTCAAGTCACCCTACTAAATCTTTAATGCTACTTTGATACAAAATTGATGTATATACCTAACTTGCATAAACTTTATCACAAAAACTCAAGTCCTTCAAACTTAAGATTCTCAATAAATGTATCTTGTAATAACACGGTCCCGTCAGTAAGAAATGCGCTAATATACGTAGCGGTTTTCCCTTCGAATTCTGTAGTTTTCAAAGCTACAATTGCCTCATCATTCGAACCAGGTATGAACTTGAACGAAGAGAAGCCATGCTTCGGTTGGTGTTTTGTTATCTGGAAATAATAATAAAGTTATGGTAATTAAAAAAAACACACATCAATAATACACTTGTGTACATATTTTTTTTGCAGGATGTTAAATTACTAAAGAAATTGTCAACAGATGGCGTTCTTCGTGTAAATGATGATAATGGAAATGAAATTCATGGTATTACAGTATATGTACTATAATACCTAAAGCAAGATAATAAAGATAACGATTTTCTTAATTTCCCTATTCCACATTTTCAAGTTTTATGTATGTTTATATAGCACTATAATGTTAGGGGACATCCATAAATTACGTCACACGATAGGGGGAGGGGTGCTCGATGTTGTGTGACATGGGGTGGGAGGGGTCCTAAACTTCACATCTAATTTCAAAATCTTATAATTGGTATGTATAGGTCAATAATAAAAATAAAAATAAAACAATTAAGTAATAGAAATAAAACTTATTTCGGAACTGCTGTTTTAATTTAATAATTTCTAGGTGTAAAATTTCATATTATGTGACGTCACATTAGGGGAAGTCTCACAAATGTGACGGACGGGGGAGGGATCAAAAAGTCATGAAATTTGTTTGACGTAATTTATGGATGGCCCCATAAGATGCCAAAGTTTATCGCAGATTGTTTTAAAATTGTCAAAAGTTCCTGTACATAGATAACCTTTTTAAACAATCATTACCGTAACAATATTGTTGTTTTTTACGTGCCGATATTCGCAAATTTAATGCGCAATAAGGTAAAACAAGTTAGAGACTCCCTCTAGCGGCTCACTCACGCAGTAGACTTATGTTAATACAAGTGTATGTTACAGACGTTATCAAATCCTGTTTTTAATTTATAATTGAGCTAATACTGATAAGTAATATTGGAACCGACACACGTGCCGCTTCGGTTTAACTGACGCATCATGACATAACCAAGCAATATTTAAAAACCTGAATTAAAAAAAAATCTACTTTACAATAATTGCTGTAGTGCTCAACTCCAAATCTTAATTACACAAAGAAACCTTTCGACCTGTAGAGGGTGAAACTATGATGAATTTAGTTTTCATATCTATTATAGTCTTTTACTTATATAACAAAAAACTAACCTCAACAGCTTGAAGAACTTTGAAATTGCTATCAGCCGTTATCAGGAAATTGCATCCCATAACTTCATCTCTCGTTTCGTTGTAGGACTCATGACTGCACCTTCTAGGTAGGAAGTGCCATTTCTCCGTCACAGGAGACCACACTCCGGACTCATGGATCATGTAGCCTGGCCACTGGATCCCGATTGTACTTCGTACATTTTTGTATTGGTTCACCCAGCTCAAATGCTGCACCTGAAATTTGAAGCAATTTATTTCATGATTCTATTGAGTAAACTTACCTATCTATCGAATATACTCGTAATTATTGTTCTTAGTCCGAAATGTAGTGTCACTTTATTTATCAAGTGATAAATAGTTAAAATGCTTAGCCATTTATGGCTCACTAATATGTTTTTACATAATTGAAAATGTTATAAAATAGGTATATAAAAATACATTTGCAATACTTTACAAAGAAATATTTTATTTATCCATCATATAAAATAGCGCGTAGAAATAAAAACGAACACTAATGTAAACCCAAGCTTCACTCAACCAAACAGACAAAAATTTTAAAACTAAATTGTTATAGGATCTTTTGCGTTGTTACTAAATACCCGCAATAATAAATAATTAATCTCAAGTATCTTCCATGTACAGATATGGATATTCTGTTATGTCTTGTATGAATGCATGTGTGGGCTCAGCCCAAAAACGATGATATTTCACAATTATTTTAATTACTCTTTCCATTACATTTATCACAAAATAAGTTATCACTAAAATCACAGACTTCAACAGAGAAATAGCATTTTCCTCGGGTTTGCATGCGACCGTCCAGGTCGACTGTCGAATGGCGAATGTCCCGATTCCTCAGTTCTATGCTCTAACGTCGACATCAATGTCGTCAATATGCTCACTAGCGCCACCAAGTGGCGACTGATGATAGTAGTATATTTTAGTCAATACCATACTTATATTCACAATAGTACAAAATAATAGCCCCAAGGGTACTTTACACTGTAATAATAGAAAGCACGCTAACACATGCTAAAGTATAACATGATTACATAATGTCTCAAGCCGGCTTTTGACTATGGGATATAATGTAATATATATTACATCTTGAGATACAATATTTTATCGCTCGTCATACCTTTTGTACGAGACCTTTCACACTGTGCTATAATATATATTACATCCCAAACTATAAATATTTTTTTGAGCGATATTGAGGTCTATATTTTACCTCACGTCCCCGGACACCGCGCCTCCCCCTGCCTCGCCCTCAGTTTGAATGATGATGTTCGTGTGCAGACGTGTCAACTGACATAAGTATTTGAACGTTTTAACGTTTCGATAAGAAACGTGATGACACAGTGGTGACAGAAGTTGAACTGTTCCAAAATATATATCTTACAGTGTGAACAGCAACCGCGGGATGTAATACATATCTCAAGATGTAATATATATTACATCCCATAGTCAAAAGCCGGCTTCACTCTCACGAACTGTCGTAGTCTGCTCATAGAAATAATAAAATGCTTACAAATATTGAAATAATTAATAATAGTCTGACAATACCTTGAACGCAAAACATAATGATAATATTGTCGTATTTAGTCATGTGATAAAAAACGACAAGTATAGATTTAAAAACGTGACTTGCATGAAATGGTCTATGTATGAATATGATATCATAAATTCTACAGTCAGATCACGCCTTAATAATTTGCTATAAATATAACTGATTTGCCTGTGTCATCATTAATTATAATTTTCTTTAAAAAGTGTACCTACTTATAAGGTAGGTACCTACATCAAATAAAAAATCCAAGTACAATTTAGCCGATTTTAGTCACAACTGGTAGGTACTATAAAATTATATGAGGCACCTAGCATAGGTTTCTTTTTTCTTATGAGAGAACTTTAAGGAAAACAATAAATTCTCAATAACCGCACATCCTAGCGTCACTACTGAGCATTTTTAGTTAAGTATCTATTACTAAAACTCTGGATATGTTTTTTTTATGGAAATACAAAACTAGCTGACGATCCACCTGATAAGTAAGTGGCTATCGTCGCCCGTGAACACCAAAGGCATCACTGATGCGTTGCCGGCCAAGAAAAAAAGAAGAAAAAAAGAAAGAACTTGCTGCTTGGGGGCTTGAGCCCCCAGCCGGAATACGACAAGTCGTTTGGCGGCTGACTCACGCTGAAGCGTGGTAGCTATCCAGACAAACCCCATGGAGAAATTTTAATTTGCAATAATGGTATTAATAACCAATTAAAATCAATGCTAACAATATAATCCCTCCTAGGGGCCCTACCACTAGCGGACCGGATTTAGTCGCCTCTTATGACACCCATCAGGCGTGAAATTGGGGTTAGTATTCTAAGCTGCCTCAATACGGCTAAAAATAAAAATAAATTTTACGTAAAATACTAACTAATAAATCATCTGAAAATTTTTTATACTGAACGTTAATAAACAATTCATACGACATACCTCTCCATGAATATTGATTGCCTTCACCCACATAGGATCATAGCTTTGGAAATCACCGCCGGCAGTGGTCCATTCCTTGCCCATTGATCCTACGTACAGGATTTCATCCTTCACTGTAGCCCATTCAGACTTGAAGCCTTTCTCCACACGACCATTACCATCTGTCAATATTACCCATGGCACCATCTTATTATTCACTATTTCAAACACCTGAAAAGAATATGCAGATACATATTAATTCAGTTAATACCTACATCAAATAGAAAGTCCTATTATAAGTTTGTCACATGTCCATGGGCCCATAGTGTGCATTCATGGTGTATGCATTGGTGGCACTACAAGCTCGTTTACTATCAATTACATAAAAAAATACGGGCCTCTAACTACATTGATAATAATAATCTTAGCACTATTCAAGAGTACCAACAGCATAAGGTTCATTATTCGCTAAAGATGTATCTCAGACAGCTAGGCGAAGTACAAGGAAAAAAAATATTATGTTTCTACATCGGGTAGTTTTGCTTCAATTCAAATAGAGGAAGAAAGGAGAATCCCTCCTAATTGTATGCAAGGATTAGGTTCAGTAAAAGTGTAGGTATAATTTAATTTATCAGTAAGCATATTTTATCTATTTCAATTGAATATCTGTTACATGAAAAATGCCTCATGGATGTTGTATCAATGATAACATTAAAAGCATTCTTGTTTAAACATGGAAGTCCAATATACAGACTTCAAGAAAACAGGGTAGGTAAATTCATAATCAGAATAGTGTAATCATGACTTAGTGCATTTGAAAAACTAACATGTACAACTTATCACCATTCTTGATAAGAAAGAGCGATTCATGTTTAACTTATCAATTCTTCAAATATTGTCACAAGATAAATCTGAATGTCATAGAAATATCTATATGAAGTATTTGATGTACCGAAAACCAAATCAGGCAAATTGATTATTTGATATTGAAAATTGGATAACAAGGTCATGACAGTTCATTAAAACTGTATCCATGGTCATCTGATCAGTGACTGAACTAATACACTATGCTATACGCACAAGGCTTTGGTGAATTTATTGCTAAGCTATGAATGAGCCCATGCTTTGATACATCAGACAAGATAAATATATTTTCAGTGGTAGGATATTTTCCCCATCTAACTACTACTCTTCTTCATAAATAAACAAATAAACCATGAGATGTTTTGTGTTTATGGTCCCTGAAATAATGTGTGTAACATTCTTCATAGCATGTGTGTAACATTCTCAAAGCTTGTGTCTGTGACTTTGGTTTGCACATTTTTTTTCACTTTCTTTGTCAGGAGACCTAAATAAAGCTTATCTACATAAGGCAATTTATAATCCATATATTATTAAGCTAAATTTTACATCCTTACCATGCCTGATCGGTCATCAAACGTAAGCAATCTGCCATCATACACAATTAGCTCCGATAACTCCATTCCTCTTCCCTTGTGTGAATATGTTGATGACAATACAGTATTCGGAGTCTTCTCCCATGATACTGACACAAATTTCCTAGCAGGATTGTAACTGAGAAAACCTCGTTTTAAATAACTTATATAAGTATGAGGCTTACTACTACTCTTAGAATCAGTGTCTAAATCTGTCACTATACCTATTCTATATGTTACAATTTCTCCGGAATGTATTGGAGGAGTTAATGGATACGTTTTATTGTACGCCCGCACTGAATTAGTCCACTTATGCATAGTTTGTGCATGATCGGCTGTCCACCAGTTATAATAAAATAATACTAGCAGGAACGCACCGAGCAGCGCCACTAGGACAATAAACTGGGGTTGAACTCTCACTGCATTCCCAACACGGTATGTAGCTGGTGTACGCAATGCTTTGCGCCAATCTCGAAGGGTGCCTTTCATTTTACGTTCTTCTAGTTCGTATAACTCATACATAACGCACTTAATATCTCATTCTCTAAACGTTCACTGTACGATCATAGTACTTTACTTGACTAGAAATTATTATAGAAGCACAATTTGTTTTGCAGCACTTTTTGGATGTACATGAACAAAATGAATTCAATAGAGTACGTATATTACTCTTTGGAGTACGTGGAGAAATATGGTTCATTTTGTGAAGAACATAACCTAAGATTTAATATCAAAATAACAATTAATAATTGACTGACTGACAGTTGACACTTGACAGTGATGAGTGATGACCAGTGTTGCCAGACCAAAATTTCAAATTCCAGGAGATAAGAACAAAAAAATCAGGAGATTGGTCTGATAAATCAGGAGATAAATAAAATACTTACTGAATTAAAATATTGTTAATTTTGCTAATACATTTGATTATTCTGTTTTACTGTCATTTTTTCGCTTACTTTAAAATCACAACAATTATTGTTTTTTGAAGTGAAAACTTCTTTCATCGTTGTGGTTTGAAAGTCGATGAAACGAAAAAGCGACAGTAAAAAGAGACGGACACATAAATTTATAAGATCTAACGTGGGAGAAAATGAGATAGGAAGCATTATACAGTGTTTCTTTATGTTCGTGGTTCTCTTTGTGTTACCTTAAAAAGTGAAGTTATTCATAGATGGCGCGAGGAATAGGATAGAAGATTCGTTTTATTGCTGGATAGATGGTGCTAGCTGCTCATTTTACTCTTCATATTATGTTAAGAGATGGCATTAGTTACAACTGTTTTATTTTTATTATCTAACTTTGCATTCCTATGATCATTACTAAAACCTCCAATTATCAAGTTTCTGAAATTTTACATTCGTCTCATTATCTTGAAACTAAAATTTTTGAAGGTTTCACTTCTACCACGTGTGAATTGCACACATTTTAGTTTTTATTTAATATTTTAGTTGTCAAAAATCCGGCAATAACTCTGGTAATCTATTAATTTCTCAATTTGATCGTTATGTTAATTTGTTAAAATCACAAACATGTATACCCAGAGGTTAAAATAGTCTTTCCACCGTAGCGCTTGAATGCAGTAAGCGGTAAATATTATCTATTTTGTAAGCTCAAACAATTACATGCAAAATTTAAATGTAACCTACAACATTAAGCTACTACCTTAAAACATGCCTATTTAGTTTAGTCGCGTAGTATTGGCGGACATTACCCGTCAAAACCTTTAAACCGAAAGAACCTTCGTTCTTTTCCGTATCTGCTCGTAGCGACTTATTTATGTTATTGGGCTTATTGCAAAAACACTGGTTACATTCGATTGAGTTAGGATAATAAATGTTATGGTGTGTCTCTTAGAGTAATTATTACTAATACATACTCTAAGGTGTGTCTATTTTCCAAATTTGATAGTGTTAGAAATTATTGATGTAGTGAATTATTCAAAACCCAAAAATCAGGAGACTTATTAATAAAATCAGTAGATCAGGAGAATCGTAGAAAAATCAGGAAATCTCCTGGAAAATCAGGAGATCTGGCAACGCTGGTGATGACTGATGTGCGATAAATAGGGCGCGTGGCGCGTTCCACTAGACGCTCACAATGCTCACAACATCAAAATTTATCATACTATAATAATTTGATCGTTGTGACTTGTGAGCGTCTAGTGGAATGCGGCCATTAATAACTGGTGGCCTTAGTGCGAGTTTTACGTGACATAACGGGCTCGCTACGTAAATGCGAGTTGGATATTTGTATGGGACCGAAGCTTTTCTTTTCTCTGCCGCTAGATGGCTCTGCTTCGGTCCCATACAAATATAGAGGTTCCAATAACGACAATTTCTGAATGGCGCTAGCATGTGACAAATAGATATATGAACGTGGCTGTTGTAGACGGAGTTAAGTTTGCTGAGTTATGCCCATGTTAAGCCACCCGTAATGATTGACGCTAGTGTCCGCCAAATAGATATTCTAACATAGCTGTTGTAGATCGCACCGCAGCGCCACCCGTAATTGGACGCGTTTTTACGGATACTTCATATACAGAGATGGTTTCCTTCTCTCTATCTTCCGTGTTAGCGGGGCAATAATTTTGTCGGAGTCTAGATAGAGCCTTTTACTTGTAGATAAGGAATGTAGAATTAGGTACCTAGTTAGAATTAGCGGTGGTTTTTTAGATGACTCTTAACGAAAAATTTCGATTTCTATGGACACAAAGCTCCCATAGATGTAAAAAAAAATATTGTATGAAAGGTAACAATATCTACCATCTATTAATTAAAAAAGATTCAATTAACTCTCAACTTAAAAATGTCATTAAATAATTTCTTATTCTCAATTTGAAGTCAATTTCATAGTATTTATTTTATTCCTTACATACAACAAAAATTAGCACATTAACGTCTATTTTTTTGCAGGTGCATTGGCTCACAAGGATATTAACTAGAAAACAAAATCGTTGTTCTTAGCATAGACTTAAATAATAACATACAATTATACATAATATAGTCCAGTGCCAATAATTTTTGAAACGAAAAAAAATTATAGTAGAATGAAACCTATTGCAAAAGGAAGAGAAAATAACGAAGATTATAGGAAAAATAAATTACGGGCGATCTGAGGTCGGGAAGGGGGGGGGGGGAGGGGTTGTTTAAGGGATAAAAATGGTTTATCTCGATTTCCGGAAAAACTACAAGTCCTATTGAAAAAAGTTGAATGGCAAAGTTGTAGGTAATAAAAAGATCTACAACTTTTGTACTTACACTTTTTTACATAACCTCAAAATTTATGTGAAAAATTAAAAAAACCACGTTTTTGGTTTTTTATTTTTATATTTTACAAAAAATATATTTTTTTCACGAAATTTGGTGAAAACCTACCTTTATATGTCCTTAACATACTGTAATTTTTTTGATTCAAAAAAATATTTTTTTTCACCTTATTTTGACCTTAAATAAAAAAAACACCCTTATTTTCAGTCGAAAAATCTCACGTCAAAATATCTGTTTTTTTTTAAAAAAAGTCGGTAGTACTTTCGTTCGTTGGAATCTCTACTTTCTAATGGTATATAAAAACCTATACACTATAGTCAAAATTATCTAAGATGCCCATATTGATAGCTGCCATTTATTAATATGAACTAACATTGTATGGGCGTCTTTGAGCGAAATGGAATATTAATTTAGGTACTTGACATAAATAGTTGAACACTTACGGACAAAGGATTTTTCCAAAATTTGTTAAAATTCGTTACTCATTTGCATTGGCGTTGATTATAAATCATAGTAAACGTTATAATCTAGTAAAAATCCCATCACATCATAATTTATGCAAAATGTATTAAAAATATTTGACGTCAAAACAATGATAGATGAAGAGGCCTAAAACAAAACTGACGCAAAGTGATGTGACGGCCTGAAACCGTCTCAAAAATCAATCATAATCGATGCATTACTATAATCGGAATTTAAAAATGAAAATTGATTAATTTAATTACTTTTTTAAAAATGATTTACTTGCATTTGAATTTAAAATTAGGTACCTAAGAATACCACGACGAATTGGATGCTAACAAAGGACATTTTCCATTATGTATGGGCACTTCGCCATCCATGGACAGTAAACTGCAGATATATTATATGTAATTATGTAGCTAAGCTTTTTGCGGTATTCTTTTTTTTTCAACAAAATAATAATTATTTATACATGAATGTGTGTTACGAAATAAACAAGAATTTATTCACTGTAGTTTTTTCCCTGACGCTCATAATATTATTCAAAATATTATTATGAAACTGAGCGGATGAGTTCTTTCTATCATGATTCATGATCAATCTTTCTTTCTTTTTCTACTCTTTCTTAGCCGGCAACGCATCAGTGATGCTTTTGGTT
This sequence comes from Thymelicus sylvestris, assembly GCA_911387775.1. NCBI lineage: Eukaryota > Metazoa > Arthropoda > Insecta > Lepidoptera > Hesperiidae > Thymelicus > Thymelicus sylvestris. The sequence continues at coordinate 12,623,426 of OU426895.1, forward strand.
TTGCTGATGTTCATGGGCGATGACAGCTATTTACCATCAGGTGGATCGTCAGGTTGTGTACCGGCTCGGCTATTTCCATGCATATCTAGCAGCATGAGTTGTTAGGAAGAAACAAAAGAATATTTTATTGGAGTCGTAAATACATAATATTGAGAATACGTGGTACTAGATATGTAGCTCAATCGAGGTAGTTGGGAGGTACCTAAATGTTACGGTTTTTAGTTTACAATTTAATTATCGAATCGATTAGAAGGTCTTACAATTTTGAATCGATTTTATGCAAAAATTGGTTTCTTTCGTGAACCGATTTTTTTGTACATCTCTAGTGTCACTGTGATTGCAAACGACAAATTGGGCATCTTAGTTCGCGGGGACTATAGTATGGTAAATGTTCTCAGAAAATGCAATGAAACGACAACTATTTTCGCAAAAAAATTTCGGATTCAATTGATTGCATATGAGATTGCAAAAAACATGCGAAAATAGTACCTAGTCGTTTCATTGCATTTTCTGAGAACATTTACCATAGTAGTGTATAGGTTTTTACATACCATTAGAAAGTAGAGATTTTCGCAAAAAAAATTCGGATTCAACTTTTTTCAATAGGACTTGTAGTTTTTCCGGATATCGAGATAAACCATTTTTTTCCCTTAAACCCCCCCCTCCCCCCCCCCCCCTTCCCGACCTCAGATCGCCCGTAATTTATTTTTCTTACAATCTTCGTTATATTCTCTTCCTTTTGCAATAGGTTTCATTCTACTATAATTTTCTTCCACTTTTTACCGTTTTTAGAGCTATCGGCACTGGACTAATAGGTCTATCTATGGTTCTTAGTTGCAAAACTCATGAGTTATCGCTTTATGAAATCCAAACAAATCTAAATACCTAATTTATAAAACTTTTTATTAAAATTCAGTACCTACAATTAACACTTGTGACTAGCTTAATTAACATTTTGGTTTTATTATAGCTATAGGATAGCCAAATAATTATAGAATGAAGTAGTGGCGGTTGCTTAAGATTATGATGAGTCAGCATTCCAATGATGAGGTCAAGATGTTCTAGTAATTCTGATCCAATTAAGTAATGTTTTATAAAAGTGTAAGTAAATATTAATAAATCAAACTGCCACAGCTTCAACTGCACTGCAAATGCAAAACTGCTATTCTTGAAACTAAAATTGTGACGGATAATGTGCTTAAGCCAAATCATTTTTTACCAAGTAAAGATTGAGGAGCTGGCCATTATCGGCATTATCTAAATTATATTATCTAAATAAGTACTAATTAGGTATAGCCAGATATTATTTTAACTCCTAAGGTTAAGAGTAAGTACATTGCCACCAACTTATCTGTGAAGTGGCGAAAATTGGAACTAATGCCGCCCCATTCATAAGTTCTTTGTGCTCATTCATTTATCATTTACTACCTCTCGAATTGCGTCCAATGATTGGTCCAATGCGTCTGACAGCGCCCTCCTTTAATTCACAGATAAGTTGGTTTCACTGTAGGTGTGTTTGCAAGATTTCACCCACACAAACAGAGTAAGATAAAACCCACAGATATTTATCTACATCTGTGAAAAAAACCGTTAAAAAGGTACGTCAATTTAAATAACCCTTTAAAGTCCCAAGCTCGAAATCATAAATAATAATAATAATAATCGCGGGTGGCAATGACAATACAAATAACACATCACTTAAATATAATATCTGCCCCGGCTGGGAATTGAACCTGGGACCTTTCACACTTCAGGCAGGGTCACTCACTACCTACACTACACTACGAGGTCGTCTCGTCAGAGAATAAACATTTTCGAATGTGGATAATAAATACATACGTTTCCTAAGCGAAGCAAAGGACAGTCACTTGTTATAAAGAAATAGAAAAAAATTGTGCATGTCAGATCCGACTTGCGACTGAAGTTCATTTTCCATGATTGTATAAATTATGATTTAAGCAATACAATTTGGTTTTCAATCAAATAACATAACAAATTACAAAAAATCACAAATTTCGTATTGATAAAATATGAAATGTTACCAAAAAATGTGCTACCACATTGCGCTGAGGCGAGGTTGGTGTATGAATACTAAGGCTTGTGATATGCCTTGAAACACCCGTTAATGCAAAGATTTATATCGCACTCCTCACATTTCCAAATGGTCCTGGTCCTCTTAGCGCACAAACGGCAACAGGTATTTTTCGACCCTGTACGAACTGGGAAGTGGTTAGCCTCAACCATAGGTCTCTCCTGATGCTTAATTTTAGGTTTATGTCTTCTTAGTGTAGTCTTCACTTTTGCAATCGCATTTGAATTCACGTTCAGACGTCGGTATTCACACATTATATCTATTTTTCCATGTCTCCTAAGTAAATCTTCCGCCAATACAGTACGGAACTGACGATGGGGTATTTTCCGGCAAAATTTGGAAAATATCACAAAACAGTTGAATATGGCCGCATTGTACAATCGGCGGAAGAGTTTCTTGTACCAAACTCTGTTCCTCCGACGTTCCATAGGTTGAGCTGACAGAAATTGGTCTTTCCTATCAACTCCTCCCATGCATTTGTTATAGTCAAGTACTAGGCTTGGTTTGTAAGTCAGTTTCTTGTTCTTGTCTTGAATCCCAATTTGGAGATCATGGTATGTGGAGATCATACTAACTAAGATGGCGTCTCGCCATACCAGAATTGCCAAATCGGAACAGTACGTGCATACTACTTCTCCTCTTCGAAGGTCCGCCTTTGTCAAAGTCCTGATTGAATCAGGAACAAATTCTCGGTTCAGTCTTAGTGTACCATAACAGTCTGTCTTTTGTTTTTTCAAGCTACGCAATAATAATGGACTGTTATAAAAATTGTCCATAATAACAGTATGCCCGCGATGAAGCAGCGGCTCGACTAAGTCGTAAACAATTTTGGCTGTAGCATTCGTGGGACGTTCTCCGTATTCATCAGTCATCAATCTGTCTTCATTCACTTTGTAGTCATTATCAGGTCTATCACTTGTATTGTCATCAGAATCAATGTCATTAACCTCATCATCGACTGGTCTGTCAATTGTCTGAATATTCTCTCCGTTGGTGTTATCAGTTGGCTTACCTTTTCCAACGTATACAAAAAACCTCCAGAGATAGCCACTGGAAGATTCGCAAAGCTCGTAGGTCTTAACTCCGACCTTTGCGGCTTTTGACGCAATCTTCTGAGAGAAATTTAATTTCCCGTGCCACTTGAGAAGAGATTCATCAATTGCTATGTCTTGTGAAGGCATGTATAGGCTGGAAAATTTTGCATTGAAGTAGTCAATTACGGGTGTTATTTTACGAAGTTTTGTCGTATCCTGGCAAGTCTGATTGTTGGCGAAATGTAGAAAGGTTTTTAGCAACAAAAAGCGGTTGTAGGACATAATTTTGGCAAAAAGTGGCATAGTACCAAAACCATTAAATGTAAAATATGACTCTTCTTCTGGTAAGGGGTATAGGCCTTGTAAAATAAACAATGTTAAAAAACTTAACATTTCGTCCCTATTTGTAGGATACCAACGGTTAAATCGGGAACACGGAGTTAGCTTATTTTGTTTTTGCAACAAAGCAATTTTTTGCTCCGCATTCCTATTAGTCTCTTTACAAAGATTGTCAATAAAATCAACGTCAACCATCTTGTCGAAGATATCGATAGCTCGAGTCTGGTCATTAACCTCAAAAGTCGGTCCTGATTTACCAGTAAATGTCTCACGTTGTCCAAGAAAAGTTTTTCGGTCCTTACTCCAATCAAAAGTGAAACAGTCACTGGGCACAATGTCGCGTATAACCCGATCATTAGCGTCATCCTCCCGCTGTAACACTTTCGCTTGGAATTGAGTCAAGTCACTGTCACAAGCGGGTTCATGTAAAACATTTTGTTTTTCACCAAACAGGAAGAGGCAATCGTCATCATCAACGTTTATGTCGTCATCACTGTCACAAATCTTATTCAACAAAATAACTTCGTCTAAACTATTGTCGTGAACACCTGAAATCAAAAATAATAAATAAATAATTGGTAAAAACCTACTGCGGGGGTATGAGTGTACTTATTCGACACTCTGTGTCGCTGTTGGCGTGGACGACGCATAATAATATAACAAAATATCAAAATAAATATTTATCTGTCATATAAGTGGTCACATAAATATCTGCCTCAGCCGGGAATCGAACCCGGGACTCCTCGCTTCGCAGGCAGGGTCGCTACTCGCTACCAATTAAGCTACAGGGTCGTCAAAAATGCGACACAGATATTTTGATATGCAGTTACGGGATTCATTAGTATTCTGTCGTTCATTATTGCATACAGTTTTCTGTTAAGTACCTACTATTGTTTCAAATTCAATAAATGTTTCATAAAAAAATGATATTATAATGTAAAAAAGTATTAATTACCAAATTCTGATGGCCCCGAAATATCTGATAAGTTGAATGGCAGGATGATAACTTCTGCACCCACTGGTGGCATTTCAGACATTTCTGGAGCAAAAATAAGGAGATCAAATGATCAATTAAATATAAAAACGGCCAATACCCACGAAGTTTAGAAATAGAAATAGAAATAATCTTTATTGTTTCTGTTGGTACACGTAAGATGTTATACAGGAATGAAAATTTCTCAACAGGGACCCATTACGGGTGTACAATAATCGTGATAATTTTAATACTAATTTTAATTTATCTATTACATTAAAATTCTTAATTCATATTTTACATTAGTCTTGTTCTTTATCGATATAGATTGCTTAAAAGTTAAACAATATTTCATAACATACAAAACATTATGCAATATGTGTTGTGACTTATAACACCACAGTTAAATCAAATCAAAACCTTTATTGATAATATAGGTATCACTGATACACTTATGCACGTCATTTTATAAACTACCAGCTTTTCGAAAGGGTGCTCTGTCATGGAGAAGAAGAAAAGCCGTAAAGAAACTGCTCGGCATATCTTTTAAAATAATGAAAAGTTACATGTTCTAACCTACGCAGAACTGGATGCAGCACTAATTTACAGGTGTCTTTGTCATTAATATATTCATTTATACTATAGTATCCTTTGCCTACTAGCTGAGATTTTACATATCTCTTAAACATTTGGATAGGCAAATCACGTATTGAATTAGGTAATTTATTGAAAAAACGTACACCGAGCCCCATATAAGACGTGGTACCCTACTTAGGCAAAAAAAAGTCACCAAATTACATATTTATCAAAACTACCTTACCGAAAGAATGGAACACTTCAGAGGTTGAGGCCTCAGCTCCAGCGGGTTCAGTGGTAGGGAGTTCTGTAACTGTTGTAACATAACGTTCATTTTAATTCCCGACGCAAAAACGAGTAATGGGGAAAGGGAAGAATTTACAGAGTTCAGCGAACATACCCGAGTAGGGTATTAAATGAAAGGGTTTGATTTGTGTAGGTATTACAAAATTATCTGTTTGAAGGGGGGGGGGGGGGGGGGTAGTTGGGGAACGCAATGAATTTACTGAATTCATCGAATGTCTGCACTGTCTGCAGGGCAAAATTCTGTAAAAGTAAGCTAAGACGTAGTGTACATTATGCAGTAAAATAAAAGATGATTGTATCAAAACTATCTTACCGAAAGAATGAGAGACTCCAGAGGTTGAGGCCTCAGCTCCAGCGGGTTCAGCGGTAGGGAGTTCTGTAACTGTTGTAATATAACGTTCATTTTAACCCCCGACGCAAAAACGAGTTATGGGGAAAGGGAAGAATTTACTGAATTCTGCGAACATACCCGATAGAAATATAATATTCATAAGCTATGTCTGCACTTGTGCAGGGCAAAATTCTGTAAAAGTAAGTTAAGAGTAAGACGCACTGTACAGTCACCTGCAAAGAAAAGTAACCCATCTGTTTATAAACACACAGTAACAGATGGGTTACTTTTCTATGCAGGTGACTGACGACTGTACATTAAGCAGCAAAATAAAAGTTGACTGTATCAAAACTATCTTACCGTAGGAATGGGACACTTCAGAAGTTGAGGGCTCAGTCCCAGCGGGTTCAGTGGTAGCGAGTTCTGTAACTGTTGTAATATAACGTTCATTTTTATTTATTATCTATAGCTAAAACTAGGCATGGCCTGTTATCCCGTGCAGTGGTATCAGTGGCGTAGCTAGCCCTTCCGGGGCCCCGTATCAAAATTTTTCCGGGGGCCCCCTCTCGACTCGAGGGTAAAGATCTTTCTCATAATAAATAAAAAAGCTAGCGTGAATTAAAACAAATATAATATACTTACAACGATTAATAAACCACATACAATCAATACTCTAAAATTTTAATCTGGAGGCAGCTCTGTTTCGTTTCGGGAGATCCGAACGCGAGCGCAGACTCAGTAGCCGATGTGATACAAGGCAGGGAATTTTTTATTCGTAACTCATATTCATCGGTGGTAAAAACCAGCTCTGGTATAGCAGTCCCTGTATCTCGGCATCTTACCAAAAGCATGCCGCTTACCAGGCCTGGCCATCCGCGTGCACGCTTATAGATCTATCCACCCCAGGGCTTTATACAAAGTTAACGCTGCCTCCTGGTTAGCAAAGAAGCAAATGGCTAAAAGTACGGCAATTTAAAGTTCATCGGCAGAATTGGCAAGCGAATGGTCGATTACCCCTATGGTAGTCGAGAATTCTGGTCGCTAGCTAAAGCTGCTGAGGGTAACTTCTGTCGGTCATCTCTTCCACAACTGTGTAAATCGGACGACTCCGTAATCCATACGACAAAGGGGAAAGCCGAACTTCATGGCATCCTTTTTGCCGCCAACTCAACTCTTGATGATAGAGGGAGCGCCTCCGCCTAAAAACCTGTGAGAGCTCGTTTAATGATATTACATACTTTTTCCCAAAAGTCTGTCAGAGAGCTCTTTATAGCCCCCTTGATGCCAAGAAGTTGAGATGTGTGCTCCTGAGTTGATTCCAGCTCCGGATCTAGGGGCAAACCGGGGCACCTGCCGCGGGCGGCAATTCACGGGGCGCCAAAATCATAATATAGTATGATTAAAAATAAAAAACTTGCTGCACAAAGCGCCTAACATACTGAAGCCTGGTTGGGAGAACAAATAAATTTGTTAAAAAAGAGTTCTTATTGTCTTATTCACAAAAAATGCCAACTATTATTTATTTGTAAGTTTTTTTTTCTTTTCTTTATCACTATCAAGTTTCTGCCCCGGTTCAAAAAAATCGTAGATCCGGGGCTGGTTGATTCCCCGTCTTAACATGCGTATTCTCGCTATCTTATGCCACATGATACGTCTTCGTGGAAAGTTACCCTTTTTCATCCTATCCCCATAATGGGCGATCTCAGTGACCCGGCTAACTGCAGCCCTATCGCGATAAGCCAATAGCCTCCCTGCTTGCAACGGTAATGGAGCGCGAGATTAACATGCAACTCCTGGGATATCTGGAAGATCATCAGCTGATCTGTGATCAACAATATGGTTTTTGCGACGGTCGTTCAGTTGGTGATTATCAAATTTATCTTACGCACCTGTAGGGCTGTAGGCACTGTCAGGCTCTTGATCGCAACGGGGAAAAACTGGCAGTCAGCCTAGATTTCGCTAAGGCCTGTGACCAGGACTGGCACAGGGGGGTCTCACGAAGTTAACATCTTACGGTCGCTGTGAGAGGTTATGCAGTTCGGTAGCCAGCTTTCTATCTGAGCGACATATCAAGGATGTACCTAGTAGAAGGTTGTTGGTCAGATATGAAACCTATAAAATGCTGGTGTTCCCCAAGGGTCTGTGGTATGTCCTACGCTGTTCAAATCAAATTAAATCAAATCAAATCAAAATCTTTTATTCATATAGGTATCACTGATACACTTATGCACGTCATTTTTTAATCTACCAGCTTTTCGGAAAGGTGCTTTGTCAAAGAGGAGAAGAAAAGCCGAAAGAAACTCCTCAGCACATCTTTTAAAATCATAAAAGGTTACATAATATTATGTTCTAACCTACGCGGAACTGGATGCGGCATTAGTTTCCAGGCGTCTTTGTCATTAATATATTCATTTATACTATAGTATCCTTTGCCTACTAGCTGAGATTTCACATATCTCTTAAACATTTGGATAGGTAAATCACGTATTGACCTAGGTAATTTATTGAAAAAACGTACACCGAGCCCCATATAAGAACGTTGTACCCTACTTAGGCGAAAAGATGACGTAACCAAATTATGTCTGTTTCTAGTTAAATGATTATGCGTATCACTATTCTGCTTGAACATACCTAAGTTATTTTTTACGAAAATAATATTGCTGTAAATAAATTGAGAGGCTACTGTTAATATGCCTATATCTTTAAATTTCTCACGCAGGGATTCGCGTGATTTTAATTTATAAATGGCTCTAATTGCCCTTTTCTGCAAAATAAATATAGCATCAACGTTAACGTTAGCCGCTGAGCCCCACATCAATATACCATAGGACATGAGACTATGAAAGTATGCAAAATAAACAAGTTCAGCAGTTTCTACATCAGTAAACTGTCTTATCTTTCTAATGGCATAAACTGACCTACTTAGCTTACTCGCGAGAGCCAGCTAGAATCGAGCCCTGAGGTACACCCATATCAGATTGAGATCCCGATGACTTGGTATCATTTATACTAACACATTGGATTCTGCTCATGTTTTACAAAAATCATCGCCAAATTGAAGTTTCATCCACCTCGATGAGACTTGTGGAAAACTTTTACGGTCCGATTCTCCCATGATTTTCCCGATCATTTTTACCACGCACGTGCTAACTGTAGAATGAGCTGTACTACTTGTAGAATCAGCTTCCTCTTGAGGTATTCATTCCCGGAGCGCAGTGTCATGGGGTTGACGCCGGCATGGCTGCGCAGCTCTTAGTGCCGGAGAGCATCATGAATCGTGTAGAACGTATTTTTTGTTGACATGAAATATATTGTTTAAATTTTAATAAGGGCATTTAAATAACTGATTAGAAGTTTTTTTATTATTAGCCTGTTTGTCTTCAATTCGTCGAGTTTCCAGGGGGCTTACCATGAACTCTTAAAACAGGTCAATATTAGCCGATAATTGGCCTGTCCTGCTATATCCTACCATGATCTGGCTAAAACACAGGGCAGCCAGCGACCACGTCACCGTAACAGGACAGCGGTCACGTGACTTCAAAAATGATCTTCTGCCCTGCAATTCGTGTACCATGACGCGATTGTTGACGTATTGACATCAGAAAGTGGCATATGTTAACGTCAAAATATTACAGCTCACCGAAAGTAACATTTATTGTCCTGTTTCGGCTATTTCGTTGATGATGATGAAACACGACGGGATGCAGCCATGGCGAATTTCAAATACACCATCATCACAAAATAAATACATTTCATTTGTTTGGAAAATTTTAAAAACATTCATTGTACTTATGCTTTTTAAATTATCGCTCCTAACCCCGGTCACTCACATGCGCGCAAATGTTTGACATTTTTACGAATGTTTGCACTTATGTGAAGGGTGGTCAGGCAAATGGGTTTGCATATGAGTATACAATACAAGCCCATTTCCGCTTCCTTCTACACTTTGTTCACGAATGTTCAATCTTGCTGTTGTTATTATGTTGTTGTCATTAAAATCCATTTTCAATACAGAAAATAAATGATAGTACGATTAGACGCCACGAACCACGAAAAATTAAGAGATACATCACCTTTTTAGTCGTGTGCGCAACTGGTTGCACGAATGTGTGGGAGACTACACGATGGTTCGAGGTTCGCGCGCTGTCATGTGCGACATAAAACCGACACAGCTTGGAAAACCCCGAATGCCTCGAAAACTTTGCATAATCATTCGCGAATGTCGTCCCACACTTGTGGGTTCGCGTATTCGCGCGAATGTGAGTGACCGGCATTATAAATCACACATTTTAATAGACATTTAGACATGTCACTGTGTCAAGTGTCAAGTGGTGTAAGATTACGTTCAAAAATGTAAGCATCACTTAGCGATATTTTTTTTTGGTAATTTTAGAGAACGAAAGGTTAATAAATCACAACACTTAAGTATTTATAACAAATCTCAAAATCTTCAATTGAGATTGTTATTTTAACTTTTAAAAACATCAATATTACGCATTCAATTGAAAACCGGTAAACCGATAAAGCGCTCTATTTCAGAACATAATTAGTACAAATCATGTGTCATAGACTAAGATGCAGGACAGAAGTAGAGGCATTGCAGGACATCGGTAAACGTTCATGGTACAAAATACACTCCTGTCAGGTTTTAGCTACACGCTGACCTGTCCTGAACATGACACATTTTATTAGAGTTCATGGTAAGGCACCAGATTTAGAATCATGGCCTCTTAAAGATAAATTGCACGATGCTAAAGTAATTAATGCAATAATAAGATGAAAGATGGTCCAGAAAGTAATTGTATTGTTGATTTCACTTTTCGATGAAGTATCGATGCTTTCCGGACCATTTTTCGAATCATAATTATTGATTTCCGGATCATTTTACGAATTTTTTCTAAGGCGCATTGGGGGCCCCCTCAGCCCCGGGGCCCCGTATAATTGATACGGCTGATACGGCGGTAGCTACGCCCCTGAGTGGTATGTGGGTAGCGAAACTATATAAAGGTTCCGTTTTGACTAGAAACTACTGCGATTAGAAGGAACATTTCCTTTTAGATGGCCTCAGACTTAGAATGACATTTGGCAGGTTAATTTTTGTTAATAATAGACTAGGGGAACTGTGTGCTTAGTAAGAGTCTTAAGTAAGTAAGAGGCGTGAAGTAAACGCACGTTTGCTATTTGTATGGACCAAAGCTTTTATCTTCACTGCCGCTAGATGGCTCTGCTTCGGTCCCATACAAATTTTAATTTACGTGCGTTTACTTTACACCGCCCGCTCGCTATGTCAAATAAAAATCGTACTACGGTGATGTCAACAGTAACAAACACACTTGTATAGCAATTTTTTTTTATGTCTGACTAACCTCTTTTTTAATACATATAATATCATTGTCTGACTATTATGACACCGATAAAACAACTTACCATATTCAATAACTATGTTTGGAATGCTCTCCCATTCTGTAAAAATAAGATACCGATGTAGTCTACATTATGCAGCAAATAAAAGATGACTCTCTCAAAACTATCTTACCGCAATAATGGGACTCTTCAGATGTTGAGGTCTCGGCTGCAGCGAGTTCTGTAACAACAAGTTATGATGTAACCTATAAAGAACAGGAAAGTAAGTAGGTACTACGAGTACCCACTCTAATCGAGTTTGGAATAACTACCTTACCGAAATTCGGCATTTCAGACTTCGAGGCTATAATTGATTTCTTCGAGGCTTTAATTGAATTCTTCGAGGCTTTAATTGAATTCTTTGAGGCTTTAATTGAATTCTTCGAGTCTTTAACTGATTTCTTTGAATCTTTAACTGATTTTGCGGAGTTAACTGTAAGAAAAAAATATGATGAAGTATAAAAACAAAGGACTAATCACAAATAACCAAAAATCCCTAGTTATTTCTGCGGTTTCTAAATATATAAAAACAAGTTATAATATTGCTTACATTAAAACAAAGTACCTACAAACCGATTCAAAGTTAGATAAAGTCTATGTATATATAAACTGCTACAAAGATTGACACCAGTTTCGTATTAAGTTATGTACTATTATTATGTATATACTATCTATAATACTACATATATCTATAATACTATATATATGTACTAACTATAGTTATGTACTATCTTCTGTGACCGATCTGTGACGTGATCCTGTAGGTATACCTACTATAAACTATAATATTTATGAAGTGACAACTTCTTTAGCCACTTTAAGCGAATTTTGGTAGGGAAAAAACTTATGGGTTCGCGACTCCGACGACCTCAAAATGTTTGTGAGTTGTGACGTATTGCGCTTGCGCCAGACTAGCTACTCGCAGTATAGCAGCCTTTGTATGTACATGTATAAATGGCAGTTTTCAAGCAGTAAAAATTAACCTAAATTCTAGACTAAGGTTAAGGTGTCATTACTGACGAAATAACAATCTTACCTTTGACTTTGAATTTATCTTTTGACTTTTCTTCGAGTGGTGGATCAGACATGATACAAGGCTGACGTTCTGGAGATTTTCTTCTAAAAAGGAAATAGCCTGATAATCATCATACTTACACGTGCGTACAAATAGTGCAAAATTTTTCAATTTGGAGAGAAATGACAGACTTGCTGTTTGGGCTTCAAAAAATTATGGTGCCGTCGACTTTATATACCTTAGTTAATTCACCTAGGTGAATTAATATAAGTATACTTAATTCATCTCGGCCAGTAGACTTAAATCACCTGGGTGCATAAATTTTAGGTGAATAAAGTCTATTAAAAGTAGACTTAAGACACCTGGGTGAGTTAACTAAGTCGACGGCTCCAAAATTATGACAAGATGAAATTGTAATGTAGATGTTCGTGATTAGAAGAACACAAAAAAAATATTTAAAGAAATATTTAACCTTGATTGTTGTTTAGTTTGTTTACGCGGTGGAGCATTTGGCATAAGCATTCGCTCCAGATGTGCTTCTCGTTTCTTGGCAGTAAGTTTATGGCGAGCGTCTTTCGATAGTGCAGCCAATTGACGCTGCGATTTTCGCCTCTCTGCCCTGATCCGGTTCAGGTCTTCCATAGCACTGCGCCTCTCTATCCTGAATTCCTTGATCTGGTCCAGAGGGTCTTCCATAGTACTGCAAAATATTGTAGTTGTAATAAAATATTGTTATTGTGTACACTGAAGTTCCAATCCTATCATAGTAATATTATAAAGAGGAAAGTTTTGATTTTTTGTTTGTTTGTAATGGGTAAACACAAAATTACTGGACAGATTTCAAAAATTCTTCCACTAAATAATATTTATTTAAAAAAATATACGAAATCTATACAAAAACCGAATCAAACCTAGGGCGGTTACTAGTTTTTTATTATTATTTGGAATATAAACACTTAATTACAATAATTTCTTCGCCGACGGCAATATTAAGTAATAGTTATACGGAAAACTCACCATACATCCAGACCTCGGCCTCCAAGAGATTTTTTCTTTCCAGACCTAGAATATTGTAATCGTTACTTAAATTGCGCGCTATTTTTAGGTTTCCTTACTCAAAATAGAACCCATGTCCGTTCGTGTAGTGGTAAGGTAAGTGGTAGAATAAAATATAAAAAAAATTCAGGGTACCTCCCCTACAGATAGGTTTGTATGCAAATTTTAACATAAATGACAATTACTTAAAATAATAATGCAATCAAATTAAAAACCAAAACATAAATTGCATTCATTTAAAAATATTATAAACTCATGAATTCTCCTTTGTACGAGCCCTAATTTCAATATTTATTGAATAGCGAGCGGTCGCCTTAATTATTTGGGTTACGTTCACGGACCTAAATTAGGTCCGTGGTTCCGTGGTCACATTATTTAAATAGGTACACCTAATACGTATATCATTAAAACAGGCACATAAAGGAATAGTTTTTGTATCTCGGCCTTATCACATCATGTAAAAACCATAAAAAACATCCAATAACACTTACAAGATCCATACTCCATAGCATTCGTAGTTATCTACTGAAGGAGATAATCTTGATGATTATTTTAATATAATACACTAATACAGCGGTATAATAATAAATGATTACTTACATTATAAACGTAGAGCTCACAGCCACTTTGATATCAAGAATTAGATATTTTAGTAATATTTATGGAGATTTGCGCTTCAAAACTCACACTGCTTACAAAGTTTACAAACAATAACAAACAAGCATGGCAGCGTGGGTGCGTGCCATGCTTGGGGTCATGTCACGAGGGGAACGCAAACAGTTTGACCTTGAACATGTCATGTTAATGCGTACCGGTACCGCACGTAACGCCATCTATGTAATGTGGTAAGCTAAAGTGTAGACTTTTAGTCTGCATAACTTCCTATAGATGGCAGTAATGGTAGTATTAAACTCAGTACCTACCTACCTACTAAAATAGGCTCAAGAACACAGCATGAGAAAGAAACTCTGGGAATCTGTAAGATGAGTAATATGCCTTATAAAAAATTTGTAAGTTCATTATAAATAATGTGACCTGACATGTATTTAGGTACATGTATGTCACCTATGTTGAAAATAATGATGTGAGATAAAAATCAACGATCAAGAATTTTGTTCTTTAATCTGAGAAGTTTCTAATCTTACCTAATTCGCGAGAGTTGCAATCAACAATAAAATTGTAACTTCCCCATTTTGCCTCAGATTAAAGAACAAAAGGCGTTTTTAAACAAATTACGAGTATCTACATATTATACACATATACCTAAATAATACTTACTTTCTTTAATCACATTGTTAAAGATTTCATGTGACACTGTAACATGCACAAAAAAATCATTTTTATAATTGCATAATCAGCTTTTAAAGTATTGAAAAATATAGAGGTACACAAATTAAGTAATTATTTTTATTGAAATCTACATAAGTTAATTTTGCGCACGCAAAGAAAAAACGTTTACTTTCACTGGATGAAGAAATTCATAAGCGATTACCTTCTCTCCTCCTACATCCTGTGCAAAAAACGTAATTGAAATAAAATGAAATCAAATTATTCGACCAAATTATATTTTGAGCTGCTTTTTTAGATGGAATCATAGACAGCTAAACATCCGCCTGCGCCGCATTCAGTGCCACAAATAGATAATCATTCTACTCTCACTATCTTCTATACTATAATAAAACTCAAAGGGCAAATTTACTGTACATTGAATATTTTTTAAAAATTTTGATTAAGGGGCACTTCAATAACGTGTTAGAGCATAAAAATATTTTTTTTAGAATTATTGTCTGTCTGTCTGTCTGTCTGTCCGGGCATCACATGAAAACCCTTGAACGGATTTCGATGAAAATTGGTAAAGTTGTTACTAATACTCCGGGTCATATTTTAGGATACTTTTTATCCCGGAAAATTAAAAGGTTTCCCCGGGAAACGGGATGAAAGTTTGTATGGAATATTTTTTCAACATCAACCGATTTGCTTCAAATTTGCCACAAATGTTTCTTGCTTAAATTAATGGAACATGTATTTTTTAGTTTTTCAAAATTTTGCAAAAAAAAAGAAAAAAATACAAATTAATGTGAATATTGCTTATTTTTCAAAACCCGCTCCTGGAGGAATCCTTTGTGATTTTATCGTGGGTTTCAGTATATAAATTACTAAATATAAGTACTTCAATATAAATTCACCGTTTTTTAAATTTCCTTCTACAAGAGGTACAAATAACTCATCTAAATGTAGTCAACCTAACATGGAATAATTCATCAAACGACAACTAGATGGCGCTGTTTAGTTTTCTGAATCACGCTATTTTAGCCCCAACAAATGATCAGGTAGTGTCTATTAACTCCTGCATTCTAACGCGCGTTGATGGTCAAAGTGTAGAATTGTAGAGTATACAGCATTAAATAGAGTTGTTGACCAAGACGACGCCACCAACTATCCCATCGAATTTTTAGATTCTTTGACGGCACCTGGACTTCCTGCACATAAAATAGTCCTCAAAATCGGCGTCACAATATTTTTGTTGCGGAATCTATGTCCTCCAAAATTGTGCAACGGCACTCGATTGAGAGTGAAGAAATTACAGCAAAATGTTATTGAAGCGGAGATATTGACTGGATGCGGTTTGGGTGAACGTGTTTTTATTCCTAGAATCCCTCTTATACCTAACAATTTTCCCTTTAGTTTTAAACGCGTACAATTTCCAGTCAGTGTCTGTTTTGCTATGACAATAAATAAAGCTCAAGGCTAGACATTCCAAACTGTTGGAGTAGACCTCACAAATCCCTGTTTCTCCCATGGTCAACTTTATGTGGCCTTTTCCCGTGTAAGTAGTTCAAGCAATCTGTTTATTCTTGCTCCAGATAATCTGACACAAAATGTAGTTTACACAGAAGCTTTATGATTTTTTTGTGGTACAGTAATTTTTAGATGATCTATTTTGTATAATATAGAAAGGGATATGTTACTTTGTTATGCCAGGAATATTGCTGGTATTATCATTGTTATAACTAACCGCAAACATTCGATTTTGTTGTTGTCAACATTCCAGTGGTTAGTGCAATTATTTTATTTAAATGAAGTAATTTTTCCTTTGGTAATTTTTTTTTACTTTTCTTCATAATGATCAAATGTCGTTTCCCAATTTCTACGCGGACGGAGTCGCGGGTACTGCTAGTCTTTAATATTTCGAAACATAAGTTATTAATATGGAGTAGAGAAGTGAATGACACATCCTTTTGACACTTACACATGTAATTTATACATGTTTTTGTTTTTATTAATGCACTGCTGGTGCAAATTGACATTAGAAACTACCGA
The DNA here is from genome assembly GCA_911387775.1 of Thymelicus sylvestris. NCBI lineage: Eukaryota > Metazoa > Arthropoda > Insecta > Lepidoptera > Hesperiidae > Thymelicus > Thymelicus sylvestris. The sequence continues at coordinate 12,639,872 of OU426895.1, forward strand.
TTGATTTGTGGTCAGCTGAAATTAGAAAATATTTAAGTTCTCACCTACCTACATTGATTACAATGGGTTTATTTTCGAATGCAAAGATTATTGTAGCTTTTCAAAATACCATTTTTATTATTACATCACATTTTAAAAACTAAATACACTTTTAAAGTGTCTAAAGCAATATTACTTCTATCCTCCATGAGTGAACTCCTAAGGATAACAGGAAGTGGGTTTAATAATAAAATTAAGGTTGTAAAATTTTATCTACACAAAATTGATCAAAAAATATAATTTTATTTTATTAGCTGACTCGGTAAACGCTGTTCTGCCAAAAATGGATAGTGGATAGGGACACCTATTCTCATATCTACCAAATATACATTTTTTTTTAAATTGGTCAAGCCGTTGCGGTGGAGTACTACCACACGAGATTTTTTATTTTAGATTTTATTCATTAATGGGTCTATAGCAGCCATAAAGTATAATAATAACTCTATGATAGCAGCCATACTCAACGTGCAGCCCGCCAGACTTTTGTAGTTGGCTCATCTAGGGTTACTTCATGTCATAATAATCGTGAAAACCTACGAAATCAATACCAATTTTTTAATATAGTTATTATAATAGTTTTGTGGCCAATGACAGCATGAACAAGTGCTTGTGGCCCGTATGAAAAAACAGTTGATTACCACTGGTATATAGTTTGTGGTTAGTTAAATAAAAGCGTTTAAAAAGCAAAACTTTGATAGATCGAAAAGTCAACATGATAAACATATCAAAATAAACATCAACAATTTACAATGCACGGTATATTTACCAATGCCCTCTGGTATTTGGAATTCTTCGCATTTGTTATAATATTAATAGTATTTTTCTTCTATGTTTTGTATTTAGCGAATTATCATCACGTTCGTTATATCCTACAGTATGATATGCGGCAAAAGTAAGTAGTACAGTAGTACCCATAGACCTATATTTCATGTATCAATTTATAATTTTGGATGCCGTGAATCCATGTTATGTAGAAGATACCACAGAAGAAATAATAGTACTTTTAATAAGATATTAGGATAAGATGATAAGTATTAGTTATCTTCCACTGAATAAAGTTATTTAGATATTAACTGTGCTAATTTCAGATATATGGCTGATGGTACGTGGCTTCTGCAAAGTTAAATGACAAAGGAATTGAAAAATCCAGAAATATTTCGCAAAATTATTATGTACGGTTAATTTTCTTAGCCTTTTTTTGTAGCCTAGTTGAAGCTACAGGGACGACCCTGTATACTTACAGTCTTTCACAGATTATAATAATTAATTGTAAATTTATTTTGAATGATTAGTTATTGTATTGATGTCCATGGTCAACGGTACCTACCTACCATCAGGTGGATCGTCAGCTCGTTTGTCGCCTTCATCGCCTTGCATTAAACCGGCCAAGATACTACAATCTTGATATGAATACGAGCTGTAAATTAAGTAACTATAGTTTTGTATTTCTCTCAGAGATGGCGCTACAAGTAGGTATGGATTAAAACATGATTACATTGTGACGAGCTGATTGGTTTTATTCTATCTGAAAAATTCCCAACGCGCCTAAAGAAGTTTTCACTTCAAAAAAAATCATCTTCACGTTACCTGTATTTATTCTATAATTTTGGAGTTTTAATAAATATTCTTGCCAAATTACAGCGTTCTAGCACTACAGATCTCGGCGCTAGGCCTCCGACAGACGGACGTACGAACGGTTCCGATTTAACTGCGGAACCCTAAAAAGAAGCATTAATAAATTGAACCCACAATCTCTATTCCAGTATCCAGAACCTGCCCCTCAAACCGAAACCGAAACCAAAGCTCCCGCAGCTGAACCAGCGGCCGGTGTGTTGTGACCTCGGCTGCGTGTGGTTCTGTCGTCTCATCTTCAGCATCATGACCATCGCGCTGTGTTACTACTGCGCCTACTCCCTCGTGTCTGATACTAAACTCAAGTTTGGATTGTTTGTGCCGTAACCAAATGTTTGATTTAACCAATCGATGGTAAATGTATCAGAGCAGTTTTCATCTTTTTAATTTTGTGATGGTTAGTCAGAAGTTGGAATGAATGTATTAGTCACTGATAGAATATACTATGTACATATTTAATTGAATGAATGAATGTACTCGTGACTCGTCATAGGTACTCGTATACTCTTACTCATCCCCCGCATATCCCCCATCCTCGATATTGGTAGAATAATTAATTACAGATGGAGGATAAGATAAGGCACGTTTCTGATAAAAAGAGTTGGGACAGTTAATTTCATGTTTTTTTTTAAATAACTTTTTAAATGTGATAAGTATTAAATAAAAAAGTATTCTTTATAACTCGTTTTAGTTTAGTTCCCTACTGGTAGGTTTTTTTTTTTTTGTTTAGCCTTCCTGGGTAGCCAGTACTTTCTTGCTTCGGAGCCGTCAAACGACGCATCATTCCCAGTGCTCCCGACGCCAACGCTTCGGAGATGTCTCTGCTGATACCCATGAGCAACAGAGACCACTTACACCAGTTACCAATACTTACCTTTACCTTACCTTACCATTAACATTAACGGCTGCACGTTTGTCGGCTATTTGCATAAAACACTGGCAGAGACTACTTCACTTACACTCTGAAGCATGAAGGTCATGAAGATTTTGCCACTGATTCAACATGGTGGCGCCCGCGTAACCAGAGCCAACGTTAGGGGGGGGGGGGGGGTCGGGTGCCAAATTTGGAGGGACGCCACATTTGAGGTGAGGAGCAAAAAAAAGAAAAATAAAATTCTTAATAAACGTTCCCATTGGTTCAGTAAAACATTTTTCGAGCAAAAAAAGTTCGATTTTTATTTGCTTATGTGGGCGCCACAATATTCTTGCCTAGAGCGTCAGTGGCTCTAACGCGCGCCGGCACTGCGCGTAACTTACGATCGGTTTCCTATCTGTCCTTATGTCTGGTTAATTTACTTATTTACATAACAATTATCATTTTTATCTGTGATAGATAACAGCCTTGGAAATATAAATCAATTTTATGGGAAGAAATTTGTGTCCATAATTTTTTATTGAAACGCAAAAATGCGGTAATCAACCGAGAACAAACAATCCTCTGTCACATGATTGCACTGGCCGGGAATCGAGGCCGGGACCTCTCGGTTCGCAGGCTAGATCTGTCTATTAAGCTGCAGAATCTAGGTTGTAGAAACTACCAGTTACTCGATCAATTTCGATTGATACAACCCTTCAGGCTACAATGTACTATTTAAAAGCATAAACACTCTTGGAATGACTTTCTCTGGATTTAGCCAACATGAACTATTAACCAAGTGTATTAGCAGTTCAATCTTAATCTTTCTTGTCATTATTAGTTTGTAGAAACTTATTACAGTTTACCCGAGGCGAGATTTCTAATTCGAAAAGTAAGCTAAGAACATAACTTTAAGCATTTAACATTACATAAGTTACGTATCATAGTACCTGCCTAATAAATGAAGTCAGTATTTAACTACGCTAATTTTATTCACCTATCATCATTAATCACTAAACAACTTGGCAAGATATGATATTGCAGTGAAAATAAAATCAGTTATTAAATTGTTAGAACGCCAGCGCAAATTTTTTGTGCCATGATAGAAGTTTGATTGACGGACACAGACGCCGTGTCTGAAGTCTTTAGCACCGATATAATATCATTTGTCGTTTAAGAAAAACTTGTACATACTTTCAAAATAATGATCTCTAAAATAAAGCTAAAAGGAGCTAATATTGTAATTGAAACTATAATGTTGTTATAATAAAATTTAATTGAAGAATGTCTGTGTCTTTAGAAGCTACATTAAATTTTAATCTAGTTGTAGTAGTTAGTTGTAGTTAAAAAAATACTTTTTTTAATGTAAGTGGTAACAAAACAGTTACCAAAGTATTTATAGATTTATCCTCATACATACATACACCGGAATGAATTGACCTATCTTCATTTTCAAAATGCGAGGTGGCTTAATTTATCCAATCGAGATCATCTCTGACAGCTCCTGTTGGGGCCGTGGGGGCATCAGCATTGGTAACTTTTGACCCCCGCCCGGCCTATGTCCGTCACGTCATTAAAAGGCTGCTGGACTAGGGTTGCCAGATTTCAAGACTGAAATATCTGGACACAACTTCAAAAAGTAGGGATTTGTCGGGACAAAAATGTTTGTATTGGAATTTTCGGAACATTTTGTATTTTGTCGAGACTTGTATTTTGTCGGGACTTATCTGGACATCATGTGAAATGTCGGGACAATCCAGATGAATCCCGACCATCTGGCAACCCTAGCTAGACTCCCGGTGGGGTGCTCTGCGCGTCTCATGACCACAAGTCGGCCTTAGGGACCGTAACCTCATTCGGGTTGGGTGAGATCCAGGGAAGAGCGGCCAAAATAGGTCATGGCATTAGTCGGGTGTGTTTGCGTCGCCTAGGCAGTCAAACCCTATCTGGTGAGTTCCACTGTTGGCAGACCCAGCAGTATCCGATCAGCAACCGGATGGCGACTTGGTCCAGGTTGGGAGGGTGTCATGTCGGACTGCCGTTGCGTAGCATTGTAAGGTGAGTGTGGAGCAGCGCCAAGTCTTGCAAGTCTCCACGAGTGCATCAAGACTCTCAACTCTGGATGGTGGCGTTCCTTGCATACCACGTTGCTCCTGTTAGTCGTCGCAGCATTTGCGACTGGACTGACAAAGACGCTTCTTCTGTGTTTCGCTTGCGAGGGCTTATCACGATAGCGTGGCTTATTTCATGTGTGACTTTAGTGATGTTCCAACTGTAAAAATTGAAAGAAAAAAATAATGTAGGTATAGAGTTAATAGGCAGAACCAGCTCAGCGGCGAGTATGAAATGAAAGTGAAAATACAAGTAGCGGCCTAGCGAAGAACAAAGACAATGCATATCAGATTTACTGACTCTATCCGAAGATCGTGACTGGTAACTTCATTCATGAATGACGAATTGACCAAATCTTTTGTGCGTAGATCGACAATGGCGTCGGGAAGCCGTTTGAATCAATATTACACTTTACTAGCTTGAAATAAAGATTGAATATGTACTTATGCAGGTAATAATTATTTTAACCATTAAATTCTATACAGGAAGTATAAATATTATTGTAATGCGTATCAATTTAATTAAAAGCCAATATGGCGATGCTGATAATCGGAAATGTACCTATTAAGGGCGGATTTAATTCACTACAAGCTATGATTTTATTGCTCATTGGACACGGCTCAATTTAATATAGTTTTCGTGACATAGACACGGTTTTTAAAAGACTTTGAGCCCCTAAACACATGTAGAATTCCTAAGAAACTTCGTGGATTTGTTTCGAGCAGTTTACCCTTAACAACTTCGTGTCCTGATAAAACGAGGCAGGTTTGTTTTAAGATAATGTTTACTTTTTAATTACTTGCTTCGGCATAGAAGCTAAATGGTTAGGGGCGGATGTTTAAAAAGTGACCCATTCACTTTAATATTCTAAGCATTCTTTATACGTTCATGTTTTGTTTTAGCTCGTTCATTGAGTAGATGGATCAGTGAATGTTTTAACACTTTTTACAATTATTTCAATGGTGTGAACCATGGCATGTTTAAGCAATTGAATTCTAGGATCATTTCCATCTTAGCAATCTTATCGTATAGCACAACTACACTTTATATAACGCCGGGTTCAACTGAGTCCAAGATAAAATAAATTGGGCTATCATCATAGAATCTTTATAGGCGCTGGTTTGCAGAATAAAAAAACATTTAAGTTCTGCGATCTCAATCAGCATCGTATCCGTTTCCGACACAGTCTACTTGTCGTAATTATCTATGCACTCGCAAATTGTACGTGTTTTATTACTTAATTGCGATTTTTACTTTATATGGAAATGTGTTTCTGGTTAGCTAGTGTTACAGTTGGGTCCGAGTTACAAGGTGTTTGCAAACAGCCTTAGATGGTCACACAGTTCCGTATCCGACTTGGGAACCTGCCTAGTTGGGAATGGATCAATGCTCGCGCAAGATCATTGACCAATACAAAAAATGCTTACAGGGATTTTTTAACGTTGACTTGACGCTAATGTGCAGGCGCCAAGTGTAAGTGGTTATAGGTACGCTTTTTATGGTTCCGAAGTAAAATCGGAACCAAGTCAAGTGACCCCCCTTAGCCGGCTAAGCGGTTGGAGTTGGACAAGTGAAGAAATGCTCAAAAATAGGATATATGATAAATTTACAAGGAAAACTATCACGGCTATGTTAGCATAAGTAGTTAACGAGTAACAGTTGATAAACTTATTACTTCGGAACCCTACATTGCGCGTGGCCTGACACGCACTTGTTTCTATGTAACTAGCCGACGAACGAGCAGACAAGCCTCCTTGGATATAAGTAGATAATACCTACCAAAACATCACCGATGCGTTGCCGAACAATAAAAAAGGGAGAAGAAACCAGGCAGGTAATCTTTACTATGCATGGTCACTTGGATACCATTACGATGAAATTGGATGGTGCAAAGCCCAGAAATCTTCAAAATTCTTCTTCAAATTATTTCTTCCATCGATTAATACACGTAGATGACTTGGACACAAGGATGAATGTAAAGAATATCTGCGTTGGTCCGTAAGTAGATTCCTTCAGAGAAATTTATTTAACTTGAATGTCACGTATCATAAAATTACAACGATGTTGTGGTAATCAGTCACAGGAATTTTAATAAAAATAATTTTCACACATCCATAGACTTTACATAAGAAGCAATATTATTATGCTTTCGCGAAAATCATGAATAGTTTGCAAATTGTCATGCAACTTGTCTGCATGTCACAAATATGAATATGACGAGCTGTGGAATTTATCAGTTGTGATTTTGACGGGAATTCAAACCTTATGTTTTAGGGAACAAGCTCTAGTTTACTCAGTTTACTAGACGAGGTTATATAATAATTTATGTTGAAACAATTTTAACCCTAACAAGATTGCATTGAGTTGTTATTTGCATGATGGCGAATGGTTCTGGGAGGCCGACCATTACATTTTCTATGAAAAGACACATTGTTTTTATGCACAAATAAATAGTAAGTCACTTCCGCGTACATTCACATCGCACTTCACCCAATTTATTCAGTCCGTCTGCGCGTGGCTCGAATATACAATAGTTAAGTCAGTGCGCACACGGTTGACTAGCAACACTGTATGTGATTACAATCTTTTAACCCATTTTGGCATAACTTTATAATTTCTCACCTTAGCACCATAGTCTGTCTCAACAACTTGTGTTAATCTAATTCGTAGAGTGCGTGTTAACCAACTTCGGATGCGATCTGAAGTTGATAGTATTGAGTGACCGCTAGTGACAAGACTTCTTGCATTTCCTTGCGCTTTCGGCTATCAGTTGCGATCGTTTATTATGTCGCTCAGAGTAACACGATCTCTAACAGACGGACCAAAGATAATATCTTCCTCGACACTTTATATCAACCGCCTAGCTTTTATTTATGTAAAACCCTATAAAAATAAAATTAATAATTACTTTTTAACAAAAAATAAAACCAACGAAAAAAAACTGAAAAGCAAAAAATAAAATAAACCATTTAGTATTATAAATTAAGATCCGAAATTAACAGTAAATAAATAATTTTGAGGCCGTGCCAAACAAACAACCAAAATTAATTACATAAAGTTCATATTATGAGGGCAGCGGCATGCGATGCACACGCAGCAGCAGCGCGGGGCACATCTTTTCGCCGTTTGTTTTTTTCATTGGTTTGGCACCGCCTCAAAATTATTTATTTACTGTTAATTTCGAATCTTAATTTATAATACTAAATGGTATATTTTATTTTTTGCTTTTCAGTTTTTTTTCGTTGGTTTTATTTTTTGTTAAAAAGTAATTATTTTTTAATTTTTAGTTGCTATAATACTTATAATTAATAATAAATTATTGATTTTATGAATTATAGATTCAGTTACCAGGTAAAAATGTAGTAGGTGAAATATCAATCATCCCCTATTTTCGTACCTATAGGGGTAAAATTTTGTTTCGAAATTTAAACAAGAGTAATTTCAAGGTATACACTATTCAATAAAAAAAGGATCATCGAAATCGGATCATCCAGTACAAAGTTATTGGGGTTAACGTGTAAAAATTCCGGGTAAAAAACGGGTGAAAAATCAATCATTCCCTATTTTCGTACCTTCAGGGTGGGACTAAAATTTTCAAAAAAATATGGGACCAACTTCAGGACATACCCTATCCAATAAAAAAAAATCATCCAAATCGGACCACCCTGTGCCGATTGCTGCGTGATCATACATAAAAAAATATACGTGTCGAATTGAGAACCTCCTCCTTTTTTTTTCGTCGGTTAAAAATATAACTACACTGGTGTATCAGTATGTAAAACAAGGAAATATTTTATACGGTTCTCTTGCTGGCAAAAGTTACATAATACGAATACCTAATATCAATTTAATATATTTTAAAGTCTCGGTGCTTCAGGTACAGGAAGAAATATGTCTACAGGGAAAAATCCACGCGCGTAGACTAAACATTTAGGCTGTATTTTCAACATTTCCAAAGAATCGGAAAAACTATAAATTCCCTAATATCAGCTGAACCACTCAATATTGCTGAACATACATGGGGTTAAACTGGTAGGTATTGAGGTCCCCCACCCCTGGGCGACCGTTGATCTACCACCCCTGTTACATCCTGTATAGAGTAAGGTTAAAAAACCATACATGAAAGCGTCGTACGTGTGCATTTACCCTTAGCATTTGGCGGCGGTTTTTTGCACTTTATATTGCTAAAACAAAAGTGTTTCACTACTTGTTTAACATACGTTTTCAGGATTCCCACGTAGCCAGTTAAGTCCTATTAGTCTAGACGTTTAGCAAATAGCTGTGGGAAAGTCTATTGTCTACGTATCGCTTTATCAGCTTTTATGAGGTGTTTGAGAGAATCGTGGAAATTGGAGGCGTCAAAATAGTATTTAATTCTGCATAAAAACTCATTCTTAGTGGCGTGGAGGTCAGTATGTGGTTTGTTAAGTTTCTAATACATTACGAGTTTTGGCTCTACTTTTTAATAACTCCACTTTATTTTGCGCTTGTGGAAGAAGCTGAAATATTTAATCGATATCAATATAGAAAAGTGTAATCCAATGAGTTTTGTACCTAACGTAAGTTAGTATAAAACGTGTTAATAAACAATCATGAATTTTTAATTATATTTATTAGGCCTACGAGGCCTTGTTTACGTTCCTTCGGTACGGACTGGTTAGTGGCTATATACCGTGCCCTTAGAAAACCTGGTTGTCTAGTCTAGCCCTTAGAAATGATAGCGAGAGCGAGAGCGAGAGGGAGGGCGAGAGCGAGAGGGAGAGAGGGAGAGTGAGGGGGAGACGGAGAGTGAGGGGGAGAGGGAGAGGGAGAGAATGATAGGCGGTACAAAGTTTGCCGGGTCAGCTAGTTAGTCAATATTAATATCAGGTGTGTGTATTTAAAGTTTATCTTTGTTTCGTACAATAGTACATTTATAACTAGGATCAGTATAAACCAGACAGTGCTATGCTAATTAACAATAACTGGATTGGCTAAACCTCAGCTGTGAAGTTATAATTACTCTCAGATAGACTCTGTTTAATGCTGATAAATGTGTCACGTTGTGCGGGACCCACCAGACCTCGCCACTTGTTTGCGCTGGAAATCTGAAGAGAAAACGGATGTCAACAATCAAATAGATAAGATTAGGGTCTAATGAAGCGATTTTATAAAGACTTACAGACTAGAAATAGAGTGCTGGAAAAATATCGAATGTTACATGATATAAAACTGAGTTACATTTAAACATACGCCCACATTTCACTGTTAGAACAACATGGAGAAGGTACCTAAGTGTTAAAACTATAGTGCTATAAAAATAGTTACATTTAAACATACACCCACATTAGTTCATTGTATAACAACATGGTGTAGTTATGTAATAAGGATAGCAGACGAGCTTGAAATGCCACCATAACCTGCTAAACCTCGAGGGACTCTTATTATTTGTTAGTAAGAGGTCTCTGGAAGTTACCACTCTTTGTTACGTATAATATCATTGGTAAATATTAGTAAACTTCGTAAGTTCACACTGAATTAGATGACTTTAAAAAGAAATATATCTTGAGATATGAGCCTTGAGATAGTCTCAGGGGTCGCAGATTATTTACAATAAAAATACGATTATGTTCCTTTAAGTATTATTTTATATTTTTATTATTTCTATTACTCAGTTCCATTATTACCACAAACATGTATACCTAGTCTGTGATTATTACAATATTTTGCTATTTTTCTAGCTTCACAATGAATGACAGTCTTCTATTTCAGGTATTCCTTATCACTCCGGCCCCCTACTTACGAGTTTTTCTCTGCAATTCTGCAATGCACTTGTAGCTTCTTAGTAGGAATTGCCCTTGTTCTTTGTAGTACAGTAGAATCCCGATTATCCGGATCAAATAAAACCAGGGGTATTCCGTATAATCGAAAATCCGGATAATCGATTTCAAATTCAAATTAAACAATATTTAAATTTTATAAAAAAATACGTGCTATAATGATAATGAATCATACAATACTACACGTTTACTTCAAGTTTGCCCTCGTCGACCGTTACGATTTCACAGCTAACGGTAGTGTAGACAAAAATGTAATCAAATAATTTCACTAACTTAAATTAACAAATTACGTATGCCACTGTGTAAAGCATTTTCTATTTTAGTCATTGAAGCGACAAAATCAACGTAAAATAAATCAATAGAAAAATAATTTAACGAAAGTAACATTAAAATCAACAACAAACTCAAGAACGTACTCGCCGCACGGTACCTCAAAAATACGCGGGTAGCGTTGCTGTCCGTACTAAATGAGGTGCGGTACGAGGAGTGGGACGGTAGGTAAGGGCAAACTTGACGTGAAAGCGTAATACCTATGTAATTTAGAAGTTTGATTGGAAATAACTTGTAGTTGATCTTGGACGCAATCGTTTCATCTTTTAATTGCAGCCAAGACGCTTCTTGTATCAAAATTGTAATTTGTAACGTGCGTCGTTGCGCGGTAAAACATTTTTAAATCAGCAAGTAGAGCCGTGACGCGAGTCCGGATAATCGGATGTTCGGATAATCGAGGTTCGGATAATCGGGATTCTACTGTAATTGCACTTATTCATAAACCTCTCCACCAATACGTGCTGTGTTAATTATATTGTAGCAGCATGGTGGATGATGGTCCATGCCTCCCATATCATGAGAACCATGCCCTGTACTAGGTTAAAAACAATGAACAGTCACAGTCTATTTATAGTTTTATAATATAGATTAGTGTTTCTCAAAGTGAGCGCCTCTACGAAAGTAGAGTTGACGATTGGTAAATAATTCTTGACAAAAAGTAACCGATTTTAAAATGAGGGATAACTCAAAAACTACTCCACAGTTCTCGCTCAAATTCAAATGGGATCACATGACAAGCACCAGCTTTCGAATGTACAAATAATCATCAAAATTGGTACATCCAGTAAAAAATTACAGTCGATTACTACTTAAGATAAACTAGCCGTCATAGTTCTCTTTTAAATTTATTATATTGCTACAGCCGTTTTTCACATGTCCAACAACGACCATTTAGCGGATGGACATTTGACTCTAACCAAATTTAGCAATTTTAAGCTTCAGAATATTTCGCAACGGCAAACATTTTCTAAATAGAAAGTGGTGTTTGCAAACCCATATTATGTTTGAAAGACCTATCCAACGACACCCCACGACGCAAGCTTTTAATTTCAATCAAAGTGGGTGGGTGGGGTTTGTATGACTTTGAGAACCTGTAGTATAAACGCATCCTCCACATATCAAGCGATAAATAATATGACGGTTGTATAATATATTGCTCACAAGTGCGCGTTCCCTCCGAGTTTACATTTTACAACCCTGCAATAGTACATAATGTAAACTAGATTGTACCAATCTAATATGAAAAAATAATATTCTAATTCCTAGTACTAGTACACTACATCGTTAGAAAGAGTTCAATTTCGCAACGATTAGAGCACTGTCGTAAAAATAAATGGTTTTTCCTTTTAAGATTACTTTTAATGAATAATAATATGTTTCATGGCTTCGTAACGATCAGTTACAGTCGCTTTTAATAACAAGTTATGTTGGAATTATTTTTTTATGTATTTATGACAAAAGTGCCTATTATTTGCGATAGTAATCAGTCGTTAAATCTTGTCGGAAGCCTCGGGCCGGCTAGTGAACTTTCGATATTTAGTTGGCCGGTAGCAAAATTTCGAATACCACACACATTTGTAATGTTTCAAAGCTTACATATTAAAAATGTAATTTGGTGGAGGACATAGTTACAGACAACCTTTAATCTGGTTACTTTTTACCCGACTGCGCGACGCAGTCGAGTGTAATGTGTTTATCAGTCTATGTATGTATGTTTTTATGTAATATCCGACAAACGAGCAGGTGCCTTACCATGAACTCTAATAAAATGTGTCACGTTCAGGACAGGTCAGCATGAACGTTTACCGATGACCTGCAATGCCTCTACTTCTGTCCTGCATCTAGTCTATGACATGCAAGGTATGCAAGACATGCAAGGTATGATTTGTACTAATTATATATGTTCTGAAATAGAGCGTTTTATCGGTTTACCGGTTTTCAAATGAATGCGTAATATTGATGTTTTTAAATGTTTAAAATAACAATCTCAATTGAAGATTTTGAGATTTGTTATAAATACTTACCTAAGTGTTGTGATTTATTAACCTTTCGTTCTCTAAAATTACCAAAAAGTTATCGTTAAGTGATGCTTACATTTTTGAACGTAATCTTACACCACTTGACATTTGACACAGTGACATGTCTAAATGTCTATTAAAATATTGTGTGATTCACAGAGTACTTAATCACTAGGTGTGATTTAGGATCGATAATTTAAAAAGCATAAGTGCAATGAATTTTTTAAAATTTTCCAAACTAATAAAATGTATTTTTTTTGTGATGATGGTGTATTTGAAATTCGCCATGGCTGCATCCCGTCGTGTTTAATATGAGCCGAAACAGGACAATAAATGTTACTTTCGGTGGGCTGTAATATTTTGACGTTAACTTATGCCACTTTCTGATGTCAATACGTCAACAATCGCGTCATGGTACACGAATTGCAGGGCAGATCATTTTTGAAGTCACGTGACCGCTGTCCTGTTACGGTGACGTGGTCGCTGGCTGCCCTGTGTTTTAGCCAGATCATGGTAGGATATAGCAGGACAGGCCAATTATCGGCTAATATTGACCTGTTTTAATAGTTCATGGTAAGCCCCCAGATGATCCATGTGATGGTTAACAACTAGACATCGTTTCCCATGGACTTGGACAACAGTAACACCAAAAGAATCACTGATGCGTTGTCGTTCATTAAAAAAGGGAAGAAAGATAAAATGTTAATTATTTTGAGGTATTCAACAAAATGTTCAATCTAAATAGACAGCACACGTGCAGATGGGCCTTCTCATGAATAGTTGTGTCTGCCACCGATGTCCTACCAAACATTATTTATCACCATCTTGGACTACTTAACTCCCATCGTCATTGATTATGCTCTTTAACACTGCAACAAAAAAAGCTCAAAATATCAATTTGTACCTACTAACAACCCTTATGTAGCTTAAGAAATTATTTTCATTCAATCTATTTCAATTAAAACATACCTAATTGGTACTAGTCAGTCAGAATAACACTATTCACAATTCTCTCACGGCTTCTCAGTCAAAGTATGAATCTGTCACGGCAAAATCCACGTGAGATTGCGTTTGGACGGGCGTTTCTCGGTGGTCATACTATCATGTCATACTGATATGACCACCGAGAATAGTTTGTATCGGTGGTCATACTATTTTAATGAACACCATATATACTAGGTTTGACGTATATTAGGTTTGACATAAATAATAAAGTACACTTTCGATCAAAACGTTTTATTTATTGAAGTGAAAACTTCTTTAGTACGGGGCCACGGGGGTGATATGAAATTAGATGAAACGAAACTGTCCAGTAAAAAGAGACAAACACATAAATTCTAAAGTGAGATAGGAAGCATTGTACAGGGGTAGGGTAGGGGAGTTGAGTGGAGTGGAGCGGAGCAGAGCGGGGGGGAGCGGAGCGGATAGGAGCGGAGCGGGGCAGAGTGGAGTGTAGTAGCCAAACCTACATTTATCATCTTCCCGAAATTTTACATTCGTCTCATTATCTTGAAAACAAAAATTTTGAGGGTTTCACTTCTACCACGTGTGAATTGCACACATTTTAATTTTTTTATTATATAAACAATACAACGGTTTTGTTCCAGTTTATTTACTATTATACAATACGGTTTCTGTGCCAGTTTCCTTGTGGTCCTATCTTGTACTAAGTTGTCCTACTAGTGAAACCACGAAGAAGAACAGAACTATTCCTCGTAGTCCTACTGCGGAGTTCAATTATTAAATGACTAGCTGTCTCGGCAAACTTCGTATCGCCTAACAATCAGTGAACGTACTTTGTTACTTTTAACCTTTATAGTTCTGGTAGGTTTAACAAATCCGAGACCATCAAATTACCTCTCTCTCTCCCTCTCCCTCCCCTCCTCTCCCCCTCGCCTAACTATAAGCTTATGTACAATTTTTCACCCTTTTTACTTCAAAACTGACGAAGTTGCCATATTAACTTGCACCCCTTTAATTAACTCTTTGGGGATGAATTTCCAAAAAAAAACAAACGCATTACTGTTTTTTGTTTCTAATCTTGAGCTAATATATCAATTTACATGATTTTAACTACATTACGAAGTTGCGTACTAAGCAACTGAGTAACTAACCATCCCCTAAATTAATCCTTAAAGGAATGATTTTCCAAAAAAATGTGTTAAATTGTATTTTTGTTAATAACTATAAAATTTCATGAAAAAATTCATGTTTATAACTCTAAAACTGACGAAGTTGGTTTGTATGAAAGTGTCTTCAAACCCCTATTTTAACCCTTTAGGGGATGAATTTCCAAAAATCCGATAGCCTATAGCCTTCCTCGATAAATGGACTATCAAACACAAAAATATTTTTTCAATTTGAAACAGTAGTTCTTGAGATTAGCGCGTTCAACTAAACAAACAAACAAACTCTTCAGCTTTATTTACTAATAAATCTATACCTACTGGTATAGATAGATAAATGCCTGGGTGAATATCAAATCGGCAAATTTTACGTGTCCACGTTGAGAATCGAGGTGTAAAATGATATTTTTTTATACAGTAAACTACGTAACTACTTTTAATTTGGGCCACATTGTTATTTTTTTAGATATATGTGAATATAAAAAATCAGGGTAAAAAAAGGTTTAGGCTCAAAAAAAGGCTCAAAATTCAAGTTTGGTGGTATGTCCCAGCTCCATTTTTTTTGATATAATTTCATTCACCACAGTGACAATTGAAGTTAAAATAAAAAATATATAATTTCATCGTAAAACTTTTCCCAACATTAGCCTAAATTATATGACATTGTTTGAGATGATTAAGTCTTTAGTACCAGAATGGACACAAAGTCCACCTGGATTTTGAGATACCAGTAGCAAGTACGCTGGTCGAAGTTTTTTCAGATAATTAAATAAAACATTTCTGTATTAGGTGCCATTAAAAAGGTGAATCACAAAAATGAGGCCATTCTGTTTATACATACAATATCTTTGGGCCATTAGTAAAATAAATTATTCTTAGTTACAGGTGACATTGACTGTACCGTTATATTTGTCAGGGTGTAGGAAAATACTTTATTTAGAATTATAATGGGGAGTATGACCACCGATACAAACTATTCTCGGTGGTCATATCAGTATGACATAATAGTATGACCACCGAGAAACGCCCGTTTGGACCTGTCCGTGGTCTGCAAGTAGGAGCCAGAATTAGCGAATATTCGGGGATATTAGCGAATATTAGCGTTATTTCTACCCCCGAATATTGCAGCAGATAATATTCGCGAAAGCACCCTGCTAGCTATAAACGCTGGAGCGATCCGCCGCGCGCCACTCTCGCTGAGTTTCGCGGCGCGCGCGCACCGTATTCACTACGCGGCGTGGAGTGCAGTGACCGACAAAATTGAGATTTTACAAATTCTAAATTTGAAATATTTTTTAAAATTTTATTCTGTGAACCTATTGTGTGAAACGTGTGATACTGGTGAGTGATTTTATTTTATAACGGTGTTTTTTTTTTAAATATTGATTTGTTAATAGAAATAAATTAATGTTCCAAAATAATATTAAAAGTATAGTATATTATTTTATGAAGCAGCATTTTAAAATTCATAAGTTTTTTTATCCCGAAATAAAAATTATTTTTTGAAACAGGTAACATTAATTCCAAAAATACAAATATAAAATTTATTCCCTCTTATCATTGAGAAAAATATAAAATGTAAATTTATCTTATATGTACAAAAAATAACTGTGTAAAATTATTTCACGCAAAACTCCTGAAAAATATTTCGATTTCCGAAAATAATAAGAAAATTGATAACAGTAATTCTTCAATAGATCAGCTTGCAATTGTACGGATTTTAACTAGTCCGTACCATTTTTACATTCGATTTTTCCACTAAAATCACGCATGCTATATTTCTGCGGTATTTCAGCAATGCAAAGTCCTTCTTGACCGGCGTACCGCGTAGCGCTCATCCTTCCTAATGATACGGATATGCAAATGCAAGCTTACACTTAACATGAGGCCACTCATTTTCCAGCAAACATACATATAAAATTATCATTCCACAACACTACCATGATCTAGAACGGATTATCCTGTAATCAAGTCGTGTTTTATTAAACCAGTAGCATGGTAAACACCTTAAAAACATTGTTGATTACACTAATATGAGAACATTAGCATCATACATCTTTATTAACAAGATATTATGCATAATACGCGGTTATATCCTAAAATATTGTGTGCACGCGTATTATACGAGTACGTACATATACTAATGTTTACTATCAAATAGCCAAGCCAGCGTGATGTGAAGAAAAACATTTTTTGGTTAATTAGCGAGTAAGACAGCAAAGTTAAATAAACTAAGCTAAACTATATGTAGTTTGTTGGTTAATTTAATAGCATGAGACCTGAGATTTTTTTAACTTATTATAAGTTAATGCTTGACCACAATCCCACCTGATGGTAAGTGGAGATGCAGTCCAAGATGGCAAGCGAACTAACTTACTCGTAGTAAAAGCCTATTCACGTTTTTATTGAAGTCTGTCACCTAAGGTTGGAACTTGAAATTAACTTTTTCGAATTATGTGCGTATTAGGAATAATTAATTGTCACTTGGTTTGTAAAATTGGCAAAGAAACTGCATACTCGATGGTTCTCTATAATATTCTGTACCTAACTGTTTTAGAGACGAGTGCAGTTAAAAGGCGTATAGCTTAACCAACCGATTATGCTTATGAGTTAATAAGCGTGTGTGCTTTAGAAAAAGCTCAGTAATCTTCTATCAATGGCACGTTAATCTTTCCTAATCGGCCTTGCACGAACGTCTTGCTAGAAGCGAAAATTTATAACGGTTTGACACCGAGTAGACCAAGACATCGGTATTATGACCACAGAATATAATATCGTACAGAAATGTAAATAACGCTTCGTTTGAAATTGAAATCCTGCACGAAGGTTTGCATGTGAAGCCTGCTTGCACCTTGATTTTTCGAAAGACGCTACCTTTATGGAAGTAGGACTAGGAATCACAAGGATGCATGGAAATGACCAGCTTTGCAACCAGTTCCGCACAGATTAGTAAATATCGTATTTTTGTAATATTTTCTTTTTTGTTATATTTTTAAAAGATGTGCCGAGGAGTTTCTTTAGGGCTTTTCTTCTCCTGGTAGATTAAAAAAATGATGACGTGCATAAGTGTATCAGTGATACCTATACAATGTATATGAATAAAATATTTTGACTTTGACTTTGAACCACCCTTTCATGGGATGAGATAGATTTATTGTGGTAATAAATACAAATAATCCTTTTTTAAGCATCGTCCATGTAAAGATATCGCTCAGTGATACTTTTATTATTCTGTAGGTTTTGATATCTTAACTTGTCTAGTGGATACTAGATATTAGATGCCCAGTAAGTACTTAGTCTTCTTATACCTTCTAGTTAAGTACTTAGTCTTCTTATACCTTCGCTTGTGCTTGTTAGAAGTAATTACACCGAAGGCTGTCCTGTCTGTTCGTTGTCTGTTCTCAAACAAATCGTACTTCATCTGACCCCTGTTATCCAAAAATACAATCGATTATTTTTGCTTTCTTAATCAAATTATTTCGAACGAATTATTCCACATTCATGTTACCGTTTTGAGTAATCGATTAACGAATTGTTTTACGCACGTTTCTGTGAAAGTGTCAGACGAGACTGTGCAATGTTGTGGAGATAGAAAGTGCTAATTTGTCGGACTCAGCGGTATTCTGACTTAAATATAACATAGGGTTACATTTCCGGCTTTTTGTTCCTCAACCCTTACTCATAATAATTATAAGCATCATTCTTTTTTTATTTAAAAAATATTGGCATATTTTTAACTCTGTTTTAAGTAATTTGGGGTTCTTTCAATTAGTTTCAGAACTTAGGCATTAGCTACAAATGCACGACGTCCATTATAGTAAAAGAAAAACGGTTGTTTTTTCTAATTACAGGTACTTAGTTTGTTACTTTTAACACACTGACATTAAAATGATTATTTAATAAATTTGCCATAAGAAAATTAAAACAATATATAATTAACATTCTTCTAATTTTCTCTATTGATGAAATTTTGTCAATGGCTGCGTAATTGAAATGCCTTTGTCACACGACATTGACATACATGGCTCGTGATAATGAGAGTATCGTGTTAGCGAAAGGTAATTACTGAACATGCATATCGATCTAGGAAGATAAATCGATCCGCTCCGACCAGCCTTACTCACTTACTTGCGATTAATAGAAATAATCATCTGATCTCGATAGTTAAGTCGTGGAGAAAAATGAGATAAACATGAAATTATTAAGGTTGTACAACTTCAGACTGCCAGTTCTGCAATAATGACGTAGTATACAGAGTATTTTAGTAATATATTTTCTTCAAAAACATGTACTAAGGAGTTTCTTTCGCAGTTTTTATTTAATAAAGCACCCTTCCGACATAGTGCTAGAAGCTAAAAACAACGCACATATGTAAGTGTATCAGTGAAACTATAAACAAATAATTAAGAAGGATCCCTTAATAATAATACGGTGAAGCGTGCGCAATGAACCAGTTAAAGAACAATTGAATAGTCAACAATAAATCGTTCTTGAACATTGATCGATTTATCGAAGCTACAAAAAGTCGATCACGCCTAAAGCTGTGGGTTTTACGAATAAATACAAATTATTGTATTACAATTTAAGTATGTGTATAATTTACATGCGATGTACACTATATCAATTTTCTACAGTATATGGCACATAAGTGCCATAAGTATGGATAACCATAAACTGCATCCAATGTGCTTTATATTAGGTATATTTTTTTTACAATTTTTTGTATTATTACTTGCGACGTATAATTAAGTACATATTCTGCTCAATGTTATTTGGATGTGACTACGATTCTCAAATAGGTCGAATAGCGTATGAAAAATAATAATAAGCACCTGAGATGATTGCAGAATATTTTAGGAATTTTGATTTTGATGGATTTGCACGGAAGTACTTACCATCAGGACTCGTAGTAACAAGTTAAAGTCGTGTACCAATTTAACTACCGCGCGAATTAACTGCCTGGTTTAAACCTAGTTGTTATCTTGCGCATTTACTGCTAGCGGAATTTAAATGGCTGATTATTGTACGAAGCCTTACTAGGCGCCGTATTCTACTAACGAAATTATATCTACGAGTAATCCAGATAGAGATGTATAAGGGTAGGTATGTATCTATTTATTTACGTGTACAAACTGTTATGTATATTATTACTTTATTTATGCACATACAGGTTAACAGGTATAAATGTTAGTGATCATGTAACGATTTGCCCGCTACTCATAATTATACTTGTCGCACGTCTATGATAGTTTATAGTATTATTTATCTCTGAATACATGATATCAATAGGTAAATAAAATTTTAGAAGAAAAGAAAAAAATATTATGCTTCATTACATGGGTACCCACAAGTATACCTATCTACAAGTATAATACCTACTAAATATATTAAATACAGTTTTCTTCAGGCATTTTGGAGTCTAAAGTTAGGGCAGGTTAAAAATTTAATGTAAATAGTTTCACGCTTTTCGCCAGAAGACTTTCGGTTGTAGAATTGATCCTCTAATTAGGAAAGTTCACTTAAAAAGTTTATCTGGAATTCACTACAAGTCTCTACATGATTATGTTACTTTGCGAGCATCATACACGCGTAATGAATAAATTCTGTAAATAATTAGGTGCATGACGTCAATATTTGCATATAAATAAGATTAATTGCATATAATTAACTGCATAAAACTAAATTATTTGGAATTTCAGGTATTAGCAACACCTATGCATTTAATTAAATTGACGTAATAATAGGATTTTTTTTACTTTTACGAAATATCTAGTTTGTAGTAAAATTTTGATCTGTTATATATGTTTATAACTATTTCAGTAACAGATAAATGATTATTCCCTTTTCTTTCCACATATTATTATGTATTAAATTCGTTACCAAGAAGAAAATAATTCTCATAAAAGATGACAATATAATCTTACATGAATATTCTAGAGCTATTGCTAAAATAAATTCAATTAGGTATAAATTAAACCATCTTGGCAAAATATTTAATTTAGCATGAACTACTTAGAACATTTATCTATCAGATTAAATCATTAGCGGAATAAATTGGCTACCAGAATAAATAGCAGATTTAATACACATGTAACGGTATGTTAGCTCAAGCTCGAATGTTTATGGTTATATCGAATTCGGTTACGTAAGTGTAGATACGTGTGAATCACGTCGCCTGCTTGATTGGCTTTCGTACGTGACTGTACTGGAAAAGGTGAAAGAGAAGTTGGAATTCTATAATTAAATTGAAACGACTATGAAGTTAATTATACTTTTTTTACAGACATTTTGTGACTTTCAGCTTGGAGCTTTCATAGTTTAATGTCGTTGATTGCATTATTGGAAGGTTTGAATTTAGAACTTTGCAATTTTCGTCATTATTTGTATCTAGGTATAAATAAAAAAATCGCATAAGATAGCATAAGATAGATAGATCTAGTTAGTAATGAAAAATAATGATACCAAAATAGCACCGATATTTCGATCCAATGCTGCAGTGACTGATCGTAGTCACGGCTTAAATCTAGTCGTTATAACTGGATCGAAATATCGGTCTACAAAATACATAATTATCTTGATATGATTAAAGTCATGATGTAAAATTGTCACAATAATAATTATGTTGTCTCAAAACAATTCTTCACTGAAATGTGTGAATATCCCTAGAAAACTATTGTGTCACTATTCAATTCAAAGTATCATTCAGGCCATTCACTGTACAGTTTTAGACAGTGAAACCATTGAACGGGTCGACCGAATTCCGCCTTATTTGTAGTGAACGATTGTAGTTGCGTGTCGAACAACACTGCAGCGCTGACCCGGCGCGCTCGGCTCACGGCGACTTCATTCTATCTCTAGTCTTGCAAATGGGTGCCTGAGGAACAAGGCTGATACTCGAATTGATAGCTAGAATTTACGCGTAGCTTTAGGCTGACGAATCACAAGAGAAGGGATTTTTGGATGAGAATTGAGAACGCTTTTGGGACGAGTTAACTTAATGCCACTTGAGGTAGGAGTAAATAAATCGTCTTAATTTTCCGTTTTCTTTAATGGTCAGTTGATTTTGGGCCTATCGGCTTTTGCAACTTCACGTGGATAGAAATTTGTCACAATATGTGATTTTCTATATTTCTGTCTTTCTGTCTTTATCTCTCGATCTCCTATACAAATATTATTCCTTTGATGCCTTAAGTGCACAATATTTTTTCGTAATTTTTACAATTACTTAAGTGTACCTAAATTATTCATTGTCACTGTATCCTGCTTTTTAACTCCCGACGAAAAAAGAGGCCTATGTCTGTCTATGGCATCATAGCTCCCAAACGGATGCACCGATTTTGATCTAGTTTTTTTTTTGTCTGAAAGGTGACTTACGGTCGGTCTCAATATTATACTGTCAGTGGAACTCTGGTACATATCAGAGATAAAAAGTAAACATTGATCTCCCGCTAACTGCCGTCTCACAAATCAAAAGTAAGCAAAAAAAAGTAAGATCATCGATAGATAATATTTCAGTGACATTTCTGCCTCTGGTTTTTATGTCCCTCTGAAAATTTCGTTTTCGCATAACAATATTTTTTTTTATACTTTTATACTTTTTTTATACTTTTTATCATAAAAAGGAACTCAGTGTTTTTGATTATAAACTTATTTAATTTTATTATTAAAATGATAATTTGTTCCAAATGTACTGTAAATTTCGCGGATGAAGTTAATAAAATAATGTTATGTGTAACCTGGAACAATGCTTCACTAGTAACAAAACGCAGCATTTGACGTTTATCACTCATTGTCATTTGACATTCGTTTATGTCGCTTGGTTACCCAAAATATAAACAACGTGTATTTTCTCATAATTTTAGTACTTAATATTAATTAGTTTTATGAATAAACTAGGATTATATAATGAAACACATAGCTTAACAATTACCGTGAGTATAGACTTTGTTTGTTAATAAAATAAAATATATTACCTATTATGTTTAGTAAACAAAAAATTGTAGTAATTGTAAATTGTTGTACTTGTAGCAGTGATAGCCTAGCGGTTAGAACGTTGGTCTCCCGAACGAACTGTTTATTCCCACTTGTCCGGGGCCCGAGTTCAAATCCTGGCACGCTAGTTTTCAAATATTATGTGCGTATTAGAAGTTAATTATCACTAGCTACGGTGAAGGAAAACAATGAACATCGCGAGGAAACCTGCACTAGGAGAGTTCTCCATAAAGTTCTTAAAGGTGTTTGAAGTCTATCAATCTGCACTTGGCCAGCGTGGTAGACTATGGCCTAATACCCCTCACATTGCGAGAGGAGACCCCGAGCCCAGCAATTATGAGTTGTTGCTTCTTTTTGCTTTTAAACAAAAAATTGTTGCTAAATGTACTAAAGGAAGTTTTTTTTCAGATGAAGTCCAAACCCTTCACAAAAGATGAAGTACCTTTCTTCCTAGGGCCAAAATAGTAGCCAATAGCTATTGATGTAGCAGGGATACACCATTATTTCTGAAAAGGCGAAATGTTTTTGTTATAATTTCAAAATAAATCTAACTTAAAAAGCTTAGTGTTCTTGTTTTATTAAAATACCTACTTACCTAAAACTTTAAAGATAGGAATTGTTATCAATTCTCATTCACTGCCGTTTTTAACCGACTTCAAAAAAAGGAGGAGATTCTCAATTCGACTCTATTTTTTTTATGTTTGTTACCTCAGAACTTTGGACTGGGCGAACCGATTTTGATGATTCTTTTTTTAATCGAAAGCTGGTGCTTGTCATGTGGTCCCACATTTTAAACGAGATCTGACAAGTAGTTTTTGAGTAACTTTGAAGTCGGTTATTTTTTGTTAGTAAAATTTAGATTATGGTTTATGTTTAATCTGAATCTAGGTAGTTATAAACAAAATTGGATTCACACAATTCAGTCATTCCTATATGTAGTCATATATTTTATACGAGGACAATTTCGGCGATCTTGGAACCGTATTAAAAAGGCGGAATCAAATATACAGGCTTCAGAAAATTCATTATCACTCATCAGTGATTAATAAATCCATGATGTTTTGATAAATTTTCTTTACAATATGAGAAATCTACCAATTATCCGTCGAAATCGAGCGATGTGAAAAATTCCGATAGATGGTAACTTCTATTACCGACAGTTAGCTGTCAAAGCGTTATTGAGACGCAAGTATTTATTTTTGTATGGACCAACATACCTACGGTATGACTTGGCCCTCCGGACGGTAGATCAATGTCATGGATAGAAATTTTCTATCCACCGAAGGTTATTGAGACGCAAAAATGGACAAATATGACAGATGACATACTAATGACAGCCTTATCTACATTTTTATAACTGTTAGTACATTATTGAGACCGGCCGTTAATAGACTAATGACTTAGTCGAGTTTTTTTTATTTTATTTTAAGATTATGTCAATATTCCTTAGTTTTACCACAGAAGAAATAATAGTACTTATAAATAAGTGTTTACTACAAATCCGTATTAATACTTACAGATAGCCATTCATTCCTAGCATCCAAGCATGGGCAATGAAGCGGTTGGAAGTGTACCGACAGCAAGAGTTAGGAGTTCAGAGTATGATACTAAAACGTTCCGTAATGTTTATTACAGATTTTTTGTGTTATTATCAATGTTAAATCATACCTTACGTATATAGATAGCATTTAGCATCTGCTGAAAATACCTAAACACTCTCCTTATCATCTGATGACTCGTCCGCATGTTTGTCTGCTGTTTCAAGATAGAAAATAATCTAAATTTTACTAACAAAAAATAACCGACTTCAAAGTTATTAAAAAACTACTAGTCAGATTTCGTTCAAAATATGACAAGCACCTGCTTTCGATTAAAAAAAGAATCATCGAAATCGGTTGGTGTGATACTGAGTTATTCGTCCATTTGTCGCGCACATACTTAATAATACAAATTTAAGACTTACCTATATGGTTTTATCATGGATGCCATTGTCAAATCTCAATAAAATTAATGTGGGACCATATGACAGCCACCAGCTTTCGATTAAAAAAAGAATCATCAAAATCGGTTCGCCCAGTCCAAAGTTCTGAGGTAACGAACATAAAAAAAAACAGTCGAATTGAGAACCTCCTTTTTTTGAAGTCGGTTAAAAAGCATGCTCAATAATCAATCGCCGTTCGTATGTTCTGTACCTAAAGTTTATTTCAAAGCTCTTGTCAATTAAGTAAAGAATCCAGTGGAAATTTAGTGTCTTTGTAATTCTTTTTAGAAATTTCCCGCAGATTTCCCTCTTAACCTCAATTGTGACGTGAAAAAATGTCCGACTGCCCGCGAAATTAGTCTCATCATTCGCAATCTTTGTTGATAGGATTGCGCGTTGAAGCGTTTTTTAGATCGAGCGTATGACTTTATAACTATTACATTCTACATTAGCTGGCTCACCGATATGTTGCTTGAGTCAACCGCCAAACGACTTTTCGTGTTTCGGCGGGGGCTTCAGATCCAGTTTTTCTTTCTTTTTCTTCTCTTTTTATTGGCCGGCAACGCATCAGTGTTGTCTTTGGTGGTGCTGATGTCCATGGGCGACGATAGCCACTGTTAAGTGGACCAGGTGGCTTCAGCTCGTTTGCCAGTTAGGTATTTCTATTATAATCTGGGTCGTAGGTATAGAGCCTATTGACCTCCACTAAAAACCTTTTGTGTCTGATGTAAAGTAGAACTTGGGATTGGTTTGTTTTGAGCTGCGTGCTAAGTAGAACTTGGGATTGGTTTGTTTCTGCTTATCCATTTTGCAATAAAATAAATTAATATCCGTAAAAGCGTCTCGAAACAAAGAATTCAGAGCATCTCGCAAATTACTTTCAGTAGTGGATTCTTGTGATTTGTGATAATTTAACTTTATAGTACGTTTATGCACAGAAGACAATATAATAGTACATAAATGTAGTTTAAGTAGAAAATTTCTACAATTTTATACCCTGCCTTGAACACTCGCAGCTAAGTCTAAATTGACATTCAAATAAAGCACATGGGTTTTATAGCATTGTACAATGCACAGTATTTTCTAACAATTTCAAACTTTATTATAATTTACTAAGGTGCATATTGGAGTTACATGTTAATGGTGATTGAAATAATGGTTATCTTGTGTTTTACTTCAGATGCCGCGAACACTTTCGCTTAAAACATTACATTGTAACGTCGGACAAATTGATGTCTCAGTTATGAGTTTTGTCTTGAATGGGAGTTGGACAGGTTATGTATTTTGTAACCAAGTAATGGTAATTTGAATCGAATACGAAGGAATGATAATAAAACTAAATTAAGTCGACTACGACACTAGTATTATAAATGTAATGTAAGTTTATTGCTATTTTTGGATGTTTGAAATAGCCGGCAAACGAGCTGACGATCCACCTGATAGTAAGTGGCTATCGTCGCCCATGGACATCAGCAGCACCAAAGGCATCACTGATGCGTTGCCTGCCAAGAAAGAGAGAAGAAACCAAAAGAAAGAACTAGCTCTCAAGCCCCCAGCCGGAACACGACGAGTCGTTTAGCGGCTGACTCATGCTCAAGGGTGGTAGCTATCCATGCCAACCCTATGGAGAAATAATAGTAATAATGGTATAAATTAACAATTAAAATCAATATTACCAATATAATTCCTCGAGTGGCCCGGCCCTACCAACAGCGGGCCGGAGTTACGATACCCATCCAGCGCGCGTGGCGCTAACCGTTGTACGGATTACGATAAAACTTGGCACATAGATAATAAATGTCCAGGATTGGGCAGATTTATGTAGTACGTTCGTACGTTAGTTGTACGTTCTTTTGGGAGATTTTTAAGTTTATTTGATTGTATGCAATTTGACGTCGTCGAGCTTGGACGTCTACACAGCTAATTTATTAATTGAATACTTTTTTCACTTATCCACCAGTTATATTTATCTTATTACAATACAATATAGTTCAAATTCAAGTGCGTACAAAAATCGCGAATATTGCCCTAGAAACAGTGCGGCTAAAGCAAAACAATTCGTCATCGGTCATCGACACTTCGAGACCCAACGCACACCTGCGACGGTAAAGTAATCTAACATTTTTTTAACTTTACGTTTACTACATCTGTCAGAGACCAACATGAATTGTGCTGCATGCGAAGACCTTATCGACGGGGTGGACTATGTCCAATGCCGGCTCTGCCACCGCGAATACCATAATGAGTGTGCTAGCACCCCGGCTACTATCGATTGGTTATGTCCCACGTGCACGTCGAATGTACCCAAACGTGACAACTCTAACAAGGCCATACGACACCCTACTCCAGCAAGACCAATCATTACTCCAAACGTCACGCAGAGACAAAAGCGGTTCAAAGCGGACGTCGATTGCTCGGATACCTCGGAATGTAGCATCACCATAGAAGATATCCGTTCTTTGTTGCGAGAGGAACTGAAGGCACAAGAAGATAGAATAACTAGGAGAATGGATGACCTCTGTACCCAAATAGACAACTTCAAGCAATCCATGGATTTCATCAACGAGCAGTTTGAAAAGTTGCGGGCGGACAACATCATGCACCAAACAAGCATAAACGTCCTCAAAAAAGAGAACGAAAGTCTCCGAGGCACGGTGAACACCTTGGTCTCCCGGCTAAATCAAATTGACCAAATATCCCGGGCGCCAAACCTGGAAGTTCAATGCGTACCAGAGCACAAGGCCGAAAACTTAATCACCCTTGTTAACACGTTCGGTGCGTTAGGGATCTCTACGAGATCCCGTGCAGAACTTTCATACTGTGCGGCGTCAAAAATCGTGTTCTTTCACTCTGTGCTGGAGGCTATAACATCTAAAGTTCTATGTGTATGATAAAGACAAATATACATATTTGCTTCCCGCTTAAATTTTGAATCAATGGTGTAATAAAATATTTTAGGGGTCGACGAGGTCCCTACCGCACAGAAGTGAAAATATATTCACTCCTTGCGTTGGGGGTTTCCTTTGATACCCGTGAATCGTGAGCCCCGTAGCCGCAAGGACGGGAGAGTTGGAGGCACGAGCACCACAAGTTTTGTTTTAGGGATGTTCATGTATCGATCGTTAAGTTCGCGCTTCGATATCAAATTATTACGCTCGTAAATACGAACAATGAGTTATTTTAAAATGAAAAAACTTGACAAGTGCGAGTTAAACTCGCTTGGAGAGAATTCCGTACGTTGATTTTATGTATTTACCGTTATTTTTCTGTTTTATTAATTTTTGTCATTTTTTAAGACTTCTTATAGGTTTTCCTGTAATTTTTAAGTATATATTATACGTATAAGTATATTTAATATTTAAGTAATTTTCGTTCTTTCTTTAATAACTTTAAAACTATCCATTGTAAAACTATAAAAAAATATGTATGAGATCATTACAACAAGCCCTTTTATTTGACATACAACGCGATACGGTTCGCAAAACAGATTTGTTAATTTTTTTTTCAAAATTCAGTTGTTTACTTTATACCTTCGTCTTTAGGTCACAAAAATGTACATGAGTACCAAATTTCAACTCATTTGGTCCAGTTCTATCGGAGTAAATTGGCTGTGAACGGCGGTCGCCCAAACGCACGAGTGATATAAGGGTTCCGTTTTTCGTTTTTTCGTACGGAACCCTAAAAAGTGCGGGAAGTATGTAAATAAGTCAACGTCGGATTATACAGGAACGTATACATCCGATGTTAAAATAAAAATTTTGCAAAACATACAAATATCCCGCCAGTAGCCAGTGATAGTGATTCGGATTATGAGATGTTTAATCATCCTGGTAAGAAAAAAATAACATAAACGTGTACTTACGTACGCGCGTGCGAAGTTATACTTCTATGGCATCAAAAAACCAATATAAAAAAACCAATATTAAAAAAAAAAAATTAACAATATTAAAAAAACAATATAATAATAATAAATTTTCAAAACGAGCGTTTTTAAAAACGCACGTGACGTTTTTTGTGACCGTCGTTTTTGTGTCACCGTCCGTGTTACAAATCTTAAAATTTCACTCTCATTATTTTTTCCATTTATTTCACAACGCGCCTAAAGCAGTATAACTTCAAAAACCTTCATCACAAACTTTTCTTTATAACACTTTTTTTAAATATTAAATTATTCATATGTACCAATTTTTTTGACGTGACGGGCGATCGGACGATCGGCGTATCGTAGCCGATGCAATAGGCGATCGTAGTTGAGTGGAGCGGAGCGGAGCGGGGCGGAACGGAGCGAAACTTTGTCATGACGTTGTCACGTTAAACTACCGTCCGTAAACCGACTTTACAGACAACCATTTTTTGTAATAAAACTTTTTTACCTATCGACAACTGGGATTTTATTTTATTCCCATCACTAGTAGCTACACATATTGAACTATCATCTGTTGCGGAACGGGATACAACAGATCCCTAATTTTATTTTTGTAATAGCGATTTACCCTAATGTCAGAACTGCGTGCGAACCTACCAAAAGATAGAGTCATAGCCTATGTTTAAGCCACAAAAAATTCATAAATATATCATTGGTTTTGACGAAGATATTAATTATTTTCAAAACTGCTATTTTAGGGGGCTGAAGAGGTCCCTAACGCACCACAGGAAAGTTTAGTTAAGGGGTTTTTGAGGTCCCCATAGCACAGGCTGAAAGTTTTTTGAAAGTGTTGACGCAGTGAACGTGTTAAACAGCTAGGTAAAGTTGTGGAGTGTCCCATCAACGAAAACGACATACACTACTGCTCCCGCGTAGCCGCGTAGTAATTCCGATAGCACGCGACCCCGCAACATTCTAGTAAAATTCAGCCACCCTCGTCTCCGGGACAGCCTGTTAGCGGCCGTTATCACCTACAATAAGAAACACCCGTCAGACAAGCTCAACACTAGCCACCTGGGAATCGGTGGTGACAAAAAATTGCCGGTATATGTCGTGGAAAATTTATCCCCGGAAAACAAATCCCTCCATGCTAGTGCCCGTGCTCGTGCCAAGGAATTAAATTACAAGTTTGTGTGGGTTCGTGGTGGACGTATCTTCATGAGACAAACGGATACCTCAGGCTACGTATACGTACGAGATATGGAAACCTTGGCCAAACTATCTTAATCACTATTTATACATACTTATTTTTTTCTTTTTATGTTACGCATGTTTTAAAATATTATTACACTCCTTTTCTCTCTGAATAGTATAAATGTTTACTATCAAAATGTAAGAGGCTTAAGAACGAAAACTAGTGAACTGTATAAAAATATTTGTAGTTGTAACTACGACATAATTATATTGACAGAAACGTGGCTAAACTCATCAATATTTGATAACGAGTTGTTCTGCAACCGATACATTGTCTATAGAAGGGACCGAGAATCTAGTCCACTATACTGTCATAAGGAAGGTGGAGGAGTTCTCATCGCAGTCAACAAACGCCTCGAATCCTGCCGTGAAAAACAACTTGAGAGTGACTGCGAAGACGTATGGGTATCAGTAAACGTTCTCGATGGCAAGAAAACTTGCAAACTATTTATCTGCGGCTTATATTTACCGCCACCTATACAAAAACAAGTCATCGATAGTTTTATTGACAATGTAAATTTAAAATCCAGTTTAAAACATATGTTGATAGTCGGGGACTTTAACCTCAGTAACATAATATGGGGCACGCAAAACGGCGCATCAGCAATGAGCCCTCAAATAAGCAAACAAAGCACTTGTGTTAGTGCATTGTTAGATTTTATTGCACTGCACAGCTTGTCTCAATACAATTATGTCGTAAACCACAAACATAAAATATTAGATCTGGTTCTCGCTAATATTGTAATTGAAAACTTGTGTAGTAGTTCATTAGAATTAAGTGCTATTGACCCATTTCATCCTCCCTTAGAATTTGAAATTAATTCCCTTTTTAACTTTCGATCTTTAACACCCAGCTCAGTTCCAAGAAACAATTTCTTCAAAGCTAACTACGACACAATTAATACACAACTTAGTCAAATCCCATGGGAGGATGAACTGCAGTCCTGCCAGTCGGTCGATGAAATGGTGGACGTTTTTTACGCTAGGATTAGGTAATTCTAAAATTCGTTCCCTTCAAAACTCCTAAATCAAACCAACATCCCGTATGGTTCTCGAAACCACTAATTAAAGCTATACGCGAAAAAGAAAAATACAGAAAACGTTTTTTGAAATACGGCAATCCCCTAGACAAAATAACACTTACAACATTGAAAAAGAGATGCATTGAAATGTCTAAGTTCTGCTACAATGACTACCTAATAAAATTAGAATCGTCGATCAAAAACAATCCTAAACTCTTCTGGTCGTTTGTGAAACACAAGAGAAATAATAGTAGCACTTATCCTTCCGTAATGAAATATGACAACCAAACATCTAGTAACGGTACGGAAATTTGCAACATGTTTGCTAGCTGCTTTTCATCAGTCTATACAACTCCAGCAACTGTAACTAACAACTACTATAACAGTGAAATGCCTACAATTCCCTTGACAAATAATCCTTGCAGCACATCCTTTTCCGAAAAGCACGTACTGAGGGTCCTCGAAACTCTAAATGTATACAAAGGAGCAGGCTCAGACGGCGTTCCCCCATTATTTGTATCGAAATGCGCCAGGACAATCTCTAAGCCTCTTTCAATAATTTTCAATGTATCTCTTGCAACTGGCGTATTCCCGAAGGCTTGGAAAGAGGCCATCATCGTTCCCATTTTTAAAAGCGGAGAAATCACATCAGTTACTAATTATCGCCCAATTTCAATACTCCCTGTCTTCGGAAAAGTCTTCGAGGCACTCATGCTTCCTATACTATCCTGGCAAGTCAAACACTCAATGACACATAGTCAGCACGGATTTATGAAGTCACGCTCAACAACAACAAATTTAACTTCTTTTCTCTCAGACGTCGTTGACAACGTTGACGCCCGAATCTGTACAGACGTAATCTATACAGACTTCAGTAAGGCATTCGATAAAGTGGATCATGCACTACTCGTAAAAAAACTAGCTCGCTGCGGTATAAATCAAAATCTACTCGGCTGGTGCTCCTCTTATCTTCATGGTCGTTACTCCAGAGTAGTACTCAATGGCTATAATTCTAACCGTTTCTTAACTCTGTCGGGTGTTCCCCAAGGATCACACCTGGGCCCCCTATTTTTCAATATATTCATCAATGACATAACCTCATGCTTTCTCCACTGTAAGATATACCTCTTTGCCGACGATTTAAAAATAATGAAAAGCATAATTAACACTCAAAGCTCTGTTCTCCTGCAAGAGGATTTAAATCGGTTTTGCGACTGGTGTGACAAAAACCATATGTCACTGAACGTTAACAAATGCCATCATATACGATTCTCAAGGAAAAAAGCATCATCCACCCAACTATACCTGATAAACGACAAGGTTCTTCAAAACACCAAATGCATACGTGACCTGGGAGTCCTACTAGATCATAAATTACAATTCAACTCCCACATCGATCACATTGTATCCAAAAGCTTCAAAATCCTTGGGTTTGTCATTAGAAATACTAAGACATTTAAACACTCCTATACCAAAATTGCTTTATTTAACAGCTTAGTGAGAAGCGGTCTCGAATATTGCAGTCAAGTTTGGAACCCCCACTATGAAGTTTACGTCAAACGGTTAGAAAGTGTCCAGAAGCGGTTCCTCTGGCACCTTACCTACCAGTCAAACCTAGCTAAACGTCTTCCGTCTTATCAAGACCGACTTAAGCACTTTAATTTAAGTAGTCTTAAGAAACGTAGGGCTATACTTGACCAAGTCTTTCTGTTCAAATTGGTGAATGGGGACATAGATTGCCCAGACCTACTAAGCAAAATAAATTTCAATGCACCTCACAGAGCACCCAGACCATCAAAATATCTACCTTTTGTGACAAGTTCGGCTAAGAGCAATCTGGGTCATCACTCCACTCTGAACAGAATTCAACGTCAATACAATGTCCTCTCTAGAGAACCAGAATTAGACATATTTAGTAACAACTCCTCTAAATTCAAGTCATTGTTAAAAAAGTGTTATAGCAGAAAAATCATAAATTCACACTTAACTTTAATTTCTTTTTTTATCTAGCAAATTATCGTTTCATTTAGCTCTCTCACCTTTATAATAAAATATAATAAAAAAATAATTAGTAACCTAATAGTTAGAAAAACTTTTATATATTAAGTCCTTAGTTAATAGTTTTATATACCATATAATTATAATTTTACACAATAGCTCGACCACGATGCATGCCGTGGTAACCTATGATTAAGACTACATTAAGTTTTAAGTTAACCCATGGCTTGGTTGTAATTATAATGTAAGTCTTGTTGGTTACCCTAATAAAATAAAATAAAATAAAATAAAATAAATTCGTTTCATGAAACCCAATTTCCGCGGGCGAAGCCACGTGCGGATATTAATACGTAATACATATTATACATAATCTAAAAATCTAATACAATAACTTATTAGATTTTTAGAACTATCGGCTTGTATTTTTTACATCAATTTGATGCAGCCAAATGTAGACCCGCAAAAAAGCATTATATCTGCTCCAGCAAGACTATTCACTTTTGTAACTTGTCAGCGGAATCCGCGATGAGTTTCAAAATTGAAGTTCGAGTCCGAGATCTTGATATGTGATTCTCTAATCATCTGGCACGCACTTGCGAGGTGAAGGGAGTCTCGAACTCTTACTTCAATTTAGAAACTCATCGTGTATTCCGCTGTCAAGTTACAAAACAAAAGCGAATTTGCATCGTATTGACATGTCATTATCTAATCATCTAGTACGCACTTGCGAAGTGAAGTGGTCCTAGAACTCGAACGTCAATTTTGAAACTCCGCTGTCAAGTTACAAATCTGAATAGCCTTCCAGTAGGGAATCGAACTCAGTACACAAATTCGGCTGCAGAGCCTGCAAATCCAAACCTATAATGCTCGTGAGAAACTTCACCTACTAATCAGTTTGTTTAATTATAATAAAATTAACGGAAAACCTATTAATTATTCAATACTTACATACCAACATTATCTATCGATATATCGCTCATAGGATCGTAAAGTTAGATCGAGTGTTATAGTAACTAGAAGTGACTTTCGCGGCTTCGACGGTACATCGGCGTAATTAGTGGTAGATTTTATAGTTAGTAATATTGTTAGCCCTGCCTGGAGAAAGGTAGCTAACGGAAAATGAATGATTTATTATGCCCGAACATATCCCCGGTACAGATAATAATATGCAAATAACGCTTGTGCATTATTAAATCCACTGTATTTGGATATGTAGTGCATTCGTGTAAGCAAAAGTAGCAAGTTATGAGTAGGTTCATACGAGCATGCGTAATTTGAATATAACTGTGTTTAGTAATACATTTTTATAAAAATACTTTGTTTTATTATAACTGTGAGGGAGGTTCCCTAGTGTGATACAGTGTAGCTCTGAGGGCGGTGTGCTTTAGTAAAATTGCTAAGGAACAAACTTGATAGAATTATATTTTTTAGAAACTATGCCTTAACGTGCCCTCCAAACTTTGAAGCATGGAAAGTTCAAGTAATGCTATAAGCGATTACCAATACTTCTATGACTCGCTATCAACCAGCTTCCAAATTCGACTTTGAATTATCGGAGAGCCAAAGATAATATAATTTGCGTTTTCACTCTTTTTAAAATGCCTTCGATATTATAATGGGTGACCAATGACCATTTACCATCAGGTGGATCGCATATACGAACGTTTGTCGGCTACTTGCATTAAAAATTGCTTTGGCTTAGATAAACTCGCTCAATCGCTCACACTAACATGTACATGCTTTCGTTTTTATACTTTGCTTATAAATATCTTCACTTTGAACATTATAATTATCTAGAAGCTTAGACCAGGTTTTATTAGTGGTTGCCGTAGTTAACACACACACGTTCTCTTTCATTAATTTCTTATGATTATTAAAAAAAACTATGTTATCTTAATATATATAAATTACGTGTCACGTTGTTTGTCCGCGATGGACTCCTAAACTACTTAACCAATTTTAATGAAATTTGCACACCGTGTTTGATCCAACTTGAAAGATAGGATAGCTTACATCTCAAAAAAAAATAAAAAAAAAATTACAGAACGAAGTCTGTCCAGGCAGCTAGTTATTCTTTATATTGCATGTTTCTAAATAGGCAGAGTTAAAATTTGTACGCCACTGCTAACAAATAATTATAATTCTGTTTTATTGATACGAAGATTTATAATTTTACTGTACTTCCTTGAATTTTACCTTCACACGGTGAAAGAATCAATTTAATTAATTCAAATTATGAAGTATGAGTATAATAAAATAGTATACATAAAATTTCCGGTACGTGTTCTTACAAATATCTTATATGTAGAGATTACTAAAAAATACTTTTTCTTAAAGAGTCACTCGTTCATCGTACTGTAGTAAACCACTCCTTAACTTAATAAATTACCCGAAACACTCGTGAGGTACACTTTCAAAATTCAAATTAAAACTAATTCACTCAATTATCTTTATTTATCCCGCCTCTGATATTTATATAGCGTATAATTACAGTTTATTTAAAGCCTCCATGCGGAACTGAGATTCTCACTGTGTTACTATGGTAGAATAGGGTTGGTAGGTATGTAGTACTGACATCGCAATTTCATTTTAAATTCTTTGTTTTAGTACCTTTTTGTACTGATGCTTTATTGAGGCTACATGAAAACAACTATGTATAATAAGAGTCTTGAGTAAGATAACATTAAGTAAAATAGCCGCGTGAAGGTGGCATGCGTGGCTACAGAATCGTAAGAAACCAAGGATCTTTAAGCAGTTGGTAGTGGTAGGTACGGAATTCTGTATCTTTAACGGGTCATTATTGAAGTTATTGTTGTTGGTTTTCAATTCCTTGCAATTAAATATTTAACATGTTTTCTGGTACTGAAGACGAAAGCGTGAATGTCGATTCAATATTCTACTAAATTACATTTAATGTGTATTCTGATGTACGAAGGCGCCTTTAATTGTTGTTTTTAATTAAATAATTGCAGTGTTAACATTGTATCTGACAGAAAACAAAGCGGTGGAGCAGGTTACATTCGCAAAAAACAGTTGAAAGATTAACATTTTGCCACAATTAACTTTTGCTAGTTTACCCATGTCTAATTATGCATTGTTTTGTCTTTCTATTTATGGCCTGCTTAATTTGTTATCCGCTAATTCTTCTCATTGTTATTTTAATTTGTTAACTGTTTCTTAATGATTTTGTAGTTTCTATTTCTTAATCTTTATTTTTCATCCCTTATGTTTTTCTATTACTGCTTCAAATATTTTCAGTTTTAGTTTCTTATGTTCTCTTATCCTTAGATGCCCTAGACTTGACTATCGCTTGTCTACGGTAAGGTTTTACTTGTTCTAATATTTGAAGGTTAAAATATTATCACAGGCTACAAAAAAACTATTTTAATCAGGAATCGATTGAATCCCTGATTGAGTTGAAACTTAAATTTCTTTGTACTTTTTGAATGTAATGTTTTTTTTGTGCTAAAGTCAGGACCTGATTACGCTTTCTATAATTTATGTGACGGATAAATTCTTGCTACTAGGACCTTATTTTTCTCTAGTCAGTGAGCCAGCGAGCATTAGTCTACTAACTAGGTACTCTTCCAAGCTAAAAACATCCGTCACTACTTTACGATTGAAATGATTGACAAAGATTAATTGTTTAGAAAAACATAAATAACATAGTCATTAGAATTATTAATAATAGTTCTTAAACGATCGTAAACGGTTATAGAAACAGATTATACGTTGCAACAGTGCAGCTTAAAGGCGTTCGGACCAGTGATAATTGGCTTCTGCTTGACGTCGTACGAGTGAATAGAAATTAAGCTTTTAAGTATTATTAATGTACAACAGATAATTTTAAAACGTTAATTCTTTGTTGTTAAAGTACGTTGCGTGTACAGAAATATAATAAACACAAAATAATAAGCACGACGTTTAGTCGATTGTTACAATAAATGTTGAAAATTGTATAACAAATAAAATATAGGTAGTTATGTTAATGACTACCTAAGCTGGCATATACACTGCATCCCTATAATTTTACAAATTATGCTTAAATTAACATTAATAGGAACAATTATTGTCTTAACTAAACACAATCAATTGTCACTTAATTCCATATCTTTGCCATGAAGAAGAATTGGCATAACTAACTCCATGACTTTACAATAAATACTGAAAGTTATGCATGTGCATAAATTATTACGATAAAAAGTAGCTGTTACTTTAGCGGAGGCGTAGGATGTTTTATACTTATTTCTAACTTTTGTTATTTATGTCAGTCTGGTTTTTTTAATTGTCCAAAGAAAGTACCAATAGAATTGGTTGCAATTAAAAATGTTATTGATCAATGCAATTACCATCCTATCATTAATGACTTACAACTGTCTGTGGTTAACTATACGGAAGCTGACCAACCAGTAAACCTAGTGACGTTGTTTTTGTATGCAATCCTATGGTACAGTTAGTGTAGTAATACTTTCGCCTTTCAAACCGCTTAACACCTAAGCGGTGGTTTTAAGAGAAATAAAAATAATAACTATGTCTCGAGAGCTACCTCATCTACGTGTGGCTTGAAGTTTTATGTTGGCTAGAAAATATTACAAATGAGAGTACCAGGTAATGGTGGATGGTCAGCATTGCGCATAGTTTTAATTGCCAGAAGAAAGCGCGAAACTTGATAAGTTATAGAGTTCAATTTTAAGATCTTTCTTTCTTTTTCTTCTCTCTTT
This sequence comes from Thymelicus sylvestris, assembly GCA_911387775.1. Taxonomy (NCBI): domain Eukaryota; kingdom Metazoa; phylum Arthropoda; class Insecta; order Lepidoptera; family Hesperiidae; genus Thymelicus; species Thymelicus sylvestris. The sequence goes on from OU426895.1 coordinate 12,677,637, forward strand.
CTTGGCTGGCAACGCAACAGTGATGCCTTTGGTGTTGCTGCTACATATCTATGAGCGACGACAACTACTTACCACCAGGTGGATCGGCAGCTCGTTTGCTGGCTGTTTCCAACAAAAAATCAGTTACAACGCCATTTAGTACGACGACGATGATGACGACGTTTCAAATCATAAAAATGGGATGTGACAAGATTATTATTATCATTACATGTTACTGATCAGTAACAACGCCATCTAGATTCTGTGTTACGAATTACAAATATAACGCATAACGCACATAACGCACAACGCACACAACGCATAACGTAACGGAGAAAGTTTGATTTTACTCCTGATAAAATTTCATACCGGGGGCTTACATATGAAAATCTATTTTTAAGAAGATAAGCTCCAAAAATCTTCTATAACTTATCTTTAAACTTACTACGAGTACAGCCCTACTTAAGTTGTGTTATAAAAATCCCACTGACCTCTGCAATGTCCGTTTATCAATACGGTGAATTGTTGCAGAAGTTATGGACTTAAAGAACTCTACAATTTCGTCCTGTTTACAGCTTTTATTAGTAAACAAAACCTGTTTTGATTATGCTACGCTACATTATCTAGTGACGCTATTTTTATAGGAATCAGCGACGATCTATACAGTTACTGGTTTTAATATTAATTCAACGTCTGAAAGAGAACAAGCGGCCGTGTGAACTGAAAATTAAAATATCCGTAACACCGCGTACGTGCGTCGCTTCGTTAAATGTCTAACTGTGTGTAGTTGTGTACTAATATAACTAGATATGGGGAGATGGCAAGGAGGGCGTTTCGAAAAGAGTTTCGAGAGATTTTTCTTATGGACGACTATTACCATAGATTATATAATAGGTATAGTTTTAAGTAACTTTTGCCCTAATTATAATTTTAGTGCAAGAGTGGCTCATTGTATGTTAATGCGCTTTATCACCTTAAATAAAAAAAATCACTTATATCCAAAGGGGATTATAGGTGTATAGTACAGTAACAGCTAGCATTCAGTAAAAAAATACAGATTTAAGTTCTTTTAAAAAGTAGTTCGGCAAAATTAAAAAAATTGCAAGTTGTGCCCTCTTGTCGAATTAAAGGTATTTATAATTCTAGATATAGTATCTGTGACACTAGCTTCATGGTAAAGTAGAGCGGCATTAGATTCGTCCAATTAAGTATTCACATTGAATCGCGTCGTTCATTCGGCCGAATTCTTCGATCAGAAACCTAGATGTCTCGCAACTTTGTTCCAAGTTTTATATCGTGCAGAAGGTGCCTAATCTTACTTAATATATAAAATATGAAACACATAACTTCACACTTTATATTCGCACTTTATTTAAGCTTTATGTATTGTAAAAGAAAAAAGCGGCCAAGTGCGAGTCGGACTCGCCCATGAAGGGTTCCGTAGCAGCAAGTAACATAATATAAAAGTTCTTGAAGTTCGTTGTAACTTTGATCTAGGTAAATTGCGGTTTGCGTCGATCCTATGTGATCGACAAAGTTAAGCAACAGCGGGCGTGGTCGGTAGTTGGATGGGTGACCCCTAGTGGCAAAAATTTCTTGAGCGTTTCCGTGCTTCGGAGGGCACGTAAAGCCGTCGGTCCCGGTTGTTATCATAAGATAACAGTCGTTAAGCCATGTCGGAGGCCCTCAGGCGGTTTGAAAACTTCCGACACTCGGGTTGGCCACTAACCCCTCCACCAATCCGCACTGGAGCAGCGTGGTGGAGTATGCTCTAGGCCTCCTCAAAAGGAGAGACCCGTGCCCAGTAGTGGGCCATTAATGGGTTGAAGCCAAATTGCGGTTTACGATTTATGACGTATTAAAAAAAAACTACTAACTAGATCTCGTTCAAACCAATTTTCGGTGGAAGTTTGCATGGTAATGTACATCATATATTTTTTTTAGTTTTATCATTCTCTTATTTTAGAAGTTACAGGGGGGGGGGGGGGACACATTTTACCACTTTGGAAGTGTCTCTCGCGCAAAATATTCAGTTTAGAAAAAAATGATATTAGAAACCTCAATATCATTTTTGAAGACCTATTCATAGATACTCCACACGTATGGGTTTGATGAAAAAAAAATGTTGAGTTTCAGTTCTAAGTATGGGGAACCCCCAAAATTTATTGTTTTTTTTCTATTTTTGTGTGAAAATCTTAATGCGGTTCACAGAATACATCTACTTACCAAGTTTCAACAGTATAGTTCCTATAGTTTCGGAAAAAAGTGGCTGTGACATACGGACGGACAGACAGACAGACAGACAGACATGACGAATCTATAAGGGTTCCGTTTTTTGCCATTTGGCTACGGATCCCTAAAAAGCAATGGATATTAATATTTCAAGTAAAATATTAAAGTGAAATTGTTTTTTTTCAGAGATCATTGTGTCCAACAGCGTCTAGAAACCCACATAAATTGAAATTTATTTTTTAGCACATTCACATGTCGTGGATGTTAAACCATTAAAAATGTTCTTAATCCAAGCTTTTCAAATAATTCGTACTAAATATCTTGCGTATGAAAGTAAAAGTAAAATCAACTGGCGTTAATAAGCTGCGATTTATGAGATAAATAACCTACTTAAATTTTTTTGTTTAAACTTTTATTTAAAACATTTTTTTATTCATATCACGTTTGTTTCAGGTAAAGATCCTGTTTTGGTTGTTATATGCGCGAAATAAAAGTGATCGTGGGCATAAATCGTAAGTAATAAGCTTGTTAATTACTTTTAATAGGTACAAGCAAGGAAGAAACTGCTCACGTAAGCGAGCAGTGTTAAATGTGATACACATGCAAACGCATGAGTCGCATGACATTCATTTCACGGTTAAATGAGCTAAAGACCATATTTGGAGTCGTGACGGATGTTCGTGTTATGTCATTCTTGATTTCTAGACGTCCGCGACGTCTTGTTCCGGCGTTTGCACGCTATATTACCACTTTAGTCACCGTTTTTAAACGCCATTATGTTTGATTGGGATTAGCACAAAAACAGCTGCAATTTTTGATCATTAAATAACGTTAAATTGTTCATTTACTGTACGTAATTAAAACATGCAGTATTCCTTTTGTTAAAAGCGTTAAATTTAAAATTACTGCAAAAGGTCCTAATGTCGTTTTTAACCTCGTTTCACATTGGCTTAATTACTCAGGAAATAAAAACATTCAATCTAACTGTATCTTCAGAAAACAGGTAAGACAACATGCATAACAATGAAGTCCACAAAAAAACACAAACAAAATATTGATTACTCTGTAATTATTATTTTAGATTAAACAATAGATTTCATAAATGGGAGAAGAAACTGGTCCTTGAAACACAGTTTCGACTACCTCAAGGACCAGAGGATTCATAAATATAATGTACACATGTGTTTAATCAATAAAGAAATTATTATTATTATTATTATTATTATTATTGTGTAGGTAAACATTTTAATTTTTAAACTGTAGTAGAAAAAAGGAGGCAAAGATTAACAGAGCCAAAGAATTTTAATACGCCTCAAGCAATTTTCATAGCGTACCTACTTAGTTCGTATTCGTTAAAGTCATCTTGATAAAGTCTACGAGTATTTTAATTAGAGATTGTTAAACGCCATAATCTGAAAAAAGAATAAAATTGGCCTTACTCACGACTTGCCGTTGCCATATGCAGACAATGTTATAAAAAATAGAGCAGTCCATTGCGAAGGAGAATTCCCGCAAATAGTTATATATAAATTGATTTCTTTACGTTTTATTTAGTGCTTGGTTCAATTAAGGCATAATTTATATTCTACTAAAAGCGTAACAATATCAGGGCAGAATCTGTACAATATACAAATTTCAAAACAATTATGTAGGTAGGTTTTGTCATCGATATAAATATCGCCGTTCACGATATTTTATGTATCCTATAATGATGGCTTTAATACTATAATAGTTAGAGTTCAAAATTATCCGTCTCTATGTACGAGTAAGTATGTGTGTTATAGCGTCACGTAGATTACTAAGCATAATTATAACTTATTAGTAGGTTATCAATTTTACTTTACACCAATAGTACCAGGGAATGGATAGATCCACTTATTTAGTAGCCTACCCATCTAGTGTTTAGGGAACATTGATTTGTTTACATTGCATCTTAATCATTTCATCTTTAATCAGATCAATTAGAAATCGAACATAATTGTTGTACCTATTAAAAATTATTAGGTTTCAATGATTTAAATGGATCTTCAGATTTATTTTCTTGTTTCTATAAACATACGCCATACTTACGATATTCAATTATTTTTCAGCATAGGTACTATTAAATTAACCAAGTCAGGCCTAACATATCTTTTGAAAATAAATCATTGGCAAAATCACTGCGCATAATTTACTAATGTCATAAACATTATATAGTGATGTATATTGCAGTTATTGACAAATACGGCATGTCAAGTTTAGACCATGATAATATATTTATGGTAGACCGTTACCGTATAGGTGAGATATTGCTTCATTAACAACGTTTCAGACTCGAATGCTCAGCGCATCAGTACTGTAAATTAAGTCCAGCAAACATTGGTTTATTATTTCCATAGACATCTATCTAGGTGCTGAGATTTCCTTAATAAATCTCATTTATTCTTGAGTATTGTAAAATGAATGATAATTTGAATGAGTTTTGAATTTCTGATAACAAAAGAGTATTAAATTAGATTTCAGTGAAGGTATCCCACGCTTTTTAATTTATTTTATTAGAAATCTTCATTAAGTCTTTTTAGTATCAACCGTTATAATATTCAGATATGTACTATATTCCTTACTTAAATGTCTGTGTACAATGAGAATAATGTCTCCATTATTGTATTGTCCTCTACGAAAATTCCCTTGCGGAATTTTATCTTCGTAAAAATTGGCATAAAAAATGCAAAGTATGTAAAATATACACTATTTTGTTCTCTGATAACTAAACTGATACTCAAAAATTATGCATGTCAATTAAACAATTTTCAGATAAATTTTTTAACCGACTTCAAAAAAGGAGGAGGTATTCAATTTGACTGTATTTTTTATGATTGTTACCACAGAACTTTCGACTGGGTGAACCGATTTTGATGATTCTTTTTTTTAATTGAAAGCTGGTGCTTGTCATGTGGTCCCACGAGCGAGATCAGACGAGTGATTTTTGAGTTATCACAAATTTTGAAGTCGGTTATTTTTTGTCAAGAATTATTTCAACAACAGTTAAAGAAAATATTCCACCTGATATTCCTTACTACATTTTTGACCTGACTCATATCCCAAGGGGATTGAAACATAACAACAGCAACATACAACTTCTAATATCGCACTAAGCTCGGATATGTTCTAGAATAGGCCTTAGAGACACTTAATATTTAATTATTCTATTCGCTCGGATATCTGGAAGTTCATTTTGACCATTAATTGGAGCAAAGCAAAGAAGCAAAGCTTAATGCTTTCACTAGACTGATGGCGGATAAACGGAAGAAATTAAAATAGGCTAAGCTAAGGCTAACCCCCTCTCGTCGTGCAAAAGACTTTTTCTTACAGTCTCGAGGCGTGACCTACCTAGTTGTTTTAAGGAAATTATTGTCTTAATTGCCCACTGATAGTAGCTATGAAGGTGTAAAATAAATACAATCGTTTAAAAATGGTTAATAATAATTATTCAGATGCTTACCTAGATCAGTCTAGGTTTTGGAGATAGGTCTGTACTGGTTTGCTTGTCTTTTGTTTGAGGGAGCGGTGTTCGAATCTCAATAGTATTTCAATTATTTTTAATTTTTTTTTTCATTTCTTTGCAGTTTATTCCATAAAATTCTGAGCTTCATTTTTGCCATGTTTGTCTGTGGGTGGTGTGAAAAAACATTGAGATATGAAAACAAATCAAGACTAGATTAAAAGCGATTATTCATGTTTTTTTTTTATGAACAAGACTACAAAAGATATACAGTGTCGTATTATAAATGATTGAACTGTTTGTTATACAGTATGTACCTACCATATGCAGAACGAATAAGTCTAGTATAATTGTTATTTATAGAGCACCGTAGCTTCACCTAAGCCCGACTGGCCTACTAAACTTGTACTTTATTAAGTGGATGCTTCAGGCTAATGATCAGTGTAAAGGGTAATATGTCTTACTGACATATTTGAATTTGGTTTTTAATTATCCTCATAAAATTATGTACACCATTAGATTTAAGACCCATAGTGCAAAATAGTTTATCAATTCAATCAGAGGCTTCATACACTATAATGTAAAAAAATATGTCAATAAAGTATTATTATTATTATTATTATTAATTGTTTCTAACATTGTTAGCCGTGTTTATTCTGGAACGGATTGATGTCTACATGGAACATTTATGAAGACAGATTAAAATTTTTACTGTAGGTATTTATTATTTATCTATGCACTTTTTCAATACCTGGACTCTGGAGTAATATTTTATAGTATGTTGTTTTTAAAAATTTCACAAGTTCATAAGTAAATAAATGAATAAATATTTAAATATGCCAGGATTAAAGAAACCGTATTTCTCGTAATTTGTGAAAGAATTGAGTTTTTGAATTAAAGAAAGTATATTCAGCTGTCTGGGTGTTAAAACCGGCATCTACTATTACATTAGATCCTTGTATTGGTGCCCATTTAAAATGACCTAGTTCTAGACAGTCCCGAGCACAATAATAGATACATATTGTGGGATTCCACTATTAAAGTATAAAAAATACCATTGAATATCGGTGGCATCAAAATAAAAGGATAGAGGATAATCCTTTTATTTTGATGCCACCGAGTTCCAGCACAAATTATCCACCAGACCTTTGGAATCTAGTTTCTTCCAGAATCCAAGCACCGTCAACTTATTGAATTATATTAGAAAACATCGGTATTGAATAATTGACCAGTCCGATTAGGCATTAAAGGAGCGTGCAACATTGTAAAGCTCACGTTGTATGACAGCGGAAATTTCTAGGGATAGAAACATGGAATAATTCATCTTTGATCAGAGGGAATATCCCGAAACGAACGGGGCTGCACAAATAAGCAGTGTGGTGTTTGTACCAGTAACGGACATTTTCAAACAAAGTTTAAGAATTAAATAAGATCACCTATTTTGAATTTAGGAACTAAATCTTTCACTGATAAAAAGTAATGATAAGAAAAATATATCTATTGGAAAAATAATTATTAAATTAACAAAGTAAATCTTAATATATATAAATTACGTGTCACGTTGTTTGTCCGCGATGGACTCCTAAACTACTTAACCGATTTTAATCAGATTTACACACCGTGTGCAGTTTGATCCAACTTGAAAGATTTAGCTTACATCTCAAAAAAAAACTTTTGACAGAACGAAGTCTGTCCGGGCAGCTAGTATTTAAAAGTTCTTTTAGCGTTTCAGACACTCGAATTAATTTGACAAAGCTGTTAAGATGATACGTGTTAGTTAATTTTTATTTTGATCAGTCTTTCAGAACCCGGCGGTTAATGTATAAATTGTTGACAACATAAATTTTAAGCATTAATTGTGGCAGTCAACCTAAATTCGACTAGTGTCCATCACTGGTGCAACAACCTTATACCTATTATCCATATGGTTTGACTTTATTAACAATTCCCAGAAACATGACCACGACAACGAGACAACAAGTCAACCTATAAACGTCTATTACATCCTTCAGGCGAATACCACAAGCATGCTTGACGTCTAATCGTTCCTTAGAAGCGAAACGGTGGCCTATAATGCATTGTCTTACGTGTACCGTCCCATTAGATTCCATGCACGGACTGATGTATGGGAGGCAATTTATGAAGGGCTAACAAGGCGAAAAACTCCTTGTTTGTGTAACTTATTATGTCACAAATAACAAATACCAATTAGAATTACTACTACAAGTACTAGCTACGTCTTATCTATACAAATACCAATAAGTTAAGAATTTTTAACCGACTTCAAAAAAAGGAGGAGGTTCTCAAGTCGACTGTTTTTTTTTATGTTTGTTACCTCAGAACTTTGGACTGGGAGAACCGATTTTGATGATTCTTTTTTTAATCGAAAGCTGGTGGCTGTCATGTGGTCCCACATAAATTTTATTGAGATCTGGCAATGGCATCTATGAGAAAACCACATAAGTCGTAAATTTGTGTTAAGATGTGCGCGACAAATTGACGAATAACTCAATATCACGCCAACCGATTTCGATGATTCTTTTTTTAATCGAAAGCAGGTGCTTGTCATGTGGTCCCACATAAATTTGAACGAGATCTGACAAGTAGTCTCAAACTTTGAAGTCGGTTATTTTTTGTTAGTAAAATTTAGATTATACGAGTATTAACTACGTATTATGTTTGTTAGAAAAGTCATCTGTAATGGTAATTGTTTTTTATTTGATTTGTATAGAATTCAATAGAGCTTTGCTTAAGATTACTGTTCTACAATTATTTTGAACTTAGGTATTAGGTATATTTATTTTTACCTGATCGGAAACTGTTGATATCGATAATAATATTTCGCTCTAGGAAAATAATATCGAAAACAAGTTAAATATTTTCAAATGCATTTAAGACTGACCTTTGTTCAGCTCCATTTTCATAAATGATTATCTTCTAAATAACTGAATTGAACAGCTTATTTTCCTAAAAATAAAAAGAAATGCATGACATAAAATACGCTTACAAACGCGTACACACTCATAATATCCCCACAGTAGGTTTTCACCTATGTCGCGGGTAGCATGGACGACACACATAACACATCACAATAACACCCATGACCCGAGTACAAATATTTATCTGTCACATAATTATCTGCCCCGGCCGGGAATCGAACCCGGGACCCCTCGCTTCGCAGGCAGGGTCGCTACCAATTTATTAAGCTACAGGGTATTCCGTATTCAGGGAAGTTCGTTGTCTAGTAATTGGCAATTGATCAAGAAAAGCTTCGGTTTCATGGCTGTCTACGTAAGGATCCTTTACCAAAAATGGTCTTTATGGTAATTGACCATACATGCCAAGGAGCGGGATGCTTTGAACCGGAAGTCGGTTACTTTATTGAAGATTTGTAGGAAAATAAATCAATAGTTTAAACGAAGAGGAAAACTTCTTCAATTTAAACTTTTTATTGACTTTCGCTCGTGTTACTAATCCTTTGTAGATTTTGATTATAAAACAGTGTCAAAAATAATTATCCCATTGCTGAGCTCGGGGTCTCCTCTCACAATGTGAGGGGTACAGGCCATAGTCTACTACTAGTCTACTACGGATATTTAAAATAGTGTATATTTAGTAAAATTTAGTAACCAAATGAGTATAGTAAGTTTTACATTTCCATTTCTACCAAACTGCAAGCCAGTTTGTCGGTTTATTCCTTACTTTGTAAGAAAATAAACAAAGCTAAATGTTATTGTAGCCTTAAAAGGTTAAATGTAGGTATATTAAAAGCGACTCGTATTTAAGTCTTTAAGTCGTTGTTAAAACATTAGTTTTTGCGTGAGAACAAGTTATTTATACGTATAATTAGTTTCTTACTTACTTCATCTTCACGCATAAAACCATGGCTCAATAGCACTAAGTACATAGGGTTATTTAATGTGACTATTATATCGCCGGTAGGTAATTTCCTTTTTCTGTTTTTCTGATACAAATTGTATACACTTATTTGTAAAGAATATTCGTGTATTCTTGTCATTGTTAATAATAATATGTATACCTATTCGAGTCAACAAAGTGTTTTAATGATAAATTCATCGTTTATTTTTTAACCGCATTAACGCTTATTCATATAATCCCCGAATAAGGGCAGTGGTATAGATAAATGGTCAATAAGAAGGATATCACAAACAACTTCGATCTAAGAACCTACATACATCGATCATTCACATAAATGTTCTGGATAAGAATTGAATCCGGGACCGATAATACGATAATGTCTAAAGACCATAACATTGTTGCATCTTTCATTATATACTTTGCAGAAAATTTATGTACCAATAAAATTACAAACAAGAACCGGAAAATTAAAATTGTTTGAAATTACACGACGATAAGGAAATTAAGAGGCATTTATTATGGTAAAATAAGATATTATAAAATTGATAGAGTCTGCAACTCTCTAATTCGAAACCCTTTAATAATTTTATAGATGTGTCGTACTTAGCAAGGGGCCAGTGGATGAATCATAAAATGTTATTTAACTACCGTTGTTCGCAACACATTAAATTACATTGGTCAGTACGTTATAATACGTAGTTAATCAAGTGATCTTTTGAGTTAATTAACATCCTTGTCGGTATTTGAATGGATAATCGCTAGTGTGTCTAATTCATAGATATGCGTTTAAACACGAGAAATAGCCGACAAACGAGCTAACGATCCACTTGATGGTAAGTGGCTATCGTCGCTCATTGTCATTAAAACTAGAAGCGGACGCGTTGCCGGCCAAAGTACAAGGCTCCCAGGCCAACTGAAACACTGCTCGTTTGATGGCTTGAGCCAGCAAGATGGTAGTAGGTAGCCAGGTAGGATTCACGTAAAGATATTAATGACTATAGTTAATAGTATCAGGCGTTACTTTGCGGAAATCCATTGTTATTAAGTTAGTATTAGTCTACTTTGCAACAATCCGCGTTTAACATGTATGATGGTATATACTTTAAAACATGCGTGGCACCTCCCTCCCTCCCACAACGGAAACATGCACTACAATAATTAAACGTATATACCAACATACATACCAGCACCAACACGTGTTTCGCCCCGAAACGGAGCATCATCAGGGTAAGTTGACTCTACGATGGTTAGTCGGAAAGTGAGCATCGTTCACTGAGCGTGGCGTATTTATACCCAACTCGCCCACTGATTATCTAATGATGTTGTAATAATTAGTGATTAGTAATTAATTAATTATTCAATCAATTAATTGATTGAATAATTAATTAATTACTAATCACTAATTATTACAACATCATTCAATCAATTAATTGATTGAATAATTAATTAATTACTAATCACTAATTATTACAACATCATTAGATAATCAGTGGGCGAGTTGGGTATAAATACGCCACGCTCAGTGAACGATGCTCACTTTCCGACTAACCATCGTAGAGTCAACTTACCCTGATGATGCTCCGTTTCGGGGCGAAACACGTGTTGGTGCTGGTATGTATGTTGGTATATACGTTTAATTATTGTAGTGCATGTTTCCGTTGTGGGAGGGAGGGAGGTGCCACGCATGTTTTAAAGTATATACCATCATACATGTTAAACGCGGATTGTTGCAAAGTAGACTAATACTAACTTAATATTAATGACTTATAATTGATAATAATGTATAATCCTTGTGTGAGGCCTTATCACCAAACGCTCCGACTTCTGTACCCATATACCATGAGATTGAGTTCAGCATTGTGAAAACCGCCCCAATACGGCTAAATATTTCACATACATTATGACTTCCTATAATGCAATATTTGTTATAAATGTAGTCTGTTCTATAAAATTCTTTAAGAATCAACGGGAGTGCTAGCACACCAAAAATTTATACAAATGGACTGGTTATAACCTTTCATGACACTCATGCAGTCCGTTTATCGCATAGGTTTGTTACTTTCATGATATAAAAAACGATTGACAATTCGTTTCCTGTCGTTCGTTCGTCTTCGTCTCGCTTGCGGCGACGTTTACAAGAATAATTCTAGATGTATTTTTATGTTGTGTTCATCCCTTTTTAGCTTTCGAAGCTAAGAGATTCATGGCTGCGAGGAAAAATTTTAATAATACATTTGCGTGATTTCCTTCTACATAAAACAACTAAGTAGCAAATTGTTTTAAAACGACTTATTTAAGTAACTTTTATTTAAAATAGTTTAACACTGTTTATTGTAAGTAGGTACCTACTAACGTTTTAAAATAAAACAACAAAAATAAGTAGAGACAAATTTTATTATCTAGCGTTTTTGTAGCGTGTTTGAAGCGCTCATAGCCCGACGTCTTGAATCGATCCTTTGGTCTAGTGGCAGTAGTTCGGTTACTAGTCCGGTCAACCGAACTAATGCAACTTTTTAGTGTCAGTAGTTCGGTTAGTCCGGTTAACCGAACTACTGATACTTTTTAGTGGCAGTAGTTCGGTTAATATAACAATAGTTCATTAGTTAAAAGGGTGATCGCTGATAATGGGAATAATTTCTTGAGCAATTTCGTGCTTTGGAAGGCACGTATACCCTTCGATTGTTATCATAAGATAACAGTTGTTAAATCATGTCGGAAGTTATTCGGACGACACGAAACCTTCCGACACTTGAGTTGGCCACGAACCCTCCATCAATCCGCACTGGAGTAGGTGTTGGAGTATGCTCTAGGTCTCATCAAGTTAAGAAACCCATGCTCAGTAGTTAATGAGCTATTAGGTAATGGATTGCAGCAAGTTAGCGCCTTTACGAATGTTTCTTGAAATTTAAAATAAATTAAAATAATAACGCTCGATAATATAATAAACTCTTATCTTTTTGCATATAAGTATCAAGTACAAACAGGTACTTGACCGATAAGTTCAGGTCTCGAGTCTTGAGTATAGCTACACTAAAAAAATGATCTTATTGGATCAGATGAGATATTTTTAAACCATAACAAGTGGTGAAGTGGGTACTGTACTGTTGCTTTCGTAGTTAAGACCGGGTCCATCAATTATTCGCTAGCTGAGATACAACGGTGCAACTGTTTACCCAATCCGAACACATAATCAGATCGGAGTAGCTCGGCAGGACCGGCGCCTCAGGAGTTAGTGATGATTAGCACGTCTTGTATAACTGCATTGCAATAGGAAACAACAACGAGAACGAGTTCAGTACTAAACAATCTATTATTATCAAAATATATTCAGGGCAGATTCGACCAAAGTTATCCTGCAAATAAAAATCACATCTAATCAATAGTAAATTATAAATAACTATCCTTTTTTTAGATGCGCTTTATAAATGTTATATATTTTTATATTTAGTCGAAATACATGTCATGTTCATTTTTTTATCTATTCGAGGAATAGGTATTACACATTTTTGGGAATTTTGAACGGAAGTACACTCTATTATGGATTAGAAAGTTGTCATTACCTATAGGTAATAAAATAAAAGAAAAAAACTTGAGAGGTGTCAAGGGACACCCGGATGGAACGAAGTTCCTTGCAGTCGGTACTAGGATAGCAAAAACATGCAGGCGAGTGTGCCAAAACAAATCTAAGGTATTAAATTTCGTGAGAAATTTAATTACCTGTCAAAAAGTGTCGTTACCAAATTTTCCGCCTAGCCCCCTTTGGCAACGCGCGATAAGGAACTTCGTTCCAAAAACAACCGCAAAATATTTTTGCACTTTTGTATCGTATATTAAAATGATAAGTAGGTAATAACAAGTGTTTAATCATTTTATCCTCATGAAATAGGGAACGGATTAAGTCATTTAGCAGTTTACGACCGTAATTATCAGTAAAAACCTTTGGAAAAACGCTAACTGACAGATATACGAGTTAATTGACTCGTCCAGTTAATGCGAGGCGAAGAGCGTTACAATTCGTCATGTAAAGCAGCTCTTTTGCTACATTTTTTATGGAAATGAATACGTTAATATCAGGAACTTGCATGCAGTAGTGTTGTGCAATGACTGGTAAATGGACAGTGAGAAGATACCAACTACATTAAGCTGCCTAATGGGGTTCTGTTGTCAACTTACTGACTATTACTCGGCTAATATAACGCAAAAACTGAATAGTTTTTGTTGAATAACGCTAATGATTGCACGATTCGTGTTTGTCAATTAGTAAATATTGCAGACTAAGTATATTAGCTAGCCGTATTAGGGTGGTTTACTAGCTTGGGCGGCTTATACTAGGGTTGCCATCCGTCCTGTTTTCCCAGGACATGTCCTGGTTTTTGTAGTGTCCTGGGACGTCCTGGATAGTTTTTAAGCAGCGTCCTGGGTTTTTAAATTTTAAAATTCGCACACCTCTTGTAAAAATTTTTACGTTACGGGTGGCCTCACGGCTCGTAAGTAGGGCATGGATACCGAAATTCCGAGATTTCGCAATTCCGGAATCTTGGACAATTTTTCAGTTCCAGAACTGAGTGTTATTATCGTAACTCCGGTACTCATTGTTACTAAACAATATAGATTTTTCGAGTGTTTATTTATTTTTGAACGCACCCAATTATCCAATTCTCTCTATCCTTTGTTACCCCTAGCGCCATCATTTATTACCTTTATAAATAAGCGGACTAAGAAATTGTAATATTTGTATGAAATCAATTTTTTTGTCGTATTCAAAAGCAGCATTTGATTCAGAAAGATTTAGTTGTAATCCGTAATTATTCAAAAATATGCTATGATGAACATATCTGATGAAACTTTAATCAAATAATTTATTTTATTATGCATCCATCCGTCCATCCACCCGCCTTTAGAGGTCAACTGCTGGACATAGGCCCCCTCTAACTTGCGCCACTATGACCGATCCTGAGCCTTCTGAGTCCAGCGGATGCCCACTGTTCTTCTGGCCGTTAGCCCATCTGGTCGGAAGGGCGTCCTATACTTCGTTTTCTGAGACGTGGGTGCCATTCAAGGACCTTTCTTCCCCAACGGTTGTGTGGATTTTGAGCTTGTGGATTCGGACGACAGTAAAGCAACACGTCTCGGGAGCCGTATGTCATCACTGGCAACACACACTGCTCGAATACCTTCGACTTCAGGCACTGAGGTAATGTTTTGGACGACAAGATATGACGCAGTTTCCCGTGTGCAGCCCGATTTGGATTCTATGAGTGACTTATTTCTCGCAGTTCGATTTACCCATTAATATCATATATCCCAGGTAAATGTATTTGTCTGTAACTTCGAGAGTAGCGCCGTTAACAATAGAATACAATATGGGTTAACAATGCAATAAAGGTATCAAATTAAAGAGCTCTTCATAAGGTTTTCAAAAAAGTGTATCATAATAGCTTTTTTTGATAGCAGGCAGTTTTTTTTTTTTAATTTCAACAACCAATATCGGAACTAATTCCGGAATCTGGAGTCAATATCGAAAACCAATTCCGATATTGAGAATAGTTCCGATATCAAATGGCCTAATTGCAACTCTATTACTGCGTCCTGTTTTTAAACTAAGTTGTCCTGGTTTCTCCAACTTCAAATCCTGGTTTTTTAAATTTGAGGTTGGCAACCCTAGCTTATACAGATCCCAATCGTATATTGGTTTACTAAGCTGTCGTAAGTTCATTCAAAAAAGGAGGAGGTTCTCAATTCGGCTGTATTTTTTTTATGTTTGTTACCTCAGAACTTTCGACTGGGTGAACCGATTTTGATAATTTCTTTTTTAATCGAAAGCTGGTGCTTGTAATGTAGTTTCACTTAAATTTGAACTAGATCTGACTAGTAGTTTTTGAGTTATTTTGAAGTCGGTTATTATTTTCTTGGTAAAATTCAGATTATCTTTCTCTTCTTTCTTAGCTCAGTTCGATTGTTGGACTACCATACTTAAATCTACCATCACATGGTCCATTACATTCGTTATCAATTATCATAAAACTTTACTTATCTTCGTGCCATTTTACTGCCACTTCACTATGTTGGCGTATTAAATAAAATTGTCACTGCAGGCGAATGGAATTTCTGCAACACTTACTTCAAGGTTCCGTGATGTAATATGACGACACTTTATACCGACACATCATTACCATAAAAGAGAAATGGTACGCATTAAGCGGTGCAGCATAAACACAGATGAAGTGATAAAAGACAGCGGTAGATAGGTACTAGATGTACCCTACAGCTATCCGTTTCTATAATTTGTAGCTTCTGTTTTATTGCTGTTGTGTACATAAACTCCCTCAGTACAGTTCGTTGTAACGTTGTTTTTGCAAGAAACTGACATCGTAAATATGAACGTGATTTATGGTTATTACAATGTGAGTACGTGGCGGAAGAGATTTGTAAGACAATAGTGAGTAATTTTGAAAAAGTTACACCGTTACAAATATCTTGGTGTTAATTACTCGTAAACGAAGGCTTGAACGGTTTTTATGGCTTTGTTGGTAAAGTAAATTAGATTTATTGTAGAACTAATTCATCAAAATCTAATTTACATACATTAAATCTTTTTGCCTAATATCCGAATGAATATCAAAGGTTTACTCGTGCAAAGCATTATTTATTCTAACATCAAAAGCAAGATAAACACCCAGGCTTTATTAAAAGTGATACAGAAAGAGTAAATTATTAAAAGTACGCATTTTAAAATAAGTTATCAAGTTGTCTAATTAATCATCATCAGACGAGAGCGCGTTTATAAAACGGATTTAGCTTTTAACTAGACGCGCTAATCAATTCAATTACGTTTACGCGATACGACGATAAGTTAGAAATGTATTGAAAAATCGTGTTAGTTAATGTCTTTATATCTTTTGAATGCTTAATTCAGTAATAATTCGGTAGTTTGTGTAACCGTGTTTTAAACGCTCATTAACTTTGCATTTATTTTTACTAGTAGTTTTTATTCACTAAATTCACTACTGGCATCATATTAACGGTACTAAATATTCACATTAATAGTCATTTGGTGTGATGTATGAGAAATCAGAATACCAAAAATTTTAGACGTTTCTCGAGTTTTTATTACCTTGATTGTTTGTGGACATGCAAAAGGAAAATATTTGCTCGACACTCAACGGCGTTCACTTTGTTTTAATTCAAAATGTCGTTTTGAAGTGCGAAATTTGCTATTACTCATATGCAAATCCTAGTCTTCTTATAATTTGTTGGCAGCAATTAAAAAAACAGAATCAATCATGCGATAATATTAGGTACGTACTTTGTCGCTCGGTGGTCGAGAATCGAGACCTAGAACTCGATCTGCTAATCGATTTATGCGTTCACGCAAGTGGTGATTTGTGCAAAATAAACATTCACGCCATTCAGAATAAATCGCGATCTGATATTCCAGCCCTCAATGGGTTCGGACTTGGAATGCGCGCATTCAAGCTTGAAGTACTTAGATGTACTTGAATTGATTCTAGCATCTATCTGTTTAGTTCTGCTGACTTTACAAAGACGTCTTGACCTAACAATCATTATTCGAGAACGATTATTTTTATTATTAACGCAATAGATCTTGCTAATGTTCTTGCTAATCTTAGGCCCGTATTAATAAATCAATCGTATGATATCATTTTAGTTTATGAAAACCAAACTGAACCGCAACCTATCGAAACCAAACTTAGCTTTGTGAACCTTGTTTCATTAGCCTGCTGAACGAAGGGTTGTGTGTTCGATACGGGCTGGGGAATCTCAGGGAATCCTAGTGCGGAAGTAGGGTTGCCAGATGACAAAACCTAAAATATCTGGACAAAACTTCGGGATTGGTTGGAACAAAGAAATTCTTTTGGAAAGTGAAAAAAAAAACGGCTAGAGCGCGTGCGGCTGGCCGCGGGCGCCGCGAAGGCAAACGCGTTCTGTTGAATCGAGTGAACTATTTTATTTTTTATTTATTCACTCTTTATTGTAAACCTAAAAAACTAGATTACAATGGGCGGACTTAATGCCTGATATGGCATTCTCCACCAGTCAACCCTGGGTGATAGTTAAAGGTTGCGGTAGGTGCTAAAAATAAATAAAAATGTATAGATACATATGTTTATAAATACATGCATACAAATATACATCCCTACAAATATAATAAATAAATTAAATATTATACATATAATTATTATATATATAATATATATACATATATATATATATATATACATACATAATACATAAAACAATAGTTTACATACTTTATGGCAAATTAATCTAATAGCGTGTGATAATGTTCGCGAACTAGTTTCTTAAATTTCCACAGGGTCGAGGCCTTTCTGATATTTACGGGATCGTAACTATCGTAAGTCGGGACATTTTATATTTTGTCGGGTCGGGACTCTAGACATCACGTGAAATGTCGCAACTCGCAACCCTATGCGGAAGTGTATGGGAGTGTTTGTTATTGTTATTGTGCCGGTTAACCTATTAAATAAATCGAAAAAGTGTCGTAACTGAAAGATAGGAATTAATAATATTTGCAAAGTTGCAAATTTACTTTTACATAATATAAACTGTTACGTTTATATGTAAAAGTAAATAAATGTTTAAGGAATATAAGTCAGTGGAGAAACTAGGTAGGTGTGCCACACGCGAATGTTGGAAAGAGTAGCGTTACAAAAAGTTGTTTAAGGCGGTATTATCCCAAGAAATGGTATTTTTGAAGGTGTTTTGTTCATAAATGGTACATAATACAATTCTAAAAAAAATATATGTTATTTTACAGTCTTTGTTCTTTCGTTTCGTCAAACTTGATACACGATAGCAATTATTTCATTGGATAGAAATAAATCACAAAGTGGGGTCTAATCTGGCATAAAAATGGCGTTTTATTCGCGTTTTAATCGCTTCCAGATAATAAAAAATATACCACAGTATAGGTCTTATAGATACCATAGGTCCTTTCGGATCATAATTTGAAATTTTGAAAAACTTCCCTTTCAATTCCTATTTTTTCCCTTTCCACTAGATAAGAAACGCCGGACGCGTTGATTTACTCAATTTTACTCTCGCGCCAGTCGCCTTCGAGGTAGGACCTGTGCTAATCCGCATCGCAGCCGCACCTCGTCGAATTTCCGACACTAATTTTAATTTCGAATTTGGCGCGCGCGTGTCTTCTTATATTACGTATTAGGTACTGTTCAAAGTATCCACACTGCTGTAATTTGAAATAATAAAAATTTTTCGTTTTTATACTTTAGTTACTATTATAGTATTTGGGTATTGGTATAAGTCAAGTGCTAATTACACAATTATTATTCTTGTCGTATTAGGGCGGCTTAGAATACTATCCCAAGCCGGATGGGTGTCGTAAAAGGCGACTAAATCCGGCCCGCTGGTGGTAGGGCCCCTCGAGGGATTATATTGGTAATATTGATTTTAAATTTAATACCATTATTACTATTATTATTTCTCCATGGGGTTCGCATGGATAGCTACCACCCTTGAGCAATGAGCATGTGTCAGTCGCCAAACGACTCGTCGTGACGGCTGGGAGCTTGAGAGACAGTTTTCTTTTTTGAAGTTATACCTTATTTAGGCGCGTTATGAAATAAATGGAAAATTGTTTTGAAAAAATGATTATTGAAGTGAAAACTTCTTGAAGTCAAAAGTCAAAAAAGTCAAAAAAGTCAAAAAAGTCAAAAAAGTCAAAAAAGTCAAAAAAGTCGAAAGTCAAAAATGTCAAAAAAGTCAAAAAAGTCAAAAAAGTCAAAAAAGTCAAAAGTCAAAATTCAAAAAAGTCAAAAGTCAAAAAAGTCAAGTCAAAAAAGTCAAAGTAAAAAGTCAAAAGTCAAAAAAGTCAAAATTCAAAAAAGTCAAAAGTCAAAAGTCAAAAAAGTCAAAAAAGTCAAACAAGTCAAAAAAGTCAAAAGTCAAAAGTCAAAAGTCAAAAAAGTCAAAGTCAAAAAAGTCAAGTCAAAAGTCAAAAAAGTAAATAAAGTCAAAAGTTAAAAAAGTAAAAAAAGTCAAAAGTCAAGAAAGTCAAAAAAGTAAAAAAAGTCAAGTCAAAAAAGTCAAAAGTAAAAAAATCAAAAAGGTCAAAAATCAAAAAAGTCAACAAAGTCAAAAAAGTAAAAAAAGTCAAAAATCAAAAAAGTAAAAAAAGTCAAAAGTCAAAAGTCAAAAAAGTCAGTAAAGTGAAAAAAGTAAGAAAAGTCAAAGTCAAAAAAGTCAAAAAAGTCAAAAGTCAAGTCAAAAACGTCAAAAAAAGTCAAAAAAGTCTAAAGTCAAAAAAGTCAAAAGTCAAAATTTGTGGAGTGGAGTGGAGTGGAGTGGAATAGTAAAACCTACAATTTAATCATCTTCCCGAAATTTTACATTCGTCTCATTATCTTGAAAACAAAATTTTTGAAGGTTTCACTTCTAAGTTCTAACACGTGTGAATGGCACACATTTTAATTTTTTTGTTTTTATTATTTTTTACGTATCTTTAGGTATTTTATTTTAAATTATTCTTATACTTTTTATCATTCTCAACATACTTGTAAAATATCTTATCCAAAGGGTTTGAAGATTTTTGTACGGAACCTGGCATACCTACAAGTCCGCCATTTTGAAAAAAAAACTCGTTTCGATTTTGAAGTTGGTTACTTTTTGTTAGTATTTAGATGATATTAGTCAATTTTGTATGTAAGTACCTGCTTATTTGTGGGTGAACCGATTTTGATGATTCTTTTTTTGATAGAAAGCTGGTGCGTATCATGTGGTTCCACATAAATTTGAGGGAGATTTGACAAGTAGTTTTCGAGTTATTTTGAAGTTGGTTATTTTTTGTTAGTATTTAGATGATATTAGTCAATTTTGTATGTAAGTACCTACTTATTTGTTATCCACTCACCTTTAGTCTCCACTGGACAGTTTCGTTTCATAAAATTTCAAGTCAGTCTGCACTCACCTCTAGTCTCCACTGGACAGTTTCGTTTCATAAAATTTCAAGTCAGTCTCCACTCAACTCTAGTCTCCACTGGACAGTTTCGTTTCATAAAATTTCAAGTCAGTCTCCACTCACCTCTAGTCTCCACTAGACAGTTTCGTTTCATAAAATTTCAAGTCAGTCTCCACTCACCTCTAGTCTCCACTGGACAGTTTCGTATCATAAAATTTCAAGTCAGTCTCCACTCACCTCTAGTCTCCACTGGACAGTTTCGTATCATAAAATTTCAAGTCAGTCTCCACTCACCTCTAGTCTCCACTGGCCAGTTTCGTATCATAAAATTTCAAGTCAGTCTCCACTCACCTCTAGTCTCCACTGGACAGTTTCGTATCATAAAATTTCAAGTCAGTCTCCACTCACCTCTAGTCTCCACTGGACAGTTTCGTATCATAAAATTTCAAGTCAGTCTCCACTCACCTTTAGTCTCCATTGGACAGTTTCGTATCATAAAATTTCAAGTCAGTCTCTACTCACCTCTATTCTCCACTGGATAAGCTAAAATTATCATTACTCTTATTTTATTACACCTAAAATTCCAATGAATAAATCAAAATAAAGTATACTTACACCCCAACTCAGAGCAGTTACTAATAATAATAATAATAATAATAATAATAATAATAATAATAAAACCCCTCCACACTCATACCCCCGCAGTAGGTTACAAGTATTTACCTGTGTCGCGGGTGGCATGTACTACACATATAACACATCACAATAACAGCCATGACACGAGTACAAATATTTATCTGTCACATAAATATTTGCCCCGGCCGGAAATCGAACCCGAAACCCCTCGCTTCGCAGTTCGCAGGCAGGTCCACTACCAACTAGGCTATGTAGGATCACAGTATATAGCTACAGCTACGCACGGGGTCATTAACCTCACAGCCGCGCGCGGCCGGCTCACGGCGTGGCGGTCGAGTTTACACTCAGGGGAGCGGGGTAAAGGGAAGTGAACAAAATGCCTACAACGGTCGAATAAGCTCGCCTTAATCGTAAATAATCTTATAATATCTTCCTATTAACACACTAAAATGACCGGTAAGCTACGAATGTTAATGTTCCTGACGTTCCTTCCTTAGCAAAGGCTTATAAAATAATATATCTATCGATATGATGAATAGCTCTTTTATCTACCTACTGTAAAAGGCTGTGTTCTTAACGGTACAGTTTTTGTTGAACATACTTCAGTACTTGTTTCAACTTGTTTACAAAGTCAATAAGCGAAATACGCCATTCTTTTAGCTAAGTAGTATGAACTACAAAAAATCCAATAGAAATGTTTAAGCATCGTGTGTATGTGTAGCACTTCAATAAAGTTGATCGTGTTTAAAAACAATGAGTTCAAAATTTTATAAATTGTCAACAATCTTATACCAATAGCCAGACGGACTTGAAAACTGGGTTCCATTTGACGAAGGAAACCTTATCAAGGAAGGTTAAGAATAAACCAAGAATTAACCTAAGGTTTATGTCTGTGTTTGTATGTGCACAGTTGAATAGGTGTGATCGGTAGTCGAATGGATGATCATCGGCATCGGCAAATTTCTATATTCGCAGACTTCAGCGCTTCCAAAGCACGGAACGTTAAGCCGTCGTTGTCGATTGTTATCGATAGATGTTGGAGGTCTTCGAGAGATATGAGTCCTTTTTACACTTGGTTGGTTGTAAAAAAATAAATAATTTTATAGATTGATTTAGTATCAAGAATCTTTCAGATGGTTGTTAGTATGTAGCCATTTTTTTGTCGGTAATAAGGGCTCATTTAAAATTGGGTCAATCGTTTTTTTTTCGCGTCATGATTTAATGAAGAATTACGAATACGTCAATAAAATATGATTCCGTTATTATGAACGTGATGATTTCGCTCAAAGATGTGAACATTAATTCGTTTTTAAAACTTACGTTATTACCTAATACCGAAGTGTCAATAAAATAACAGATAGATGGGAATGAGATGAGCCGTAAAATAAGCAAAATTAAAACCTCCCATCATAAAGTTACGCAACTACCCGCAAAACACTGATTGATTTGTCTCCTACCCTCTCATTAAGTCGTTGACAAGTCTTTACACAAGTTTCGAGAAAACAATCTCTATTACCAAGTGTATATTCAGCGAGATAACACATACAACCCTTGGCTATCCCGAGGCTGTCTCGTTTGCTCAACTAAACTAGATGATTTCACGCCGGTTACTCGGTTGTGTGGTTTTGATGTAGAGAAGACCTTACGGCTAGTGGAAGTAATGTGGAAAATCATCGCCTTACAATACGTCAATGCTTTATGAATTACCAGTAACTTATTAGACATTACGTGGAAATTTAGTGGGAGCTTTATAAAGCCGTAAAAAAGGTGAGACTATATTTTTTTAGCGTAGAGTATACCTACTTATGGTCATTCCTAATATTCGTATATATCCTATATACGAATATCTATAACCATATATCTGTCCATTTATCACTAAATTTATAGAAGTCCTTAGTTTTATAGGCCGATGCTTGTGTCAATTGAGAAATCAACGGATAAGTCGGGTCTGTTCAGTCTATAGGTGGCTGTCAACATTGTCAATAATTACCTTCCGTGCTGCAGCGGAGATGTTAAGCTATCGAACTTGATTGTTATCGTTAGATACCAGTTGTTATCTAAATGACATCGAGTCACATAACATAACTCGATAGTGATTGACCATAGCATAGCCATGCCACGGTGAAGTACACTTCAAACCTCAATTACTTAGAGAAATTAAATGTCCGATTGAATCTGTAAATCTATAGAAGATAACAGGAGTGAGTCAAGCTTCCATACCAATACATAATGATTTTGTCGAAGTTTGTTTAAGTTTGATATTAGTTATCAGTGTTATTACTCTACTTTACCATTAAGTTGATAAATGAATAATTATGTGTGGCTGTCGACTTTTGCCATCCCGCTGTGTTCCGATCTAGTTACTTAAACATTTTTATATTCGAACATGCTATTCATATATTCAGAATAGCTGCATTCTTACATCCACGATAATACGACGTTGAATGTTCAATAATAAAGTGAACTAAATTTATATTAATTTACGCGATATTATGGCTCGAATCATCTATTAGTTTGAGATAGTACCAATCTTTAGATTATTAGATTTAATTTAGCTTGAGGTGTTGAAGCCATTTCATGTGCATAAAAATTTATTGTGATCTCAATTAGTACGTAATAGTTAAGTAAGTATAGACAAGCACCGTTGTGGTGTAATATTAAGTAACACTGTGTTTTGATAGGGTCAACGATGCCTCGTTCTGCTGAAGAATGCGCGTGGAAATTATACGTGTTGTAATTGTAAGGTAAGTAATAGTTTGGGCCTTCGGCTACTCCTGCGGGTGTGTTCTAATTAGAGGTTTCAGTGCACTTTTTTAGTTATTATCTTGGTGGATTAATAAGTAGCGTATCGGGAATATAAAATTTCTTTGAGTATTTACATATATCAGTACACTGTACCGACTTAAAATACTCATATTTTTGGCTAATTCATCTGATAGTCAGTTGTCATCGATGCCGATGAGCATCACAGTCCCATTTTAAATAAAGTTTTTTTTATTATAAATAAAGCCCTACCTTTGTATTACAACTTCCGTCGCATGTAACAGACCGACGTGATTAATTATAAGAGGGTTTTATTTATTCACCAAATGTACAGAAGCCTAAATGGACATGGACATGATTTCCGACATGATAACATTTAGTTTATCAGACTTGATCCCTGGTGACTCAGCAGGGGTCCTATTGTTGCAGAATTGAAAATAGTCTAGATTGCTGCACTTTATTTGTAATATCTGAGCAAAAACTCCTGCATCGAGAGGTTGAAGACCTTAAAAATCAATGATATTATATTATAAAAAGAGGTAGATGTGTCATGTGTCACTAGCGCGCCGACGTGTGTGTTGCAACTCTTTTCGGAACAGATTTTTTGGTTGATTTGTATAGCTACATTTTTTAATATCATTGCTTAAAATACTTACTTTGTAAGTCTCTTTCTAAACGTTTTTATTAAAAATGTATTTTATGTTATTTAGTAACACTAAGTTTTTAATTTATGACATCTGTTTTAACAATTCAATCAGCAGATAAAATAATATGCCCAATTATTCATTTTGCTTTCGATGTAATGATGAATATACACATTATTTAAACTACTTTTTTTAAAAATAATCCCAAAAACTATTTTGGTACTGATTTATTTCATTACCTACTTAACTGCTTGGTAAAATTTTGTAATTTCCACCTACAAAATATACATTAATAACACATTATGGAAATTTTTCTCCACCTCTTTTTATTTTTAAAAATCCTTGGTTGTTAACTTGATTTTGGATGCTTACGGTCAGCATTGACGGCATCCACTTTCATGAATCTCTTATACATATTTGTTTCTTAGCAATTCACATTCAAAATCTACTATCAATTACAATGTATACCGTATTTCTATGTTCATATTGTATACAGGTCGGTCAATACAAGCTGTATATTATTTATGACACATTACATCTTAACGATCGATGTCTCTTTTGTCTAAGCATGAATTGACCATAAACATTATAAGATACCGGCCGTTACGCCGTACAGCACCCGACCGTTAGAAATTATACGACAGACTAGCAATAGCTGGGGGCTCTCTAATCGACGTATGGGTGATCCTGTAGGAGTGTAGGACATTTATTTACTTTATGTCTTCTTAGAACAAGATAGAACTACCGCAGATGGCTGAACGCCTGCAGACGTGATATAAATATGCCAATTTTGATTTACAGCAGTAACAAAATTGCGAAGTAATGCTATGAGTTTTAAACCATTATGCACGAAGTTTTTATTAAGATTAATTAAGCGGAAACATACAGGGTGTGCTTAGGTATAAAATTTTCTTGTTTATTAGTAGTGATCATGCCGCAAGATTGAGACATAAATTTTTTAGATTTTCCAAATATCATTGTTAATTTTGTTGATAACTAACATGAAACCTTAATTTTTTGATTAGTGATCAATTTCATCTAAAGGACTTTATTGTGACATCGCTGTTAACTGAAATAATAGATACTATTATTTCTTCTGTGCTGAACTATCGAAATATTTATAGAAAAATACCACAATTCCTTTGGCTTCGCTGTAGACTAGTACAGTGTCTATCGTTAATAATATCAACTAACTATAGATAGGTGCTTAAGTATGGAGAGCAAACGATAAAGTAAAATGGGCAGAACGCCTGAGGTTCCAATTTTTCAAGTGCTCAGGCCTGTTAGTTAACATCATGTTCTACATCTATTATAGTCAGCATGTTGCAAGAAATGACACTTAATAGAATGGTAGCTATTAAGTTCATGCATTTTGATGCAATCACTAAATTCATGGTTGTTATTATGCTCTTCGGTGCTGTAGGTACAAAGTTGATACTTGAAACCCATAATTGTGATTATGAATTATAAATATATCATTATTATGATTTTAGTAGATAAAGAAACATAACAGTTTAAAATAATATTTTAGTAGGTACTACAGTAGGCATCTTTTGTTGTTTGTTATTGTTGTTGTTGTACAAATACTAATAAAAGTGTAGCAGACATTTAGAAATACAATATAGAAATACAATAAACAAAAAATAAATTTGATTAATAATATAGATTTAAAAAAAACCTTGACTCAGTCATTTGTCATCATCACCCATGGACATCAGCAACACTTTGAATAATGCCTACTAGCGACCTAGATTGTCTATAAAAATCTAATTCAATTTACAAAAACATTAAATGGTATTCAAGGCGTAAATTCGAAAACTTTTGTATCAGTAGTTGATTCATCTTCTGATAAGTTGCAAATTGAGGTGTTGGGTTTATGAATTGACTGATGCACAGCTATATTCAAGTATACAGACATCAGATTTCTATTAACTGCTATCAGTCCTTGCAAGCTACCTGACAATACATTTTTTACTGAACCGTTAATCGGACGTCGTGGCACACTTTACTCGTCTTTTATTTTGGATTTGCTCTCGTTGTTGTCCATTAGTTCTGCTAAATTTTCGCACGCACTCGTCTGCGATCTTTCCGCATAATTTTTTCTATTAAAAGTTTAATAGGACAAGATCCGACGCAATTTTTTTCAGTTATTGACAACTTACGAGTAGAATTTAGAGAAGTAGCTACAATGAAAGCGTTATAAGTTTTTTTGCTATATCATGGTATTGTCTTGAATGTAAATGACCACCCGTCGCCCGTCCATTTTGTAATGCTATCAACCACACATCACACAAATACTAAAACTAATAATGATGAAATTGCTGACAAGAAGGGGAAGTTTCAATTAGAATTTGTCTGAAATTTTAGAATATAATTTAACAAAAAACAATTTTAAATTATTCAAATCTTAAATTGATAGATTTTTAACAGGAAACCTTATTTTGGGATCAGGTTACCCTAACTAACCCTAAATCAAGTCTCAAGAGAATTCATTTTGAGTAATTTATTTCCAGAACTTCTACTCCGAAAAATATAATGAGAAATGAGAATCTCCAAGTTTTTCTCAGTTGCTCGTAGGTGTTACATCATGGACACGTTACTTGTGTTTGTAATTAAAATGTAATCGTGTATCTAATTCTTTTTTTTTATTTTGTGCTTCGCGTGACTGCTTCCACTTCCCCATCAGACGTCGCTCAATTATGAGCGGTTAATCTGCTGATGTTAAGCAACCGCAATGAATTTTAATTACCTCAATTTTTTAATAAAATAATGTTTCCCTTAAGGTTATATCATCTCCATACACATTTGTGTAGTGATGTAAATAATGGTGAAAAAAAACAGCCGAGTGCGTGTTACGGCTCATTTCAACTTGGATAAGTCTTCGGATCGTGATTATCTATATGGATCCGTTGTTATCTTTGCAGTGGCACATTCATTCTTATTGCAATGTTTACAATTTTACACTTATAATCATCGTCAAGAGTAACATACACCTCATAAAAATAATGAACCCTATGAATATCATCACTGTCAATTTTTAGGGTTCCGTAGCCAAATGGCAAAAAATGGAACCCTTATAGATTCGTCATGTCTGTCTGTCTGTCTGTCTGTCCGTCCGTATGTCACAGCCACTTTTTTCCGAAACTATAGGAACTATACTGTTGAAACTTGGTAAGTAGATGTATTCTGTGAACCGCATTAAGATTTTCATACAAAAATAGAAAAAAAAACAATAAATTTTGGGGGTTCCCCATACTTAGAACTGAAACTCAAGAATTTTTTTTTCATCAAACCCATGCGCGTGGGATATCTATGAATAGGTCTTCAAAAATGATATTGAGGTTTCTAATATAATTTTTTTCTAAACTGAATATTTTGCGCGAGAGACACTTACAAAGTGGTAAAAAGTGTGTCCCCCCCCTGTAACTTCTAAAATAAAAGAATGATAAAACTAAAAAAAATATATGATGTACATTACCATGCAAACTTCCAACGAAAATTGGTTTGAACGAGATCTAGTAAGTAGTTTTTTTTTAATACGTCATAAATCGTAAACCACAATTTACCTCGATCAAAGTTACAACGAACTTCAAGAACTTTTATATTATTTTATTTGCTACTACGGAACCCTTCATGGGCGAGTCCGACTCGCACTTGGCCGCTTTTTTATACTGACGGCATATTAAATCACGATTCATGAAAATAAATATGTGAACATTTATCTGTTTCAGTTGAATGTAGTGTAAGGTTCCGTAGTTGTAAGTTGATAGTAAACGTGTTAAGCTAAACGAGCTGTCATAGTTTTCCTTAAAAACTCACTACTACTATATTATTATACTTCTATCACGATTTTTTAGCTATCTAGCTAGTAGGGAGGAGATTGACTCTATTCTTCTCACTACTATCCCACGGTGAATTGCAATGTAATTGTAGCTGATTAAATGCGCTAACTTCGTAAGAGTAGTCACCCTTCAAGGTCACGAAAGTTTTAACCTCATCGATGAATCTCTAAGCGATGATCAATGGGCATAGAAGTACGTCGCTGAGTATATTTTATCTATGATTCATATAAATTAATAGTTAGGTTAGTTTAGGTCAGATGATTGGAGACGGAGATGAAATGGCTTTTATAAGCGATAACACATTGATTGTGACAATATAAATAATTATATGGTTTGGTAGGTACTATGTATACCTAATGCTAGTGGTCATAATATTATTATTATTATTTGTCACTTGCAATCTCATAGACTACTATTACTACTCTGATAGAATGAACAATGAATGTAGGAAGATCAAGGTATTTTTTTATAAAAACTCATTCTCATTTCTCTGATGATCCAAGACGTGCGGCACTATCAAATTTATTCCGGATAGATCAGGAGACACAATAATGTCTTGGCGCCAAGTACACACACACACCTATACTCTCAACATTATTTACATTTTACTAAAATGTAGAACTTTTAGAGTTAAAGTTTGTAGAGTTCGGTCCATATCCGGTACCATATGATTAAAAACATAACGAATCATTCATTGAACAAATAGCTCATTTTCCTTTGTTTGTTTTCCTTTGTCATTCCAAAAATAAAAATAAAAAAAACAATAAAGCACCTGCAGCCAGTTACTAAGATTTTTTAAGTAAATAGCCGACAAACTAACAGGCAAGTTCTCTGGTGATGCAACAGTTCTACAAGTAAGTCTCGCTTCCTCTTTCCAGGAATAACATAAGAGCAAGCAGTATAACCAAATCGCTGACAGACTTCAAACTCCTGCGCCTGCACTATGCCGCATTTTTCATTCCGAGCAGCCTGTCTAGGAGCATACATTGCAGTCTATGTCTTTAATGTATTAAAATTAATTTAACAAATTTCGCATTTGATAATTCCATATCAAATTTATGTTAACTCAAAAGCTTTTATGAGCAATCAAATTAAATATAACCGCAGTGTCGTTATTAACGTATTGTCGGTTTGATTAAATTCAATTTCACACGAATAATTCTATCGATCGCCACACAGTAACTGCAATAATGTTAAGAGATTGAAAATACGAAAGTGATTCTGCATTGCAATGAAATCACCAGTGAATTACTTTCCTAACCTCATACATATATTGTAATAGGTATAGATATTAACATTAGCGTCAAGTATTATCATTAGGTCTGCACGCGGTCTATTTTACTTATTATTACTGTATTCAACACAAATGTACACGTATGTACATACATGTACTTACATTGTCGTGACACAAACACTTCTTATTTGCGGATACCGACTTTCATTTATATCCAAGTGTCTCCTCTCACTTTTAAATCTCTTTTTTTAATATAATATCGTGTTAATTGTGGCTACGTTGATCCAGTTAAATATTACGCGTTACCTAAGTGTCCCTATCATATGAAATTCTATGTTACAGAGTTCTTTCAACTTTATTTTGAAAGAAATGCCATGAAAAATTATCTTCGAAAGTTTTTCGGCTTTAACCTAATAATTGTAAGTACCTATTTAAAAATTAAAATCAGTCATAAAATATAATTATTACCTACTCGTATACTGGTATTTTAAATACCCACTTGTGCGAATCAATAGACTTCTGTCATTTCCATTTTCTGTCATTTTCTGTCATTTTTTAAGAAAGACATCTCATCCTCTTTCGATCTTCCGTTCTCGAGGTGTTCTGCAAACCTTCAGGTTTACACTCTTCAGAGTAGTAACTATAAAAACAAATTTAATTTTGAACGAAAAATCGAAAAACGGAACCCATATAGGATCACTTGTGCGTCTGGGCGACCGCCCTTCACAGCCAATTTTCTCCGAAACTACTGGATCAAATGAGTTGAAAGGTACTCATGTGCTATTTTGAGACCCAAAGACGAAGATAAAGAAAACAAATAAATTTTGAAAACAAAAACATTTTTTAACGAAATCAAAAGAACTGTTTTGTAAACAGTATCAAGTGGCATGTAAAATGAAAGGGCTTGTTATAAGGATCTCAAATATATTTTTGTTATAGTTCTACAATGAATACTTTTAAAATTATTCACAAAGAACGAAAGGAGAACCCCATCTTCCATAGAGACACCGGCCCAGTTTAGACAAGAATGAAAATTGGTGGTCAATTAGATCATTGTAAAAGCTTTAATTTCTCCAATTTTCACGTCTGCTAGCAATGGCCAACTAAAGAAATCCTAGAATTTCCACCTAAATATGGTTATGTCACACTCATGTCACTCACAGCAATATATTATGCCTGTTACTAGGGACTTACTACCTAAAACCAAGCACCTACTCTAATATTGACAGTATTAGGAATAATTATGATCATAAGACGCAGTAAAAATTAAAGTTACATATAAACACTAACAAAATACAACTACTTAAACAGTAGGTAATGGTTGAAACCAAGTAGGTGGGTGAATATTATTAATAATAAAAGCTATTTCATGTTTTAAAGGGATTTTATTAGTTATCATCACATCATAATATTATATTAATATTTCGTCTAGAAATTGTGCAGTAGGTATACGTATTGTATGGGTACTGCAACGTCTGCATCCTACTGTTCTTCTAGAGGTATATAGGGTACGTCATCCAGTGTTCAGAAAAAGGTCAGTCACAAAACAGGCGATCTCGGAGTCCAATATTCATGCAATATTTGTTTAAAAAACAACAACAACAAATCCAGAAGTTATAGCGAAAACACATTCACCAAAACACTAGTACGAAAGCGAATGCAATAGAAAATTAAAATAACTGTGTGCGTTTCGATATGTTTCAATAGTAAATAGGACTGCAAATACGATGAAAATATTAATTTAATAGTAAAAATACACAAAAGATGCAAGATTATTGACAACGGTGTTATTTATAATTGCTATGGTAACCAAAATGACATTAGATAGGTTAGATTACAACAGAGATCTTTGTTGTCAATCGATTCAAATGTCTCGAAATCGATGTCAAAATACTAGAATTGTCTTTTAATTAGCATAACGATTTAATGGTAATTATAAATATATTACATAGTTTAGTTATACAATGAATAAGAAAACATGTAAAAAAGGAAAAAAGGAATTAATCTTGTACTTACAATGAATAATTAATAATTCATAAAATATATTATTAAGTTCCCTAATCGATATATGTAATCGATTTAATCAATTATAAAATCGTTTGTAATGAGGTAAATACTATGAAAACTTTTTTGTATTATTTTGTTCATTTAGCAAATGCAGATGAGGCTCAGATTTAAACGTGTTTATCTAGTAAATAAGACGAATTTTTTGGTATATAGTTTACTCTTGTCTTTTCTTATGCCTACCACAGAACATATATAATTCGTGGCCGGAAATCGGGGTTCTCCTTTGATCATTCCCCTCCCTTATCTCCGTAACTACTAAGGTTAAAATATTGAGCAAAAATACAGAAAATAGTTATTTAGTTATGTATTACAGGAAAACATATAAGAAGTCTATGGTCTTAAAAAAAAGGCAAAAATAAATAAAATAGAAAAATAACGGTAAATACATAATCAACGTACGGAACCCTCTCCAAGCGAGTTTAACTCGCACTTGTCAAGTTCATTTGGAAATTGAAATCACTAACTAACGGCCGGTCTCAATATTATACTGTCAGTGGAACTCTGGTACATATCAGAGATAAAAAGTATACATTGATCTCCCGCTAACTGCCGTCTCACAAATCAAAAGTAAGCAAAAAAAAGTAAGATCATCGATAGATAATATTTCAGTGACATTTCTGCCTCTGGTTTTTATGTCCCTCTGAAAATTTCGTTTTCACATAACAATATTTTTTTTTACACTTTTATACTTTTTTATACTTTTTATCATAAAAAGGAACTCAGTGTTTTTGATTATAAACTTATTTAATTTTATTATTAAAATGATAATTTGTTCCAAATGTACTGTAAATTTCGCGGATGAAGTTAATAAAATAATGTTATGTGTAACCTGGAACAATGCTTCACTAGTAACAAAACGCAGCATTTGACGTTTATCACTCATGGGTATCCCGGACGACGATGACATGTTATTGTCATTTGACATTCGTTTATGTCGCTTGGTTACCCAAAATATAAACAACGTGTATTTTCTCATAATTTTAGTACTTAATATTAATTAGTTTTATGAATAAACTAGGATTATACAATGAAACATATAGCTTAACAATTACCGTGAGTATAGACTTTGTTTGTTAATAAAATAAAATATATTACCTATTATGTTTAGTAAACAAAAAATTGTAGTAATTGTAAATTGTTGTACTTGTAGCAGTGATAGCCTAGCGGTTAGAACGTTGGTCTCCCGAACGAACTGTTTATTCCCACTTGTCCGGGGCCCGAGTTCAAATCCTGGCACGCTAGTTTTCAAATATTATGTGCGTATTAGAAGTTAATTATCACTAGCTACGGTGAAGGAAAACAATGAACATCGCGAGGAAACCTGCACACCGGAGAGTTCTCCATAAAGTTCTTAAAGGTGTTTGAAGTCTACCAATCTGCACTTGGCCAGCGTGGTAGACTATGGCCTAATACCCCTCACATTGCGAGAGGAGACCCCGAGCCCAGCAATTATGAGTTGTTGCTTCTTTTTGCTTTTAAACAAAAAATTGTTGCCAAATGTACTAAAGGAAGTTTTTTTTCAGATGAAGTCCAGACCCTTCACAAAAGATGAAGTACCTTTCTTCCTAGGGCCAAAATAGTAGCCAATAGCTATTGATGTAGCAGGGATACACCATTATTTCTGAAAAGGCGAAATGTTTTTGTTATAATTTCAAAATAAATCTAACTTAAAAAGCTTAGTGTTCTTGTTTTATTAAAATACCTACTTACCTAAAACTTTAAAGATAGGAATTGTTATCAATTCTCATTCACTGCCGTTTTTAACCGACTTCAAAAAAAGGAGGAGATTCTCAATTCGACTCTATTTTTTTTATGTTTGTTACCTCAGAACTTTGGACTGGGCGAACCGATTTTGATGATTCTTTTTTTAATCGAAAGCTGGTGCTTGTCATGTGGTCCCACATTTTAAACGAGATCTGACAAGTAGTTTTTGAGTAACTTTGAAGTCGGTTATTTTTTGTTAGTAAAATTTAGATTATGGTTTATGTTTAATCTGAATCTAGGTAGTTATAAACAAAATTGGATTCACACAATTCAGTCATTCCTATATGCAGTCATATATTTTATACGAGGACAATTTCGGCGATCTTGGAACCGTATTAAAAAGGCGGAATCAAATATACAGGCTTCAGAAAATTCATTATCACTCATCAGTGATTAATAAATCCATGATGTTTTGATAAATTTTCTTTACAATATGAGAAATCTACCAATTATCCGTCGAAATCGAGCGATGTGAAAAATTCCGATAGATGGTAACTTCTATTACCGACAGTTAGCTGTCAAAGCGTTATTGAGACGCAAGTATTTATTTTTGTATGGACCAACATACCTACGGTATGACTTGGCCCTCCGGACGGTAGATCAATGTCATGGATAGAAATTTTCTATCCACCGAAGGTTATTGAGACGCAAAAATGGACAAATATGACAGATGACATACTAATGACAGCCTTATCTACATTTTTATAACTGTTAGTACATTATTGAGACCGGCCGTAAATAAGTTGCAGTAATTGAATCTTTACCAGTAGGTACTTCCAGCGAAGATTTATGGCACTTAATATTTATAACTAAAGAATATGTGTTCAATAACTGACGTGATTAAATGCAGTTTACTACCTATTGAGTATTGAGGCACAAGCGGAAAATCAATTTCTGTGCGCAAACCATGAAACGCTATCGTAAACAGATTCAATACTCGCAAATAAAACATTTTATGGGCAGTTGGTATAGTCTAAAACTAATTGGCCATCCTCCGAATAAAACACAGTCACATCACTTTATTTACGATATATTAAACGGCTATAAAACATGAAATGCTAGTCAAGAATTGAAAAAACCATTACCGTGAGATACTTTCACTAACCGCAAATTAGTCGAAAAGTGCAACGGATACGGATACTTCAACTTAAATACATATTAAACCATTTTTTATTCTGAGCAAAGCGAGAAATTACAACTTCATATAACGCTGATGTTGTATGATTGATGTTCTTTATTTATACTTTAACTTCCGGTGATCTGAGTGATTGATTGATAGAGCGATGATAGTTTAGACCGCTCTGTTAGCGAAAGAACTTGTGAGCGAAGGAACTTGCATTTGATTCCATTATCAAAGTGGGTGAGTTGTTGTGTGCAAAAAAAGCATGCCCCTCTGTCCTAGTGAGAAATAATTGTTCAAATAAATGTTATGCTTGGATATAGCCACAGACCACATTGTAAGGTATGTATGTAATCTATGGTTATAGGAATTATAATTGTGAATCGAATCAAATTTGTTACGATGATACGAACTCATTTCAATTGTTACTCGAGTTTGTTGCAAGTGAGAGAATGGTGACTTAATAGAATAATACTTTGTGGATCGAAACATTTGTGTACTAATAGTAATAGTGCCTACGATTAATAAATTAAGTGAAGATTTGCTTTGTGTTTCTTTATTATAAACATTAAAACACACACTTGATTCTTCATTTGGATTGCATCGAAATACGATTTTAAAATCAAGTTAAAATCAAATGCAATTGTTATTAAACGTAAGTCACTAGAAATTAAGCTTTTATAGAAACATTGTGGTCTGACGTATCATTTTAGAAGTTTTACTGTACATACCTTATATTGCTTTATTATAAATTAAATCACAGGGATTAAATTGACTTTTCGGTAATTACTGAAGGCTCTGATATTCTGTTAGGGTATTTGATGATAACAAATATTTCAATAGTCCGTTAGGTAGTAAAAAGTGTCATCCACTTAAATTTTTTCTGTTTGTTACCGAAGCAATGTTTTGTACATTACAAAATCAAATTAAAAAATGTTATTTTGTAATAACCAAGGTTAATGACTTTTGCCAAGTAATTCAGAGGGCAATGACTAAGCAGCCATGCGTTGATAGATCATGAAAATTTTTCTAACTGTAGTTTTGAGCATTTTTTGCAACTTTAATTTAATCACATTTCTTCTAATGGATAACTCGTGTTTACAGCTCTGTGAAGATATTTTTATTGGTGTTGATTAGATGTTTCAACTTTAATTATAATAGGTTTACTAATATTTTAATCTTGAATAACCGTAATTACCTGTTTATGGCAATTACTTTTTTTACTAAATAGCCAAAAAACGAGAACATGAGCCCTGATGTGGTCAGTGTTTTCACAAATCCGGATAATATGCATATGTGCAATGATTTGTACAAATCGACATTTTGCCTCTTCTTTAAAAGAGACTGTTAATTATACCGATTAAACGACATTCTTAATTGATAAGTTAGGCCTTCCAGGACACGATAAATAACAATTACTTTACACGAAGCATAGCTTAAAACAATTACGGATGCTTTTAAATTACCTAAACTGTATTTTTGAAGTTTGTCGTGTACAATGTCTCCCAAAGTAGGGATTATTAAGATAACACGCACTAAATACGTTTTTAAAGAAACTACGGAAAATTGCCCCGTGTCGTTGTTTACACTGAACATTAAGATAAGCCACTGGTTTGAATGGAAATTCAAAGCGATAGGCGATACTAAAAAATAGACAAAAAGGCGTTTACGTTATTTGTCGATAAGTCGTGGACCGTGGTGACCGTGCTTTACTTTCTGCGTATCTATAATTTGGTTTATTATTGAATTTTTCTGTAGAATAAAATTCAGAAAATGTAGATAAAATCCGTATGTTTTTACAGGCACTATTATATATATAAAATTCTCGTGTCACGGTGTTAGAAGTTGAACTCCTCCGAAACGGCTCAACCGATTTTCGTGAATCTTTGCGTGCATATCGGCTACAGTGGAGAATCTGACAACATCTATTTTTCATCCCCCTCCACCCCTAAATTTTTGGCAGAACAACAGTTTGCCGAGTCAGCTAGTTATCATATAATAATTCACGCGTTTGTAGCCAGCGTAATTATAAGCAATCACTTCAATTTCATTTTGTTAAACCACTAGAAACTAGTAATATCATAAAACGTTTGTATTCTTGAGATACCACCATGGGCTGTTTAAAAGCGAGTTCATCTTTAAAGTACACCCGAATCATCTGGTTCGCGGCTAATAGCCTATTGTTAAGACGTGTTGTTATCTGTTTCAGATCTTGGTAATCGCGGTAACAGACGAGGAGGCGTGAAACGTGAGTGCACTGTACTTTACCTACATATAGAATTTATAAGCTTTTCGTGTAGTGCTTGGCCTACTACTGAGATCTTTATTGCTGCATAGCTCCTTATAGGTTTTGTATCATACGAAAACAGTGATAGCCTAGAATATAGACAGGAAACCTTGGGAATTGATCTGGATTCGATCTTTCATCATAATACCTAGATGCATGGATGTATATTTATTGGAAGTAGTTAATTTAAGTAAAAAATATCAATTTTATAGAACAATCTATTATGATTTAAATCTTAGAACAATTATATATGCATATTCATATTATATCATAAAACTTATTCACTTTTTAATTACAAAATGAAAGTAAAATTACTTGACAGATATTTACCATGTGGACTATACATTGGGATACAATTTAAAAACTGTGCCCAACACAACTTAAAATTAATTTGCTTACTGCAAATATATTATGGATTAACACTAATAAAACGGCTAATCTGATTCTATAACAACCAATTACATTTAAGTATCACTTGAAGTGCGAATAGCCAATAACGTGATTGCTGAGTATTTTTTCACCCACTTGATATGCATTTCAACGGCTACAAAAACATAAGTGCAATTTGCATCGCGTCCGAGTAGCATGTCATGACACATTAATCAAGTACAGTTTCGTTTAGGTGCTCAAGGAAATTGAGTTTTATTAGTGAGTTTTTCTTCGCGCAGTTATTTTAAATGTTGAATTAGGAAGTTTTCGCTATTGGGTATTAACACTTTATAAATTAGCAATTATGTTAATGTGATACATTTTTACAGAACAGAACTTGAGTTACAATTTCAGTTCATAACCAATTCCTATTAAATATTAATATTGTCTTATTAATAATAAAACCCCCTTCTGATTATTGTCATAATTACTGAAATGTCATAACAAGATAAGAACGATAAAAAAACCATTGGATCAAATTAATTTTACCATAATTCACTTCTATATAAGAAACTATAATTTATTGTAGATGAGATCATGATCTTTATACATACATTAAGGAGAATAGATTAATGATAAAAGTGAGAAAGACTATGTAATTTGGGCGGTACATGTTCGGTCGAACACCTCTCGTGTTAAGTGATCGTCGTAAAACTTAAATTAACATATAAATTATGCACCTGGCAGTAATGCTATTTATATTATTCATGAATTAAACAAATGTTTATTTAAATCACTACGTAATAATGTATTGTCATAATATTGTTTTATTCAGCTTTTATGTATACCTAATTAGCTTAACTCAGATATACAATTAATGGGACTTTGTATAGCGTGGACTTACTAATTCTTTTGCTATCGATATTTAGGTTTACTGTGGTTAATTAGTTGTAAAACTTTTAATACAATTATTTCCAAGCAATTGAATAAAATAAATTTATTCCATTAAACTTCAATGCGTTTAATATAGATTATGATTTCAAATGGCAGATAAATAAATATTTTGTCACATTTAAACTGAGAGCTATCGATATTTAGGTTTACTGTGGTTAATTAGTTGTAATACTTTTAATACAATTATTTCCAAGCAATTGAATAAAATAAATTTATTCCATTAAACTTCAATGCGTTTAATATAGATTATGATTTCAAATGGCAGATAAATAAATATTTTGTCACATTTAAACTGAGAGCTATCGATATTTAGGTTTACTGTGGTTAATTAGTTGTAATACTTTTAATACAATTATTTCCAAGCAATTGAATAAAATAAATTTATTCCATTAAACTTCAATGCGTTTAATATAGATTATGATTTCAAATGGCAGATAAATAAATATTTTGTCACATTTAAACTGAGAGCTATCGATATTTAGGTTTACTGTGGTTAATTAGTTATAATACTTTTAATACAATTATTTCCAAGCAATTGAATAAAATAAATGTATTCCATTAAACTTCAATGCGTTTAATATAGATTATGATTTCAAATGGCAGATAAATAAATATTTTGTCACATTTAAACTGAGAGCTATCGATATTTAGGTTTACTGTGGTTAATTAGTTGTAATACTTTTAATACAATTATTTCCAAGCAATTGATTAAAATAAATCTATTCCATTAAACTTTAATGCATTTAACATAGATTTTGATTTCAAATGGCAGATAAATAAATATTTTGTCACATTTAAACTGAGAGCTTATTGTGGACATGAACCCCTAAATTACATCATCTTATATGCAAAAAAGTTAAAACGAGATATTTGGTGGTCCAATTACATCTCTCATCAATAAAATCTCTCACCAATAACATCTCGTTTCAACAGTGTTGCAATTAAGATGATGTAACTTCATACATAATAACCCAAAATTTATTCTTTATCGCTTTCTTGGCTGCGTGGAAACAAGCGGTTGTATTACAGATGTAATCACATTGATAAATGAAGTGGAAACCTTTAAATAAATTAATTATCTGTGAAAACAAATCCAGGGTTGCCTATAAATTGATTGCTAGCATACGAGTGAGTGTAGTAAGTTATAAATCAATGCATTTTTTATTGTTTTTGAAGAGACAAATGACCGAGCAGTCTGTTTCGCAGGTCTAGTGAACTTGCACCTTTATTATTTTTTATGTATTTATTTATTATGAAAGAGAAAATACATTAATTTTTAATTAGTTTTCTGCCAAACTGTTGGCCAATTTGTCGGCAGTACACAAATCAGTTCTCGTTTCTGTATCATATCTTTAAAATAATAAATTTCTAAACAATTAAAATTATTCATTATTAAAAATTACATTTTAAAAATATTGTTAAAAATAAGCAATACTATTTTGTTTGTGCTGTTAGCCACTGAGTTCCCTCTTTTACTATGATAACTCATTATCTTATTTATTTCATTAAACTTCAATCAATTTTTTCATTAAATTTGAATCATAATCCAAAACTTAACACTCGGGAAAAAATACGATACGATTCGAAACAAATAACGCGTTATCAAGTGGCATTAAATTATCGTATTCTTTAAAGGCTATCTGATGTTCGCATTGTTCTGTTCACGGTTGCATTTTAATTGTTATGCGTTAATTAGAAAGGCATTATAAATTAGCGAGAACGGAGGCAGATAGATAACAAGTGTGAGATGCGAAGGCTTTCTCTAACGAGTGTGGGATTTCTGAATACGGATTTTCGTGTATTTAATACATGAAGCAAACTTTCACACACTCATGCACCCACACTTATATGCCCTAATACGAGTGTAAGTGACATACATTACTAAAATAATTATTATAATTAACTACGATCCAATAACTTAATGTAGACGCTAAATAATTGTTTAGAAAGATAAAAACTTACATATTATGTAAGCTGAAATAACCACATAATTTCAATTTTACCACGAAAAAAAACCGACTTCAAAATAACTCAAAAACTACTCGACAGATCTAGCTCAAAAAGCACCAGCTTTCGATTAAAAAAAGAATCATCAAAATCGGTTCACCCAGTCGAAAGTTCTGAGGTAAGAAACATAAAAAAATACAGTCGAATTGAATACCTCCTCCTTTTTTCAAGTTAAAAATAATATGAAAGACAAGACATCAAATGAAAAATATCAATCAGAACCAATCGCAATGATATTACCAATAATTATAAATAAGACGTACTTAGCTTATCTACTACTAAATCGCGCTAAACATAATACTCGAAGATTAATACGTTACTAATGTTTATTGCTTGTAAATGCCTCGCCAATTGCCACGCTGATCACGAGTCGGATGATTTATGTGGTTTCGATATCAAACGGGAAGTTGTTAATAATTGAAGCACTTACAGTAGTACCGGATTTTGCCCAAACATATTCTATTCCGATCACGTCCGTAATCCGAGTTAAGACTTGCTTGACCACAGCCAAAAAGCGAGTAACTGTTACAGCTGTATTAAATAATAATTATTATGTAACTTGAATACCAAGGATTTTTGTATTTTAAATTTTTTATCATTTTAAAAGACCATATTTGGTTCCGTTAGTTAGATCCAAATTGACCAAAGTGTTTTTTGTTCCAATGAAATATTTTTGTATGGAACTAACACACACACATGCATAGAATTTTAGATCCATGCAGCAAATTATATTATCTATTGTTTTATTCTGTCTATTTCTTTTATTAATTTGGTTCTAAGTTCCGAACATCCTTAATCATATCAGAAGAATTCTATGTCATTCATCTGAATCGTGAAAAACTGGGTTAAAACAAAAATATTTTTACTATTAATTTTCAATAATGTATCACTAATCGCTAACCAGCATACAATCAAACCAGTTTTAGAATAAAGCCACAAGCAAACCATCTTTGAACGGAAGAAGAATTGTAGGTAACACTTGTCAATCAAGTAATTCCATTTGATACCTCAGAGTCAGTAGCAAGAAATATTTATCAATAGATACATAAACGCTCCCTGTTCGTCTCGCTTTCTGTTGCTTATCTACCGGTTTTTAGATAGTACTTGTAATATATTACCATTTGTTTTCGTCCTGTTGGATTCATCTTGCTCATAACGGTTGTGGTTTATTTTTTTGTATTAGTCATTTATTTTAGTCTGAAGGGCAAAAGACCGGCCTGATCTTATCATTCCTTCTCCTATGGGAATGTTCAACATTGAAAGAATCGTCAATGCAATATTGATTCTGGACATTTTGTTCATAAAGTATGCCATTTTAACTCTTAGTTCTTCGGACTACAATCTAGATCATCTTTCGGCTTAATATTTTAATGTCAGGTCTTTAACCCTTTTGTTAACATCATCTGTTCCTTATGTCTTTTATGTAAATGTTATCATTATATTATGTTGGTCTATTTTTGTCTTTATCTTTATTTTATCATTACTGGAATCAAAATATACGTACTATTCCGTCATTTTAGTACAATATCACGATTTAAAAGGTCATACCTATTAAAATATATTTCTAGACACGAGAATCGAGCCTCTTCGTATTTATACTCGTAGGTTTAATATCTAAAACTTAAAAAAAAACTAATCAATAATCAAATTATGATAGATTCTACAATTAAACATGCCAGCAATGAAATTGACTCAAAAAATCTCAAGACGTTAAGTTTTATGCCAAAAAATCTGTACTTATACCAATTTTAGTGGTGAAAATTAAAATCTTAATTACCAGATAAGAAGCAGTATTTGATTTGTTCCTATTTTCCACTACAAAACTTTCAATTTCCTCAAAAGGGCCGACATATATGTTTCTTCTTCTAACTTCAATTTAGAAACTCATCGTGGATTCCGCTGTCAAGTTACAAAACAGAATAGCCTTGCAGTGCGCATAGTTCATAAAATTTAATACCCCTAGTAACGCTAAACGCAAAGTTGGTTAAAAAGGAAAAAAGTGTTTACGGCTTGTCATGTGTCACACATTGAACAAGTTAAAAGCCTATATGGCAATACCAGTTACTCGATTAACGCTTCGCTCTTGAGGAAGCAATAAATCTCAGTATTACACTATCCCCCTTCCCAAGAGAACCATAGCTATCTAGTTTGTGGAATATTTTAAATCATTATGCAGTCGGTTAGGTAGTAAGTATAATGGACAATCAAATTGAGAAGTTTAATGTAAATCACTACATTGCAAAATTTTAATTTAAAGATTCCAAGTTTGTTAGCTAAATAATTTACCTACTTTAAATAGGTACCTAGGAACCTAATAATAATTATGAGTATTTATTATTATGCCTTATTTTATAGATATTAATTTATTTATGAGTATACATAATACCATTTTTAACTGATTGTTTAATTTAAATTATGTGGCATATTTGTTACGTTAGATTACCTTATTGTTTTATGTAGGTATGTATAATCTTCTGAATTATCTAAAAAAATATTTTAATATGGTTGATAATAGAAGTTAGGTAAACTTTTTTAATTAAATAAAAAAATAAATTAGTTAAAAATTTAAAGATTTAGGTTAAATTAGTGGTTTTGATGCCATATTATTATAGTTTAAAAAATTAATTATAAAAAACTAGCTGCCCGGACACACTTCGTTCTGTCAAAAAATTGCAATAAAATAATATTGCGACTACTCGACTAGTATAAATTGAGATGTAAGCTATCGTATCTTTCAAGTTGGATCAAACTGCACACGGTGTGCAAATTTGACTAAAATCGGTTAAGTAGTTTAGGAGTCCATCGCGGACAAACAACGTGACACGTAATTTATGTATAACTAGCTGCCCGGACAGACTTCGTTCTGTCAATTTTTTTTTATTTTGAGATGAAAGCTATCCTATCTTTCAAGTTGGATCAAACTGCACACGGTGTGCAAATTTGATTTAAATCGGTTCAGTAGTTTAGGAGTCCATCGCGGACAAACAACGTGACACGTAATTTATTTAAATTAAGATAAGATATATTTTAAAACTAAATAATTTCCGTGTAAAGCCAGGTCGCGGAAATCTGGAGGAACTAGTCTATCAATAAAAAGATTTATTATTCACAACTTTCATATTGATACAGATATTCTGTAAGCAATACTTAGGTTTATTAACTAGTTCTATAGCGTCTAGTATGTTCTCGAGATAATTAGTTCCTCTATATTATAGAGTGGCGGCGTAAGTTCAAAGCCGGTGAAAGTCGTAAAGTTCGCGCGTCGCGTGCGCCTGTTAGGGTTGTCACAAGATAAAATTATTCCACAATATTTTTTTTGAAAATGCTGCTTTGCTTTAAGCTCGTTGATTATTTCGCTATGTCGAGTAACTTTTGAAACACATTTTTTTTTAATAATTTACTTTTTATTTTTATTTTAAATAACATAAATCAGCATTTGATATTATTGTAAGAAATAGCGCAATTAAATTATAAATAAAATTTATTTTTCACAGCCCTAGTTTACTAATCCTAGTGCAGTAGGCGACACGCTGTGCGCCTCTGTGATGCTTTGATTAAAATATAAATGGATACTCTGCTTTTAATTTTAATTTGTAGCTTTCCAAGTCATAGGGTTAGTTTTGATGTAGGGTACTTATAGGGAAACTGATTCAATTTAATGGCTCATTGATTAATATTAAACAGGTATTATTCGTGCAGTAGTGTAGCTATTATGCTATTAGGAAACTAATCGACGCTCAAACTCTGTCCATTTGCTTCATTGACTTGAATTACTGTTACTTACAACATTATTAAATGTGTTGGTTACACCATTGAAGTGGATATCTAATACCTTTAGTTGTAGTGACAATGACAACATCTGAGTATTCACTACGCTACTTAATATGCACATCATAGTTGCAAACCCAGAAGTAGAAACTACATTTTAAACTAATCACGAATACTATTTATGATCCTAGCAACACATAAGTAGAAATGTCACAAATTATGTGTTTTGAGGAACATAACATAAATTACTTGTGACGTAACAATGGATCCTAGTGTCTTACGCCCAAACCTATACAAATCTCAATGTCTAGCTTGAGAGATGCTCAAAGAATTGGACGTAATATATTCTTCGATTCCTTTTAAATTTTGAGTGCCTTTTTAACAAAAATAATGACCATTATAAAAAAATAAACAAATTGTTATTAAGCTAAAACATTTAATTATTCACCTTTTTATTTTTGTTTATTATTAGGTACATTATGGTCATTTTGTTTAATAATATATATTTTCTTACAACAAAACGAATTAACTGACGAATCTAAACAAAATCAAAAATGTTTTGAAATTTAAAATTACAGTCGAAAGTCATAAGCAAAGCTGTAATTTGAGAACCAGTGGCTACATAGTATTGTGCTCACTACACCAC
Source organism: Thymelicus sylvestris (assembly GCA_911387775.1). Taxonomy (NCBI): domain Eukaryota; kingdom Metazoa; phylum Arthropoda; class Insecta; order Lepidoptera; family Hesperiidae; genus Thymelicus; species Thymelicus sylvestris. The sequence continues at coordinate 12,722,269 of OU426895.1, forward strand.
AGGCGAGGCGGAGTAACGCACGTAGTATGACTTACTGAGGAAAGGAGTTCTATTCTATTCTATTCATTGTATTGAATCCTCTTGGCGTTTATAGCGTCGTACGCGGCGTTTAAATTGTATTGTTTTACTTCTGTATATTGTTAGTTTATTCACACATAAAACTGATAAATTAATAGTAGGCACTCAGTTAATGGATCGTGGTTAACTCTTTGTATCCAATAATGACTCAATAAAAGCAATAGGTACTGATGACTATTTTACCTGTCGTTATATTTTTGTGTGACATAAATAAAAAAATCCTTGTGAAGTCCTTGTTGATTCGTGATAATATTGTATGGTGGCTGAGTTGTGATGATGTGCGAGCGTATTCTGACATTAATTGGATATATAAGCATCGAAAAACAACATACCAATTAACAAAAAATGTATCATAAAACACGATACATCCCCGTTGAACCGTATCATACGGCGTGAAGGCGTGATACGGCTGTATACCGCAGCGAATAAAAACTTTAAATATTCACCTGATAACTGTCAGATACAGTATAACTGCACGATAACAATCATGAACGATATCGTGAATGATTTTGTTCGTGATACAAACTGTGCTACGTATAATTGTTGGAGTGTAAAAAGACTAATTGATTCACGTCCTGATTTTACAATTTTGTAATTGAATAATTCTTTTATCGTACACGTCATCTAATGTAAACGTGATCATACTTTTTTGTGTGAATATCAATTTTGAGTTATTCAAATAATTATTGAAAATGTGACATTGTATAGACTTTATCAGTGAATCCACATGATTTTAATGAAAGGATCAAAACTCATGATTTTAAAGAAAGTTATCAAGACATTATGTCACTCAGGAATTATATTTAGTTACACTACCATTGATTTATTTCGCGTCACTTTTAATCAGTCATTACCATCAGGTGAATCTTAACCGGATAACTCTAAAAATTTATTCATGTCCATTGTTTTCATCTGACCCGAAACATTTTTTCGCCCTTTTCGCTTAACATCAGACATAACACGACGACTTTAGCCAACTTAATGACACCACTTTCTTTGCGGCAAAAACTGTACGACATATTGTCGAGGCGTAAAAAATGTCTGAAAAAGTTAATTCGATTGTCACGCCTGTCACTGTCGGGCCATCGGCGGACGATCAACGATCAAACGACAATCCATTGGCTTCTTGACGACACGACAACGAGTAAAATAATCTACTATAGCATACCATGACCGTGCTAGGAACGTGTCAGACCAATAAATATCGTATGATTTGAAAAGTATGTCATTGTTCCCACTAGACCGTTCTATTCGCGTATCATGCACGGAGCGGCAAAAATTGTCGACCAAAATGTCGATCCGTTTCAGTGGGCCTAGAAGCATAGGTATCGTTTTCTTGTGCCTGATAGTACGTTGTTCATAGTACGGTCATGGTATGATACGACGCTTTAGTGAGCGGACTCCTTTATGTACATAATTATATGTATTGTGTACACACGGAAAATTTCATGTGTGTGCACTAGTGGCGTGGAGTTTAAAGGTGCTGCTTCACTAGGAAATGTTATAGGGTTAAGAAATGTTTTAAAACATTTTATAACTGCAGAGTGGCAGCATCACTTCCTACTTAACATTATAAATGTGAAAGGTTTTTATCAAAAACTAATGCAAGGCTATTCAGTTTTGTAACTCGACAGCGGAATCCGCGATGAGTGTCAAAATTCCTATGTTTAGTCGTTTGAAGTTCGAGTTCGAGACTCTCTTCACTCCGCAAGTGCGTACTAAATGATTAGAGAATGACATATCAAGATGATGCAAGTTAGCTTTCGAGTCTCACTTGAGTGAGCTTCGATTTCGAGTTTGTGTTTTAGAGTTGAGTGAGCTTCGATTTCGAGTTTGTATTTTAGAGAATAGCCCTCCTGAAATGATTTTCATAAAATTTTGCAACTAGGTAGGTAAATCATGATCTGGAATAAGACATAGGGTACTTATTAACCCGGAAATCGCAGACAGAGCAGCGAGCAGAGCACTATTGTAGTTATCGTGTCGTCTGATGAAGAAGCTAAATCGTATGTCGGATTGATCGGTTTATTTCCTTTTATAATTTGACCATTACCGTTTACACTTTCACTAACATGTGTTAGGTATGATACTTTACTTTACTTTTTATTTCTATACTTTTAACCGTTTATTCATTTGCGCTGCTGAAACTTTTAAGTAGAATTTTAATTAGACAGAGAGAGTGGTAGTGCAATGTTTGCTTTGTAGTAACTAATTGGAAACGTTGAAATTTTTCCGCCAAATTAAATTTTAAACGTAGATGTAAATCTTCGTCGTTTAGTTTGTTGTTTTTATGGCAAAACAAGTATAAAAATTGTATAATTATGCAGATTCCCTTTAGGTTAGTTACATAATGAAAGTTTCTCCATACATATTATACTATAAGACTCATGATATTTATTTTGTTCTCCGATATTTCGACCCAGTTGCATGATTCGTGGTCATGGATGAACTGCGGTGGCGCGTAGAAACTTTTGACAGGATGACAGATGACATTCGATCCTAATACATATTGCGTAGGTCTATCCACAATATAAATTACTGTGGTTTATCTTTCCGTCTGGTTCGTTTTTGCGTTTTGTTCACCGTATTACGACACACTACAGTTAGGTGCACTGACGACATCATGCCGCACAACACTTTGTTCTTTTTGAGATTTACATGGACTTACTACTGGATTCAATGTTTGCGCTAATTTAAATCCAGGGAGAATGGATTGAAGTTCTTGGGGTGTTTTTTTAATTTCTATGGCTCTCGTAATAGTCGTGGGATGTAATGGCACTCAGTTCAATCCAGTGTTTAGTCCTGATTCCAGTAGATGTTCCTATGGAGTTTTCCGTTCATCCCACAGCAGGATTTCCTGTGTCGTGGGTGTCATGGACAACACACAAAGACACGAACACAGACATTCAGACGGAGAAACAGAAATTCAAACTCATTATTCAAATTGCCATGCTGGGAATCGCATCTAAGACTCTTGGCACGGTGGTCTTGCATAGTAACCATTACGTCTTACGTCATATTTACTCTACAGACCTGGACAAAAAATCGACTTAGGTCGAACGGATTCTTACGAGTACGTGTTAGTCCAGCCATACAATGGTTCACTACAGTTAGTCCAAGCGATCGTTATGCCAAGCGTTTACGAGCTTCAACACGTTTGAATGTTACATTGTACGCGGCATGCGATTCAGTCACGTACAAAGATTATCTCTTCAAACCAATGGGTGTTAGTTAAGTCTATTCGAAACGCAGCTACTTCCGTAAATGTTTGTTTTTTAGCGCTTTGTTAATGGTAGACGATGAAGTTGATTGTCTGTTTTTATTGTTTACGATAGATTTTTAAAGAATTCAAGAATAGATTCAATTATCTATCAATTATAGGATAGTCTTGTAATTCTTGTGTAATAGCTATAGTTTGTTGTTTCACGGCCCCTTATTTGTAGTAAGTACATCTTTATAAGCCCTTTAGCATTCTTTTATTTATTTAAATATAAGTGCATATTATATATGTATTCTCACCATATTCTATAATCATTTATCATTTTAAAAATTATTTGAAGTTGGGTCGACTCGACTAGTAACATAAATCAAATGTCAATTCAGATTACCACATAAACATTTAACTGTCAACACAAAGCCTTATCAATTACCTATTTGGAATGTCAATTATCAATATTACCAAATCAAATTCGGGTAACAGTTCAGTGACCAAACCAACCAATGTTGTGTTCTGGTATGACCGGGAAGCGATCGTTAAGCAATCTTGGCGCCTGCCACGCGATCAGAATGACAAGTATGACTCAAAGAAATGAAACCGACGCACGGAGGGGTATTCGACCCAAAAAGTCGGTCAAAAGTCCAAAAAAAAAAGTAAGGATTAGCCCAAAACTGTTACTACCTGAGCGTACTTAAACGACCGGAGAACAATGGCCCGACCACCATTTTTTTTTAGTAGGGCGTCGTTACTTGTGGTTAGTCATCATCTATGCGTCTTGCTAGTTGCACGTACTAAACAAACAACGATCGGCTTTTAAACACAATATTTCATTATTTTAAAGTGAGTTTGTGTAATAAAGTATTGTTATTTTTACAATGGATACTGTTCAACCAGGTATGTACCTATACATAGCACTTATTTGTTTTAAAATTCTACAATTTAATCAAGATATATTAAAAAGTTACTGAGCCGCATAGTTTAGTCATGATATTTTTGTTGTAAAATATGAACACGAGAGTTTTAGTTTAATGTCCGGGAGTTTCCCAGCATATATTGTTTTTTCAAAAGTTTATATAACTATTCTACTTGTATTATAACAAAAGATCGATTGCCGAAATTTGCCTATTATTTTTTTACTTAATTTTTTATGATGTTGTAAATTACCAAACAAAGTTATATATTGCATTTAATGTTTAAATTTTTATGTATTTTGTTTCAGGAGGCTCTGGTTTACGATTTCTAACTCGGGAACAGCTGTATAAAATGGCGAAAAAGTGTACAGTAAGAATATTTTCAAAAAAGTTTGATTTTATAGAGAATGAAATTATTAATAAACCTACATTTCCTGAAGAACAGAAACAAGAGTTTTTACGAAAATTTTCACATTTTAAGTCTGAAATAAAGACCAGGTGGTTTGCGTCCAACAGAACAGAACATGTTTTCCTAAAGAAGAATCGCGATTGGTTGCGTATTACTATGGAAATACCTGAAAACGTTACCGGAAAACCGGGTCGTCCATCAAAGCCCTTCGATGAGTTATCTGAACGTAGTAAAAGGCGAAAAACTCGTTCTCTTAGAGATACAAATGAAACGGATGAGCTTATTTATGCTTCCCAAATGAAGCTCCGAGAGACTGGTAGTAATAAGGCTGCAAAAGTCGTAAAGGATATTACCACAACTCCTACTAGAGGTGCGAAATATCTGAGAGGCTATAAAAGAAGCCTCAATATTCCATCAAAACCACAACTTTCACCAACTCGTGCACTATCAATTTTTGTAGAAGCATCGTTAACACGGAGGCAATACGAAATAATAAGAACCAGTGACAAAAAGCTTTACCCGTGCTATAGTGTTTTACAAAGAGAAAAGAAACTTTGTTATCCAATACAAGAAGCCTGCCGTGTGACTGCAACTTGTGCGGAAGTCAAACTGCAAGACTTATTGAATCATACATCTCAGCGTTTACTTTTATATTTGGATGACGTATTACAAACTCTTAATACAGACGAAACTGTATCATTAGAGCTAATTTACAAGTGGGGATGTGACGGTTCGCAACAGACAGAATACAAACAAAAATTTGAAAACAGCAACGACTCTGATGCGAACATTTTTCAGTCTTCATTAGTCCCTCTTCAGCTTATTTGTCGCAGCAATAAAAAAGTAATTTGGAAAAATCCAACCCCGTCTTCACCCCGCTACTGTCGACCTATGAGAATCAGATTTATCCATGAAACATCTGACGTCACAGATGAAGAAATACAGTATCACAATAATCAAATTAGAAGTTTAGATGAAACTAAGGTACTAAGAGCAACAGGCGAAATCTCTATCAAACATACTATGCTTTTCACTATGGTTGACGGCAAAGTGTGTAACGCAGCGACCCAAACTAAATCAACAATGAGGTGCTATATTTGCAAAGCAACTTCCAAGGATTTCAATAAATTGACAGCACCAAAAGAAGTTAATTATGAAAATCTTAAATTCGGCTTGTCTGTGTTACACGCAAGGATTAGGTTCTTCGAAACTTTGCTCCATTTATCCTATAAAATTACAGTTCAGAAGTGGCAAATAAGATCACAGGCCGACAAAAATACAGTCACAGAAAGAAAAAAAGAAATTCAAAATCAATTTAGGACTCGACTTGGCCTCATTGTTGATGTTCCGAAAGCTGGCTATGGTAGCAGCAATGACGGAAACACTAGCCGAAGGTTTTTTGAAAAACCGCAAGTATCTGCAGAAATCACCGGAATTAATCGTAGATTGATTGAAAGGTTTTCTGTAATATTAGAGGTCATTTCAAGTGGACACAGGATCAATACTGAAAAATTTTCAACATACTGCCACGATACAGCATTATTATATGTCAAGTTGTACTCTTGGCATCCGATGTCGCCCACAGTACATAAGGTTCTTATTCATGGCCCCCTGGTGATTGAACATGCTATATTACCAATCGGAACCTTATCAGAAGAGGCAGCCGAGGCAAGAAATAAACACTATCGTCAGTTTCGAACCAACTATTCGCGAAAGTTTTCACGAGAGCAGTGTAATCTAGATATATTAAACAGGTTACTTTTGACATCTGATCCTTATCTAACGAGTATTAGGCCCAAGCCACAGAAGCGATCGGAGCCATTTAGCTTCGAAGCCATGGAAATGTTACTTCCAAGCGAAGTTGGTGCCTCTAACGAAGGTATTGAAGGCACTGAAAACTTTGAAGAGGAAGCAAATGATTCTTTTGATGAAGAAGGGTGGGAGACATCTGACTAGGTATATAATTAATAATTAATCTTTGTATAATTATACATATTTCTTAACCAAAATAAACAGATTTTTACAATTTATATTATGTTTGTTTCCAAAAACAAGGTCCTACACGACTAATACCTACATATTATCCAAAAAACTTTATTTAAAAATTCAAATTGATCGTAAGCATTATTGTTTAGGCCAAACAAATCTTATAAAACCATAAAATAATTTTGACCACCTTTTTGAGTCAAATACCCCTGTGTGCGACGATTGAATACCAGTTGCATCATGCTATCTCCCGTCCAATCTAAATCCAGATCAGGTATTGAATACTTGATAACATTGTCAGGTTGTACTGATATCTAGCGCATCATATCTAAGGAGACCTACAAGGCTATTCTGTAAGGATATTTTTGTAACTCGACAGCGTAATCCGCGATGAGTTTCAAAATTCCTATTCTCTAAAACTCGACAGTACAGGTGGCGCCGCAGTGTAGAATGCGGCGGTGAGAAAAACTACTTGTTCAGGCTAATTTGACATATTTGGTATTCGGTAAGGGTTTATTTGTCTCGATCATCGAATTACGTCACCGTCGAAACTCGTGTCCAATTGTCAAACGAAAAGTGAGCTTCGATTTCGAGTTCGTATTTTTAGAGAATAGCCCTCCTGGACTCTAAAGAGACCGGAGATCGTTGCGTTAGCGCTCGGACTATAATAGAATTTACTGCGTGATTGTATGCAACGACGAATCATTCCTGTCACAACAGTTTATTCAATGACATAATAATTTCAAATCGGAATTGTAACTCACACATTTTAAATACGAATCGGAATTTACAAATAGTCCATTCCGTATCGGTATTGAGTACTGATTTCTTATACAGTTTATTCAAAGATAAATTCACGATACAGCCATTGTTTTCATTTAAGATGACTGCACGGACGCTCAATCATACTTTCTTATCTTTCCGGTAGGTATCGGTTGAAGAGGAATCGCTTGCAGTATTTCTACGTCGTTTTTTGCAATATTTTGGCCTGGAAAAGTGGAAATTTAAGCGATGGGATTCGTATGATAAAGCCATGATTATCCCTTCCCATCAATCTCTCTAATGATTAATCTACAGCTGTCTTTTTTATCACGCCGTGTGGTCGCCATTCGATGACCTTTATTACTTAATGATTACAATTCCTTCGATCTATTATTTTAGCTATCATTTGTCTGCCAGTAAAATTATGCCTTTTTAGTAATAACTGTAACGTTATTATAAAGTTATACGTTACGGGCGCTTTAATTAGTAAAAGTTTTGATGATGTAATAAATATCAAATTAACAAAAACCTCGAAATTTGCAGCAGGAATGTCGTATTCATTTACAAGTAATCAGATGTGTATTTGTGCATAATTAATGATACATTACAATATTTTAGTATTAACATACTATAAGCTATTAAGGTTATAAATAACAACCCAGTCACTACTTCCATACCTTATTAGTGAAATGTAATTAAATAAAATTAATGGGATGTCGATGCTACATCAATACCCATAGCCCATAACATAACCAATGTTCGTTTAAGTGAGACAAGCCAAATCGAAAAGTTCATTACAAAACTAATTTGATTGTATAACAGGTAATCTAAACATCATGAAACATATAAAGTAAGAGCATTTACTCTCCTTTTCATCAATAAGATGAAAGCATTATAAAAAGCTCAATGAACGATCGTTGAAAGGTAATCATGATATTGTGAATGGACTGCTTTGGCTCTTGGTAATTTGAGTAGGCTGTCAAAAATTATTATGTGCGAAAGTGCGAATGTTATGACGTGCTTTTCTCAGAATCATATAGGAAATTGATACGATATTATTTATATAACTGGTTTGTTACACTTTTTTGTTTTTTATTCACTTATATGATATTAATACCCCTGATTTTCTCTTAGTAGTCAACGTGTTGAGCTATGACTATTCCGTCGGGCTGTTAGTTTAACTATTCGCTGGCTATTGACTTAAAGAAATTGTGAAAAATTATTCATTCAATAGGGTTAACTTTATAGTACTTTATTTCTAAAAGATTCTAGAGCTAAACTTCCTATATGCCTTCATTTGCTTATTTGTTTTCCATAACCAAATAGAGGCTTAGCATGACTGTGTTCCGAGAAAGAAAACTCGTGTAATTATCTACTCGTACTTGTACGCAAGAATAATTGTATGGCAGTGAACTAAAAGAAAATACATACAAAAAAGAAATTATTCCGATTCAGTAGTATTTGCGTGAATTGGCATTAATTAGCTAATAAATTATCGTAGATAAGAACTCCGAGATTACATACAATTTTAGTGATACGATACGCTTTGCTACAAGGATCTAATTTGTTAGGTACTGGTATTATAATAAAAATACAATTTTATCGTAAAAATTGTTTAGTAATTAGTTATTATAATTACTCAGCACTTTCCGTCAAAGACTGCAATAAACAATAACATTTGATATTCCATGTTTAAATAACAAAAACCAATACACGTCACATTGTAATACCAAATGAAAATTGCATTTAAAACGACCTGCAGATCAGGTACTGGTGGCATAAAAGGCAAAAGCTAGGACCTCGTATCTTCGCATACGCCATTAGACGCAATAATAGCAACTCCTTAAACGGAAGACTTTTTATGAATGATTCACGCCAATAAATACTACGCGCCGACTCAGAAGCGCCGGCGCTTACTGTTTTATTTAAATCAAAACAGTCAAGTATGAATCGAATAACCATTAGAGAAGGATTCGTTTCGTGTAATAAAGAAAATAATTCCAGCTAAGTGCGTGTCAGACCATGCATTATAAAGGGTTTCGTAATTGTAAGTTGACTTTTACTCACAGCTTTAGTATATTAGTTCATTGGCTTTTAATCCTTAACATTCAGTGGGATACATCAGGATTTTTTTTTAGATTTCATGCCAAATTACAGCCTTCTAGTACTAAGGTTCTCTGAGCTAAACTGTGGATGGACGGAAGGACATTACGAAACTATAGGTAAAGATTACGTTTTGACTAAGGAACCCTAAAAATCTTATACAACTTGGTCCCTTCTCGGCTAGTTCAAATATCTTTTGATATTTGTTTTGAAACACCCACGATGTTTTTGGTAATAAAGGGAGTTTTTGTTAAAAACACATTTTTTTTCGAAAAGGAGGTTTTATTTTATATAATTTTGTGTACCTATTTATTTAATGTATTTCAAATAATATTCGAATACTATTTTTAAATTTTTAAGCAAAAATTCATTAATTGAAGTAGTTTAAGTAACCGATTTACTATTTATCTACATAATTATTATTGTACCAAACATCATCTTTTGTGAGAGGCGTTCTGACACCACCACGCGGATATACGAGTTTTATACATCAGCTTTTGCGTTATACGTAACCCTAATAACATGTACATCGTAATAAATCTGAGTAACTAAGAAGCGGTTAGTAGTTACATTTTATGGAATAAATTAAATGTAGACGTAGTTAAATTACTCATAGCTAATTTTGTTTATTAGACTAATATTATATATTTTAATTTTAATTTTTTTCCTCCAAAGAAGTGAGAAACTCTCGCTTTCAATAGCGTTAGCTTACGGTATTGAAATTTTAAGGTATTGAAAGCGAGAGTTTCCCACTTCTTAGGACGAAAAAAATTAAAAATATAATGTTAGGCTAATAAACAGAATTATAGAAAAACTATGTTTAGATATAATAATAGAGAAGTTTCGAAAGCTCTTATGAACCTTAAATTAACACAGAATTCCGTAATGATCCACGGATCGTTAGTAATGATCCCTTAATTTACAAAGTGGTTATTCTTTTAAGTTTATTCCATTTTGTAAATATATTTGTAATTATAATATCTTAATTTTAACACATACCTACCGGATTTCTAGTTGCAAAACCAGTTAACGTAACAGTGGAAGCAATTACTAAACTATTAATAAATAAATCATACGCCTAGCCTATTGAATACGTCATTGTTTATCTATTAGACGGTGCAAGTTACAGGCAAGTAAATTAAAAGTCTATTTTTATACAGAGTTCTGTCGCGGATAAGCTAGCGCGACCGCATTGAGCTTTAAACGGCATTCATACGAGTTTGCAGATTTTTTACTTTAGTATTAAGTATTATTAGCGACTAGAAATGCTTACTATCCAGTTGCATTAGCATTGGTCATTGAAGTAACTTCTTTGACTTGAGTATTGGTTGGGTGGATCCTGAGAGAGATTTGTAACGCTTGATTTTAATCAATGTAGTGATCAAATTCTTGACAGCATTCGTACTATAGTTGCCTTATAGTCTTTCTTTTTCTTCTCTCTTTCTTTGTTTTCAATATACCTATCAGTTATGACTTTGATGTCGCTGATGTCCATGGGCGACGATAGCCACTTACCATTAGGTTTATCGTCAGCTCGTCTGTTAGCTATTTCCCTAAATAACAAAATACTGACGACTGTTATCTTAAACGAAGACTATTATCTTAAATGAATCTTATTTCACAAATAAAATATTTGATTTATTGATTGAAGTTGTTTTCAACCGACTTCAAAAAAAGGAGCGCAGGTATTCAATTCGACTGTATTTTTTATGTTTATATTTTTTTATTCGAAAGCTGGTGCTTATCATGTGGTCCCACTTTTTGAGCGAGATCTGACAAGTAGTTTTTGCGTTATCCCTAATTTTGAAGGTGGTTATTTTTTATGAAGAATTATTCTTTTACTAGCTGTGAACATGCTGTAATCTATCACTCAGTTTAATTCCGACAATACTGGTGCATGGTATCACCATGATGTGTATCACCATGGGCGTAGCCAGGGGGGGGGGGTTTCGGGGGTTCAAACCCCCCCCGAAATGATAAGGACTGACATTTTTATGTGCTAATGACGTCATTCCGAATGGAATGAGCTATCGCACATATTTTTGGCAGCTTTATTTCTATTAAACACGTTTTTGAACTTTTTCACTACATAGACTAATAATAGGTATATGGCACTGCATACGTCGTGAGAAAAAATAAAGTCACAATTTTCTTTAGGGTTATTGTACGTACTTTTTGTCGTTGTATTTTCTTGAAACCCTCCCCCCTCCCCCCGAAACTTGAACCCTAGACGTCTGCTCCTATGTCGGCTTATTACAGATAAAAAAAGTGTCCGTGTGGTGTAAATAAACTACTATGGTCTGAAGGTATCACTGATTCCTTTTTGGCCAAGAGAGTAAATAAACGCTTTTTAAGATGCACTCAAATGTTTAAATCTCCTTTCCTTAAAGTAAATATATCAGTGTTATCGTGACTTTAAACAAGTTATGCTAAATTTTTTGCCGAGCCAGGTGACAATTGCATAGTGAAGCGTCCCTTAGTGATCCACTTTCAATGATTGTACATCAAGATAAACGAAAAAGGTGCTTATTAGCAACAGATACATTTTTTGTACCGTATAAACATTTCATTGTTTCTATTTCTTCAACCCTTTACATGGATCATGGCCATGTCGAGTGTGATCCATGTAATTGGATCGTAGTATCGTTGTAAAATAGTAAAACCGAATATTTTTAAAGGTTAAGTGCATAATATACATAATAGATGAATATAATGTTCACGATAGTATAAAACTTTAAAAACAAAAACTTGCAAAATTTTACCAATGATAGTTTAGTTTCGGCGCTGCGTCTGCAGTGTGTTTCTACTAGTACCTACCTACCTATCTGTTTTATTTGAGGAATACTTTTAACTGAAATTTAAGAATATAATAAAAAACAATAGCTTCAATCCTTTACGAGAAATTATTATAATTTTGCTATTTAAGGCTAAGATTTCTTTATTTTCAACCTATTTACACGAAACAAAAAGTAGTAATTTTAAGTCTTAAAATAAGGCTAATAAAGATATTAGTATAATTGCAAACCACAATTGCAGATCTCGGCAGCGTCGTAGGGTTACCAAACCTGTCAATAAAATAAAAGCAAAAGATTAAAATGCGTTTCATAACTTCAAAAAAGAAAAATGATACATTCTTGACACGCTCGCAAGACAGCTCGTATCGACTAATCATCGTATATCAACTGTGTGGTTATCAATGAGATGGTTAAATACAGAGGAGGAGTTAATTATACTTAATTGTAATCGCGATGGAAATTATAATTTAGAAGATTAGTGGTGGTAATTATAGGTGTAGATAGGTTTTGTTTTCATAGAAGATTTTTTTAACACACGTACGAAGTTTAAAGTCTTGTAAAATTTTTGTCGTGTAGGTGAGACTTACCTTCTTCTTAAAAGATCGACACAACGATTTTTGGATCGGTTTAAGAAATAGCAAAACTAGGAATTGGCTTAACTTAACAACAATATGCAATAATCTTAAATTAAAATTTAAAAAACCCCGAAAGCTTTATTTACGCTAAACATAGCTGAGAACACTCTCGATTTAGTCACCTTTCATACAAAAAACTAGATCAAAATCGATTCATCCGTTTGGGAGCTACAATGCCACAGAAGACATACAACATACAGATACACAGACACGTCAAACTTGTAACACCCCTCTTTTTTCGTCGGGGGTTAAACATTATTTTAAAAACGTGACAATGTCAGAAGCCTCTGTAAGTGTATAATCTGCACAATGTCCGTTGACAGCCCTGCGCGACAAGTGAAGGCCGCTCGAGGCCGGTCACCGACCGCGCTATTTATACCTGTTGCTGGGGTGGCCATCTTGGATCGTGAAACAAGACTTTACTCAGATATCTAAAAACGATTAAATAAATGGATGTTTAATTTGTTTCTACAGTTTAAATGAAAATGATTTTTAGTTCGAAGTATTTTTAATGTTTCCCAATGAAATACACATTAACGTAGTACACACCTAAATCAATTATTTAGTCCTTCTTTAAATAATTATATTAACTAAAGGATTAGGGTCATTACATAATTAAAAATAATATATTATATTAATAGCGTACTTTTTAAACTCTGAAATATTAATCATTTTAAATAATATTCGCGGTAACTCACTAATCTCTCTTTTAAGTAAAATTGACTATTTTTTGGACTAAGGCCCGTAATATCAATAGCAGTTTATTGTATGATTCTGAGTTTAAACTGTCGTTGTTGCCAACAACGACTATTGCTATTGATATTACGGGCCTAAATCGTAAAAATATATTTTAAATGAATCACAATAAAACGAATCCCAAAAACCATCACGTGAGAACAATATGAAAATTAAACTGACCAAAAGTATGATTTCATGACCGATAACATAAAAATCGTGTGTCCCAAGATACAGACATCTTGCTGGCGGACCTACCAACAACAGAACACAGAATGGCTTCGTCACAGAGACGACGGAGGCGTGGCTATCGCTTAATGTTCTGTACACCCGGGAACACTCAATTATAAACTGATAATACGATTGAAAAGGATGACAGGCTGTTATTTTTTACGATGTTTGTAATATCGTCCCACTGTACTGAAGTGTCGCCGCTTTTTTGTACTTTTTCAATTGACACGCTCCTTTTTTTGTTTTATTTGTTGTTAAGTGGATAAGAATATGTTTAGTTTCATAAGGCAGTCGGTAATTTTAAAATGATAACTACAATGTCAACCAGTGTTTAAGTTGGTGCCACACCTTAATGATTCTTTAAAAGTTTTCTGTATTTTTTGCAATTTACGGATACCCATCTATTAATTTTTTATACGAGAATAACCATTTCTATCTAATATGAAGCATAACTAAATTGTAAAAATGTTCGTTTACCAATGGATTACCATCGTTTTATTGCTTTGTCACCTTTAATTTATGTTAATTAAATGTATAGGTTAATTTAAGAAATAATGTGCTATGAATATTAATAACTGCAGATGTAGTAGTCTATAGGTAATTAGTGTTAAGTGTAGGTATTGAGAGAGTATGATAATTTTATTGACTACTTAAAAGAGCAATATTGCATATTAAAATGCCTCTAACATATTGTTAATCTGTAATCCTAGATCATACCGTTGATTCGATAGTCATCGGCACTTAACGCTGACAGACGCACACTCCCGTTCATCCGATTGCAAATTATTACATGATTTATATAATACACGGTCATAATTCAAACGGCCCACATTTATTTCTAATATTGATTAATGTATATATAATAATAATAATAGACGTCGTGTAATACAATTAACACTCTACCTCATCAAGTATAATACTTGATATTGCAATACTATATTGCAATCCAGAAAGCCGGATCCGGTAATCCGGCCGGATCTAAATAATATACGTAAACGAACTTAGTAAATGCCTATTCACTCTTTTCTTAGTGTAAATTTGAAAATACTGAATGTCAAATGTTGCACGACATTAGCTTATGAAGTCTGATGTTTTCTAATTTAAAACATGCTTGACAACATAACTAATGGTTAAACCACAGATTTAATCTATAAACGTTTTACACTACAGAAAACTTGTCGAGTAGACATTAACAACAAATCACCAACATGCACGTTGAAACATTATCTGTCACATAAATGTCTAATATCTTGGACTCGGAAAAACATTCAAATGTCACATACAAACGTCCCCGGGAATCGAACCCGGAAACTGGCGCCCAGTCAGGGACATCAACTGAGCTATGCTGTCATTTGCGTTTTATTATTTTATGCGGGAGAGTTTGTCATTTACTAGCGTGCTTTCAGTTAAGCACTCATTAGGGGTTGTACTTCTAATATTATTATTTTTTATGTATAAAGCTGAATAACGAGCATAGCCATAGACATCAGTATATAGGTATTACCGAATGTTGCCAGCCAATAATATAAATAAATAAATAACGAAGTGAGAAAGAAGGAAATATTGGGCTCTCATGCCTTTTTATTTTTACTATCGCCGGTTAAATTTTACTTAAAGTGCGGAAATTATATTGTTCCTACATCCTTAAAATTATTTTTAATCTGTACAATACCCATAAAATAACTATTGTATAAGTGTTACTTTTTAACGATTAATTGCTTGTTTCTTTAAATATTTTTCACAAACTTTTGTTTATTAACACTTTGTTTATTATAATTTAAAGTAAATTTCCATACCCGCAGAAGTAAAACGTATTATATTTACTTAAAGTTTTTTCATGTAAAAGAAATGTGTGAAATCAATTAGATAAGAACAGCACTTGTCCGCTTTATAGAACCACTTAAGTATGTACGTCGAATAAAATAAATCTTACACAATTAAGTTTTTCTTATCTGATTTTGCTATCAAGAGCTCAAAAACCTATTTTTTACAATTAAATTTGCTACGCCTGTAGTCCTATTTTGCCTTTACTTTATTAGGCGTAAGCTGTCTTTTTTATAACTCACTAGGTCTTTTACCAGTATTTTTAAATTACTGACAAATGTAGCGTCGGTTAAATAAATGATAATTAAGCAATCACTATCTCTCTTACTCTTACGTTTTATATAAAAATAAAAAAAAGTTTCCAATATTTTTAAAACTTGGTTTAAAATATCAATAAAATAGCTACCAAACAAAAAATTAAATCAGTTGACAGTTACAGGAACAGGTACCCTCGTCTTGGCGGGGGTACGACCGTGCTTCCAGATACTACTGTTCTGTACTTATGTCTGTGGTTTTTATCTATTTACATACAGATTTAAGCAAGACAGTTCATGAATTTCCTGGTCAATAAAGAAAATAGTAGTGAGTAAAATTTAGTAGTTCCGTATGTCAGTTCAAACCTCATTCAATAAAGTTATAACATTATTAGCACGTTCAACACGCCTTCACATAGGTAAATAAAGAATATCCGAACAATTGCGTGCGGATAAACGCAGTGAATTTAAAAGTTTATAGTTCTAAAACAATAGAACTATCCCATGTCTCATTGTCTATTGTATAGCGTTATTATTTTAATATAACTACACAGTTTATAATTCAATTAAGTGAAAATGCGTTTAAGTTTCTTTAGTGAAATTGGACCGAAACGCAACGAACGTGCTGTTACGGTCTCTTCATTGTAATCTCGGTGAAAATTATTGCATTGTAGGATAATTTTAGGGTATCAAAATCGATTGTGCATTCAATTGCACTTTCGAAATTGGTTGTGCAATGAGAAAATAAAGATACGAAATTAAGTGCTATGATCTTTTACGATAGGTCAAATAAGTAACTACTGTTAATATAAACTGTATAGGTAGGTACTTATTATACTTACGCCTATACCTTCTTTAAATACAAAAAATGCAGCAGCGAATGAATTCGGAATTCTACTAACTTCATTACCATAATTAAAAGTTTTAGAGCAAGTAGCTAAGACATTGAATTATAGTAGGTACGGTACTGTACCTTCCCAGGCAGCGGTGTCTTCCCATTACTCGCCTAGATTCATTGAGCCTGTCCGCGATGGGATGTTCACATACGCCTGTAATGGAGTTTCCGTCTTGATACCGACCAGGCTATTGAATTTACATAATTAGGGATTAACTATCCCTATCCCACCCATTTGCACCGTCTAGAATCTATCTAGATTATCCGGTTTTCCGTGAGATCCATATAAAAAATATTGAGAGATTTATTATAAGGCAATTGATTTTGTTATAAGACTTTCTTGCTTTTTCATTTATAATGGCTGTATCGGCCATTGTTATATTATATGTAATTGCGAATCATGCATTCGTATATTAAAGTAAGATTTAAAGAGCCTAGTAACTCCAATCTCATCTGTAGTGCAGAGTGCATTGCAAACAGACATTGGCTAGATTTAATACTTAATACTTTCATTTTCTTAAACAGCCAGCAAACCTGATGGGACGTGGTTACAGTTTCCCATGGATATCAGCAACACCAACCATCAACGCGTCGTTGGCCAAGAAAAGACGACAAATATAAATAATTGGCTCTCAAGCTACCATCCCGAAAACAAATGATGAGTCGTTTGGAAGCTCACTCAAGAGTCATGCTAAATTAATCTTAAAGGATTAAACTGTGTAAGATCTTATTTAAGTCTTATTTTTATTCCAAGCACATCCTTAGCTGGTTAAGCTTTGTAATAATTGAGGTTCAAAGTCCTTGGTTAACAAGTCAATGAACAATTACAATGTTTACCCACAAAAAAGAAATAAAGACATCTCAATTTACTGTGTGATATGCCCTCTGGATATAATATTAATCAGTCAAGACAATTAGTCATACACTACACCAATGTTAGGTGTTGTTTAACAAGATAAATTATAATTATCGGTTACGCTCAAACTTCGTCGTCTTCGTTTGACGGAGCAATTTGATTGTACGATAATTATAAGCTCAGAACATTTATAATATGAATATCCATGCATAAGTAATATTCGACCCATTTAAGCGCATTCAAGGGCAATTATATTATGATTAAACTGTTCTAATCGCTGATATATTCGGGAGAGTTCGGATTCGGGAGAGACCAAACTCTCTGACTGATGGGCAAGCGTTTGAAGGGTTATCGGTTGTTCATGGCTAAAGAAAATACCAGTTGAAAGAACAGTAATTTTGGAATTGTCAGGAGCTGACTTTGATCGATCTTTTGATCAACTTACCTTAAGTTAACTTACGACGGGATGTTCGCTCAGGGTCTGAGTTGCATGTTCCAATAGTTGGTTTACACCTAATGTCGTATAGTTTAGAAACGTTAAACACTACGGCTCTACGACAGTTAAACAACAAAAACGTTAATTAGGTAACTACATATTTAGAAACGTAATGGACCGTTTAGATTTAAATCATAACCCATGGTAGCTTATTTGCGTCATCTTATTATTTGCAAGTCACTACACTCGGCGTGGATAACATCTAGACGAAATTAACGATAGACATCTAGATATTTTAGTCATGTATCAATGTAAATTAAATTGCATTTATTTACAATTCGATTAGATTTACATTAGATCGTAGTGTTGTTCTTGCGGTGAAAACAGCTATTTGAAATAAACAGTGAGTAATAAATATTGATAATCAATGTCGACACCTTCGTAAATCCTGGATTATTTTACTACACCCGTTGAATAAATCAATTTACTAAAAGGTGGTGCAATCGGTTAAAGTGATCTTACAAACAAGGAGTCTTACAAACAAGAATTAAAGGTGAAAGTAGCATGAATATTTAGCAGGAAAGATGGTGAGATTCAGGTAATCTAATAACTTTGATGTTACCATGTAAATCGCTTTAAGTGTCATCACACAGCTCTCTCTGGGTACAATACAAGCGAAGTTTATTTAAGAAAGCTGTTTCTAACTTATCTTAAGTTATGTACATTGTCGGCAATAAAATCGCCAAGTTTATTCACTATTGACCGGACAGAAAAAATATGTTAGGACTATTTTTATAGAACTTTCAGAAAGAAGTCACGAGTTACGATTGGCAGTGGACAATGGATCCTTGGTTATTTATATTACTGATACAAACCCTAGAATTTCAATATTTAAGTATGTGTATTGAAATGGTAATTTAGATAAAAATTACTTGTTAGGTACATAAATATACGAAGGAGTGCGCGGTATCTAACAAAATTGAGAATTTTAAATTCAAAATTAAGGCCGTAAAATTATTTATTATTATCGAGTATTGATAGGCTTTAAGATTATGATTTTTGGAATTTTTTATTTTCCAAATATTAAACGCTCATAAAATTAAGATCATTACAACTGTAACATAATTTTAAAACCCTGCTTCCTACAGCTAAAACTTGAGCTTTCTTCCTTATCTTAAAACCTATAAAAACTGTATCGATATTCTATTAAGTACCATAAAACTGTGACGACAATTTTTGTCCAAAGTCCAGTTCTCGCTGTAATCCCGATATTATCGTTACTATAAACCCTGTTATCACCTGCACTATTAAATTTAAGCACTTATGTCTACTTATTTATGGATATAGTGTAATAAACTGTAATAAAATAAATTTAAAAAATAAAGTCCACAGCGCTGCAGCGATATGAACTACAATTTCACAGTTCGAATATAATGGAAGGCAATTTTAATTTTGAGTGCAATTTTAATAACATTCGATTTAGGTACATGTGTGACTTGTTAAAAGTTTATGTTCGTATTAATTGAGGGTAAATTGTAACATGAGGTAGGCTATAGACTACTCGGTAGTTTTTTTTCGTATGTACAATTGCCGTTGGCCCTCCCGGTCTTTACATCTTCAAGGGGACAGAACTCCTGGCTGTGAAGGATCCTGAGGTTGATTCTCGCCGGCCACATTGATGTGACAGGGAAATCTTTAACCGACTCCACGCTGGGTGTCGTAAGAGGCGCCAAAATCCGACGCAAGGGCTGACGGAGAGATTAAGTTGGAAATATTGATTTCAATAGTTTATTATTACTATTATTATTTCTACGTAGGGTCCGCATGGATAGCTCCTACTTTCTTGCTTGAATCAGCCGCAAAACAAGACCCAGTTCTTTCTTTCTTTTTCTCGTCTTTCTAGACCGGCAACGCATCTGTGATGTCTTTGGTGTCGCTGATGACAAAACATCCAAACTTTCACATTTATAATATTAGTCGGATTATGATTCCCGTTTACAACCATTACCACAAACAAGTCAAGCACATTGCCTATAGTAGCAAATCTCTAAAATCACTTCATTTAAGCTGCCATTGTAATAAAGTAACCGATACCGGCGCTAAGGTATCGGATCGGAATCATGGCAGGACAACTATCGATTGACTTTCCATTGCGGAGATGCCAGGTAAATGCACCAGTAGCCGAGATAACAATCGCACATAACTTCTATTTCTACCGTGAAGCAAGTTAGAGTTTAGAGTAATCTTCAGTTTTGGTATGAGCGTTTTAGCACAGAATAAATAATAGTAGGTTGGTACCTACTAAAATATGTTTTAGGAACAACTACACAAGGATACGTTCCAGCTAAATTCTCGGTAATACTATCATTAGGATTGTAGTTTGTATAAGATTTGGCGACCACACTGCATACTACTAACGAGACTGTGTTGCCTGTGTGACGAGGGGCCCTGGATTCGACTCCCGACTGTGGCAGGCATTTGCAAGATTTCCCGAGATTACAATGCATAATTTGGTTGTGATATGTCTACATACTCTACATAGCCAATTCTTCCGTGTCAAGTGAATTTCCTTAATTTTGGCAAAAATAATATGGGCTTTTAAAGGGCTAAATTGCCAACCCTATGTATCTCAACTCTCAGCTCCATAGGGCGCACTAGTAACTCAATCGATTAAATTTACTACCTACTCCTACTATTTAATCAGAAATATTTACATATTAAACATGGAACTGTTACTCCCCCGGGCACTCTAAACGCTTCAAAATAGTATTTAAAACGACATCTCTATTTATAGCTGGTACCGTATAAAGCACAAGATTTCAATAGGGTAACACGAAGAGTGCTCAATAACACGTTCTATTTACCATGACTGTTATACGCTTGCTCTCGATCGAATAGTCAATTGAGACTACCGATGTCTTCTACCCAAGGTGGATACCGATGTGTCCTACCCACCTTCGTTTCTTTTTAAAGCCCATAGAGACAAACTACTTTTTAGCGTTTTGAAGTTAAACTTCTATATGTATAGACGAAGGGGGGGGGGTATTAGGATTTTTCTGACACGAAAAAGCATTACAGTCCCGTGGAGTGGGTAGACGATATATCGCGTGGTGAGAGTTTGAAATATTTTTTATAAGCTATACTTAATATTATTAGGATATTGTTCCTTCCCAGCATTGTAACCCATTTGGGGATGAATTTTAATAAAATACTTTTTATCGTATCGCACTGTCCACCGGTTAAGGCTGTGCGTTGACTGGCAGTCAGTAATTAACAAGAATAAGTGTCCAAGTCGAATTTGTAATGTGATTCTGTACTAAACAATGATTTAAGTAATCGTTAAGTGGCTCTGAATGCGGACGTATGTAAGTACGATTTACGAGTATAGATCTCACCCTAACAGTTAGTTTGTTACAATGTCCATTATGCAAGCCACCCACGGTATCGATTTGTCCGTCCGGAGCGTGTGAATGTGATAAATCCTTTAGAAAATAATGATATTATTACATTCAATTGTAAAATACGGGTAAGTAATCCATCTCCGTCAATCGCAGCTATCAATGTTCGGTCTGTCGATGTCTTGTTCGTACAACGACATTAAATCTCCTAGGTTTGCGTGCAGCCTGGACACTGGTTTAAATAAAACACCAAGCTGTTAACAGTACTAAATCCATGTTTATTTCCGTTTGAAATTGTGAGATTGTAGTGTAGAATAGTAGATATAGTATTTGGGGCACGGAAGCCGGAATATCTTGAAATTATGGGATTGTTATTGGACGAGATCATGACTCGAATGGAAATATAATAAATAGCGTTCTTCCAGACTTCCGGTTGTCGAAAGACCGTAATTGTTACATATTGAAAATTTGAAGAAAACATGAAGTTGCATGTTTCTTTCTTAGGCCACACATTTTTCTATGTAGTTACTATTTACTTTAGTACCTAGTAGTAACTATTTTTTAATAACTGTCATCAACCAGAAAAATATTTTTTTATTTATAAGGTTCGGTATTTGACTGGATATGTCAAAATTCGGTTTTGGTGATGGGAATGTGATCCATTAGGAATACCTAGTGGGATCTCCTTAAATATTACATATTGCGACTTAGTTTCACGAAGAATTTTTTTTGGGGGATTAAATTTGTCCGACATAAATCAATCAAATTTTTGTTGCTCTTTTACGCAAAATTTACTGAACAGATTTTCATGAAATTTTGCATACAGATAGACCGTGATCTAGAATAGGATGTCGAGTACTTATTATCCCGGAGAACGCGGCCAAATCCGCGGGCAAAGCGCTAGTTCTCATATAAATATTCCAGGCTCAGTTATCCGCTGTCCATACTAATTCCCGTTGGACGCATTGTTCGCCGTTCCGCTAATGGCAACCCGACGAAGATTTACTCCTATCTTATCTGGATAGATTGCGTTTGGTTATAACGAACCCCCTTACCTGGTGAATACAGGCGTGATGTTAATCTCAAGATATTTCCTCTAGTACCATTTTGGATTTGAAACGTTGACAATTGTTTTAGATATGGTCACACACAGCATTATCACGTTCGTTTGCCGATTATCATGTTAGAATAATATCAGGAATACATGGAAAAGACACCACAAAGAGAGGATTAGAGATACTATTGAATTAAATACTTATAGATGTTTTAACAGTTTTGGCTGTGTTTTTAACATAATAATTCTTCTTCTAGATAGAAAACCCAAGTATAAAATTCCCTTCCCTCGCTTAGGATAATAAAATTTTTACGTTCACAAATTATTAATCATTGTTTTTTGTTCTTTTTCCTACGGGGAATCGAACCCGGTAGTTCACGCTCCGAAACATCTAGCATCCGTTATGAACTGAGCAATATTATCTAGAATTAAAACAAACTATGTTTGCATTAGAATGTATCTACATCTCTTTATGCAAGCATCATTAAATTTGTAAGCAATTTGGCGAGATAATAGTTATTTAAATTTCCTTAAAAATATCATACAAATTTTCTACAGCGCGTTAAAGTAACCAAAAAATTAATGTGAAGAAAGCGAGCATTAATACGGGCACGCTTCATATTATTATATTCACTTTAGTAGAAATTAATGTACTGAGACATAAATTACCTCAAATGTCATGTTCGCCATTGTTGGGGTTATAAATGATGCTATTGAGAAAGAAAATATAATAACCCATTTGGTTACGAACGTATGCGAAATAGCGGTATCGCACTGCCGCGAGGAATATAATATTAACGTACTACTTATATCAACATTAAGAATATGTGAAGCTTATTAAATCCTCTAGTGTACGCGAAAGTTTGTCTAGATGCCTTCAACTCATTTAGAACTCATTGCTAGACGCCCTGTATGCGGAGAGGTCATGAGATCAGTCCCGGCCGAGACTTTAATATGTATATAATTGTTTATTTTCTATTCGTAGGTATTTGTAAGGTCACATGTATTCACACCGGGATTAAAATAGGGAAACAGTGAACTTTTACAAAAGGAACCGGTTGCCAACTGTGTGTCCATCCTCTCCGCAATTTTATCATGATATCCGATAATTTACTGTTAATAAGTAACCACCGTACTTTTGTAATTTCTATGCTAATAGTCCAACTGTATACTTCATAGATCCAGCAACGACCCAGCCTTATTAATGACAAAAGAATACATTGTTGCATTAAGTACACGCTAAGTGAATAATATTCGTAATTAATTTGCATTTTGTAGCCACGCCTAATAACGCCTAATAAAGCTCGCAAAACGGTGGCAACGCGTACCGTATCTGTGGTATTTGGAATTTGCTTATGGAAATAGTTTATTTTACGGTAGACAGACCACATACAATGGAGGTAAGTGCCAACGCGTGTCATCGTCTTCATTTGTATGGAAACCACGAATGTTTGGCTGCGGTTTGCATGTTTACTTGCACAGGCGGAAGAAAGTACACTATATATATAGTATAATTTTTAAATATTGTATACAATCTATATGATTGTTTAATAAAATTATATCTGGTCGAAGTCTGTACATTGAAGACATTTAAGAAAAAAAAATCAGGGATCTTTATAGTAGAGGTGGTAGAGAGTAATATTAGAATTTTTTAATTCTCGTAAATTATTTTTTGAAATATAAAAGTATGTGTATCAAAGAGTAGAAATCTTAATCTTAATTTTTTTGCGCACCTGGGTAACTCACTTACTTGCATATTATGTATACTTACCTACTTGTTAAGATCGGCAAGGGACCAACTGGATACTTCATCGTTCGTTTCCATAAAAATAAAACTTATTAATCTGTTTTGCTGCCCGACATTGCAGTATTCAAAAGGTACATTTTGCGTCCTATTCTACATCCCTAAAATCAGGTTCGGAATCCACAGTGCATGTTACCTCGTAACTCGTAATCCGTATCTTATAAGGATACTGAACCATCAATGCTGCCAATTATAACTTTATTACATGAGCAAAAATTTATATGAAAACATAAAACAATCTCGGATAGAACAGCCTGATTATGTCGTAAACTAAGGCCGGATGCAGATTGATCATGTTCGTCAGAAACGCCAATTAGTGCTGTGATAATTTACACTGCTGGGCCCTATTTACCTTCTTCATGTAAATAAAATGTCAGTTTGGTTGCGCTTATACATATATCTTTTTAGCCTGCTTGAGCAAGCTGTCAATGATCTTGTCTAGGATTTCAAATATGAGTAATTCAATGTTTAGTCTTCTCATTAACTTTTAATATATTATTATGGTAAATTTGTCCGTGAAATGATTATGAAGGAAAGACCTGAAAGTTTTGATTGAAAATGAAAATTTATTTATTTTCGTCATCGTGTGCATGTATATATTACTGAGTATGTTAATGTTTTCGTCAATATTTTTGGAACTGATTTTGTAAAAATCCTATCCTAAGTGTCCCCCAACCAGATAAGAAATCCTTGTGCAAACTTTATTGCTTCTAAGTCCACTGGCGCGGGATGTGTATCATCTGCTACTCAGTCACTGTTAGTAACCTTATGTCATTGTAAACTAATGAAACTTTCGCAGTGTTCTCCGAATCGCAATTGCTGAACCTTTGTTTATTTTGTGTAACAATACTTTCACTCTTTTCATTTTTAACCATCTTTATCCAAGCAAACAAATTTCGACGCTAACATGTATTTGCGATTTGTTTTTTTTCTGCAATAAAATCTGTCATTGTTGTTAGTTTAAACTATAACTGTATTATAAAAGTTCCAATGACATAACCTTTCAATTTAAAAATCCATCTGAGCCGTGAAATCAATTTTAAATGGTGTATGGTAAAAGCGGAACTGACTAGTCTAACAAGAACTCGTATAGAAAAGATACAGCGATATGATACGCGCTCTTTTTGCAAGTTTCAGACTACTTTTTCATGTCACGTTATCGCAGAGGAAATTCGATGAAATTTAAATTAAATTGCAATTGTTGACTTTCAATAGTGAAATTAATTTCTTTGTGCGTTTTTTTCAACGATTTAAATAGGATTCGTAATTATTTGACGCAAGAAATTTCATATCGTACATATATGCAATTTAAATAGCACATCAGTACCAGGGTTTGTAAAATTAGTGAGTTCTATCTATACTACAAATTTCAATGATGCCTAAAGAAATATTATGAGCCATTAAAAATATTGTTTATTCGGCACTGGAGGATTATGGCGTCTGACAAATGAGTTTTTCTACTAATCCGCGGAGATGAATGGGTATAACTGGTTCATCCTACGTCTCAAACTAATTCATTCAATCAATATTTCACAGGCAAAACAAGTAACGGGTAACTGTTTACCATCATTATTTTGCAAAAAGCATTGGGTACGTTTGTTGACCCTGTGTCCGGTGATTTATCAGACGCTCCTTAATAAGACGCAAACGCAGTTAGTTAAAACAATAACTAGGCTAGAAAATATTACTACAGAGCCACAGAGGTCAAATTACTTGGTTTAAGCCTTTTGCGTCTTAGCTGTGGGACGTGGGTTTATAGATTTTAACTCAGATTCAGTATGGTTCTGGTATATCCAAGCTGAGCAACGAACGAGGTATTGCTGGAGCTCTCGTCGAATCTCCCTGGGCTTGGTAGCAGCCAGCTTTCTCGACGAAGTTAGAGAAATCTAAGGTGGTAATGTTCTTTACATGCCAACCATCCAACCTTCCAAACCTAAACTACCAACACCCTTCGAAATCCCATCGTGAATTTGTTCAACGTGTTTTGTTTGCGATCTAAAGATTTTTTTTCCTTCTCAGTCGACAACATAAGTATAAGTCACACTGTTATCAAGACATGCAATAGACACAATTTTATGAAGGGCAGACAATCTTGCAGCTCATCTGATTGTTTCGCAACTATACTCGTAAAAATACTGGATTTGCAGTAAAATTTTCATGTTCATTTAAATTAGTAAACGAAGACTGTAAACTGACATTTTAATAATAATAATAAAAACATTAGAACTTTGTAGTGAGTAGTGAGCAAAATTGTATCAAGGCAAATATACCTACTTACAGGTAATTTAATCGTTTTAATGGAGGCCGATAAAATATTTAATCGTTATTTCCAATATCATGTGATTCGTCTTCAGATACCACTTCGAAGTTTACGAGTAACCGCCCTCGCTTTGCTTCGGTTTTCTTATTTTTTTACACCTTGGTTTACATTATTGGAGTTTTATTACGGATCCCAAATATTTTGAAAATATAACATAGCCTAATGTCACCTGGGGATAGTGTAGCTTCCCGACAGTAAAAGAATTTTTCAAATCGGTTCAGTAGTTTCGGAGCCTATTCAATGCAAACAAACAATCAAATCTTGCCTCTTTATATACGTAATATTAGTATAGATAAACTTTTGGCCGCACCGAATAAGTGTGTAGCACCCCTAACTCGCGATCAGAAGTCATCAGGAAATGATGTACAGTATTACGCATCTCGTTTGTTTGAAGAGTCAATTCCAATTTCGTAATACGAATAACAGGCTGCGAATTTGATTGAATGAATTATCATCAGCTGCTGCACGAACGGAATTACCTGAGGAATATTACATCTAACGGTGGATTGCCTTTTTACACGCTTTATGTTAGCTTGGCGTGTGTGTGCGTGTATTATGCCTGTGTTAGATGTTATGTAATCTCTTAATTTGGTTTTTGACTAGTGGTGCAAATTATGAAATAATTTGTTTTGTTCGCTTAGATTTTATATAATTAAACTAATAATTCATACATTCCTTCATACTTACTATGATTCCCTGTATTTTTTTTTCTACGTATTATAAGTGATTACTTGACATCCCATCTAAGTGAGTGAGGATTTGACATACTAGGTGATAATGATAAAGCACCTGAGCGATTAGCGATAAAGACGATTGAAAGCCTATTCAGTCTTGACTTCAGACACTCGCATTTTAGTCGGGAACACCGTTAATCAAATGAAACAAACACCCATATCCAGCGAATGAATGTCTGTCTGTGCCTATAAATGTCTGCACAAAAATCGAACCTAGAACATTCCCATGTCAGGGAGGGTTAATGTCTCCGGAGCTACGAGATCGTCAAACCAAATTATCAGACGTTTTAATTAACTTTTAAGTTTAGTTCATAAGTCTAAAAACATTGTACTTTTTAGTAATTTTAACTAATAATTTGTTTCAGGTGAACGTATCGGAGACATAAAGAAAGCTGAATCAATAGCAGTATAAAAGGTAAGCATAAAAAGTCTGTTCAAAGAAATGAAAGCTGTATTAGATACCGATTACTTCTACATGTGTCGCGCTAATTGACGAGTATTTGACTCAAGGGATTCCTGTGTGGGTGGGTCTACGCTCCGCAGATAGAGAAATTGCACAAAAAGTGCATATAGAACTACATTCACTGGATTCATAACAATCTTAGAGAAGGAAACATCGTCTTGCGTAAACTTATAGGAGCACTTTAATGTTACGCACTTACGCACTTTATATAAGCTTAATCTGTCCTTATTTTTCTTAAATTATTGTATTCTCTCATAGCTAGGATAGGTATAGCTCTAAAGGACAATCTTTCAAAAGGACAATCTCCAAATGACAATCTTTGAAAATTATTTACTTACCTGACAATGCATAGTGTGGGTAAGAAATTATTTCCAGTTTTTCACTTCATATTGATACAATAGTTACCTCAATGTTTTAGTTACTAAATAAACATTTTATAACTATACTCGTATAATTGATGAATCTTGCAAAGCATCTGCTCTGCTTGGAAAGCATTTAACAGTTCTCACTTACACTGCCTCACTTAAAAACTTTGATTAAAATCCGTTATAATTACATCGCAGTTGCTTATCGCATCTCTATCAGTAGGGAGTAGGGACATCCCAGCTAATGAGTATTTAATTCCTGCTGGACGAAAAAACTGACAAAATTCAGACACGGATATTCTTATAAAGACTGTTGGTAGTAAGTATTAGGTTTTCTCCCTGATATTCATTCGTTCATTTACCGACTAAATTATAATACTTCTTGTCTTCTTCATTACTCAATTATACTACTTGGCTGTAGAGTGTAGACGCATCAGTGAAGCTCTTATAATACGTCTATAGGGTTCAATTGCCAGTTATTATCAGGCGGCCCGTATGCTTTATTATATTGTACTCGTGCTTGTTCTGGAGGGTTTACAAGAACTATCTATCCCCTGCAGAACAAGGAGCTTCGTACACTTAAGATTATCTTGAACTTCACTTACAGGTTTTATTTAATCTTTCAATTATTATCGGATACCATAAATAGGTATCCTATAGTATATGTGCCTAAAACATGGTACAGAAATACAGACATCCATTTCCATACACTTACCATCCAATGCTCGTTTCTCAAGTTAGTTAATTACAGACGTACCTAGATATTTCTTGACTTACATTCCCAAATTCCTCAGTCCAATTCAACGGTATTGCGATCGGGTGACGTCAGAATCACCGCAAGCATGACAAGCAGACGTGCGAACTCTGCGAAAGCAATAACGAATTCATACATCGAACTGTCGGTCAGTTAACCAGGCCTTGTACCAATTACGAGTCACTATGATACCATCCGGTAAGATTAATTGGTTCGTTCGTCAGATAGTTTTCAGATTTGTCTTCAGATATTCACAGCGCGTGCAAACAAGATTAACGCACGCTTGGAGGTATCTGTTTCACTACTTACGAGGTAATATTAAACAAGAAAAATTGAGATTTGATGATAAGACGGTTTGTTTTCACATTCAATTTTAATTGTATTGTATCACGGGGCGTAAAATGAACACTGTTGGATAAAAATATGTATATTTGAATTTAGATGACTGCAATGAATTATAATAAAATCATTCATAATAATCACAAATGACGTGCAGTGCGTGACTTTAACTAAGACATTACAATCCTTGATTTCATTTTAGTCACCAATTTCATCGACGAAATATTCCCATATTTCCATTAACTTATCTTAATTAAAAATATGTACCTACACAATAATATAATTGGATACTATTTATAATAAATGTCAAATAAAACCATACTACTTAGTCCATCTTGTGGAATAGCCGAGATAACGTCTTTTTACTCGTTCGAAGCATTATTTCTATCACGTCTTGCGATAGTTATCTCGCCGCTCTTTTATCATACCTTAAATAGCTTAACATCAGTAAAAACATTACTAATAACCTGTTCGTCGTCAACAGTGAGAGAAGTTGGTACCTTTCCAGGCAAAATAACTGTCGAATTAATTGTTTGTTCACTTTCCGCTTTCTAGTTCCATATCAAATACGGCTCTCAGATCTCACGATGCGCTTGTTTCTATAATTGTTTCCTTAAGACTTAAGACAAATTGGAAATTATAGAAAGTGTGTCTTATTATGGCTGTATGTTACACAACACTAGGTACATTAATTGCGTTGTATTCAATGTTCAATTGACTGCACGGTTATTCTGTGATCACACCAAAAACTTACAGCTGATTCCATTTCCAACTGCACTCGCGCAATTAATCTCTTGATAGAATATCTATCAGTCAATGGTATGAGGTATCATTTTACCGTCATACTTGTATCCAATTGTATCTAATTATAATCTCTTAGGATTTTTTTGTCAGATTCTAGAATTGCTATGTCGTATTTTGAGTTGTCCGGGAGTAATTTACTTCATCTGCTTCATCACAGTTCAGGATGTAATAGCTGTCCCTACGGTGTACTGCAAATTGGATGCTTTACTGCAAATGACGTTATTTAAAGCCTAGTTAAAATCATTAAAAGTTTATAAAGACACATACATTACTTCAGTACTATTTCCTTTAATTTAAATGGCAGTAATCAAGTTAGTATGTTGGGACGTGATCATCCCGCACGTACATAGCATACATGATACAGAAATAAATATGGAATTTTTTGTAAAATAAATTGTTTGACCGTACCTATTGGGTCAGCCAACAATGCTGACACCAGGCTTGAGAGCCAGTTTCTTTTCTTCTTCTCTGTTCTTTCTGGGCCGTCCATCAGTGATGTCTTTGGCGCTACTGATATCCACGGCTGACAGTCACCACACTCACCACCTACCATCAGGTGGATCGTCTGCTTATTTTTCGGCTATCCTCATAAAAAATAATTCATAATTAGTAGCAGCATAAACCTGTTATCAGACAACATTATTCAACGTCATTAAAATGTTTATTTTCACAACAAAAACAAATGCAATCGATCTATATAACAATAGATCGAACAGGGAAGTTCGTAACAATCTCCTCTATTTGTCATTATTTTAATCTTGTTTGTGTGTGTATTTATCACATTGAGCGCACGCGCCTCCGTAGCGACTAATCAGCGCTAATGTAAATGCTAGGCCATTAGAGAATACCAGATTACGTCCAACATTCTTGGACAAAAGGAACAGGTTTGATGGACGTACCCTCTCATTACGTAACACCGGTCTACTCTGACATAATTGAAATCAACAACAACATCTGAAATGTCTCACGTCTTAGAAAATCTATTGCGGACACTTTGTTCTGTTCACCTTACAAGAATGTAACTCCATCTTATTTTAAATAAGCACTAGGTACAGGTAATCAACATACCTACGTGTCTGAATGAATTATAGATAATTCGCTCGAAACGGTATCAGTGTATTACCATAAAATGCTTATTCGGATGCGGAGTGTCTTTCTAGGAAAAGCTCGGCATCACTTAAAGGACTCAATCATGTCATAGCTATCTAAATCGTGTGATTACAGCCAATGCTTTGGTTTAAACTTTCTTGTCTTTCTTCCCTTGAAACTTATGAGATTGATCTAGATGATGGCTCTATTATATTATTATGAATTGGGATCTTTGTCAAACTGTAACGGTACTGAAAACGTCCGGTATCACATAAAATACATATTTTTTGAAATATTTAAATGGTTGGCTTTGTTATTCACATAAAGACTAAAACATTTTTTTCTTAGTAACTTAGTAAATTAATGTACCTATTTTGTTTAAGAGTAAGTAGTAGAATAAGATTTCAAGTGTGGGCGTTATTCAATTTCGTAACCGTAAAAAATATACGTGAAACGAAATTCATGTTTGTAGTTGTAGCTTCTTAGTGAGGCACTCACGGTGCTCTATAAGATCATTGAAAGACGACATATTGAACAATATAATACCTATCTTTTATCATATTGCGTGCAAATAATTAATATGTTATGGTGTATGGAATGTTGGTGACCTAAATAAATAAATAAATAAATTAAAATGTCGTAAAATAAATGTATAATCAGCTAACGGTTAGTATTCCGCACAGACAGATGATATGCCATCTCAATGTTTCGTGAGAATTAAGTCGCTTGAACTTTAATAATAAAATTTTGCTTAAAAGGAAATGTAAAATCTCTGCAAGGATCTGATAAGTAAATGAGAACTTTCTACGCAACAGTGCTTTTTGAGGTTTTCTCCATGTTTTCTCAGGTTAACTTAATTAAAATTAATGTGGCGCCAAATATTTTGAATGCCAATGTGGTAGATAAACAAACTCATAAAACTACGGCGGTCAGACAAGAAGAAATATCTTAATAAAATGCATGAAATCACAATTATTCGCAATTTATGATTTATATTGTCTTAGATTACCGACATACGTTTAATTTTATACTTATCTACCGACACAATTCTACGTGCCACTAATAAAATCAACATAGATTTAAAATGCGTCAATCCATCGCAGTCCCCTATGGAAGACGATTGGCATGAGTCACTTCTGATTTGTAAATTGGAGAATATACCTATATGTACCTACATAGTAGCCAAATTTAATATTAAAACTTCTTAAAGCACCCGGAGGTCGTCGATATTAATTCGAGATTATTACTTAATTGGTATCGAACTAATAGGTACTACAACGGCTTGACGTGCCCTCTGAAGCACGGAAAATTTTGCTTAAGGCAAAATTATCTGCATGCAGGGTACATATTTCTATTATAATCGATGAATCTCACTGTTATCTGTGAAGGATTATCATTGCAATTTAGTAAGCACACTTTCTTCTTAAATAGTACTTACTACGTACCTACTCCTTATATTACGTACCTGCTCTATGAGAATGAATATATCTATTCAACTAAAAGTGTGAACGAAACTACCTTTCAGATAGTTGACTCGACATTTATAGATTCCACAAGAACTACGATCCACAATCGAGGCAGATGCGAATATAAATCGCTGTGTTTCTAGCCTTATTGGATATTTAGCATCCTCAAGATCGTAATGATAATATTATCTGATTGTCTGTGACACCCTCTGAGTTATATTTAGGCAGAAAATCTGAGACTCTTAGCAAAAATAATCGTAAATAAAATTTTAAAAAGCTCCGGACGGTTTTATTTACATTAAACATAGCTAAGAACACTCTCGAATAGGTCACCTTTCAAATAAAAAAAACTAAATCAAAATCGGTTCATCCCTTTCGCAGCTACGATGCCCCAGAGAGACATACAGATCCACAGACACGTCAAACTTATAATACCCCTTGTTTTCCAC
The DNA here is from genome assembly GCA_911387775.1 of Thymelicus sylvestris. Taxonomy (NCBI): domain Eukaryota; kingdom Metazoa; phylum Arthropoda; class Insecta; order Lepidoptera; family Hesperiidae; genus Thymelicus; species Thymelicus sylvestris. Next base: position 12,755,435 of record OU426895.1, read on the forward strand.
TGGGGTAATGGTAACTCCCGTTCTTCCTGGGATGTCGTAAAAGGCGACTAATAGGACTAATCCAGAAGATGGGCAGCAGCATCTTTCTGTGTATGACGAAAACCGGTCAGGTCACCTGCGGTCACCAACACGCATTAGCCAAGCGTGGTGACTACCGGCTAAAACCCCCGCATGAAAGTCACAAGGAAGCCTCGGCCCCCAGTCCCCGGCAGCCCCGCTATTCCTAGTTACGGTAGCGGCTATGGTAACGGCGGGGCAGGGGGTGCTAAGAATCGCCGGCAGAGATCGGGCTACCAATCCAAACGACGACTTCTGCACCTGGCAACATACAACACCAGGACACTGAGGACCGACGACAAGGTAAAAGAGCTGGAAGAAGAGATAGACAAGTTAAACTGGAGTATTGTGGGTTTATCTGAAGTCCGAAGACAGGGGGAGGACACGATAATACTCAAATCCGGAAACTTGTTCTATCACCGGGAGGGCGAACACCTGTCCCAAGGTGGTGTCGGGTTTCTCGTCCACAAGTCCCTCGTCAACAACATAGTGCAAGTTGGGAGTGTGTCGGCCAGGGTAGCGTACCTTACACTCAGAATATCCAAACGGTATTCGTTGAAGGTCGTACAGGTATATGCGCCGACTTCGACACACCCCGACGATGAGGTTGAGGTTATGTATGAGGACATTAGTAGAGCCATACATACCTCAAAAACTCATTTCACAGTTGTGATGGGGGACTTTAACGCGAGACTAGGCACGCGAAATGACAACGAGATGAAGGTGGGACCCTTCGGATTTGGACGACGGAACCACCGGGGACACTTGCTTGCGAACTTCATGGAGAAGGAGGACTTATTCATGATGAACTCCTTCTTCAGGAAGAAGCCGCATCGCAAGTGGACCTGGATAAGCCCTGATGGTTCAACAAAAAGCGAGATAGACTTCATTCTGGCAGACAAACGGCATATATTTAATGATGTCTCTGTGATCAGCAGGCTTAAAACCGGAAGCGATCACCGCCTTGTAAGAGGCACATTAAATATCGACGTCAAGCTGGAACGGTCACGCCTGATGAAGTCTACGCTTCGCCCAACACCTGTCCAAATCCAGGGTTCCGAGAGCTTTCAGCTCGAACTACAAAACGGTTTTGCGTGCCTAGAATCATGCACGTCAGTGGACGAGTTTAACACCAGGATGGTAACAACTGTCCATGAGGTAGGGTCGAAGTACTTCAAGACCCACCCCAGTGGTAGATCTCAGGTTCTCTCAGAACAAACCCTCGGTCTAATGAGGGACCGACGAGAACTATGTGTGCAGTCTGCAACCTCTATGGCGGAGTACAGACGGCTCAATGAACAGATCTCTAAGTGCAGGCGACGCGATTTGCGAATAAACAACGCAAGTCGTGTAAAAAACACAATTGAGCGAAACCGAGGCTCCAAAGTGTTCGCCAGAGATCTGTCTATTGGGCAAAGTCAGCTGACGAGGTTGAAGACCGAGCTCGGCACCATAGTGTCATCGAAACCCGAAGTTCTGAGAGAGACGGAGAGATACTACGGACGGTTGTATGCCTCCTCTCAAGCTCCAGCTCCCCCCGAGGAGAGCGATAAGCGAGCCAAACTAACCCGACACTACACAGAAGATATCCCGGACGTCAGCCTGTATGAGATTAGAGAGGCTCTCAAACAGCTTAAAAACAACAAGGCACCGGGAGATGACGGAATCACAGCTGAGCTATTAAGAGCTGGGGGGAAACCCCTTCTAGTGGCGCTCCGAAATCTGTTCGATTCCGTCATTAACACTGGGACTACCCCGGAAGCGTGGAGCAGAAGTGTGGTGACTTTGTTCTTTAAGAAAGGGGATAAGACCCTTTTGAAGAACTACAGGCCCATTGCACTTCTGAGCCACGTTTATAAGCTGTTTTCGAGAGTGCTCACAAATCGCATTGCACGCAGGCTTGACGACTTCCAGCCTCCCGAACAAGCAGGATTCCGGAAAGGCTACAGTACCATGGACCATATACACACACTGCGGCAGATTATACAGAAGACCGAGGAGTATAATCTGCCGCTATGTGTTGCCTATGTGGACTATGAGAAAGCCTTTGATTCTATCGAGACCTGGGCAGTACTAAATTCTCTTCAGCGGTGCCGGATCGACTACCGGTATATCGAGGTGTTGAAATGTTTATACACATCAGCCACCATGACCGTCAGAGTACACAACACAGCAACGAACCCCATCCAACTGCAGAGAGGTGTCAGGCAAGGGGACGTCATATCCCCAAAACTGTTCACCGCTGCGTTGGAAGACGTGTTCAAGCTGATGGAGTGGAAACGACGTGGCATTAACATCAATGGCGAACACATCACACACCTGCGATATGCCGATGATATAGTCATCCTGGCGGGATCCCTGGAGGAACTTGGTACAATGCTCGGGGACTTGAACAGCGCCTCACAACGGGTGGGTCTTAAGATGAACATGGACAAGACGAAAATCATGTCGAATGTCCATGTCACACCCGTACCGGTTGTTGTTGACGGCGCTGCTCTCGAAGTTGTGGACGAGTACATTTACCTGGGACAAGTGATCCAAATGGGTAAGTCCAACTTCGAGAAAGAAGTCACTCGTAGAATCCAACTCGGATGGGCTGCGTTCGGGAAACTACGTCATATCTTGTCGTCCAAAAAGTTACCTCAGTGCCTGAAGTCGAAGGTGTTCGAGCAGTGTGTGTTGCCAGTGATGACATACGGATCCGAGACGTGGTGCTTCACTATTGGCCTTATGCATAAGCTTAGAGTCGCCCAGCGGGCTATGGAACGAGCTATGCTCGGTATTTCTCTACGCGATCGAATCAGAAATGATGAAATCCGTAGACGAACGAGGGTGACCGACATAGCTCAGAGAATTAGCAGGCTGAAGTGGCAATGGGCTGGCCACATAGTTCGAAGGACCGATAACCGTTGGGGAAGAAAGGTCCTCGAATGGAGACCACGCCTCGGTAAAAGGAGCACAGGACGCCCCCCGACCAGGTGGACCGACGACCTGAAGAAGACAGCGGGTGTCCGCTGGATTCAGAAGGCTCAGGACCGGTCTGAGTGGCGTAGATTAGGGGAGGCCTATGTCCAGCAGTGGACCTCGAAAGGCTGATGGATGGATGGATGGATGGAATGGTAATGGTGATGGGCTCCGATTTCCGCATTTAGCCTCATTCCACTGGGGTTAAAGAAACAAAAAATATTGCACACACTCATAGACATACACTAGGATTCCCTGTGTCGTGGGTGCCATGGACAACACACTAGACAAGGACACACTGAACACACACACACACACACACACACACTGAGAACAGAATTTCAAACTCATTACTTACATTTCTTCCTCAATGGAAATCGAACCCAGGACTCTTATTTCCCAACGTAGAAAGAAAACTATAGGTATGTACTATAAATAAGCGTAGATATAAGTCAAGGCTTACAGTCGGTCATAATGCTTACCCTTGAAATCGCCGGGGCCCTGTGAAGCGAACGACCTTTCCGATGTATTGTAGGTCGCACGAAAAGGCATTAGGGCATGTAAAGTGGAATCTGTCGCGAGAATGGGTAGTTTTCAATCATAACATTAATAGTATTGCAATCCCTCTAGGTAAATGACTTAGCTATTGAATGCTGTGCCTACTACATTTTGATAAGTAGGTTACAAAAACATTTTTTATTATAGATCATTTTTAAGACTAGTGTTGCGTTCCAATTTTTATTTGCTAGGTAGATTAAAATTTTTATTACCCTTCCAAATCATTAGCCTCAAACCAATGATGTTTAAATTTATCATTTTACATTATAATATCATTGCCTCAAACAAATACATTTATTATTATTTAATCGCTTTGGCCTCAAATCTCAATATATTTTCCGCGTCTCTTTGGTCATGAAATATTTTTGTTAATAAACAGTTTTCAAAAGTAAGTAGAGACAATTTTATGATTTACTGTTCGAATAAAAAACTTTGTTATATTTATTTAAGCTCAACACGCAGTATATACGAGTATTGCTATCGATATCCAAGTTTTTTGTCATCCAAACAAGTCAATAAAAAAAGAATTCGCACCAATTTATCATAAAGATAACAAAATTAATTGGTACGTACACTACGCAAGACAAATAAAAACAAGTAGACATTTCAAGAAACATAAGTAGCTATTTAATTGTCAGGCTCATTTAATTTACGTCCAAGTGTTACAGAATGGACTATCAGTTATCAGTCTGCAACATCAATACAAGTCTGCAATACCTTTGATTTTTAGTGTCTTATTATAGTGCCTGCACGGTTCTATTCTAAATATATCGATATTTAATTTTAGCACGGAACATTTGCACCGGTACATTCCGTTTTTGCCCCATACAGAGAGCCTTGTGCGAACTGCGAACGCTAACTGCTAAGTGACTTTGCTAATACAAAACAAACAAAGTGACCGCTATGTTCTGCTACTGTTATTGTTCGAAGTTAAATGTTCTATGGCAAGTCAGTTTGCTTCATAACAATAGCCTTTAATACAACTTAATTTGGTAATCTGCCGATGTGTAAAAGGTCGGAATCTGGCATTTAATATTTTTAAAAATATGTTATTTTTGCCTTTTTTATCTTTTTACCTTTTTTATCTTAACACATTTAGGTGATATTTCGTATCATGGCTTTTCATCCAGGACACTTTTTATTGTGTAAAATGTATGTATATTTTTGCAAAAGAAGTTAACAGAATAGGAATTTTGTTTAAAGGTAAATGCAGAGTTATATTGTAGCTGGTAATAACAAAATAAATTTAGAATTAAAGAAATAATAATATTTACAGCTGTCAATATTTCAATGTTTAGTTTATTTAATCAAAGTTCACAACCTCGCGAAGAATGTAAGTAATGTTAAAAATCCTCATTACCTGTTAAGTTTATTTTAGTTAGAGATAATTAGATAAACTTTGAAAATAGCTGAGTGTATCGCGATCCAGGTGGTTGGACGACCAGCTGCGTTCAATGTATATTTTCCACCGCTACGTTTTTTTATTCCTCGATATTAATCGCTACAAACGGTCAGGCATTCATAACGCGCTTAAAGGTTTATCCATTGTGAATAGCTGAGAAATTAAATTAGTCGGTGGATTATCGTACCATCTGACTTTTAGATCCTGCCAATTTGTATTTTATTAATGCGTTTAAGTACATTGTGTAGAAGACGGGCTATTGCAAGAGATTTATCGATTCAGTATGGTTAGATTTATTTTTACGCGGTTTATATCAGCCTTGCCTTATTTATGAGGTGTTGGCTTGAGTTCAAGCATAAGTTAGCTTGAAGTTAGTGAAGGTCGAAGCATTTTATTGAACATCAAATACCTACTCATGTCACATCACAAACGTCAACATGGTTCTTTTGAAAAATTAAGTTACCATACTTAATTATTATGTTCCAACTTAATTCCATGATCCATCGTAGCAAAATTAACTTTTATCGCGATTAACCATCTCAATTTTGCGTGCAGTCTTGAACTATAGTAATTGTGATGTCAATCAAGAAATACTATTTTGGCGTTGATTTAATTAATTGGGTAATTTAAAAATACGATTATTTATGTTTTTCTTAAACAGTAAGCTAGAAAAATATTAAAATATAAAGTGTTCAATAGCTAGTCAAGTGCTAAAGATTAATAGACTCTGGGTAAATCAATTTAAGATGTTCATTGTTTTTGCTAATTTTCACCACTAGATACAGGAGGCATAGAAGATAATAGTATAAATTCTAAACCATTTGATTAATCGTGACCATTAACTATTTATATCAAAATAAATAAATTAAAAATTAACATATAATAAAGGTACCCTATATACACCTACAGAAAATAAAATAAACTTATATACCTACCTACAAAATAAGTACGTAAATCACAAATAATAAATCCACTACTTTATACTTAACTTTTACTTTATAACTATAATTATTTTTCAGCTTATTGTTAATAAATAAGATGGCCTTGTTGATATGGTTTTAAGTCTCGATCATTGATTATATCTAAGGACGTTACTGAAATAAACCCGACAGGAAGTAGTCAGTAGTTACAAAATACAAATTCTCTTATAAATAAGCTAAAATTATAATATGTCGAGTACAATTCTGTTTAAGTTACTTTGTAAAATAGTGATCAGTAGTTACAAATCTATATATATAAAATTGAAAAGCGACACACCGCTGATTAAACAAAAAATCTCAGAAACTGCCGAACCGATTAAGATGAAAATTGGCAGGGAGATAGTTTATGCTAAGGAGACGTCCACTAAGAACGGATTTTTGGAAATTCATCCCCTAAGGGGTACAAATAAGGGTTAGAAGACACTTTCATACAAATCAACTTTCTTAGTTTTAGATTTATAAATTTGAAAACTTTTATGTAGGTTTATAGTAATAAACAAAAGTTAACTTTAATATATTTTTTTGGAAAATCATCCCTTAAAGGGTTAATTTACTGAATTGAACTTAGTAGGCAACTTCCTCATTTTTGAAGTTAAAAACATGAAAATTTACATATTAGCTCCAGACTAGAAACAAAATTTGTAAGTATTATGTTTTTTTGGAAAATCATCCCCTAAAGGGTTAATTAAGAGTGCGAAAGTTAGTATGGCAACTTCGTTAGTTTTGAAGTATGAAGGGCGAAAATTTGTATTTAAGCTTATAGTTAGACACAAAAAATAACTGTATCACTGTTTTCTCGAAATTCATCCCCTAAAAATAGGGGTTGGTAATCAACTACATACAAATCAACTTCGCCAATTTTAGAGTTCTAAATATATTATTTTTTATGTAAGTTTATAGTAATAAACAAAAATTAACTTTAACAATTTTTTTTGGAAAATCATCCCTTAAAGGGCTCATTTAGTGGATTTAATTTAGTATGCAACTTCGTCATTTTTAAAGTAAGAAGGGTGAAATTTTGTATATAAGCTTATAGTTAGACACAAAAAATAACTTTATCACTGTTTTCTCGAAATTCATCCCCTAAAAATAGGGGTTGGAAGCCATTTACGTATAAATCAACTTCGTCAGTTTTAGACTTATAAATATGAAAATTTTTATGTAAGTTTATAGTTGTGAACAAAGGTTAATTTTAACATGGTTTTTTGGAAAATCATCCCTTAAAGGGTTAATTTAGAGGATTTTATTTAGTACGCAACTTCGTCATTTTTAAAGTTAAAAACATAAAAATTTATATATTAGCTCCAGATTAGGAACAAAATTTGGAAGTACATATTACGTTTTTTTTGGAAAGTCATGCCCTAACTAAATGGTTAAATAGTATGCAAGAGAGTAAGAGTATGCAAGTTAGTATGCCAACTTCGTCAGTTTTGAAGTAAGAAGGGTGATATTTTGTATATAAGCTTATAGTTAGACACAAAAAATAAGTGTACCACTGTTTTCTCGAAATTCATCCCCTAAAAATAGGGGTTGGTAGTCAACTACATACAAATCAACTTCGCCAGTTTTAGACTTATAAAATATATGAATTTTTTTATGTAAGTTTATAGTAATAAACAAAAGTTAACTTAGAATTATATTTTTCGGAAAATCATCCCTTAACGAGTTAATTTAGGGGAATGAACTTAGTGAGCAACTTCGTCATTTTTAAGTTAAAAATGGGCAGGGAGCAGGAGAGGGAGAAGGAGCGGAAGATGGAGATAGAGAGGGACAGGGAGTGGGAGAGGGAGTGAGAGCGGGACAGAAATCGGGAGAGGGCGCGGGTGCGGGCGGGAGAGGGACTGGGAGCGATAGAGGAAGAGGGAGAGGGATATGTAGTGGGAGAAGGACCTCGAGCGGGAAAGGGAAAGGGAGAGGGATATGTGGTGGGAGAATGACCTCGAGCGGGAAAGGGAGAGGGAGTGGGACAGGAAGAGGGAGAGCGAGGGGAAGTGAGACAGGGTGCGGGAGAGGAAAAGGGACAGGGAGCGGGAGAGGAAGAAGGCAAGGGGAGAGAGGGAGATGGAAAGGGAGAAGGAAAAGAAAAAAAAATGTTAATGTTGTTTACTATTCCAAACCCGCTCCCGGAGGAATGATCTGTGATTGTATCGTAAGTTTCAGTATGTAAATTCCTAAATATAACTGAATATATCCTAAATATATCCTAAATATACTTCAATATAAATGAACCTGTTTTTAAATTTTCTTTTGTAAGGGATACTAAATAATATGATAAGCATAATTTCCGCGTGCGAAGCTGCGGGCAACAGCTAGTTCTTTTATAAAAATAAGCTTAAATTATAATATTTGAAGTACAATTCTCTATAAGTTACTTTGTAAAATTACGTATGAACGCAATTATTATTATGAGTTCATGAACAAAATTGCATAATTATTAAATAGTTACTATAACATTTTTTTTTGCATTAAAATCATTACTTGAATACTGCATTTTAGTTAACGAAATAAACATCATTTGAAAGCGGACTTCGTTTCAAGTAATCCTAAGCAGTTGAAAGTTTGATATGCATTAAGCCCAAGCACGTAGCCGCATGCTAATTTTGCAAATTTCCATGAATCTAGTGTGGAACAGTAAACGTACTGTGTGTTTTGTCCGAGTATAAATATGCTTATAGCAGTGAATGTGTCTTTGTCTCTATATTATCTTCTTTGTCTACAGCATAACGTTTTACGTGAAGATAAATAAAAAAATAAAACAAGATATATAGGTAGTACCTAAAGGAAATGCTTGTGGCTTCAACCCATTAATGGCCCACTACTGGGCACGGGTCTCTACTCTTGAGGTCTAGAGCATAGTCAACCACGCTGCTCCAGTGGAGTTGGTGGAGTTGGTGGAGGAGGAGTTGGTGGAGGAGGAGTTGGTGGAGGAAATACTTAGATAATGTAAAAGGAATGAATAATACGCCTTGCTATATGACACAAAACCCCATTCCTTGCGAATTTAATTCGGACTTGATAGCATTTTTAACCCCTGACGAAAAAAGAGGGGTTTTACGTGTTTGTATATAAGTTTGACGTGTCTGTATATCTGTCACTCTGTGTGTCTGTATATCTGTGTATCTGTATGTATAAGGCATCGTAATTCCCAAACGGATGAACCGATTTTGATCTAGTTTTTTTGTTTGAAAGGTGACTTAATCGAGTGTTCTTAGCTATATTAATTTAGTGTTATTATCACTGTTGGGGGTTTTTTGAATTTTAATTTAAGATTATTTCTACCACGCGTAATTCCAACAACCGTCTATTTAACCGCACTGGCCTGATGACTCCTGGACTCGGTTAATAGTCCAATCCGTCTCAACCCGAGGGATGCCTGCGTTAATAGGTATGCGGTTACACAAATTGTTTATAACTCTGAACAAGTTTTAACTAGACGAAACGGCTTGATGGCGCCTTCATGTTTAAAGAAGTAATAGAACCTAGTCTATTGAATAGCTCATTTAAATAATAGGCGGTTCAGTATCATAGGATAGGATCCTGTGTCCATACAGCGATATTTATGTAACAGCCGGGAGCAGCCTTTCATGGAGATTAATGGGGTTTTTAACCGACTTCAAAAAAGGAGGAGGTTCTCAATTCGACTGTATTTTTTTTTTTTTTTTTTTTTTTTATGTTTGTTACCTCAGAACTTTGGACTGGGCGAACCGATTTTGATGATTCTTTTTTTAATCGAAAGCTGATGGCTGTCATGTGGTCCCACATAAATTTTATTGAGATCTGACAATGGCATCCATGAGAAAACTACATAAGTCGTAAATTTGTGTTAAGATGTGCGCGACAAATTGACGAATAACTCAATATCACGTCAACCGATTTCGATGATTCTTTTTTTAATAGAAAGCTGGTGCTTGTCATGTGGTCCCACATAAATTTGAACGAGATCTGATAAGTAGTTTTTGAGAATTTGAAGTCGGTTATTTTTTGTTAGTAAAATTTAGATTATTAATAATACTGAGTCATGTCTAAGTAAATTTTACTTTGAATTTATCAACCATTCCATGGCTCTAATGGACAGGTTATTGCTCATAATCAAAACCTTTATTAAATCTCGTTTAATAGATTACACTGTTAAGTATGTCAATAAATTATACACATAGAATGCCCTATTCAATATCAATCAATAAATCCGTCATCTTACAAAAGACAGGTATAAAAAGCGGTGTTATGAATAGAAAGCAATCCCTTCCAGAGTAGATACGTACTTTTGAGTGGACGACAGAATGAAATGATGAAAATACCCTGAAAATATACTGAACACAGCATGCTTTTTTTCTTTGTAGGAAGTATGGAGTACCATACATCACCAAACTTTATGTTTCAAACCAAAACAGCTTTCTAAGTATTATAGTTATCAAGACTTTTCTCTCACGTAAGGATGTCCTACATATCGTCGTTGCAAGACTTATGTGTAAAAAATCAGCTTTTTGAGAAAATCGATAAACTTTTGTTTAGCAAGCACATAGGTGATTTTGAACTTGATGAATAAATTACGATGGAAATGTCGTACACACATGATAGGTTTTGAATTCAATAGTGCTTTAAAATGTAGAATCGTTTGACGTAAAAAAAAGCGGCCAAGTGCGAGTCGGACTCGCCCATGAAGGGTTCCGTAGCAGCAAGTAACATAATATAAAAGTTCTTGAAGTTCGTTGTAACTTTGATCGATCTAAATTGCGGTTTACGGTTTATGACGTATTAAAAAAAAACTACTTACTAGATCTCGTTCAAACTAATTTTCGTTGGAAGTTTGCATGGTAATGTACATCATATATTTTTTTTAGTTTTATCATTCTCTTATTTTAGAAGTTACGGGGGGGGGGGGGGACACACATTTTACCACTTTGAAAGTGTCTCTCGCGCAAACTATTCAGTTTAGAAAAAAATGATATTAGAAACCTCAATATCATTTTTGAAGACCTATTCATAGATACCCCACACGTATGGGTTTGATGAAAAAAAAATTTTGAGTTTCAGTTCTAAGTATGGGGAACCCCCAAAATTTATTGTTTTTTTTCTATTTTTGTGTGAAAATCTTAATGCGGTTCACAGAATACATCTACTTACCAAGTTTCAACAGTATAGTTCCTATAGTTTCGGAAAAAAGTGGCTGTGACATACGGACGGACGGACAGACAGACAGACAGACAGACAGACAGACAGACAGACAGACAGACAGACAGACAGACAGACAGACAGACAGACAGACAGACAGACAGACATGACGAATCTATAAGGGTTCCGTTTTTTGCCATTTGGCTACGGAACCCTAAAAACTGATTTTGCCAAAAGTGACACTTAACACATAAAATCGCAACGACGTTATTTAAAATTAATTATTAGAAAACACTGTTCGTCTAAAGTAAACAGTAAGTGTATGATAATTGGAAGTTGTCATTAACCTGAATTAACCCGCGCTAGCGTAAGTTAATTCCAGTATAAATCTCCGTCGGTGTGTCAAGTGGGTACCTATGCGCTAGGTTTGATGTTGATGTTGCATTATGCAAATTTTCCACGTGTGAAACCTGCATGCAAACATTATAATTCTCTAATGCAATCAATGGTGTAGGTAGCATTTACTAACAGTGGGCAATGGTTTTTAATAAGTGTCTGTCTGTTAATTCGACTGTTTTTAGCTGATCATGCGTTTTTAGAAATACTAGAGCAAACTAATTCACTTGGCATCCATTAATGGCCATTAATGGCCCACTACTGAGCACGGGTCTACTAACTAGAACAAAGGTTCCCAGTCTTTTATTCTCATAGACCATTTTCAAAATTTAGCTAGTTCCGGTGAACCCCCTGCATATACATTTCTACCATATATATTCCCAAAATTCGACAAATGTAATGTGAAGATTAGATCTAATTACAGAAATGTGCGTTGCGGCTGAGTTTAGATTATATAGAGATTAATAGTTTTAGAAAAAAAAGTGAGAATTGTTTGGTTAATTACTTGATTTTTTTATTTTTTGTCACGCCAATGTAGAGCCCCGTTGAGTCCCGTGGACCCCTGGGGGTCCACCTGGACCACTTTGGGAACTTAGGACTGCTAGAACAAACTCTACCATGCTGCTCCAGTGTGGTGGAAGGTTTATGAACAACCCAAGTTGCAGTAATAAACGTTCAATCTCTAATATAATTATCTGGTTGTCTGTCTTGAGGATCGTACATTTCTATCTGTCGCTACTAACTAGTTAGTAGTAAAAAGAAACAAAATATTAATAAACAAAGTTATGCATGAAATACCAAACCACCACAAAATTGAATAATGAAATAATAACTTAGTAAAAGGCTGATCATGTAGCAGAAAAATACGGGGTACAGACATGTATTTGTGGTATTTCTTTCAAGATAAGAGTCTAAGTATCTTGTTTCTATGCACCGTGTTACGCGACGGATATTATTAATTTTAATTTCCACAAGAGCAAAACCTGTTGTACCTTGTGTTAGAGATAAACTCGATGGTAAATCTACTTAGGTAAGTACGGCAGTAGAATCACTAAAAATAAATTATCTTTCTCTAATAATGAACAAATCAATTTGAATTACTGAATTGTAAACATTCTGGCTATTTTTATATCCTACTAATATTATAAAGTAATTGTAAAGTTGGGTATGTTGGGATACCCTGTACCAAACGTGACCACGTTTTCAGCCGTATTGGGGCTTAGAATACTAACCCCAATCCCACGCCGGATGGGAGTCGTAAGAGGCGACTAAAGAGCGACGGTCAACTATGCAAATGCAAACGCAATAAAACTATTTTCTGTATGTTTTTTCAAAATTCTAGTCTCAATAGTTTCGTAGACAAGGAGAGGGGGGGGGGGATGAATAACTTTAAAATATAATTTCAAAATTCAGTTGTTTACGTTATGCCTTCATTTTTGCGTCTCGGAAAGGCATATGAGTATCACAACTCATTTTGTGCACTAGTTTTAGGTTTAGGTAAATTGGCTGCAATGTGACAGACGAACGGACAGACGTTTCGTTTTTTCGTACGGAACCCTTAAAAGGATTTCGAATCGAATAATTTAATTTTAATGACTAGACTAATGAATTTCATTATAATAGGTACTACTCGTTCGGCTAGCTAGACCTTTCGTCGTGTTTGTAACACATGACCTATTTGAATTAGACCTATCTTTTAGAAATATTGCTATCTCTACCTAGAGATGTTTACATTGTGTGTATCTATAAAGATAGATACGTCATCTTTAAGATTATCTACTCATTACAAATGTTGGCTGTTAGTGTGTACTTGAACGTTTGAACTTTATGGTCGTTAGAGTTGGCAAACATGCGAAGATTGTACCAAGCATTTAATTATTTCCTCAATTTGCGGTCTTCTGGCCTTTAATTCCTTGAAACTAAATTTATTACCAAGTTTTCAATTGAGCTAAGTTTCACAAGAATTCACAGAGACGGATACACTTGTATTGTCTTTGGAAAATCTGTTGTAGCTATTAAAAATCCCTGACAATTTTATTTACACCAAACACAGCTAATTACCATCTTGATCACGTTAGCTACCAAACAAAATAAAAACTGCGTCATTAATAAATTGGTCCATCCGTGTAGTGCCGTGTAAAACTGGCCGCAATGTTAGAAACTTAATAAAGTTGAAGTCTGCAGGTTCTCCTAAAATCTTCTTGCAATGGCATTGGTGACCCACCTTTGGCAAACATATTAGACACTAGGATGGAATAGGACTCTTCAAACCAATAATCGCGGTCGCCCATGTATGGACATCCGTAACACCAAAAGCATCAATAATATTGTGTTGGTTGCCATTCATCAAAATTTTACCAAAAAAAAACTGACTTATAAGAAAATGGTCTTCGAAAAAGGAACACTACAACTGTTGCTTATCGTGTATCAAAATCACCTTAAAGCAATGGAATTTTCACATAAAAAAAAGAATTATCCAAATCGGTTGATATCTGACTGAGTTCTAAGGTAATAAACTTAAAAAAATGCAAGTCAATTGAGAACCTCCTCCTTTTTTGGAAATCGGTTAAAAATGAGAACTTTTTCACAATTGTCTACAATTTATACCGATATGACAAAATATCATTGTACCTATATACCTTTATGGTATGGTATGAAGTTCTTCTAAGAACTTCAAAGTTTATGGTGAGCAAAATTGTGGAACATCTAATCATCCCTCTCATCCTTTCGAGTTTCGCCCGTTTTAATGAACACATACACGATAACATTAATCGCAAGGTTAAAAATAGTGTAATACATTTTTTGCGTCCAACTTTATTGCAATCCATTACATTGAAGTTCATTATACCGTCTAATCATCACTTATATCTTTATACCGCCACTCTGAGTCGTTGATCCCACATTAAGCATAAGCATTAAGCCGTGTTTAAGCTTGTCAACACGTCAAATTAGCAGCCGACAGCCGCAAAAAGTGTGATAAACGTAATGATACCAATTGGAAGTATATCATTAATTTCAAATTGAAACCTAACAACATGGTAATGGATCATCGGTAATCGAATCGATTTAATGGATAATTTTATTGCAGTATGGAATTACCGTGATTATCCACGATGTTACGTGTGCAGAAATATTTATGGTAATTATGATTTTTTGTTATTATGTAACAAAACGGGAATACAATTTACCAATCATAGACTATGTAGTTGAAGCAGTCTCTGGACTTAGGAAACTATTTACCGGCTTCAACTCTACAGAAACATTAAGTAAAAGTTACTAACGATGAAGTCTGAGCAGCTATGGAAATTATATGACTTAATAAGTGATGAAGTAAATAGCGGTGCTGAGGTTAAAGTATTATAAATTTTACATAACCGTCGTTAGCAACTTTCTTTGCAAAATGCAGTGCCGATACCTAATGCAACTGTGAAGTACCTGAAAGATAGATGCAGGATGCAGGTTTAAGTAAGAGAAAAAGAAGAGGAAGTAAACAGTGACTTATAAACAGAAGTAAGACTTATGGTCTAATGAAAAATAAAAAAGAAACAAAAAAAGAAATTTCTCGAAGCTAGTACGTTATAAAAACCTAGAATCTTTTAACATAACTTTGCTAAATCCTAAAATTCTTATGTAATTCATGTTCCCTTTAAAAATCTTTACCTACAAATCTCACATCCGTATTCAAAATTAGTCCCTAATGTAAGCTTTAACACGGTCGTCTACATAACTTATACAGATAGTTCTGAAATTGTCAAGACATCGTTTATTCCGCATGAACATTGGCCAGCGCATGTTTCCCATGATTTATGTTAACAAAGGACACCTTTCTGCACCGAGGCTGCTCCGACTTTCCCTGACGACGCTAACGCAAATTACCGGCATTAGTTCGTAATGCGATGTCACCTTCCACGATGTTTCTGGCGTGGGCTAGTTGAGACATGGACATACTGTGGGGATTTTCCTGCTGAATAAGAAATAATATGTACAAATGTACTTAACAAGACACGGCAACTATTTTCTTGGTGTTGATATTGTAATGTTATTGCGTTTGTGATTGCGGAAACATACAAAACGTACAGGTAGAAGTTTATATTTTGACATCATGTATGATATGAATAAATTAACTTTATTACCTTCACAATTTGTTAAAAGCAAAGACAAGTATGTAAGGCAATTTGGTAATGACTCGAAAAAATTTAATTTAATATATTATAAAAATGACATCATCATAACTATGGCTTATCTTAATTAACATGTACAGCAAAAAGCGTCGTTAGTAATGTTTTCATTTTGAACTCATATTGTACATTTAATAGTCTCTGTAAACAGAGCTTTGTCGCTTAACCAAACAATAACACGCCCTTATATTTGTTATGGGCGAAGATTTATTGGGTGCTTAGAATGAAAACTTGCGTTACACTTGTGGACCACCGGCTAAATGATCTCAGATACAGAGGACGGTAACTGTGTCCATCTGACGCAGATCTAGATTAGGAAAGTGTAAATTGACTAATGTCTCACAGTACCGCTGCAGCGCTGTAAAACGGGAAATTGCACTTGTAAACTGTACTGCAGCTGTAGGTAGGTCATTCTGCTAAGCTTAATGTCTTTTCGTTTTCATTTATTTTTAACTCCCCACGCAAAAATAAGGGAAAAATAAGGGTAAAGATTGACGTGTCGGTTTGTGTGTTTGTGTGTGTGTGTGTGTGTGTGAGGGCCTGTAGATCATTGTGCTATTTCTTCGTTCCTTTTTCATAAGTTTCACTTGTCGGTGTGTGTGTGTGTGAGGGAGAGGGGGGGGGGGGCAGACAGCGTGTATGTGTGTCTGTCTTAATATATTGATATAAAATAGAAGAAAAATTTCCGATTTTATTCAAAGAAATTCATACGTAGTAAAAATTAATAATTTATTCTCTACCATCTCACATTATTATGACAATGTGCCAGTCGGTGCCGGTTGGACCGTTTGTCACAGATGTCACATAACATGACTTATCTAACAACTGACAGGTACCGTCATCTGACGATGAATACATTATCAAATCTACAGACAGGTTTTTAGGGTTCCTGTGTATTTGCAATACCGAATTTGGTCCGTATATCACAGTGATTAAACTGTTAGTGAACATTTTGAATGCAAACGGCTACTCACGATTTTTGTATTTTATGTCGATATTTCGACCGTGATGATGATGAAAATGTTGAGTGTCCGCGATGATATCAGTTTAAAATGATATACGTAAAAAAGGATAACTTACATTTTTGTGCAGATCTCACACAGGTTCTTCAAGGCTTTAATGTTAGGTTCAAATGTTTTCAAAGACATTTAAGTTAAGAGACAATGATTCCAAAACCACGTGTAGATTTTAAAAGAAACATATAACGAAACGTGATAGCCAACGCAAAATAGCTTGCAGTGCCAACTGCCATCATCCTTTTTTTATGGGAATAGCCGGCAAACGAGCTGACGATCCACCTGATGGTAAGTGGCTATCGTCACCCATGGACATCACTAACACCAAAGGCATCACTGATGCGTTGCCGGCCAAGAAAGAGAGAAGAAAAAGAAAGAAAGCTTCTGCCTCCCTCGGACATCTGTGACATGATACACCTCAAATAGGATTGCATTGTAGGAGAAACTGAATTCGGTTAGTATGTCCTGTTAGTATTAGGTGTTAATAATATTATTCTTTAGTAAGAGGACCGTGGAAATAGCAGTAACTTTGTTTTTCATGTTTTATTTTTTTTTTGTTTTTCATGTAATAAGAGTAACTTTGTTTTTCATGTACTACATATTATATAAAAAAAAATATAAATATAATCCCGCTACTCATTCAACCTACGGAATCATTCACTACATACCGATTACTCTTAGCTGTTTATTTTGATTCATCTTTAAATCAATACCAACTAGTGTTCCTCATCAAAACATTAGATAAAACCTTTCCTCGTAAGCTATTTCAATCTACTTTAAGATTATCTTAAGAACCAATTATGAGTACCTATTCATTAGCTTCATTGATTAAATAGCCCCAACGTCCGACAAAATTTATTTTTTTTGCCCAATAAAACTTAATGCTTAACTTTTTTAATAAACTCGCAATTGATTTATCCGGGGACATTAACTTTAATGCTGTTAATTTTTTGTCTTCATCTGCTATTTTATTAATGTGACTGTCAAGGTTGGGAACAGCTCAATCAATTATGCATATTATTATTTCATGATACGTTGATCCCACACGGTAGCACATCTAGCTGGCTAATGAACGGATGTTAAAAGATATTGGTAGTTAAAGTTATACGCCTTTAGAAGTTTAACTCAACTTCTATGTTGCCCGCTGATTTATTTTGTTCGGGAACGGTTCTTGAAGTTGTATTTTAATCAAAATTAGAGCAATGTTGAGATTTCACCGGAATCGATTAATCTAGAAATCATGTTTCAAAAGCAATGCTTGTAATTCCCACATTAAGTTATTCAATGATTATAGTGTTAATCGCACCTCCGTTTGAATAAAGTCATAGGCTTTAGCAAATTTTATGCATTTTTGAAATCTACATCGCCCAAAGATTACCCCGAACAGACAGCTGTTTTCTTGTGTTAGGTATGTGCGAACATTTTGGTCATCACTGTTTATTAAACCTATTCAACTGTTTCTCTAACTGCTTATTTACACTTGAACCTCGAATTTTAAGCCTCACAATAATCATTATTTAAATAGGAAATAATGAGGATTGGAATATTTCAAACTTCTTTAACTTATTTCACTCATGTATTTATAAAGATAAATATTACTTAGTACAAGTACAAGTATATTAGTACAAGTGGGTCCGTAAATCACATACTTTCCATACTATATGTAGAACATATAAGAATGCAGGTTTCATCACGTTTATCTTGATAGTTAAAGTGAGTGATAAATTAATTTCTAAGAAACGTATGCTTTGAATTCATTTCTGGAGAGCTGGTAGATATGCTTCATTATGTAAATATTTCACATCACTATTTTCGGTGGTATAGTTTTAATTAAAAGTACCCACCCTTACCAGGGGTATGGTCAGGAGTATGATGGGTCTGTCATGGGTAAAGCTGAGTTTAGACCAAACAAAAAGAGCTAGAGTTGGAGCAAGAACTGATGCTTATTTCTGTGAATAACTAAGAAACAGAGAATAAAATGACTAAATAATGCTTTGTCTCTGTTTGCACAAAGGGATTTTGTTTGTAAATAGCCGATAAGCGCGCAGACGAAGCACCTGATGATAAATGGTCATTGTCGCCCATGAACATCAGTATCATCTTAAGATGTTACAGTAACACCCTAATGATGTTCAGGGTAGGGTAGTCTATACCGTTCTTGGCCTAAGCCAAGAAAATATAGAAATTTAATTTAATATAACCTTAAATAAAACAAATCATAAAGTGATTAAAGTGTATCTTGTTAGTATTTACTACGATTATAAATTTTACTACATCTAATAGTAGGTAAACTGTCTTGGCACCTGCCTACTTAAAATAATTATTAACTTCACTGTATCGTGAACATTCTACTGTATTTACGAAGCGTGAATAACGCACAGTGAGGTACTTATTTAATAATAAAAGTGTACAGGCAATATTCAATTTTCCGTTAGCTAATAACTCTAATAACATGTATGTTTCCCATACTTGTTCCTGGCTGTGTAATTTAGTTTTTAATGTTATTGCTCTTGTTTTATTGCCTACAAATCTCTTCTAAATAAGTAACATATAATTGGGATGACTACACTTAAAAGTGTTTCTATAATTACAGAATGTTTCAAATGGTTCATACTTCCAATTACAGCTTCTATTTCAACATAAATAAATATATCGTAGGGATATACCTAGTATCGTATTCGAGGAGCCAGTCAATTGGCTATTAGACAATTTTTGGAAAAATATTTTAAAATTTTCGTAGGTTTATTTTATACCTCTTACAATATTTATTTTTTCATTAAAGTGTTATTTAGTAGGAATAAAAATAACTTTTAATCCATTAATTTGAAATTCGCGCGAAAATAGTCTGCCATCTGTCACTTGCTGGCTGTGACGTCACATTTCAAATAACAACAGTTTATGCTCTAACTCTGAAGATATTTTATGTGAAAAACTTACACCTTTTTCACTGGAATTGTGAAAATGACAAGCTACAAGACATGTGCAGTGCCTATGTGTAGAAGTACTACAATTAAATTTCCTAACAAATTGTTTATACACGTTCCTAAATGCCTTCAACGTCGAAAACAGTGGTTACAATTAGCACGTCGAGACCAACAGTTAACATCTGATAAATCTGCAATATTATTTTGCGAGGACCACTTTGATGTAAGTATTTGGAAGAAATCAACTTAGCCTCTGATTTACTAAAAAAACAAATTAAACCTAACCTAATATTGTTCATAAACATAACCTATAAGTAATTTAAAATCATTAGTAATATGGTGTCGTTAAGGGGACGTTGAGGAAAAACTTACAAAAAAATCTGCCTGTGACCACTTAGCAAGACTGACCAATTTTACTTTATTAATTTCAGTACTTACAAGGAGGTTTTTGCATTCCGAAACTCGGTAGAGCAAAAGTCAGGGTTACACGCAAAGAAATTTGCGACCATCAATGAATCAACTTTAGGCAAATTCGCACTGTCAGCTTTTGTATAGCCTGACTCCATTTTACAAAACCTCTCAAAAGCACAAATCAAAATATACATATATTATTAATTTTCTCAGTAAATTGCACACGATAATCGATGTAGTTAGTAGTACACAACGCTATATTTTTGGAAGTGTGACGTCATAGCATGCTCAATCATGGCCGCACGCGTTTCGGTTCTCGTGTCCACAGGTAAAAAAACTCAAATCTATTTTTCAAAAATAAAAATATTTACAATTTATTTTCATGCAAAAAATGTATTGTTTAATTAATGTTAACCAATATGCAACCATATTTAACACATTTCATATTTTACCGTAACAACTGTCAAATAGCCAATTGTAAAAGATGAACTGGGTTAAGCAACATTGAGCGTGAATCCTCAAAGTTTATTATTATTCTAAGCCTCAAAGTATAACCCCATTCACTGATTTCCAGTGTTTTGTTGAAACAAGGCCTACATCTTGCTCAAGAGCCAGAGGTCATGACCACCAATCAATCAATAATACAACAATAAACATTGTAAGAACAACTGTCTAAATAAAACACAACAGTCCTTTGATGTATCTTCAATACAACTACGATATCACGAGACGATATCAATTACCAGGGGCGTAGCTACCGCCGTATCAGCCGTATCAATTATACGGGGCCCCCAGCGTATAGGGGCCCCCACTAACACTCCTAAAAAAAAGCTCGCCAGCGGCCTACGACCGCTACAGTTGGCACTCCTTTGACAGCTAACGTCGAGGGGGCCCCACAACAAATATTGATATGGGGCCCCCTTAGGGCTAGCTACGCCACTGTCAATTACGTATGCTTATTTTAATACTACAAAGTAAATATAAACTCACCAGACTAGTCTGGGATAAAAACGTTTAGTTTCCCACCAGGTCTGCGTATAAATAGTCCACTTCATAAAATTCGCCAATTAAACCTGGAGTCGAGACGCATGGACGTAAAAGGAGAGCTAATCAGGATCTTTTACACAACCAATCATCGCGAGGAAAATTATTGTAGATATTAGATTTCTTTGCATATGTAATTGTCGCCGCAGTGACATAAATATAATATTAAAAGCTGCCCAAACAGACTTCGTTCTGTCAAAAGTTTTTTTTTTAGATGTAAGCTATCTTTCAAGTTGGATCAAACTGCACACGGTGTCCAAATTTGATTAAAATCGGTTACGTAGTTTAAGAGTCCATCACGGACAAACAACGTGACACGTAATTTATTTATATTAAGATTTTATTATCCTTTCCTTTAAGTATTGAATTAACAAGGATTAGACGATATAGGTACGTTTTGGGCGTAAAATAAGTTGTTGTCCCTGGGCGTTTGGGCGTAAAATAATAAGTTAAGACTATTGGAAATATTTTCCTTCCTAAAGTACCTAAATAAGTCTAGGGTAGTCTACTCTTGTGACCTAGGTCAACAAAAATTAAATATTAGACAATGATCTTAACAAATCTAAACTCAACCTCTACAATCTTTGAAATCTCGATGTAACAAAAATTTCGAAGTCTCATAAATTATAAGAATAAGAACTCTTAAATATGTGCAAAAGGGTTACCATAGCATAATTATGATTTTAACTTCACCAGATTTAGGTAATGTCAACGCAAACATTCTTCTTATTTACTACTATTTATTTTAAGATATTTCTGCGGTTTTCAACCGCAGCTAAAATAAATACATTTGTATCTTAAACGAGAAGTATGATAAATAGCATACAGTCGCATCCTTTCATTTGAATCATAAATATTCCCTAACAACATTGAAATACTGCACGGCGCCACCCCACAACCAACGATTATCCACTGAAAAATAGTAAAAAACACTTGAAGGAGGCAACTAATTGCGAAGAAGTGTTTGCAGTGTCAGATTTTATGATGTTATTTTTTAAACAGATTATGCTGGGTCCTATTATGATATATTGTTATAATAAACGCTAAATGAAAGTGTTTTACTGCGTTCAATGCGCTATCGTTAACTTTCCATATTTGCTGAATGTAGAGTTCAGCTGGCGCTTAGTTTGCAGTCTGTTTAGAAATAATTTTGGTCATCCAATCTTTTATTAAATACATAATAAAATTATTAGTAATCCATGTCTGTACACATAAGATATTTGAGAAAAACTTTATTGTTTTACTGTAGTTGAAGGAATGTTTAGTCGTCAAGTTTTTAATTGACATAAATAAGTATCTTTTTTATTTGGAAACTGATTAAAATAAAGCAAACGCTTAATGTTACCCCAAGCTCACAATATATGAGAGGAAAACCACTTCCAAATAGCTATAGGTGAATAAACGAACAAACAAACAAAATTGACAAAAATTTTAAAATCATCATTAAGGATTTCTTGCATAAATACCCCTAATACTTCTTAGTTTTTTTAATAAAATCTTTCATTATGGAAACACATCAATTACAGTTTTAATATTAGGTATTTATACTAGTATAGAATTATTTGAGCAATATTGTTCAATGTTCATTCAATCAAACCTTTTCCACTCTCACCAAGAACACTATTAACCTCAGTATAATCTAATCTGGTAATCAGACGAAGGGGAACAACCAGCCTTGCACAACCTGACACCGGTAATCCGAGAATTGTTGCTCGTTTTATTATTACTTGTTTCTCTACCAGTGAGCTTATACTGTGAACACATTGGATGGATGCAACCGTTCCGGTAACGTTGATGGCACCCACTAAGGAAGGATTTTTCGAAATTCACCCCCAAGGGGATGAAATAGGGGTTAATTGATAGTTAGGCGATACGAAGTTCGCTGGGTCAGCTAGTATACAATATACCTATAGGTCAGGTACTCACGATTGCATTCCAGTTGCATGAATCGTGATCACGGCTTTTCTGCGGTGCTACGCAGTTATATAATACCTATATGTATAATATATTGGACTCTGATGCAGTCTACCTGACGTCTACGAGTAGTTCGTTTTTGCTTTCTGCACGTCTTGCGGTCGCGCTAATGTGAACAGAGCCTTACTAATGGTCGTACCACTGTCATTTGTAGAAATAGTTTTTGTTGCCAAGATGCACTTGTTTGCTGAAAATGACATTCTTACTGCAGCTGGAATCTTAATTGCAATATTAAGCCCAATGCATACGTAACGGGTTTTTTCCCGTACGGGATTCCGCTGCGTATGCACTATCGTATACATTTTCTATGAAATGATGTTTCCAAAACTTCACGTCCCGTCCCGTACGGGAAAAAAACCCGTATGCATTGGGCTTTATTGTGTTTGCAAGCGACATACTAACAAGCTGAAGACGGAAGTTTTAAAATTATGCAGTAAACTTTTAATTTTGTAACTTGTATGTAAAAGTTAATTGTGCACAACAGAAACTTTTATAGGTAGAATGTGAATATAGAATGTGAATTGAACATTTTACGAACAAAAATAGGCTTAAAAAGTTACTGATATAGGTACACCATAGACGTATGTTTGCGTGGGTACTAAACTAAGCAATTATAACCAATTTATAAAGTTAACGGGCAAGTTACCAAGTTAAATTCATAACTGTATGCTTTAACACGTTTCATACATACACGTTACTTAAGTAGCAGTGGGGCCAATATCTTAATATTGTTTATGGCAACATGTTTGTAATCATGATGTACAATAATAGGAAAATATATTTAGGTATATAGTAATGATTTAGGATTAAGTAATGATATAGGTACGAAACCACAACAAAATCAAGTGATTTTCTTTTAAACATCATGATTAATAATAGCAATTAATTGTGCATCTACCAGATGAAATATGTAATCTGTTTCGCTTGCCAATTGCTACTCGTCATTACCATAATTCATCGCGAATATAAAACGAAATTAAATCAACATATTGCAAAGTTGGACAAGACATGAACAAGAATTGTTGCTGATATAAAAATGGGGCTTGCTAGCTTATTTATTTTGACAAGCTGTGAAATTACACGCTACAAAATTAATTATGCATCCTACACATGATTTAAACATGTGCCTTCCTAAAGGTTGATTTTGAATCCTAGCTATTATAATGTCAGAGCATCGTGTCATAGCCTTTAATCAAAAAAATACTTACAGAGGCGTAGACGACAGTAGACGTACATACAAAAAATCTTTCAACTGTGCAGGAGTGGGTGTTGGCAGCCGATTATCAATAAAATGCCTTTGTAATTTACTTTTCAATATTATAAGCAAATGAGCAGGTTCGGTTCCCTCGAGTATAATATGGATCATGTATTTATTGCTTGTCAGTATGTTCAGCATATTAATCAGTTGGAAAATTATTAATACTTGGTTATTATAGTTATATATCGTAGTTATTATATCTCAGTAGTTATTTTATTTCACTATCACTTTATATTCTTAGAGTACTTATGAGATTTAAGGGGAAAGTAGAGTTATATTACGTTTATAAATAGATACGCGTAGAAAATATATAACCACAACATTGCTAACTTTTGCTCCAAATTGTAGTCCGTTGAGCAACTTCATGGTTCGGTAAAAAGATGGTAATGTTTATAATGTATTTAAATATCATAGAATTAATATTACTAGCGTATAGAAGGGACACCGCGAACATCGGGTTCGGGGGTGTGCATTTCAGCCGGCCGGCTGCATTTAATTCTGTCACTCGCCTGTCACTCGGCTGCGCTCATGGCGGCCGCATGCCAAAATTGTTTATGAAAAAACTGAAAAAATGCCGTCGTGCGTAATAAGAACGTGTCACAATTGCACGACAAAAAACAAAAAAGATAATGTTATCACTTTATCATCAGTAAGAAAACAAAATCTTAACTTAAATCAACTAAAACGAATTTAATTTAATTATTGAGCAATGTTCCCGCCATTTTGAATGAAAAAATCATAAGGAGCGTTTGAACTTGGCAAGCCACTAGCGTGTTAATGGACTAAATAAGCTTGCCAATGCGACGCTTGTGACCAATTTAAAGTGTTGGATTTTTTGACACGAATCAATGGTAATTACGTTTGAAATCGTTTAAACGCTTTTGCACGTTAAATAAAGTTGGAGTAAGAGCTTGTAAAGATTTGGAGTCGGTGACTGCTTGTCTTGGTTCGACAAGTGTCATATAAAAAGTTACTCTATGGCAAGTGTGCAAACGAGGCTTCTAGTTTGAAAAGAGAACGGAGGGCAAGCCGGCGGTGGAACACACATTTTGTTTGAGATAGCGTCTCTATGTATTACCTCAATGTTAAATATATGATAAGTGACTGTTCTTTGAATTGAGTTTTCTGGATTTTAGTCTTCTAACAGGATTGTAGACGCATTTTAGTTTTAACCTCATAATTTTTTGATAACCGCGCCGCGATGCAAAATAAGTTAGTTTCTCAAGTTGTCTGTGACAATTTTACAGGAATCTTCTATGATTATCAGTTCTTTTCTCATGACGTTTGTTTCATCTGGTAACCCAGTTCGTAAATGACCTCACATGTGTAGTACGAAGGTACAATTTTTTTTATTTAAAGTTACTCTGTTTAGGAACCCTTAAACATTTTCATGCTGAATTTACATTTCTACCTCCTATATGTCACTTAAATGGGGGTGTACTACACCTATCTACTAAAAGAATCATTAAGAAAGCTGATATTTATAGCACGCGAATAACAAACTTTATGAAGACGATATGAAACCTATTTAATAGCGAATGCTAAATCGTTTCGAGATAAAAATGAGATTTAATTTATAAGTATGAGAAATCGTGTACCAAGAATGTATTTATTTTGAATTACATGAAATATGAACCTTGTTATAAAGAACGGAAAGTTTATTTTACGATGAGAATGTCGTGTGCAATTTGCGTGTGAAATGCTTATAAATGTGGAATTCACTACAACATTTAATTTTGAATATCTTTTAAATACTTAATCAAGTCGTTAGTACCATATATGTAACATCATAACTATGAATGAAATGACGACTTGAGTAACATTAATGTACAAATAAAAGTAACATTATTTATTTTTATATAACTTATCTGTGGTATAGTCCCACAAAGTGATACGCAACAGTCGTATTTTCTTTAAATAAACATGTACCTATCTAGGACTTAAATTTGCCATGTTACATTACAAATAATGAATTAGAAACTATTTAACGTTACAAATTATTTAATGTCTAATTTTTAAAGCTTAATCGCCACGTTCCGTGTGAAACACAATATTTAATTATTCATATTAACTAATACTTATTTTTGGTTTCATTTCAGATCTGTCATCATGGGGTCATCCAGCCTGCTTCTTGCCTTAGTACTCTTCGCGTTAGTAGTACATAGTCAATGCGCCCCTGGCTCAAGAAGATCACGGGCCGCCACCACAGAAACGACTCGACAAAGCAAGCTAGAAGAGAAATACAAAGAGGCCTCCACAACTACAGAAGCACCTCAACCATCTGCTAGAAGAAACAAAGCTTTGAACTTATTCGGTTACTACCCATCATTCCTATCCTCCGGCCTTGATTACTCCGAAGACGATGATGATGACGTTACGTTCTCGGTGAACGACGACAATTTTGATGACGATGACTTATCCAGAACCATTCCCTCAAGACGACGACAGCAGAACAAGAAGAAAAACGGAAATGCGGACGCTTACCGGAACGACAACATCAATACCCTTCAATACGACAATTCGCCTATTTTCTACATAAGACTACCTCCAACTCCTTACATGTTTGTTCCTGGATTGGGATATGTGTCGCAGCCACCCTCTATGGGTCCGCCGATGTCTCCCCTCATGCCCCAAGGAGTTCCTCCACAAGTAGCTGACCCCTTCATCAATCTGCCTCTAGACTTTGTGTCGAATGGAAAGCCAACAGGCGTGTATCAGTGGAGTGGCGCACCGAACTATCCTCAAGTTCCTCAAATGCAGGATCCCTTCGGATACGGAGGAGCACCTCAGCCTATAATGCCTCCTGCACCTCGACCAAGCTACGATTCTTACAAGCCCAAACCTAAACCAGCTCCAACAAATTCGAAGATCACGAATCTAAAAGGACCGTATGTTTTCAATGGCAAACCTGGGGACAGCGTCTATGTATTAAGGGACACGTACAATTCTATATACTCAGACGCGCTTCAAAACTTCTATCCTTAATTTTAGTTACGTAATAGGAAACGCATGAATGGCTCGTATCGAGCTGGTACACACATTCGAAAAATTATGTATTTGCAGTAACAAATTGATGTCGGGGTAAAATGTAACAGTGAAAACTGGATTGCATGATGTAGAAAGATCCGAATTATTATAAGAGAATAAGTTTGAGTGATTGCTGAACCAATTTTGTGTTGGTATGTAATTGTGTATATCAATAAAATAAATCATAGCATTTGATGAGTATTTGATAAGGTTGTAATTTGTAACTTTCTCTGTGAGTCTTGTCATAAAGATAAAACCATCAATGTAACGTTTGACTGTAGGGTCAGATTCTGGCATTATCTTTACTCTTTATGTGATAACAAATTTTGGCCCACTATTTATTATAGTGCTGTTATAATAATATTCCTTTGTATCTATGTTTAAATACGTATAAAGTTTTCCTTGGGCAAAGAGAGGGATAAGAGAATGAGTGGATCTGTGGACTTTAATACATTTTTCTAAGTTAACTGAGTACATTTTTAAGGAATATTAGATACACTACGAATAACGGATTGAACTCTGAAAAGGGTGTAAACTGTAATATAATTTTATGTTCTGTCTTTTGGTCATAATATAGCCAGGCATAAAACACAAAAATCATTCACGATCTGAGAACTAACATTATTTTGTCTGTCGCATAAATGTCTACCTTGTCGGGGACCTAACCCGGAACCTCTTCTTTGAATAGGGTAGCCACCAACAGGGTTCTATTGACTACTTATACATAATATAGATTTAAATCTATATTGTTACTCAACAGTAGTTACACCTGCTATAATAAGATATTATTATCATAAGCTTATTGTCAGAAGTCAGTGATGCGAAATATAATATTTTACTGATAAACTTTTGGCCTATGAAAACTTTGTCGAAATTTTAATTAAGCTAAATTAAATCTGTAATTTATTGAAGAAATTGTATTTTTTTAAATTTCACTAATTTATTATTTATTAAGTACATGGTGCTAACATTAAAAATAACTTTGTAATATTGGAAGACTGAAAACGTCTAGCCGTCCATGAAAATAAAATCGTTATCAATATTACGTAGCATTTGATAACAAGTTTTAGGTATTATTATCAATTATAAATTAAGTATTTTTATACAAGGCCTGTTTGAGTCAATATTTTATGTATCAATTTAATTAAGTAAGTTTTAAGAACGTAATTTTATTATTGTAATTTATTTATCAAATATTTATTCGTAAGACATATAGGTACAAAATCTTTTACAATATCCGTCAGATTTATTTATTAAAACATATTCCATTGGCTCTTTAGTGTACAAGCTATTATTTAAGGCTTAAATTAATACGAAAAAAATCTCAAGGTAATCTTAAAAGATAATCTTAATAAGGGAATATTATTCCATTAATACCTGTATTATGGAATCATAATTTATGACATCATGTTTTTTTCTCTTCCAATGCGGTTTCTAAAGCTACATAAATAAATTATGCAGTTGTCGCATGACAGTTAAGTCAGGTGAATTGAGCCTTAAATAAACACTTTTTGATAATAAGTCAATTAAGACTTTACATTTGTAAAAATATCATAACTTACGGTTATGTTACAATTTTACTAGGTAAAATAATATCCCTGTATAAGACAGTCATATCTATATCATGGTATTATACGGTACGTAGGTACGTTTTACATAATTATTTGATTACCTATTGAATATTAAAATATTAATAAGAAATACGAAGTGTATGTCATTAGCATGACTGTAAATTTACATTTTATGTTTAATAATAAGGATTATTGAAAAGCCAGTGAACAAAATATTACTCAAATAAGATATTATTATTAACATCTGTAAATAATTAAGTACTTAAGTAGAGAAATAAAATAATGATACTTATTCATGATGGTCATGAATGTCACAATAATAATTATTATTCTCATACAGTAAAACCAACTTATCTGTGAATTGAAAGGAGGCCCGCTGTCGGCCGCATTGACCAATCATTGGACGCAATTCGAGAGGTAGTAATTGACAGATGAATGACTATAAAGTATGTACCTATGAATGACTTTGCATTAGTTCCAATTTTCGTCACTTCACAGATAAGTTGGTGGCACTGTATATTTAGTTACAGACTATTTTCATGCATTTCAATATCAACGAATTACACTTTAAGTTGTTTATTTAGAAATATTAGTATGAAGAAATCATCAATTAACAGGTCGGATTTGATAACTCTACCGTCTCTACCTACCAGAATTTATTGATTTGTACTTAAGCTATTAAAATCTTTTCTTTTTTTTTCAATTTTATATTTTAATTTTGCTTCACAAACCTATATAATAATTAGGTATACCTACCGATGTATTTAATGATTAGAAAACTTTTTTCCGTTTTCAACTTAACTGGTCAAAGATTAACTTTTTGTCAAATATGTAATTTTATTCTTATATAAATTTTAATAACGAAAATTCAATTTTAGTTCTTTTTAATCAAATTCAGAACTTTTTGACCTACATAGCTATTGATAGTGATTATTTCATTTCTTATTAATTTAAGTAAATGTATTTTAAGTAGGGCTGATAAATGATAGAGCACGATTTAAGATGGGAATGGATTAAAATGGAAAGACCTTATTGGGCCAATTGATAATTCTGTTATTAAAATCAAATATTTTTCTGTTTGCATCTTTCATCATCGGTATCATTACAAAAGGCTCCAAAAATATTTAACTAAAGTCATTGGTCGTGGCTCAGGAAAACAATTGTAGGTAATTTAATGCTTAATGCTACTATGTGATTAATTTAATAAAAAATATAAGTATTTAAGCTATGTTTTTATTTATTATTCTCCAAATTAAATTGTGTGTGTCAACTCAATTTTAACGCCATCTAGTTTGCAGTCATCAAATCAGTAACAACGTCATGTACGTCGACGATGATTATAATGTTTCGCATCATTAAAATAGGATGTAACAAGATTATTATTATCATTAGATGTTACTGATCAGTAACAACGTCATCTACATTATGTGCTACGAATTACAAATATAACGCATATCGCACATAACGCACAACGCACATAACGCATAACGTGACGGAGAAAGTTTGATTTTACTCCTCATAAAATTTCATAGCGCGGGATTAAAATATATAAAAATCGATTCTTCGAGTCAAAATCCAAAAATAACAGAAAACATAACAACAGATAATAACAGAAATTAGTTTTGGCATATCTAATGCTTTTTCAGTTTATTCATCAATAAATTATTATCATTTTGTGTTTGCCTTATTTTTAAATTACAAATAACGATAAAAAGATAGTGTAAACAACTTTGTTTACTAAATAGGACTCGTCGAAACCTGCATTCTTGAAACGGTTTAAGGTCTACCAATCCGCACTTGGCGAGTGTGGTAGACTATGGCCTGTACATCTCACATTGTGAGAGGAGACCTCGAGCCCAGCACTGGGTCGATCATGGGTTCTTGCTTTGACACGTATACAACGCGACGCGACGTACCGCACACTTATACAAATGGTTTCAGCAGCGCCATCTTTTATTAACTTCCGATATCAGATTGTTTTTGCAAGATGATCACACGACATGGCAAGTAAGTTTCATGTGAAATAACAAAACGCAAATTATCTGTCACTGTCAGTCTACTACTCTCTGTCAAGTATCATGGGCGCGTTCCACTAGACGCTCACAACGCTCACAACTATCAAAATCTCATACTAATTTGATCGTTGTGAGCGTTTTGAGCGTCTAGTGGAACGCGGCCTGTCATCTGTCCTTCAACTCAACAGTCAAACAAAGCAAAGCAATAAGCAAAATTGCTGGCACCTCCTCGTAAAACAGAAAAAAATTGAAATTGCCTATAAATTATCAGTATTTAGCTTACAAGAACACAACATTCAATAAGATAACAATAACGTAATTTTTTTATATACGTCTTTATTCAAGTGTACGAAGAAGGATTTACAAATAGAAGAAGTGTTAATTTGGGTGACGTACATAACATGCGAATACAAAAACGGCAAGATGTACAGATCCTTGTGTTAAAGTGTTAAAATACTTGTAAAAGTGCGATGTTCCGTAGTCGTAGTTGGTTTGGGGGAGGTTGGGGTCGGCCCAAGAACCCCCATTCCTTAGAAAGATTAAAATATTTACACAACATCCTATGCAAGAATACAACAGTGTCCGAAAGTAACCGTGGAACTTTGGTTGAGTCTTTAAGATGCATAGCTGAAATATTAATATGGGGGGACCAGAACGATAGCTCCGTGTTTGAGTAAGTTGTTTTATGAATCATGGAATCTATGAATAAGTTTACAATCCCTGTTGATGACAATCATGTGGCTTCTGTTTATGTTTTGCAAAATTTAAACATAGTAAGTTCATGTTTTATGTATATTAGAAATCTCTGTTACATAATCTGATTTACCTACCGTCATAATTTGATTATGATCACCATGGAGAATGTCAGTAGGTCTGTTAAATCACTTAAAACTTTCAGATTGTGTAACCTTCATTTTTTAAAAATACACCTGCTTCTGTTTCATTTAAATTGAGTAAGTAGTTTTTAAGTTACAATCATTTTAATTTCTGCGAAACCGGAATGCGCAATTGACATCATACTGCAATGCTCAACTTAAATATAATTTCTTCCACATTGTCAACATTATGAATATGTCCATGCTATATTACAACTTTTAAGTACAGTGGTTCTCATGAGCTGGGCACTGAGCAACTATTGAAAAGTAACATCATTATACCTGAAGCTTTAAACTTAAAAATCTCAGAAACTATTTGAAAAAACATATTTTTTTGTTTATTGTACAGATACCTTAATAAAAATTGCTGATATTTTCCATTATGATTATTTCACAACTAAATGTGTTTTGAAGATATTACTTTCAGACGTTCAGGACAGTATTGTACACTCTTCACATTAATATCATGATAATACTTTTGTAGTTTCTTCCTGGAGAAGAACATGTTATCCTATTTTCTCAAGATCATGAGACAGAAGTGTGGGGGCTCCTCTTATGTGTGTGTACAGTTGCTGCAAACACTAAATATATTGTTTGAAAATATCAGGAATGAGACATCACTGTGTAAGTATTTATTATGTATGGACACTCACACATTCATAGGAATTGATCCCTTAAAGATTGATAGAAGTAGAGAACTGTTGTCTGTTTAGAGTCTGTCATTCTGTGTGTTTTGAGATTTAACAGAACAAATTCTGTATTAAGGAGCGATTTAAGTAACCGTTAAGTGACTCTAGAGTGCGGCCGTAATAGTGAATATGGCTTTAGTAGTCACACACTTGCTTTGAGTTATCAATGTAGAGTCCTTCAGATAGTGCTATAACTCCCATTGAGTGGCTATTTAGTATTCTACCAACCTACACATAAACACAAATTATGAGGAGACTTATTGCTGTGGACCCTCAATACCATGCTTATTTAGTGGCTTGTCTAGTATGATTGACTAAGTTATACATTGGTGGTTAAAGTCTTAGGTGAAAGGCTGACTGCAAGTGGCAAAAATTTCTTGAGCCCTTATGTTCAGGGGGCATATTAAACCGTTTTTATCCCTTCAGTTGGCTCAAAAACGTAAAACACTTGTTTTGGCCGCTAACCTCTTAAACAATTTTTATTGTAATAGAGTATACTCTAGGCCTCTGGAAGAAAACATTAATCTTCCGCAGACCATTAATGGGTTGAAGCCATATGCTCATTTGCTTCCAATAAAAAATAACCAATTTCAAAATTAGGGATAACTCAAAACCTACTCGTCAGATGTAGCTCAAATTTAAGTGCGACCACATGACAAGCACCAGCTTTCGATTAAAAAAAGAATCACTAAAATCGGTTCACCCAGTCGAAAGTTCTGAGGTAACAAAAAAAAATACAGTCGAATTGAATACCTCCTCCTCCTTTTTTGAAGTCTGTTAAAACCAAGTTTACTTTCTATTATAACAATTTAGATTAAGCATAACAATTTATTGCAATTATAGTTATGAAATCTTATTGTATCTTATTATTGTTCTCTTCAAAAGAGAACTAAACAATTATTTATGCAGAATTTTACTGGCAAAAATACTGGTTTACATTTGCACAACAGTTTATATTTACGAGTAAGATTTGAACCTGATTGGTAGTGTTGCTTCATAATTTTGTATCTAAAGTATATAAAGTATCAAGTTACAGCATTTTATTGTCTTGTGTCATTAATTATATTATACTATTCTACTATTCTATTACTAATTCTCAAGTCCACGCAGACGAAGTCGCGGGTAGAAGCTAGTATTATATAGAAATAAATTCTAGAAATGGGTCAATAGCAAAAGCAATATAATTTGTCAATAACTGATATCAGTGACATAACATTAATAGGTATTTAGTCCTTATATTTCATTTTTATCATTATTTTAACGAGGAATTGATATATTATGAGCTTGGTTTATAAAATGTCATTGACTGTTGTAATTTTTATAGCTTTAAGTATCATTTAATTTCCATGCTATCTTCATATCAGTAATGAATTTATAGTAACTTTATTCATAATTATAAGTTTAACGTCATATTCATAATAGTGAAATTAATATATCAATAGCCTACTGAAAAATGTGATTATCAATTACTCAATAATTAAAAATATGAATTACATTAATAAAGAAGTGTAAGTAAATAATTAATTATTTATATGAGAGATCATTGAAAAGCCTTTAAAAATTAAGAGAATTTGCAATAATTTGTTTTGATATCAATTCAACCTATCACAGGCACTGCAGGGCATTCCTTCCTAATAATAAATTAAGGATGCTTGGAGCAATCCAAGAGGGGTAGAGGGGTAGAGAAGTAAGTCAACTGATAATTTGAGCATCAAAAATCCTTTGCCACTCGAGGGCATAGTTAGACCATCAAAGGCTGAACCACTATAAACACAGCATGGCTTAGATTTATCTAAGACCCTCTGCACATGGCGTATTTTTACGGCGATCGTACGCGAAATGTCGAAAACGCGATCGTACGAGGAAACGCCTCGTCCACCTCGTCATTTGCAGCGCGGAAAACGCGCAGATTCCGCGCGTTTTCGTCGGATGCGCTTCAAAAACGCGCCGTGTGCAAAGGCTCTAACAATAATTATGCATCTATAATAACCTGCGTCTTAAGTTTCTTAACGTGTTTGCACACTTATGATAGATTATCATAAGTCATCGGGTTTCTAATCAGTTCACTCTCTAAAGTTCTCGTCAGGACTCGACGGCTATCTTTGGGGCCGGATGCGATCAGCTTCTAATGTACAGATATGAAACACTTTCACCGTTCACGTATAGAATTTCAGCTAATTGCGTCATATATCAGCGTATTCTGTTTTAATAATTATGTGCTAAGCAAATTTCAAATTAATATGGCTTATTATTTTCAGACTATTTGCTGAGCAATAATCACGTTAATTCAATAATCGTACACAAGTTCGATGTATCAGATGAAGAAGTTATGGCTTATTATATATCCTTCTTGAAAACCCTCAGTTTAAAGTTGAATAACCACACTATTCATTTCTTTTATAATGAGGTAAAGTATAAGGTATAAATTCAAATTGATAACTTGTTAACCAAAGACTTGGACCATAAAATGTAAAAGCTGCACTCTTTTGTAAACATGTTTCGCTACTTCTTTTAATTGTGTTTAACGTAAATCATATTTCATACTGCTCTACTAAAACACATTGTTTTGATAATATACGGCTATAAACCTTTTTATATTATACTTGTGAAGTTATCGTACATGACGCCAGATATTATTATTCCAGCATACGAAAGACTTCCCGCTGTACACTGAGGCAATAAAGTTCTTCAATCACCCGGAATCAATGGTCCGTATCGCGGTACGAACACTGACGCTCAACGTATACCGGGTACAGGATGCTAGTATGCTTCGATTCATACGCGACAGGTAAGATGAATTGTTCTCGATTGTTCTAATCACATTGTGATCGTATTGTAGTGATTTTATAAAGCTCACGATTACAGAAATCGAGTCATTCAATTCTCAACTTAAATGACGTGGATTTAAGGTTTAATTATTTCAGAGTTGAGGTTTAGTACGGTTAACATATTATGAATTTAACCACCAGTTCTCTTTCTATTGGGCTAAGTTACATTAATCTAGTCTCTAGTCTCACAGATTACAATAGCGCATTCCTAGTTTATCGAAATCCCATTTCCTCAATCATTGTCTTGCACTGTGTAATTGCTCTAGATTTATGATACGATTCATGGAAGTATCTTATAGGAAATATCATATGACAGGGATTATGATTACTTCGCCATAGAACTGGTTTGTAGTCATGATGAATTAATGTTAAAACGACGCGACATCCACAAACGTCTGGGTAATACACAATATACATTTAATGACATCATCATTGGACAAACCTATGTAGACCTAGCCTGACATGGTTCTGGGACTCGGTTCTTGGTTGAGGCAAACCCTAATCTAAATGTGTCTTGGATGTGAGTTGTTTTGCGTCCAATAATGCTACACGCTATACAGAGTATGTTATTGTAAGAATGTGATCCCACTTCTGAATTTTGTTATCCTCAATTACCCCGTCGAATTAATAGTCCTCAAGTTATAAAATACTTTACCATTCCCCTGTTGATAAGCCATAGTTTTAAAGTCCTACTATAGTAATATAGCTATTTAAAGTCAGTTTAAGTCGCACTCATCATATCATTTTGGATTACGCACATGTTTCCTGATTCCATTCCTTTCCAAACTGACTATTCGAGTTTTGCGTCGATATTTACCACAAGGTCGTGGATTATGTAACAGATCTTACGTATAACCGTTACTGATTACGCAATTTTACATTTATCATATTCTGTAGATGAATACATAAATTTACTGTTACATAAAAATATTTATATGCCTATGTTGAAACATGTTAATATTTTGAAAATTATTTCTTCTGTAAATATATCTTTAGCTGTTAATAATTCAATGCATTTGCTTTTAAAAGCTCTAGAAGATTGAATAACGCAGCTTCACATGAGACTAAAGATGACATATTTTATTAGAAACAATATTAGGTACAAAACAATTCGTACATTTGATGTTATCGCTTGACATCGCAAACTTAGGTAAATTATTTGATAAAAGATTGTTTCATTAAGAAATGCACTTATGTGGTCTTGTTTAAACCAAATCTAGGTTGTTAAATAATTTTGCAATGATTTAATGTTTAATGAGTGTATTTGTACAGTTGTACCTAAATTGAAATGTATTGTTTTCATGTTTTTTTTATCGCATCAACAATAGTTCAAGGGTATGAATATGAACGCACTACTAAATACTCTTTAATATTAATATTACTAATATAAAAGTTTAAACGAAAAAGAGAAAATATTTTTTAAACTAGTTTAAATGAGTTAACAAAGTAATGGAGCACACTAAGAATTCGTTGAGGCGATATTAGGGCACCCATTTTGCTGCGTAGATTGTTCAATTGGTAAATAATAACATCCTTATTGTCCTTTAACATAACCGATACATATAGTCCTAATAGCCTACATACTTAGATAAATGTGTAAATGATTGTGTTTTTGCCTTAGGACCGCTGCGCCGTACTTCAGTAATCTCGTCTGGTTCATCGGCAAACACATTTTGGAATTGGACGCCTGCGTTCGGAACGATGCGGAGTAAGTTACACGTGCCTTATCTACGCTATCTATTGCAGACCGTTGCAAGTTGCGATGACCCTTGGATAAATATAAATAAACAGTTAAAAAAACATGGTATACACATTTTTAAAGTTAAATATATGTCTAAACAATTACTAACAATAGGAAGAAAAAAGAACACAAGGTTTAAAAATTTGTATAATTAAATTAATGGTTACTGATTGTAAAATACCATTTTGACGTTGAATATTTTTTGTATAATTAAATTAATGGTTACAGATTGTAAAATACCATTTTGACGTTGAATATTTATATGGCCATATTGCAAAATACATTTCGCAAGGGATTATAAGATTAACACCACGACATCATGTAAGACGATTGATCAGCAATAGGTGGATGGGTCACCACTTTAGCTTGGGTGACCCCTAATGGCAGAATTTCTTAAGCCCTATGCTCTCCAAGGGTTCTTTGTCTGTCAATCTGGAGATTTCGATTCTATTTTCGATTCGTCCGAAAAGTATTTCCATTATATTTTTATGGGTATAATTTCTATTTGCAGCCATCAATCGCAACAAAAATTGGACGATCTTGTGG
Organism: Thymelicus sylvestris; assembly: GCA_911387775.1. Taxonomy (NCBI): domain Eukaryota; kingdom Metazoa; phylum Arthropoda; class Insecta; order Lepidoptera; family Hesperiidae; genus Thymelicus; species Thymelicus sylvestris. Next base: position 12,793,001 of record OU426895.1, read on the forward strand.
CAGAACACCTTGACCATCTCCACTATATAAATGACATTTTGTGCCTAAACATTCCCGATCTCAACGACGTATTGACAGAGCATTTGCTACACAAGCTACTCATTCCTTTGTACATTTACTCTTTGACCTCTGCGTCGAATAAACGACCCGCTACCTCGTCTCCCTACAATCGGGACCATATACAAAGTATAGAGATTATCACTCGGAATCTCGAAGATATCCTAACTGGAAGGACGACTGATACCCCACCGAAACTCACTTATCCTATCCAAAGAATAGAGTCAGAAGAAGAAGCGAAACCATCAGTGTCTTGCGTAGTCTCTCTCTTTCTGCTTTCTCAAGTATTCCTAATAATCACACATGGACCTATAGTTCATGCGCTCGCATGGATCATATTGCAATCAGACATGTCAGTATTCGAGGATGGAGCGACAAAGATTCTAGACATGTATGTCAGTAACGCCAAATCCAATGTTAAATTGGAGTTTTCTAAGCCCCAATTAAGCTTGGAGAAAGCCTTAGAAAACACATCGGGGCATGAGAGAGATTATACGACACCGGAATATACCGGGCCCAAAGCATTTGGTTATGACACTGATCACTCGAGTTGTGATCTCGACCCTGAGTTAGTGTCAACGTCCCTTCCGTCTACCTCTCAAGTTAGCGAGACATCGAGTATAGCTAACGATTCTACAGAAGATTTGGTTACGCAAATCCATGCACTTAAATCCACGTCGACAGTTGTCTCGGTGAAAGAGAATATGCCCGATTCACCGTTACCCGATTCGGGTATCGAATCGAGTTCTTCGAAAACTGTATCAGAATTAAATATTACTGATGAAGAGAAGCAAAAATTACTCGGCACAATACCTACTGCGACGCCCGAACGATCCAAGACGTTGGAAAGTATTCTGGAAAAAGAAAATAGAGAAATAGCAAAGCGGCCATTTTTAAAAACGATTCTCGATTCATTGGATTGTAGCGAAAACGATTATAAGGCACTATTTGCTCTTTGCTTGCTGTTTGCGCTGATAAATAATAAAGGTAATCTTTTATTTAATTATTATTTCCTTTTCGCATCCATTCTTTTCTTAATTATCTTAATAATTACTTATTTTTATTCTTCTTGCTACCTATGGCTGCCAGTCGGTAAGATATCCATTAATTTAGTTTGTTATAGAAACCATTTATAGAAAGCTATAATGCTATCAAGTTCAAATCTAAAAATATGGTTTGTTGCGTGCGTAAGTAGATTAATACAATTAGATATTAGTTTAAAAAAATATTTGAATAGTCCTAAAAGTTTCATAGTTCTCTAAATTTACTCTATATTAGTTCAGCATAGTGCAAATTTTTAGAACATTTATTAGCACTTCATCCACTAAATGGTTTGTTTTCAAACCAAACATTTTAAAAGTAAGTAAATAAACTAAGTTATTTTTATTCGTAGGTGTTAATACTGAGCTACTAGATACGCTACTGTGTCCAGAAATTGAGGAAACTAAAGATACAGCCATAGAAGAAGGTTCATCTAAAGCTGATTGTCAGGAGGGGACGTCCAAAGAAAGTGCGGATAAGTCTGAAAGTCCTAAGACTGCGAAGAAACCTACGCATAGCTTTAACGCGCTGCTTATATCAAAGTTGTTCGCTATAGCGAATCTTTGTTGTAAATCTTGTAAGTAATAATACAATATAGTATATTTTGTCTTTAAATCTGGTATTGACGTGATGGTGTGATCACATTCACTATCAGGTGTTAGTTGTTTTGCCGGCTACTATTAGGTTCATGTTCACATAACTAATGAGTACATGTAACTAATGAGTCTTGTTACTTGAAGAAATGGTTTTGATGTCGTTTTGTACATAATCATTATCCTTGTAAACTAATGTAAGTGCAACAAAGAGTACGCTAATTTGAAATTACATGGTAAAAAAGATTGAAATTGCGGCCGTTCCTTCAGTAAAAAAAGGAAATCCCTATATGTGGGTATGTTTGTCGATACAATTTGGTATATTTAAAGCTCTTATCGCTAGTTCATAACAAACATAAAAAAATACAGTCGAATTGAGAACCTCTTCCTTTTTTTGAAGTCGGTTAATAATATAATTATATTGTAAAAAGCAATGACCACTGTGCAACTTACATTGTATAACTCAATAAATAAAGAGTATAACTGTTACTAACTCGCAGCTTCCCAAGTCCGTCTAGTGACGTGCGAGCTGAGCGTGACGCTGGTGCGTATCGCGGCGTGCGGCACGGGCACGCCGAGCGCGCGGCACGTCGCCGCCGCGGACACGCTGCGGGCGCGCGCCGCCGCACTCGCACGCAACTTCTACAAGTGTGACGATATCTTTCTGGATATGTTTGAGGATGAGTGAGTTGTTACGTTTGTTTGTTAGTTTGTATGGTTGTTCGGGGGATTTACTAGGCTGCATTAGAACTTCCTCGTAGGAATTCAACATGAAACAAATTAATCGATTGTGCAAATGTCATTAATTCAATATTTTGAACAAATTAGTTAGGAATATTAATACCATGGACATACTTAAGTTTCTTCACAAAGCTCTCTCATTGAATGTTCTCAAGAATCGTATTGTTCGGTTTACGCGTATTAAGTAGTTAAGTAGATAACTAAATTTTAACTAACAGTTACTAAATTGTCTGGTATTAAAACGTGTGTATTAATTTACTTAAAATTTAGTTATCTACTTAACTACATATTACGTGTAAACCGGACTAAAGAGCTGCAATAGCCAGGGAGTAAAAAAAATAACAATTACAATAATGAAATTTTAAATCTTAAAACCACGACAACTCTGACAACAATGTACTAATGCAGAGAGAGGAATTTTATTCGTTTACTTCGATGTACATGACAGAATTTGTGTGTAAGTTAATGAAGGGTTGTAAAGAAGTTTTCTGTCTCTTTCTAGGTACTGTGAAATGAGCAAGAGGCCGTTGAATGTAGAATGGTTGTGCATGGACGCGGCCATTTTGTTGCCGCCTACCAAAACGCCCATGTCGGGCATAGCCTTCGCGAAGAGATTACCTAGTGGGGAGGTGAGTCTACTAACGTTTTTAAATTTGTTTTACCGCTAAGTAATTATTAATAATGACTACGAACTATGTCTGGTTACATTGTCTTTAGTTACCCTTCCTTTAACTTATCTTTCGAATTATGTATGTGTTAGGCCCGGTGCCCACCTTAGCAACATGACACGGGATGTGACGAATAATCTGGCCAATAGCTTGTCACTATAGTACGCGCGTTATCATCTGAGTCTTAGGGCCATAAATCATTTCTCTATATCTATCTCGCTTGCACTTATGGGTCTTATGGAGCCGTCTAGTGAAGGGCGTAACAATAAAAGACATATTATCGGTAAGTAACGTTTATTATCGTATCAATACGTGTATTATACAGTGTATTATAGTATCAACATTCATTGTAAATGCATGGAGTAGTAGAAACATGTGGCGTCATAACAGATTTGATGTGCCATTCAGCGTGCTACAAAAATCACATTACTATCACATTGTTCAAGTGGGCGTCGGGATTTAATCTAAAAGTTCTATGATGAATCAAAAATGCACACTGCTCTCAACAAAGAATTAGATTACAAGTTTTATTTCGTAAAGATGTCAGATAAGAGTTTCATACCTGAAAAAATAGTCAATACCTTTCCTTCCTAAAATAGCACCCTTTTCATCCTGATGCTCTCCACTAAGGGACGTTCTAAGCCGAGATCCGAACCGCCGAAGGGATGTGCTTAGGCTGTTCGTAACTCGTATATCTCGAAGAGGGATTGTTAATCCCCCCTCTTGACTTTTCGGTAGAGTAGCACTCTGTCCGCGTGAATCTGTAAAAGTCGCTTAGTCCAACAGCAACAGCCCATATGAAAAAAAAAAATTAAAATACCAACAACCAACGCAGGAATTATATTTTTATAGCTCAGTAAATTGTAAATAGCTTCCACTTACATAAGTGTATTAATTAATTTATACAAATGTATTATTATCGTTTTTATCGCCGGAACGTCTTGGTTATTCGTCTTATTGCCCAATTTTGTTATCTGTAGTTCATTGCCGCGGCCTATAACTCATTAGCAACAAGGTGTTGATACCACGTTTTGTTTTAAAATATTGATAAGAATGTTAAATATTGTATGGAATTTACACCAGATGTAGTTTAATAGTAGTAATTAATATAGTTTTTATTATAAGTATCATTGCTTACTACTACCCACTACTAACTAAAATGAACAAATACGCACGAGGTTCGTTATGTATGCGTAAGGCAGAAAAAATCGTTGCGATTGGCCAAACCCCTGACACGAACGCAACACGTGTATGCGTGTAAATCGCGATGCGATCGCGTGTTTCTGTAGAGATATATCATGAACGTTTGCTGATATCCTAGGCGAGTCTGCCTCGCCCACAACTCCTTTCTAACCTCTTTTTATATGTTCTGTGGCTGGAACACCCTCCTGCTTGTATTTTTTTAAATGCTTTTAGCAGGCAAACGAGCAGACGGGACACCTGATGGTAAGTGATCACCGCCGCCCATGGACATTAGCAACACTGGGGGCGTCAGTTGCTAAATGACTCGTCGTGTTCCGGCTGGGGGCTTGGCAACCAGTTCTTTCAGAGAGTCTTTAGATATCTTAAAAAATACATTGCAATATTGGATTTAATATTATTTATTACTATATATTATTTCCGAATGAACACTTAAATGACATGTTCTGTACTGTTTTTTTATTGCTTTTTGTATTTTTTCTTATTAGATGGAAAGAGCTAGACGAGCAATACGAACATTTTTCCTAATACGGGATTTGTACCTGAAACTAACTGGCAAGCCGGAGACCATGTTGCCTTTAGCGAATCCAGCGCCGTTCGTCCAAGTTGGGAATAGTTTGGATCTTAGTAAGTGTTATATCAAAGGTCTCTTAAATGTATTTTAGCTCGATTACCGAAAGCTGGCACGTTCACAGTAACCATATTAAAATAATTTATAATATATGTTTAAAAAAATCTTGTCCATGTGCAAGGGAGACATGTATCGGTTTTTTGTGATGGCATTGCAATGCGATGTCACTGCCAATTTTTATTGAAAACAGTACACAAGTGCAATTTATCTTTGTGTTGTACACGCCAGCTTTCGGTAATCGACATATACTGTAATGGCTGATACGTGCCACTGCTTGGCATTATTACTTAAGGGCACTTAAACACAAATAATAAAACAGAAATAACCAAAACACCTATAACTAGCATTAAATACCTGTCGTTTTTTTAATTTTTTCGTTGAAATTAATTTTACATTTTTTTTCAGATGACTCCGACCTCATATCATGTGATATAATTCAGAAAGATGGCACATGGCACCATAGGTTCCTAGCTGTGGATAATATTCAGATTATTTTGGTTGAACCGGATAAGCAGAAACTTGGTTGGGGCGTCGCGAAACTAGTCGGTAGCTTGCAGGACTTAGAAGTAAGTATTGGTTACTGTTATTATAATCAAACGTGTCAATTATTGAATACATTAAGCACAATTCTACGGACATACCTAAATGCCTCATGTTTAAAAGTTTACTTTCCATTATTATGTTAGCCAGAATCCTCTTTTTCATAATTATGATTTGTCAACCATCTCTGATATGGATGTTATAAGTTTTCGTATAAAATCTATACCTCACACCCGTAAAATGGTGATAAAATTCACGCAAAATTATGTAACGCTATAACGAAATCTCACATGAAAATGAAAATGATTTGTTGGAAAAAATGAGTTTAACAAATATGTACATTGTTCCATTGTCGGGACATCCTTTTAAATAAAAAGCTCACCTGTGCCAGGACCTGTTACCGTGTTACATGCCACATATTATACTTGTTTATTTAAAGATACAAGGCGACAAAGAAGACCCGCGATGCCTCCATCTAACCATCCACAAGCCGCGAGTGGGCGCGAGTGGCGCGCTGCCCCGGACCGTACTGCTGCGAGCCAAGTTCAAGTTCGACGATCACATACGAAGCATGGCGGCTAAACAACGACTTACTAAGGTATTGTGACCTGTTGGTTTATTATTATTATTGTTGTTTGTTTTATCAAAAAAATCAATGATTCAAAGAAACGGTTAATTTTACCAAAAAATAAGTGTTTTTAGAGAAACAGTCTTGGAAAAAGTAATACGAAATCGCTGTGTACATATAATATTTGAGGAATTTCATCAAGTGGATAACATTATCAGAATTCAATTTCGATGAATATGGGACCAATTTGGAAGTATCCTATTTAAAATTAAAAAAAAAGATTACAAATCGGTTCATAAATAACTGAGGTAAAATATATGTAAAGGGGTTAGTTAGTGACCAACCCTAGTGTTATTCAGTCAAATATATTATTCAGTTTTTCATTACATTTTCCCATACTGTCACTGCAGGGCCGAACCAAATCTCGTCAGAAGAAAATGCAACAAATCGGTCGGCTACTAGAGGTGTCCGGAATATCGGCGCCGGCCATGCCGCAGCGACACCGCCCGCTGTTCGGACACCCGGGCTTGTCCGGTATTAGACGACATTCCGGTAAGTAACACACGGTTACACACTTACGGAATAGTATGGAGTGTATGGATTCAGTATAACGTATTGCGTGTTCTGGTTAATCACGATTAAAAAAGACTTATGACTTGCGCCCCAACTCAGAGTCACTAACGGTTATTTAAATCGCTTCTTAGTATAGAATTTGTATGGCGATTCTTTACTAAGGAGCGATTTAAGTAACCGTTAGTAACTCTGAGTTGGGACGTTAGACTTAGACTTACTTTTTTATTTGTTTTTGATTGAATGGGTGTTCGAAACACGAAAACCTCAGTGGTCGAAATACGACCATTATTATTGTTGAAAATTTGTTAATAACATTATTTGAACATTTTTTTTTCTTACTTATTTTACTCGTATATCTGAGGTCAATAAATCATTCAATGTCACCGAATTCATCGATTCATGGTGTAATATATATAAAAAAAAATATTCACAAATGTTTTATACTATTATAATGTTGTTGCTTGTATTCTATTAGGTATCGACGGCGATGACACAGATCGGCGCTTGCGCAGGCAAGGTGGGCACGTGCTGAAGGACGGCATCGTTGTGTATCGCGAGCGGACCACTAGCCGAGAGAGGTATCTATAAAACATATATCATGTGTTACACACATGCACACACGGCACACATACACGCACGTACGCACGCACGCACGCACGTATATATACGCACGCACGCACGCTCGCATGCACATACCCACACACGCACATACGCCCGCCCACACGCAACATAACCTAATAAATAAAAAACACCGGGATAATATCAATGTTAGACTACATCGCCACTTTCTTGTAAATATCTATCCGCGGGAGGCCATAGTGCAACCGATGAAACCAATTACATGCACCAAGCTCTCACAAGGGAGATCTTTAGACGCAAGAAAATCAATTGTTACTCAGTTATTAAATTTTTCATGTTCACCAACTATGTTATCACAATAGGCATGATGACACTAAGTAAAAATCACTAAAATTATGTATTTATTTAATGAAACCCCATGGATTACAAAACACGCATTCATCGTATTATTATGAGCGAGATTAACAATATTTTTGATAAAATAAAACTACAAAATACGGCAAGCCGCCATGTTAGCTTGAACGCCAATCAGTCTTAATTAGCGCGAATTCCTTCACGCTTCTTTGAACAAACGAATATCACCATACTGATAATGACGTCTTGTCTATTATTTTCCTGAGAAGTGGCGTTACAAGCGACGCCATGACACTTTGAAGCGTTTTGGTGCGAATTTTAAAATAAATTGAAATGTATTTATTTTATACTAAACCTTATTTCTTTGCGGAAATATGATACGTTGTAATTATAATATATTTCCCAACAATATAGAACAGTATTTCAATTTCTGTCTTCATGTCTATTACAGCAGCGTATCTCGCACAAGCAGTAACCACACGTCGCGGGAGGGTTCGCCGCGCGCTCGCTCGGAGGAGATTCCGCTGGAGAACATCAGACGAACGCCCGGCCTGGCCGCTGCCGTACCCAGCACTAGTACGCAACAGGTAACATAAAATATTTATCTTATACTAGTAACCGCCCTCGTTTTCGTTCAGATTCCGAATTATTTTTAAATGAAATATGGCCTTTTTACTCAGAAATAATAGAGTATAAAAAATAAAATAACGCTTCACACTCATAGCCCCACACTAGGATTCCCTGTGTCGTGGGTGCCATGGACAACACACAACATAGACAAGGACATTCACACCCAGACCGAGAACAGAAACTCAAACTCATTATTCAAATTTCCGACTCCCTGGGAATCGAACCCAGGACCCTTGGTGCAGCGATCCGGCATGGTAACCATTGCACGACATGGGTCGTCAATATCCTATTGGAAAAAAAAAATTGATAGCCAAAAACATACACATACACCGCGAACAGAAATAAAAACTTTATCATTCAAATTTCCGCTTTGCTGGGAATTGAACCCAGGACACTTGGCATGGCGCAGCGGCGGTCCGGCATGATAACCAGTTGGCCACACAGGTGTTCATATTCTTGTACAATGTGATCGGTTTCCCGGAAATGATCCGATGATTTCGCCGAAAATTGCAAGGTGGGTTTTAAGGGATCCGTACTCAAAACTGAACTCTTGCAGTTTTGTCATGTTCGTCCGACCAACAGAGACCCTCAGTTCTAAAAGGCTGTAATTTGGCAAGAATATACCTACATATTATACATATATGTATTTATTACGCCGACGAAATATGTATCCTTAGTGGGCCATTAATGGGTTGAACTCACAAATATTAGTTACTCTTACTATGTTATATCTTGTGTATTAAATATTTATCAGTCAACCCAAAGTTGAACATAGTATTTATTATACAATTTTAAAACAGTGAATATCAGCAAAAACATAAATAAGGTGAGTTGAACAAAAAGTAAAAGAAAATATAATTTGATTACAGAATTTACCGAGTACCTCAGGTCAATCGAAGAAGTTGGTGAGCACATCGTCAGAGGAGACATCATTCATATCGGGCGAGCCGCGAGCTAAAAGAAAAGGAATAGTTGAAACCATATGATATTAACTTAAATAATTTGAATTTACGTTCGCTTTACTTACAAGGTGCGTATTATTTTCATTTTTAATTGTATATAGAAAACCAATTCATAATATTTAGTTATTTACTCGGCATAAAACAAGTTTTAAGGAATTTTATGTGTTGGTTAAACTTTTCTTCTTTAAATATAGATGTAATATTTTGTACATTTCTTGGCATCCTGTTTTATATTTTGATCTATGTGTTATATATGTAACTCTTAGGTAAAGAGTTGATTTCAGCAAAAAATTTTTGTAGTCTACGTATTGGCTGAATCGATTCGCTTGTATTTTTTAACGTAAAATACGTACAAAAGCCCTTGAAGTCAATAGTGGGCTATTGTCTAAAGTCTAGTTTTATGAGCAAATATTGATGTTAAATAGTGGTATTAAGGAAGAACAGTTCCATTCTCGTTTTTATTGAATTGAAGTGACATGACTTTATTTTAAAGATTACAAGGGGTTGTATGGGGAAGGATAGGTAACTTGTATAAATAATCAGTGTATTTTTTTGTGTCGTACGTGACATAATATTTGTCTTAGCCATTACCATATAATTCGTAATTAGACAAAATAGGTGAAATTTTGTAGTAAACTACAAAAATATTTAACCTTTAAAATTATTCTGCAATATTCCCAGTTAAACGTATAGTGTATACAAAAAAAAGTATGACTTTAAATATATAAATTACACTATTTCGATGACAACACAAACATGACATGGAGAGAGCTCACATACGTCCAAATTACTTTAACTTTGTGCTTATCGCTTATTTATGATAAGGACGTGAAATGTACTGAATATTTTAAGCAATAAAACTACACCATAATAATTACACTAATATTAATAATACACCTCTGTAAATGTTACCAGCAGTTTGTGTATTGATTGCGCAAGATTGTGGCTGCAGCTAAAATCTCTTGGTTGTTAACATTTGACAGTCTAATGACGGGTGAATAGTTGACAGATACGTCAATGTAACTGTCACATATTTAGAGTAGTACAATGTGCTTAAGCAAAAAAAAAGACGTAAAATTATTGATATGTGTGCTTAGTGCGAGTTTTACTAGACATAACGGGCTCGCAAAGTAAATACGAGTTGGCTAAAATTTGTATGGAATCGAAGCAGAGCCATCTAGCGGCAGTAAAAAGAAAAGCTTCGGCACAATGGCGTTCGTGTCACTCATTAGTTTTATCAAGTGTCACCTGCCAAGAGTTTTTCCCGCCATGTCTTGTATTGTACGACTTACTTAAATAATATCGCACCTCAACTGTAGCTCGAGCACGAATATTTGCGAGAAAGTATTCGTATGGTTAACGTAAGCAATTTGTATGGCATTTTTTCAAAAGCGCCCCTATCGTGCGTAAATGGTACTAAAATGCCATACAAATTTGACAAATTGCTTACGTTAACCATACGAATACTTTCTCGCAAATATTCGTGCTCGAGCTACAGGTCAAAGGTAAAAAAGCGAATTTATAAGTATTCATATTTATGTAGATTTAACACGTTCTTATCGGATATAAGCGACTTATGATCTCTCGCATATTATATGTTTATATTTTTATCATTGTGGTAGTATGTAGTTTAGAACATTGTATTAAGTTGTGTTTCGTTTCGTTTTAAATGTAGCTGGTATAGCAAAGAGTGTATTATTTATGTATCTATTTATGCATTGGTTTTTAAATACATCAATGTGTATGTATTTTTATGATCTACGTGGTAGTTTTATTAATATAAAATATAGTATTATAGTTGTACGAATCCCATATTTACATCCAGATGTTACATTTAACTGTAGTTAGATTAGAAATGAATATTAGATAGATACATTATGATAATTGAGAGGAAGAAATGTATTTTTCTAAGGTTAATTGACTTTGATCATTGTTACGTCCGTGTATTGTATTATTGGTAGTAGGAAACTAATAATTTTATAATTAACTACGTAGCTTTAAATGATAATAAAATTGGAACACTTTGTGTTAGAAAATCGTTTACTTCTGCAATAGGCATTATTACCGTTCACGTTATATAAAAAATGCATTTGATTTACAGTCTGTTTTGTGTAATAATGTTGCTTATTAAGTTAGTATTATGTACTATTATGTGGTATTAGTCTACTTTGCAACAACACTAACTTAATAACAATGGATTTCCGCTAAGTAACGCCTGATACTATTAACTTTTTTTATGTAAATAGCCGGCAAACAAGCTGGTAGATAAAAAATATTTTTTTCTACATGAAATATTTTTTCTTTGATCAGTTGATCAAGCTTTCGTTGTATAAATAAAAACTTTATTTTTACTATTCATTTTAGAAATGGAGTGTCAAATAAGTGTGCTTTAGTTAATGTTGAAGCTGTGAGTGCAACAAAAATATAATTGCGTATAATATTATACACTGTAATGGTCCTGAGCCATTGTTTTAGTTGTGATTTCGTTTAGGGTTCGCAATAATCATATCTCTAATTTTATTTATGTAAATAAAGTATTATATATTCGTGGAGTTACTGTAGCATTCAAAATATATAACATGTTAAATTTATTTGTGTTTATTTAAAAAAATCTGAATATCTTCATCCCTTTGAAACTAATACAAACTCTCTGTAATATTAAACGTAACGTTTTTATATCATGCCCCGCATATCAAACTCATTTGCTGACTACATGGAAACACAAGAACATACAATTAGTCTGTTCTAAAACGCTTATCGACGGATTCGCGTAGTGTCGCTTGCATCACAAGATATAAACGGGTTCTTGTCAATTTTACGGCAAAACCAATTACCCTTAAGATATTCAGACTAGAGCTAAAGGTATTGAAGATTAGGTTGATTTCTTCTGATTTGTCTTCAGCGTAAACGTCTTGTCCATTTCGGGGCCATCCATAAATTACGTCACACGTTAGGGGGGACGGGGGGAGGGGGGTCCTAAATATCGTGATCGTGACGTCACATTTCAAACTCGAACAATTGATATGTATAGGTAAATATTAAAAACAATTAATGGAAATAAAACTTATTTCGGAACTGCTGTTTTAATTTAATAATTTCTAAGTGTAAAATTTCATAACATGTGACGTCACACTAGGGGGGGGGGGGAGAAGTCTCACAAATGTGACCAGCTGTGACAATGACGGGGGAGGGATAAAAAGGTCATAAAATTAGTTAGTGTGACGTAATTTATGGATGGCCTCTTCAATGGCAATGACTTCTTTGTTGACTTCGTCTGTAGGAATTGTTATCAATACAATTCAAAAACGTGTAATAAGATACGGAAGTGCATTTCAGTTTCCATTAGGATGCTTGCAAAATAAAACAAAATGCTCAACTATTTTTTGTTCTAATTTATTTGAATAATCATCTCTGCTCTATACACATGATATGCTCCAATGCCTATAAATAATACAAACGATGTAATGACCAATTAAGGGTATGATTCAACCAATTATGTACACAACACAAACAAACAAACGAACAATCAACGTCCGTAACTTCGTCTTTATATCAAAATCTATAATTATATTATACAGTTTGGTTATTTATTGAGCTCTATGACAATAAATTTTCTTATTCTTGCTTCGGTAAAAGGCGTCACTTTACTGAAAGCTTGAATTATAATTATGAGTAAATTAAGCATAATGATTTGTTTGTATTTCGTTAAATCATTCCATTGTGTTTGGTTGAATTTTATTCACAGAGCTACTTTACAGCAGTTCAATAAATTATTTGTAATTATCACTAAACAACAATTATTTGCTTTGTATCAAAATTTAAAATACCCATTCGCTCGTTTGTATCAAATGAAGCCTTCTGCCGAAGCCCGGTTTATCACAAAACAAGGGTTCCCACACTTGTCTCATCATTTTAAAATCTCAGTTCTTTACATAAACTTCTCATAGTCAACATTAAAATCACAGTGATCACGTCATTCAATATCTCGCACCGTCAGTCCTTATCTACAATATGCAAGTATTTGGGAAAGTTAGGAAATTTCCAGCCTTTCTCGCTCCATTTCAGTGAAACCACCATTTAAATATCAACATTGAACAAAATTATAGCCCATAGATCACGGAGACTCGGAGAAATATGATATAGAAATAGGTTATAGATAATAGAGACAAAGGTACAGATAGTGTAAATAAATTTGTAGAAGCTTACAGCCTTTGGAGAAAATTTAAATTTGGACTTAAACAGAAACAAACCTGACGCGTTTTACACAATTTTTATCTTTTTTACCGCAAAGTAACATCTCTAATGTTACATAAACCTGTAAAACAAAAAATTAAATATCTACTACTATCTACAACTAACTTACTCACAAAAATCACAGAATAATAAGAAATCATTGCATCGCAATACGAATCCAGGAAACAATTACATTTTCTAGAATTTCAATCAAACGATTCGTTGACGAAAATACAGATTCTATTTAATTTTGGTTTTTTGTTAACTAAGTTACTTAAGTAACGTAACTTAGCCAACGAAGCAAACTAATAATAACATTTACGATATATATTTCTCAACTTATATACAGATATACATACCATTTCAATCAGTATTTCATTGTAGGTATACCAACCATGTACGATTTGCTGTGACAGTATCCCATCATTTACGGTTTTTTTGACAGAAGAATGGACACCCAACATTTTGTCAACAATTACCGTACAGTAACTAAATACGATACGTAAAGGAACGTCATTTTTACTTAAATAATTCCTATCCTTAACACATAATTACAGTTATATACTGAACATTTCGTTTTGGTCGGCGCAACTTATTTGTAGCTAATGTAGTAGAAACCGCGAGCCGCTTAAATTATTATAGTACATAATTTTTATATTACGGAATCGTTCTTTCGTATTTATTAAGTCTATAGCTATTGCGATCTATATTGAATATGGTTCTATTTACAAATCTAACGCCCCAACACACGTCACTAACGGTTACTTAGATCGCTTTTTTGATACATATAGGTCTATACTTCTTTGTACAGAATTTGTATGTTGATTCTTTACTAAGGAGCGTTTAAAGTAACCATTAGTGATTCTGAGTTGGGGCGTAAAACAACCACAAAGTAGATACACTCATTTTAATTAGCGAATGGGAAATTATTTATTAAGAAAATATTAATTTTTAATTTAATTGTGGCAGTTAGAAATTAATTACTAATAATTTATAATGTATAGCTATGTTTTGATTTCAAATGTTTAGTTTTTACTTTTAACCATATTTTTATATAAATTAAATATTAATATTTTTTATTTCTGCCTTGAATTTCGTTATGATATTAAATATTTTTGTGCCTCTATATTATTTTGTATTTTTGTTAGGGCGCCAAGGTATTAAAGTTTTGTCATCGACACAATCAAAATATTCGACAGTTTATTTGAAGTGTTAATCCATGTAAAGGTGCGTTCAGATTAACATGTTATATAACTTATGCTATATAACACGTCCACATTGTATAACATTGCTTCTCGTCTCTATGAAACATGCTAAATAACTATGTTTTATTACATGTTATGTTACATAGTCTGGACTCACCTTTAAATAGGGCAGAGAATTATAAAAAATCATGATGGACCAGTTAAATCTTGGAGTAGGGCTAAACAATTTCTATCCATCCAGTTTTATATCATTGACATCGAAACGTAGCTACAAATTAGGCCGTAAATATAACAGTCTGCTTATTAAATAAGTTCAAGTACAAAGCTACCTTAGCAGTTAATCTAGAAAAAATTAAAATATCTATAAGGTTTGTTTGGAAGCACGTACAACGTACAATATCGTAACAACGCTAAGAGAATTCGACGTAAGGTTACAATGGCTTAATTTTTTTTTATTAGCACTATTGCTACTCTAGTACGTATTACTTTGGTATACGTCGTGTTTTCATTTGCTTTTTAAGGCGTTAAATTAAAATGTATTCTGTTACATTATAAAATAATGATTTTTTTTCAAGCATAAAACAAAAAAGTATCTATTTTGGTAGGCTTTACAAAACTTGTTTCTCAATGAAAGTAATGAAAAATAAAATTTACGTTTTCATATTAGTCATAGTATTCTATAAAATTATTTCTTTCTATAAATATTTCTTTGTAATGTTAAATTTCTATTTGTATTTTTATTTTAGCAATGTGTTTTTAGCAATGCTGTGTAGGGAATATTGTTTACAAAAGGGATTTATATAAATAAGCACATGTGTATTTATCTAAAAATATTTTCCAGTTTTCAATTATTTTTAATAAAGTTACAAATTTAGTTAGTCACAGGGCCGTACTTAGCATGTCGTGTTAGTCCGGGAAATATAAAAAAATAATAATGTAATTTATTTAAAATATTTGTATATTTTAAAACTTTCACTAATAACATTATATCTATAGATAAATAAATCTTTTACCATATATTCCCGGTTTTAATTTGCTAAGTACTAGCAGATTTGCAAGTTAGTAATTTGCTGGTAGACAAATATAAAATATCAACCCTGTCACCAGTTTATGTGCGCTTGGTCTTGTCAATCGTTAATAAATGGTTTTAAATGAAACATTCAACGAGAAATTTGAGTGTTTAAGGGTTATTCGAGAAGTTGAAAGAATTGTAAAATACGTAAAATGTTATAAATCATGAAAGAATGGTAAAAAGGAGAGATGAAGATGTTAATGGGCCTAAGTACACAACACTTTGTTACACAAGCCACCAGTAAGTCTAAACGAAGCTCATATTTTCCTTAATTGCTATTTATACGGGGTCTATTTATCCGTTTCTTTTGAGTTCAATATTATGACAAAGATTTAGGTACACATATTATAAGTTAATATTACAATAAAACGTATATCGGTTTTATTCAGTATAATCAAGTCTATCGGAGTTCCGTTGAACAACGTGACAAAAGATACAGCGTAGTATTGTTATTTTTTTTACGTGAAATATATTTATGACTGTTATACTACGTGCGTCAATTTCAACGCGTATACCATACAGCTTTTAAAACGTTTTAAATATACACCAATCAAATTTTGTATTACGAGTTACTGGTATAATGATTGTAATACATATTCTTTTCTTTACAATAACATACTTGTACATCAAGTTGCGTCTTGCTTCGGTTATATTGCGGTTTATTAATACTTATCTCCAAGAAAAAATATTTAGATAGTTTAGTAACAATTAAACATTTATAGATTGATACACTGAAAACGTTACTATTGCAGACCATTCTCTTAATAATTATAATAATAAATTTTAGATTTATAGCCTAATAAACCACACAAAATATATTGATGTCGTAATCCAGATACTAGAAAAATTATGTAAATACAATTAATATAAATATTTACGAGAGAAAAGAAGCGAAAACCAATAATATTTGCCAAAAATAATCCTTAAGTAATTGACAATTCTTAGATTTAAAGAATTCAAAATAACTACACGTTTAAGTGATTACCAAGGTATAATTGACGAAAAGTAATAAAACTGTTACCACACAAACGACATTTCTTGGAACAATTACATAGAAATATATTCTGATGTGGCCAAACATTATACCACTCGCTTTTATGACTCCCCATAAATATATACTAGCTAAAATCTGCAGATGTACATATGAATATCACTACTAAAGGTGCAAATATTTCTAAAATATATATAAATAATATATTTATAAAGAGTATTCTATTCTGTGCCATATACAGCGCACGCGTAACACTCAGTAGTAATGTTGTTCACCGCAGTTACTTATTACTTACACATAAAAACATTACTGTTAAACAGTATCACTCACTATACACCGAATTTATGTTAATAGCTAACTATTTATAATAATATTGGTGTATTATCGTAGTTCACGCGCCAAGCTTAACAAAAACCTTTAATTCGAACATAGCTCGTAACCTCATATATTGTATTATAAGCCGTTTGAAAAGAAATCACATAACGGGACCTTAGTTATTAAACTTAATCTAAATATTGGCTTATTTAATAACATTGGGAACTTAACAACAATATTAATGAACACTTTAAAATATTTTTTCGTAAATAAAATAATATTTATTATGCTACATAAATAATATAATTTATTTAAGAGCACTCGGCGTTTGAACTACTCGCATTTGTTGTACATAATAAAATCAATACACATACGCAATAACACTTTATACACCAGTTAACAATCATTATTGTCAGTTATAAATCTATTTTTATGTATTTTATATTTAAATATATAAATTCGCACTAAATAGTAGGCAGTTTTAAAACAATTATGTTATTATTATATTTACTATTTAGTAAGATCGCGATAAGATGTTTTAATAATCGAACTTTCGAATATTGAATGGTGAAATGTTTTTGAGTCATAATCATGTTAAAATTCCTTAATATAAACTCTACCAGACTTACGGACAAGTAAAACAACACAAAATTAATCATAAATAACATATCAAACAATAAATTATAATAATAGGTATTACGATACATAAAAAAATAAATTAACATGTTAAAAAAATAGAAGGCATAAAAAATTATAAAAAAAAGTATTAGATTTATTAATACCTATGTGACAATTTGATTATTAAAACGACCCTTTATATCTACTAGTTGGCTCGAGACGGATAGAACTAGCACATTCAGTATTAAAATTGCTACAGAGTTAGAAATATCGCTTAAGTTAAAGGTACCATACGAGTCCTACGGTATAAACATGAAAGACAGCAGACCATTCGCAGTTCCATTTACTAACACCACGCTTCGTTTAGTCTAAGCTCCTGAATAAAAACGCAGTCAAATCCAGAGTGTATTGGAGCTTGCAAATCTTGCGATACAAACGTGCAAAATGAATGAGTTTTATAAGAGAGTCACTGATCGCGAACGATGTCACAAGAGATGAGTTCGTGTGTCCGATTTAGAGTGTATAAAAAGGTTGCCTGAGGGTTTGGTTGCGGGTTAAGAGCGCAGTTGGGCGGGGCTGAGGACGAGCTCGCCGTCGGGGCCTGCGAACGACACGTTCCGCGGCGGCGGCCGTCGCCCCGCCGCGCCGGAGGTGCCCGGCACGCCTGGGGACGTCCGTAGTGCTGTTGACGGCTGGAATGTTTGTTTGAAAGGTTTAGTGTTAATTTGCGATTCAAAATCATCTCGGATACTGATTTGAATGCAATGGGTAAAGTCATGATTTTTAGGTTTTATACCAGTGGTTAGTAAGACTATGGTTGCACGGAAGGCAACTATGATGAAACACGGCAGCAGCATAAGCAGTATTTTTAACCGACGAAAAAAAAAGGAGGAGGTTCTCAATTCGACACGTATATTTTTTTTTTATGTATGATCACGCAGAAATCGGCACAGGGTGGTCCGATTTGGATGATTCTTTTTTTATTGGATAGGGTATGTCCTGAAGTTGGTCCCATATTTTTTTGAAAATTTTATTCCCACCCTAAAGGTACGAAAATAGGGAATGATTGATTATTCACCCGTTTTTTACCCGGAATTTTTACATGTTAACTCCAATAACTTTGTACTGGATGATCCGATTTCGATGATTCTTTTTTTATTGAATAGTGTATACCTTGAGGTTACTCTTGTTTAAATTTCGAAACAAAATTTTACCCCTATAGGTACGAAAATAGGGATGATTGATATTTCATCTACTACATTTTTACCTGGTAACTGAATCTATAATTCATAAAATCTATAATTTATTATTAATTATAAGTATTGTAGCAACTAAAAATTAAAAAATAATTACTTTTTAACAAAAAATAAAACCAACGAAAAAAAAACTGAAAAGCAAAAAATAAAATAAACCATTTAGTATTTAAAAATTAAGATCCGAAATTAACAGTAAATAAATAATTTTGAGGCGGTGCCAAACCAATGAAAAAACAAACGGCGAAAAGATGTGCGCCGTGCTACTGCTGCCGTGTGCATCGCATGCCGCTGCCCTCGTGTAATTAATTTTGGTTGTTTCTTTGGCATGGTCTCAAAATTATTTATTTACTGTTAATTTCGGATCTTAATTTTTAAATACTAAATGGTTTATTTTATTTTTTGCTTTTCAGTTTTTTTTTTTCGTTGGTTTTATTTTTTGTTAAAAAGTAATTTGCGTATATATAAGTAGTTCTCAATATTCAGTCTTTGCACAAGCAACTGTCAAAAAATCAGTTCGTTATTATTTTTTGTGTCATTACCTGAACAATAATGGACTGTGGTTGCGGCGAAGGCAGCGGTTGCGGCGAGACCTGCGGTTGCGGCGAAGGCACCTGCACGTGGTGCGTGGTGCTGCCGCTCGCGGTGCGGTACCGGCGCATCCTCTCGTCCTCCTCGCCGCTGGAGAGGCTGGACACGTCGCAGGAGGAGGACTCGAGCCGCCGCGCCGGCGAGCACTGCGCCGGGCCCGCGCGGGCGCTCGGACAACCGCCTGCCAGAGGCATTTCTTCGCCTTCGACGCAACCAGACAGTCTGAAATTGGTTAAGAAGTAGGTGTTACCAAAATATTTTAATTGTGATTAGAATTATTATGTAGCTCAATTAAAAGTGTGACCACCGGTAAGACTTTGTTGTCAGGTATTGGCTGATCGTGTCTTAAATATATTTCTGCTTTTAAACCTGACTCTTATGGAGAGATACATGAGATACAATTAACTTAATAAATACGTCTTTATGATAAGTTTGTACTGTAATTCAATATTATTTCACAAGTTCCTATAAAAATATATAAACAACATGCTTATTTGCAAGGAGGTATTACTTCCTACGCGTTGGAAAACTTTTAAAGCTCCTTTTACGAAGATGAAAATATTGTAATTCAAGCTTCATTACAAGTTTCGCTTTTCAACTTAGTCATTAGAAGCAAGCTCTAACTTTAACCGTGTTATACGCTGGTTCTACTCAAAACTATAGAGTAACGGTAGAGCTACCTTGATTACGACCTGCGTTATATAAATAAAGACTAGTAACCTGCTTGACACGCTTCGCAAGGGGTTACCCCGTACCCCTGAAACCACTCCTTTTTGCTTTGTAACCTAACCTTCATAATGCTATTATACACAAATATAATGTTCAAATAAAATCCGAAAGACAGTTCCAGAGATTAGCGCGTTCAAACAAACAAACATGCTCTATTGATTGTGTAAACATACGTAAAATGGAGACATAGTGTCAAAGTATTCTTCTAATCTACTTCTAGTCGGGCAATTATTAGGTCAAACCTAGCAGGAAAGAGTTAGTACAGGTGATGATGAATATCACCTTCTGTTCTCCTTGTAGTTGGGCCGCCGTCGACAGCAAGGTTTCGCGAAGATGCAAAACAAAATACGCAGCAAACAGCATAAGAGACCGGCCACGATGAGCGATGGACCAACCAGACGTAGTGCTGGCGTTTTGAACCCCTGGAAAATGTTAAGGGCTATTTGTACTGAAATAAGGAGTCATTGTTTATTTATTTATAACTACACTACTAAAATTATTCATCCAATCCAAAGGGGGATTTCGCTACTTATCGACCACTAAGTGGAGTTGTCAACTTTGAAAACCAAAATAAAAATGTTAGAAATCAATTTTAAACTAAAACGTCGCCTGACGTATATAAAACACACTTTATTTTTATTTAACGTAAAGGTTATGTTAATTTGGGACCAGTTTTTTTTATAATTAGGTATATAATCTAAGCTAAAATTGCCGATTTCGCCAGTTCGTGATCAAAAAATCCAGTTCTCGACCACTTTCCGGAGTACCTAACGTAAGGTAAGGTTTAGGTGAACTGTTCACCTAATAATTCGCTATTTAATTAATATAATGAAGAAGACTAATATGTTGTGAAGATAAAATAATATTCGGTAATTATTCGTCACATAAACCTTCGGTGGGTTCCGAAGTAATTTATATTTCTAGCAGTTATTCCCAAAACAAACAAATCCTAGTATATTACTTATTGTTAGTGTAAAAAAATTTAAAACTTAACGAAACGTTGAAGCAGCGCGCTATATTTTTGTTAAAATTTAGACCACAATCTCGCCCGACCGTAAATTGATTGTATTTATTTCTATCAAAATAAGTGCGTTTATCTATTTATAGATATTCTAAACAAAAGATTATTTTCAAGTGAGTTAATATTTCTATTTTGCGAAGTTTCTGCATACGTAGCATCAAATGATCGAAAACTGGATGTGGAAGGTGAACTGGCAAACCGACCCTATGTCGTCAGACGTCTAGAATCGTCATTTAAATAAATAAATAAACGCTTACCCGAAGTTGGTTTCCCTGTCGCGGGTGGCATGGACAACACAAATTAGACATCACTATAAAACCCATGACCCAAGTATAAATATTTATCCGTCACATAAATATCTGCCCCGGAGGGAATCGAACCCGGGACATAGGCTACAGGGTCGTCGAAGAGTCATTAGAAGTCTAAACTCTACCAATATATTCTGAAACAGC
Source organism: Thymelicus sylvestris (assembly GCA_911387775.1). Classification (NCBI taxonomy): domain Eukaryota; kingdom Metazoa; phylum Arthropoda; class Insecta; order Lepidoptera; family Hesperiidae; genus Thymelicus; species Thymelicus sylvestris. The sequence continues at coordinate 12,814,618 of OU426895.1, forward strand.
GTGGTGAAGAACAATTAGACTTTTCAATCACGAGGTCAATTTCCTTAATGGGCGCCATTGACGATGCGATCGATCGGTGCGATCCGTCGTTGCCGACCGATCGCAACGACGGATCGGTAGTGTATGTTAAGATTGTCAGCGCTCATGAGTGGCACTTTTGAATCGATCGATCGGTGCGATCGATCGCATCGTCAATGGTAGCCTTAACATGGGTGAGCCTCAGTAGATAAGGATCATTAACATGTCTACTTAACTTTAGGTTGGCCTTAAAACTCTTTACCAATTTTCATAAAGGTAGCACTGGGTCTACACCAAGCTGTTTCATGTTTGTGGTATTCCAAACGTAGAAGTAAAAATGATTTTTGTTCTTTATCTTTGGATTTTGCTGAACCTAAGCATGCAGTTTATTTTTGTAGGTACTTTCTGCATAGACTTGCCTAGGAATTCTGCTTAAAGAAACCTAATATTTAGATATTTTGAGGACAATGTCGGAACTAAATAAGTTACACATTTTACTATTCGACATCACGATTTGGAGCTAAAAAAGAAAGAGAATGTTGGTGAAATCCTAACGGGTGATCCGTGTAGTCATATCGGATCTTCCACGTAAAAAGACTTCTTCAGAGTTCTTAATAATGAGCAGTAAATTGATCAAATGGTTGCTCGAAAGATACATAGCCCAAGCAAACTAAGGAAGTCTGTAACATGAAGAGAGCAAGAGTTCTCTTAACATTTCATTCACTAAAACACAATACAAGTGAATGATTTATAACATAGATCTACATAAAACCTCATTCACCATGGCTCGTTTTATAAGAAACACCTCGAGATCAATACTGTTCTCGTTAAGATTTAACTCTTGACATTTGCACGAGTGGCGCTTGAGACTCAAGGTTTATCTTTTGAAATTGAGTTATTTTTGTCTGAATAACAATGAGCCCTCTTCACTGGGGCTTGTACCTTGTCGTTGCCGACGGAGTAAACGGCAAGGCCGGAGAACCCTGCATTCTTTATTATAATATTGTTAATAGAAGCACCTTTGGCGTTACGCGGATCGAGGTTTTAAGGGCTCTTGTCGATAAGTTTCGGCGTTGAAATGTTCTGTTGACTTTACGTCCTTTTTGTAAAGGAAAAGTATCCATTTAATCAAGGGGATCCTCACAATTATCACATGTCTACAAAAACTTACCTAAATTGTTACAAAGTAACTCTCGGGTAACTTGCGGGTTGCGGCCTTTTTCGATATTCTATATAGGTACTCATAAGTTACGGATAAAATAGTGAGTTAAAAACTATTACTATAATCTTAGGTACATTTAGACTTTTTGACAATCGCTAGGTCACTGACCTAAGATTACGGATCGATAGACGAATGAAAACTTTCGTCACACAATTTGGCTTATGAAATTTAAGAGTTAAAGTTGTATACTCTGAGTATATTCTGATTATATTAAGCTATACCTTGTCTCCTGTGCCCACGAAGTACACAACGAGACCCACGGCAAGGGTGGCAAGTCCGGCGTACAGGAGCCTCGCCACCCCCCAAGGCTCCCCCGCCGCCCCTTCCGCCTCGCCGTCTGATTCTGATGACGAGCCGTACGATGCATCGCGGACCTGCAATTGTTGTTACAATCAGTTGGCTAACTTGTTGCTTAGACTGTCTCAAACTATGTTCCAATTCTAAAGGCAAAATTTTGGTAGAAAGTAGATATCTTATAATTTAGAATTTTGACGAAATATCATAGATTATGTCCGAATGTGCCGAATGTTATAACCGAATATTAAATTGTTGAATTTGAGTAACCCTTATTTATAAAGGTATATGAAACAACACTATTTGTTAATAAAAAAGAATCCCAAGGATTCAACTAGTGAATGTACTACATTAAAACGATTCCTATAGCTCAGTGATTCATTAATGATATCCTATAGAACATAACTTCATTCACCAGGAAGTGGCTGGGTTTGGGATCTACACATGCTTGTAATGTATTACATGGAATACCTACCAGAGGAGAAGCATATGACAGTAACTACATTCGACATTAGAGACCGAAGAATTTAAAAGCAATATACTATACTAGAAGAAGAGCATGGAACACCAGTTTAGAAGGAATGAGCCGAAGTGGTCTCTGAGAGCAAAACACTGACTGTCCTATCTACTGACAAGGTTTTAGATATAATGGTTGAAGAGCCTACATACAAACTGGGCTCAGATAGCCCGTCGGCTAACAGCAACATACCCGTTTGGTATAATGCCACCTGACGCTTGGATTGCGATAGATGATGATGAGGTTCCCACGCCTGATCTCCCTCTGCAGACGGACAGCGAAGCCTTTTAACATCCAAATGGCCTAGACTCCTAGAATTTATAGTTTATACTGAAGATCGCAAGAGAGCTGTCTTGCAAGTTTTTTTTTTGGAAAGTCTCTTAAGATATTTTTCTCTGCATCGTTTCATAAAAGGCAAAATCACACGAAAATAATTATTCACTTACCGATTCCTAGCCCTGAATGTATCTGTTATAAAAGTTCTAACTCTATTCAAAATAACATAGGGGATTTAAAATATTATTAGTTCTTATTATTATGCCTACCTAGTACCTATGTGAATTTCCTTTTCTCCATTAAATTTAAAATTAAGTTCGTTGAAACGCTTTTGTAATATTAAGGCATTCACACCCCTTACGTTCGAAACTAATCCCAATATAATTTAAAATTTAATATAGCTTAATATAGCTTTCAACTAAATTGATTTGAGTTGAATAGAAAATTCATATGAGCTTAGTAAGTAATAGCAATTTAGTTTTTAAAGCGGATGAAATATGCTGGAACTTAATTGTTGGGAACTGGAAATATTGGTTAAATATTACATGTCAGAGATTAATTTTAAAAGTAAGAGGTATTAATAATGAAAAATATATTTGTAAAGTGCTGTAAATTTTGACACAAAATGGGACTAGGTAATATAGATTTGGTTTTGTTGTTGCCGAATAATCGTGTAGTCCTCATTATATACATACTATAGGTCTATGGTAGTCGTACTTATTATTTAGTTTTATTTGTGATTAAATAGGCGATATGCATGTACATAATATTGTTATATATATTATAAGTACCCATTCCAAGTTATTGCTTGATGATTGATACAAACCAAGACTTAAATAATTACAGTAAAACAGGATTAAGAAGAATTATTATCATTAACAAATGTATATGCAGATACCCTATTATTAACATATTGACCTATAAAGTTTTTGTTTACTAGGTACATTAACTTTAATCTCGCAAACTGCTTCTAATTAAAATTCAAAGTTTCGACTTTTACTCAAATTACGCTCTCATTAACGGTCGGTTCCTTGACTGTCTTCTTTAGTAAGATCGTACCCGGTTTGTCGTTTTAAGTTTCTTTTCCCCGATTGACTAGTCTAGTACAGTCACACCCAGTTTTTCGTTTTAGGGCCAGTTCCTCAACTGACTTGTTTGCTAAAGTCATACCCAACTTGTCTGATAAATCATACTTCACTTGTCGTTTCGAACGGTTTCTCGACAACTTTTCCAGTAGTCATACCCAATATGAGATTGATTTAAGGGTCAGACTGTCCTCCCCGACTGTAGTCAATAAGAAACTCACACCAGATTTGTTATTTTAAGGGTCACTTCCCCGAATCACTAATTTGGTAAACACCCGGTTCTTCGTTTTAAGGGCGATGTCTCCCAACTCCCCCAGTTACAGTGTCACAACCTTGTTATTTTACGGGTCAGATCTACCAATCGACTAGTCGATAATAAACTACCAGATTCATCATTCTAACTCTCCCACTAATAATTTGGTTAACACCCCTGCATCGGTGTTCCCGCTAAGCTATGAGGTCCTTCAAGAAGCGGGTCTTTTCTTTTCTTCGAGGCCGGCAACGCATTGGTGACGTCCCTAATGATGCTAATGTCCATGGGCGGTGGTGATCACTCATCAGGTGACCCGTCCGCTCGTTTGCCTGCTTAAGGCATAAAAAAACACCCGGTTCCTCGTTTTAAGGGTCAGTTCCCCCAACTCCCGGGTCGTATTAACGGTTGGTTCCTGTCATACCCGGTTGGTGCGGTGCCACTTGGCGCGCGGGTCGCGGCGCGCGCCCGGGTGGTCGCCGAGCACGGAGCAGCGGCGCGCGGCGCCCCCCGCGCCCGCACCGCCGCCGCCCACCGAGACCGCCGCCGCTTCCTGCCATGCCGCGCGCCCGGCTGCGCACTGGAGACAACATGACAACAATATGTTACTGGTAAGAAGGTAGGAGGAAATTTAGTGGAGTATGAGTTCTCTGTGTAACAGATAGTTTGTGGTTAAGTACACGTCTGGTAGTCCTTTTTTGTATTATGGATTTTTTTACGACGGTCCCCAGAAATGTTTGAAATTTATAGATACAACAGAGTACCTATAAGATCTCACTTAGGTAGATCCTAAACGATAAGTAGAAGTCTTGATTGTCAAGTATGTAGGTCATTTTAGGTGGTACCTATCTAAAAGAAACTCGTTTAATAGGTATAGATAAAGCTGTTGTTGTATTGTATCTACCTACTCTTATTTTTACTCCAATTCTCAACTATTTCTTATCTTTTGTAATTCAACATGTCATTACGGACTGCAAGCAAATAAATATTTTTTAATATGTATACAATACTCCACCAATCCGCACTGGAGCAGCGTGGTCGAGTATGCTCTAGGCCTCTCAAGAAGAGAGACCCGTGCTCAGTAGTGGGCCATTATTGGGTTGAAGCATAGATAACCTCCAATAGATTCCGTATTAATGAAATTTTCTTAGACTTCAAAGTCACAATTTTGCGGAAGGTGCGGTTTGCGGGGTACGAAACAGATGCGCTGTGATTGGATATTTAAAATTCAAACTTGGAATTTATCAAGCTCAACCCGTCCATAGTGATTGAGTATGTACGAGTATGATCGATTAATCGTACGATCGATGTTTGTTATTATCATTAGGTATTTACTTTCAGGACAATTAAAATGAATAACAATACAATGAAAATATCGATACTTTTAATAAATATATAATATTATATTCATAATAAACTGGTAGGTATAACGATGATACAACTGAATCCATCAACCTTCGATGATTATTTCTTCATATAGTAGAAACTGTCAACTGAAAAGTGTGTTATTTTATTATTTATTTATTTTTTATTTTATTTTATTAGCACACCAACAGCAGTACACACATTACATTACAAATATAAGTTCTATAGAAACTGGACTAGTGTGAGTGCCAATATTACAGGCGTGAACAACATTCTTTAGTATATTTATCAAGAAGAATAGAAACGCAAGTCTTGAAACTCTGTTAAACAAACGACACTGTATTTGGTAGGAAACCATCCCTCTCCACGGTGCATTGCTTCTATACATTTTTCCGTCCTCTCGGGGCATCTAGGAAATCTATAAAATCATTACCACAATGTTTTTTCGTATAATAAATAATGTTATCCTTGACTACAGCAACCTTTGTCCCACTTATAACTTGTTAGAAATTATCGATTTCATAGCAATATCCACAAAATTAATATCGATACGCGTTTAAAATGAAAAATTCACTTCCCTAGTATTGTCTTTAGTCAGAAACAAGATAATTATTTTCAATTAGGAATGAAATTTTTACAAAATGTCACTCTCAAAACCAGCATAAGTTGAACTCTGCTTCATTAGAAGAAAATTTGTAAAATAAATATGAATTACTAATTTATGAAATGATATGCCATCGTTTTGGTAACTGTTTTTACGCACTGATTTATCACACCATTTCACTCTGCAGTAAGCCATGGTTCCATCAGCGAATGCTTTTTTGAAATTAATTAAATTCTGAAAGATCCGCGTGTATACGGGTCAAAGGTCTTGGTCGATACTAATGTCGTGAATGCTAGTACAGCTTCATATGCATAGCAAAAGCACTGCTATGTTGCCGCGCGTCAGTTGCCTTGTATGCGGTATCTTGTGGGGGTAATCTATGGGTTGAAGCGATACTGTTGTATGGTAGGGTCTGTGGCAGTCTGTGGTGTGACTGTCGACAGACGTCATAATGACACGGCGCGAAAAATCATGTCAGCTGTCAGTCAGTTACAGTTATGGCGGGTTGAGAGTTGATGTGTAATCGAAAGTTAAAAGACATGTAAAACGTATTAAAGTATTATCAATCTAATTTATTGTTTAATGGAAGCCCCTGCCCATATCATAACACATGCATTAATGCGTTGAAAGACGTGCTACAGTGTCTACGAAGGTTTTTACGTTCCTTCACAAGACACCTTTACGAAACCGTTGTAAGGGCAATAATGACATGCAAATGTGAATTAGGTATTTGCTTAAAAATACTAAATACATATATTATACCTATTTTTAAATTCTCATACTTAATTAGTTTTAGTTCCAGCACTAATTAGCACTAATTTCCGATTAGGTAGGTACTTTATTATAATATATTTATTATTAACATAGAATTAATATTACTAGCGTATAGAACAGACACCGCGAACATCGGGTTCGGGGGTGTGCATTGCAGCCGGCCGGCTGCATTTCATTCTGTCACTCGGCTGCGCTCATTGCGGCCGCATGTCAAAATTGTTTATGAAAAAACTGAAAAAATGCCGGCGTGCGTAATAAGAATGTGTCACAATTGCACGACAAAAAACAAAAAACAAAATGTTATCACTTTATCATCAGTAAGAAAACAAAATCTTAACTTAAATCAACTAAAACGAATTAAATTAAATTATTGAGCAATGTTCCCGCCATTTTGAATGAAAAAATCATAAGGAGCGTTTGAACTTGGCAAGCCACTAGCGTGTTATTGGACTAAATAAGCTTGCCGACGCGACGCTTGTGACCAATTTAAAGTGTTGGATTTTTTGACACGAATCAATGGTAATTACGTTTGAAACCGTTTAAACGCTTTTGCACGTTAAATAAAGTTGGAGTAAGAGCTTGTAAAGATTTGGAGTCGGTGACTGCTTGTCTTGGTTCGAAAAGTGTCATATACAAAGTTACTCTATGGCAAGTGTGCAAACGAGGCTTCTAGTTTGAAAAGAGAACGGAGGGCAAGCCGGCGGTGGAACACACATTTTGTTTGAGATAGCTTCTCTATGTATTACCTCAATGATTATTAACCTATTTAATATAAGGTGCTAGGATTATCGATTGGTACATAATTTTTTAGAATAGGTCTATAATTTCTTAGATCGCAGTCAAATGACTCATACTCCCACTACATACTATTTTCTGCACTAAATAGCTGTATGTACATATAGCGACAAGGACATACACAAACGGTATTAAATCAACCAGTAGCGTTAGAGTAGGGCACGGAGCTGAAGCCAAGAAACGCCATTCATTTCTATACATTCATTCAAGATGCATACCTACCTAGTGTTGTTTGCACTTGTTGCTACCCGTTCGAAAAAGGTAACAAAAAAAAACTTAGTTTCCACTTATAAGTAGGAACTTATAAGTTTTACTTTTTATTGCTATTTTTTCGCGTGATTTTGAATGCAATTGATAGCTACATCAGATTCGTTCTACTAGGCTATATACCTTATGATGAATAATATGTAATTAATGAATGTTACTCTTACCTTACTAAGATTAACTTACCACTCCGAAGCATGAACTAAATAAATACTCCTATGATTCTAAATTTCAACGAAATCCTACCTATGTACCTAGCATACATACATCTTCTAAGTTAACTGAAGAAACCACCGTTTAAACTTCAGATAACAAGTTTCATTCAATCACTTTGTAGATCCTACTACTTATCGGACCACTGGGACTAGAAATAGGTTCAATAAGACGTTGTAGGATCGAGTCTATAAAACCCACGACGAAGTCGGGATAAGCTTTCTCGTAATTTTAAAAAGGTCAATAGCGCTCTTTTGTTAGTCTTAATAGAACTTATTTGTTTATTTACACTTCATTGTAAAACAGTGTTAGAATGGGAAGACGGGGAAGACTTAACACTCGTACAATAACATACTATTCAAAACATACAAATAAATCTATCTTTTGATCTTAATTTCTTTGAAAATAGTACCTAGGTACTTCTTGTAAAATAGTAGGTAGGTACGTATCATTTGAAATTTACTGAAGCGCATGTAGCCACAGACCAGAGTATTAAGCGGTCCTGTAAAATACTTGTTTTATTATTCAAAAGTTCATTAAATGTTTGCTTACAAAGCAAGTCATTACAACTGGAAAGCCATTTTCCAGGCATTCGTAGTAGAAGGTATCCTCCAAGAATGCAATATCATAATGATAAGAGACTTATTATATTCCTTCTACTACATCTAGCCTAGATGATCTAGGTAGTTAAGTACTAGGTACATCTAGGTAGGTTAAAGTATGTCGCCATAATTAAACCACCATAACCAAAACCTGTTTTTTTAAATGTGTTGAAAAATAATGTTATTCATTTATTAATGTCTTGTAAAATACCTTCTAAAAATAAATGACTTGGTGAGCGAGTTTTCCAAGTCGGTTCATAAATGACTGAGTTCTGAGGTTATTAAAAAAATAAAAAAGAATTGAGGACCTCCTCCTTTTTAGGGATCCGAAGTAAAATCGGATCCCTTATAGTTTCGTCATGCCCGTCCGTCCCTCTGTCCGTCTGTCCGTCCGTCTGACCATCTGTCCGAAGCAAAGCGCCGAGACCCTTAGTGCTAGAAAGCTGTTTGGCATGGATATACATGTTTATTAAAACTCCAGAATAAAATATTGAAAAACATTTTTTTTCAGGGTACCTCCTTTAAAGGTAAGGTACTAGCTATAACTGTAGGGTATCGTTGAAAAGGTCTTCAAAAAATATTATAGGTCTGCTAAGACCATTTTTGGCTTTAAAGTGCTAATTTTGGTTAGAGTCAAGTGTACCCCCCCCCCACGCCTCCCCGCTGGCTAAACGGTTGGAGTTGGACAAGTTAAAAAATTCTCAAAAATAGGTTATAAGATGAATTTACAAGTACAAACTATCACGGCTATGTTAGCATAAGTAGTTACTGAGTAATAAACGATAAACTTAATACTTCGGAACCCTACTTTGCCTGTGGACTTCACATGCACTTACAACATTACCTACCTTACATATTTTTGGTACCTAATAAACATAATGATATAACATACCATTACTAGATCCACACAGCAACAGCATAAAAGTAGCTGTTTAATTCATTAATTTTGAAGCGAGTTCTTCATTTCATGAATAATTTCGAGGTATTGTTCCCAGTTTGCTCAAGATCAAGAATCTGGATCGCCGAGTCGGTTTTAAGTGCAGAATGTTTACATTTCAATATAATTAGATCATGGGATTTATTAATAGGATACTGACCTAAGCTAAGGGTAATATTTATGACATAAAAAAACAATATCCCTTAATATCATACGCTGCATAGTCCGTGATATTTTTACGATCTTGTTGCATGGATCCAACGACATATATCAACACACATAATAGGTATGTGTTTATTTTTCATACAGTAAATCTTGCCACCCCTTTAAATGATAACACGTTTATCCGGCCACGTTTTACTATTTTTTTCGGCTAAAAGGAGTTTTAGTCGCTTTTTCTCTGTCATATGGTTTGAAGAAGCACTTCTGGGTAGGCGCGAAGTGACAATGAGGTGAAAACACTTGTGAAACTGGGTCTCTGACCCAGAATGTGCTGTGAACACTAGCTTTCATTTTGCATTCTTCGGTTGCATTATGAAATTTTTCCAAAGTGCTTTGTTCGACACAATCTAATTTTGAAAAGGAAATTTTCAACAGTTGCGAACGTCGCGTATAATTTTGGACGCCTGCGTCGTAAGTAAGTAACTTAGTCATTTTAGTTGCGAGGTGTAACTTACCTAATGTGAAGTAAGTAACTTAGTCATTTTAGTTGCGAGGTGTAACTTAATGTGAAATATATCTACGAGGCGTTTAACTTTCCTATTAATACCGATTGTAGATGTTAAAAATATAAATTTTAACTGCTATTACTTCGGAGACGGCTCTGTTTAAAAAAGTTTAATTATTTAACTATTTACATTTAAAAATAATATACCTAAAAGTTGTTTATTTTTTTTACTGAAACTATTCAAGGAAGTTTTATATAGAGTATACAAATAAAAGTAATTATTGAGATGACAGTAACTTTTTAAAATACAATACAGCTGAATAGTAGTATATACTTATCTGACAGTTCAGTGGAGGGATCACTATCTTCCATCCATCCCTTAAGAGCCGGAGTCCCCCAAGGCTCGGCACTCTCCCCGCTTCTTTATACGGTGTACACCAGCGACATACCCAGGCACCTACTGGTAGGTACTTGCCCTATTCGCGGACCACACCGCTTTAGTAACCACGCCCAGGGCCATCCCGCATCACCAAAACTCTCCAAACCGCGACCACCGCCCTAGGCCAATAGTTTAGGAAATTGAGAATTGATGTCAATCTCGAGGAAAGATCAGCCATACACTTCAATAGAGCCCGTAAAAGGAAAATGACACACCCCGTGTCAATGTTCGATCATCCCATTCCCTGGGAAAAAACAAGTCACAAATACCTGGATGTTTGACGTTTGAAGAAAAGATGACCTTCCAAACAGGTTAGAAACAGGGCCGCGTTCGTACTAGGGCGACTGTATCCGATGATAGGCAAGAAGAGTAAAATGTCGCTCCGTAACAAGATGATACTGCACAAGCTTTGCGTCCGACCCGTTATGACCTACGCCAGCGTGATCTTTGCACCGACGCAAACCATGTCGCAACGGATCCAAAATGTTTCCGTTTTCTACACGGCTGCCACAAAGAGCATTCCTGCAGATGCGGCCTGCTCGTCCTGATGTCCTCCAACAGGCGACGTCCTAAGCCGAGGTCCAAATCCCACAGGGGGTGCCCTTAGGACGTCGCATAGTTAGGACACGCCCTACTTCTTTAGGTGTGGACCTATCACTCCCACCTCGTAAATAATATGTCTTCTTGGCTGAGTCTCTTCAAGCTCGCCCACCCGTCCGCGTGACGTAAAGGCCGCTAGGGTTAACAGCAACTATCCTTACTAATAGTTTACAATCAAGAACCTATTTTGTGAAATATTCAGTTAAATAAAGTATGGAATAAACTTACGTCTAGGTAACAATCTCCCGATTCATGAACCATATCGAACACTCAGCAACAGTCAATTGTTTCCACAAATATTTTCGCAGAACATTTTCTTTCCATTTGCATCCAAACGACATGAACCCTCGTTTATAGACTGAGAAAAATCTTATTGCAGGCGCATTGTTTGTACGACATGATATATAGCAAAGCCAATATCGCGTAAACCGCTCAAATCCACTGGCTATTGCCCTATATGTTCTCATTTTCCGTTTATCGAAATCGTGACTTGTTTGAACAATGTCTCAAAATTATTGCAACAACAACTTAAGCGTCATTTGTCTTGTTCGACATGTTGTAAGTGGAGTTTAGGAAGGTTGTTAGCGATATCAATATGAAATAGTTATTCGAGTAAATGGAAGGGGTGCTCATGGGTTTTATGTTATAAAGATTTAAGTAAATATTAGATATCTACTAGTTATATCAGAGAAGTACTTATCTATTACTGATTATTTATACTTACTGAAAGCTACCTACAAATCAAAGAATGAGAAACATTATAGACGTATTCAGTGGCGTAGCTAGCCCTAAGGAGGCCCCATATCAATATTTGTTGTGGGCACTTGTGGGGCCCCCTCAACGTCAGCTGTCAAATGTAATAGGAGTGCCAACTGTATCGGTCGTAGGCCGCTGGCGAGCTTTTTTTGGGAGTGTTAGTGGGGGCCCCTATACGATGGGGGCCCCGTATAATTGATACGGCTGATACGGCGGTAGCTACGCCCCTGGACGTATTGCTGATAGGCACAGAAGAAATAATAGTACTTATAAATAAGTACTGTAGGTTTGTTCAGACTACGTTCAAAAGTTTTTCCATCACCGCCTAGCAGCCTCCTGCACATCTCTGGTGTTTTGTACTAACAATAAGGTCCTGTATACATGATAGGGTTGCATATATGTCAAAACGTCGGTTACCTGCTTGATGGTTGGGTATAACCATTAAAAATACGATATTCGTAAAACAACGATTAATTCAAAAATGCTTACGTACGACGGTACGAGTATTGCCTTCACTGGCATTCCAAGCGTAAATTTTATAGCAATAATTCGGTTCGCGTTATAGATTAATCGCCGGCTTCATTAATGATTGTGGAAACAAGGTCGAATAACAAATTTTAGCTTCACCTTGCTTTTTTTAGATATGAGAGTACGTAGAAAAGTTATTAACCCGTACAAAGAAAGTTATTAACCTATATAATACCTACAAAATAATATGCAACTTAAGCAACGATTTATTGGCTTCATCTCATTAACAACTAACCGCAAGGCACGGGTCTTAAAACGTACTCTACCACACTGCTCCAATGTGAAGCAGTAAATAGTTAAGTGGAAAGTATCGGAAGTTTATATGCCTGAACGCTTCCAACAAATGCAATGCTTAACGACTGCAATCTAACAATAAGAACCGGGATCAAGTTATCATACCTTCAGAGGCACAGAAATGTCCTTGTTTGTGGATAGCGTTCACCCGTACGCAGGTAAGTACATAAAAATAAACATTGTCACATTACTTACCTACTGCACACAATGCACATCACTTTGGACAATAAAGTAAGTTTAAATGAATTTGTAAATGACAATACTTGGTTTTTCGACAGGGCGTTTCTCGGTGGTCATACTATCATGTCATACTGATATGACCACCGAGAATAGTTTGTATCGGTGGTCATACTATTTTAATGAACACCATATATATTAGGTTTGACGTATATTAGGTTTGACATAAATAATAAAGTACACTTTCGATCAAAATGTTTTATTTATTGAAGTGAAAACTTCTTTAATACGGGGGCAGGGCCGGCCCGTCCATATAGGCGAACTAGGCGGCCGCCTAGGGCGCAGGGATTCGGGGGGCGCAAAACGGCGGTATCGAAGTTAGGAAAAAAAATAATTTAAATCGATGACAGTTTTAGACAGATTGAATATGATGTATAATTTTTAAGCAAGTCTTTATAGCGTTGAGGATATGCAGAATAAAACTTTCTAAGCTGTTCAAGAACCCTGTGTATGAATTTTTTTTTTGTCGTAAAGCCTAGATAGGAATTGATACAATAGAGTATGTAGAGAAATACAAAGTACCGACTATTGCCTATAAGAATAATACCGAATTATGTCTCCCTCTTGATTCCACTTTTACCAAAATTAATACGAGAATAAATAAATTTTACTAAAAAGGAATACTTAAGTATGTAACAGCGAAAACCCATTTATAGCCAAAACACTTTTTCAATAAGTGAAAATATTTTTAATTATGTGCCATCTTAGGCCTAAAATTTCCTTTTATTCTAATCTAAAATGAATATCAGTTGAGCTTAATGAATCCAGCGGATGCCTGCTGTCTTCTTCAGATCGTCAGATAAATGGACTATCAAACACAAAAATATTTTTTCAATTTGAAACAGTAGTTCTTGAGATTAGCGCGTTCAACTAAACAAACAAACAAACTCTTCAGCTTTATTAGTAGGTATAGATAGATAAATGCCTCGGTGAATATCAAATCGGCAAATTTTACGTGTCCACGTTGAGAATCGAGGTGTAAAATGATATTTTTTATACGGTAAACTACGTAACTACTTTTAATTTGGGCCACATTGTTTTTTTTAGATATATTATGTGAATATAAAAAATCAGGATAAAAAAAAGGTTTAGGCGCAAAAAAAGCCTCAAAATTCAAGTTTGGTGGTATGTCCCAGCTCCATTTTTTTTATATAATTTCATTCACCACAGTGACAATTGAAGTTAAAATAAAAAATATATAATTTCATCGTAAAACTTTTCCCAACATTAGCCTAATTATATGACATTGTTTGAGATGATTAAGTCTTTAGTACCAGAATGGACACAAAGTCCACCTGGATTTTGAGATACCAATAGCAAGTACGCTGGTCGAAGTTTTTTCAGATAATTAAATAAAACATTTCTGTATTAGGTGCCATTAAAAAGGTGAATCTCAAAAATGAGGCCATTCTGTTTATACATACAATATCTTTGGGCCATTAGTAAAATAAATTATTCTTAGTTACAGGTGACATTGACTGTACCGTTATATTTGTCAGGGTGTAGGAAAATACTTTATTTAGAATTATAATGAGGAGTATGACCACCGATACAAACTATTCTCGGTAGTCATACCAGTATGACATGATAGTATGACCACCGAGAAACGCCCTTTCGACATACATACATCAAAGCGGTCATTATAGCGTGCCGCAGTAGTGTTCAAACATTTGTCTTACTTAATGAGACCAAGTGCTTGGATCTGTTTGACAAATATGTTTTGTTCATAGTTGACATTAAAATCTGGCGTATTATGCTAATTTGAACTCCTTCGCGTAATTATTGTGGCTTGATTTATGGGACTAAAAAAACCATTTACATTACACGGTGGGCGCGGCGCACGCCACCGCGTCATGCGAAGTAGACGGCGATGTTATATGTATGAAATACTTTAAGAAGAATTTGTCGCTGTGTATGGCCTATCAGTGGAGTTTGTACAATTATTATTAGTTGATAAGGCTCGAAGTGTTAGGTTGAAGTGGTTCCGTGCGGATTGGAGGAAGGGCTTAGTCGAGTCTTGTATTGATGCCGCCCAAAGGCCTCCAACTAATGAAAGCTAACTACTTTACTGATAATAACTGGGAACGATGGCTTTACGTTCTTTCTAAAGTGCTTATAAATAGCATTTGATAATCTAATTACAATTATTTCTAAGAGCATGTGTATCTATCTAGAGCAGATAATCTATTGGTATGTTTGTAACACATCATTTAGTCGTCGGATTTTCATTTAAAGCTACGAATGTAGGTACACATCAAAGACTGTGAACGAATACAATCTGTGGATTTCCCTCGCCGTACCAGCTGTACGCGGATACAGATGCTAGATAACGGATTTAGACACGACACGTGAGCTATTTGAAAACTACTAGGGTTTTCACAGTAAAACTGACTTATTTTTAACCGACTTCAAAAAAAGAAGGAGGTTCTCAATTCGACTGTATTTTTTTTATGTTTGTTACCTCAGAACCTTGGATTGGGTGAACCGATTTTGATGATTCTTTTTTTAATCGAAAGCTAGTGGCTGTCATGTGGTCCTACATAAATTTTATTGAGATCTGACAATGGTATCCATGAGAAAACCACATAAGTCGTAAATGTGTATAATGATGTGCGCGACAAATTGACGAATAACTCAATATCACGCCAACCGATTTGGATGATTCATTTTTCAGTCAAAAGCAGGTGCTTGTCATGTGGTCTCACATAAATTTGAACGAGATCTGACAAGTAGTTTTTTTGGGTAACTTTGAAGTCGGTTATTTTTTGTTAGTAAAATTTAGATTATTCAAAACCCTCGCCGGCTTCGCACGGGCAGAATAATTTTTCCGACACCTTTAATAATTTGTCGTTATAGGTACTTCAGCCAACTAATACAAATCCTTAATACACCTAAATCTTTCTTAGGATGTCACCATTCTATATAATCTACTAGCTGCCTGGACAGACTTCGTTCTGTCGAAAGTTTTTTTTATTTTGAGGTGTAAGCTATCCTATCTTTCAAGTTGGATCAAACTGCACACGATGTGCAAATTTGATTAAAATCGGTTCAGTACTTTAGGAGTCCATCGCGGACAAACAACGTGACACGTAATTTATATTTAACTAGCTGCCCGGACAGACTTCGTTCTGTCAAAAGTTTTTTATTTTGAGATGTAAACTATCCTATCTTTCAAGTTGGATCAAACTGCACATGGTGTGCAAATTTGATTAAAATCGGTTCAGTAGTTTAGGAGTCCATCGCGGACAAACAACGTGACACGTAATTTATATTTAACTAGCTGCCCGGACAGACTTCGTTCTGTCAAAAGTTTTTTATTTTGAGATGTAAACTATCCTATCTTTCAAGTTGGATCAAACTGCACATGGTGTGCAAATTTGATTAAAATCGGTTCAGTAGTTTAGGAGTCCATCGCGGACAAACAACGTGACACGTAATTTATATTTAACTAGCTGCCCGGACAGACTTCGTTCTGTCAAAAGTTTTTTATTTTGAGATGTAAACTATCCTATCTTTCAAGTTGGATCAAACTGCACATGGTGTGCAAATTTGATTAAAATCGGTTCAGTAGTTTAGGAGTCCATCGCGGACAAACAACGTGACACGTAATTTATATATATTAAGATAAGATTAGTGAAAACTGTATAAAAATCAGTTCAGTAGACATACTTTAATAATAAGTAGGTAGTTATGATGTAACGAAAATATACATTTCCAGTTTCTAGTTACTAATAGAGTTTTGACAGTCTCATTTTTGTTTCAAAATATTTCAAAAACGTCAAAATATTTTTTCAACTTTTCTGAACAGATCAACAAACTTTTCTGCAAACCGCTGAAACCATTATTTTACCGTGCGCTTTCATCTATTCCTAGCGTATAATTTTGAAAGTTCACACATTTAGACAAATTTTTACTTGTAATTAATGATTTTTCATACATAATTTATTTTCTTCTTCTTTCTATGGTGTATTAAATAAAAAAAAACAGACGATCGTAGAAAAGGGTTTTTGGTTGACTTCCTCTAACTTGTATAAGAAAGTTAGAGGAAATGAAATAATTTGAATGTACCTAATTCAGACATGGGGACATCGTCTGGAGATTGCTATAGATATGCACATTAAAAAAATCTTAATTTATCGTCTTCCTCGTTTAGAGTATTTGTGATGCAAAAATATATTCGCGTTTGAGCATTACATTACAGTAACACTCGCTGACAAATCAATTGTAACGTTCGTCTTCCTTGATGTTTATGTAATCGTGCATTACAGACAAATTCTCTCGGGAAGGGATAACCTTAAAAGTACTTCAACCACACCAGTACTCTTCTCAGAATGGGACTCCTACGCGTGTAGCGACAGCCTTGACCGTGCTAGTTATATTTAGATAACAAAAGTCATTCTTTGAAATTGTTTGGTGCCATTTAGATATAGACATAGTTCTGTAATTCGTTAGCAGCGCAGCCCCGTAGTTTATTTGGTATTGACTCTGGATGCGAAGCGAAGTGTCCTGGATTCAATTCCGGGGGAGACATAAATATCCGGTAGTGGGAGTCAGTGAAGTCTTTTTTATGTTGTCTATGCGACCCGCGACACAGGGTAGCCTTATGCGTGTATAAGAGTGTGCGTTTAAAAATAAAAATAAATAATCTATATATAACATTTAACGGTAAGTTACTGCATTATGCAAAAAGCAATAAATATTAAAATCTATTCGAGTTGTAATGGTAGTATCTGAAATATAATAAAGGGTTTTATAAATGTTTTTTGACAACCCTGGGCAATTTACCCATTCTCCAATTTTACTTAACAACTCGCTATTACATATCTTACCTTGGTTTAGGTAAATGATCTTTGATATTTTTCTATAAATTTATATTACCCTATATAACAAATTATTATTTATTTATTTTTTATTTATTTAACACTTTATTGTTTGTACACCAAAACATACTTATACATAAAGAGCACACGAAAGGAACACAAAACAATGGGCGACCTTATCGCTTTAAAGCGATTTCTTCCAGGCAACCCAGCAGTAAATTGAAAAAAGCAAGAAGAGAAAATGGGTAACAGGCGTACTACATAAATTAAAACAATTGTATAAGAAATTAATAGAAGAGAAGAAAGATAAAGAGAAAAGAAAGTATTTTTAAATGACAGATTAACACACTAATAAAAGAGCAGCTACAATGGGAATGTATAGCCAAGAAAAGGAAATAGGAAAGGAAGAAGACAGATTAGGAAAGAAGATAGTGTTCTTTGAGCAGTCTTTTAAAAGAAACTATGTTATCTGCTTTCCTTATTGATAGAGGTAAGGAGTTCCAAAGACGTATAGCAGTCAGAGTGAAGGATTTATGAAGGAATGAAGAGGTGTGTGAAGGGGTACGTAAAGTAAGATAGTAGGAAGAACGAAGTAAGTGATTAAGGGATTATTAACACGCAGTCCTAGTAAATAACTGAAGTCAATAACTTTATTCAGTTTATCATAGGCACAAACGGCGCATTTAAAGAAAATCAAAATTTACAAAACTCTAACCAGTTACATAAATATAATGAACATAGGTAGGTACACAATACATTAAAATACACACACAATACATTAAAATTATTTTATTACATTACATTAGGTACCTATACTAATTTAAAATTATTTACTGATCTTAAAATCAGTTGCTAATACGTATAGTATGCAGTTTACGTAATTTAGGTATCATCGGCTTTTTAAGAAAAAATAAATTATAGTTGGCCATGTACTAGAGTAAAAAGTCAGAGGATTTTTTTCTTTTCGTCATCATTCTTTTCATCAAACTGTCTTCTAATCAATCAACAACTTTTTAATAGGGTGGTTTAAATCCAAGTCAACTTTGTTAATTGCCTCACAATTAGACTGGCTAGCCCACCTAAGCCTCCTCTAATCAATGGCTCTGCTTTTTGATTAGAGATCGCATCTATGTAAACCACTAAACGTTGTTTGGAATGCCTTTCTACCACAGCTCAAAGCGGCTGGAATTAGCTGAATGACGAGAGACGAAGATCAGGTTTGACTTTGGTTTCTAATTATCATGATAATAAAACCTAACAAGTTTGTGCTTCAACTGATTGTGAGTTAAATTTCAGAATTGTTATTCCATAATCATGATAGTAGTAACATAGTAGAATCACAGAAGATATTAAAGTACATAAAGTAGAATCAGAATTAATAAATAAAAATTTAATTGCATTAATCAATTAAATTAAGTTACATTAAATTATTATAAATTAAATAAGCAGTAATAATTAAACAAATAGTTAAGCTTTTCACCATACCATGACCGCCCTAGGTACGTCTCAAGCAAAAAAAAATTATTTGTATTAAAACATAATGTATTAAAAAGGATGACACTATTCTCACTATTCTGCTCCGATACCCACAGATCAGAGACAGAGAAGATAAATAACTTTTCCTGTAGTTGATATTCCTATTGTGTCCATCACATTGAATAACTTTTCGAGGGTATGAAAATTTTAGTATTTCGCATTTCAGTTGGCATTCCATTATATTAATTTTAATTGTTTGGTTAATCTCTAGAAGGTACCTAATAGTAGGTCTTAATTTAATATTTTAATTTAATAGTTTGGACTATCCCTTGATGTTCCACGTCACCGAATCCAGAACTTGGATTCTTTGGAACATCACGAACATTTTGAAATCAATAATACGAGTAGTCAAATCGGTTCAGCCAGTTTTACGGTTTCTGGTCAACGTGTAATATTATCATTGTTTCTGGTTACCAAGAAATACCTACTTATATTAATTGTTTGTAATTTGTAAGTACAAATTGTTGTTGTATTTTGTTTCTCATTCTATTGAACGACCAATAGTCCTATTAGAAGTCAATACATTAGCATTTGTAACATCTGATGGGCGATGGCGTGTGTTAATTATAATAGATCGACTGAGTTTAGTCAAGTTAACCGCGCTCGGTTACGCGTCGGTAATAACGATAAATGGGTGACCGATTGTCTATCTCCACCGAGCACTAACTATTGTATGTCTTACCCATTGTGTAGGCGCTGATACTCACAATATAAATTGAATTTAACCCTTTAGATACCCATAGAGATCGTCCTTATTTATAACTTACAGATGACAATAATGTTTGGCGGAAAAGCGTTAGTTTTTAATTAAACGTATCTTTAAGAGATCAAAAAATAAGTAGGTATGTCCGATGCTTTGTTGTATACCTTGGTATACAACACTTGGTACAACAGTTGGTACTTGTACCAACCCACCTTAATAAAGATTGTTGTCGTTGGATAGCAGTAGTCAAAGTAGAATCAGTTGAAGCCATTGTAAATGTGTAGTAGACTAGTAGTAAATTAGTGTTCAACCTAGTCAAATTCCACTTTGAAGTTTAAATTTACTTTGTAAATTCCGGGCCGCGTGTACTAAAATCATAAAATTCAGCGACTGAATTATCCATTAGGTATACCTACGTACACGACATCTGGTCTACAATGTCTGTTTTATCTATATATATAAAATTGAAAAGCGACACACCGCTGATTAAACAAAAAATCTCAGAAACTGCCGAACCGATTAAGATGAAATTTGGCAGGGAGATAGTTTATGCTAAGGAGACGTCCACTAAGAACGGATTTTTGGAAATTCATCCCCTAAGGGGTACAAATAAGGGTTAGAAGACACTTTCATACAAACCAACTTTCTTAGTTTTAGATTTATAAATTTGAAATTTTTTATGTAGGTTTATAGTAATAAACAAAAGTTAACTTTAATATATTTTTTTGGAAAATCATCCCTTAAAGGGTTAATTTACTGAATTGAACTTAGTAGGCAACTTCGTCATTTTTGAAGTTAAAAACATGAAAATTTACATATTAGCTCCAGACTAGAAACGAAATTTGTAAATATTATGTTTTTTTCGAAAATCATCCCCTAAAGGGTTAATTAAGAGTGCGAAAGTTAGTATGGACACTTCGTCAGTTTTGAAGTACGAAGGGCGAAAATTTGTATATAAGCTTATAGTTAGACACAAAAAATAACTGTATCACTGTTTTCTCGAAATTCATCCCCTAAAAATAGGGGTTGGTAGTCAGCTATATACAAATCAACTTCGCCAATTTTAGAGTTATAAATATGAAATTTTTTATGTAAGTTTATAGTAATAAACAAAAGTTAACTTTAACAATTTTTTTCGGAAAATCATCCCTTAAAGGGTTAATTTAGTGAATTTAATTTAGTATGCAACTTCGTCGTTTTTAAAGTAAGAACGGTGAAATTTTGTATATAAGCTTATAGTTAGACTCAAAAAATAACTGTATCACTGTTTTCTCGAAATTCATCCCCTAAAAATAGGGGTAGGAAGCCATTTACGTATAAATCAACTTCGTCAGTTTTAGACTTATAAAATATGAATTTTTTTATGTAAGTTTATAGTTGTGAACAAAAGTTAATTTTAACACGGTTTTTTGGAAAATCATCCCTTAGAGGGTTAATTTAGAGGATTTCATTTAGTACGCAACTTCGTCATTTTTAAAGTTAAAAACATTAAAATTTATATATTATCTCCAGATTAGAAACAAAATTTGGAAGTACATATTGCGTTTTTTTTGGAAAGTCATCCCCTAAAGGGTTAAATAAGAGTGCGAAAGTTAGTATGGACACTTCGTCAGTTTTGAAGTACGAAGGGCGAAAATTTGTATATAAGCTTATAGTTAGACACAAAAAATAACTGTATCACCGATTTCTCGAAATTCATCCCCTAAAAATAGGGGTTGGTAGTCAACTACATACAAATCAACTTCGCCAGTTATAAAATATATGAATTTTTTTATGTAAGTTTATAGTAATAAACAAAAGTTAACTTAGATTTTATTTTTTTCGGAAAATCATCCCTTAAAGAGTTAATTTAGGGGAATGAACTTAGTAAGCAACTTTGACATTTTTTAAGTTAAGAATGGACAGGGAGCAGGAGAGGGAGAAGGAGCGGAAGAGGGAGATAGAGAGGGACAGGGAGCGGGAGAGGGAGTGGGAGCGGGACAGAAATCGGGAGAGGGCGCGGGTGTGGGCGGGAGAGGGACTGGGAGCGATAGAGGAAGAGGGAGAGGGATATGAAGTGGGAGAAAGACCTCGAGCGGGAAAGGGAGAGGGAGAGGGATATGTGGTGGGAGAAGGACCTCGAGCGGGAAAGGGAGAGGGAGTGGGACAGGAAGAGGGAGAGTGAGGGGAGTGAGACAGGGAGCGGGAGAGGAAAAGGTACAGGGAGCGGGAGAGGAAGAGGGCAAGGGGAGAGAGGGAGATGGAGAGGGAGAGGGAAAAGAAAAAAGTTAATGTTGTTTACTATTCCAAACCCGCTCCCGGAGGAATAATCTGTGATTGTATCGTAAGTTTCAGTATGTAAATTCCTAAATATAAGTAGGTACTTCAATATAAATGAACCTGTTTTTAAATTTTCTTTTGTAAGGGATAATAAATAATATGTTAAGCATAATTTCCGCGTGCGAAGCTGCGGGCAACAGCTAGTTTTCATATAAAATTCAAGTTCCTTCTTTATGACAATATTTTCCTTTTTCGAGCTGGGGGCTTACCATGAACTCTTAAAACAGGTCAATATTAGCCGATAATTGGCCTGTCCTGCTATATCCTACCATGATCTGGCTAAAACACAGGGCAGCCAGCGACCACGTCGCCATAACAGGACAGCGGTCACGTGACTTCAAAAATGATCTTCTGCCCTGCAATTCGTGTACCATGACGCGATTGTTGACGTATTGACATCAGAAAGTGGCATATGTTAACGTCAAAATATTACAGCTCACCGAAAGTAACATTTATTGTCCTGTTTCGGCTATTTCGTTGATGATGATGAAACACGACGGGATGGTGAATTTCAAATACACCATCATCACAAAATAAATACATTTCATTTGTTTGGAAAATTTTAAAAACATTCATTGTACTTATGCTTTTTAAATTATCGCTCCTAACCCCGGTCACTCACATGCGCGCAAATGTTTGACATTTTTACGAATGTTTGCACATATGTGAAGGGTGGTCAGGCAAATGGGTTCGCATATGAGTATACAATACAAGCCCATTTCCGCTTCCTCCTACACTTTGTTCACGAATGTTCAATCTTGCTGTTGTTATTATGTTGTTGTCATTAAAATCCATTTTCAATACAGAAAATAAATGGTAGTACGATTAGATGCCACGAACCACGAAAAATTAAGAGATACATCACCTTTTTAGTCGTGTGCGCAACTGGTCGCACGAATGTGTAGGAGACTACACGAAGGTTCGAGGTTCGCGCGCTTTGATGTGCGACAAAAAACCGACACAGCTTGGAAAACTCCGAATGCCTCGAAAACTTCGCATAATCATTCGCGAATGTCGTCCCACACTTGTGGGTTCGCGTATTCGCGCGAATGTGAGTGACCGGCATTATAAATCACACATTTTAATAGACATTTAGACATGTCACTTATTGACTTGACACAGTCATGTCAAGTGGTGTAAGATTACGTTCAAAAATGTAAGCATCACTTAGCGATAATTTTTTTGGTAATTTTAGAGAACGAAAGGTTATTAAATCACTACACTTAAGTATTTATAACAAATCTCAAAATCTTCAATTGAGATTGTTATTTTAAACTTTTAAAAACATCAATATTACGCATTCATTTGAAAACCGGTAAACCGATAAAACGCTCTATTTCAGAACATAATTAGTACAAATCAAGTGTCATAGACTAGATGCAGGACAGAAGTAGAGGCATTGCAGGTCATCGGTAAACGTTCATGGTACAAAATACACTCCTGTCAGGTTTTAGCTACAAGCTGACCTGTCCTGAACATGACACATTTTATTAGAGTTCATGGTAAGGCACCAGTAGTAGTTTAAAGTTTGAATGTTGGTTTCTCTCGCGGATAGGTATATCAAGTTAAAATCTTGAAGTGATGATTAAAATATTTTTTTTTGGGTGCGAATACTACGCAAACCTTCATTTTCCGAAAAAACGCAACGGCAGTTTACTAGTGCCAGATGAAATGATTTTCATTTGTTTTAAGTGCGATTACAAGGCATATATATTTTGAAGCCAAGCAAGGGTGGGTTAATAGTCAAAACAAAATGAAACAAATAATTATTTCAGAAACGTTACGTGTTTTGAATGAATTTCTATATTTAGCTCAAGGAAATTCCAAGTAAAAAACTCTTGTTCATGGATATTAATAGCCCCAAAAGGTCAAAATGTATTATCGATAACATCAGGAACTTTTATAAAATTATTTCTGATGTGAAAAAAGTTTAACCAATTTCAATTAAATTCTATTCCGATGCATAAAATGTTGTATTAAATATCATGTTTATTGATAGCATAATTATAACCTACTAGTAACTTTTTTTATTGCCTGATGGGCTGAAGAAAAGCAGACTAGTTTCCTGATGCCTATGAACATTAGCAACGCCAGGGGAATCGTCAATGCAACGCCGGCCCTTAAGGCGAACACACCTTTTTTTTAAGATACCCAAGTCGGCCAAGCCATAGCATTCTAGGAATACTTCAGAAGAAAATAATCCACAGCATAATAGCGGCAAAAAGGACGTGAGAAACGGATCGTAGAGTTCTCCACGAGTTGTTATTGCTCGAAATTAGGATTACGTAATATTAATTTACTGAATCAAATATTATGTATAAATATTAGGTTATTTGATTCTTAAGTTCAGGATTGAATTAATTCTTATAATAAAACAAAGAGACCGAGAATAATATTTAATTATGACGCACCTGTTCAGTAAATTGGGTCACTATGCTTACGGTACACCCTTGCAGGGTCAGAATACCCGACCAGCCGACCACCGAACATATTATGCAAATAACTCGGATTATTCCATTCAAATTTGGTTTGCGGATGTTAGACTAAATAGATGCCATTTGTATATTTTACACTAAATCCTTAAACTGTTGGGTAGAAACTATTGTACTGTATTTTATATAAATGTGTATATTATGCACTGAATTATAGTATGAAAATTTAAATTAATTTACAGAGATCATGTTGTTTTATTAATCACTTGAAGTAGCCACACTCACTTCACGTCGGGAAACTTATGTCTTAGTAGGTACTGACACTCGACATACACTTCACATTTTTTGAAGTTATTGAAGTTATATACTTCATAAGGGACTTTCAAAATAAGGTTGCGTTAAAAGTTTGCGCTACCATGGAGGGGGTATGAAAGCACTGGATAGTATTGTTTTTGTATGTTCACAACGAATAAACTCAAAAACTACTGAACTGTGTGTGTGACCAGTCTGGCCCCACGCAAAGCAGCCGTAGCGTAGGCCTTTATTTACTAAAGCAATAAAATGTAAATACGTATTGTTAGCGTGCTTTCTATTATTACAGTGTAAAGTACCCTTGGGGCTATTATTTTGTACTATTGTGAATATAAGTATGGTATTGACTAAAATATACTACTATCATCAGTCGCCACTTGGTGGCGCTAGTGAGCATATTGACGACATTGATGTCGACGTCAGAGCATAGAACTTAGTAATCTGAACATTCGCCATTCGACAGTCGACCTGGACGGTCGCATGCAAACCCGAGGAAAATGCTATTTCTCGGTTGAAATCTGTGATTTTAGTGATAACTTATTTTGTGATAAATGTAATGGAAAGAGTAATTAAAATAATTGTGAAATATCATCGTTTTATTGGGCTGAGCCTATAGTTCAGAAGCAGGGATGGACAGATAGAAAAATCTCTTGCCACGCCCCGAAGAGATAAAAACGTGAGTAATTTATTTTCTTCCTGATGACACGTGCTGAATTTAGGAAAATGAAGTATTAAGTGATCATTTTTTTAATGTCTAGCCACGCCACAAAGAGTGGAGGTGAAATAAAAACGTGAGCAAATTTTTTTTTCCTTTTTCTGATGACACGTGTAGAAGTTAGAAAAACTAAGAACTAAAATGATTTTTTTTTTAAATTTCCGCTTGCTCTTCAATATTTTTGTCTGTCCGATATCGGATGCGAGTTGAAAGACTAAAGATTTTATTGTGTGCAGTTGATAATATATATAAATAGAAAAAGGATAAACTAAATGAATAGTGTACTAAAAATGCTTTATGTATGTGGCGACCATTGCATAGTTATTATTGAGCAGCTAAGTTATGTATATGGACGTTGCGCACGGACCCCGCGTGTTCAGATGGAACATTGGTTAAAAAGTAATCGTCCCGTATCCAAGTGATCCGTTAATATTACACCTAGTAATTGTTGATTTTGTAATCATTATAGGAGTGTCTTTTGAATCTACACCGTATTTTCGTTAAAACGAAGGCCTGATCTCCTCGCCCGCCTATCAACGTAAATTATGGATACTTCGCGAGAATGCGATGAACCTTTTGTTTTATAAAAATGAAGGAAAGAAAAATAATAAAACTTCCAGGTTATTAAGTAATCTTTATTAGCTAGAACTGATATTAATTGCTTACCTCTTAGACCTACTGAATCAATACATTAAAATTGAATGATAAACGACCTGTGAAACTTGCATCTGAATCCGAAATATTGCCCCACTATGACGTGCATCCTTTATAGAGTATGTATTAAGTTTCCTTCACTCCACGGCCAATAACGCGCTTGAGCTCCCTCCATGTCCCGCGAAGACACCAATTATCAACCTAATAGTTGAATGGGTACTGTAATCCAATGTAAGAATTTTGGAAGCCAAAGTTTAAATAAAGCACCAGGATATATTTCTTACAGGATTTTTTTCTTATTACTTGAGTATTAGCTAAAGAGGTCACCCAATACAATAGTATGTGTATGGTAGTTTCAACTTGATACTCTGAAGAGATGGACGTGATGGTATATTACGAGATGGACAATAGAATTATTCTGCCTTTATTGAGTCTTTTCGACTTTGAGATCGTTTTGCTTTATTTTGTTGAGCTAAATTTAACTAAGTGGTGGGTTAACTTTATCTATATACTGGCTGCCCGGACGGACTCCGTTCTGTTAAAGGTTTTTTTTAATTATTTTGAGATGTAAGCTGTCCTATCTTTCAGGTTGGATCGAACTGCACACGATGTGCAAATTTGATTGAGTCCGTCGCGGACGGACGACGTGACACGTGATTTATATATATTAAGATTATATAAACCGCAAAAAAATGCTTGTACGGATGTCTTCTATATATTTTGAAACCATTCAACTGATCATTCTAACCTCAAACTGGTTTCATTTGAAACGCAATAATGCGATGATGGTTTGAGATGAAACCATTAAAATGATTATTAAGCATTATATAGACACATTTTCGATTTCCGACTTTTTCTATATATAATCTTTAGCCTAGTGGAACACGCCGGGTATCCGCTAGTTTCTCATAAAACGATTGTCAAATATGAAATCGCAACATACCAACAAATATAGCAAATCTAAAGATGAACTTGCGGGTAGTTACACGAAAATCTTTTGCTGTCATCAAAGAACCTTTCCGAATTGTTAGTGGATAAGAAATAAAAATTACATGCATTAAGTGTATCAGTGATACCTACATGGATAAATGATTTTGAATTTAATTTTTGAATTTCCATGCTACTCCGTAATGGATCTTTTAGAGTCATGATATTATGCACAATAGACGAGTTCGATTTTATTTAATATAATGATATCTTATATAAAAATCTAATAGAAATCTCGTGTCACGGAGTTTGTGGTGTGTTCGCAGTATACGGTCACGATACCCAAGCGCTTGTGCCGCATTTCAGATCAATTGGACATTGGGACGTAAGTCAAGTTAACCTTAACTTACAGGATTTGATTAGACATCGGATTGTTGAAAGTGTTGAAACGAAATAAAAGCTTGTTATAGAAATAACAGGTTGTTGAGGTAAGACATGTAGTACAATTATCTATTCTGTGGTAATACATTTCTTTTTGTTTTTTTTGTTAGCAAGTAGATAGGTGAGTCGTTTAGATCATGTTCTACTCGTATCTAACAAATTACAGCAAGTAAGAGGATTATTATTTGAGATGGTTTCTTGTGATATCTACATATGTGATTTAAGTAACTATTGCTATTGTCGGTTATCATAAGGCACATTACCGTAAGGGTAGGTACATTGCAGAATAAGATACAATGAATGCACACTTAAATGAATACCGCACTCGATTAATTCGGTTATTATAATGGCCTCTGTGCGTTGCACACCAAATACGAGCTTGGATGTCTCCTCCGAAATATTTTGGTGATTCCCGTTTGATGTTACAAGTATTGTTTATATGACGTTTAGTTATGGCGATGCCGCTATGTTTATCGTGCTCACTCTACAGCGGCGGTACAATACGTATAATTGACAACCTAACGGATTCAAACAACTGGAAAGCGATAGTGACTGAGATTAACTAAACCATGTATTATGATTACAGATTTCTTTGTGACAAGAGATTGCCGGACTACGGTCGTGATTCTACGGCAATTGATTTAATCATGCAGCCTAATCACACATGAGATGTACACTAAGTGCGTGCATTGATCTTCCAAGGAGTTACAAGGTAATGTAAAGACATTAGTGATATTTTATAATGCTACACACTCATAGCCCATAGTAGTATGTGTAATGTGTGTAATGAGTACCTTGGACGGACTGAGACCAGCAATGTTAACTTATTTATATGTACGCTTCACTGAAATTAAACCTAGGACGTCTGGCACGACAGGCGGTGGACCGCAGAAAAAAATACGTCTTGTAAAAAAAAATATAGACATGACATGAATTTCATCTCCGTACTCTATCGAACCGACTCCAATGAAATTTTGTGAATGTATATGGTTAGTTCTAGGTGAAGAGTTGCATTGACCCGACAGATGGCATTTAACAGTAAGAGCGATTCCAGAGCATCGGGCAAACTGTTAGAGACATAGAAATTGAGTTTAAACATTGCGAATTATTGTCCAATGTGATAGGATATGGATCTATATGTGTGATGTAACAAGTTTTTCTGCTATGAAACTTTGAAGTATCAAACAGGCTTCAAAGCCAATGTGAATAGAATGGAAATACGCAACGCAACATCCGTTAATAATATTAACATACCCGTTAATAATATTAATGTATGTATATCAACGAATTATTTACATAGATTTATTTGATGATCATAATTATTTAGTGACTTGCAGTCGAAGAGGGAATTCATGATAGAAATATCCATGTCTTCATAATATGGTATTATATGTCATAATATCATATTGATATCCTCTTCCCTTGGAATGCGATTAAAAAACCTGGTAAACTAAAATTAATAAACTACTTATCGAGCGATTACTGTCCCGGTGGACGGTACAGACAGGTAGTACAGATTTTCTTACAGGAGTGGAGGGTTATTTTTCCCTATAATGAAGCGATTATTCAAAGGAGTGATGAATACATATTGGCACGAACCATTTTATTGGATTGATTTGATGTATTGGAGTTAGTTTTTCGAGCATTGAAAGTAATGGAATTTTAAGATTTTATTTATTGATTGATATTATTATGCAAACAAGAGTACGTACCACCGTACTAGAAACATTTTATCTGAAGAATAGATTTATTTTGTTACATGAGCGGCCACTTATTCTAGGAATATACTATTGATTTTTAGTTGCTTTATTTCTGACGTTGCTGGAGACTAGACTGACAGAATTAGGGCTGCCACCTTTTTTTTGAAGTTAAAATAATATTTTGTTTTCAAAACATTGAAAAAAATGTAGTAGGAACTATTGGGAAATTGAAAAAAAATAGTACACATTTATTCTTAGTACTTATTTGTTTTTCCGTGTGTATTTGACTAATAAAGTCTTAGCTTGGGTTAACAAAATCTTATTAATTTTAAAATAATACATAGTAAATAATGCACAAGAACGGTCAATTTGAAGTTGACGTTTACTTGCCGTGACGTGTGAGCAACGAACGACGTGAATGCGTTCCGTTCTGAAATTCCCAATGTTGTGTTGCGGGTGCGTTCCAGTCACAGTAAAAAAAAAGAGCTCGACAACTGAATTACCGATGAAAATATAGTATTATTCGTATTATATTATTTTTCTATAAACGAGTATAGTACAATTGACTGAAATATAGCATGATACTATATAATATAGTAAGGGTGGCAACCCTAGACAGAATATAGTTTAACACTTACACCTTTTTAATGATAAACATATACCCTGATTGCTAAATAATGACGTGACGATATTATATCATGGAGTCATTATGACTTATGTCTATTTGCGTTGGTGTATGAATTTGCACTTATACAGTATTTATAAGTTTCAGATTGATTGATGACATCAGCGTCGGGGGGTACAGAGACAACACTGATGAAAACCACGATTCTGACGAAATTAGATGAAAAACGATGAAGCACCTGAAGACCCACCGACACCTGAAATCTCTGGTAAAGAACATGGAGTAAGTGAATTCAGTCGAGTCGAATTGAATCAACTTGAATCGATGAAACACTTGAAGACCCACCGGCACCAGAAAGCTCTGGTAAAGAACATGCAAGAACTGAATTGAATCGAGTTGAATTGAATCGAATTGAATAGAATCGAGTTGAATCGAATCGGACTGGTTCGAATCGAGTTGAATCGAATCGGACTGTTTCGAATCGAGTTGAATCGAATCGAACTGGATCGAATCGAGTTGGATCGAAGCTAATTGAAATTAAGCTTATTGAAATGAAGCTAATCGAAATGAAGTAAATTGAAATGCATTGAGTGAATTGCAATATGAGACAAGACGATATGAGACAAGACAATATGAAACAAGACGATAGGAGACAAGACAATAGGAGACAAGACGATAGGAGACTAGACGGTTCGACTAATACTATTCAGGACCATATGAAACAGACAATATTTGATGAAACGATACATTTTTGCCACCACCGGAGAGCTAGAGCAACGGTGAGAAAATTGAGATACGTTTCGGCGGTGAGCTTGAGCGACGACCGATGCGTATGTGATATCACCACAATGATGATATGGTTCACTGAATTTCTCAGACGGTGAGCAAGAGCGACGTCTGAGGAGCTGCCAAAATGACAGTCCGAGCGATGAGCCTGAGCAACGGTCGGGTTTAGTGAACCACTTGAAACGTGAAAACTTGGTCGTGACGGACGGTGTGGTGAGCTTGAGCGACACTCCCCATCGCGGCCAAGTATGAATTGAGAGATGGATCTGATCAGAGAAGAGAGCCAAGTAAGGAGCATGACCGACGCATGAAGACGTCCCACGCTTCAAGGTAGCTGGCGATTTGAACACGTACCGCAACCGTAAAGGTTTGATAGTAGCTCTAACAATAATAATTATTATAGACTTATTAAGCCATTTTATATTATTAGTAGTCAATTTTTTGCTTGATTGAAAGAAAAATTTAAATATTGTGTTATTTCCTATTATTCAGTTAATATGACCCTAATATTAGATCTTAGCAGAATAGTATGCAAAGTTTACTTGATAGAATACTCATTAAAAAAATTTACATTTTTACTTAATGAACACGATGTAGATGATTACGATGGAAGTCATTAACTTGAAAGTATATAGTACCTATTGAACCTGAAAACTAAAATGATGACTAAAATATCAAAATATTGTATCAAATTATTGTATGAT
Source organism: Thymelicus sylvestris (assembly GCA_911387775.1). NCBI lineage: Eukaryota > Metazoa > Arthropoda > Insecta > Lepidoptera > Hesperiidae > Thymelicus > Thymelicus sylvestris. The sequence continues at coordinate 12,846,029 of OU426895.1, forward strand.
AGATGTATATTATGATATCGATCAAGATTTTTGTTATAGATTTATATCAAGTGTATGATATCGATTTGATGATATTATATTTAATAGGTTCAAAAATTTATTTGAGGAGGATAGTAATTGTTTTTGTAACACTATTATTAAGATCTATTAGTTTTGATTAATAACACAGTTGTGATCAATATATTTATGAAAACTCATTTTCATATAGATACAGGCATATCAACATTAGCATTTATCATAATTTCTTGGATTGTTTAAAACTTTGATGGAGAGCACGTTTAGATGATGATTGTGTAGTATTGAATGCAAAATATAATGTGTATCACGTACGAGGACGTACGAAAAGTCAGATGGCCGAGCTGTTAGCGTGCTTTCTATTATTACAGTGTAAAGTACCCATGGGGCTATTATTTTGTACTATTGTGAATATAAGTATGGTATTGACTAAAATATACTACTATCATCAGTCGCCACTTGGTGGCGCTAGTGAGCATATTGACGACATTGATGTCGACGTCAGAGCATAGAACTTAGTAATCTGAACATTCGCCATTCGACAGTCGACCTGGACGGTCGCATGCAAACCCGAGGAAAATGCTATTTCTCGGTTGAAATCTGTGATTTTAGTGATAACTTATTTTGTGATAAATGTAATGGAAAGAGTAATTAAAATAATTGTGAAATATCATCGTTTTATTGGGCTGAGCCTATAGTATAGATGTATGTATGTACAAAAATTTAAATAGAGGAATGTAGAAAAATAAACCTATGCGTGAAAGGGTTAAACGAGATTTGGTATACAAGTGTTGGAGGTGACAAGCAAAGGTTTTTGACGTGATAACGTCTATTAAAACGATGAACGCCGGGCGCACGCACGAAAAAGCATGACTCATTGTCCCGTTCCGCGAGCAAGCGAGAGCGCGGAACAAGCGATAGAGAGGCACGATCGGCTACGATCGGCCGAAGCGCTCAATTTTATCTATAAAAGTATGCAATCATTTCATCAATGTTTTGTCATGACGTTGTCACGTTAAACTACCGTTCGTAAACCGACTTTACAGAAAACCATTTTTTCTATCGCATCACGTCCGCATCGTCTAAATGTCACCGACAGCGCCTAGCCTTCTGGCCAAATAAACGTTCCCATAAAAGAGCTGGGTTAGTGGGTAATGTCCTACGGTGATACAGTTACAGTATCCCCTTTACAGAGTTTGGATTTTTAACCGAATTAAAAAAAGGAGGAGGTATTCAATTCGACAGTATTTTTTTATGTTTGTTACCTCAGAACTTTTGACTGGGTGAACCGATTTTGACGATTCTTTTTTTATTCCAAAGCTGGTGCTTGTCATTTGGTCCCACAGACACATTGAGCGAGATCAGACAAGTAATTTTTGAGTTATCCCTAATTTTGAAGTCGATTATTTTTTTGTCAAGAATTATTGAAGTAAACTATTTGAAATTGAATTTCCAGCGGCTTAACTTTTAGTTAAAGAAGGTTATAGAAGTGGAAGAGCCCCGTCCATCAGGAGGGACCTTAGGGCTCCATAGCCTCCTCCGTTTTGTACTTACGTATACTTCTATGCCTAGGTACATACGATCTTAAGTGATTGATAAAGTACAGCAACAGCGGGCGCGCTCGCTATATCTACTATACTATAATTTGATGGTTGACCGCTAATGGCAGACATTTCTTGAGCGCTTCCGTGCTTAGGAAAAATTGGCCTCTAACCCCTTGTCTAGTCTACACTGGAGCAGCGTGGTGGAGTATGATCTAGGCCTCATCAAGAGGAGAGACCCTTGTTCAGTAGTGGCATGTAGTGGGTCAACATACGTATAATCATACTAACATTATAAATGTGAATGTAAGTTTGTTTGTTACGCTTTCACCCGAAAACTACTTAACCGATTTGGCTGAAATTTGGAATGGAGATAGCATATACCCTGGATTAAAATATAGGCTACTTTTTATCCCGGAAAAGTTCAGGGTTCCCGCGGCATTTGTAATAATCGATCTCTACCGCGGGCTAAGCCGCGGGCAACAGCTAGTGATTATATATTATGTATATGACAGTTCTTCCTTAGTAAGTTACAGAACTGGAAGGCTATTCAGTTTTGTAACTTGACAGCGGAGTTTCAAAATTGACGTTCGAGTTCTAGGATCACTTCACTTCTCAAGTGCGTACTAGATGATTAGATAATGACATGTCAATATGATGCAAGTTCGCTTTTGTTTTGTAACTTGACAGCGGAATACACGATGAGTTTCTAAATTGAAGTTAGAGTTCGAGACTCCCTTCACCTCGCAAGTGCGTACCAGATGATTAGAGAATCACTTATCAAGATCTCGGACTCAAACTTCAATTTTGAAACTCATTGCGGATTCCGGTGTCAAGTTACAAAACTGAATAGCCCTCCAGTGCGCTTAAGACAAAAATGTAACATCTGCTAATTCACATATTTTGGCATATTATGTCTTTATACGCGTGTGAGACACCTAAGCCATGTATGAATAAATGAATGAAAATTCAAAGCCGTGCAAGTCAATCGTTGTGTAACATTCACAAACGCTATTCCTTACCATTGTTTAATATCAGCAATGAAAAATACTAACGCTCGGCTGACCTGGCTGTTCGGGTCAGTGATATTTATTATGGCGAGGGACAGTATTATGTTATGATTTGTTCGCTGTAAACTTTATATCTCCTTATCAGGTAAGGTTAGGTGATTATGCTTCTTAATGAGTTACTTTAGTATTTTACGTTGTGAAGAAAAATACAAGAACAGAAAAAAAGGTCATGATATGAGTGAAATTAAGTTGGTAAATTGAGTAGACTTTGTTTTCGTTATGGGACAAAACAATTATATCTTCTGTGGCCAAACGTGATTGGAAACTTTTCTGTATTTCAATCATTTTTATCAATACGCCAAAACCACTAAACGGATTATGATAAAACTTATCATGTTATAATTAATTTTATTGGTAAAAATAATGAACAAATATCTGAGAATAAAAAAGAAAAAAATTAAGTTAGATATATATATTATGTAAAGAATGTATTATTGTATTGTAGTGTAATTCTTTGTACTGTATTGTAGTATAATTCTTTTTTACTCACAGACAATGAATAGGTCATGAATAGGTATCTTACTATTTGCAAACTTTTATTGCTAATAAAAAATTCTACAAACTAACTTCAAAATAATTCATGTTCCACCTTATCTCAAGCAATATAAAAGGGATCTGTACGACACTGTGTTTGTAAGTGGTATCAGTCCCACATTTGTAACGCAAATGCAATCGTGCCTGAGCGCTTTTGAGAGCCTTGGCCCAATGCTAAATTTATTTAGCCATGGAATTACTGTGAGACCTGCGGTAGAGGATAGAAAATAATCAGTGTAGGTGACGCCACAAGACGTAAAAATCATTGAAAATGTATATTGGCGAACCAGGAATCCTAGTAGATATTCCTTAAAAATCTATCAGCACTCGGCGAAAAACTTCGCGCATCGTACACTTGAGATGAAATTAAATGGTTACACTTTAAAATTTTATTAGGAAAAAATATACTTACTTAAAGTTAAAAAGTTAAAGTTCCAAATAAACAATAATCACGGACCACTTCGGACGTTTACCATTAACAGTTGGTAAATCCTAATTTTTACCAGTAAAACCTAACATTTACCTTTATGTACCTTACATACGGGCTTTTAGAGTAACATATAGACATATTTGATTTAATTGAATTTTGATTATTTGACACGTATTCACATTTTATCCGACGTACTATTTCACTTCAATTATCTAGATCGACATATACGTCTGTTATGGTGCTTGTATGAAATAAGCCGATTAAAACGTGATAATGCCGTGACACGCGTAGATTATAATGTAATCAGTTAGTTACTGACGAGCAGGCTTTGCACTAGGTCAATGACACGGGCTTAATGCCTCATTATCCGCCTCTCATCTCGCTTTGACGGATTAATACCTGACGCTTGATGAAGTTAAAGATTAATGTTAATAATCCTTCGCTTCCAAACATTATCCTTGAGCTATCAAATAGTAATTGGACCCGAAAACAATTGTGACTCATTTCATTTTATGAGGAGTTTCGATCACTTCATCTGTTAGTAAAAACGAAATGAAAACCTGTGCAGTAATTGTGATTATGACCTTTAGACAGAAAGTTGCTTTGCTTTATATGACAAGTATAATATTATTACCCTTTACTTCGTGCAGAGTACAATGAGCACAGACACTTTGACACTATTTCAAGATGTTTTTCATAAACATAGCGCAGAATACGATACGAAAGGCGTAGGATACGAAAAGCTTTTTAGGTAATTACTTGAGGATGATTTAGATCTGGACTGCGTTATTCGATGCACACGGTTTTCACACAATGAAGTAAATGGACTGATTGTCAAAATAACAAAATAACGGAAATTGTACAGTTCCGAGCAAAAACAATTTGGAAATTTGTAAATTGTAACAGGTACCTATTCAATAAAATGAATTAAGTACCAAATAGTTTTGACTACATAAAAATAAATGTTGCGAACAGTTTCAAATAATATAGCTACCTTAGATGCTGGATTGGGTCTGAGAAGTAATAAATAGTTAAAAGTTTCAACTAAGTTTTTCTGCGATAGAAATAAACTTTGGTAAAAGTGAAAGTTTATTCATTCCTGATTAAAAGCCAACCTCTGCTTATTATGCTCCCTTTTTATGGAAATAGCCGGCAAACGAGCTGACCACTTCTTGCCCGTGGTCCGGTTGGGATCCGCCTGATGGTAAGTGGCTATCACCCATGGACATCAGATCCAAAGGTATTACTGATGCGTTGACGAAAAAAGAGAGAAGAAAATAAGGAAAGATAGAACTGCCGGAACAGCCCAGCCAGAATACGAGTCGAATACACGGTTCGGCACCACGAAGAAATAAGACAAGTATAACGCTGCTGGACAACGGACGAGAATACAATTTTACTATCAATCCTCGTGGAGGTCGCTGGACACGGACAGGAGTTGAAATTTTACGTATTACTCTAGTTCTGATGACAATGCATTTTGTGATAAACATGACCTGCAAGGCTATTCTGTTTTGTAACTCGACAGCGGAATCCGCGATGAGTTACTTTGGCAAGGAATTTTGACACTCATCGCGGATTCCGCTGTCGAGTTACAAAACAGAATAGGCTTGCAGATATTACACTCAGGTTTGGCTCCAAACGAGAGAACTCTTAGCGGTTAATAGCACAGTCACAATTGTTTTTGCTGTAATAAATTCACACTATAAAAGCGTGTATTTATTCACTTGTTTACCTGCCACCCAATATATTTCTAGAGCTAATAAAGAAATAAGTTTTCGTGTTTTGCTAGAGTAAAAATCTTATAAGTACATATAACTCAGTGGGACTGAGTGGCAATAATGATAATAAAAGTAACAAAGCATTTTCTAATCTTTTCATATAACGTACTTGACACAGTACGTTATATGCAGGTAAAATACGTATCAGTACGTCAAGAAGAACATGATTTTTATTTTATTTTCAATAACGCTCATTCGATAACAATGCGACATTGTTCGTACGCTGAAAATAGACCGTTAAAACAATGCGGCATGGGTTTCACGTAATTAACAAAACTTACAAATAAACTATTTCAGAACAAATTAAAAAGAAAAATAGAAATATCAAACTACTATCCTATTCTGAAAGTGTGAATTCCGCTTAGCTATCACCATTACAAAGCGGACTCAATTAAGTCGAGGGACAAAAGATAGTCGCGTCATCGCAACGTCACGATTCAGTCATCATCGATCGAGCACGTCAATATCTGCATAGCGTAGAGGCGAGCCTTGACATAGTCGGGGACACGCAACTGAGAAATTGACACTTTGACACAATGACACTGATTTTTTTATTGATTGATAGTCACCAACTCGCTGGACAATCAAAGGATTTTCGTGTAAAGGTTGGCTAAAGGAACGATCGAATGTTCGTTCTGTGAAATTCTCTATGTGTAAAGAGACACAACCAATCCGCATTGAGGCAGCGAGGTTCTAGGTTTCAGTGATGTGCCCTGAAGTGGGTCAGTAATAGGTTGAAGCCAAGACGATGACAAAGCAATATTTCTGTCGTTCCATCTCTATTATTCTTTCGGTTACAGCTGAATATATTTTCATTCACATTATAAGAGTGACAAGTAGTCACGATTTCTGTATTTTATCGATATTTGAGATTATGACCAGATCATAATTAAGCTAAAATGCAGGTATATTAAAGAAATGTATTGTTACAATAACAAAATTATAATAGGGAAACAAAAAAAATATGTATATTGATTTATAACTCTAAAATTATGAAATAAGCAACTTCGAAAAATATGAGTTAAGCAACTTCGGGCAGTAAAGTGTTCAAAAAGACTAATATTGTAGTGATGTAAATGTTTCGAGTGCTTCCATGCATGCAAGGCACGTGAAGCGATCGTTTCCAGTTATTGTTAGTAGAGGGCGACCGCCCCTAAGTCACGTTGGACACATTAAATCATAATTTAAATAATGCTCTTGTTAACGCACTAACTGTAGGCAACACCGTGTACTGTCAGTCTTAACGCATTAATTAGCGCGCTAAAATGCAGGTGTAGAGCAGGGATATTAGAAAAGTCTGACATTTCTTAATATAAACTTAACTAATTGTGAGGCAAATCTCAATCCGTGATAGCTTCGGTGTAGGTAAGTAAGGATTTTCGGCTATTTTCAAAAAAAAAAAGAAAATTGTATAAAATATTCATTAATACATAATATTAAAAACAAGCCTTTAAAGTATTGTGTTGGCCGCTGAGGACTTCTCTCATTTGGGGCCAATCTTGAGCATACGATCGGATCACCATTAATATCATAAAAATACATTGTCATTGGAACCAAACCACTTTGTGCGATTTGAACTCCACATGACAGAAGGTACCTAGTTCTAATTAATCTTGCAAAATTTGACCCATACATTTATTAGCATAAAATGCATAAAATATGTATTTTATGCTAATAAATTAACGAATAAAACAAGTTAAATTAGTCGTGAGCGCTGGATATAAGGAAACGAGAGCGCTCTAAGAAGCGCTCATAGCCCGATGGCTTGTGACAATTCTAAGTGATCTACAAAGCGGGTGCGATATGTAGTTGGAGTGTTTCGAAGCGTACGTAAAGCCGTCGTTCTCGCTTGTATTCATAAGATAATAGTCGTTCAGTCATGCCGCACGAAAACTTCCTATAGATACTTGGGTCGGCCACTAACCTCTCCTCGGTTGAATATGTTCTAGGCTTCCTCAAGAGAAGAGACCCATGTTCGGTAGCGGGCCATAATGGGTGGAAGCCAAGGAAACAGGAGTTCTGATTTTAGCCAATCGGTGCAAATCCCCCTTCCCTTCATTTTTTCCCGCGATTGAATATAATTTCCCACGATCTAGGTCTTTATATCACTGAGCTGACTAAACGTTAAAGATTGGCGCAGACGTTTATGTGGTAGCACCCAACTTAGAACTAAGACAAATGGGGAATTATTAAATTAAGACTTTATTATTGGTTTATGACCCACTTTTCTGGTCCTCGTATGTGTTATTTTAAAAACGTATAACGTCAAAAATTACCGTATAAAAATATGAATTCCTAACGATAGACATGACAATCTATTTCCATTATATCCATTACGAACTTTGCTAATAATGCACCGTTAAAAGGATTGTCAATATGTTACTACAACTAAAATCATGTAACATATGCTCCCTGTCTTTTATACGTTTTTGTACTTCCTTGATTTCAATTATTGACATTATTATGAACCTTATCTTCAGGGAATAAGACGTATAAAAGGTTATGGGATCGAAGTGTACACGAGTATATCGTTTCGAAGGCTGCCACCGTAATAGCTTCCGTACGATAGCTGAATGGCGTTCGGAGCTTTCGCGTTTTGCGAACGCGAACATGAAATTGAATGATCTTTTTTAGATAAATATTATTATTTATTCACAATGCTTTCGATTTGAATAAAATATTCAGAAATAGAACCTTTTTAACTTTGTTATGTTTCACTTTACACTATCTAAAATCACCGCAATATTGAAGATTGAATTTTCCGATTGGAAAATTCGTTACTATCTGAAACTGATCTGATATTGGAATAACATAATCCAATAGTATAGAACCTTACATTAGAGAGCATTACGATTAGCGATTCTGTTATAATATCTCGGCAATAATTGTAATAATATTTAAATGAAGGTACTTCGTTAAAGTATCTGCGGGAAAATCACATTTGACCTGTAGCCTAGTTTGTAAAGACCCTGCCTGCGAAGCGAGGGATCATGGGTTCGATTCCCGGTCGGGGCAGATATTTATGTGACAGATAAATATTTTCACTCAGGCCATGGGTGTGATTGTGATGTATTATTATTTATTATACATATGTGTCGTCCATGCCACCCGCGACACAGGTAAAAACCTACTGCGGGGGTATGAGTGTGTAAGCGTTTATTTATTATGATTGGAGTGTAACACCTCAAACCTGAATAATTATTAATTAATTTTTATTTATTTGAACCTTTTTTAAAACATACAAAATATCCGAGAAAGTTAAGTTCCAGTCGGGCTCGCGCACGAAGATTGCGTACAAGTTCATAATTTCTATTTTTTTTTTGATGTATGCTTTATTTGTGCTATTAGAAATTGATTCATGCCAAACACGATTCTTGGTCAACGGGTTATGATTCCCTAGCGATTGTCAAAATATACAGCATAGAGGAAAGAAAATATTATTTTCATGCTCCAAGGGATTCTGTTTTTAAAATGCAGAAAAGATTTCTCAGTAATTATTGTTAATTTTTAGGGGAATTTACAATAAAAATGCCATACTAAATATAATAAAGCAGTAGTTAAAGAAACAGGTATTTAAGCTGTTTTTATGAAAATCCTAACAGTGATTTTGTGACTTAAAAAGCCCAAATAAAATAATAAAATTCCAAATGCGATTCAGGAAAAGTTGAAATTAAACAAACTTACAATTCCACCGCTTTTTAATTCAAAGTAAACAGCTCGTAATTTAAATTGCTGAGTGTGTTATTATGAAATGCTTTCCTTTGTTGCCGTTATTTTTATCGAAGTCTTTTGGTTAAACGAAGCGGTTTGACGTTTAAAGTATTTAATTTACGCACGTAAAGCTTTTCGGAACACTTAACGTTTTCAACTTGTATGCTGAGAGCTCTTATTTCCGCTTAAAGCGAGTGAATCGTAAATTAAATTGGATGGTTGAGTAGAGTCGAACAGATTTTTAGCTCCGATATTCGGTGTTACTGACTCTCTAACGAAGTGTATACTTGAATTAGTATAAATATTCCCCTTTATAATATCGTTCCCGCATAGAGATAGCACAGTAGGTGCTTTTATTTTATTAATAGATCTTCCAAATCATTATTACATTAAACAGTTTTGAAATTTCCTTGCGCAATATTTTTATGTATGTATTTTAATTAAAGGGAATTTCGATTAACAAGCTGGTGCAAACATTCACGAAATAAATAAATATTTATCCTTCTGCCCAGAGATGTTTATAATATATCTTTTAGGTATGTGTCCTTTATAATGCACTATTTATAATTTTAACCCCTTCAAATATACCTACATCAGTGTCATAATATATTCATGAGCTGTGCATTAATTAAACAAGCATCGTGTAAGTGTGAATAAATTCTTAAAGCATGCAAATAATTCAACACCTGTTTGAATGCGCATACATTACTGCGTAAACTAGTTGCAAATTGCTTGAATAAATAACTTTGATAACATCACAGAAAGACAATACAGTTATTTTACATAGGAAGGTTTAAAGCAGTTAAATTATTGTAATGTATTTATTTATCACGCGCATTTGTTAAAGCTTTGTATCCTAACAAATTTCATAAGAAAACCATTGTACTTGTTCATTTTCAATCAGAAGATCATTATAGCACAGAAGAAATAATAGTAGATACTTATAGTAATTATATTCGAATCACTAATCCACTGAACCAAATTGATATTTACAGTGTAATCAGTTTTTGATTAAAAATAAATAGTGTCGTGACAATGTGTTATGATTTGGAACATGTATTTTAGGGACCAAGAAGTCACTATACGCCAATATTATTTCACAAAGTGACAATAGTTTCTGTCAATTGGTCCAGTAGATTCGACTAGACGGTGGAATTTAGATCGCAGAGCGGGAGGGAGCCTCTTATGTTATTAAATACATAGTATGTCTGTATATTACGTCTTCACTAACGTTACCTAACCCGATTGACCTTAAATGTGTACATATTGTCAAAAGTACGTACAGTGAAGAAAATAACAATAAAAATTAAATTAAATAGTAAATAATTTTTCAAAAGTAGGAACAAGATGTATGATCTCTATGCCGAGAAACAATACAATCTTTCTTCCACTTTCCAGGAGTACGTGAGAAATTATTCAAAAATTTTTAAAATCGTCTGCACTCAGGCGAAGTCAATGTACATAAAGGATAAAATAATTAACTCCGATAACAAAATGAAAACAACTTGGAATATAATTAGTAGTGAGAACGGTAACACAAAATCCTGTGACTTCAGTTACGAATTAAAAATTAATGAAAAAATAATTACCGCTGATAAAGACGTGGCAAGCGCATTTGAAAATCACTTCCGTAATATTCCAGTAACATTAACCAGTGCACTAGCTTCTTCACCGACCGAAGCACTTTCTATATTAAAAGATAATGTAAACGAATGTAATATTTTATTTCAATTTGAACATATTACTACCAGAGACATAATTAAAGCGTTTCAATCTCTGAAGGTAAAGAATACGGGTGATTTGTGGGGGATCTCAGTAAAAATAATACAACATATTATTGATATTATAGCTCCATCTTTAGCCGTAGTGTTTAATAAATGTATAGATCTAGGTATTTTTCCAGATCTTATGAAATGTAGTAAAATTATACCACTTTTTAAAACAGGTGAAAAAACTGATCTTAATAACTATAGACCAGTTTCTGTATTACCAACACTTAGTAAGATTTTCGAGAAAATAATATTGAATCAAATGCTAAACCATTTCAGCAATAACAAATTATTACACCCTGAGCAATACGGTTTTACTAAAGGCCGTAGTACAACAGATGCAGGGGCTAGGCTCTTAAAGCATATATTCGAAGCATGGGAGGCGTCACAAAATGCAATAGGTGTATTTTGTGACTTATCTAAAGCATTTGACTGTGTTGAACATGAAACATTACTGTTAAAACTTGGTCATTACGGAATAAAAAATAAGGCTCTTAGCTTGATCGCGTCTTATTTGAGTGATAGAATACAAAAAGTCAGCATAAATGATATTAAGTCATCGGGGTCACCGGCGGTGATGGGTGTACCACAGGGCTCGATCTTAGGTCCTTTTCTTTTCCTGGTATACATAAATGATTTACCTCATTATGTAAAAAACCAAGCGGATATTGTACTATTTGCTGATGATACATCATTAATATTTAAGTGTGATAGGAATAAAGAAAATTTCGACGACGTAAATAGTACTCTTTCGTATGTCTCGCGTTGGTTCACTATTAACAATTTACTGTTAAATGCAAAAAAAAACTAAATGTATAGAGTTTGTACTACCTAATGTTAAAAAAGTCAATAAACTTATTAAACTTAATAATGAAACATTGAATATGGAGGAATCCACCGTATTTTTAGGGGTGACCTTAGATAATAAACTTCAATGGGACCCACATATAACAAATCTCGCGACTAAACTCGGTAGGGCTGCTTACGCTGTTAGAAAAATAAGGCAGTATACTGACGTCGAAACTGCTAGGATGGTTTATTTTGCATATTTTCACAGTATTATGTCATATGCCATCTTGCTGTGGGGCAAAGCAGCCAGTATAGAACAAATTTTCATACTACAAAAAAGAGCTATTAGGGCTATTTATAAACTTAGATCTCGTGAAACTTTGCGTGACAAGTTCAAAGAAATAGGTATACTTACAGTAGCCTCACAATATATCTATAGTAACGTGGTTTTTATACGGAATAATATAAGCGCGTATAAACAAAATTTTGATATCACTAATCGCCAAACAAGAAAAATGCACCAGTTAGTAACGCCATCTTACCGTCTTTCTAAAGTGAAGCGATCTTTTATGGGCCGTGGTGTACAGTTCTATAATAAAATCCCAAAGTTAATACGTGATTTGCCAGTGGAATTATTTAAGAAACATGTAAAATCTCAACTTTTAGGCAAAGGCTACTATAGGTACTGTAGATGAGTACATAAATGACAAAGACGCATGGAAATGACCAGATCTGCAATCAGTTCCGTACAGGCTAGTGATACTTCTTTGTAAGAAATATACCAATGTATTTTATTTTTAAAAGATGTGCTGAGGAGTTTCTTTCGGCTTTTCTTCTCCTCCATGACAAAGCACCTTTCCGAAAAGCTGGTAAATTAAAAAATGACGTGCATAAGTGTATCAATGATACCTACATGAATAAATGATTTTGAATTTGAATTTGAATTTAACGTACTTTTAAAACTTTCATCAGAGTGAAGCCGCTGTTAAAAACTGGTTAAAATTAAACTGATCGGACTAAGTAGTTTGGGGATAGCTTAAATTCATAAAGATTCGGATCAAAAAGACCTGATGCATGGAATCCGCGTCCATCCATTGGTGGAAATAATAACCAACCGACCGCGACGTGGTGAAAATTCCTCTATTCCTTCGTAATGTCTTCACGGCTGTTATTTCACGATAATATCAAGGTAGTCTTACATGCCCTTCATAACACGCACTTAAGACGCAAAATTAGCACTTGCCTATCCTGCTACTGTCCACCAGTAGGTTTTGATGGTACCTATTTAATATATCATGAAAATGATTGAACATGATTCAACTAAGCCGCTTGATTTTCAAATAATATAACACAGACTGACAGATTTGTTATGAAGTCTTGCGAAATTACTATCAATCATAAATTTAATTCATAAACTCTACCCATGAATAAACGCTATCGAACTAACCACACAATTTGTAAGTAAGTACAACTATAGCCTTATTATGATAGAATGTACGTAGCTTTCGTACCGACTGATGAGCTCCCTAGTGAATAACGAGCATCAGAAAATGTATATGGATCAGAGGATGCCATTATAATAGCGAAGTTTTAATATCAGCTACAGTAACATGTAACTCACGCATGGATATTTTGTTTCTTTGGTTTAAGTATGTCATTAAATTAAAATATTATGTTATAGCGTTCATTATTTAAATTAAAGTTGAAACGTAAGGGCTGAGACCACTACGCGTTTAAACAACAACAAAAAACTCTTCAGCTTTATTCCATTAATATACATTTACCATATTTATTTTTTATAGTTGAGATACTGGTAGTTAATCTTTTGGTTTGACACCGCAGATATTTTTATTTTTGACATAATGTCTGTCGTGCAATGTCAATGGAACAGTAAAAATGGTTGTAAACTTTTGGATATAGTTAAATTATGTAATTAACTGGAATTATACTTATGATTTAAAGGTTTTTTATTAGTAAATACTACATAATATCTACTATAATTAATTATGCTTCACATTTATGGGGATTTTTGCACAACTGTAAGCTATTTTTACCCGACTGCCAGGAAGGGTTATGTTTTTCGCGCGCGTTTGTATGTATCAATGATGTTGTATGTATGTATGTATGTATGCATGTAATATTCAAAACCCTTGCTCATAAATTGGTTTTTATCAGATGGCTTTTGCAGGCTTTTACACTCATAAACCATGGTATTAAACACTTGTGCTTTTTTTCTTGATCGCACTAGTGTTTTATTTTATATTCCATCAAATTAAGTTTGTACCTTGCTGAAAGATATTATTTATGCATTCTATTTGCTCTTAACTTAGCCGGGTTATAGTTTTATTTTTAAATTTCGGAAAAAAGTTTTGACTTAGATACGTTTCGTTTCAACATAAGACTAAAAATAACACTATTTTTGTAAAAAAAGCGGCCAAGTGCGAGTCGGACTCGCCCATGAAGGGTTCCGTAGCAGCAAGTAACATAATATAAAAGTTCTTGAAGTTCGTTGTAACTTTGATCGATGTTTTTTGCGGTTTACGATTTATGACGTATTAAAAAAAACTACTTACTAGATCTCGTTCAAACCAATTTTCGTTAGAAGTTTGGATGGTAATGTACATCATATATTTTTTTTAGTTTTATCATTCTCTTATTTTAGAAATTACGGGGGGGGGGACACACATTTTACCACTTTGGAAGTGTCTCTCGCGCAAACTATTCAGTTTAGAAAAAAATGATATTAGAAACCTCAATATCATTTTTGAAGACCTATTCATAGATAACCCACACCTATGGGTTTGATGAAAAAAAAATTTTTGAGTTTCAGTTCTAAGTATGGGGAACCCCCAAAATTTATTGTTTTTTTTCTATTTTTGTGTGACAATCTTAATGCGGTTCACAGAATACATCTACTTACCAAGTTTCAACAGTATAGTTCCTATAGTTTCGGAAAAAAGTGGCTGTGACATACGGACGGACGGACAGACAGACAGACAGACAGACAGACAGACAGACAGACATGACGAATCTATAAGGGTTCCGTTTTTTGCCATTTGGCTACGGAACCCTAAAAACGAAGTGAATATGATAAATTTTCAACAACTTATTTACTTTAATTAATAATTCAACGTGAAACTAATTCATAAATACATAAATATTAGATTTTTTTACATTTTGCGTTTTGGCTGTTTAGCGTAATAATTATTATTCGTGCCTATGCTCCAATCTGCGCGCGCATAGCTAACACGCCGCGCGCAGAAAAAAAAATATCAGCGCGTAGCGCGCCATTTTTAACAAACTTTCCGTTTAATAACTATAAAATTTGTTTTTTTACTCGTAAGTGTGTTGAAAAACGTCGTATGACACACGTGAGGTTTGGTCATTACACTCTCGGTTTTCTTGCAGCACTCGCCTTCGGCTCGCGCTGTGCAATATCACCTCGAGTGTAATGACCAACATACCACACTTGTATCATAATGTACTATTAATACCTCGTATCTTTCAAACCGCTGAACGGATTTATATAGGTAATTAACGTCAAAAAGTCATTAGATTCGTCTTGATCACCCAAGTGTTCTTAGATAAGTGAAATAAAAAAAAGCAAATGTGGTGGCAGTGAGATGCCATTGTTCGAAGTATCAAGAAATAAAAATAAATAAAATAATGCATTAAGAGTATAATTTTTTTTTTAATTAAATAATATACCTATAGCCTATGTTATTCAGCAACAGTTACAATAGAGCATCATATTGTGTTTGTACTCGGATCATGGGTGTGATTGTGGTGTGTTATATGTGTCGTCCATGCCACCCGCGACACAGGTAATAACTTACTTGGGGGTATGAGTGTGTTAGCGTTTATTTGAGAGTTTATTTATTTATTTTTACTGTCTTATTAAATGAGACCAAAACTCTACGTAGACCAGTTAAACAAACGCCGATCGCGATCCAGTAAACAGTCTACAATGCTACTTTTATTTCATAAAAGGCAATAAAGTACTTTTTAATACTGGGAGTTAATGGCAGTTTGCTCAGCTCGTATCGTTGCAAAATACCGGGATATTTACGGCCGGGAAGTTACAAGTTGCTCTTGTTTGAAGCATGCACTATGAGAATTAGTTGACTGTAATACTCATACGTAGTTATGAGAGTGGACCGTTTATACAGGGTGTATTTTTATGGCCGTTTTTTTAATTTAAAAAATACGTCATAGGTCTTTACTGTGTATAGAAGACGTTGACTTAATAAATTAATTCCTTAGAATATTTAAAAAGTTTGGGCAAAAAATACTTTAATGTAATTGAAATTTGTGGTGTTAATTGTAATTGTTAACTTAGTAAAATTTTTCATCTATTTTTTTAATTTTAAAACATTAATGACTTTTATAAGTATGTTACTGCAACTTTCAGAAGGATTGTTTGTAAATATAAAATTAATACCTACACAAAGTTTTGTGAAGGTCAACAAATGCTGTACATTCAAGATAAAATAAAGGATGATTAATTTTCGTTGTCACCCATCCATATAAATAATTTGTTTGCCTCGTCAATTATTCAGTAAATCAGTAGTCACTCTACTACAATGAGCTGAGGATCAAACATAAATTGTTTCTTAAACCTAATTTTAAAAGGCTGTATCTGAAGCTCTATCTACATGTTATAACATGAATATAATAATGTTTTAAGCCAATATTATTCCGTGTACAAAAAAATAAAATAAAGCGGACTTTATTCCATATTATTCTTAATGGCAAGAACTATAAGACATCATGTATGATACCGGACACAATACGAGTACGGACCACGGCCATAGTTGATGAATACAGCGTGAATTGTACCGTCATTGTGTATTTAGCAGGAAACTAGTTTTGTACAGTGTATAAAGTTACGGCTGTTGTATTTCAGACTTCATTTGTTAAGCAGCTTATTCAGAACAGAACTTTACTAAAAATACGACGTTGTAGTATTAAAAACTAGGTTTCCATGTTATAAATATTATTTTCTAAGTTAGTGTAAAAAATTTTGATGTTTCCTTTAATTTTTTTGCCCCTAACCTGTGATCTTCATTAATTGTCCATCTTCCCTAAGTTTAAATTATTTTTCGAACATTGATTTCATATTCGATGAAAACGTAAATGTCGAGGGAAAATATTATTGATAATGAGGTACTAAATAATAGGTACAGGTAATAAATTTTACACGATTTTTATTTCAGAATAATTAATTACACTGTTTATTTAAGTGACTATACTACAATGAATTATAGCGATATTTTTTAATGGAAATAGCCGATAAACGAGGTGAGTGCTGACGATCCACTTGATGGGAGGTGACGCCCATAAACATCAGTGACATCAAAGGCATCACCGACGCGTTGTTAACCAAGAAAGAGAGCAGAAGAAAGAAAGAAGGAAAGTGTATTTTCGTTAAACAAATCGATATTAACGTAAGAAATACGTCTTTCGTAAATACATCGTAATTCTAGAAAGAATTCTATTTTATAATGATCAGTTTAACCGTATACCGTATACCTATCTACGACGTTGAATAATTTCCCCATGTTATCGCAAAAGGCATGAATAACAGATATCTAATGGCCTATCGGTACTTCGTTATAACTAGACTGGGCAGCTTCTAAATGAAAGTAACAGATAGACTAGGTCACTCGCAAAGACCCAATAAATCTTTCATTTATACTAACTAGTACAATTTCAGTAGCTCAGTAGTAAATTAGCTCAGATCCTAGAGCGTTCGTGATTGTATTACTATTTGTAATAGATGTTTTAGTAATAGAATACAAAATGAGAATTATTCACAGACATAAGATGCAAACAAGCGTATTGAAATTAGTAATGATATTCATATATGAATATTCAAATATGAATATATCAAGAAAGAAAAACTGACTATTGTAAACCACAAAATAATATTTTAAGAGTATTTCAAATATTATTATACTAACGATATTTTACAAATGGACCGATAGATAGAGTGAGGGCAAACGAGCGTATGTTTTGAGCTGTGCGTCGCGTGAAATGAGTCGGTTTCATACTACAGTCCAAACTCATTTTGCGTCGCCATATGGTACAAAAAGGACTTTAATGTGAAACCGAATGCATGTGACTCATTTTCATCACGACTCACAACTCAAAAAAATACGCTCGTTTGAACTCACCCTTAGGAAATAAGACCGTATTTACGTTCAAGTTTGTTCTCTCGTTGCAGTGATCAATTAGGTTGATTTGGTCTTTGCCAGACTTAATTTGCTAGTGCTGGGCTAGAAACAGTTTTACCTTTTGTTTGATGATGAACCCTGCTTGGGCAGGCGTAAGGCAAAGGCAAGGTATTTGCCTTTTAGACTCAGAGCTACAAACCATTTTGACTCTAACTGTATTCATGGATGGTGTTAGGAATTTTACTTCCAAGCTTTCTAAAACCAAATTCTTATGTATTTCGGGGTCAATTCTGGAGTGTCAGTTAACTGGGTTGTTTTCTTTCACAGTGATATTCGCTTTTTTTTATTAATCTTATATACACTGATCTTATATACGCTTTTGAGGTTGGCTCATTGTGGTAGTGACCATTTTCCATCATGTGAACAATCATCTTGCTTGCCGGTTCTCAATTTAAAAATATAGTGAAATAGGTACTTCAAACACATAATTATACATTTCACAGATTTAATAAAGGACAGAACATTAATGAAGTTTCAATGCCTAAAAAATAATGACATAACGTCATAATCGTCAATTATTTAATAATAATTTACACACAGGATATTTTTGCCATGCAACAACCACTGGACAGACATAAAGTATTGCGTTATTTAAATCGTACCAATAATTATGATTCTCTTAACAACTTCAATAATAAAAACTCAATTTAGGGAATAAATCCAAAGTATTTATTCAAAACTTCACTATACAGGACGTGGTTTTAAGAGTTAAAGACGGTTTTTAAGAATATCTTTAGTTCTTTGAAGTAGGTTATTTTTTGTGTGAAATTTTAATAATTTTCCAGCAGTATAAACACAATTTTGATACGATTTCAATAGCATTTGTTCCTTACGACAATAGTTATTTTGTTTCAAATTAAAGAATATACAGAAATACAAATTGTATGAATATCAATGACAAATAGCGCAATTAAATGCAAAAAAGGAAATGAGTGTTGCTCTAGGAAGTTAGTTACTAGTAGAGATCGTTTAATTGAAAAATGAACGCAAGGGGCGAACTAAAAATTCTTGCTAGCAGTAAATTATAAATAGAAATAAACGTAATTAAAATAAATAAATTTAATAAAAAATAATATTTAGCACAACATTTAAGTGAAGATATTTTGTATCTATTTATTTAATAAAAAATATTTCCTAAATATTTTAACGTAACAAATAATTTTGAGTGGAGGAGCGTTCATTGTTAAATTAGATGATCTCTAGACAATTTGTTGTGGCAAGGAACATTATGTTAACAGACAAAAGCCATAAGACATACCCATGAGGCCGGCGGATATCTCGGGAACGGGGCGATGGACTTCGTGGCGATATTACTGGGCAGTTCTGCCCTCAAACCTTTCTTGAGACGCAGTTTTCTTCTCTCCCGCGATTTCGCTCTTATCATAAGAGCTGCCTGCATACTTGCCAGTTTTGTGGCCGGGTAAGCGAGCGGGCAGAATTGTAGCCGAAAACTGGCTGTGTCACAAACTTCTCACTATATTGAGCAGGCACTTTGTAAAAACACGAGTTTAACCCGGTAATATCCACTAACAATAACTTTTGTTCACACGCGATTTTTGTTTAAATTCGAATCTTATTGGTAAAACTAGCAAGACTATCCTATGTTTGAATATTGACGTGTAGAATTTAGTAAACTTTATATAGAGTTAACGTTATATAGAACTTTATTTACACATTGAACGATAATATCACTCTTTATCTTAGTCCCGTCCAATCACAGAAATAATTACATTCGGTTTTCTAAGAGTGCTTTAGAATTGAATGAAGGTAGGCACAAGAAAGGCGCTTAACTCGTTTATTTAAGGATAATTATTGCTAGACGAACTCTTTAAAATACGATATGTTTGTGAGAAACAATGGAAGCTTGCGCAATTTGGCGTTAATGTTGTCTTTTACAACGTTTAGGTGTTATTAAAACTTTATCACTCAAGTTTCGTTCCGCACATCGAGTCGCAGTCTCTGGTTCTTCGGCACCTGCCACCTGACGCTACTCTGCACTAGATGTCGCTTTCTCATGGCCGGCCCACTTTTATCACTTCGCGTACCAACACTTCCCCGTAACACATATTACCCTCGTCCTCTGTAATCGCGCGTTAAAAAATTAGAATGAATTGTGAAGTAGGTACCCATGCCCGTGACTTTTTAGGTGACTTCATGTGTTGCATTGTCTCGCTTTTGACTTATTAAACATAAACTTACCATTAAGTAACGTACATATACAAATACGTTTATAACAATACTACCTTATACGTCTAACACAAAAGCTTCGACGCTTACATTACTAACAAAGCCGAGCTCGACGGAACTAACAAGCTTGCTAACATTCAATCGAGCACAGCTTCACAGCAGCAACACCTAATACACCGACATGCTTATTCTAGGGTACACAGACACGTAGGCACAATCACAGGCAGTACCTCGACGGCCTCGCTTGGCGAGTGTGGCTCCGATAGTGCGGAGAGGGGTGGAGGCGGCGGGGCGAGGAGTCGGGATTCCCAATGCTGGCAAGAGTAGGCGCGTACGCCGGTCGGCGCGGGGTGGAGGGGGCTGCGCGGGCGCGGGCTCGGCGGCGCGGGCTGGCGGCCGTGTTGGCGCGCCTGTCAACAGCTTGCGTTAGACATGTGCGTTACATCAGTCGGTTGCCGTATTCGAGTCAACCGTATTCGGTCACCGACTGGCCAGGAAGCGGCTTCATTGGACGACACAATAAGTCTTGTTAATTGTGAACACACGCAAATATTCACGTGTGCGTGCGAGTGGTGAGTTGCTGCTGCCACACATGTCAGTGTTATAAGGTTTAGTAATGTTTTAAAACGTTTTATAACAGCAAACACCACTTGCATTACAAGGCTGTTGTCGTATCGTCCAATGAAGAAACGCTAAGTGCATTTCATTAGGTCGGTTGACATTCGAATTCTTCATTCAACGACTCACAAAAACTAACATTTGGCCGTTTAGGAAATGGAGACCGATCTAGTATAAAAATTGATTCGGTTGATTGTTTTCTGTCATGACTGATTTGTAAATCTTGATGGTTGGTAAGCACGGGGAGCGAAAATACGGCTGACGAATTCGATTACAGACCTAATGTAAAACAGGCCAAATCGGTTGACGAATCCAGTTGAACCACAGCTGGTCACAAATTCGGTCACCGAATTAATGTAAACGCGCCATAAGAATAATAAGGATACCGGGTACCACGAATAACTTAAGTCTCGTATTGGGAATAAATGTGCCAACAATCAGGTCGCGCGACATTTATACCTCATTAAATACGAGGCTTTATGCGTCCACTACACTACTAGTTGAAGTTCATTTCATCGCTGAATTACTCGGTCATAACTCGAGTACAGGTTCGTCACAACACTACTTAACTTTGGGAGCCATTTAAGTGCTTCTCGAGGCTTTGTTTCTTCGACTCGCGCAAAAATTGAATATGATCGAAAGTCGCTCGAAGCGAAGAGGTAATTATTCGAAGTGGCTCTACACTCTTATCTTCGACTAACTTCGATGAACTTCATCTATAGTGTAGAGGTCGCATTATTACCTTGATTTTTTAGCAGTAAGCAATGTTGTATTGTTACTTTATTTGTGGTACTATGTATAGAAGCGAAACTCCAGAACCAACCAGTAGAAAGCATTCATCGCTCAAGGATGACTCGTATTGAATCTATACGCTCAACAATATTAGTTGCATCTTGCTCATTTTAATATAGCCTTCTAAAATCGAATTATTGTTCCAGATGAAAATCGATCGAAAATGTTGTCATATATTTGTTAACTAACTAAATAGACGTTTGATGAGTTTCAGTTCTATACCTTTGTAATATTTATTATTCTTATGATGAAGGTATCACTTAGCGCACCGACACGACTTTAACTATTTTCAGCCAACGAAAAGTCCTTTTTAACAAACATGTTCAAACTGCACCACCTGCGAAAAGTCCCGCAAACTTTGTACATTTGTTTTTATGCCGCCTTTAGTCCTTTCTCACATAACACTTCACGTAAACAAAGTAATCACTGATCCCCAATACCACTAGGAATCGGATGGCATAGTCGCTTGTTAATAACAAACATTTACCCCAGCTGGGAGTCAAACCCGGAAACCTAGATAAGCAAAGTCAACGAACTGACCCACAAAGTTAATATTGACTAAACATGAATGAATAATGCGACATGCCTTGTCGACCGACAAACTAGAAATGTCGAGTCAGCATAGAATCGAGTGAGGAAGTTACTTCAGTTTGATAAGCACTCTGAAGCTGGGTCATTTACTTAGTGACGTCACTAATTAGGTTGAGTTTACTTGGTTTTGTCTATGAAGTGTTGTATGAGAAAGATCTTAGCTTGCCAACTCTCCAATGCTGATATGACCATCGGAAATCACCGATGTTTTCTTGTTGTAAATTTTGACTAGAAGTACCATTTAATAAGTAGCATTATAAGATACCTTTAAAAATTACGAGCTTTCGCTTTCATATTTTTTTAGACTTTTTATACACATAGTAGGTACTATTGGTAAAATAAACAAACGTTAAAAATTCTTAGTGGCAAATACTCGCAATTTTTTATGCTATTTTATAAAAGAGCATAATATAACAAAAAATATATGAAATAACCAAGATAAACTGTATTAAATATACCTACACTTCTTTTCAGGAACATTAGGTGGAAAGTTGGCAAGTTAAACCTACAGATATTTGCCTCCATCTTTAAAATTTAGCTCGCCCCATAGACGTCAGAAAAACTAAATAATATTTTTTATAAAAATTTGGACACGACAAAATGACGAATAACTTTTTTTACTCAGCCAAAAATAACTTACCGACGAAACGGAAAATACTTTTAAATTCCTTTCACAGATACGCTTATAGATATTTGAATTGACTTAATTTTTTTAAAGATTCAATAAATCTTATATTCTTTAATCTGGACTCATATTATTTATTCTGACACTTTTTCAATTCACTAGGTATCACGTTTGAAAATAGATTTTTGGATTTAATTTAGGAATTATTCAGGATAGTACCTAATGAGGTTTCTGCCCACAAAAGGCTGTCTGACATATCTGTCGGACCAATATTTATCATTAATCTGTGTAAACTAGAATAGAAATTTATTAAGTATCTGTGATCTACAACTGCGATGCAAGAAAACTGTGCACGCTAATACAGAAAAGTGAAAGTATTCCTACAATTTTTTGTGAAGATATCTGAGAAGAATTCTAGTACAAACCTTTCTATATAGGGACTCTATTTACTATTACATACCTATTTGCATGATTAATTATTTACTATGTAAAATCTACTGTCCTAGTACTATTTGAATGGATTAATGAACAAGACGTATGAAAATATTTATCGTGCCCAATACAAGTTGCTCAAATTCATATTATATTTATTTTAATGTGTTTTTCTTGTTTACAAAAAGTTCGTGTGTAAATAGAAGTCTTTATTCACTACACCTATTTATATTTAAGTATGTATTTATAGCCGTGACGTGTTTTATGAGCAAAAATGTAAAGAGATTTAAATTTCAGTAATGATATGTATTTGAATGCAACTGCAAAAAAACTTATACAAACATCCTACCTTAGTGAATTTACGTTTAATTTTACGATTTTTGCTCGGAAATTATTTTAATTGCTTTTTTATTTGCTTTTGAAGTGAAAGTTTTTATCTCAAAATACCTCGACATCAAGATACCTACAATTTTGTATCAAATGCTAAATAAATATCAAGGCAAAAATTAATCTAAATTAATATAAGATTAAATAAGTTTCACTTCAAAAGAATGGCCGCTTCTTTATTGGACGTCACGACAATGACATTTTATGTAGTACATTACATACTTATTGTGTACACAAGTGTGTGTGCGATATAGTGTCAGGTAATATTTTAATACTTAATACCTAACAGCAGTGTGACACTAGGTACCTACTTTGTATTATAAAACTGTGTCTCAAGATAGAGAGATAACAGAAGTATCACTCCATCATTTCGCACTCGAGTCACGCACGCATCTAGACACCTTTGACGGACACGAAAACTGGGATCGAATAGGATCAACGCATAGTAGGTACCACTAAATGACGACTTATATCTTGTTCGAGTAACTCGTCTCCGTGTATAGTGTATGCATGCGTTGTTGAAGCATTTGTGCAATGCAGTTACGATTTCATATACAATTCAGTTGTATTTTTTTTTGTTTGTTACATCAAAACTCCATCGTTTATGAACTGATTTGCATTTTTTTATTACAAAATAGCTACTTCTAGTTCTGATGCTGGGATCTATGAGAAATTGAGGAAACTCCTCAAATAATATAACTAAACATAAAGGAAACGAATACTGTTTCTTTGAAGTCACATTATTTATCGGAAAAATTTAGATTATGTAGTGTCGTTGTCATGTGGTCCAATAAAGAAACGCTGTCATACAAACTATAATACAGTTACCTTTCGGCCCGCGAGCGACGCGCCGCCCGCCGCCGCGTACATGCACCGCGGCGCTCACCCGCGCATCGCCTAGCGGACTGTGCCGGCCCGCTCACCGCATCCGCGCTACCCACCTACACCTACAACACCATGCCACTGTCGCATCATAACGTACAACTACATCGTATAATTATAGGACTTAAATATTTATGCGCCCGGTTACATAGGTCTTTTATCGAAGTTTACCCGCGCATTGCCTAGCGGACTGTGCCGGCCCGCTCACCGCATCCGCGCTACCCACCTACACCTACAACACCATGCCACTGTCGCATCATAACGTACAACTACATCGTATAATTAAATCAATAATATAAAAACATTTATGATGTTAGTAATGTAATAATAGTAGAATCAATGTACCTATGTATATAATGGATATAAGTTGACGTAATAAACACCATACATTACTAATCGGTTTGAACTACTACTAAAATAATAATAATAACAAATCATGTAAGTTATTCTAATTAAACAATAGTCATATTTACAATTAATTATAAATAAGATGATCTCTAATGAAAATTATAAATAATCAATTAAATGTTAAATTTTACTTTTTAATCAATAATTATACACATAATTTTAATAATAAAATCAATTTGTATATAAAATAATATAACGTGACAAAATAAAATGTACTAATACAATAATAATCAGTTTGAATTTATTATAAAGAATAAATAATAAGTGAGCAACAAAAATAATAAGGGTTCAGTTAATTAACCTGTGGTTAACGATCATGGTGTAACTGGTCGTCTTGCTAGTGACGCCGAGCTGATGGCGAACAGAGCTCCTATGAAAATAATTTTAACGTACCCACATTTATGTAATAAGTAATTTATTGTAGTATTAGCTCATCGAATCTCGTTTACTAATGAAATATGTATTGTATGTTATTTAATTTCTCAATAAGTGATTATCTTGTAAATCTTCTGAGAAATAAAGAATCTTAAACCCTTAAACCCTTAATTATTAGGACTAAAAAACATAGGTCTTTTATCATAGTTTATACTCGTATTATCTTGCGGACTTTACTGCCTGCCCAACTTGTTTCACTACTACAACGCTATGCTTACTGCCCGATTATAAAGTTTACATGATAATAATAGCAATATAATTTAATAAATTATTCTATTGTTTAAAAATAATAGAAAATCGACAGATTGATCAGAGTTTTCAATTACTTTGGAAAGTGTTGAAATAAATGAAGCGAAATTAAATCGGAGTCTTTCTTTAGCCGTTAATTCTGT
Organism: Thymelicus sylvestris; assembly: GCA_911387775.1. Classification (NCBI taxonomy): domain Eukaryota; kingdom Metazoa; phylum Arthropoda; class Insecta; order Lepidoptera; family Hesperiidae; genus Thymelicus; species Thymelicus sylvestris. Next base: position 12,871,654 of record OU426895.1, read on the forward strand.
TTAAGCTTTTTAAAAAATTTAAATGACAAAATCAGCTTCACAGTGAATTGGATGTAAAACTTATTATGAATTTTAATGAAACTATGTTTGTGTAATATTTATAATTAAAGCGTCACAAAACATGTGTTTTTAATTAATGTATTAATTACATTATGTGTTCGTTTTATTTAATTTACTCGTTGGTTCGGCAGATGATATGCTTGATTGTTCCATAATAATATGCTGAAAATGTAATTACGCCAGTGAATGAATATTGAATATAAAATTATGTAGGTATATTTTAACACGACGCCACCTAACGGAACCTTATATAGTTATAGACTGTAAGGATACGATCTTAATTGGTCAACGCATACGCGTTTACACTACCTTCATTATAATATATTATAATTAAAACTTTTTTATGCTTAAAAACTATAAAAATCCCTTTCATAAAAGGTATAACCCTGAAAACACAAAAATATTCATTGTCTCTTGTAGGCGAATTTAATAATGAGACCGGTCAAGTTCGAAACAAAGCATAATTTGTACAGTAAAAACCTTCAAAATGTTGCATTAGCTTTCTTGTTCTGAAACAAAACACTAGAGTGAATTTTTAATTAACATTTTCGTCGCGGGTTCTTGACACAAAAATATATTTTCTGACATTTTCAGCGCATTTTGTGTTAATTGTAACTATTAAAATCAAGATTAAAAATTAAATTAGTAACGTTAATCTTTTTACGTGCTACGGTGTCAAATCCTGGTCGCTGAAGGGACATCTACGATTCGCTGTTGGGTAGGTATATGTTTAAATTAACACAGATGTTCACAGATCATTAATTCTCAGATATAATTTGTGTGTGTATTTGTGTATGTTATAAAAGCTTATTTCCTAGATTTACGAAACAAATATTTTGTCTCCAAATTGATTGACGATATTTCTAAACAACAAAATTTACGCCTTTCTACTCTTTAAAGCACGAAAACTCTTATGAAATTTTGATTATTTAAAATCGTCTAATTTCCCACCATCCTAAGTAACTAACACCTTTTATTTTGATTTTTAACTACCACAAGTCGCTATATAAGAGCGCGAATAAAAGCCAAAGGAATATGGGAAATATATTTTTATGAATATGAATATGAATAAACGCGATTAGCAAGTATGATATAAGTATGTAAAAAGTAGTGAATTAATATTTTATAACATGCTCAATTTTAAACACAAATTTTCATGTGACGTGTATACCTACTTCACTCGTAAAGCCTATGTTATATAATTTGTGTAATGAATATCTAATTATCCTCATGGGGACAAAAACCACTCCATATATTAATATTTATTTTTGCGAAGAGTATAAAGTTAAGGGTTTTCTGAACGTTTATTTATGTTACTTTTCTGCCATTAAATTCTTAAGTTTTTGTATAAGTTGATTTTTATTAAGTATCGTAAGTGGCTATCGTCGCCCATGGACATCAGCAACACCAAAGGCATCAATGATGCGTTGCCGGCCAAGAAAGAGAGAAGAAAAAGAAAGAAAGAACTGGCTCTTAAAATGACTCATGCTCAAGGGTGGTAGCTATCCAGGCGAACCCCTTAGAGAAATAATAATAGTAATAATGTTATTAATTAACAATTAAAATCAATATTGCCCATATAACCCCTCGAGGGGTCCTACAACCAGCGGGCCGGATTTAGTGGCCTTTATTGATTTATGGCTTAAGCCACTCAAAGAACCCTAGCAACATTTTGTGTTAACAATAAAAAATCAAGAACAGGCTTCTTAGTTAACTCTGGAGCAGAGTGTACTGCAACTTTTTTGTAGTTGTAATAAAAGAAACTTAAAATATATTTAAAAAAGTTATATTGAAAAAGGAGACGTCAATTCCTAAAGAAAAATTCACAAATCGAAGGCTTGAAGCAGTACTACGTGCTCAAGTCTTTATACCGAGATGTCTGTGGCAGACCTAAATCGTGTCAAGCGATGGTACGAGTGACATAGCAGCTACGATTCCTATACAGAAATAACATATACGCTTCGATTTATATTGCTTTACTGTGCATATGTATTTTTATTTATTTACACTATTTTGTGTACGACAATTTACAAAATTTATACAAATACACACAATATTGCATAATTACCAGTATAAGTTCTATCAATGTCCTTAAATACTTATTTAATTATTTTTCTTCAATTATTGTATAGCTATCGAGTATGTTTCAACAGTATTTATATAGAGTTGTGGTTGACTATTTCGGAAGGCACTTATAAGTATGTAAGGCGTATAAGTTTATATAATCTTTCTTATTATATAAAAATTACGTGTTACGTTGTTTGTCCGCGATGGACTCCTAAACTACTTAACCGATTTTAATCAAATTTGCACACCGTGTGCAGTTTGGTCCAACTTGAAAGATAGGATAGCTTACATCTAAAAAAACTTTTGACAGAATGAAGTCTGTCCGGGCAGCTAGTCTTAATATATATAAATTACGTATCACGTTGTTTGTCCGCGATGAACTCCTAAACTACTTAACCGATTTTAATTTAATTTGCACACCATGTGCAGTTTGATCCAACTTGAAAGATAGGATAGCTTACATCTCAAAATAAAAAAAACTTTTCACAGAACGAAGTCTGTCCGGGCAGCTAGTTGCTATCTAAATTTAAGGTGCAGTGTACTTTTTGTTGGCAATCCTTTATCTAATTATAAATTTTTCATACAACTTCAAAGTTTCGATATACCTATATAGCATAAAATGGGCTACTTAACAATTGAAAAATTGCAGCAACAACTGTAATTAAGTTTAACCTAAAGTAAAAATAGCAATATTTAGTTAACGTCGACATTATACGTATTTGAATACATAATCGAATACTTGGAATTGTCAATAAGCCTTCCAACATGCCAATTTATGGGATCCCTTAATGGACCTATGATGAATTGAAGCCATAATAATAAGTTAAAATATAAGGTAAAATTCATGAACGAAAAACGAGGTTAAGCCCCAAATTTCAGGCAATTTTACGGCAATAAATATTAAAAGGCATTTATAGAAAGGTGAGCTACTTTCAGACAAGTCCCGTGGGAGCGTTTCTTGAACAGCCGCAAGTACCTTAAAACTTATCTATCCCAGTAGAGCTAGTGATGGCGTGCTACCGTATTCTCTGCCTCATTTTACATTTAAGAGATGCTCAGAATTGTTTTCGTTGTTTTAAAAACGGCGTACTTTTTATTTATCCTGTCTATTTTTGTGATTTTCCTTAAAGTGATTATAATAAAATGGGTGTAAACTAAAAATTAAATTGTAAGTAAGAATTATTATAAAAGTAGCTGACCGGTTGACGTAGATTAACGGCACTTTATTATTACTAATAGTTTGGCTGATTTTAACTTAAATTTCCACACCTTCAATTTAAATTAACCTGATTAATGCTCACCACATTGTATAACTTTTCATGTAAGTTGTTTCTATGCTGTTCTAAAAGTTAATTTTAAAGAGCTATTTTAGTTGCGAAGTTCATAATAAAAGTATTTAAGAATTGATAACTTGTTTTACATATGTGTTAGACTTTAATAAAGTTGACGAAATTATTGAACTAAAAGAAAAATAAAATACACGTGTATGACGTGTATGGCAAAGTATGGACTGAATGGGAAGGTAAAACGATTAAAATTCATAAATTATTTGCCATTTTGCTTTTTTAAAATGTGAAACTTGTTGATATTCTTGTTTCATTTTTTTTTTTTATTCCATTTAACGCCAACGCGTAAAAAACACGTTCGTATTAATTACTGGTTTCGAGTGGTCAGTTAAGAGTATTTTTTTAGGGTTCCGTACGAAAAAACGAAAAAAATTATACTCGTTGGATCCCTCGTGCGCACGTGCGCCTGGGCGACCGCCGTTCACGGCCAAACTCCGAAACTGCTGGACCAAATGAGTTGAAATGTGGTACTCATGTAATTTTTTGTGACCCAAAGACGAAGGTATAGAGAAAACAACTGAATTAAAAAAATAACGAAGTCAAAATTTAACAAAAACTGTTTCGCAAATCGCATTGTGTGATATGTCAAATGAAAGGGCTTATTGTATGAATCTCAAATATATTTTTGAATTGTTCTACAATGGATAGTTTTAGAATTATTCAAGAAAGAACGAAAATTAAAGCCAAAAATTGACCATTATCTCCGAAACTAGTGACGCTAGTGGAATTAAAAAAAATATAGAAAATAGTTCTTTACTTAGAAAACCTTAAGAAGTATATGGTCTTAAAAAACGACAAAAATAAATAAAATAGAAAAATAACGGTAAATACCTACATAACGTACGGAACCCTCTCCAAACGAGTTTAACTCGTACTTATCAAGTTTATATTTCAAGTTCTCGCTAGAATTAATTTATATGTTACTTTATCGGTCAATCTTAACGTTCTTTGAACTTTCAATGGGTTATTAAAGAAATTTATTTTTTACGTTTAAATTTGTGATCGTAACATGAAATTAAAATGAATTTTCACGTGATTGAAGTTTATTAATTGTACTTTAGCCGCCAGTCATTATTAGTGTCTGTCTTTTTATTTTATCGACTTCCTTTAAATTTTTGATCTTTGGGCCTCTTATTAGATTTTTTTATAAAGAGAAAGAACAAAGATAGAAATTTTAATTAACTTATCATTTTTACTCTAATCAACCGACTTTTTAATAAAATAAAATAAATAAAATATAAAAAAGAGCCTTTTATTTCTTGCAATTTAAGTAGGTACATGTAATTTTTTCGTTTAAATAAGTAATATTAACAATTTATTATACAATAATAATAATACAGTAATAAATACTAAACTTTTTAATATTTATTATTAATTTATTATATTACTAGCTGTTGCCCGCAGCTTCGCATACGGAAATTATGTTTTACCTTATTTGTACCTCTTGCAGAAGGAAATTTAAAAAACGGTGAATTTACATTGAAGTACTTATATTTGGTAATTTATATACTGAAACCCACGATAAAATCACTAAGGATTCCTCCAGGAGCGGGTTTTGAAAAATAAGCAATATTCACATTAATTTGTATTTTTTTCTTTTTTTTGCAAAATTTTGAAAAACTGAAAAATACATGTTCCATAAATTTAAGCAAGGAACATTTGTTGCAAATTTGAAGCAAATCGGTTGATGTTTTAAATATATTCCATACAAACTTTCATCCCGTTTCCCGGGGAAACCTTTTAATTTTACGGGATAAAAAGTATCCTAAAATATGACCCGGAGTATTAGTAACAACTTTACCAATTTTCATCGAAATCCGTTTAAGGGTTTTCATGTGATGCCCGGACAGACAAACAGACAGACAGACAGACAATAATTCTAAAAAAAATATTTTTGTGCTCTAACACGTTGTTGAAGTGCCCCCTAATCAAAATTTTAAAAAAATATTCAATGTACAGAAAATTTGCCCTTTTAGTTTTTTATGTTTTTAGTTTATAGTATAGATTAATTAAAAAAGTGTCCCCGGTTTAGATTCGCCTGTGGCAGACAAAAATTAAACTTTTTTAGACTTTTAATGATTTTTTAATGTTAGGAAATGCCTTAATTTTTATAATATGCGTTTAGTTTATGTATAAAATAATATTAAAGTAAGCAGAAGTACGGAGCAGCATTGCATGTCGTTGATTAAAGTCCTCTAATTAAAGGAGTTCATTGACCCAGAATACGTCTCTGATGCTTCGTTCTAGATGAATTTTCCTAAAATTTATATTTGAGTCAGGAAATGCTTCTGAAAATTAAGTTATGCTATATTTGATGAAGGAGCGCTTAATTAAGAGTCATATTTTTATTTGTTGTTATTTTAGCTTATGTTGTACAAAACAAGCAAAGTTTAAGAAGGCTGAAGTGTTTTGTGTCTTTCACTCTTATGAAAAACTATAAAGATAAAACATGTCATAACATTGCAATAGCTAAAATAGGTTTATTAACTAAATCTTTATCCAGTTACTCTTTATCCGTTTCATATGTAGGTATAACCTTAAACCTTGTGACTCAGTAAGCACGACTACTTATAAGCTTATATTAAATGGATTAAGTTCACGTTGTAATTTAATAGGCTTTCTTGTAAGAATCTTTATAATTCTCATAGGCGTAGTGCAGTTTGCGAACACTTTGGGTACTGTAATAGTATTAATTTAGATTGGTGTAGTTCGTCCGCCGCGGGTGTTGATCATTTATTCCATTAAACTTCAATCTCAGTTGAGATGCGGCCGGATAGTTTCGGCTTTACTGCCGTATTTAAAAGTATAGCTCGAAAACTTTTAACAAATTTATTTAAATTTTTTGGACTTTTCCTATTATTTAAATTGTGCTTTTGAAAGCAGATAACTAGATTAAAGGGTAGGTTCGTAGTAATTTTATAAATTGAGCCTTTATCAGTATCGAATTTAAGTGCATTATTTAAAATCCGTAGACATCATAGCGTAGAGCTATGACGTAGCAATTTCGTAGCATAATGCTACGATATGCATTATCGTAGCATTGTACTACGACATAGCAAAACCGTAATTTAATTTATTTAAACAACGAATAAAATATCCTTAAGTCGGTGAGTTGAATGAGTTTCTTAAGCCTTGTTATAATAGTAAGTACCAAAAATAAATCTCCAAGAATCTGTGAATGTAGTTGGAAGAAGCTCCATTTACAGCTAACCGCCCCATTAGCGTTTGCGTTGTTAAGAAGCCTTTATGCTTCTTGCTATCTTATGCTTTCCGCTGCCCTTCGTTCTATAGACATAAAATTAATTAAAGGACTAAAATTTTAATGTGACAGCCTTGTAGTTTACTCGACACGGCGGTATTTATATGAGTACTAGCTGCCCGGACAGACTTCGTTCTGTCAAAAGTTTTCTTTTAATTTGAGATTTAAGCTATCCTATCTTTCAAGTTACATCAAACTGCACACGGTGTGCAAATTTGATTAAAATCGGTTCAGTAGTTTAGGAGTCCATCGCGGACAAACAACGTGACACGTAATTTATATATATTAAGATATGCGGAAGATTTCATTTTTGTGATCAACTTGATTTAAATGAAGTTTTTGCAAATCGAATGATCAAATGATCATGAAATTATCCTTATTTCAATACAATATTACCCCAAAATTTCTTTAAAATATTTTTTAGAATTCATTTCATCTAATTAATTTTATACAAGGATTGATTGTAAACAAATCAATGTAGCCATATTCCATAATAATTATTATATGTCTAGATGTATCTAACCTATTTCTATTGAACTGTGCCACCTACCCTAGGAACACCAAGCTACATATCACTGACCCCAAATGAGTTTCCGGTTTAACCATTTTTCCTCGTTCCAAATTCTCGCTTTAAAAAGTCTACTGAAACAATTTTTCAAAACGAATGGTGTCGGCCTCGTAATTACAATTAGTCTTATACGACGCGCGTCTAGAGAGTAGATTGGGAATGAGCAAAATGTACATCAAAGAACCTCTTCACTGGCTCATTCAGTGCCATATGAATACGGTCTCGATGACATAAGTGAAGTCTTGCCAACTGCGCTCCACGCTTTGATTTAATATTAAAATTAAAAATGTGCAATAAGCAGGAAAAATTCAAAAGGGTTCCGCACTGCATGCAGTGGCGTAACAATAGGGTGGCAGGGCTGGCAAAATGCCACGGGCCCCCGACCCAAGAGGGCCCCGGCCCAAGAGGCCGCGAGCTCAAAAATATTTTTTTACATTGTACCTGAGTACTTATTATATTTTATTTTATTTGAAAAGTATATTTTTATAAGTTCTGCTTAAAATCCAAAGTGAGACAACTAAAGACCATAATACAATTTCAAGTTACCTAATCGTTAAGCATTTCAAACCTAAACAAAAACATATTTTATCGAGTATTGGACATTACTATAAACCAACTGAAATCGCGTTTCCTTTCAATGAATGAAATTGTTTCAAATATCAGTGTTTTGCAGCCTTTCACTTTAAAAGTTTTAAATGCCACTGATCTATTAAAAAAAGCTCTAGAAATTGTTGAGATATATAAAAAAGACTGAATTATCTGAATCATTTGCCAAGGAAATTCTCAGTTTTCGATCCACTTTCAGAGACGAAATAGAAAAATCTTCGTGTATTAGAGACCTAACTGATTTATTAATAATAAATTAAAAGGTGTGCAATTCACGCCTAGTAGAAGTAAAACCTTAAAAATTTTTGTTTTCAAGATAATGAGACGAATGTAAAATTTTGGGAACATAATAATTGTAGGTTTTAGTAATGAACATAGTGATGCAAAGTTAGAAAATTTATTTTACATTTTATTGGTATACTCTAACACATATATTTATTCAAACTCAGAGCTTACATTTTCGATAAATGATACAAGAGGCTTACGGTAACTAAAGTATGAAATGCTCCCCCTCGACTCCCCCCTTCCCCCTTACCTCCCCCCTCCCCCTGTTCAATGCTTCTTCCCCTCCCCTCCCCCTTCCCCTCCTCCACTCCCCTCCGCCACCCCTACCCTTCCCTTCCCCCTCCTCCCCCTCCCCTTCCCCACTCCTACCCCTGTACAATGCTTCCTATCTCACTTTAGAATTGATGTGTCTGTCTCTTTTTACTGGACAGTTTCGTTTCATCGAATTTCAAATCACCCCCGTACTAAAGAAGTTTTCACTTCAAAAATCATTTTATGTCCTGCAGCTTTCCTGAAGTATGCACTGCATTAATGTTATTTCGTACAATTCCTGTGACTACAGCTGCTAGTGCTGAACGATCATTTTCAAAACTAAAATTGATAAAAACCTATTTAAGAAACTCTATGAGACAAGACAGGCTATGTAACTTGGCTATTCTGTCTATTGAAAATTCTATGGCCCGTCCTTTAAACTTTGATGATGTTATAGACACTTTTGCGGAACAGAAAGCTCAAAAAAAAAAAGATTTTTCTTAATAAATATCTTACTGAAATTAAATTGTTATTTTTATTTCATTGTAAATGTATGCAGGTTTCCTTACGATGTTGTTCCTTTACCGAAAAGCTAGCGAATAGATGATAAATGCATTGAGGTATTATGTTCTATGGATGAATGTGAAGTCTCCAATACGCACTGGGCTAGCGTGGGGACTACAGACCATTCCCTCTCGCCTAAGAGAGGAGGCCTATGGCCTATGAGTACGCTGAAAATCTCGAAGTTTATTCAAATTAAACTGAGTACAGCGTGACGATTTTTGCTGATAGGGCCCCATTAAAAGAATTTGCCACGGGCCCCAGATGGTATAGTTACGCCACTGACTGCATGGCTTCTGCGAAACATTAATATGGGACCGCTCAGCGGAGCAAAGCCTTTTCAATGCCATCGCTCCTCTATTAAAGTTCGAAACCAGGCTTACTCTACTTCGAATTCATTTTCTGAGATTTTTCAGTAGGTAAATGTGTCGCTTCAAACTTTAAAAATATTTTTGACGGACGCCTTTTTTTCTATTACCTAAGTATGCTTTTTTATTTGGATGAATTTTTTTAATTTATAAATTGAATCTTCACGCGGCTGTGTCACTTCGTGGAGTGTTTTTGTTAATCTATGATGCAATTTTTTATTCTCTCTACAGTTATCACTGAAATCACCTTGAAATAATTTTGCAACTTGGCATTATTTTCGTACAATATATTATTATTATTAGTTAACACATGATAAAACTTTTATTTTATTTACACTTTCACATGATGGCGAATTTGCGGGCACAATAAATATAGTTCAGTACAGCTCAATGAACAATAAACAGAGCTCAGTATCATAATCAGTTTTTCTCGTTATATCGTGTCAAAATTGAATATTCAAAAGCTCGTTCCCAATTGCTTGATTTTAATTGTATCACTGCTTCGTTACGGCTAAATGTTATGTCAAATAACAAAACTGTTATCAATAAAACTGATTTTAAAACGTTGCATGTAAAGTGTCCAGGTTGACGAGTTGATGTATTCGGAATGTTCATACCCGATTATGAATGTTACAAAATACTTTCTTCTTTCAAAATAAAATTTAGACCGAAAACGCTCATTGTGCGAAAAAAATAGCTCACAATGCGTTGTGGCATCTGTAACGTAGTGGCCAAACGAGCGTATTTTTAACCGACTTCAAAAAAGGAGGAGGTATTCAATTCGTTTGTATTTTTTTTTGTTACCTCAGAACTTTCGACTGGGTGAACCGATTATGATGATTCTTTTTTTTACTTAAAAGCTGGTACCTGTCATGTGGTCTCACTTAAATTTGAACGTGATCTGACGAGTAGTTGTACCACATGTTAACACGGCGACGCAAAATGAGTTTGGACTTAAGTATGAAACCGACTCATTTTACATGAATCACAGCTCAAAAAATACATTCGTTTGGCCTCACCCTACAACGTCTACAATGCGAAATTCATGTCTTGGCTGTTAAAAGCGAGGGTGACATATATATGAGGTTATCTGTACTAGTATAATATTAAAAAGAGGAAAGATTTGATTTTTTGTTTGCATTGAATAGGCTCCGAAACTGCGGAACCGATTTCAAAAAATTATTCACTGTTGGGAAGATACACTATCCCCGGGTGGCACAGGCTATATTATATTTTCAAAGAAATTAGGGATCCTTAATAAAACTCCAATAATGTAACCCAAGGTGCAAAAACATAAGAAAACCAAAGCAAAGCGAGGGCGGTTACTTGTTAAATATATATTATATATATGTTAAATATATATATATAGATAAGAAACAAAATAACCATTAAACTTGTTGATATTTAGACTACCACTCTCTCATTTCATTTACCTAAACGTGGTCCTATTTGTTTAGAACTTAATAATTTCCCCTGGATGCACTCTACCCACTAGTAAATCTGCATAATACTCTGTAAGGCCTTTGGGAATATCGCTCTTAGTATACATCATAGAATATGAAGTAGTAACTTAATAGCATATCAATGATGTAGTGTGTTGACCGCACTTTACTACTCTCATGAGAAGGAGCTTTGAGGTGCTACTTATGTACTGCAACAGGTATGGTTTAAATGCATGATCAAAAACACAGGATAAAGATAAAAATACAAGTATATTTTGTTCTAAATTCTACTTCAGTAAAAAATCATAACGCAATATAGAAAAAGGTCTGCATCAATCGATAAAAGAAATGTTATTATAACAGCAGCCAGATGTTTAATTTTAAAAATATCAAATACTAGCTGACCCGGCAAACTTCTTCATTAGTCTAGATTGTTGGTAGTTTCTCATTGTTATTATTTAAGTTATGTTATATTACATATTGTTATATTATTTAAGTTATGACTTATGGCTCATTCCCAAATAATAACGATTCGTCCAAGTAGGAATAAGCTCTTACCCGGCACGGAATCGTAGGTAGGCGGTTATTTATACTTCCCTTACATTGTTGTTGCTTTGCATAATATAAACACTTTGCACAATATAAATTGACTTATAGACTTACATACACTTATTGCATTAAGTATAACTCATAATAATAACAGCAGGTGTAATACTCAATGCAAAAAGTGTACTTAAGTTATCGTATTATATTAACAAGATTACTTTAGATTTTAAAATACTGACTGAAATTATAGAAAACAGAATCCTAACAGCTATTTCAAATGCGAATATAATATAATGCAGCCGTACAACAGTATGTTCTCGGCGACATAATAACTTAAGCATTCAACTCGAATGAAGTTAATATTGAATACGAGAATTTTTAAAGTTGATTTGGAATTGTGATTGGGCACGTTCTACTTGAATTAATTATTATGTTTCTTTTGAGTTAGCTAATGCTTTACATTATGTCAATAGACAACAATACGTAGGAATCAGAAGGCGTAGGATTCGTAGTATACATTGACGTCCAAGAAGGAAATAGGGAGCCCATAAGTGGTACTTCGTACACTGATACTTATAATACACAGTCTTCTTTATATTTAAATTTAATTATTAGAATATAAAGCAAATGCCTTAGTTATAGAATAGCATTTGAAGACATGTGGTGGTACAGTCGCCTGCAGAGAAAAGTAACCCATCTGTTTATGCGCCATCTTTACATACATACATATTAATATCTGCATATTAAACAACAACATGGGAATATCGAAAACATGGGAACATGGAATATGGGAAAATCGACTTTATCAATGGACTGAATGCGCCTAATGCATTGTTTAAGTTGTCTAAAACCACCTTTGGATTAATGCCTTTCACCTTTTATTCTTTCATCTGAGGCCTTTCAAATGAAACCATTTTGAGGCATATCGGTTGGATGGTTTCAGAGTCTATAACCGTACAAACATTTTTTTGTGTTATCTTAATATATATAAATTACGTGTCACGTTGTTTGTCCTCGATGGACTCCTAAACTACTGAACCGATTTTAATCAATATTGCACACCGTGAGTAGTTTGATCCAACTTGAAAGATAGGATAGCTTACAACTCAAAATAAAAATAAAAACTTTTGACAGAACGAAGTCTGTTCGGGCAGCTAGTATATATATAGATTTGAGATTCCATATGCAATTATAAGGAAAGCATGACCTGAATAATAACAAACATAACAAATCAGATCCCTCACTCAATCGTTATTTGAAACTTGAAACTCTTATACTAAAACAACGGTTACAAACCTTTACTTTGGTTCGAATAACGCGTTTATAATAGCCACCTTCATATTATTATTACCATGCGGTGTGTGAAGCAATGACCGGGTACCCTACGTTTTAATGTTCTCGCTGCCATATTATAGGTAAATTATATATATATGTATCAAAATGTGGAGGAAACCTTTGCCCCTTTTTTTAAAAAATAATGCCTGAAAATAGATCCAGCTAAAGTTTACATGGAAAAAAATTGATATAATATAAAATTTGTAATTCTACATATAAATTATTAAATTACTGTTATTTATTTTGAAAGGGATACGACATTTGATTAAAATAATTTTCATTTCAGCCATTGTTCGATGATATACCTAACTATCTTTTAGAGTTGATTCAATTTCCGTACTTTGCTTTGGCTCTCACGTTATTATTGTAATAAATGCAAGAAAAAATTTGTTAAATCCCTTTTTATCCACATAACAGATTGTAATTTAAATAATAACTAGTTGATTTGTTAAGTATCAAAAGTGTATAGTCTTTCTATCAATACGATTGACGCGGCACGTGCTCAGAGGATACAAAATTGTCTCTTATACAAGGAACTATAACTAATATAATAATTATACAAATAAGAATAAATATTGTAAGGATAGATTCAGTACAAGTTGACTTTGCGTAAGCGCGGTCACAAGCCCGAGTCAGAATGTTAATGGCCTGAATCCTTCACGCCAGCATTGTATCACGCAACCAACCTAATCATACAATTATTTACTTTGCCTACTAAATCTAATAACTTATTTAACCATCATTTTGAATGTTATTAATAGATATTATAAGCATTTTAACCAGCGCACAAGTGTCAAACGGCATACGGGAAAAAGAGTGTTAATACATTATAATTATTATAGTTATTTATATTAATAAAGTGATAAAAATGTGAGAATAAATGTAAATATGTAATTTTATAATTAAAGTTAGTTTACTGTTATAAACAAATTACTTGTTACTTGTTATTTGACAGACGAGGCCGGTTTAACAATATCTTAATCTGTGTAATATAAACTTTCTGCAAGTGTGCCTGGCTAGCTATCAATATTTAGATTCTTTGCACTGTTTTATTTCTCGTATATATTTACTATATTCGCATTATACTTTACTATATTCGCAATATTTATTTGTACGTTTTTGTATCATGACCTGCATACCTCTTTTGCTTTGTGTACGGATCTAACTTCATCCTATCAGAAATACCAGTACCTACTTGATTCTAAAGCAAGTATCTACAGCACAAGCATTCAGTATGCGACAGGTGGAACGGTTGCCAAACTGCATCAAGATTGAATTAGGATCGATTAGCTATTCGAACAGAGAGCGTGTTCTAACTAGAATGCCTCACCGTTGTGGGTGAGTGAGTATGCCTTTACACAAAATCCTGTAGCCTCTTTTGCGTCGATTTTAAGGTCTAAAATACTCTTTAATCACTCATAATATTCATTTTTGTATGATGTACTTTGATTTTAACATTACTAGTACTCAGTGTATTGTATTCAAAATGCATAAAGTTGTATTATTGTACCCATTAATTTATTCCATTATGACGCCCTAACAGGGTTACATGCTGTAATATTTTGTGTCTAGACCACTCTGTAAGGCATGGACAATTCACAGGACATATAAAAAATACAAATCTTACGACCCTACAAACATTGTACTCTCACGCGGCTGCCCTGCCCGAAAATTAATTTACATGACCCTCCCTAAGCAGTCAAGGTCACAAGGCAGGCTATAGGGTTAAGACTGCTTATATTTTACTATCAATATTGTAGGTATTTTCTTCGAGTGTCCATTGATTATACTTGAAATGTAGGTCATGACAGGTAGATTATGATCTGGAATAAGGGCGCTAGTGATATACAGTGTGTCCAGTGACCAACTAGCCATAATTTAAGGGCAGTAAATATACCTAATTTTATTGACAAAATTACCCACAAGCGGGCGTTTAGCCATTTTTTTTAATGCAGCACGTAGCTGGACGCAAGAAGTATGGAAACTCGCATATCTAAGGCTCATATTCAAACAGCAGTAAGTCACCAGTCTTGGAACTTAGAGCAATGACTTTGACGTCGTTTTGTACATAATATCCTTTTTAATCAATGCATGTACTAAAAAAGGTGGTTAATATGATAGTTTTTGAAGTATGTTGGAAAAACTTAAAAAAAACTAGTGGAAATTTTGACTACATTGAGTATCAAAATTTTTTTAATAATCTTTTTAACTTAAAACTTCATGCAATCATTTTTTAACCGACTTCAAAAAAAGGAGGAGGTTCTCAATTCGATTGTATTTTTTTTTTTTTTTTTTTTATGTTTGTTACCTCAGAACTTTGGACTGGGCGAACCGATTTTGTTGATTCTTTTTTTAATCGAAAGCTGATGGCTGTCATGTGGTCCCACATAAATTTTATTGAGATCTGACAATGGCATCCATGAGAAAACTACATAAGTCGTAAATTTGTGTTAAGATGTGCGCGACAAATTGACGAATAACTCAATATCACGTCAACCGATTTCGATGATTATTTTTTTAATAGAAAGCTGGTGCTTGTCATGTGGTCCCACATAAATTTGAACGAGAGCTGACAAGTAGTTTTTGAGAATTTGAAGTCGGTTATTTTTTGTTAGTAAAATTTAGATTATGTAATTAATAGATGGTGTTATTACCTTTCAATTAATAGATTTTTCACATCTATGGGAACTTTAAGTCCAGAGAAATCGAAGTCTTTCGGTAGAGTCGTGTAACATAATGAAAAAAATTAAAATGGCGGCCATTCCCAAAGGAAGACGGCTTGGCTCCCATTGGGTATTTTTGTCGATAAAATTAAGTATAATTCATGCCCTTAAATTATCGCTCGTTAGGCGCTGGACACACTGTATATTGTGAAAAAGGCCCGAGATTTTTTCTGGATAAGTATCTAAGTTTTGTTGCCTACACCCTATAAACAGAATATTGCATATGTATTGTGAAACTACGGAATTATATTAACCCATCAGATGGGTTACTTTTCTCTGCAGGTGACTGTACAAGCACAGAAGAAATAATAGTACTTACCTACATATGTACAAGGTAAAAATTATACAGGAAAGACAATAATATTGGACATGAATTTAAATACTGCATTCATAATGACTGATGTTAAGGAAGATGTGAAGCAGTGGACCTCACAAGTCTGATGGATGGATGGATGGAAGGAAGATGTTGGCATCTGATTGTTTCATATCAATGTTGATTACTTACAATCTACACAATTTATTCAGCTGAACGCCACTTCGATTAGCGATTAAGTTCTGGGCCGGTGGCATTGAATGCATAGGAGGTGGTTAAGGTATGTAAGAGGAACACGATGATTGCACATTTCAGAGTTTCAAAAGGTATCAAAATTGTATATTAATTTCATATTAAAAATGTAATAAAAATTAATAAAGTTTTTGGATTACAAACTTTGCAGTTACATATATTTTAGTTTAACGCGTCAAATGAGAGTGAATTTTTCCGAAAGAAACAGTCACTGGATTAACTTTTACAAGGAAAATTATTGTTAGTGGTGCGATATGAGTCATTATAATTATTGTTAACTGAAATACGTTCGGCATGGACTGATTTTGCAAGATATTCATTTTAATATTTTAAACCGTCTATTTTTTGTTCATAAGCATGCACAGATTCTTACACTCAGCATAGGTACTAAATATAATTATGATCAATCATTATGACAGAAAATAGCCTATTAAAATAAATGGGTCAAATTATTTAAACTACACGATCGTCATCGTGTATGGCTCCGATGATTATAAAGAGAATATGAATGCAGTTATTCAATGCACTTTAAACAACGGCCAATAAAATAATCAATTTGATAACTAAATGAGCGTAGAACAATAAAATTGAATTACACGATGGGGCAGGTAACAATGTATGATCGATGATGAATAGATGACCGCGATAGGACATCGGTAAACAAATTACCGCCCTCTGCACCCTCCAACTTATGTCAGTATGTCAGTTGAGTAGCTTAATTTCGACTTGTTTACAAATTCACAAGGACTGACAACTTTTATAAGTTAATGTTGCTTCTATATACGGTAGTTAATGTTACTACGAGTGAACACAAGTTGGGATTGACAACTTTTATAAATGAACTAGCTTCCGCCCGCAGCTTCGCCCGCGTGGATTTCGGTCAATTTACATAAAACCATAATGAATTATACACCTAAACCTTCTTTTGGAATCACACTATTTATTGGTGAAAACTGTACAAAAATCCGTTTGGAAGTTTTTGAGATTATCGTATTGATATAGACAGACAGACAGATGCCATTAGAGTTTATAACATTTTCTATTACAAAAAAAATAAACTTTTTAACTAGC
The DNA here is from genome assembly GCA_911387775.1 of Thymelicus sylvestris. Classification (NCBI taxonomy): domain Eukaryota; kingdom Metazoa; phylum Arthropoda; class Insecta; order Lepidoptera; family Hesperiidae; genus Thymelicus; species Thymelicus sylvestris. The sequence goes on from OU426895.1 coordinate 12,888,708, forward strand.
AAGCTGGCGAGATTGTAAAAGTCGAATATAAGGAGAAATTAGCAGTAAAATATTGGTTGTAATAATGAAAGGTTTACAAATCAAGTAGCATATTCAAACTTTTAAAATAAATAGTACTACAGAGCAACTTCTGTCGCACAAAAGCTTGAAAACCCGCAATAATGTACAATTTGAAAATTAAGCGAGTTTAAAATTTTAAGTTCAAACATAAAAATCAGGCAATTATACTTATACTTTTGAATGCAATATTGTAGTTTAAACTTCACTCGTGTATCGAAGCAAACTGAAGCCTATTTAATGAAAACTGGGGCATGCATTTGAAGCTAAAGCCACTTCAGGAGGCGCAAGTCCTTTCCAACTATGAATACTTTATACTACCGTACTTCTACTCATATTTAGAAACTTTTATTCGTTGAAAAATTATTAATGAAACACATTTCATTATTATAATAAATTCTTAACAATTAATGCTTGTTGCCGCTAATAAATGTAGTAATAAATATTATATTCGTTATATTTAGCTGATACGGCAGACGTCATTTTATAGTTGATCTGAATAATTATGGTTTATAAATATTATTTGACAAGTTGACCAAATCACATGCACTTACATATTTTAGCTTTATGGTAGATCTTGGCGTCTAGATAGATATCTACGTATATGTGAATATTAAATACTAGCTAGCTAGTTTTCTGCCCGCAGATTTTCCTGCGTTTTCCGAGATAATAAGTAACCTAGTTTTTGCGTGACAAACATCCATACAACTTTTCTTTAAAATGTTAATAGAATAATAAGATGGGTGTAGCCGTTTGGCACCTACCATTTCGCACTGGAGCAGCATGGTAGGGCAAAGTGCTTTCCACACAACTTATCGTAAAAAGGGATAGACTGGACCGTTAATGAATTCTTTCATTCATCATTCAAATAACTATCATCTATACTTCTATACTAATATATAAAGAGGAAAGATTTGATTTTTTGTTTGCATTGAATAGGCTCCGAAACTACTGAACCGATTTGAAAAATTCTTTCACTGTTAGAAAGCTACACTATCCTCGGTGAACATAGGCTATATAAAAAAAAATTAGGGATCCTTAATAAAACTCTAAAAATGTAACCCAAGGTGTAAAAAAATAGGAAAACCGAAGCAAAGCGAGGGCGGTTACTCGTCATTTATAAAATTTTAAATTAATAATAATTCTCACGCCACATCCGCATGAAGAGCACATAATTTTGCTCATTACCGCGAACGAGAAAAGATCTGGGCGTAGTATTTAACGCTGGAAAATTATTTATCGCGAATAAAATTGCTGCGGTTTTATTTAGTTTTGCTTTTTATGGTAATAATAAAACGAGACGGGCCATTTGTAAGTTATCATCGTTATTAACACAGGTTTTAGTGATGTTTTCTGACTAAAACAATAAGTATACAAAAGATTTTCTATCTACCTCTATAGTGTAAGAAACATGTTTCAATAATATACCAGAGTAGCAGTTGTTTAGATAGTAAGATAATAATCTAAATTTTACTAACAAAAAATAACCGACTTCAATTACTCAAAAACTACTTGACAGATCTCGTTCAAATTTATGTGGGATTCCATGACAAGCACCTGCTTTCGATTAAAAAAAGAATCATCGAAATCGGTTGGCGTGATATTGAGTTATTCGTCCATTTGTCGCGCACATACTTAATAAAAATTTAAGACTTATATGGTTTTATCATAGATGCCATGGTCAGATCTCAATAAAATTTATATGGGACCACATGACAGCCACCAGTTTTCGATTAAAAAAGAATCATCAAAATCGGTTCGCCCAGTCCAAAGTTCTGAGGTAACGAACATAAAAAAAAATATACAGTCGAATTGAGAACCTCCTCCTTTTTTTGAAGTCGGTTAAAAATTTGAATTCGAAATATACTGCTGAGACTAAACTTAGTGGCAGAAATCAACAACATTAGGACAACACACTATTTTTCTCTGCTGTTTCGTATGGTAAAAACCACGAGATTGAGAAGTTTTCTGAAGAAAGGAAAAAAATAACAAGCGCATCATTAGCTGGTGTTACAATTACTTTAGGAATAGTTTTCGTCGGATTGATTTGGATTTTCTTCAAACATATTAGGCATTGCTAATAATGCTAATAATATTGCTACTGAATAACGTAGGAGATAATAGAGACAACTGTAACTTATATTTAATGATTTAGCATTTTATATACATTATATGCAGTACGTATGATCATTTTATATACAGAGTTTCATATTTAAAAATCCAAAGCTATAGTTTATGTTATCGTGAACATAATATTGCCAGCAGATGGACATGCAAAAAATGCATTAGCTGCATTTAACGTTTCAAAGAATTAATGTAAATTCTATGAGATGGAAGTTTTAGCCGACGAAGATTAGCTACCTTGTCCCTTGTATTTATTTATTATTTATTTATTTATTTAACATTTTATTGTTTGTACACCATAAAATAACATACATGAGAGCATAAGAAAAGAATACAAAACAATGAGCGACCTTATCGCTTTATAGCAATTGTACCTTGTCCCTTGTAACTTTTCCCTTATTTTTGACACAAACTGTGTGGCAGTTTCCATGATCATATTATAGTGTCGCCAGTACATGAATATACTAAATAGTCGCAGGTGACAAATATATACACTATAGTGATTCTGACATAATATTAGGTATATAAATGTAACCCCTGGCTTATAGGATTAAGAAACATTATAAATCATCAGTAACCTACATTACAAAACAGTTCTTGTAGTTTTAAATAGTACCCACGATTAAAGTCGGATGATTTTCAAAATGATTTTTCTGTCTGATTCATAGTCACTTTTTATAGTTGATTTTCTGTCTTATTTAAAAGACATATAAAAGTAAATAAATAATAGAAACGTGTCAAATGTGAAAAACTTTGTTTTCTGAAACTCTGCCGTAGTAGTGGTATTTGTAGATAATTACAAATTTTTATGTATTTGCCTATTAGCACAATGATGATGACATGAAATTTACATTTGTAAATAGTGTCTAAATTCGAGTATGATAAAGTTTATTTTAAAATATCGATAGTTTGAACGAATCGCAGAACTAGTAAGTATTACTCAATCGTGGAAAGGAAATAATCGAGCGATACACAGGCATCTTCAAAACTTGTTTACAAAAATACGACATTTTAGATTGTTAAATTCTCACTGAATTATGACAATACAAGGTCCCGTTATTACCTGATTATATCATATTCGGATTTTATTGTTTATTAATGAGACACGAAATTAACTTATTTTAATATTTTGTTACTGAAGTACCTACAACTCATATCATAAAGAATCAAAAGAACGAAGGCTATGATTATATAAATCCATGGTAAAGTACCATGGATTTTATTCAAGTTCAATACGACTAGTTCAAACTATTGTCGCTAGTCTAAAAGTTAAATTGACCTATGAAATAGTACCGCAAAAATAATTACTGAATTTAACCTATATAAAGGTTAAGCCGACAAGATCAGCTTTTGGCCGACAATGCTTTGCCTGTTTCTTTATCGGATTATGAACACATTAGTTCTAGTCATAAAATATTATAAATTACTCACAAATTAATCCTTACCTGAAATAAAAGACTTAACTAAAGTATATTGTTAGTATATTATTCACGTCACGTCCCGTCAGTGTTTGCCGGCGTTGAGGTATCAATCACACTGATTTATCAATATGTTTGGTATATCTAATTAGTGAAGTACCTAATGAGTAACTTAGTGACTTTTCTATGAAAGAGTAACAGAGAAGCTAATAAAAGGTAATACGATAGATTTGTTTATGAAAAATAGTATTTAAGATTCAGCGTCTAATAGTAATTTATATTATCGAGTAATTATATTATTAAGTAATTTATATTATTTATACATGACTGAAGTTCATTATTTCAGTCATAATATTAGAATAGATATATCTAATTGTTAGATATATTTTCTTATGGTAAAAAGTTTAATGCAATGTAATACTAATTCAAATATTACACTATCCCAAAAATTATAAAATATCTTCTATTGGTTTTTTCAACGACAACAAATGTAAAAGTATATTGGAAGTAAGGGCGGCTAAGTGATTTTATCCTTACGTATTTATTTTAATTTTATGTAAATTCAAGAGCAATAAAGTATCGTAGTAAGCTGAATGTTATGGTAGGAATAGTTTTTTAGGGAACATGCACTAAAATTATTAAATAAAACAGTCATAATTATGATAACTATGATACAAAATATTTAAATAAATATTAATCGCTGGGCAGTTGATGTGAATATTTCATACCTATATGGTAAATCTTTCATGAAAGATTTTAAAGTTTTTAACCTTTGTACCTATACAATTTATTCACTTATAAACTTTTAGTAGATAAATCATACATGGTTTGGATAAAACTTGCATTTTATATTATTAATTCGTTTCACTTTAAAAATATTTAATATGAAATTTGCGATAAAACTCTTCAACTAGGTACTTTATTCTATTGCTTTTTACATGTAAACTTTTACGATTACAAAACTTTTTTATAGAAATTTAACATAATGCTATAGAGGTGAATTAATTAACTTTAATGCTTTCATGAATATCTCAGCACATTATAAAACAAACTTTTCATAACACTATAGTTAAAAATTAAATAAAGTAGGTACGGTCTGCAACTTATTCTACACAATATTATAATTATAATTAAATCGACAAACCCCAACGGCTAATTACCGTGTCACAATACGACATAATGCTGTAGTTTCATTTTTGCGATGCCACTTTTAAACTAATTCCGATAACAACACAGAAAAATTAGCAATTGCGAGACAATGCAACTTTTCCCAAACTTTTCGAACACCATAACATTTCGAACACTTTCAAATAAAAGCCGCGATAATGACGTCACCTTTAATAAAGAAACAAACGAGCACGAATTAATGTGGTCGAGCGACAACCTGACTCAGGGGTCGGTCGTTGCCAAACCCATAATCTCATTAACCCACCACGATTAAAAAAATAGCACTGAGCACTTTGGACTTTTTTGTTTGAAAGTGAGGCGCGTGCATTTGTTTTTGTCGAAAGTTGGTTGTCGGTTGTCGGTCGTCGGTCGGTTGGTCGGCCGCGGCGAAACTGTCGTTGCGTCGCGGTAGGCGGTAGAGCGCGCGCGGGCGCTCTTGCGCGGTGTTGGCGCCGCGCCGCCTCAGACTCGACTGCCGACATGGAAATTCGATTTTTCTGACGTTTCCTCAGCCCCTTGCTTCACCACGATCGAACTGCACGCCACATGAATAGTCGCCCCCACTGATTTTGCACGTCCATTTACAGTATAACTCCCGATATTTTATGCCACTTTTGACGAAACTCGACAGCGGCAATCGCGAACGCCCTGACACGCAAGTTTCGATTGTATCGCATTTGGGTCGCTTTGACCTTGGTTATTATCTACCTTGCGTTTGGAGAGGGAACGTGTTGAAACGAAACGATCGGTTAAAGTGAAATAGAGGGCTGTAAAAATTGTTATTTACATCCGCTACAACTTTACTAACAACTTAATAAAAGTTGCAGAACTTAATTCGAAAGTAATTTAATAATGGCCGACAAGAGCAAAATATGCAAATTGCTATTCACATGTTCGCTAGTGTTAAGAAATTTCCAGTAGTCGAGTTTAAGTTGATGAAATACCGGTGGCAATCATTAGGGGCAGTATTCCGGAAATATGATGTAATTTGCTTCACGAACGTTGCAAGTATTAGCGGGCACAAATTGTTGGGTTATTATAGGCTGACCAATAATATTTTTGTAGCGCACGGAAACAAATTTTCTGACGATGAATTTTTGTTGTAATAACTTAGGCTTTTGAAATTATGCGAAATCAAATTCACAGATATTTTACGACTGTGATTACTCGATAAACGGACAGGGGAGCCACCTGATGATTATCGGTTAACGTAACTGATGGACATGAAATCCAAGTTATAAGTCCCTTTTTTGGAAGAGACTATTTCATGATAAATATTCAGTCTTAATTCTATAGATATGCTAATTATATTCAGCTTCCAAAAACAGAGGCATCTAATATTGTGATCCACCAGTGACAATGAACGTTCCCTACGGCACCTTCCCTTCTTGTCTAACTTGTAAGTAGATTTGAATGAGCCTGTATTGGTACCTATAGGCTCATTTCAAACTACTTGATCTCTTCTCTTGAACTACTATCGTTAGGTATTCCGTGTTCGCAACAAGTTAAACTTTCGAGTTCCAAAAAATAAAACGTAAAACCTAAGAGAAATAAAAAAAAAAATTATTTATATCTACTGCAGATTCCTTGTAGGTACTTATACAGTCTTTATAAACTTTTTGTTATTGCTTAATGCTTTGTTATTGCGTTTTGTAATTACTAACTTACATGAAAAACACTTTTTTTCCATCCAAACGTAAAAACTTTATTAAAAATTAACTTGAACTATGTTCAAGTTAAATTAAAATGACCCAAACAGAACTGAAGCGAGGTAATGCTAATTATAATTAGCATAATTCACTTACGTAGTTGCGACATAACTCATAATATTATCAAAATGGCGTTGGAACGACGAATGACGGAGCTGCAAAATGCAAAATGAATTACTTGTACAGTGTCACGGCTGACTTGATTTTCCTTGAGTTAAATTTCCTTCATATTTATAGTAGTTCTATTAGACTAGATAAGTACCTAAATTAAAATTACCCTTTTCCTATGACACTAATTATCCTGCTTATTTATATGTTACATATTCATTTCGTTTTCAGTGTCGTAGGATTCCCCGAACTTGTTCATCTTTACCTTCACTGTATAGAAAACTTTTCAGAGAAAAAACTTATCTCAAAGCATTGGAAATAATAGAAGTCATACAAAACCCAGAGTTCTCCCAACGAAGGAATCTCGCTCCATCAAGGCCAGAGGTACCTAAGCAAGTTTTACCACGAGCGAAGTGGGGTTGTTTAAATTAAAGAAGCTCTCGGTCTGCGGATTTGTTATGGAAATAGCCGGCAAACGAGCTGACGATCCATCTGATGGTAAGTGACTATCGTCGCCCATGGACATCAGCAACACCAAAGGCATCACTGATGCGTTGCCGGCTAAGAAAGAGAGAAGAAAGAGAAAGAAAGAACTAGCTCTCAAGCCCCCAGCCGGAACACGACGAGTCGTTTTCCGGAATAATGAGTACCCTATGTCTTATTCACCATCATGGTTTACGTCTAAATCCGTTCAGTAATTTTTGTGTGAAAGAGTAACAAACATCCAGACAAACAAAGAAACATACAAACCTTCACATTTATGTATAATACTATCAGATGATGCATGCAGCTCTTACCCTGCGGATTGATAATATCAATCAAGAATCCCATTTGATTACTATTTTTAACTAAGGCAGTAAAAAAAATCCGCCTGCTATCAAAAAGCTGTCATGATATACCTTTTTGAAATCCTTATGATGAGCTCTTTAATTTGATATCCATATTGCATTATTCGATTTATTTTTATTTTTAATACTTCAAACAATGGCACTCACAGCCACCATATTTTTTTTTATTTTACTTATCTAATAGCACTTGGGTTACCAAGACAAATCTCACGATACCTTAACTATATAAATTCGTTCAGTGGTTTGGAAGATACGAGGTAATTAAGAATGTTACACGCGAAGATACGCGTATACATAAGATACAAGATACGCGAGAAAAAAATAAACCTTCCTAGCAGTCGGGTAAAAAGGAAACTTAGCCAACATCCTCGTACTTACAATAAATTAAAAGCAATATTTATTCGTCGCAGTCAGTACGGATTTCACGGCTAATTCACTCCACACACGGCTCATAGCATCTTAAAACTATGCCAAATTTCCGTAACAATGGCCGTACGATACTGTAGCGTCGTTTAAAAACATCGGGGTCGGAGCCAAGTTCGCGTTGGGTGTATCGCGACGCCTTTGGCACGGGTCTACTACTGTTAGTAAGCTCGTTGTGGGTGATACTGAAATGATATTGTTTTTGTTTGGTTTGCTATAATAATTTAGTTTTCATTCAGTGGCTGGAAGTTTTAGTGTTTTGTAAGTAAGGCGCCAAGGCTGGTCTGTGTGGGACCGTAAGGGTTGCTGATTTGAACTCACAATGGTTGAATTCAGTTGCCAAGTGTTTGAAGTTTTTATGCAAAAGACCCAAAGACCTCCGACATGGCTTAATCCTTGCTATCTAACAACTGGTGCAGACGTTTCTATTCAGAACTCTCAAGACATTTTTAACATTACCTATCTACCTGTCTATTTCATGCAATTTTAGCCCATAGAGTTGTAATTTCGGTGTCAGTAACATTCCACTATAAGCCATATTGAGCATTACAGACGTAAGGACCGATTTACCGTGAGGTATCTATTCTTTTGTTGGCTATTCACTATGCAATACATTGCAATAGTTACAAATACGAGTAATAAAATCACCACGATTAATTTGCTATTTAATAAGTCTTAAGTCATCATTTATTATATACCTACCTATGAATGTAAAGTACATACTTATTTTACGCAGGTACTGTTTTGCTGCATCGATACGCGAAATGTTTCGATACTCAGAAAATATATGGGCAAACTAAAATGTTGCGAGGAGAAGTTAAGAGTTTGGCAAACTTCGCAAAGACAACTTACATTTCCATTCCAAAGGTATCAAAGCTTTTAAGTAGTTAACTTTTTGAAGGTGAAAACCGCTGAGCAGGTTTCGACTGCTGGCTGTTGACACAGTTACATAGTTGCTTACAAAATATGTAAACTGTGATGGTACAGTGGTCTACAAGTACAGCCCCAGTTTCCCCATATTTAGATATATATAGATTCGATTCTGTATAACCATAATTTTATAAAGCTGTGGCAGATGAAACAGGAAACTTGTTTACTACAGTAGTTCGATCAGACTATATTTGATTAGCCCGATAGTTATAATATAATAGTAGTTATAATTAAACTGACATACTACTCGTACTAGGTATTACTACATACATTGTACGAATATTGTCAAACATTAACAAAGAGTCAAGTAAAAATAGAACCCGTCCTAGGTTCTTGAGAAATTTGTATAAGCATAGCAGTTCCAGAGGTACATACGCGCTAGTGTAATCAACAAACAAAAAATCTTTATCATTATTATATGTATAGTAGTATATAGATTTGTTAGTAGTAATTACCCGTCTTCGCTTCATTTCGGGTAAGATGATCATGTTGTAAAAATTGTTACTGTATGACGCGGGCTATATTTACTGTTTTACAGCTTAATATGTTTATATACTAAAACTACACCAACACCTTGTTCCTGAATATACTCAATCTTTATTTAAAACTGTAGAAACACCGTATTTTATTCATTATCACTGTTATTACGATAGATACATGGAAACTATGACGTCACAAATTACTATAAAAATTGGTTGTCTGTAAAGTCGGTTTACGACGGTAGTTTAACGTGACAACGTCATGAAAAAACATTGATGAAAAGATTGTGTCCGATTCATTTAAGATGTAAAAACCTTCATACTAATTTTGTTATTATTTTTCATAAAAAAATGTAATTGTCAAAAGAAAAGTCATGTATGTCACAAGAAAATAAAATATCAAGAGAGTTACAAGTTCGTTTAAATTTTCATCGTCCGTAAAAGAATTATATTAGGAAAAACAACAAAATACAAGTAAAGTAACAAACATATTTTGGTCCAAAACGAGCCAGATTGATTTTACGGACGATTTGCTTACTCGACAGCAAAAGTGTTCGGTTTACTCGACGAACAAAAGGCAGTCGCATTTCAAACAAAAGATAAGTCGATAATTATTATTTCTAACTATCGAAAAGACACACACATTACAACAAGAACCATGTCGCAACAAACTACGGCAGAACAAGATAAATACATATATACATTGCAAGAGATCGGGAGTATAATACAGAAAACACAGATTAATATCAATAATGTCCTAAACAAAGACTGACTAAAGGGTATGTACAAGCAAGACTGAAGAATCTGGAAGACTACTGGAACACATTCAAGCAGGCGCACAACGATCTTACGACATGCACTCCGAGGGATCAGAAGGTAACATTACCGTATTTTGCCAACGAAGAATTTTACCAAATTGAGGATATCTACCTGGTGCTTCAAGCGGACCTAACTGATCACCTGCTAAACCTGGAAGCGTCGGAAGTCGTCAACAAGTCAGCCGTAACCGTAAGTCAAGATACTCAGTCATTGCCATATGTAAGTAGTTTGCCAAGAATTCAATTACCTACGTTCTCAGGAAGATATGAGGACTGGCCTACTTATCAGGATTTGTTTACAGCTCTTGTTCACAATACAAATTTAAGCAAAGTTCAAAAGTTACATTATTTGAAAACTAGCGTGTCAGGGGAGGCAGAAATGTTACTAAGACATATTCAAACTCTAGAAAATAATTATGTACAAGCATGGGAGTTATTAAAGGGGCGTTTTGGTAATAAAAAGATGATTTTAAATTCTCTCTTAAAGAGGTTATTTGGTCAAAATAGGGTTATTAATCAGTCGTCTGGTCAAATTAAAAATCTTTTAGATACAACAACAGAATGTATTAACAGCTTAAATAATTTACAGATTAGTACTAGCTCTTGGGATCCTGTTGTAATATTTTTGGTAAGTCAGAAATTAGACCCGGAGACACTAAAGGACTGGGAGGAATTTTCTTACAAAACAACGACTGATCAATTACCTACATGGGATATGTTGAAAGGGTTTCTTGAAGTTAAGTTCCATACACTTGAATTAGTTATGCCAATGTCAATACATTCAAGAGAGAAACCTCACACACACAAATTATTTCATGCCTCAACTCACGCTACCAATAATGATGATACATTTCAATCAACACATGCCGGTGTAACTACAAAACCTACATGCACTTATTGCAAGAATGGTCACTATTTATTTCAATGTAAAGACTTTTCAAAATTATCTGTGGAGGAAAGACGCGACTTTGTAAAAAACAATAATTTATGTTTCAACTGCCTTATACCTTATCACAATGCATACAAATGTAATCAAACAACATCATGTCGAGTTTGCAAGAAGAAACATCACTCTCTATTACACCAGTCTAGAGACAATAATGAGAAAAAGGATTTAGGAACAGCAGTACAATTAGAACCTAAGATTACAACCGCACATTTTTCTCAACAACAACCTGGTCAAGAAGTATTGCTAGCTACAGCGCAGGTAGAGGTTACATCACGTAATGGACACAAACATCTACTTCGTGCATTAATTGACCAGGGTTCTGAAGCTTCATTCGTTTCTGCAAGAGTAGTTGACCTATTGGGTTTATCAAAAACGAATATCAGTGGTATTGTCTCTGGAGTTGGAGAAGGAAGTCAGATACCAATCAAACACTTAGTTGACCTCACGATTACGTCGCGATTTAATACGAATGATGTTATACAAGTTAAAGCATATGTGCTGAAGACTATATCTGCAAGATTACCATCAAAACACATCGCGATTAATTGTTCACAGCTTCAAACTTTACAATTAGCTGACCCTACATTTGATACACCAGGCAGGATTGATATACTGCTTGGCGCTGACATCTTTTGTAAGATTATAGAAGATGGTTTGCTCAAGATGGTTGACGGGGTAGTGGCTCAGAAAACAAGTTTGGGGTGGATACTGTCAGGTCAAAGAGAAGATACAACAATGAACAGCAACAAACATAATATAATAACATTACATATCAGTAGAATGGTAAAGGAAGACAATGATATGTTACGAAAGTTTTGGGAAATAGAAACAGACTCATATACAAAGAAAAAATTATTTACAAAAGAAGAAGAAAAATGTGAAGAGTTATACAAAAATACAACAAGAAGAGACGCTAATGGAAAGTATATAGTACATCTACCATTAAGAAAAAGTATTGAGGAAACAGTAAATTTGTGTGGAGATACAAAACAACAAGCAATACGAAGATTTAATTATTTAGAAAGGAAGTTAGCTAAGACAGAGGAGTTGAAAAAAGAATATACGAAAGTCATTCATGAATATAAAGAGATGGGTCACATGAAGAAAGCTGAAACAATAGACGATAAAAACTCAATTTACTTACCACATCACGCCGTAATTCGTGAAGACAAGGAGACAACTAAAGTACGAGTAGTCTATGACGCGTCTGCAAAGGGCTCTAATGGTTATTCCCTAAATGATTGCATGATGGTTGGGCCTGTTTTACAAACTGATTTGAGAAGCTTGATAACAGCATGGCGAACTCATAAAATATGTGTAGTGGGTGACATAGTCAAAATGTATAGAATGGTCTACATGACAAATGAACATACGAATTTACAACGTATCGTCTGGCGAGATAATCCTGATGAAGAAATTGAAAGCTACAATCTTACAACTGTAACGTTCGGAACTGCTGCAGCTCCGTATCTAGCAGTACGTACGCTACATCAACTAGCCGACGATGAAGCAATGGAATATCCTGATACTGCACCTTTAATTAAAACTAGTTTCTACATGGATGATTTAATGGTAGGCGATGATAATGTGGAGAAAACAAAGAAGATGTGTAATGAAATTAGAACAATATTAAAAAAGGGTGGATTCGAAATGCAAAAATGGTCTAGTAACTGTGACGAAGTTTTAGAATATCTTCAAGAAAAGAAAACTAAGAATACAGTTGAGATAAAACTTAATACTATAATAAAAATATTAGGCTTGACATGGGATAGAAAAGAGGATGAATTCAAAATAACAGTAAACTTACCTGAAATGAGATATCCTATAACGAAGAGGTCTATTTTATCTGATGTTGCCCGCTTGTTTGACCCTTTTGGATGGCTGTCACCAGTTGTAATTAGGGCGAAGATTTTAATTCAAAAATTGTGGCTTTGCAACTTAGGTTGGGATGATGAATTACCATGTAACTTTTGTGAAGAATGGATAAACTACAGAGAAGGATTAATACATTTACAAGATATAAAGATACCTCGGTGGTTTAAAACAACGTCAGAAAATTATAATAATGTTACTCTACATGGTTTTGCTGACGCTTCTACTCAAGCATACGCAGCTGTTATTTACTTGAGAATAGTAGAAGGTGAAGAAGTTCATGTAATTATGATTGCATCCCGTACTAAAGTTGCGCCGTTAAAACAGTTATCAGTTCCTAGATTAGAGCTATGTGCTGCGTTACTACTTGTAGAACTTATTAGCGATGTGATGGAAATTTTGAAAATTTCAAAAGATAAAATATTTGCTTGGACGGATTCAATGGTGGTACTGTCATGGCTACAATCACAACCTAATCGTTGGCAGACATTTGTTGCTAATAGAGTAGCAGAAATCACTCGAGTAATGGACAACGATAGGTGGAGACACGTGCAGTCTATTGACAATCCAGCTGACATTGCGTCGAGAGGTATTACAGCAAGCAATTTAGCTAACAACGAAATTTGGTGGACTGGACCAAAGTGGCTCAAGGAAGACATGTCATCATTTAATAAAACTAACAGTCACATACCACAAACAGAATTAGAGTTGAAGATTAAATGCAACTTATTATTAGAAGAAAAACCAATTTGGGAAAGATTTTCAACGTTGTCAAGAATGAAAAGGGTATTAGCATATTGCAAAAGAATTTAGAAAAGCGATAAAACAGAACCTAAACAAAAATACTTACAACCTGAAGAAATGGAGAATATTTTAGAAGAATGTATAAAACATTATCAAAATTTAGTTTATAGCAGAGAAATTGAAGAAATCAAGAAGGACAGAAAGGTTAAGACTAGAAGTTCTCTTATCAGCCTTTCACCATTCTTAGATAGCAAGGGAATTCTTAGAGTAGGCGGTAGGCTTCAGAATTCGTCAATTCCAGAGACAACCAAACACCCAATAATCATTCCTGCAAATCAACACATCACAAAACTACTTACAAACGAAGCTCACACTAGAACACTTCATGGGGGTATTCAGCTAATGATGTCATATTTAAGAACAGGGTACTGGATTGTGGGGTTAAAATCTAGTGTCAAAAAATGTATCCATAATTGTAAAATTTGTATTGTGGATAAGGCAAAAACAAAATATCAACTTATGGGCCAGTTACCGGCACCCAGAGTTAATCAACATAGAGCATTTTTAAATAGTGGAGTTGATTATGCTGGACCTGTATGGATAAAGACGTCTAAAGGTCGTGGGCAACATGCCTCAAAAGGTTACATTTGTTTATTTGTATGCATGGCAACACGTGCCATACATCTGGAAGCAGTTACAGATCTCACTTCACAAGCATTTATTGCTGCATTTCGAAGATTTGTGGCTCGCAGAGGATATTGCCAACATCTGTGGAGTGACAATGGCACCAATTTTGTGGGCGCTGCCAAAGAATTGAAAGACTTGTTTCGAGCTGGAAAAGACAATATGATCAAAGAAGTAGCTGAAATTCTAGCAAATGAAGGAACAACATGGCACTTTATTCCCGCGAGAATGCCGACGTGTGGTGGCTTATGGGAGGCCGGTGTCCAATCAGCGAAGAGACACTTATCAAGGATAAATAAAGATACTAAGTTAACGTATGAGGAAATGATTACTCTGCTGGCACAGATTGAGGCATGTCTCAATTCACGCCCTTTATGTCCCATAGACAATATAACAGATGAAGTGCTAACACCAGGACATTTTATAGTGGGTGAGCCTTTAATCGGCGTTCCAGATCTAAATTATGAAAGAAGGAATATCAACTTGCTAACTAGGTGGCAGTTGGTTCAGAAATTAACTCAGCACTTCTGGAGTAAATGGCAGACTGAGTATCTTAACACACTACAACAAAGGCACAAATGGCAACAGATACACCCATCACCTGCGATTGGAGATGTTGTAGTCATTAAAGATGAGGTTGTGCCTCCTACAAAATGGTTATTAGGTAGAATCAAACAATTACATCCTGGTGCTGATAACCTTGTACGAGTTGTCACTGTACAATGCAAGGGAGATCACGAATTGAAGAGACCATTATACAAATTGATACCGCTTCCAAAAGAGTTGTAAACCTTATATGTAAATATGTCATGGTGGGCGGTACTAATGTATAATGTAAAAATATAGGTATTTATAATTTTTGTTAATGATAAAACAAATAATTATGTTGTATAATTATGTTTAAAATTCACATCTTGTAAATTGTTTTCAAATTCATCAAAGGTAGAGTTGTCAAAAATTCATCAAAGATAGGGTTGTTAAAAATTCATCAAAGGTAGGGTTGTCAAAAATTGTAATAAAGGTAGGGTTGTCAAAAATTGTAAATTTCAAAATATACAGTCCATTTGAATGTAGCTAAACCTGAGTTATTCATATCATATATTGTAAAAAACTGTTGTTTTTGGTGGGCGGTATGTCCGATTCATTTAAGATGTAAAAACCTTCATACTAATTTTGTTATTATTTTTCATAAAAAAATGTAATTGTCAAAAGAAAAGTCATGTATGTCACAAGAAAATAAAATATCAAGAGAGTTACAAGTTCGTTTAAATTTTCATCGTCCGTAAAAGAATTATATTAGGAAAAACAACAAAATACAAGTAAAGTAACAAACAGATTGCATACTTTTATAGATAAAATTGAGCGCTTCGGCCGATCGTAGCCGATCGTGCCTCTCTATGGCTTGTTCCGCGCTCTCGCTCGCGCGGAACGTGACAGTGAGTTATGCTTTTTCGTGCGTGCACCCAGCGTTCAGCGTCTTAATAGACGTTGTCACTTCAAAAATGATGATTCAATAATTGTAGTAAGAATATCACATATAACATCAGTAGTAAGAATATAACATCAGTAGTAAATATACAATACACACATTGAACTCATTTAAAAACCGACTGAGGCTTTATTATCACTCACTCTGATGTGTTGACTGTTTGCTTCACAATCATCTACTTTCGCGTTATGAACTTCTTATTGTGATTTACATACTTTTTTTCGAGTATATGTGTAATATATGTATATATTGTATATTTACATTTACTCATCTATATATCATTCATATTATATGTATGTATTTATATATATGTATATATATATTTATTTATTTTTTATATATATTTATTTTATGTGTATCTATGTATATATTCTTAGTGCAAATCTTTATTACACTGTACACCCTACCAGCATCTCTTTTAAATTTCCTTCGCCATCTTCCCAAAGGTTATCTGGAAGAGATCGCTATTTAGCGATAAGATCGCCTTTTGTACACAAATATTGTTAATCTTTTTATTCATGTATGTGTCTCTTGACTGTTGATTGTGGTGTACAATAAAGTGTAATAAATAAATAAATAAATAAATTGAAATAAACAAAAGGTTTTTATATTTGACATCGAAACTCCAAAAACTCATCCGAAGTGCGTGGGCTCATTCATTTGCGGAACTCAAGGGATTAATTAAAAGTATCGTTCAGATGAAGCTTTTTAAAAAACCATCGCTGAAACAATAAAATGTACACAGTATACAAATGTATATCTAGGCTTCATAAGAAAAACAATATGCAACTATTCTCGTAGTTTTATTCATACTTATATTGCAGAAATTCTGATTAATACTTTTGTAACATGCAATATAATATGCATGTATGAGGTTAAAAAATACATGAATACTGTATTTTTACCATCAAACAAGTAGATGACTAGAGTAGAGACAACAAGTTGTTTGACGAATATAAAACAAAGGGGTCCATCAGTCACTGCTAACCAGAATGGTATCTAATTGTAAGGTAATCTTGATTGCTATTTAATTATTTCCTGCAACTGAAAAACGTTAAACTTTACTTATTTTTACAATTCAATAAAAAAAAATGTTAGGTAAACAGATTATATAATATAACAACATTATTTTAAAATAATGATAAATGATTGCTTCACAACAACCGATCAGAGTGAGAGAAGTTAGGGCAGGCCGGTGTCCAGCAGTGGACCTCCAAGGGCTGATGGATAGATGGATGGAGGGATGAGGAAGCCCATTGCACATTGCACAATTTCATGTACCTACGTGGCAAAAAAATATCGTGGGAATCAGACGGTAATGACTCTCCAAGACATGTTATCCACAAATCAATAAGTATTATGTCTGATTTGCATATTTCATGCCAGCACAACCCAGTGAAAACTAATGTAGGGCGCGAGTATGTAACCCTTTCTCCATTTTTTACTTTTTCATGTTACTTAAGTAATATAGTTTTAAAATAAATTACTTTTTCACGGTTTATGACTTGTTTTTTTAATATTACGGGTACTTTTATCCCCTGGACAGTTCAAATTAAGCCCCTTCAGATCCATCCGTATTTAAGTACTCTTATTAAATCCAGTAAAATATTAGTGTCATCAATTCCCAATTTATTCTATTTGCGTTAACAGTAGCTGCTATTGTTACGTTAGAGAGATGATTAATTCCCAAATAAATAGGTAGTCTGTCCGATCCATTTATCATGTAAGTTTTAATTAGTTATTTCGTGATTATTTGTGCTGCGTGGCAAATTTGTTAAATTATGAAAGTTGAAACTAATAAAGGTAAATAATTATATTGTGTGTTGTAAAACATAGAGAGAGGGATGTCGTATTAGTGAAAGTTCTAAAACTAGGATCTTGACATGAATCGGAAAAGAAATAATTTATGTATTACCACAGAAGACATACTAGAACTTACTTATTATATATTACTTAAGAGACGAAACATACGACGAAAAACATTGTCAAGTCAAGCAATAAAAAGCTTAAGTTTAATGACAAATATTATTGCAGTCAGTTGGTACATAGTTTTCTTAAGTGAGAGCCGATCTCGGTTTATTAGGGTTTATTATTACAAGAAAATCAAAACCTTTGTTATGTATAGAAGTAAGAATAGTATAAATGTTGAAGTCTATCTCAAAGTATTTTGCGCTGGGATTAAAAACACAATATTTACTTGACAATTTTATCTAGCACACAATCTATCTCCCGGTTTTTTGCAGTGTAAAATGAAATGTTAAAATGTTCTCTGAAAAACTACGGCGTGGAGTGACGCCTGACCAACTGCAATTCAATCAGAGGGTCAAAGCAAAGAGAGTGAAACGCTGAGGTTCAGCGCTACAAACTGCGTTGTGATGCTAGAGTCAGAGGTTTCATTGCAAGCGCACAAGCGACATGCGATGGATAATGCTATAGACATGTTGCAGGGTAAAGAGGTTCTTATGTTCTTTAATCTAAGCCAATCTACTTGATAACCCTGCTCATAAATTCACTTACATATTTACTATAGTAAATAATATTTACATACATACAGGCTGAAATCATTACTTTCTCTTTGTCTTCGGCGTAGTCAGATCAGACGGCTAATCAGCGACCTAAGGGTTAACATTTTGGTTCTTTTCAACTTTTCTTTGATATTCATTTTCATTTACTCTAGTAGAATAAAAATATATTTGTAATAATTTACTACTATTATAAAAAAAAATATGTGGATTAAAAACATACTAAATATCGTCAAGTCTACGAATTGAAGACTTTTTAGATATTTATATAACACAAAACGTTAAACATCGCTTCTCTGTGTCAGTAAAACAAATGCCTTGAAGCATTGTCTTTATTTTCTTGCCAGTTTCTGGACCGACGGATGTACAATAGGTAGAATGATATTGTGTTTTATTTGCCTAAACTATAAAATGGTGTGAAGTGTCACTGCATTTTTGTAACCATATACCTACAGAGATTGACCAGGCTTATATCTTAGTAAGTTCATATGATGCCTGTTCATATTATTGTACATATATGCAGTATCTGCCCTCGATTCATTTGTCATTTAGTACGAACACTCGACCAAAAGTATAGAATGTAATAGGCGAATTGACATGTTTTTTTTTGTTTGCAATCCAATTGCAAGTAAACAAATATTAATTGTTGCCCTAAACTTACTACAAAACCTTATTAGCGAGAATACCATCCAAATCAGTTACTCAGATTAGTAGGAAAAAAATGTAAAAACAAACAAAGAACCAGGCATGGCAGAATGGTAAATGAAAGACTATTAAAAACAATTATCTAATTCCATATTTTTCTAAGTCCTCTAATTATAAAAGTATAATTACAACGATACATAAATCATTATTGTACCTACCTTTTTCGCAGTAAAGTATATGTTGTGTATAATTTCTGTACCATAGACTTAACATTATAAGCAATGAACCAATAATTTTTTTAACATGAACGGGCAAAAGAATTGTATAATTTTAATTTATATATTTCTTGAGAAAGTTGACTTTATTCAGCTGACAACTTTTCTTATTCAACATTATTATACAATAACATTATCAACATTATTATATTATAATAACAAAAGAGTGTTTTATTATACTTTTTATTCTGCAGTTCCCACACGAATGGAAAATAGAGGCGAATAAATTCAGCCCGTTGGTGGTAGGGCCCTTCGGAGGGATTATATTAGTAACTAGCTGACTCGGTAAGCGCTGTTCTGCTAAAAAAAATTCTGGACACCCTAATCGCCTAGCGGTATGAAATATACTTTACGACCTATTCTCATATCTATAAAAAATACACAACTTTTTAATAAAAATTGGTAGAGAACAACGTGACATGAGATTTTTATATCTTAGATATTGATTTGAAAACCACTATTACTATTATTATTTTTCCGTGAAATTTACCTGGATGGCTACCATACTCTTGCTTAAGTCTAAATCTAGGGGCTTGAGAGCCAGCTCTTTCTTTCTTTGTATACCCTCTTTCTTAGCCGGCAACACATCAGTAATTCCTTTGGTGCCGCGTCCATGGGCGACAAAATCCACTTACCATCAGGTGGATCATCACTCCGTTTGTCGGCTTTTTCCATAAAAAAATTACCAAGTTTTGAATTGACTTAATTTGTCATTGTTACTAATTTTATTTTATGGAAACAAAACGAAGCACTCATTAGCAAGAAGCCTTAGGTTTAATTTAATGCTTCTAAGCATTAAGTCCGCCTTTTTTAAATACCTAGTAGGTATTAGGTTTATCCAATAGATTTATAAATAAATAATACTATTTAATTAATTAAGATAGCTTGAGGGTTGACCTACCAGATGTCAAAATATTCGCGTCATTATGCCCTGTTCCCGATTAGATGTAAATCGTCCCAGGACGATTGTCGTTGGCTTACTGTGGGAATCACGAGCCACTTAAAACCCACTGCTGGCAAACATCCAGCGGGAACCGTGTACTACAGGCCATTAGCGGCTGTATTTACTTTTTAAAGTTCACTTAAAAGTTACAGTTGATGACTGGCTGAAATTTTATTCAATTTAACTCGCTAAAGGGAGATTGTGGCACTGTATGCGTCATTACTCTATGAAGTAGTGTTCAGCAACTTTAAGTAATATTGTGTGTTGCGAGATTAAAATACTGTGACAGAGTTGTTTTTGCAGTTGTAGAATTATTTCTGAGCTGTCTCAATGTGACGAGCTGTGGAGATTAAACGTGTATTTAAAAAGAGAATTGTATTATTTGAATTATAGACCATATTACCGAATGCAAATTTTTTTTTGGACTAATAGTGAAAATAATAAGTTTTATAATAATAATAATAATAATATTTTCACTTTATTATGCAATGACAAATTACATCATAGAATTACGAGTATAATTTTATGATGGGTTCTGGAAGAATAATTAATATAGCTGGCCAGGTAAATAAGAACTTAATCACAATGCGCGAGTATCAGTTCTCCTACAGTCCATTCAATTCCTCACACCTTGTGTATAGTGTTTAACCAGGGGAATGGTTAGAAGCAAGGATCAATAGAGCCCCAATACTTAGTGAAATTGTATTTAGCCTCGACGTTACGGGCGGAAGTTGCAGTAAAATTAAAAGTGATTAATCAGAAACAGCCTTTAGCACAAAATCACGAACAAAAAGTTCTCAAAGCAAAGGCTGCGCTCATCAGCAGAGGCAAAGGCACTTTTTCTTTGAATTGAATCGGACTAATTTTTTGTGTCCCGTTTTATAAAGATAGGTATTATAATTGAGCTTAATTTTTAAGCTTGAACATTGAAAAGTATTACTTTAATCTTTGAAAATAATACCTACTAGTAATTTTGTCCTAATTATTGATTCAAAACGTCAGTCCTAGTCATTTATTAGCAATCGTTAAAGTATGTTGAAGGCCTTCGATTGGTATTAAAACTTCATATATACTAAATAGATACTTTGTTCCATGTTTGTAGCATTCTTGTTATTGATCCATGACATTATTCATTATTTACGAGACGGTGTAATGACAATAAACGCGTGTTTAAGCATAATGAATATGACGAAATTTCAAAGTTTAAGCTTAATGAATATGACGAAATTTCAAAGTTTACATCCATTTTTTATATTGCTTATGAGGGTTTATAATGAACCCTAATATCCTCAGGTAATAAAAGCCTAGATTCCAAGGTAATTGGACCAAATATTGCACAGAAATCTTACGCCCTGTGAAGGATTTTGGTAAAGTCAAATCTTTCGATCTGTAAAGAGTTTTGTACATATTTTGATTTAATCAACATAAATTAACATCTGAACTATATGGAATCACACGCAGGTCGGTCTATCAATTTGTTATATCCAAATGTCTCCAAGATAGACGGCATTGTTATAAATTTGAAATAATGTTCACAGAACAAAACTTAGACACATGTCTTAGAATTCAAAGTTTTAATGGAAAATTATACCTACAATACTGAATTGGTATTATTATTTACAGGTTAAACTATTTTCGTTTGGACTTGACCAGTTTATTTTTATATTTACCTATAAAATATTCAAAAACAGGATCCTAAGAGCATTTCCCATTATAAAAACGATAAAATACGCCTACATCCCTGTCAGGATATCCGCCCACATCCTTTCTCAGTTCGCAGGAATAATTTTCTGTACAGAATCCATATAAATTTAATTTTATTATACAGTCAGGATGACTCCGTTTAAAACGTTTTACTGACGTCTCTACATTCAACAATTAAAAACGATTAAGATATATCTTCGCCAGTTACGAAAATTTTACTCACGATACGTACAATGTATTAAATGGGGTTATTTCAACCTGACTAACTGACTTGAACCGGATTCCTTACTAAAACAATCTTTAGGGTGGTTATAAGTTTATAATATGTGTTAGATACTTACTTTACTTGAGTTATAAGTGTAATAATTATATAGATACGCTTTTATTTAACTTACCCTGTTTTTGTGAGTAAAATTTTGCAAGCCTCATTTTTACATAATATGGCTTTATTTCTAATGACTATGTATAATTGTGATAATCATGACCTGATACTACTCTCCGGTTTGGCTCCCGACGAAGGAACTCTTTAACGTTTAATAGCACAGACACTATTTTGGTGAACTACATTATAAGTACATGTTAGTTTTAAACAAGATTTACGCCCCAACTCAGAGCCACTAATGGTTACTTAAATCGCTCATTAGTGCAGAATTTGTATGGTGATTCTTTACTAAGGAGCGATTAAAGTAATCGTTAGTGACTTTGAGTTGGGGCGTTAGTCTTTAAACAAAAGTACCTACATATTAACTTGTTACATTTGTGCTTACGTGTTACTAAACAAAATTGATAAGTGACAGGTTTGATTTAAGTAGGTCTAAGCAAATACTATTCAATAGAGATTATTCATGTACACTAGAAAATTCATTTAGCAGACTTTATTCCACCTGAAAAACTAAAAAGATTTCAAAGGAACCTTTAGAACGGGTCGTCAGCGTAGGCCGGCGTTCGTTCTGCAAATTGAAGTGGATCTGCTCGCCCACCCACTATTTATCAGATCTCTATCATTGGCTTCGAATTATAACAAATTAATTTCAGTTTCAGCTGACATAGCTTCAATTGGCTCTTAGTTATGGTGAAATATTTAAGAAATTTGTACACTTAAGCCCCAACTCACAATCAGAGTCACTAACGGTTACTTAAATCGCTCATTAGTAAAGAATAACCATACAAATTCTATACTAAGGAGTGATTTAAATAACCATTAGTTACTCTGAGGGATTTTGGCGGAATGTCTTTAGGACATTGAAATGGCTACAAGCATAATCTTATGACGCTAAGTGCATAAAGCATGCGATCTCTTTAATCTGTTTGTGACCGCCAGGTCTCTTTATATTTTAGATAGCCCCATAGTCCCAAAGAGATCCTGACCATTTTTAATCCTGACTAAAGTTCCACAACTTGTTTGGAGACTTTAATAATAACATCAATTTTATTTAATAGTTTAACAATAATATTAATGGCTGATAATTTAATATGACATCAACGAACACCTATGACAAAAGCAAACATTTATGTAACAATTAAATATCTGCACTACCCGGGAATCGAACTCGAAATCGTCATAACCAACTAAGCGACGGTAAAGTTAATAAAATCAATTAAATGTTTATAATATCAATGAAATGGCACCATTTCATATATTAAGCTACCTTGGGACTGGACTGGTTCTTTTATTTCGTGTTCTAAATAATTGTGGAGTTTGTATGATGTCATCGCTTACTGCCACTACCCAATTAGAGTTTAACAATGACCTCATTTGAAATATTATGTCTTTAATATATAGTGGAAAAAGTTTTGGCGAATGTAGGTTTAAAAATGTATCAATTATACTCGTAGGTAACTGTAAAAAATTGTTTTACATTAAATATAGGTATTTACTTAATGAAATATAATTAAAAATCAAATAAATTTCAAAAGAACTTGATCAGATAATCATGTTTACCTATCACAGGCTTATTGTTTACATCAGTGTCTATTTACTTATCACAAATTCAGTTAATCGTTATTATCGGAAATTAACTACATGAACTAAAATATGTCAGTCTGTATAACCTTTATCTTACTACAAACAGAACACACTCCACTACAACCACGCCACACTACAACGACATTATAACGACATAATAACGACATCAGTGACATCACGCTACCATACAACAATACCACAAGTCGCAACACCTCAAATTTCTTAAATTAAACAATAAAATTATAATACAATGCCTTTTTGCCTCTCGAATAAAAATTCAAATACCAGGTCTGCTGGAAGAAATTTCATTTTGAAATAAGCAGTGCCTATATACTGTTGTTTTAAATTTCGATTTCATTTAAGTTTATACGTGTACATGAAAGTTTTAAATAAAATAAATAAATACAATTTGCAGTGCAATTTCATGGCCTCATAACATTGAACACTTTTTTTCCTATTTCAATAAAAAGTAACAATATGATGTTAACTAAAGCGACATCTACCGAATAATAGGATAGCAAAACAAAAGGCAAATTAAAATATATTGCGTAAGCATCAGTCAGTTAATCGTTCAAAAGTTACTGGATATTAGTAAATGACAATAAGTCATTGTTAGTTTTAATTGAATTAATCATTCAAATAGTTAAAACCTATTCATATGAGCGCTGCTATTGTTTTACAGGAAGCTTCGTAGGTACTATCTGTTGTACGTTCCGCAAATTGAAAAAATTGTTAGTGAAAACCGTTAACCCATTCGCTTAGCTTTAAAACTGTTAGGACATTTTTGTGTCAAAATCACCGGGAATTGTGTTTTATTAAAGTATCCATGGGAATTTAGATTCCACTCTTATGGGAATTAAATCATTTGAATGGCAGTTTGTGTTTTCCACAGTAAATAAGTTATGACGCAGTTTAAGAATTTTACTGTTAAAAAATTCTCATTTTCTAACAGTTACTATATTACGAGTAAGTAAGTGTGTAAGGAGCTACAATTCCACACGTTTATTAAACACTAGCTTTTGCCCGCAAATTCGCTGCTTCACCCGCGGAATTTTACTAACGCCATCTATTAACAAAATCCGGAACTAAATATCTAGTAACGAACAAAATATCGATCTCCCCATGGGGATGTTTTACCGCGGTAAAAAGTAGCCTACGTTACTCTCCACCCTCCTCACTAACTCCACACACAAAAACCATACCATATAATAGCTTCTATGCGACGTGAAAGACGGACAAACAAACAAACACACTTTCACATTTATAATATTTGTAGGGATTATAAAAATGTAACATGGCAAAAATGTAACTTCTATGGAAGCTTCGGTTACAATGCGGCGCGCGGCGTACCGAAATTGAATGGCAGTTAGCATTTTTGGAAACTACGTACAATACAATGACACAAACTATGTTCGCTGTATTGTTCCCTGCGAGGCAATTTTTATTCATATTCCTTTGTTTGTCTACCTATAACATGTAAAATGCCCAAACTGGTAAAATGCTTTTATGTGTACTTATACATAACTATTTATATATTTGTGTGTAAATAGCCGATAAGCAGTGATAGCTTAGTGGTTAAAACGTTAGCCTCCCAAACGCAGGGGCCCGTGTTCAAATCCTGGTACGCACCTAAAGGTTTTTATTTTCAAATATTATGTGCGTATTAAAAGTTAATTATCACTTGCTTCGATGAAGGCAAACACCGTGAGGAAACCTGCACACCGGAGAGTTCTCCATAAAGTTCTCAAAGGTGTGTGAAGTCAACCAATCCGCACTTGGCCAGCGTGGTACATGTCTACGTAATAATGCCCTATAAGCTTCATTTATGGTAACAATGTGAATGAAATATTGACGACCGGGAAACTATAAAGTTGCAATTTCCTCGATTCGATTCGACCTCTACTGAGGGTCACAGAACCAAGACGAGTCGAGGGCTGATTAACAAACACTCTTCGTATCTTTGATACGTACAAGAGGCTGAGTCAGCGGATTTTCGAAAATCATTCAACGAACTTGAAATGGAGATCAAGTGGCTACGGAATCATTCGAGGCTGCTTACTTGCCTGTTTTTTCCCACCCACTCGATATGAAGCTCCCTCAGATTAACCGGGTCAGATCTGTTATTTCAGTGATGACTCTTTTGAGCTCTTCATAGATTTTCAATGTAGTTTTCTCTTGTAACACAAGTGTAATACGAGGATTAGTGAGAATGATTTTTGTGGTTCTCTAATTACTATTATAATTACTGTGACTTTATCATTACTATTAATTTGAAAAGAAGAAACTTGTGTTGTTTTGACGTGCGTAGCTTTAGCGTGACTTAAGTGAGAACATACTCGTATTTATGCAATCGTATTGAAATCACAGGATTAGAACTTGCAGTACTTACTCACTCAAATATCGATGAAAAGTGACAGTACAAATAAATACCACTATAAAAAATGTATTGTGAATGATTTTACAATTCCCTAACCCACGCTCTGCCCGAATTCTATTACAGATCAGAACACGACATGTAGCTCTAGGGTTGCCGATTTATTTTCGGATATTCGTACCTAGTATTTTGAAGAAAAGTTTTAAAAATATAATAGGTACGATTTTTCAAAAAAAATATAGTATTTTAAATACAACTCTACACCTTAATATAATGTCAAAATAAATTATTTAATTTAAAGAAAACGTGGACGTTTAGCTATTTTTTCTTCAAAAGAGTAATACATGCTTTATATTACATTTAGACTTTATTTAGTAGTTTGAACTCTTTATTATTAAAACACACTACTGGATTAGAGAAAGTTGTTCGTAATATATGTAATAGTAACGTGAGAATGATTTTTTTATTCATCGCCGTACCTTATATTGTGAGGTATCATTGAAAAGGTTTTTCAAAAATATTATGGGTCTTTTAAGACCATTTTTGGATTAAGGGGTTGGAGTTTGCCAAGTGAAAATATTCTCAATAGGATATAATAAATGATGAATTTACAAGAAACTATCACGGCTATGTTGGCATAAGTAGTAAATGATATAGTCGATAAACTTACTACTTCGAAACCCTACATTGAGCGTGGCCTGACACGCACTTGCCCGTTTTTTTTTCTTTTTTTGTTTCTTTTGTTTTGTAAAATTATTTTTTGTAATTTGTGTTCGAGTGTGTTTGTGACCATCGAAATCAACGTTATCTATTATATTCTAAAATATATTGGAATATTATACATAATATTATTTCACGGTTGGTAGCCCTATCTCACCCTCCGATTGACCTGTCTAAACGCCGTATTATGACAGGGGGAAGGGAGTAGGCGAGAACGCTAGTCATGCCCTTCAGTGTGTCACTTCTGGGCACAGGTGGTGTTACCAAGTAAAGTCGTTACAGTATTATCTAATGTGAAGGTAGTAATCTTTGTGAAAGTAGTTTAATGTTTAACAGTTTTTCATACTCTCATTATTATGGTGGGACTGATTATAATTCGAAATTCAGTCATTTATTAAAAAACTAAAAACATTATAAGAACAACAAAAAAAATGTGTTTCCGATTTTGGTAAATTAGGTTAAGTATAATGACTATAGAAAGCGATTATAGACACTGAAGGTATACATAATTAATAATGTACATAATAAGTATTAATAAATTCAGTTATTTAATGTAGTGCTATTTGTCTATCTTGTCCTTTTTAATAAAGATTTGAGTAAGCAATACACATTGTATTTAAGAAAACACTGTACCACTGTAGTAGAACAGATTCTATTAGGCACATCTGTTCGGCGGTTCCTAAAGCAATTAGAATATTGTAGTCACTCCAGTGTCAGGTTTACTGTCGCAGCTGAGAACGGCGCTTAGAGAATTCATGTTGCTGCCAAGTTATATCGATGCTATACCTAGTCCTCAATGAGGATTTATATAGAATATTCAATTGGAAATAAAAACCCGTATACAAAAACCAGCCTCGCTTTAAGGTGAGGTTTCCCTTACAAATTAAAATGAATCCCTTACAAATATGTTTTAAATATGTGTCCAACTGACGTAAAAAAATGATATTAGAAACCTCAATATCATTTTTGAAGACCTATTCATAGATACCCCACACGTATGGGTTTGATGAAAAAAAAATTTTTGAGTTTCAGTTCTAAGTATGGGGAACCCCCAAAATTTATTGTTTTTTTTCTATTTTTGTGTGAAAATCTTATTGCGGTTCACAGAATACATCTACTTACCAAGTTTTAACAGTATAGTTCCTATAGTTTCGGAAAAAAGTGGCTGTGACATACGGACGGACGGACGGACAGACAGACAGACAGACAGACAGACAGACAGACAGACAGACAGACAGACAGACAGACAGACAGACAGACAGACAGACAGACAGACAGACAGACAGACAGACAGACAGACAGACAGACAGACAGACAGACAGACAGACAGACAGACAGACAGACAGACAGACAGACAGACAGACAGACAGACAGACAGACAGACAGACAGACAGACAGACAGACAGACAGACAGACAGACAGACAGACAGACAGACAGACAGACAGACAGACAGACAGACAGACAGACAGACAGACAGACAGACAGACAGACAGACAGACAGACAGACAGACAGACAGACAGACAGACAGACAGACAGACAGACAGACAGACAGACAGACAGACAGACAGACAGACAGACAGACATGACGAATCTATAAGGGTTCCGTTTTTTGCCATTTGGCTACGGAACCCTAAAAAGGAAGGACTCAATTCGGTAGAATATTTTTATTAAAAATAGATAAGATCGGTAGAAATTGCGGGCAAAGCGCTAGTAATGTATTAATACGTAGGTCATGATTAACTTACAAAGATGTAAAAATGTATAGGATTTTCGTTTCCTTGTTTCCCTTCCTCATTGTCATAATAAACCTATTTACCTGATTAAATTATAATAATGATAATGGTGCACGTATCCATTATTAGTTACGTTAGTTAGTATAGGTTCCTGCAAAGCCTTAGTAGGTAATGCACAGCGAACGTACAATAAAATCCGTTAAATAAAGTGTTGTTTCATATACCTATCGAAAACAATGGGAGGTTCCAACAATAATTTGTCTTTAACGTCTACACGTCGGTCGGTGTTACGGCAAGTTACCCGTAGTTCCCTTTATATGCCTCATTTTATGGGTTATAACTTAGGCTTTAATGTCGGTGATTTCAATCAACGTGTTTGGGGAGATTTAAGGTTTGTAAATCTGATGCACGAAACACTTAAAGAATCAGTGTTTTTGTCTATTACCTCCGTAAATGTTTTAGTTGCAAGGAATTGTTATTAATTGGGCAATGGGGGAAGTAAATTAATTCTGTTTTGGGGGGAGGGGAGGGTAAATTAGAGAACTTTTGTTAGACTCATCATGATATATACAAGGGAAAGGGTTCGTGGTCAGAAATATCATAAATCATGGTTTTTGTTGAAATATAATAAGTTCGAATGTATTAAACACATTGCTGGATAGTTTGACATTTCCCTCTTGCCGTTCCCCCCCCCCCCCCCCCCCTCCCCTAGTGAAGATGAATCTAGATTCAAATAGAGAGTGCAAATAGAGATTATGTACCATGTATTTTACATTAATATTGCGGAATCCATATTATGGGGTGAAGTGTTAAGGCACCCATAAAACTATTGCTAGTGTTAATCGTAACGACATTTTTGACGTATTTAATCAACGTAAAACAGTTTAAATTAAATAGTTTACTTTGGAGAATCAAATATTCCTATTTGTTAAAAAAATAGCGAACAGAATTTGCTCACTGAACTGTAATTCAAAGTTTGTCGAAAACAATTTTGTCGCAAACTTGGTGGGTTAAAAACGCGAACCAATAAGTAGAAGTTACAATGTCTATTAAAAGTTTGATGATATTCTACCAGTACAACAAAACGGGTCAACTTTATCGCCCATTCATCCTCACGGAGCAATTGAACTGTGCTTAAATAAAATCTCATTTAACTTGATGAATTTTAAAATAAAATCCTGGCTCGGGCTGTGATTGCCAATTACGTTTTAATAAAATGAAGTGCAAAGCGGGTACGTCTCTACAAACGATTAATATGGGCCTTTAGAAACAAATTGGAAGCTAAATTTCTGGCGAAATTTCTTATCCCCACTTGATTTGTTTGTTATACCATAAATGAACCAGATGGTGAATGGTCACCGAACGTCGTTGTACATCGAAATTATCACCAGGGGGTCACTGATTTTTTGCTAGCCAAGAAAGTCTCTTTTGAGTTTAATTCTTGTCTTAATAAAAACGCGTTAAAAACATTGGTTAACAAGACATTGAGGATGCCCTGCCTTGCCTTTTTGTGTCTAGGTAATTGTTAAGCTACTGTGTCTAATAAATCGGCAATCTCAGGGCGTATTTAAATATTGAGAGAATACATACATATTTAAGTTTTCAGCATAAAGGTGATAATAGAACCACAATTATCGACAAGCACAATCTCAACGTCGGGCTGTTGACCCTTGACCCACTTACTGAGAGTTTTAAAACAAATACTTTTTATAAATTCAGCTTGCAATTTTATAAAGTCGCATCTGTGTCCCAAAATACAATCTCGTAAGGTTTGTACGTGTCAGCTCGTAGGAAATTCATTCTTACCGGAGAGATATCGGTTCCCATTTGGAATAATCCTATTTTTAGTCGTTTGTTTAATATCATAAAATAAAATAAAAAACGTTTTTTGGTTAAGAATTAGGTATACGAGAAAATGAACGAAATTGAATTTTATTTCATGCTGGTTTTTGTAAACACTTTTAGAAAACCAGAAATTCCTACTGAGAAGCACTGCAAAAGCGGCAAGAAACTTCCAACTTCCAAAGAGATTTTTTTAAGAGATATGTGAACGACAGCACAACTTTAGTTTTTTTTTTGTAAAGTTTTGAAACATGAAGATGGTCAGTTTATTGAACTGTGTTGAAGCTGCATGTAACATCTTTCTAATGCTTCTTTTAAATCATATCTCACAGTCAGACCAAAATAACAATTTGAAAGATAGATCTCTATAAAGTTAGATACGATTGGACTAAAAGTATTCCATTGATCTTAAATTATAGCTGTGTTTTATCTCGGTTCACTCCACTATTACACTTGTAAACACGAAATGTTCTTTTACGATTCCTCTTTGAGCGAGGCAAAGGAGTATTTATTTAATCTTTTTGCGCTCGTTAAGTTTTAAGGATTGAAATGCCTCGTAATCTGGATTTAAATGCGACTTCGCTTACTGATACTGAGAAACAAGTGGCTTTAACTAAAACTGTGTGAATGGTATGGATTGTTTAATGTTATTTAATAACACGTGAAACACGTCTATTAGACATTTTGATGATACACACTTCGCAAAACGTATTTTTAGTAAATTAATATTTAAACATAATGTCTTAGGTTTTTAATATCTTCAAAAATTTAAATTAGGTAACGAATTCAAGGCTTTCAACGAAAATTAATTTGTAGTACCTACATATTTTATTTCAACTCGATCAAGTCTATTTCGGATCTCGAGTGAATTTTCCGTACAAACTTACAGCGGCGCAATTGGTTGAAGTACAATAGCGTAACAAGTTTCAACGTTGAATAATGCAATGTACGAACCTCGATTGTATTAAGATTGTAAAAGAGATTATGCAAGGGATAACTTGCGTTCACGTACAAAATGAGATAAATCAAATCAGTGATATGATCAAACGATAGCAGTGATAGCCTAGCGGTTAGAATGTTGGTCTCCCGAACGCAGGGGCCCGAGTTTGAAACCTGGCACGCACCACTAATTTTCAAATATTATGTTCAATACGAGGTTAATTATCACTTGCTTCGGTTAAGGAAAACATCGTGAGGAAACCGACACACCTGAGAGTTTTCCATGATGTTCTCAAAGGTGTGTGAAGTCTACCAATCTGCACTTGGCCAGCGTGGTAGACTATGGCCTGTACCCCTCACATTGTGAGAGGTGACCCCGAGCCCAATTATGGGTTGTTACATTGACTACTTTTGACGACTTATAGTCCTTTGTTATTAGTTATTCATTAAAACAATCAAGTTATAAAAAGCTTATAAAGTGTTTTCTTTCTTTCATTTTTATGAAAAAACGATAAAGATAAAACAAAAGCTAGTAAAGTGCAAAAGCTAAAATAGGTTTATTTAACATTTATGAATAAGACTATGTTTAATTAGATAAAAGCGATCTTCATTATAACTCTTGAAGATTTAATGAAACCTCATTTAATAAAGAAACCTAAGAGTCTGAAGCTCATTAAAAATACAACATTTGTAACTGGTCTGTAATGTAATACCTTGAGCAAGGTGTGAGTTAGCAACAGGTTGTAAATTTGTGGTTTATATTTAAAAGTATTCCGTGTCGGGCAGTCCGTGGTAATTATTGATGCACGTAAGGTGCTGCAGTATAAACTTATAAATTATTTATAAGGTTGCCTTTCCTCTAGCATTTATCATGCCATTGGGTAATTGTGTTGAAATTATGGCATTATAGAATTCATCGCAAACATGCAAGGATAAAAACACATGGACTATTAAAAATATTAACTTTATTTAGGACATCCAAGCGAATTATGCGGTGCAAGTTTTCATTTTTATATGAAAGATGGCTATTAACAAATGAAAATATAGAGAGAGGTGGAAAGTTCAAAGAATTTAAGTATGGTTAGATTAATAATTGTATAGCATAAAACCTGATTTATACTCTGCAATTGTATAATACATAATAAGTTTCTTTTATCTGTCCTGTCCATACAAAACATCTTTAAGTTAATATTCAACATCAGCGTATTCTTTGTACAGGTGCAACATGTAACGCCATCTGTTGGCTAATGGCGGGAAATAATAAACGGGGCGCTTCTGTGTTTTGCATTTACCTCTGTACTCACCGTATAAATTTTTCCATTTGTATTCATACTGTGACTGGACAGTGGAATTGTAATCGTATTTTGATAGGTGATAGAGTTAAGCGTTTGGGAGTAGTGAAAAAAAATATAGGGTTTCTTGTGTCTATTGGTCAATTAATTTCAAGTGTCTTAGTAATTCAGTTCTTACTTTTTATGTCACCGAAGGTGCTCGTTTAATGAGTTCTACTAAAAAATTTAAGCAAGGTTTTAACCTACCCCCTATGGTTCAGGTTCCGGGTTTAATAAAAATGTAATGTGAACTCAATTATTTCCAAAAGAAATCGTTTAAAAAATTAAAGAGAAGCGTGCTAAAAACATTATTTTGACTAAATACTTCTAATCTGAAGATTTCAAATCACAATCTTGAGTAACTCGACTTTACCTCTGTTTCATATCTCAAACCCTAGCGCCATCTATTCAGAGCATAGCGTCGACTTTTTCAATAATGAAAAAGTAATAGAGACAGATAGCAAGAATGATAGAGACCTACGTATTCGAAGTATTCAGGCCAACATGTTTAGCCGTATTGTGGCGGTTTAGAATACTAACCCCAATCCCACGTCAGATGTGTGTCGTAAGAGGTGACTAAATCCGGCCCGCTGGTGGTAGGGCCCTCGGAGGGATTATATTGGTAATATTGATTTTAATTGTTAATTAATACCATTATTGATATAATTATTTCTCCATAGGGTTCGCCTGGATAGCTACCACGCTTCAGCATGAGTCAGCCGCCAAACGACTCGTCGTCTTCCGGCTGGGGGCTTGAGAGCCAGATCTTTCTTTCTTTTTCTTCTCTCTTTCTTGACCGGCAACGCATCTGTGATGCCTATCTACGTACGGTGTTACTGATACCCACTACATCAGGTGGGTTATCTGCTCAATAGTCGTCATAACTCATTAGTCGATCATTACTTACATTAAAAAAAGAAATTGACCTATCAAATATTTACACCGTAATTTAAACCCATCCTACATAATTGCAGTTCTATGAACTAGAAGGAACGCTGAATTCACGGTATCAATTCACCTAACGTCAGCGCCTGTCAATCCGCCAGTAATACTCATGAATCATCAATCAGTAGGATCACCAACCGTTTTAGATGTCGGAGGATGTAAAGAGCAAGTTTATGGAATGGAAATTGTGTCATAGTAATATGTTACGTTTGGCTAAGGACTTTGACGGAATGGTGTCTAGGACTATAATCCAAAAGCGGACTTGAAAAAATCTTTTTAATAGAAATCCCGAATCAAAATCCCGGTCGATGTAGATATTTGGGTGACAAAAAGGCGTTTGATTTTGAGTCTTTTGTTATTATATAATAAGTATTGCCTATCAAAGTCTGGAAATATTAATTAACTACTTAGCAGTTTCTATTATTTCTCTAAAGTTGGGAGAGGGTCTTAAATATAAGTAGGAATAGTAAATAATTTAGAATTAATAATTAAAAAATATATAACGACGCATAGTTTTAACTTACACTACTTTTACAACAAATATTATTTATGTTTAAATATATTACATAAAACTGCTTAATATAATATAATGTAATAAATATATTGGATTCCAATCCAGTTAGCACGTTTGGACGTAAATAGTATCATTGCAATGTGATTTTATTTTCACGCGAACTAAGTAGATAGTCTCGTAATCCAATATATGCTTGGTAATCCTATCTATCGGGGTTGTGTTGCGGTGTTAACTGTATTGATTCGGAAGACCTATCACAGAGTGATTTTTAATTGCATTATGAACTGTGAAAAGCTAAAAGCATACCTGAAGGCAAGTACCCCATACTGTAACTAATACGTAGGTATATAATACAGTGATTTATATTATACTGCTGGCCCCGAGAATCAAACATATTATTATCATCATCGCTATCTTGAACTCTACATGAACCCTCCTGCTTGGACCCCCTAGGGTCGCTTCGGAAACTTACTCTTTAACTTAGACACCCAATAAAGGGGGTCCAAGAATTCTACTATTTTTATATACATATATAACTAGTAACTGCACTTGATTTGCTTCGGTTTTCGTATAGATCCCTAATTTTTTAAATAAAATATAACACATGTTACTCAGAAACAATAGGGAATCCTGTTATTGAAAGAATTTGTGAAATCGGTATTTTTTGAGATTATTTATTTATTTACTCTTTATTGTACTTTTTGAGATTATCAAACAAACAAACAAAAAACAAAACTTTCCTCTTTATAATATGAAATAAGTACTATTCGTGTCGTTTCCTATCGCTGGCTCACTATAATGGCTGGAGTCGCTTAATGTGAGGGGTACAGGCAATATATGAAAGGAAGGATAGGCCTGTCGGAACATTTCACACGAATGTTATTCATACAGGCAAAAAATAGCGCCATCTCTGTCTCTCCCTAAAGAACTACGAGAGATAGAGTCACTACCTCGAATAATGAGCTGAGGATTGGTCCAACTGAATCAATTTAAGTGCTTCGTTCACAGTGTGAGCCCTATCCTTATGCACTATTAAATAAGTCAGGATGTACGCCTGGTGGAATATTACAGCCTGGGATATTATACCCCACGTATTCTAAAAGGAGAGCTGAGTCTGTCTGTAGACCAGGAGCGCAATTCTCATTTCGTAGAGATACATGTCTAACAGAGATATGTCGAAAAAACATGGCCGATTGGCCTCGTTTTGTTCGAGGTCGGCCATGTTTTTTCGAGATATCTCTGTTAGACATGTATCTCTACGAAATGAGAATTGCCCCCCAGTTATTATCTAACCTGCTGACCCTCGTAATGATTTATGGTTTATGCAGTCATGCGGTTCAGTTGTCAATTTTAAGGGTCAAAGGGCATTGAGCAGTGTTCCCCTGCCAGTAAAATGTTTTTTTTAAATATAATTATGATGGTTTTTATTTATGATAATTTGATAAAACTTCATTTTAAATTATTATCGAAGTATTTATAATTAAAATTATATTTTGTATCGACTGATTGAAAGGAAAGGTACATATAACATTTTTTATACTTATTTCCTATTCCCCAACTGGCTCTATAGTATAGACTACAGCGAAAAGCCATATTTTTATTTCTAGGTACTTTAAGTTGATGTAGATCAAATGCACTTACATTTATTCTTCTAAATTTAAAACTCCAAAATTTTTAAACAACATAAAGTTTTAAACAAAAATAATTTGGACACTTAACGCTACACCCTATATAACAACATACACACTTAACATGTTTAACATAACATTACATAATTATTAGGTATTGCACATCTGTTCAGTAACTCGCAAGCCCTCATAATGATTCATGATCTGTACACAGTCACGTGGATAAGTGGGGGTCAGGGAACAATGAGTGATTGAGTGAGCCTACCACGCTTTGCATACTATAAAAGAAGATATTACTTTCGATCTCCGGTTGGAGTAGCCAATCTGTGAACGATAAGTACGTACCTATGTGTTTTTGATTTTATAAAGCAATATTTTTTTAAAAGGTTAGTTCCTGGTTAGATTTAAATAAAATTGTGTTAACCTAGTATAATAACCACTGGCAGATCTTAATAATAAATAAATATACCCGAGCTATGTAAGAGTTTTCTAGTTATAGTTATGCGGGGTTTCTATGCGTTGAAACTCAACTCAGGGGCTCAGGAAAAGCAGGGATCTCATGCGTTCACAATTGGACCTCCTCTGCGAAGTTAATAAACCTTATTAGTGTTATTTTGAACACAACGAACCTCAGCGAGGGTATATAAAAGTCCCCGTCATACAACCCATGGGCTGTGCCGGATCGCCGTGCCAAGGGTCCTGGGTTTGAATGAAGGTATTGGTGTGTATCTTGTCTTTGTGTTTTGTTTTTGTGTGTGTGCTGTCCATGGCACCCACGACACAGAGAATGTGTGTAGCGTTAAAAAAGTGTGTGTTAGTCAGACCCTCGTAAGGAGGTTGAATCTATGCACAGCAGTCGCCTACTATACAGTGCCTAAGTTTTATGATATTGAAACGTCGTTGAAAATAATAACCGTGAATGCAAGAGTATTTAATCTGTTTATTATGGTCACGAACAGCGGGGTTAACCTTGCAATGATTTATGGGGTACGCAGTTGTATGGTAAGTGGGTCATATTTTTTAGGGTTTTAAATACAATGGACGTGATTTTAAATGTTTGTGAAGCGAGCGGTATTAAAAACTGGTACCCAAAACGGTCGCGCAGTAGTAACGATTCGCGTTATTGTGTGGTTCAAAAAATGAAATTTTGTGCTTCTAAATTCGAAGTGTATCAGCTATTTACATAAAAAAATCTTAGCCAGACATATACTTACAGTTTTGAATGTAACACTTCACAATTACAATTGAGGTATGCTATGCTAACTATAGTATACTGATTATTTACAATACTGTGTACCTCATATGTTAATTGCTTCGTAAACCCACATCGTTATGCAGTTTCGAAGAATGCTAGTTAATTCACTAATGGATTACAAAAGAACTTTTAAAACAGAAAATCAATTTTAAATTCAACGACCACGATTAAAGATGGTATTACGTTTTTTGTTTTTAATTTTTTTATGGAAATAGCCGGCAAACGAGCTGATGATCCATCTTATGGTAAGTGGCTATCGTCGCCCATGGACATCAGCAACACCAAAGGCATCACTGATGCGTTGCCGGCCAAGAAAGAGAGAAGAAAAAGAAAGAAAGAACTGGCTCTCAAGATAAAATTATTTCGTTAAGATTTTTTACGTACATATTTTTTTGCTTTTAATGGGTTCAACCCATTAATAACCAACTACTGAACAAAGGTCTCTCCTCTTGAGGACGTCCATGATTGAATTATTTATAATTATATTATATTATATTCCAATTATCCAATTGGTGGAGTAGTTCGTGGCCAACCCAAGTGTTAGAAGTTTTCATGCCGCCCAAGGGCCTTCGACATAGCTTAACGATTGTTATCGTACGATAGCAACCGGATCCGATGGCTTTACGTACGAAGTAAGAAATTTTCGCCAATATCGGTTGGTTTTTACACTATAATACGTAAAATCAATATTTACACCATATTTTGTAACATAATAAAATCATCATGTCCTAAAGAACCATTATACCAACAGCGTAGGAACCCTGTCAAAGAAAGTAATTTTAGAATTAAAATATTTATCAATACACATCACAATAAATTCAAATCACAATTACTTACTAACCAGTAATTAATATTACCCTAAAAAGGATAAAAAAATTGATGATTCAAATGACAGTTATTGAGTTTTTGCGTTTACGTAAATTAATGAATTATCCTTTACAAATATTTATAGTAAGGTACATAAATTACATAAATATATAAAAAATATTATAAATACCCACAACCCTAAGAGAAACACTTTTCTATCATAAAATATTTTAACGGCCGACGTCGTATGGTCGTAGTCGTATCGTATAAATAATACGTAAAATATCAACCACTAAAAATATTAAAGTATAGTGCACCTCGAGCGTCCTCTGCGATTTAATTGCACTTACATCCACTTCACTATTTATACAGCGTTCATTTGTTTTGTCCTCGAAGCTGGAATCATTATTTGAACTTTTGCGTCGGAGAATTTCGAATGAGTTCTTTTTAAAAGCTACATACATTTTCTAGCCATTTGATATATTTTATGATAAACTTAAAATTAATTGTAGTCGAATTTAATAGTACTTAATATACGTATTGTAAGACTAATTATTTATATAGGGAACGGACACATGTGTAGTTAAAGAAGTTAAGTTTATTGAAAGCTAAACTTGTAAGTTTGTGGCAGTGATCACTGATCATTTAGTATTTTCACAACTGACTTACGATAAAAATGGGAGCAGAGTTCTAGGTAAAGTTTAAAATGTGTATCAACTTCGCATCGAACCATCATTAATTGATACCGAGTTTTACCCTTAGTACACGTACACAACTTCATAAATTAATTAACACTTTCACAGTAATAACCGATCGATGTATATCACGTCAACGACAGCAAATACAATTACCATCGCAAACATTTGACTTCGCAGTACATCGTTAATGAAGATTTAATGTTTACTTAATTCATTTGTTCCCGTATTGAGAATCTAATAATCAAAGAAATGTCATATCAATATTGTGGTGGAGGACTTAGCTATTCTTGGGATTACGACAAGTCTGTATCACCAGAAGTCTATGCCTTGTGCTCATAGACACCTGGCATGATCGTTAGGTGTTTCTACCCTCGAATAATCCAACTGATCTTGAATACTTACTTCAATCAATTTTTTGATAAGATTATACTTGGCTGTATTCTTACCCAAAGGTAACAGATGATGAAATCCAAGATGGTACGCCTACAAACTTTAAGATAGCCACTCCACTCTTTTCTTCAGTACTTAATCTGTATCATTCGAAACAAAACAAAAAGAAATTGGAGTGCATTTAATAAGTTTTCTTCCACCTTCCGATTGGCCAGAAATCTATATTTGCAAATGTATCAGCGGCGGTACTATTGAATTTTACATTAGCGTGTGGTCCTATGTACAATACTCAATGAGTGTTTATAAACCGAAAATATCGACCAGTTTTCGTTTACGAGCGACGCGGAAATACTGATCGTTTATAGCGCGGAAATACTGACCAGTTCGCGTTTACAGCGCGGAAATACCGTACAGTACTTGTTAAGTTGGCAGTAAATTAAAGTCCCCGGTACTGTCGTAGATCGTTGACCACTTAGCAATGCAAACGGTCTTGTTAACCGGAATTGATTACTTCGCGGTCACATGCCCTGTTTGTGTAAAGGGTGCTAGGGTTCTGAGAATTATAGTCTAGTTCAGTTTTTAGTGGAAGACCTAGTTAGTTTTAGTAGTAGTTTAAATGCACTATTCTCGATTGTATGTTAACTTACAATGAATAATCACTTGGGATGGGAAGGATAAATAATTTTTTTATCACACAGCATAACTTTTAGTTAATTATAAAGAAATACCTATTGGCAAATTGCAGTTACCATTTTTTAATGGAAATCGTTGACAGCGAGCTGCCGATCCACCTGATGGTAAGTAGCTATCGTCACCCATGGACATCAGCGACATCAATGGCATCACTGATGCGTTGCCAGCTGTCTAGAAATAGAAAAGAAAAAGTAAGAAAGAATGGGTTCTTAAGCCCTCAGCCAGAACAAGATGCGTTTGGCGGCTGACTTAAACAAGAGGGTGGTAACTATTCAGGTTGACCCCATGGAGAAATAACAATAGTAATTATGGTATTAATGAACCATTAAAATCAATAACATCAATTTAATGCTCTAAGGGTCTCTACTATCAGTGGACCGGAGTTAGTCGCCTTTTACGACACCGATGCAGCATGGAATTGGAGTTAATGTTCTAAATCGCCTCAATACGGCAAAAAAAGGCATGTTTGGTTTTAGAAAGCTTGCAAGTGTAATATCCCAACACCATGCATGGCTAAGAAGAAGAAACTGTACCAAGTATAATTAGTGCCCTAACCCAGTTTCTAGTCAAACACGTCTCAAATGACCCTATGTACGTCTGTCCAAACACACAGTTCAAATTCTCCGGCCCATTATGTCCAATTATACGGCCGGCTCAGTTGGCAGCCTTGTCTAATTGGTACAGTACATCCTGCCAGTGCTTAGCGGAAAGCGATTTAATATGGCTTAAGGGTTAAATAACTATGGACTATGCAATTAATTAACATACAGATTATGTATGTATTCTTCTGCTAGGTTGCCTGGAAGAAATCACTACGTAGCGATAAGGCCGCAACAAGATAACATTTTATTTACTTTTAATCCTTGTATAATTGTACAATCTGTGGTTTGCAAACAATTATGAATTATCTGTCTATCTATCTATGTTTTGTTTATTGAGACAACGGCAACTGCGT
This sequence comes from Thymelicus sylvestris, assembly GCA_911387775.1. Classification (NCBI taxonomy): domain Eukaryota; kingdom Metazoa; phylum Arthropoda; class Insecta; order Lepidoptera; family Hesperiidae; genus Thymelicus; species Thymelicus sylvestris. The sequence goes on from OU426895.1 coordinate 12,929,408, forward strand.
TTTAGTTAGAATAAGATAGGTGGCACCCAGGGCCGGCCCGTCCATATAGGCGAACTAGGCGACCGCCTAGGGCGCTGGGATTCGGGGGGCGCAAAACGGCGGTATCGAAATTAGGAAAAAAAATTAAATCGATGACAGCTTTAGACAGATAGAATATGAAAAATAATTTTCAAGCAAGTCTTTGTAGCGTTGAGGATATGCAGAATAAAACTTCCTAAGCTGTTCAAGAACCCTGTGTATGAAATTTTTTTTTTTGTCATAGAGCCTAGATAGGAGTTGATGCAATGAAGTAAGTGGAGAAATACAAAGTACCGACTATTGCGAATAATACCAAATTATGTACAACAAGAAATAGCTAAAACAAACTCCCTCCATCTTGATACCACTTTTGCTAAAATTAAGACGAGAATGAATAAACTTAAGTATGTAACAGCCCAAACCCATTTATAGCCAAAACACTTTTTCAATAGATGAAAATATTTTTAATTATATGCCATTGTAGACCTAAAACCTTCTATTCTAATCTAAAATGAATATTCGTTAAAAATTTTTTTCACTTTTTACTAGATAAACATGTTTGACAAAGTAGCTTAATTACAACTGTTTTGATTGAAATCAATCATATTGTGTTCATTTATTAAGCCATATTACACGTGTTTTCCATCCATCCATCCATCAGCCCTTGGAGGTATACTGCTGGACAAAGTCCTCTCCTAAGTTGCCCTACACTGACCAGTCCTGAACTTTCTGAATCCATCGGATACCCGCTGTCTTCTTCAGGTCGTCAGTTCATCTGTTCGGGGAACGTCCATTCGCCATTTTACGAGACGTGGGCGCCATTTGAAGACCTTTCTTCCCAACGGGTATCAGTCCTTCGATCTGTGGCCTGCCCATTGCAACTTCAGCCGGCGTATTCGCTGAGCTATGTCGCGATTAGGTAGAGATATACCGAGCATAGTTCGCTGTACGACTCGGAACTTGTGGATTACTACTGTAAAGAATCACGTCCCGGAGCCGTATGTCATCACTGGTACTACACACAGCTCGAACACCTTCGATTTCAGGCACTGAGGAAGTGTCCTGGACGACAATATATAACGCAGTTTCCCGAACGAGCCCATCCGAGTTGGATTCTACGTGTGACTTCTTCCTCGAAGTGGGACTTATCCATATGGATCACTTGTTCCAGGTATTCGTCTACAACTTCGAGAGCAGCGCCGTCAGCAATAACCGGTACGGGTGTGACATGTAAAGTCCAAGACCCACCCGTTGTAAGGCGCTGTTTAAGTCCCCGAGCATTATACCAAGTTTCTCCATGTAACCTGCCCGGATTACTACATCATCGGTATATAGTAGGTGTGTAATGTATTCGCCGTTGATTTTAATTCCCCGTAGTTTCCACTCCATCAGCTTGAACACACTTCCAACGGAGCGGCGAACAGCTTTGGGGATATGACATCCCCTGTCCTGTCACCTCTCTGCAGTTGGATGGAGTTCGTTGTTGCGTCGTGTATTCTGACGAACATGGTGGCTGATGTGTACAAACACTAACACCTCGATATACTGGTAGTCGATCCGGCACCGCTGAAGAGAATTTAGTACCACCCAGGTCTCAATAGAATCAAAGGCTTTCTCATAGTCAACGTAGATAACACATAACGGCAGATTATAATAATCGGTCCTTTGTATAATTTGCTTCAGAGTGTGTATATGATGCTGTAGCCTTTACGGAATCCTGCTTGTTCGGGAAGCTGGAAGTTGTCAAGCATGCGTGCAATGCGATTTGTAAGCACCCTCAAAACAGTTTATAAACGTGGCTCAGAAATGCAATGGGCTTGTAGATCTTTAAAAGGGCTTTGTCGCCCTTCTTAAAAAAAAAGTCATACACTTCTGTTTCACACTTCCATAGTATTTTCAGTATTGATGATGGAATCAAATAGTTTTCCGAGCGCCACTAGGAGGGGTTTCTCTCAAGCTCTTACCAGTTCGCTGGTGATTCTGTCATCTCCCGGTGCCTTGTTGTTTTTAAGCTATTTGAGAACTTCTCTAATCTCATACAGGCTGACGTCCGGGATATCCTCTTTGTAGTATTGGGTCAGTTTAGCTCGCTTGTTGTTTTCCTCCCGGAGAACTGGAGCTTGAGAGAAGGCGTACAACCGTAGTATCTATCAGGTTCATTCAGAACTTCGGGTTTCGACGAAACCATGGTGCCGCATGCGGTCTTCAAACTCGTAAGCTGACTTTGTTTAATATGTCTATTACAGGTATCTGTCGATCCCTGGCGAACACTTTGGAGCCCTGGTTTCAGCCTGGCTGGTTGTGTTTTTTACACGATTTTTGTTGTATTTTTGCAAATCGCATTGCATGCACATTAAGATCATCGATCCCTCATAAGACCGAGAGTGTGTTCTAAGAGAACTTGAAATCTAAGTACCTCTGAGGTGGGTCTTGAAATGCTTCGATCCAACTTTGTGCACATCCTGGTTGTTAAAATCCTGGTGACACCAGCTGATGACCTTGAAGTATTTCTAGAAGTTATTTTTTGTTATTTCATCTTGTTTATGTAATAATTTTGATAAAAAATTGCACACTTTATTTTTTTACATTATAAATTGGTCAAAAAATTTTCTTAAGGGGGCGCCGTTGTAATTTTTCGCCTAGGGCGCCAGAAAAGCTCGGGCCGGCCCTGGTGGCACCACAAACTATGATGTAGGTAGTACTGTAAACGAGTTAGAAACAGAAACCAAGAAAATTCAACTCAAATAACATTAATTTATTACAACGTCTGCTGAGCGGTTATAATTTATCAAATGATAAGCTTATTAATTTATTTGAATAATTACATCTTACAACATTATTAACATAAAGTTATATACTCACTATGTACTCGCTATGCGTCTCGGTTAAAGGTACTTTAACAAGTGTCATAGAATTGCTTTACTTAATATACCAGTACACTGGTAATACTGGTAATACGTAAGTGTATACTTGTAAAATTAAAAACCTATTCAGGAAGTTCGTTATACTCGTATCTGAAATAAAAAATCAATTTTATAGTCTTGTTTAACTAAAAATCTGAAACATTTTCAATATCCGAACAATAAGCACAAGAAATTGTGTTCTGCATAGGAAAACTCGCCACCGCTCATCGACGTCAATTTACACGCTTGATACAGTTGGCAGCGCTGCGCTCAAGACGCTGTGTACAGAGTTGAGCGGAGCGGGTGCTGAAGCGATTTTGTGACCGAATGTTACCGCAATGTTGCATTCACTATGTCAGTTTTGCTAAAATATGATAATGTGAATATTATAATAATAGCTTATAAGGTCTCCGGTGCACGCTGGAGGAGATGTATTATTAAATAAATAAACTAAAATAAACTAAAACTACGTCAGCTTTTTAAAGTTATGTAAGTTTGATGATTTTATTAAGTACGTATAATAAATTCTGAGGTAGTATTTTATATGAAACTATTCGCTTCTGTTCTTCATTATTATGTAACTAAACATTAATATTTAATGTGTAAAAAAAAATTCTTTTCTTTCTCTCTTTCTTAGTCGGCAATGCGTCACTGATGTCTTTCGTAGCACTGATGTTGATTGCCTGGTTTTTTAGATACTTCCTTCAAAAAAAGGTTAGTACAAAATAAAACTGATAACAAAATAAAAAAATAATACGTCATACTTAAGACTATAATATTACGGCAACAGATTTGTAAGGCTTATTAAAAACTATGACACAGATTTTAAAGATATCCATTGATTTTTATGACCTAATTGTCGAGCAATTGGAATGACAATTAAATTTGTCGACTCTTCTTTAATTATCTTCTTCTTCTTTCTTACTTTATTTAAGTGCTGCTATATTGACTAACATATTACAGTTTAAAGAATTTGTTTTGTACTAGAATTTTGGTCAAAGTTCAGAATAAAAAAAAATGTATTCAACCCGCTCCGCTAGTCAGTGAAGTAGCGCGCGCGAGGTCTATGACCGAGACCGCTTTGCAAGTTACGATGCGACATACGACAAATTAAAATTATGGCAGATACGACAAATATGAAAAAACAAAACAGCAATTATATAATTTTGCTACTTTATTAAAAAAATTAACTTCAACAATAAAAACATTAAGTAACCTTGGAATTCCTTAACATTTTGACCAGCAGTATTTTTTTTCATAAATAATAACAGTATCAAATTACCATAACGCAACTCATCAATATGCTACACAATATCGTATACATGCTACGAAATACCGTAGACGTGCTACGAAACACGTAGCACGCTGTTAGGAGATAAAAATTACCATATTTTATTTAAAAAAAATGTCTGTTTTTAAATTAATATCGATTATTCTATGACCGTACATGCTAGGGCACCGAGGGATGTTAGATTTATTCACAGACATAGAAATGGTACATCGTAGTTCAGGTTAACTTACCCTTTTTAGCCTTTTTACCCTGTCGTACGTACAAAACAAACAAAATAAATGCTACAATTTTTCTCTTGATCGTCAACAGGTCTATGCTACCTGACTAGATGAGTGTATTTTCTTTTTTATCCATTATTTCACCGTTTCTTATTTTAAGTAATAAAGGTGAAGATTTCCTGTACTTAAAACATTATATTACTCGTTTTAAATAAGCACTTTCATCAGCGCATCGTTCAAATTTATAATAAAAATAATTGAAATATTATTTTAAAGTCGACTGCACTAAGCAAGGTCTCTGTTTAAATCTTCCTACTCGCTAACAGATGGCGCTAATATGATGTCTATTCGCAATGCATCTTTAAACTTTAAAAGCAGACTTCTGGTCATGAAATAAAATTTTGCAATAAACTTAAGTTTATAGCGTTAATTTCAGTGGACCTTACTTGAAAACTGTATATCTGAAGTAAGTTATTTTTATGACAGAATTTTCATAAAATCATACTCGCCTGGCTATTATTGCTTAAAGCATTTGGAAAATATTTCGGACATTGTGAAGGATGAACCTTGCAATGAACGGATAAAGCGACCTAATTGTAGTGCAATCCAGTTTGAAAAGCGAAAATTAAATCTAGCCTTTATCGCTAATTGCCAAGATAAATACAATAACCACCCGTTTTCAGTAATCTATTCTTTTTTCATCATGAAGAATAGAGTCGATTTACAGTTCCTACCAATAGCGCGAGATGATGTTTATAAAAATATATCTTATATCGTCAATACAATACACGGCTCAAATAAAGGTGTACACTGAATACAATGTTAATATTCGTATAAATAAAATAATTATGATTCCCTGTAACGATATTTCGAACTTGTCAGTTAGGTTATAAGAAGGTCGAAATGATAATATCTCTCCGCCTCACAAAAACTACAGTTTAAGTCATTATCATGAATAAAATAGGCAGTAGGTAACAGTAATACACTTGAAATATGAGGTTGCCTTGAAAAAATTACGCGCCGCGTTCGCTTACTTTATAAAATATTATTATCTACAGATTATTTGTCAGAAAAAAGGCACTTATTTTTGAGCAAAGGCTAAATTCTCGTCCTCATTGTATTATCCTGTAATGTCTTTCTCTTTGTTCTTTCTTTCTTTCATCTTCTCTCCTTCTTGGACAATGATATTATAATGTAAAAAAGAAGTAGATATGTCACTAGCGCGCCGACAATGAAGAGTGTAAGAACAGACAATTGACCGTTCTGGTCGTAGTCGCTCTGAAGACGATACGCATGCTTTTGTTGTTGTCAGAAGTGCTTGACATTTGACATACAGCGTTAAAATGCCTTCGTGTATTATACCAATGTGATTGGTGCAGTGAAACAAAAGATAAACGTGTGTGTGTTGTAGCTCTTTTCAGACTAGATTTTTTGGTTGATTTGTAAGGGCATAACGTATATATATTTTTTAAATATCATTGTTCTTGAACGGCAACGCATCATTGATATTTTCTTAATGTCCATGGGCGACGATAGCCACTTCCCATCAGGTGGATCGTCAGCTCGTTGGTCTGCTAATTACATAAAAAAAGGGTTTCCTGCAACGCGGCAACGCGGAGAAGTTCCAGGTTCAATTCCCGAAGTTGGCTCGTCTGCTAGTTCATGTAAATCACTTGTGTATTTCACTTTATATAACAGGGCATGAAAATAACTCTGATTTTTTTTATTCCGTCTATATCTATAATAGTGCATCTTTTGGAAGTGGATGAAAAGTTTCAAGTTTTAAAGCATACGAATCCCAGTACCTTAAATAATCAACTAAAAGCTCCAACTCATATCTTTCCGGGAAAATCATTTAAATAACTGTTTGTAAAACTTTAATAATATTTTAGAAGCATTTTCAAAACGAAATATAAAATTTAAACATGTTAAAGAAATATAGTATCTTTAAATAACTCCTTTACAACATTCTACTCGATTTTCTAACAAAGCCAATCTTACTGCATCGAACTGATTGCAAAATTCTCCTTTCTTTCATAATTAAATGCAATGCGCCTCGTACATTTGGTGCATACTACGTTCTTAGTCGCAGCCGTAATACAGTAGGAGTCTGGGCTCTAGCGTAATATACGAGTATATATATTTTTAATGAATTAAAAATGTAAGAAAAGACTCAGTTATTTATTATTCTTTTACGTAAACTGTTAAAAAGCCAACCATGGCAAGTAGATATCATGGACACCAATTACTCCAAAAAAGAAACAAAACATAAACAATACAATACAATATAATACTAACGCTCTACCCACAGTTTTGCCTACATTTTACGTGATAATAAGTAGTAAGTAGTAGTAGGGATAATAAATACTTTAATTCCAGATTATGGTCTACCTATGTGCTAAATTTCATTAAAATCCGTTCAGTACTTTTTGCGTGTAACAGTAACAGACATCCATACAAATTTGCAGATTTATAATACTAGTAGGAATAGGAATAAGAAGTAGGAAGTAACCAATGATATTATTAATGTAAAAAAGAGGTAGATATGTCACTAGCGCGCTGACATTGAAGAGCGTAAGAACAGGCAATTGACCGTTCTGCTCGTAGTCGCTCTATCAATACAAGACGTTAAGCACGCTTTTGTTGTTGTCAGAAGTGCTTGACATTTGACATACATCTTTAAATGCCTTCGTGTATTATACCAATGTGATTGGTGTAGTGAAACAAGAGATAAACGTGTGTGTGTTGTAGCTCTTTTTGGAACAGATTTTTGATTGATTTGTAAGGGTATAACGCATCGATATTTTTTAAATATCATTGGAAGTAACCTCAGTAAAACTTCTTTAAACGGCACGATTTCCGAGAAACAATATTTTATAGTTCGCCTGTTAAAGTGTATATGTTTTTAGCGAGATTGAGAAATGGTTGCACGTTTGGGAATTTCCCACAATGGATACAATATGTCACTAGGTATGACGTAAGTGCAGCGTGCACGCTCTCATCTTCAAACTATCTTCATTTTGTGTTGTCCCGATGTTGGAATCGATTTTCTATCGTAGTAGACCCACTACAAATCAGATGTTGATTTCCGAGGAACGATGTATAGAAATAAACAAAAAATAACAGGTTTTGCTTTCTATCTTTCTTTTCTTTCTTGGTGGGCAACGCATCGTATTTGTGTATTATTCGCACGGTGGCTTCGTACGGACGCCGAAAATAAGAACTTTCATCACTATATCGAGGAAAATGTACCCTTGTGAGTTGAATCTAATGAAAGTTCAAAGGTCTATTTACATTGATATTTCTGATATAATATGCACTACAATTCTTTGATTCTACCATATTATTATCAACAATAATAAGGGTTCATTACGTAATGGAAGAACATGGTGATAAACTACATTAATTTATCATTAAATTTAATTGGTGCCATATCTGATTACTGGGACTGATGTGTAATAAATCCGTTGTACTCGAGCACTTAACATATTACATTTCGACATATGATTGCTTTTATGTTAAAGTCTGTTTTCAGTATAAAGTTATAGTCACTATTAAACTGTTATAGTTACTGTTAGTGGTTTGAAATTTGACCTCCCGACCCTCTGGTCGGGACAGGTCTGGTCGGGTCAGTCTCCGGACCTCTCTGGATCCGGAGACTGGGAAACTTGCTCATTTAAAAAATCTCCATAATGAGACCCAAGAGGAGTGGAACAGTTGTGGGTTTAGGGATCAAGGTAACCTTTCCAGCTCTTGATACTTTTTGCCGAACTGGATAGTTACCACACTCCTTTGGTGTCGCTGATGACTATGGACAATGATATCCACTTATCATCAGCTTGCTCATCAGCTCGTTCGTCAGCTGTTTCCAAAAAACATACAAAGGAGAAAAGGTAACCGTAGACGAAATTGTGCCGAAGTAGAATGTAGAACTAGGATTTAGCAACTAAATTGGCCTTTACAGATAGAATCAATGGAGATGATTTAATTACTCTGCTACAGAATGTAGAACTAGAATTTAGTAACTGAATTGGTCTTTACACATAGAATCAATGAAGATGATTTAATTACTCTACAAGTAATAAGTCTGTGCTTTACTCAGACATTTCAGTTGCAGCTGCTAGCGACCTGAATATACTATTTTAGATTAGATTACGTGAGCAACTGCATTACGGATATATTTGACGGGCTCCAATTCGGTGGATTAGCGTCAGATTATTTTCTCAGCTATCTTGGAGACTAGAGATTGCAACCCGGCCAGGTCCGTTTGTTTTCGTCGCCAACCCGGCCGGGTCAACCGGGCCCGAGGAGGTATTCAATTCGACTGTATTTTTTTTTAATTATGTTTGTTACCTCAAAACTTTTGACTAGTTAGAGATTTTGATGATTCGTTTTTTAATCGAAACCTGGTGCTTATCATGTGGTCCCACTTAAAGAGCGAGATGTGACTAGTAGTTTTAAAAGGTCTCAACTATGCATTGGACTGCTGATAATTTGACACCAACCTTTTGCTGTTAACTTTTTGTATGTTTTTTTTATTTAGTAGCTGGTTTCGCTCTTATTACCACAGACTTAAAGCTCTATGTAAACTGCCTGCCAAGTGAACGGTCCTGTTGTCGATTCCCGGTCAGATCAGACATTTATGTGACATATTTTGATTTTATAAGTATAAAAATATTAAGAGCTATTAATAGTAAAATATCTCTGGTGTCATAGATGCTTTTGTTTTTGGGTCGTGCTCATATTTTAATACTGAGTTAAATTATGTTCATGGCACGTGACACACGGAATAATAATCACGAAAGCATAATAATATTATGAAAACGTAAGTGTGTGAGCAATATTTTCATACTCCATAACTTTAATAATGTAGGTAACATTATATCCAAAATGATAAACAAATTGAAACATACAAAATTAATGTAAACGTATATATGATTAAATTGATAGCACCTTGAACTTGTTCCGCTATTTCGAAGAAATCACTGGTGTGCAATTCTGGGATTTATAACCCTCTTATGCAAGTCGTTACATGCCATAACCCTCGCTCCCGAAACGATGTAGAACGCCACTCCAGGGTTAGAATAATCTGTTGGGTTTTATCGTCATTTTTACTCACTACAAGTCGTGTACTATATTGTTTTTTAATTCCGCAAACCAAATTGACATTTCCAGTATTGCTAGTTTTTATTGTTTTCTAAATAGCGATGTGCCACAATCGGTAAAGCACAATCAGTATTTTCCGATTTTAGTGTTCAGTAGCTCGAGCACGAATATTTGCGAGAAAGTATTCGTATGGTTAACGTAAGCAATTTGTCAAATTTGTATGGCATTTTAGTACCATTTACGCACGATAGGGGCGCTTTTGAAAAAATGCCATACAAATTGCTTACGTTAACCATACGAATACTTTCTCGCAAATATTCGTGCTCGAGCTACAGTTTCTGAATCAGTTTCGAGATGTGTTAAACACATGTTGATTAAGATAGACGGCGCTAGTAGTAGGTGTTCGCGAATAAATGCGATTACACCAATTTTGCAATTTTTTTCCTACTTCAATTTGCAACCGTACTGATCGCTAAATTGAGAATCCATAGACTCTTAATAGTATTATATTTGTCTGAATTTGTAACTGAATCTGAATTTAGACGACGGTTATTTAATTTTGTACGCGTTTTAAGTTTAGCAGACGATTTCATGTATTCTTTCATGCATACATAATATATTATTAAGCTTCTTGTCGACACGTAACCGCTTCTTTTTGCAGGATTACTAATTAGTAATCCTGCAAAAAGAAGGATTAAAGGGATTATCTAAAGCAAACGATTTTCTATGAAAAATGTTCGTGAAAATTTACATTGAAATATTTCATCCCTCATTTAGAATTTTAATATTAAAAATAGTTCTAGGAATCCAACTCATCTCTGAAGAAATCTCCGCTTCTACACTAGTGATGTAATCTTCTATTTTTCTGATATACGTTAAACTTTTTTTCGACCAACAACCATTTCCAACGCTGACCGGTGTTACCGCAGCTCTTGTTCGAAGTATTCTTGTTTTTGACCTATATTTTCTTAATCATTTTGTTGCGGTCGTGCTAGATTTCCATTGGGGTGGTCACAGTTTTAAAATAACAACAAGCTGTATAACAATGCCGTGGAAATGGATTCTTTGTTCTAACGACGCTTGCAAATTTGCGCTTTTGAATTATTTATTACTATTGCTAATACCTGCGCTTCTTTTACGTGGCGTTCACATACATGAACCGCAACATTTAATCCAATGTTTTATTTTTACCCGACTGCCAGAAAGGGTTATATTTTTCCCGCGTATCTTGTATGTATGTTTGTATATACGCATATAATATTCTTTATTACCTCGTATCTTTCAAACTGCTGAAACGATTTACATAATTAAGATATCATTAGAATCGTCTTGATAACCCAAGTGTTCTTAGATAAGTAAAATAAAAAACAAATATGGTGGTTGTGAGATACTATTGTTTGAAGTGTCAAAAAATAAATATAAAAAAAAATACTAAATCCCACAAAATAAGAATCCGACCTTGTGCGAATCCGACAAAGTGCGAGCAAACGAAATAAACCAAAGCACTCACCCTAAGGATTTCAAAAAGGTATGGCATGACTGTTACGTTACTTGTTGACAAACGAGCTGACGAGCTTCCCTATTGTAATTTGTCGCCATCATCCTCGTCATCTGTAAAACCATAGGTATCACTCATATGTTGCCATGAAACTGAAAGAATAGAAAAGATAGAAACAAAGAATTAGCTTTCAAGCCCCCTGTTGAACCACGACAAGTTGTTTCGCTGACTCAAGCAAATAGCTGCGGTAGATATCCAGGCAGGCATCACAGAAAGATAATCGACATGAAAACATACATGCAATAAGCAGTTATATTTTTACTAACTTCATAATATACACGAACTAACGCATTAGTTACCATCTATTTTTAAATAAATTTATAGTAATTTCTTAATAATAGATGAACACAAAAAAGTGCAATTACTTTTAAAGGAAAACATTCATTAATATCTACCAATATCCACTCATATGTATGTAATTTGAGCCCTTTTGATACTAATACTACAACACATAGACATCAATCTCCGATATTCTCACCGTAACTACTATTATAAGTAGGTAATATTATATCTTCTGTGCTGTAACCCTTATTTTAATATCAAATTTACTATGAAATTCTCTTCAGACTGAAGTATTTGCGGAACGCAATTAAGAAGTAAACGAAATGAAATATCGCGTAAAAAGTTCTTGAATTTTTCATGCCCAAGTATTTGTGTTTAAACTGGAAGTTTACCTTTATTTTAACAATTGAGTAATTTACCTGAATACCCGAGTGCTAAATTCAATTCCCGGTCGGGTACCCTTTAGGTGATATTTAGGTGCTGTTATCAACCTAGGAACAGATCCGGTCCTAGATTCGATTGCTGGTTGGGGTCTTTACATAAAGAAAACATAATCATTATTAATTTCACTTTTTTCTGTTATACTATCATCAATGCAACTTTCAATGTAATACGATGATTTTTGGCCGTCTTTGTTTGTTAAGTAATTAATGTACTTAATTAAATTAATTTTACTTATTCTTCCTTAAATAATTTTCATTTTATAAACAAATGTATAGGCGAAATTAAAGATTATTTAGGTTGGCATATTTTTAATTTCTGAACTATCACCCAATACTCTACAATTCAGCAATACTACTGCATTCAAATTGGCTAATAAGCCATTTCTAAGATATTAGTATAAAAAATCATTCAAAAAATTATATGTACGTGATAGTTTGATTGTACGTATGTGTCAACGTAATCCGCTCCATGGGCAATACGAATGTATTTTGTGTGTCCATTTTGGAATAACTGAGGCTTAGTGCGGCAGAGCCCTCTACAGAGAAAAGCGAAAATCATTTTCCATTCATTCAAACACATACAAAGTCAGTACCGCAGCTAGAAAACTGTTCAGCTTTTCGAAATTGGTTTTCTGTCGATAAAATCTCTAGAGTATCATTCTCTAGTTATCGGCCATCGCTATAAGTTGTAAATTCAATAGTGTCCCTTAAATTTTGAAGACACAGTTTCGGTGAAAGGAGCCTTTCTACTTCACATTGCCCATATGGCACACTTTTGAGCCAGGGTTTTCTTGCGGCCTAGAACGTACTCCACCATGCTGCTGCAGTGCGGTTTGGCAAAGCGAGGGATTAGGGCAACCTAATAGTCGAAAGTTTGCATGCAGGGACTGGGACCGACTTAACCGATTTGAATGCGGTTTTCATTCATGTGTTGTATTAAATTTGGAGTAGATATCATCTAGTGTTAGTTTTATTTCAAAAAGTTTCCAAATATACAAGGCAAGGGATGTCAATTTAACATTCCCATTAAACTCAAGAAAAGGAGAGGCGGTCACTGATTTATAAATAACTTTTTGCAATTTTTATAACAAACAACTTAATATTTTATCAGTTGTCGACATTAGAGCTGTAAAAAGAAAATGGAAAAATGGCCGGCTGCCCTAATCGCATCACTGGCGGTTTTCTGAACGGAATATTATTTTGTAATTCTGTTGCGGACGGAAAATTGAAAATGGCGACTTCATCTCCCACAACAATTTAGATGTTACTTAATTATTATTTGTGAAAAGCTCCTTCGTTAACCGTTAATTTAAATATTTTTCTAACAAACACAATTTTAACTGATTCTGAGCTGCCACTAATAGGATTATTTAGATGTAAAGTAAATTATTTATTTATTTAATCTTTTTTGCACCTTAAGGAACAACTCATATGATACAAAAGGTACTATTAAGCTAGTAGTTAAAACTACTATTAAGCTAGTTTAAGGAAAAAAAATACGAGCGTACACCTAACGGCTAGGCTGTATATTCAAGTTTTCTCAAAGAATTGGATTTCTTCAAAAAAGTTAATTCCTAAATATCAGCTGAACCACTGAATATTGCTGAACATACATGGGGTCAAATTGGTAGGTATTGAGGTCCCCACCCCTAGGCCTTATCTACTCTGAAACCATCCAACCGATGTGCCCCAAACTGGTCTCATTTGAAAGACAATAATACGAAGATGGTTGAGACCACTGAAACAATGCATTAGGCACATTTTCTATTTTTGACTTATCCATACAAAATCTTTTTGCGTAATATCACACACCGGGTATAAACTAGTGACATATAAATACATTAACTCCGTGTAATTTCCCGTGTACGAGTACTGTCATTGTTATGATACTAAATGTTTCCGTTTTGCCAGAAATAGCGATGATATTTCACTGTAATTTGTCCTTGATATTTTGTCCAACACGTATGGACATTATATTTGAAAATATCGTGATTACGGGACAGTGGGCGTGATTTATGGTTATTGAAACGTGAAACTACCTATGGTTGTTTAATCATTGTAAAATATTTTATTATTTTTAGCTTTCGTTTATGTATTGTTTTATTCAATTAAAAGGAGGTCGTATTTACGTACGTGCTTTGCTATAGAGTACTTGATAAGAATATTAAATTGAATTTAAAGAATAAACTTTATTTCTCATAAAACAACAAAAACCAAAATGTATTAAAATAGCAAAGTGAGTAAGGATTTTGTGCGGTTTTAAATTTTATAAACATAATAATAAGTGAGAATATTGTAACGCTTCTTATTTCAAATTAATAAACAATATTTTAAATTAAAAACTTAAAAAGTAAATTATTGGTACGAGTGACGACTCCATGTATTCAGAGCAATGATTTTTTAATATTAAATATTTTTTGACATGCCTTGCCAGTGAATTAATTGTGTTAAGTAGATATATCTATTCACTTCAAAACATCTTTCAACTCCAATATAAAAACTTATAAGGAAATAAAAAATGATCTGAACTATATTAATAAAGCGACAATATAACTGGTTGTAAAGGAACAAGTCAAAAAGGCAATTGTGCTATGAAATCTTTTGACTGAACTTATTTGCCAACGAATATCAAATCTGCTTGAAATCTCAAAGAACGTATAAGAATGGCTCGTTAGTGTCGGAAAACTGAGTTAGCCGAGTATTATACACTTTTTTAGCAATAGGCTATATTTTCATGTAGTAAATCTCTTAAAACAGGCTATAGTAAGTTTCTATACGATCAATATTAATTAGTATTAAAAACAAATAACAGACTGTGAAATATCTATCATCTTAATTATATTGGAGGGAATTAACGGACCTTTCGCTTCTCTTCACCGGTAAGATCACATCCAATCACGCCATGAAATCGTCATTAGAGTATGCAGTCACCTGCAGAGAAAAGTAACCCATCTTTTACTGTGTGGAGATGGGTTACTTTTTGCCAAGCTTGTACATTTTACAATGTGCTATGTTCGTTAAAAATAACTCAGAACTATTTCAATTTCGCACAAGGTCTCGTAATAACGGTAAAATATGTTCAGCGGTATGTAAAACAACCTTATATAAACAAAATATATTAGGTAAAGCTCCTTCAGTATTCAATAAATTACCTAAGATAATAAGAACGACAACCAACACTGAACTTTTTAAACAACGGCTGCAAAATCTCCTCCTTGACAAGTGTTATTATACAATTAATGAATTTATGACGGATAAATTATAGCGCATTTTTATTATTATTATTAATTTTTGATTATTGTTTATTATTGACTATTATTATATAATTAAATTATTGATTGTCATACTTTTAACATTTAATATTATTCGTTATTGTTTCTTAATGTATAATTATTTTATTATTGACCTAAGCTATTATTGTACGCCAATATGTGGCAGGGATATAGCGGATAATTTACTTATGTAACATACCTGTGTACATAATATATTCCACAATAAATTGATTTGATTTGATTTTCTTTGCAGGGGACTGTACCAGGTGGTACTATCATCTTGCTATTTTCCATAGTTATTAGTAAAAACTCAACATCAGTGAGACTCGCAGAAGACGTGGAGACGCGGTCTGCTACACGATAACAGATGGCGCTACTTATTCCAAGATCGTATAATTAGAAGACTGATTTTTTACATCGTAAAATCATTCACTTCATCCACAATAGCACAAGCGCAATCGAGAGCTTTAATAAATATTCTCAAAAACTTCTGCAAAGATTTTTATGTGATTTTATGACAATATATACCTACAATCGGTAATGCCTGAAGGCGTTACTGGTTTCCATGGACGACGGTGACAACTTACCATTGCAACTTTCAACTTCTGACAAAAAAAGTATTCTTAATTTCGTTCGCTTTTATAAACTTGAGAAACATTCCAGACGCGAAGCAAAGCCTGGTTTCCGGCCATCAATAAATAACACACAGTTCCGACAATATGACCGCGTGTACAATGCACACAGAAAATTTTCCGACAACAGAGTGAATAAATTATGTCAGCCACCACATTGTAGCATTCGCTTTATGACGGTATTATGACAAAATTCTTCTTCAAACATCGTTCGTCGGATCCTTGAGTTTTGTACAAGAACTTTAATGTTTAATTTAATTGCTGCTAACCGACTTTTCATGTGTTTTCCGTGTAGTTTAACTATTTTTATGTCAACAGTCAGTTGGATAGGTCACCTGATGCTAAATGGCCATTGGCCGCTACCTGTAACATCGATGGCATTATAAACTCAAACTCGCACTCAAAATCCTTTAATCATGTGGACACTTGTGAACGTTATTTTTTATCATATCACCATTTCGCAAGGATACGTACATGGAGCAGAAGGAATGGTAATAGGAACTTCTCAGCACATCTTTTAAATTAATACAGAAGTCTTAATCTTCTAACCGCCACTGGACTGGATTAGATGAGGTACTCTTATTGATCATTATTAAAAACAACTACTTAATACAAAATTAATTGTTAAAGCTAAATATATAGTTATGAAACTAAGGTAACAAGCTAAAATATAATCCGCTTTATTCCCTATCCCGTCGATACACACCATAGACACACACACATCAACTGGCCACTCCCAAACCGCCGTCGCAGCCACGCGGGGCCGTTTTAATTAAAACTTAATTGATATGAATTGAAATTAAAATAAAGTATAAGGGTATGTAAATGAAACAATATTCGCAGAACTTAGGTTCTTAGGACCCACTACATCCAGATGATTAAGATGAGAACCTCATTAGCTAATGACCGGTCGTAACGTACATTAATAAAGTCGTATCGTAAACTCCTTATAATTATAGACAAGAAAAACAAAGCCATCATCTACCCCATCCCCATTATCTGCATAATAGTTATGGCGGAATTAAATCAACGAACACACTGACATTAGCTATTTAATTCACTCGAACTCGAGCAGGCTATCACGATAAACAATGATATCATTACTTAAATGTTTGTCGCGAAATACAGAATATTACGAGGACGTAACGTAATAGGCAGAGCCGTGAAACTGAATAATTTATGCCTTAAGGTGATGTCCCTGTGGACACGGAAAACGGTAGCCGACTATTCAAATGTTTGTTTGTAAGCACGCACACATACATACCTTAGCTCACAGCCACTTACTTTAATGGGAGCCTAATACGCTAGATTAATAGCCACGGATAAAATTAAGAAAGAAAATAATTATTAAAAAACTGAACTTTATACTTTAACGAATTCGATGTACTTCTTTATACGCCTTTGGTAGTTTGTGATGTTGGGGGTGATTACTGAATTTTACGTATTAAAATTAAAACTTTATACAATATCATTGGCTTAATACATTATTCTTTTAAGATAATTCGAATTTTGAAGCCTTTTTTTAATTTAGACTTCTAACGCCCCAACTCAGAGTCACTAACGGTTACTTAAATCGCTCCTTAGTAAAGTATGACCATAAAAATTCTGTAGGTACTAATTAACGATTTAAATAACCGTTAGTAACTCTTGAGTTGGGGCGTAAGCTAAAAATACAAAGTCGCTCGATTTATATATGGGACTAAAATAATAAGACTAAATTTAAGTTTGAAGTATTAGTCGTTTGAGCCATCGCGAACTTAATTTTATTGGGAGCCACACACGTTTCAATACTGTTATCACCATTCCAAAGCTTTCGTCCTGGGTACATTACAAGTGTTATTATACTACCTGTACCCGCGACTTCATTCGCGTGGGAGTATTTCCCGCGTAATTCCGCATCCCCTGGAAACCCTAATCGCCTGAGGGTACTTTACGACCTATTCTCGTACCTATCTACCAAATATACACAAAAAATTTCATAAAAATCGGTCAAGCCGTTGTGAGTAGTGTAATCACAAACACGTGACACGAGATTTTTATAGTAGACAAGTAACCGCCCTCGCTTTGCTTCGGTTTTCTTGCTTTTTTACACCTTGGGTTACATTATTGAAGTTTTATTAAGGATCCCTAATTTTTTTTGAAAATAATATAATATAGCCTATGTCACCCGGGGATAGTGTAGCTTCCACATAGTGAAAGAATTCTTCAAATCGGTTCAGTAGTTTCGGAGCCTATTCAATGCAAACGATCAAATCTTTCCTCTTTATAATATTAGTATAGATTAGATTCCACATGGTGCGAGTACATTAACAGTTATGTTTTGCAGTAAAGCTGATCAATCAACTCGAAGTGGTAAACGATATTTTGATTTATTACCGCAAGATGTGTCAATGTGTTTTGATCACGACCCTATTTTAATTTTATTAGGTAAAAGGTGAAACATACTTAGCATGATTAAAGCTTAAATAATTCATAATGACATTAATTTTCAAGGCCGCAGTAGTAAGCGTTAATTTAAACTTGTTACCCACATTACTGATAGTACCACAACACATTTTATGCATGTAAAAAGTCCACCACATTAATATAAAAACAAGAGAGGTCTCATGGGACACTCGGTTAGCACAAAGTTCCTTTCATAACTACAGGGACATAAATTAACAAACGTTTGAGAAAAGTTTTACGAAATTACCATGCGTAGAAAAATCTGACTGGGTCACCTTATGGAATGGTTAGTGGCCATCGTCGCCTATAGACATGATCATCACCAATGCAATGCTACTACTGCCTTGAAGTAGAACTCTTTTGACACTTTTTGAAACGCATACCTATATGTCATATAGTAAATGGTCTCACTTCGCTTCGGTAAACCTTTTGGTAGGTCCATACTCAGATAAATGGGTGGACGGTATTCTTTAACCTGGCATAACGTATATATTTGGAAACCGATAGAAATAAAACAAACACTAAATGTTAACCCAAGCTCACTTTGATAGATCAGTGAATCGGCATCTAAAACTGTTAATCCGCTCTTGAGATTAGCCGGAACAATGCAAAGACAAGCAGTCAAAAATTCAAAAAATCAGTTTTGTGGGACCTGTTGCATTAATAAATGCGCCTAGTAAAAAAAAATCTCAAGTATCTTCCATGTACCGATCACATGTACCGACATGTGTGTATCGATCAGGTACAGTTTTATTATAAATATACTTTTTGATTAAGCACATACATCACGTATCCGAGGTCAGATAAGAAAACGAAGAATTGAATTAAATATCCCTGCGGTACGCTGCGTTGATTTCCACTTCGGGCCTTATAGAAAAGTTGTCACAAACTTGAACACGCTATCGACGCCCATTGAAACAACTTTGAAACCGATCAATAACGACAGAGATACTTGTAGTACGGTACTAGTGCGCAAGATTCTCTACAGAATATGAAAATCAACACAGTTCTTTTATGTAATAGCCGACCATCACCCATGGACAATAAAATTACAGGCATTACTGACGCGTTGGCCGTTGCTAGCCAATGTTGGAATAGTTCATTGTTATATTACCTGTACCTTAAAAGGTTGTTTATTCTTATTCTTCAGTTTCCATAATTGCAAGTAATAGAAAAAACTTTCTATTTTTTTAAATCGCCATCTATAAACCACAAAATATCTATACCACATAAAAACACTGCTTTAATAAATATTTTTCAATCAAACATAAAAAGAAATGGACCAATTTCTGAACAACAGAAGCTTTCTAGTATATTGGAAGCCGATTTTCGACTCTAGCTGAATCAACCGTAACTTCCATTCAAATACTACTGCAGCAGACTTCCATACATCAGTTCAATTCATTGGAATTTTCTTATAATATTCTATAAATTAGAGTTTATTTCGGAGCTTCACCGAAATGCTGATTGATTGAGGATAAGGGCTTTCTACATAGTAAATTTCCATTAAAAAAACTAAAACGTATGTAGCTATACGTTACAGGTAATTATTTTACATGTCACAGTCCTTTTAAACTTACCCAATGCAAGAATATTGACAAAAACACTAAATATAAATGGCATAAATATTTTATGTATAGTGTTATACATAAAGGCTGAAATTGCCTTATTAAAATACCACTCAGACTCTAAGTACCTATCGATATAAGAGGTAAAATGTTCATGTTTAATTTTTAACTGTCATTATAAAGTTTCCGGAATATTGGTTTGTATTTTAACTCCGCGATGTTTGTAAGAATTGGTAATTTTATATATCTTTTCTTAATATGAACAAGATAACAAGCAGAGTATTTCCAGGAATTTTGATGTTAAGGACTGAAGAATACTGAATGGTCGGTAGAAGAAGATTAGCGCCGACAAGAATTAATTGTGCGTAAATAAAGAATGAGAATCTCTCGCATTTTGCATAATATACTGCGTAATATTTGTAGCATAGAAAGATATTACATGGAGTTTAAGAAATAGTATACGAGTATTTAAAAAGTACGAGTTTTTAAGGAAATATTTAAAAAAAAAGCCAATGCAATTTATACCATTGCAATAATTTCTAGGATTTTTGTTGGTCGGTCAAGATAAAAAGTAAAAGATATTTAAATTTAGAAAATCTGGCCTAAACATTTTTGCAACATGCCGAAATATTATACGACATGTAGAAGTTATTTCTACGTTTTATATCTAATATATAAAAATATCGTGTCACGGTGTTAGAAGTTGAACTCCTGCGAAACGGCTCGACCGATTTTCGTGAATCTTAGCGTGCATATTGGCTAGGGTGGAGAATCGAACAACATCTATTTTTCATCCCCCTACCCCTAAATTTTTGGCTGAACAACGTTTGTCAATTCAGCTAGTCTAATATATAAAAATATCGTGGCACGGTGTTTGTGGTCGCACTCCTGCGAAACGACTCGTGTCCCTATCCAAAAAAAATTGGGACAACAACATTTGCTCGCTCAGCTATAGAACATAGTACTTAGAGTAATTATGTTCTGTATATGATTGTGTGGTGTGCATAAATTATTAAATACATAAACATGATTATCGAAACAACATTAATGGCTGCGAAAATTCATTGAGCGTAAATCCAGAATAAATATTTACTCATCGTAATTTACAAGCAAAACGTAATATTTATTTTCGTTGATATTTTGGTGCGTCGGTTTATAGCTAGGCCATTCGAGTTGTCGGATATTATAACCGTTTTTTATTCGTATAACAATCTCAGTATAATTTCGCAGTAATAAGGACTTAGCGTTCGTAGTTATGCAAATACGATGTAGGGAAAAATTGTTTTGTTAGCGTGAATAGCGAAATATATAATTATTATTATTTACTTTACTGTTCAGTTTTTTTAAATGAACTGTACAGATTTTAATTTAACTCTATTGATATGCTTCTAATTGGTTTTCTTGACGACCCTGTAAACTAGTTGGTATCGAACCTGCCTGCGAAACGAGGGGTCCCGGGTTCGATTCCCGGCCGAGGCAGATATTTATGTGACAGATAAATATTTGTACTCGGGTCATGGGTGTTATTGTGATGTGTAAGATGTGTTATATGTGTCGTCCATGCCATCCGCGACACAGGTAAATAACCTACTGCGGGGGTGTGAATGTGTAAGCGTTTATTTTATTTTTTTATTTTTATTTTATTGTAGCACTCCATGTAACATGACACAATGAGGAAAAATCCCTTGCAGTTACAGTACAGACCGCTACAGTTACAGCGATACATAAGCTCTTCAGCTACGAACTAGGAATCATTTAGAAAACACAGCACGTCCCAACGTCCGCAGTATTCACGCGGGACTTTGTATTTCACATTTCTGATGGACTGCATCAGTTGTACAGGTTTTACATAACTCCCTGGATGGGTTTGTAGTGCACAAAGTTGCCTTACTGGCGTTACAACTAATTTAGGCCTGCGTACTGCAGACCTGGCGCACTCCACACTTTTGGTATGATGTTACAAATACGTGCCGCGTTCATCGAAGTATTATTACTAGCGTATAGAATGGACACCGCGAACATAATGTATGTTCCAATGAATTGACGCCGCGCGGCTTCAATTGCCAATGGATTCGTTCGATTTTGAAAGGAGAACGGGGGCCCAATTTTGAAAATAGAACCTCCCAGCGGGGACACACAATTTTGTTCGAGATGTCTATTCTATGACATTATACTTCAATGGCCGCGTTAGACGTGTCGGGCCAATTTCAGAAGGGCTGCCACGGCCGTGTCATGTCGCTATTTATTTAAATGACTTAGCGGAGTGACTTTTCTGTACCAATGTCTATTTTGACAGGTTATTACTTATTGTAAAGGTGAAAGTTGATGAGGATGTTCATATGATGGGGATATTTGTAACTCTTTCACGCAAAAACTACTGAACGGATTTTCATGAAATTTAACACACAGGTAGACCGTGATCTGAAATATCATATATGGTACTTATTATCTTGAAAAACGCGAGCAAAGCGCGAGCAGTGCACTAGTCTATATCTATATCTATACTAATACTAGCTGCCTGGACAGACTTCGTTCTGTCGAAAGTTTTTTTTTATTTTGAGATGTAAGCTATCCTATCTTTCAAGTTGGATCAAACTGCACATGGTGTGCAAATTTGAGTAGAATCGGTTCAGTAGTTTATGAGTCCATCGCGGACAAACAACGTGACACGTAATTTATATATATTAAGATTATAAAGAGGAAAGCTTTGTATTTTTGTATGCTTGCAACGAATAAACTCAAAATCTACTGAACCGATTTTAAAAATTCTTTCACCATTTGAATGCTACATTATTCCTGAGTAACATAGGCTATAATATTTAAATGTTTAAAAATAAAAGTACACCCGTGCGAAGGCGGGGCGGGCCGCTAGTATTTAAATAAATGTGGCAAATTACATACCTTCGTCCAAAAGGCAAACAGTATTTAACACTTAGCCTTCATACTATTCCAATCAGGATTCCATGTGAATAACCAGTTTACACGTCAAAAACGGCAACGTTCTTTGAATACTTTGAAAAGAATTTAGGAAAGTTCACCCGTCAAAGAGGTACCTACAAGATGTAAGTTGAAAATTAGTTTTTCTATCTTCCACCTGATGTATTGTGAAGATGTATCCTAGGATGAAAAGCACACTAACGTAGTAGGAGTCTATTTAACCTTGCCTTTATTTAAATTCACGAGTATTATTTGAACTTACTTAAGTGTAAAAATAAATAAATACAACCCTAATTCGGTACAGATATGTTTTCTGGTTTGAAGTGCTTGTGCTTGTGTCGTAGTTGATCGATCGAGTTAAGCAGTTGTAAGCGCGGTACGTAATTGGATGGATGACCATTAGTGGCGAATTTCTTAAGCGCTTTCGTGCTTCAGGAATCACGTTAAAAATTCGATCTCCGCTGTTATCTTTAAATAGATATCCAAAAACAGAAGTTGAATGAAATTGTTCTGAATATTTTTCTTATTTTGTAGGTAACATATTTGAAATCAAAGACACAAACACCTGATTTATAAACGTCAAAACAATGTTCTAGTACTTCTAGCCAAGACGTAGTTTCACAATACACGTGATGTACTTAGAGATTGCTTCAATAAATTTATCGTTAATATTAATGCTTGGTTGCATGCCCTTAAAATGTAGATAAACCAATGTGAGTATAGGAGTGCTTAGGTAGGTAACCTGATAAACATAATGTAGCCCTTTTAGTGTAGGTCTGAATAGGGGATCCTACGAAGGCAAATCGTAAAAGATTCTTTTACCGAACCAAATCAAAGTGTACGTATGTATGTACCTACTACGAGTACGTAATATGGCACCAAAATCATTAAGCAATGTTATTTTCTCTTTTCCCCCAATCAATTAAATAATAAACAAGAGTGAATTAAAAAAATGAATTGTATTACACTTAAAGGAACGGTCAAGCTTCAGTTTAAATTAACAATTGTGATTGTGATATTTTTTTACATTGAAACAATGTTTTTGTTGTTCTACGATTAAAGAACATACAGAATCATACTTGTGAATCCTGAGGTGAGTATAGTGGCTTACTGAAGCTAATTATGATGGAGTGTCAATTTTATGCACATTCGCATACAACATGCATCACAATCAAATCCGTAATTATTGACGTAGCGAATGCTCAATCATCGTTCAAAACTGATTATTTCGGGACACGGATATATCTCAATCAAATCGCACAAATTGAAATTGAAAACTGAAACAGAGCATTTTTATTCAAAGTTATAAAACTGTAAGTACAATCAATCCAATGTCCTTTGGAGATCCACAGCCACCAGGCCTTGAGGCATCATATACCTACTCCGTATTTCCGAAACATAGCCATTTGGACAGGCCATTTGGATATAGGACCTTTATTCCCCAAAGGTAAATACTTACTACAAACGAAATAAATGAATTTCAGTATTGAAATATTTCAACCTCAACTACACTAGATCTAGCATGATTTATTTCACCCTTTCAGTCAGTCAATCATGTTTATTTATCAGAAACAAAAGAAACTGCAAGTCACTCTTACTTATCTTTACAAAAGTCAGATCACAAATCATTTACAAACAGCTCAGTAGTTCCTATTAATAACAACACCGGCTACTGATAAAAATATTGCTACATCAGAAATCTACAATCAAAAAACAGCTTTCAATCGTTATACCAAAGGTACAAATTCGTGCTTATCAATTTATTGTAGCTTAAGCTGACCACGTTACTTGCTTGGCAAAATGTTCAAGCGAATGTATATGTTATTTTGGAAAGAATAAGAATCAAAATAGGATGTATTATAAGAACATTAGTTTTGCTTCTCTATCGGCTATCCATCATGCCGATGCCGTTTACTCGTTATCTGAAAATTCCGAAACACGCGATATTAGAACAATCTCATCAAAAGAGATCGTTTCATTTCATTAGCAGAAGTAGAGAAAATATCATAACAAAGATACTTCTTGTAGTTATAAGGAAAAAGGGAAGATACTAATATTTTAGTACCAAGTGAGAGTCACTACACTCTCTCATCTAACTAAGAGTGTATAAACACTTACCTACCTGAGAATAGAGCCACTCTGCAATTTTAGATTCGTTTTAATTTTTGACGTGATAACGTCTATTAAAACGATGAGCGACGGGCGCATCTGTGAAAAAATGTAGCGTTCCGCGAGCGAGAGAGCGGCAAAAGCGAGAGAGAGGCACTATCGGCTACGATCGGCGTATCGTTGTCGTCGATATCGTCGTTAATTAAAATATTCGAGACCATGTTATAACTGCGCAAAGTAAAATATCTGTAACCATCTTGTAATTATATTTAAAGAATAGTAGTAGTAGAATAATAATAGTATAAGCATAGCATTCCGCTATACATATATCTACAACATGGAACGCACACTACATAACCCAACGCTACGCAATATCTCTCACAGAATTATCTTATTTTATTGTCACGAAACTCGTGCAGGAGTAAACAGGACGATACGTTCCTCGGACGAATAGTCGCTAAATTAGTTGAGTTACCAAACAGCAAAGTTTGTCGTGCGACATATTGAGTAGGAATATTAAGCCAGTATTAATAAACGGATCTTAAGATAAACATAACATAAACGCTAACACACTCATACCCCCGCAGTAGGTTATTATTACCTGTGTCACGGGTGGCATGGACGACACATATACCTAACACATCACAAGCACACCCATGAACTGAGTACAAATATTTATCTGTCACATAAATATCTGCCCCAGCCGGGAACCGAACCCGGGACCCCTCGCCTCCCAGGCAGGGTCGCTACCAACTAGGTTACAGGGTCGACAAATCACCAGATAGATATATCTATCCAGATAGATACATAAATCGACAGATAGATATATATATCTGTGATCCTAAGACTCAGTTCGAGATGCTGAAATATTTAAAGATTTGACATGGTCCTCTTGAGCCGAGATCAGTTTATTAATAATAATATTTATTTATTTAATTGCCTAATAATATTTCTCAGGGTTCCGGGCGGATTTTGAAAATGTTTCTATCAATGGACTTGACTTAACTTAAGATATCTTATTTGTTTTGTACTGGCAGCCGTTACACGATGTAAATCAGGAAGACCCTGAAATATTTCTGTTTGACAAACGAATTGGACCACCTACTTGAGTAGTATGACTACCAGGAAAATCATTCCTGTTGGACAAGCCACTTTAACTACAAAAATTGCATCCACTGAGATCTGTAACAACCAAATAATGCTACAATAAGTGACGTGGTTTCCTCGTGGTGTATACGTATACACAACTAGTCGTTTTTAAAAAATCCTTCCCATTGGCACAACTCAATTCTTGTGATTTTTTTGTTCAATAAGCGGTGTGTATTCTTTCGATTTAATATAAATAGATTTCCTGTTCCACTATAGTTGTGTTGCAAGGAATAGATTATAGAAAATAGTTATGCTTAGTTGTGCGTAGTAGTGTCAACAGGAACATTTTCTGGGATGGCATAACTAGTTGTGTATATGTAGTTGGTCCACATAGAAACCGCGATAAGTGATTAATCTAGGACACAACTTTGCAAACACAAGTTAGGTTCGGTTGTGTTTGTGTCCAGTGTCTTGCCAAAATGATGTCAATGTCGACGACGAACCGCAAGCGACGCTACTCGTATTTTGTGGCCGACGGCTTCCGGCCGGCTTCCGACGTTTTCAGTTTGTGGGACACGCTGCTGTTTCCACTTCTCATAGAGGATGTGTTTTTACATTACAAAGTATGTCACTACTTTGTAATGTAAAATGTAACGGACACACTAGGTGTGGAATTCATGAATTTTTTGGAAAAATTAATTAATGCGTAAAGGGCCATCCATAAATTACGTCACACCGTCCTTGTCACAGCTGGTCACATTTGTGAGACCTCCTACCCCTAGTGTCTCGTCATATATTATGAAATTTTACACTTAGAAATTATGAAATTAAAACAGAAGATCCGAAGTAAATTTTATTTCTATTTATTGTTTTATAATATAATATGTACTTGCCAATTATTAGATTTGAAATGTGACGTCACGAAAAGGATCCCTCCCACCCCTTGTCACACAATGTCACACTACATCGACTCCACCCCTCTCCCCTAACATGTGACGTAATTTATGGACGGCCCTTAAGCATAAGCCGACAAGGCCACAACTATCATTAATTTGTTGGTCAAATTACTGTCCCGGCCGAGAATTGATTCTCGAATATCTGTTGAAGAGGAAGAGTTAGCTACAGGGGTAAATTTTATCATCAACATCATTACAGTATCCCTTTCTTGCACGGTGCGAGAATTCGAGACTTAACTTTTCTATTATTTATATTAGTTTACTATTTATGAATCAAATGTTTATGTGTCAAATTCCGATCAACCCATCTAACAATAACATTTCAGTTATGTCCATCAAGTAAACAATAGGTAACATTCAGTTCATCAGACTGATGATATAATGGTTACATAACAATACATTTACATGGCTAGAAACTAGGACCGAAATCACGTTAAT
The DNA here is from genome assembly GCA_911387775.1 of Thymelicus sylvestris. Lineage (NCBI taxonomy): Eukaryota > Metazoa > Arthropoda > Insecta > Lepidoptera > Hesperiidae > Thymelicus > Thymelicus sylvestris. The sequence goes on from OU426895.1 coordinate 12,956,673, forward strand.
TCACGTTGCATTGTCAGCCACAATCATTGTTATGTGTGGGATACGCATCCGGCCCGCATTCATGCTATTTGAACCATTTGTACTGAAGAACTATTATCTTGTAACTATTTAAATGCCCTAACTATTTAGATCCCCAAATAACAAAACATGAAGAAACGTAAAATGGTTTTTACGAATTAATGCAGCTAAATTAATGCGTAGCGCTTTTTAGTGGAGTTCCGATAGCTTTAAAGCGACCTGATACCTCCGAATCTGGAAGATATGCCAATTCAAAAAATCTTTAAACAAATCTTGTCTAAACACATTGATTTTTAATGTACTGAAGTACCAAAACAGACATCGAAACCGTATTTTGTGTCACGCTGAGAGGTTCTATTTTCAAAATCGAGCCCCCGTTCTCTTTTCAAAATTGACTGAATCCACTGAAAACTATAGCCAATTGGCTACAGTTCATTGCGCAAACATAGGGTTTGCGTGTTGGTTCAATGTCTAAACATATTCGTTTAAAAAGAAAAAACAAAAGCAAACTTTTAAAATAAAATATCATTCATTTACATTTATCAATAAGAGATTCCATCTTTGAACATGTGAATGAATGTCAGAAAGATATGTAATATGTGAGTTCAACTTTTTTTAGAAATGAAGAATCTGCAAGCAGGGAACCGCCCCTCAGCAATATATTGAACGTTATCTGCAAGTACTCGCTTATATATGTCGCGGGAAATGAACGTTCCGACCATCCGGATCCGATGCAGATATAGGTCATCTTATCCCCGTGCTAGATACTACGTAGGATTTTTCTGACACCTTTGTATGCGTAAAAGACAGAAATCTATTTCAAATCTTGCTGGCCATAAAACCGTACCTGAAATATGAAACTGTGTCTAGCATAAGATATTTGAGAAGAACTATGTTATTTGGAAGTATTAAAGCAATTATAGATTGCAACAAAGACTTCTTGTAATAATTTTGGAGTAATGTTTTATTTCATACGGTTCATACTAAAAAGATTATTACAATAAAAAATATTTTGTTCAAAGATTTCAAGCAGATGTAAGTATAAGCTTCCCGATGTATAGTGAGAGCGGTTAGTGCTTGTTCACACTTAACTCGCGGGCGCGGTCGCGAAATATCAAACATATGACCTACTATGAAAGTGTTCACGTACAAAACGCACGTGCGGTGTAAGTAGCGTCTACCGCGCCCGCGCCCGCGTGTTCAGTGTGAACAAGCACTTTGTAGCAAAGTAATCGATTTTTAATCTGAAAGGGATTTCTGTAACAAATAAGTTTGGGAACTACAATCATAAAAATTGTATAAATGCCCATTTCAGATGTAATAAAAGATAGTAAAAAAGTAGGAAGGTGTAACGACCGCTTTTCACGTGGACGAACTCCGATTCGTGTTAAAGATCCAATAAAGCGCACCATCACACCGTGCCGGGAACGTGTCAACAATGACGTCAAAAACGTCAAAACTTATCGACGATAATCTAAATTGTAGGTACTGACAAAAAATAACCGACTTCAAAATTACTCAAAAACGATTTGTCAGATCTCGTTCAAATTTATGTGGGACCACATGACAAGCACCTGCTTTCAATTAAAAAAAGAATCATCAAAATCGGTTCACCCAGTGGAAAGTTCTGAAGTAACAAACATAAAAAATACAGTCGAACTAGCTGCCCGGACAGACTTCGTTCTGTCAAAAGTTTTTATTTATTTTGAGATGTTAGCTATCCTATCTTTCAAGTTGGATCAAACTGCATACGGTGTGCAAATTTGATTAAAATCGGTTCAGTAGTTTAGGAGTCCATCGCGGACAAACAACGTGACACGTAATTTATATATATCAAGATTGAATACCTCCTTCGTTTTTGAAGTCGTTTAAAAAGACGAAAACCCTGGATTTGAAACAAAGGTTTAAAAAGTCAAATTAACTAAGGCTTAACAATTAAGCCTAAACAATTTTCTTCTTTATCATCTTTAATACCGTTTTTGAATCAGTAAAAGTGACCCAGTAGTATAAATCAATAGCCTTTTGGCTTGGCTTCCGACCTTCACCTCTGATTTAAGTTTTTAGCGAATCGATTACCCCTTGACTTGGATCCAAATCTAATCGCTGAATTAGATTGGGCTTGAAATATTATGTAAGATAATTTGCGCATATAAAATGGTTTCGCCGGTTTCCTCGGTTTTACTAATAATGTTCGTTTGCGACATTTATTTTGTTTACGTAAGCCACGTTGACGTGCTGTTAAACCATAGGGAAAACTTTTCCGTAAGCATGGTGATTCATGCAACTGACTTGAAATATTAGTATGGTATCATACTTATATGCTAGTATTAAAAAAATGTTTCAAAATTGTCATTGATAAAAAGGTCAATTGTATATGTGGATGAAGGGGTATCCTATGGTATTGGTTATTCAATAATATTCCTTTAACTTTGCTCCATGATATATGTATTTCCAGTTCGCCTAACGTTCACATCACAGCATGTCTGTGGATCACATCAATAGCAATCTCTACTACTCCGTGACCGGAAATCGAATCCCATAGAATATCCTACGTCGTTTCAAATATCTAGATTGACATACTTATTCCTTATTCTAAATATTCAGTATTTTTCATGACTCTTCTTGTATGACAGTATCTGCATCGGCTGGTCGTTGTAGAACCAATAAGTTCGTTCACTGACATATACATAGTAGGTATTCGTATTTCGTTCTTTATTCGTTTTAAGTGGTTTTAATAACTAGTAATAGTAACAAGTGTTTCATTATTTATGTTATCATAACAACTAGTATTTTACTTAAAATATTACATAGCATTTTACTAATAGTGGTGCAATACTAAGCAAAAGACTAAATCCAGCTTTAAGGACGGAAATATAATGCATAATATGTGATCGATCGGTATCCCATATAAATGAAATGTCTCACATCTTCTTTTAATCGCTTGTAAAATAAGATTTCAGTAAGCCGGTCTTTGAGCTCGGGCCAAACACAGACTTCACATACGTTTGGAACTATTAAGAAAAATTATTTTTTGCTTCACCATATCAAGGGATAACAAATTAAACAAACCATTGAGTAAAAAAATTTAAACTTTACTTTTAGATCTGATAGATCAATACTTCACTTCAGAATAGCTTCTGCATTACATCTAGAACCTTTTTCCCACTTGTCGAGCGTTGAGCCTTACAATGTCGGGCAACAAAGTCATGCACTCCTATTTCTATCGGGTCCTGTATAATTACTTTTTAACAAAAAATAAAACCAACGAAAAAAAAACTGAAAAGCAAAAAATAAAATAAACCATTTAGTATTATAAATTAAGATCCGAAATTAACAGTAAATAAATAATTTTGAGACCGTGCCAAACAAACAACCAAAATTAATTACATAAAATTCATAATATTATGAGGGCAGCGCGGCAGTGGCATGCGATGCACACGGCCGCAGCAGCGCGGCGCACATCTTTTCGCCGTTTGTTTTTTCATTGGTTTGGCACCGCCTCAAAATTATTTATTTACTGTTAATTTCGGATCTTAATTTATAATACTAAATGGTATATTTTATTTTTTGCTTTTCAGTTTTTTTTTCGTTGGTTTTATTTTTTGTTAAAAAGTAATTATTTTTTAATTTTTAGTTGCTATAATACTTATAATTAATAATAAATTATTGATTTTATGAATTATAGATTCAGTTACCAGGTAAAAATGTAGTAGATGAAATATCAATCATCCCCTATTTTCGTACCTATAGGGGTAAAATATTGTTTCGAAATTTAAACAAAAGTAACCTCAAGGTACACACTATTCAATAAAAAAAGAATCATCGAAATCGGATCATCCAGTACAAAGTTATTGGGGTTAACATGTAAAAATTCCGGGTAAAAAACGGGTGAATAATCAATCATTCCCTATTTTCGTACCTTTAGGGTGGGAATAAAATTTTCAAAAAAATATGGGACCAATTTCAGGACATACCCTATCCAATAAAAAAATAATCATCCAAATCGGACCACCCTGTGCCGATTTCTGCGTGATCATACATTAAAAAAAAAATATACGTGTCGAATTGAGAACCTCCTCCTTTTTTTTTCGTCGGTTAAAAAGCCGACATTTTTTCTGTTCTTTGTCAGAACAGTGAACAACTTCATATAAAATTTTAGCCAATAATACACACATCCTACTAAGAAGGAGATCTATGTAAAAGTTCCGCGATGTGATTCTCATAAAAAACCTGCTCCCTAGACTAGAACGACTTCACAAAGTAACAGTACCCTGACAATCATGGCAACTATTAAAATAATTAAACTATTAAAATATAAATTGGAAATTCAAATAGATTATCAAAACAATTCAAAAGCGATTTAAAGTTCGCATAGAGAATATGTTTCTACGCCGAACTTCGCCCCACACTGTCGTTACAGCGGTATTCTGAATAATTCTAAAGTTTTGAATACGTTTCCAACCAGCACCAAGTCTATTACAAGGTAGAATTACTTGCAATATTAAGGCGCCATTCTAAATTCTGTATTGTGTTCGTCACTCGATTATTTGGGTTGCTAGAAGCTAGGAGTATGAATGTTACATTCGCATACTATGTGACACTTAATAATTAAATATGAATTTCTTATGATTTTAGACAACAATAAAACCTAGATGGTTACCGAGTCGTAGTTCGTTTCAGTTTCGACTCCCCGCCGGGAAGATATTGATGTGCAGACATTTTTTTTTATTAGTGTACACTTTAAGATGCACAGAGAATAAAAATATGGGAATGTAAATGTGTTCACATGTATTCGGTTAGAATCTTACTCATATTTCTATAATAAATGAACTATACTAATTTAATAAAGCCAAAGAGTTTCTCGTTTGTTCGAATGCGCTAATCTCTGAAACTGAAATTTAAAAGAAGATTGTGTATGACAGCCATCATTAGACTTTATCCAAAAAGAAGTTGCAACATGACTTCGGGGTAATCGAAGCGAAGCAACGACAGGCACTACTAATAACTATGTAGTTACTATGTAGTAACTTATTAGTTTTCTGTAAACACAGTGATGTCTCTGCAATGTTAGTCTATGTTGTGTAATGTGATTCACATCTTCGCTACATCATCAAGAATATCACATTCACACTTCAAACAAGCGATGAAAAGTTATGACATATAACGCGATGTCGTTATTAATACATAATATTTAAGAAACTGTTGCCATGCCGTTGGCGGGCTGCCATCAATGCGCCAAGTTGCTAGTAAGCTTGTTGCGTTTTTACATCTTTTGGCTCGGTCAGCGAAAGATGTGTCGTTATGCTGACGTACAATTATGTTGATGAGGCTTTAAAGCGGCACATATCCAACGGTTTTCAGGATAAAGTATATTAACAACTAACATCTAGCTACATATTCTTCTACGTAGAAATTGAATATGTATGTAACAAAGATATAAGCTTGACACAAATATCAGGAATTTCGCAGTGTCAGTAAATCTAATTAAACTTGGGAAATACTAAACCTACTCGTACAATAAAAATAATTTATCTATTTCTCTAACTGCATGAAGTCCCTTAAAGGGGACAGCCACTATATCGCCAAAAAGTCAATTTACCTATATGGCCATCTCTTTGAGAAACAATAAGTGGTCTACCGTGTAGACTCAATTTAAAGGATTAAGGCTATTTGTGGTTTCAGCACCGAAACCATTAACGGAACAAGAATTGGAAAAGCCCATTAACCATTTAATTTTGCTTCAAAATTAATGTTCCCCCAAATAAGTTTATTGTTTTACGAGGATCCTGTAGCCTAAAAGACGTACACTGGACGAATCTTAGGGCTGCTTACAGCGCTATGCGTCAGTTCAGGTAACAGTTGAGTGATGACTGTGAAATGAACGGCTTGACTTGATAACGAAAGTATTAAGAAATAGCTTACTTCGCATAGCGTTTTTTCATTACTTAGGTACGCAAATGTTGTTTGTGAATATAGAGGAGAGTTCTAGATAATAATAATAAAATACCGCAGTAACTACAACATGTGCCAGGTCAGCTAGTAAGCACTGATATACTCAATAATGCGCGATAAGATGTATTTTTTGTTTGCTAAAGAAGTTGATAAATTATTTTGATTTGCACATAATATCGGAACTTTAAATTAGTGTAAACTGGGTCTCTCTATAAATCAAAATACACTATTATAGGTGTATAGTGTGATAAAATTATTAAATTATTTGTAGTCCCACAAAAATTATTGTTGCATAGCTCCATTCTTAGAATAAAATGTACAAACAGATACGCATTTTACTATCTTTAAGGGGCTTCTTTCAAGTTGCTCAGAAAATGACTTGAAAAAACTCTTTGAGCAGCTTAGTCATTATCTCTTGGAAATATTTAAAAACTCCTTTCTTGAAAAATGTTTATTAAGTCTCAGTACAACCCACCTAAAGCGCAACTAAAGTACACAAAATGTAAGCAGGCTTTACATGAGGTTTCCGAAAAGGACACTAACAGAACTATAAAAATCATACAAATTAGATATTTTTTTACACCTTTTTTTTAATGAAGAGGTCAAGGGTTATTTCACATTGACATTCGTGTGTGTATCTAAAAATGAATAGTAGTGTGTATAAAGTTTTTAATATCTGGAAGAGCAAGCTTTGCTCGGCATTTTAATATTGCTTAACAACGCCATCTACTGAAGTAGTTCTGTGTCGTTAAAGCAGTTATAATCCCAATAATAATAAATTATAATTACGCTAATAGATGTCAGGAAGAGTCAATGATATTGCAGCAGTTTTCATTGCCTGAAAACATGGATAAAATGACATTTTCTAAAAATGAATCCTAGCTAGATCGATATATCGCCCCCGAAAACCTCTTCATACTAAATTTCATGAAAATCGTCGGCGCCGATTCCGAGATTCCGAGAATATATCTACATACTTATTTATACAATAGCTCGTTTAAATTTTTATAGTTAGTTTTTTTCGTTTATTTATTTAATTCATGTGTTCCTAATGCATATTTTATAAAAACATTAGATATTTGGATTCCTTGTGGTTTTATAAACACACCATAATTACAAAGGTATTTTACACATTATATTTTCTGTATTTTCTTAAAATTGTTTACGTAGTAAAACACAAAATTTTCATTGTTACAATATTATACAATATTACAGCGTTTTAACAACTATTTGTTACGTACGATGAAGACATGAAACAACGTAACAAATGCTTCCGTTCTCCCTAAACCCACCTTATTTCGTGTTGTGTATTGTGCCGGCTTACTTGCGGTCTGCCACTAATGCAGTTTTCATTCGGAGCTCCCACAATCCTCTTCTACATATTCAGCAATGTACGTCTTCAGCATTACATTTTCTTCTAAGTTATGTCACTCTTGTATCTTGTACGTATACATCTATGTATATTAATACACAAGTCCGCCCTCATTCGTTCGCAACTTATATATGTGGTTTTTACGTTTCATGAATAATACTAATATTTCATGTATTTTTCAATTAACCTGTATCTGTTACAAAAAACTGCAACAAATCGTGTAGTAGTTGAAGACACTATCGCATTTAAACTGACAGACTTTGGTTTTAGTCAAGATAACAATGAAACTACTTATATCGTGTCTGAACATGAAAGATAATAATCTTAAATTAAAATTTAAAAATCCCCGACAGTTTTATTTACACCAAACATAGCTAAGAACACTCTCGATTAAGTCTCCTTGATTTTAATTGATAATCAATACCAGTATTACTATTATTTCTCCATGGGGTTCGCCTGGATAGCGATTGGAGCTACGATGCCACAGACAGATACACAGACACGTCAAACTTATAACACTCCTATTTTTATTGGGGGTTAAAAAAATAAACAAATTCTTCGTTATTCAATCTTTCTTTTTAATTCTACAATAAATTCATATGACTCATATTATTATGTTCATATGACTTAACTTGCAGTCATATGTCAGTCTACTCTCTCTACACTCAACGAGATTTTGTAACATAGGATTGTAACATTTGTAATATAGATTTTGTAATATACATGAAATCACTAGGAAAAACTCAAAATATCACAATAATTGTAGTTAAAATACGATCTTCATTAAAATTATGCCTTTCTGACGTCATTCAAGATTTTTATAATATTGCTATTTGCCTTTATGGACTGCCTTATTGCATAACGAAAAACTTGAGAGGTGTCAAGGGACACCCGGATGGAACGAAGTTCCTTGCAGTTAGTACTAGGATAGCAAAAACATGCAGCAAGTGTGTCAAAACAAATCTACACACACACACACACACACTCGCTTGCATGTTTTTGCTATCCTAGTACTCTGGCTTGCTTTCTATGTAAAAAAAACTACGACGGCAAAAAGTGTCGTTACCACTTTTCGTTATCAATTTTTCCGCCTAGCCCCCTTTCGCAACGCGCGATAAGGAACTTCGTTCCAATATTTAAATAAAACTGTGTTTCCTAATTAATTCAATTGCGTGAATTATGGTACGTATACCTATAGTAAATTCAATATTAGAGAGGAATAAAATTAATAAATATAATAATAATCATCAATTATGTATGATAACTATATATGAATGAATAATATATCCTATACATTTATCTGTTACGAAGTTTAAAATGAACCTAAACTGTGTAATGAGTTTTAATTAATAAATGAAAACCAGACAAAGAAAACATTAATTTATATTAGTAATTTCTATTAACTAAATCTCAAAGTACCAACATTATTTCTCCCACGCGTTCCAAATGTAGACGGCATTTTTATTTCCAGCTTGCTTGTGTTAAAACAAAGTGCATTCTAGAATTAAAATGACTGTTTTAGGTCACTTGTGTGTAAGTTCAAAAGACCCCACTAGCGGAGAATTAAAATGTCCCCTTTGACAGAGATTTGTACTGACTCCGCTTGTTGGCCTTTCAAAAGAGGCTTTTTCAAAATAGATTTCTATTGTTTATTGTACAACAACTTCTGTTGTATTATACAACAGAATGTAAATAAGTAAATAACATAATTGTAAAATTCAGTGTTTTTGAAATTTTTTAAAGAAATGGTAGTAAAAATCGGGTATTAAATATGGGGATAAGATATAATAGGGGGTAAAAAATGGTATGAAAGGAACTTTGCACGGAAAGTATGTCTTAATGGGGCTTTTTATTTGAGTTTCATGTAACATACCCCTTAAGGGAGGCCATACACGATCAAGTATACTGAATGCCCCGTCAAGTCCGCTTGACGCTTCATCAAGTACACTTGATCGTGTATGGCCACGGTATAGCTATCTGCCATATTATATTTGTATCATGCACAGTGGATAGCGCGTCAAGTCAAACTGCAAATTTGACAAGTCAAACTGCAGACTTGACAAGTATACTTGATCGTGTATGGCTTCCATATTGGGAATTTAATGCACGATGATTTATAATTTGAAATACTTATAACGCTCGTTGGTAATTGGTATGGTAACCGCTGCTGAGGTAATTTTGAGAAACAGCAAAGCATTACCGAATTTTGCTAGCATGTATATGTATATCGATAGTGTATGATATTTATTTGCAAGATTAATTGTAGGTTAAGTAAATAAATTCTATGAATTGTATTATCATCGCCTTCTCCATTAAAAAGCTTACAAAATTTAATGTTTTGTTGTTTAACATTTTAATTTAATTTTAAGTAAGTCGTCTTTGCAATTGTGATTTTAAAATGCAAATATTTTTAATTTTGTATTACCAAAACCATTATAAAATCTACTAAGTTGATTCATAAGTTAATCTTTAATTTCTTAAGTAGTTTGTTCTTAATTGCTTAAGCGCTTAACAATTTCACTTATTATCTTTGTAAACATTGGCTTAAAAAATAAAAAAATAAATATATTTTGCTGTTATCTTGTAATGACAATGTAAAAGAAAATTGAACTTGTATAATACAGGCTGAGGGCGGCGGGTTCGCTCGCTATAATTAAAAACCACGGCTCATAGCTCTGCCCTGTTTATTTCCTTGGGGTAATTTATCTCGAGAATAATTAATGAACCTAACTTACAGTAAAGTGCGTTAGGAAGTTGAATGAACGTGTAATTAGACTTAAGAGACGTTTATTGCTATTTTTAACCGACTTCAAAAAAGGAGGAGGTTCTCAATTCGACTGTATTTTTGTTTTGTATGTTTGTTACCTCAGAACTTTCGACTGGGTGAACCAATTTTGATGGTTCTTTTTTTAATCGAAAGCAGGTGCTTGTCATGTGATCCCAAATAAATTTAAACGAGATCTGACAAGTCGTTTTTGAGTAATTTTGAAGTCGGTTATTTTATGAATGTACGTATTTATTTTTTACAAGCAACTGTACTACTTTCGTCATTACATGTTACTTATGTTCATATAATGAATGCATTTACATGTGTAACAATGATTCCTGATTCTAGTTATTGCGTTTTGGAGAGGGAGGTGAAGTGAATCTCTCAATAATCTCAAAAACTACTGCACTAATTTTATTCTCAAACTGTTTTCCCCTATACTTAGAGTGAGTGAGTGACGACGAGAAAGATTTAAGTAAATAAAAATATTAAGAAATATTTACAAAACGCCTGATCAAAACTAATAACAATTTATTGCACTGCATTTAAGTACTTTCAATGAACAGAATAATATTTGGGTAAGCGAGAGTGGTCTTGATAAATTTTTACGTGATAGTTGACTCTCCCAGTCCTGTTTTCCCTCCAGTATGTAGATTTTGTGTACGTGATTTGCATTTTTTAATTAACATGGAGTGTGTAGCGTTATTTTATTTGGCGTACAACATTTTTAGACCCAATTTTTGATGTATGAATCGTTGTATGTATAAACCATGAAAAAAACTAATTGTAATAAAAGAGAAAATTAAAAGGTTGTGTTTTTTGCAACACAAAAAAAAGCAATGACAGTTTTGCAGCTTACAACAAGTGTAGAAGCGAACGAATGTAATTCCAGGAAGAAAGCAAATCCTGCTACATAGTTTATCTGTTCATTATCATTTGTAAAGTAAGAGTAAAATAAATTGCAATGTGTTGTCACGTAAGTATCTTAAAGTCATGATATTTCATTATTTAAAACTCCGTAGCAGTTAGTAGCAGGTGCTACGAAACTACGTAGAGATGTGTCTACGAATATTAATAATTCTACCACAGTATTAGGTACTTATATTATAAAACAAATATTTTTAAGCCTTGTTTAATTTATAATCATTACATCAATACACATAAATGGGATTAACGCAAAGACAATCAGACAAAAACTTTAATAAAATTATCAGTTAAAACTAAATTAAATTTAAAGAAGAAGGTCTACATTAAAAATTATTAATGTCATCATCTTAACTTTAATTAGTTAAGTAGAAAAATAAACCAGGTTTTCCCGCATTTCAAAAACGACGAACTCGCCGGGAAGCGGGCGAAAGGCACAAGAAAATGAACAAAACGACAAAGGCTGGTTCAAGTCATTGTCGGATGAGATTTAAGCGACATTCAAGCATCTATATACTAACTGTCTCATTCCTCTACTGACACTATTGCGAAAGAAAATGTTGCTTGTACTTTTCAACTTATATAACCACAAAAAGAGGTAAATTCTGCAAGGCGCTCTCAAACGTTAATACACATATTTTATAATCTTGCTTGAGTAATACACCAAGCAATGTCGTGTTCCAATTACATTAGCTTGGGGGCCAATTATTTCTTTCTCTCTTCTCTTTCTTGGCTGGCAACGTATCGTTGATGCCGTTGGTATTACTTATGTCTATGGGCGACGGTGGTAACTTACCGTCAAGTAGATTGTCAGTTCGTTTGCCAGCTAGTTATAAAAAATATAAAATAGTCTGAAGAGCTGATAAAATAGAAAAAAAAAGATACCACGTGATGAATTATGAACGCAGCCAGCTTCAAATTAATATCACTTGGCTATCTGACTGATATGACAGAATATTTTTTACATATTGTCTTTTACACTACTAAAACAGCTATTCTGTATTTTTGTACTCCATATACAATGTTTTCTATCACGCACCGTTTTATTTATTTAGCTCCTATTCCTGTTATATTAATTTCATTACCATGCATTGTTCTTAGTTTTAAAGAGGCTCTATCCATCATTGAGTCCAACCCAACCTTCTCTTATCCTTATCTTTTCTTATCTCGTAGTACCCTGCTGGAAAACGTTGAGCTATATCAGTTTTGTCAATATACTGATATGGACAAGTATCTTTCATTACGGCGTACCTACCACCTTCTTTTATAATCTAAACTCTCAAAAACTACAAAACGGTGTTATGTATTTCGGCAGAGAATCAGTAGAAATCAGATCATATACTTCTTTTTTTTTTGGCCATTAAAAATGTGTGGTACCTGTATATTCGCGGGCCTTCCCAATATTACATCTATCAATTTATGAACATATGCATAACGTACGACTCTTACTTAACCGGTTTGTTTGTAATCCTAGATGTCAAGAAGGTCAACATTCCCAATTACAAATTATTGACTACAAACGAAGTGCATAGTAATTCACTTTGCACCACACTACAACACAACTTACTGTCAAGGGACGTGGATACTTCAGTATAATTCATTTCATTAAACCACGCGAACAGAAGAATGTTGTCAGTTTAATTTTTGCATGTACATACCAATGATATTAAAAAAATATAGATCATACGTTATGCCCTTACAAATCAATCAAAAAATCTGTTACAAAACGAGCTACAGCACACGTTTATCTTTTGTTTCACTACACCAATCACATTGGTTTATTACACGAATTCATTTTAAAGCTGTATGCCAAATGTCAAGTACTTCTGACAACAACAAAAGCGTGCGTATCGTCTTGTATTGACAGAGCGACTATGAGCAGAAAGGTCAATTGCCTGTTCTTACGCTCTTCATTGTTGGTTCGCTAGTGACATGTCTACCTCTTTTTACATTATAATATCATTGGTACATACTTTTGATTGGTACACATTTTTGAAGGCGGGTAAAAAAAGGTATATTAATATGACGATTATGTTTAGCGATTATTTTGTTGGTGTTTATCAAAGACTATTTCGTTGAAATTATTTTTTTGATAAAAGTTTGAATATTGCTTAAAATATTGCTTAAAATATCGAAAGCGTTCTTAGCTACGATTTTTTTTAATCTGTTCGAGATCACCAACTTTTTAATCAATGGTTTTTAGTTCCGATCCATATAAACATGATCATAAATATAACTCGTTTAGCGAATGAGTATGTTAACTGCAAAAATGATAGAGCGAATAGGATTGAACATCCAGTGTTAGTTTATAGAACAATAAATAGCTGTTTATATGTGACACCATGAGTCACAAGCGACATACAAAGTAGATGGCGTACAAAGAATAGCAAACAATTTTCAAACAATGCTTTTAAATGATTGTATCGCTGTTGTAATCGTTTTTATCAGAAAAATAATTACAGCACGTACTAGTATTTAATACCATATTTTTAACCCTATATTTGACTCGAAAAAAGGCAACTGTATCTGGCAATTAAAAATGATATGAAATCTATACCTAAATCATAAAATCGAAATACTTACTCTGTAACCAATCAGTAGGATTTTTTATATTCCATTCATAAGACGATTAAATAGGGATTGAAAGGATGTTTGAAAGTCTTTAGAATAAAAATCTTTAGAAGCACAGCTTTAGATGCAAGTACTAGGAAAATGGGTATTTGTATTTCGGGTCAGAAATTATAGTAAAAGTAAAACATTTATGGAAAACCATTCCTCAAAATGTTATTGTATGTTAAATCTCAACAAAAACACAACACAAAATCTCAACGAATTGTGTTTCTTTTTATCCTTCTTTGATATTCATATTTTTTGCAAAAACAACACTGCAAAACATTTTAAGTGAAGTTTACCTTAAAGGAATACATAGAATAAAAATTCAGTTTAAGATAAATCCGTCAAGGTTCTTGTTTTAAATTGAATACACGTCTTACAAAACAAATTATTTGTTACAATTGCGTCTTATCCTGCTATCTAAATTATAATACAAGACAAATATATAGCGCGCTAAATGCTAAGAACTGGATTGTATACGCGACGTGTTAAAATATGTGGAGGCGTACTGCGATATCTTCCACCAGTGTTTCTCAAAGTGGTCGATAACACCCCTTTTGGGTGATGGAGGCCTTGAGGGGACCGTAGGAATATAGGAATAAGACCTAACTGCTAATGAAGTTGCATTAAAATTTTCATAAAAATATTTATTAAATTATTATTTTAATGTATTTTAATTTTCATTAAAAAAATTACTTGTAGTGACCTCGAATTAATTTTCATAAATAAAATATGGTGTGTTCGAATAAAAATGCTACTACATATTACAAACATGCAATATATTTATGTACATTTAACTCATTCTATTAATGAAATTGGTTGCCTGGAAGAAATCGCTATGTAGCGATAAGGCCGCCTGTTGTTTTGTTCTTCCATCTTTACTGTTATTCTTGTACGATTGTATAATGTGTGGTATGCAAAGGATAAAGAGTTATCTATCTATCTATCTATCTATGATTTTAGAATATTTAAGGGGCCATTGAAAACGTTATATGTATAAGAGGTATTATTTTTATATGAGTAAAACCAATAGTTTAGGAACCTGTGATGTGGTTCTAAACGATATAAATCTGACAGGTTGGTTTGTTTGTTACGGCAGCGTGGCTAAATGGCTGTTGTACAATATAAATTGGTACTACAGATCAGCTGTCTGAGATATTTGATAAAATTATCTGCTAGCATTCGCACTTCGCCTTCTTACATGTAATTAGAAAACTTAAACAAGGATGAGTTATTAACATCTAGAAGGAGGATGTTTTAATGACATTAAAATTAATCTGCAGCCACTTGAAAAGGCAATAAATATTTTTTTTTATTCGTCATTATTAATTTTTGCACCGATTTGCACCATTCTCAATCCTTTCATCTTTATATCATAAGGTTCTTAAGATTTCTTAATCTCAAAAACTGTTCAATGTTTATAAAATTTTGAAAAACCATGGAACAAAGTGCCTTTAAATTATTATTTTAAAATAATATTATCTTTAATAACATGATAACATACGCTATTGTATACCCAGTAGATGAATTAGAATTCCCAAAGCCTGAACTTATCGTTTTGTATTAATTCAAAATGACGACCTTTTACTGTATACTTTATTATGTTCTATGTATGATAATAATACCTATTGGTATACAGCTACATAAGTTTCTTAGCTATTTACAAATATAATTGAATCATACGTAATTATATTTGTAACAGAAATATGCAATCATAGTAAAACAAAAACCTAACTCTAAAGTAGTCAAATATTATTTTCCTCGTTTTAAAATGTAGAATACTAATATTATTCTTGAAACAAAATATTGTTCAAAAAATATGATGTAGAAGTATGCAGTCCAGATTGTGTAAAAAAGTATAGATGAACTCATTGAAGTATTATTACTAGCGTATAGAATGGACACCGCGAACATAATGTATGTTCCAATGAATTGACGCCGCGCGGCTTCAATTGCCAATGGATTCGTTCGATTTTGAAAGGAGAATGGGGGCCCAATTTTGAAAATAGAACCTCCCGGCGGGGACACACATTTTGTTCGAGATGTCTATTCTATGATATTATACTTCAATGGATGAACTACACTAATGTTCGGTTTACATGTATTAAGTAGTTTTAAGTAGTTAACTAACTTTTAACAAAATTTGAAGTAAATGAATACGTGTAAACGGACAATTTAGTAGTTAAGTAATTTAGTAGCTTATTAATCAAGTAGTCAAGTAATTTAGAAATTTTTCTATTTTCTGTTAAGTAGGTGGGCGGGGCTTATCTCTTAACATGTTTGGACAGGCACTTTTTAGTTAACATTTAGTTAAAATTTAGTAAAATGCTTAAGTAATTTAGTAAAATGCTTAAGTAATTAAGTAGAATTGGATGAACTAAAGAGCTTTACTAAATTATTACGTGTGGACGCACACTAAAAATTATTCACTTAAAATTTAGTTAAAATTTAGTTAACTACTTAACTACTTAATACGTCTAAACCGAACATAAGAGAAAACTCATTTGTTTGAAAGCAACCACACCCTCCCCTGTAACTTAGTTCACCGTTGCTTAATACTCGCAAAATACGCACAAAATACGACAGAAAATTTCTTTGCTTATCAATTTGTCCGCCAAACCGATGAAGTTGTTATTGCGTCGCGTTGTATGAAATCCATTTCATAATAACAGTGATATCAAACCACATTTTAAAAATGAATATTCTATTGACTTAAAAATTGACACTTCTATTGACTTTAAATATTGTCGTAATACTCATATTAGCAGTGTGCCAAGGACCGCACGTATGGGATTTCTAACCATCTATCCATCCATCCATTTATTCATCCATCATTCCTCATCATCATTCATTCAGAATTCCTCATTTAACAAATTTTACAAATTACCGACTCTATCGGATAACAGAAAACATGCGTCACTTTATTCCATGTTTAAAACGCCAGAAAAATAAATGACTTACCTTATCTAATTAACGACGCTAAAAGACCTACCTCACCGTAGTTTTTCCATTACGTAGCCATCAATCAATTTCATAGACCGCCGATAAAATACATATACAAAAATTGTAAACTAAATACAAATTGACGCCTGTAATTTGTTTATTTTATGAATAGCGGTGGATGTCGTACTTCATAAGTTTATTTATTTATTGGTAAATACCCCGTTGATAAATGAAACATTTCGTTAATCCTTGAATATTAAAATGTAGATTCCTTGATGAATTATAACTTGCACAATAAATGGTTACGTTAAACCTGTAGATATCTATAGTCCGCTGAGTAAAATCAGGACAAGGATGGCACTTAAAATGTCACCCCTAGGGGATGTTTAGTGAGCGTTTTGTCAAGGTTGCGGCCAGGAATGACATTGCTGCTTCTGTTATCAGTTAAACCTAAGCTTACTTATCATTCGATATCGTCTTTTATGTAATGTTGTCGCCGGGCAGGACTCACGGGCTCGTCCCATAGAGCACCGCTTCCGAACAACAATCGTCGCTGTCCTTCGGTTACGTAAACACTGCGATAAATTTATAAATATTCAGCTAAAAATCTACGAAACCTTCGATCGATAGTTAAAAAGTTGTCTTTCGGATATTCGACTAGAAAGGAGGCGATCAGGACGGGTAAACATGGCACGGCGCAGTCGCATAAATCGCGGATTAGGTGTATCGGATACGCGATTAGAGGTGCGTTTTGGGTTCACAAGGATATACTTACGGGAGTCAGGCGTGTGGAGCGCGTCACCTCGGGCAATCCATTGATGAGCGACGGATAGCGGCGTCACATGAGAGCGCGGGATCGTCGCGCGGACGGGCCGGCGATCGCGACGCGACTGCCACAGGCAAGCAAGAACTGCCCGCACGTGGCTAGGTATCAATCAATCGATGCGCGAGCGCGAGCGCGGTACATTCATGGAACAGCTGACGGGCCAGCCCGTAAACATGAATCGGCCGCCGCGCCCACCCCGCGCCTTCCTAGCGCCTTCCTAGCGCCTTATGTCCTGTACACTGCGCAGCTCCTAGCCGCTCCTCCGCGCTAACACAGTGCGCTCTTCACAAGTTCAGAGCTGTACAAAGCACATACCTACATAACACAGTGCGCTCTTAAGATCTGTACACAGTAGAGTCATAAAGCTTATCGATATCGAAGCGATTTAACTGTTTGGTTTGTTGGTTGTTTACTTAATTCCATGTGCATGTTTATAGTTATTGCTTTGTTATCTGAAAGGTTTAAAATTCTCTATCAATGTGTAGACTACACAGTTTTGTAATTACAATCTGAAACCATTAAAGGGTTGAATAATAAAATGTACCCATATAGTTTAAAAGAAATTGAAATGACTAAGAACTACCTAATATAAACCAGAAGAATTTCTTGCTCATTTTTTCTTTCATTTCCTTCTAATCTGGAAAGTCATCGGTGATGCCTCTGATATTACAGATGTGTGGCGAAAATCACTTGAACTATTAAGTAAAAAAATCAAGAAAAAATTTCAAAGATTTTTTCGTTGTAATCAATCACAGAACTCTATTAAAATGAAGGAAATCTACAAAGTAACTTATACTTAATTACTTGATCTACAAAAATATATTATTTTCGTATTCAGACTGATTCTTGAGAGCAAATTCTTTATATTCTTCTCCCTTCTTTCTTGGCCGACAAATTATTATCCTTGACAACGGCGATTCCTTCGATGTTTAAAAAAAATCAGAAAAATTTGTTAAAAACTGTTTTACACACTATGACTTACAAAACTATATTTGTATATCTATCTACATATAACTATACATAATCGATCTGGCTCCGGCAACATGGTAGATAACTATAACGATTCTGTAACATTCATATTTTTACAAATAAAAGGGCTGATGATGATTGAAACACCTGTACAGACCTTCATAAATTGTAATTAAGAATATTCGATCACATCAGCAAACGTTCAAACAAAAAATTGGCTTCATACCTCTTTTTAACAAACTTCAGACAAGGAGGAGGTTCTCAATTCTACTGTATTTTTTATGTTTAGTATCACTGCCACCACTGTTAACTTTCGACTGGGTGAACCGATTTTGATGATTTTTTTAATTGAAACTGGTGCTTGTCATGTCGTTCCACGTAAGTTTGAGCTAGATCTGACGAGTAGTTTTTGAGTTATTTTGAAGTCGGTTATTTTTTTCTTGGTAAAATTCACATTACTTAGATTATTATATCATTGATCATAATCGATCCATTCTTTTAGTAGCTACGATGTCACAGACAGACACACACACAGAAGTACAGACACGTTAAAATAACGTGTCTGTACAACACCCCTTTTTGCGTAGGGGGTTAAAAAGAAGATTGCACGCTAATTCCGCGAATGAGTATCACTCCTAGCAGTAGCTGGGCGTCCCTGCGTATAAACGCGCGTGCGTAGACCCTCAGACCCATTCCGTCTTTGTTGAGGAAAGGTGCTGCCTTCATCACGGACAAGGGTACAAACACGAAAGGATAAAGATTAACATATATTATCATCGCTTTTTAACCAAATTCAAAAAAGGAGGAGGTATTCAATTCGACTGTATTTTTTATGTTTGTTACCTCAGAGCTTTCGACTGGGTGAACCGATTTTGATGATTCTTTTTTAATCGGAAGCTGGTGCTTGTTATCTGGTTCCACTTAAATTTGAGCGAGATCTGACGAGTATTTTTTGAGTTATTTTGAAGTCGATTATTTTTTGGCAAGAATTGTATGCATAAAAGTTTTATAGTATATGTCGGTGAGGCCACGAATCTCCAGTGAAGGTCCAGGGACGGACCTCTATATTCTACAACGCTTGTCCGATGCAGAGGTTGGCATATAAGAAACGACATGTCATATTTAGATGAAGGTATTGTCAATAAGAGATAACAGATGATCACGTAGTGTTGAAGTACTTGAAAGTATTGCTGTATTGATGTGAACGTTAGGAGAACTAGAAATATAATATCATGGAGCAAAGTAAAAGGAATATTATTGAATAACCAACACCGTAGAATACCTATTTTCCCAAATCAGAAGTGTTGGAAAGGACTTGCCCACAAATGTGGAAAATAAATGAGGAATGACACTAGTTCGGATGACATTTGAGGAAAATTTTGCAATGAGAAATTAAACAATCCAAAACGCAATACAATGAGAATTGTCGAAGTTTATAATATAATCGATGTGGATAATGCGCAATGTAGTGATGTGAGAGTTGAAACAGTTGAAATAAACCAAGCCATCCAATATGTAGACCTTTCAGAGTACGATATACTGATACGCGAATGTCGATTTTTAAGAATGAGGTGACGACTAAAATTTCTTCGAGGAACATGTTGATGGAAGTGGACGTAACTACGGGTCGCAGATAAGTAGCCCTAGTATAGCATCAAATGTGATATTTGATATTATCATACGAGTGAAATTAACCTTACTTATTTTTCAGTTGCGGGAAATCGATGACACATGAAATAATGATCTACCACGCCAGCCACGTGAAACCAAGAGTCCCAGGAGCTGTCTGCTGCGTGAGCGGTGCTAGATTAGGTGATGGCAGAATGAGTGCACAACCATCTTCACGCATAGTTTGATCATACAGGTGATTTTGTGAAGTTTTCTATGATTATGGGGCTGATGAGCGTGTAGATAATGTTGTTGCTGGTATTGGATTTAAACGAATCATTCTTAAAATTATTTCCATGATTTGCCTGACATTCGTATTTAAAGAACGAAATTACGTTGTCTTTATAAGAGGGTTTTTCAGTCAATGACAGTGACATCCTTTATTTTCTAAATTTAATAAATGGTTTAAAGTTATGAAACTTTATTGGATCACTAAGAGTAAGCTGTTGCAATTGTTGACAGTTCGAAGTTTTTGCTATCAGGTTCCTTATGATGCGAGTACGTTATGGTGAATAGCGACTTCTTGTCAGTAGACTCGTTAGACTTGTGTAAGTCAGATGTAAGTCACGTAGAGAAACTATGGTCGGTCTGATGGTATAGTAAAAGAAGGATTACATGATGATATCAATTTAATGAGTTTCGCAACAATGGCTATTGTAAAAAAAAGAGTAAAAAAAAGAGATGTGAAAAAAAGACGTGAAAAAAGAGAGAAAAAAAAAGTTTAAAAAAAGAGATAAGTGAAAATGAAAGGTAAAAAAAGAGTACCTAGTAACAATATGAAATTGTAAAAAAAATGGAGTAAAAAAAAAAGAGTTATGAAAAAAAAAAGTTGTAAAAAAAAGGTGTCAAAAAAAAAGAGGAAAAGAAATGTGAATGAGTCCGGGCCAGCATAGAACTGAAGGGACGTTGTACCTGGAGAGTCTTAGAGAGACTGGACCAGGTGTCTGCAGGGTATAATCCGGACCAGACGACAATAACATAATTGCGACGTTCCGTAGAGTCTTATGAACCAGATTGGTAACCAAATGGCCAAACCATAGTTATCTCCACTATATTTTAAGTGTCCACATTTAAAATATCAGACTTAATGAGCGAATTATTCTTGACTGTAAATTAATAATGATGTGATGAATGACGAAAATAAAATGAATGTGAATCAGGTTAATATAGTCAGAATAGCCGAGCAAAATACTGTTGAGACTGTTTTTACAGGATTCTAATTATCCACACGAGGTCGTGTGGGTCGTCAGCGATGGCCGCGTGCGTGATACGAAAACAACGAGTTGTGGACCCAGGAGTTAGAATGGAGACCACGAACACCAATTACAGCCCGATACACCGACGCTCTTATGAGGGCGTCTGGTATTGCTGGATGGGATCATAAGCGGAGGACCATATGGCATGCCTTGTGGAGCATTAGATAGAAGAAGCATGATGATGATGTACCAAGATAAATTAAAGCGCGCACGAGGACGAGCGCACGTCAGGATAGCCGTGTCGGTGAGGCCACGAATCTCCAGTGAAGGTCCAGGGACGGACCTCTATATTCTACAACGCTTGTCCGATGCAGAGGTTGGCATATAAGAAACGACATGTCATATTTAGATGAAGGTATTGTCAATAAGAGATAACAGATGATCACGTAGTGTTGAAGTACTTGAAAGTATTGCTGTATTGATGTGAACGTTAGGAGAACTAGAAATATAATATCATGGAGCAAAGTAAAAGGAATATTATTGAATAACCAACACCGTAGAATACCTATTTTCCCAAATATACATGTTTTATTTTGATTTAGATCATATCTAATAGATTAAATAGTAATGTCTTATTAGAAAACCCGATGTCAAGTATTTTAAGAATAATAAAAATATATGAATAGACTAAAAAAACATTTACTCCCCATTTTTTCTTCTTTTTGTTTGCTTCGTAGCACTCAGCGTAGCGTTTTCGTAGCGTTTCGTAGCGTTTTCGTAGCGTTTCGTAGTTTGTGTTGGGTATCAATAAAAAATATTTTTTTCCGCCTTTATTTTATTGTAAACATACTGAAATATTTAGTAAAGAAATTATAATAACTTTTCCAGTGTAAAATAATCTTTTGGCAACAAGAATTATGGTCGAATTTTGATCGTTATGCTCTAATCTAAACCAATATTTTGTGACTATATCAATGAGCTTTACGATTGTCATTTAATTTTACACTATACTTGAACTTCGTATTCTATTCGTAGAGTTACAATTCCTGCCCAGACTATAAAGAGGGAACCAACTTAATTCTTTCAACGTATGCATAAAACTTCAGGTATTTTTTTACTTTTTACGTAAGTACTGCAGCAACTTTCATGACTATGCAATCTTTCATTAGAATTCTATCGCATATTACGGAATAGGTACTTCAATAATGGTTCCAGTTATTAAGCTAAAGTGCTATATAATAGTGCTATATTTCACCGCCGATAACATCTTAATGATTCAATGAATATTTAAATTGGTAACTAATTTAAAATTATTCGGTTATATAACTTGCAAAAGTGGCGCTATTATGGCTTATTATGGCTGTGTGACAGTTTGTCAAATGAAATTTTGTAGTAGATTGTATTTTTTTTTTTTTGATCGGTAGAGACAGGTAGACAATGATGTAAGGAAGTTTAAAACAATAGCAATAAAAGTGTCACTGTTATATTGTGTGCTAAAATGTAATGTTAATTTAATATAATATAATGTAAAATATGAAATATGAATGTGAATGTAATAGATAAATTAAAATTAGTATTAAAATTATTACGATTATTGTACACCTGTAATGGGTCCCTGTTGAGAATATTTCATCCCTGTATAACATCTTACGTGTACCAACAGAAGCAATAAAGATTATTTCTATTTCTATTTCTATTCTATTTCTTATATTTAATTTTGATTATACATTTTTACATTTTATAGTATGCATTCGGTAGGCACCATTTTATATTTTTCAGTAGGAAAGGAGAATTTCAAAAAAGGTTGTGGATAATAAAGCGAAACCTAGGTCTGAAGAAAAATGAAAATATAATTACGCCCTATTTCTAATTTTACTTTCGTATAATGACATAAGTTCTTACTTCCGACTCGAACTGAAAAACCTTTCGATGTCCCAACGTGCACTTTGCCGATCTGTGCGATGCCCCTCGAATATAAACAAAAATTATGCAAGCTCATTTCTCAGCTTACTAACTAGAAGTCTCGTTGGCTGTGACTTGTGCAAGTTACACAATCAAAGTACGTTAATTAGCTGCAGTCGAACTACATTTCCACCGTTTCCATATTTGCACTTGAGATTTTAGTTTGCTAAGAAATACAGACGTAAGTAGATCGTATCATTTCAATATTAAAAATAAAACACTTAGTTAATGGACGCTACAAAGAATCCCAAAAGTTAAAACGATTAAACTAAGATTATTAATATACTGGTTACTAATTTAGAAGTTCGCGGTTAATTGGTATTTTGTTAACAACTTTAAAGTACTTTGTATAATGCAAAATTTAGGCATTAATTTCGAATATTTTGAAGGATTTCTAAACTACTTAGGTATCTTCGCCGCAGAAGCATTTTAGGAAATACATTTCGCTCTTGTACCTTGACCTGGATCAGTTACATTTTGGCATTCGATGCTGGCCTTCTTTCACCAAAATAATAACGAATGATGCTTTAATTTATCATAAGAAAATATGTAAAAAAATTGAGGGAAAATGGAAGAAAGTGGAAAATAAAAATGTGTATTTCAAACACAAAAATAAGGTACTTCTTTGTAACCCTTAAACTAACTTATTAATCTATATAAATTATTACTCTATGTAATAATAAATAATGTAAATAACTGATTACAAACATAATAAAAATTAAAAACACAACCGAATCTGAACTTCTTCCTTCTTTATTGTCTGTAAAAAAAGAGCTCGGTATTACTTATAACAGCCAGAAATCTGACTCAAATGATCTAGACCACACGAACCCCACAACATAGTCTGGTATCCATTACAGCACACAATGGACCGCGAACAGTATACTGGAACAGCGCCAGTAGCAACAGTTAGTTATAAAGGTTCATACGCCTTCAAAGTATCCCGGAAATCGTGCTGAAATGGTTCTTAAATTCCAGCGATATTTTATACTCGTATAGTATTTATATGTGGTCGAAATTCGAAGACATGCCAAACAATGTCCCACTAAGATTGGTTGCCTTTCATTCTGAGTCACGTTTTGTACGAGGTATGGTGCGAGTGTCTTTTTAAATGCCCAAACATTTTGCTAGATACATAGAAAATATTGTGTGAAGTCCTAATTTTATAGAGTTATCGGAATGCAGCCTACTTGGATTACAATCACTCCGACAGCTGACTAAAATGAGAAGTTGATTTTAACCGATTTCAAAACAAGATTTGACCCGAACATACAAGATAGGTACATACGATAGATAGCAAATTAAACAAAAGCAGGTTCAAGAAGGAGGTTCTGACTTCGTCAGAATCTTTGTTTTTTGTTCAAAAAAAAACAATTTTATTTTTTAATGTACTTCCATCGTCAACTTTTCTACTTTTTAACCGACTTCGAAAAAAGGAGGAGGTTCTCAATTCGACTGGTTTTTTTTATGTTCGTTACCTCAGAACTTTGGACTGGGCGAACCGATTTTGATGATTTTTTTTTTAATCGAAAGCTGGTGGCTGTCATGTGGTCCCATATAAATTTTATTGAGATCTGACAATGGCATCTATGATAAAACCATATAAGTCTTAAATTTGTATTAAGTAAGCGCGACAAATGGACGAATAACTCAATATCACGCCAACCGATTTCGATGATTCTTTTTTTAATCGAAAGTTGGTGCTTGTCACGTAATCCCACATAAATTTGAACGAGATCTGACAAGTAGTTTTTGAGTAACTTTGAAGTAAGTTATTTTTTTATTAGTAAAATTTAGATTATCTTTCGTTCTCTTAGGAACTGGCGTCATCTTGTTCATACCACTTACATAAACGACTTTCGCTTTATTTGGTAGTTCTATCTAGAGGTACCCACTGTAATTCAAATCTATAATAGTAAACTCATTTAATCATGTAACTTATTTCATTCGGTGACAATTAAGTTGAGGCTCACTGTGGAGCTCTGTGAATAGTGCAACTAACTCTACCACTAATCCGCACTGGAGCAGCGTCATTGAGTATGCTCTATACCTCTTCAACCCAGAGACCCGCAGTACCACGTGGCCATTATTGGGCCGAAGTTAAACCAATCGGTGATGCCTCTGGTGCTGATGTTCATGAGCAACATTGACCACTGATTCATCATCAGATGGCTCGATACTCTTACGGTTTGTCAGCTTTGACTTAAAAATTTAAGTAAACCGCAATGATATTGTATAAAAAGAGTCAGACAGTCCGGGTCTGAGGTGAGGGGCGTGCCGCACTAGCCGCATTCCTAAGCTCTGCAGTCAACTCGCGCGGCTACTGTAGATAAGCCAAGAGGGCGCTGAAATTAAGACAGTCGAATTAAGTCAGATGCAGCGATTTCATTACAGCTGCCTTTGAGTGATTGAGTCTAAAGTTTTCGTCAGAAACTGAACAATGTATGAACATAACATATCTAAAACAGTAATAAAAGTCTATCTAACATAATTTAGTGGGTAGTTGGCATGAAACGTGAATGGTCCAGCTTGTACACTTATCGTGTTGTGATGCATCTGCTATTAACTGTTGCGCCTGGCCGCTCTCCAGAGCGTAGCGTTCCTACTCTGTAACAGCCATTATGTACCTAATAGATACGATTACGAACCGATGGCATTAGATCAGAAAAACGATCATCCGAATCTCTTTTGCTTGCTTAGAGCTTCGTTTTATGGATTCGATTTTCAATTTCCTTTCAAAAGTAGACACGGTTTAAGGTTAAATAATGAGTCTATTTTGTTTTTTAAGAGGATTTGAAATCGTAATTCATTATGAATATATATTGTTTTATTTCAGCATAATATATTTATTTAATAAGTATCTAATTATTAGAATCCATTATTAGCCCCTTTAGCATACTTTGATTAGTCATGTCATGTACCTAAGTAGGTTCAGAATAGTTGCTATAAACTATTAGGTAAGTAGTAAAACACCCCCGTAATAGTCAAACTTTTCATGTGTCGCTTTAGTAATACTTACCCCTTCGGAGCATAATGTACAAAACGCAAAATGAACACAACTCGCAAAATGTACAATTCGCAAAATGTACAAAACGCAAAATGAACACAACACGCAAAATGTACAAATCGCAAAATTTGCAACACGGACTAAGGCTACGGACTAATATGTAGATTAAGGGAAAAAATTAAAAACTCACTAAATACTAATAAGTCATTTACACATTTATTTCTAGACTATGACTATGACCTTAGGCAGAATATATTAATTGGGCAGATGTTTTTTTCTACACTATTGTTGTTGTCTCCTTTTACGTATTAAAAGTGCAAAAAATAAGGCGATATCTGTAACTTTTTTGCCATGTTTTAGTAAGTTTAACGACCCTGTAGCCTAGTTGGTAGCGACCCTGCCTGCGAAGCTAAGGGTCCCGGGTTCGAATACCGGACGGGACAGATATTTATGTGACAGATAAATATTTTGTTCTCGGGTCATTGGTATTATTGTGATGTGTTATATGTCATCCATGCCACCCGCGACATAGGTACTGCGGGGGGTATGAGTGTGTAAGCGTTTATTTTATTTATTTTTTACCGCAATAATAAGAAAATCGCAAAATTGCAGATAACATTTTTTACTTTGCACCCGTCGAGATAACCAAGATAAAGACTTAGTAAGGGAGCTCATGATGCTAAATGTAGAGGTTTTTTTATGCCTTGAGCAGGCAAACGAGCAGACGGGTCACCTGATGGTACGTGATCACCTTCGCCCATGGACATTAGCAACACCAGGGGCGTCACCAATGCGTTGCCGGCCTCGAAGAAAAGAAAAGATCCGCTTCTTGAAGGACTCCATGTCATAGCTACTCGAGTTACTCGAGCGTCGTGGAAACCTATTTTGGTAGATTACATGATAGGAGGAAAATCAATCAAAAGTCCTACAATGTTTCCACTTTCAGCGGTGGGCGAAGCGTCTACAATTTTCAAAATTGTAAAAAAATTATAACGACTATTATTTCTTCTGTGAAAAAACAATGACATGGAACTACTCAAGCGTGTCAGATACTCAGGTCAGATATTGATATTTTTCATGCTCCACCATGTCACTGATATGATATAATTCTGTGCCTTCTGTGATAAGTGATCTAAGTCGAGTTGTACCCTTTTTGTAATTTTAACATAGAAATGTATAAGAAAAAATTACGATTTTTTTGGTCTAACTCACGTTCTTCTATCTGCTATAGTTTTGGAGATAATTTTGTGCAAACTGATATAAGTGGACAGGTTTTTAGCAAAAAAACCGTGAACTATAGATATATCTAAAGTTGTATAACTGCGATTTATATTAATTTTCACATTTTATTTTTCAATATATGTATCGTGAATATTGATTTATTTAGAGTTATATCACTATAAACCAATTCTGATTAGGGTAAAATTCCATATGAATCTATATAGAACTGTACCCTAATCAGTTATATATCAGTTAACACAAAGACAATTTGTAGGTGCAAAATAATATAACTCTACTTGTATCGTTTATCACGTGATATTAGCACATATTTGAAATAAAAAAGGTACAACTCACAGGTTTTTGATGAATTACTTTATTATTATAATATTTACTACAAAAAACTAAATTTACGGTGACAGTAAATGTTTTTATCTACAAAAGAAGGTACGCAAATTACAACTACCTCACTTAGTTTATGAACTAAAATTTTTTAAACTTGTTTTCGTCCTCCTGTAAAGTGTCGATTTTTCACTCGTATCACTTACCACAGGAGGCACAGAATTATATTATAATCTGCCGATTTAAGTGGTGGGGTTGGCCATACGAAAGGGGTGAAAACACGAAAAAAAAATTACTCGAGCGCGTCACATATTCAGAGGGGGGGGTTCCCATTTCTAAGACTGACAATTTGGAAATGACGCAAGCTCGCAGCGAATTCCTGAAAATGTAAAAAAATCGCCACTTGAAATACTGCAGCGCAGTCAGATTAGCATATTGAAGGTTCATCAAGATGTCCCAGCCGGTGACCAAAAATCTGACGATTATTTTGAGAGATATTGGTAATCTGACTTGAATTTTTTTTTAATTTTTAATGGTGTCATGGCGTCGGAAAGCAACGTGGGGAAGGTGTGAGAGAGTCAGAGATAAGGGAAAAATGAAAGGGACAGGCGTGGAGTGGGAAATACATGCTTTACCCTCGCTTGTACGCTCTGATCTTGAAGTTAAAATCTAATCTTAAGATGAGGAGTGATCATCGTCGCGTAGTCTATTGACACTATCAATACTCTACAAAGACAAGAGAGAAGATATCATCAATCATTTACTACTTACAACAGTGAAATGAAAAACAAATGATAGAAAATAATATTTATTACCTTAGCATAGGGTACATAGTCTATAGTAAAATAATCACGACCGATCAATTACACACAGTATTCGTCTTTTCAAATCCTTTACTTCACTGTCATTTCTTTAACGGTTGCAGAAAGAAGCGTATCCGTGACGAATACGTAACGTGTTCGTAACATTCAACTTAATCGAACGCAAAGAACTAGAATACGCTCGCGTTGTTATAAAAGCAGTAGATGCGTGCCGATTCCTCCTAGAAACGCAACACGCAGCAATAACGCAGAAGACACACAGCGTGTCCGCAGCGATCACTTTGCATGAACTTTAAGTCATTAACGACCGTTCTCAATATCCTATCCATCTATAATCCTATTCACAGACGAAAAACACCAGGTATAGTTTTTAGTTGTTGTAATTTAACTTCGGATAATGGATAGATTAATTGTTTATTGAAAACGGTCGAAAAGAAATACGTACGTAACCTTACGGTCGAAATGCATTGTGATCAGGGCTTTAACTTCAATTCCTTCCATAGGCAATAA
The DNA here is from genome assembly GCA_911387775.1 of Thymelicus sylvestris. Classification (NCBI taxonomy): domain Eukaryota; kingdom Metazoa; phylum Arthropoda; class Insecta; order Lepidoptera; family Hesperiidae; genus Thymelicus; species Thymelicus sylvestris. Next base: position 12,985,781 of record OU426895.1, read on the forward strand.
AACTTCGCTACTCGTGTCGAAAACATACGATTCACTATTAATTTTAATGAAACATCATCTTAACACAAATTTACGGCCGATTTCTGTGACTTTTAACCTTCACTGCGATTGACAATCCATTTCTTTATTAATTGTAAGTTACATATATCTTTGATAAATTATTGAGTCTCGAAGTTATAGATCAATTGTATGAGGTAGGTAGAAAAGAGTTCCTACTACATATTGAAAGGCAACTGCAATACTTTACTGTATAAAAACCTAAGTATTATCGGCAGTAAAGGGATTATAGAAACTGGCCAACTGAACCGTGTGTTTTCAACCCATCAAAAAAGCAGATAAGCAATGAGCGTTTATTAGTAATTTTACAATCACACTTGACAGGTAAGGAGCTTGTTTTAAAACATACCATTTACACTTCTTCGAGTTACACGAAGATTTCAAGATCTATTAACAAACTAACTAAACATTACTTATTTAAATTATTAGCAGGTAGTTTAAATTACACAAGAAATTAATATTATTTTTCTAAAAAAATTACCTGCAAATCAAGCGACAAACACCTTCTTTTATGACTACATAGAGTAATATTTTTTTGTATTACATATAAAACACTTTAAATATAGAGTAATGTACTGCAATATCGGATTGGACTAGCAAGACAAAAATCAATTTCTTATTTTTGAAGTGAAAACTTCTTTAGCATCGTTGTGATTTTAAAGTCGATGAAACGAAAAAGCGACAGTAAAAAGAGACAGACACATAAATTCATAAGATTTAACGTGGGAGAAAATAAGATAGGAAGCATTAAACAGTGTTTCTTATGTTTGTGGTTCTCTGTGTTACTTTAAAAAAGTGCTAAGTTGTATTCATAGATGGCGCGAGGAACAAGATAGAAGATTCGTGTAATGCTGGATAAATGGCGCTAGCTGCTCATTTTACTCATTATATTATGTTAAGAGATGGTGTTAGTTACCACTGTTTTCTTTGCATCACTATGATCATTAAAACTACAACCTAAACTAAAACCTATAATTTATCTTCCCGAAATTTTACATTCGTCTCATTATCTTAAAACCAAAATTTTTAAAGGTTTTACTTCTACCACGTGTGAATTCCACACATTTTAGTTTTTAGACTTATTAGGTAGGTATAACAGGATTTGTTTTTTAAATTATTGCATTGAACTATGTAATTATATCAGTTGATACACCTTTTTCATATTTTACACTAAATCTAATCTTTTATCGGTAATCCAATCCGCTCAATGCATACTGTACTTATAGTAATATTATATTTTAAGATAAAATATCTACTAAAACATTGTGAGATGGAATATTGGAGGTATTTATACTTAGTGAAATATAATTAGCGTGCAAACAATATTAATAGTTTGATCGGTGATAAATTAAACAACTTAGAATATATATCTGAAAAGCCTCAAGTATCTAATAGACACCACGCAACTTATTTTAATATTACAAATATGATAATAAGGAACCCACTTTCACTTCGCTTCGAGAAACCTATTTTCTTTTACAATACCCATCACGCGATCAAAAAATAACAATATTTATTGGGTATAGGTTTCACTTACATCTTTTAATTAATCACCCATGATAATAAAATAATACGGCGGTTCGATCCATATCCTGAAAATCGCAACAAAATCGGTTAAGTAGTAGTTTGTGGCAAATATGCTTAAATATACAAACAAAAAACTGAAACAAATTAAACAGAAATGGGGTCAAACGACCCTCTAACATAAACCAAATTATCACTAATTATTTCCAATTTACAGACATCCTTAGTTTTAGAATTATAGTTTAAAGATAGATTACTTACTCACGATATAGCTTAAAATGAAAATGAAATTATTTCTTAATAGTAATCACCAAAATCCTGTCAAATCTGATAATTCTTTTATCAGATTCAAGAGATTTCCTAGACAACTAGGATATTTAAGTGAGTTGTGGCACCAAAACACGAAAATAAATAAATTTATATTTGCAAAGTGACGCTTGATACTAAAAACTATTCTTAACAGTATAGTCATTTAAGAAGCATTTTATTTGTCATACTATAAGTAGGTATGTATTTATTAAGTGGAGTACTTAATTTATTTAAAGTATTTAAACATAATAACATTTAATGTTGACTTTAGATTTACAAACACGGTGTTAAATCAAATGGTAAGTTACATATTATCTACCTTAAAACCATTCATTTTCAAACATTAACATTTGATCCTGGTGACAGTACCAACCACAAAACTTTGTAATTCATTTACTATAGACTTGGTTAGCTAAACCTATTTATTCGATAATATGAATATCCATAAAAATATACTGCGTGCGAGACTATTACTTAGCACATTTGCACTGATTGCAATCACATTTTAATAAAATAGATAGTATTATCTGATATACTGATGTTTCTCTTACTTCCCGAAGGTTGACTGGTAGAGAATGCTTTTAGCATTAAGTCCGCCTTTGTACCTCTCACATTGTTGTAAGGTTCAAAAGTTTAAATAAATAAATATATTGGGAAGCCAATTATGAGCTTTGCATAACCAGTATAATTTGTGGTCACGTTGTAATATTTACATATTATCATTATGGGTCACTACGAATATGCCCAGAGAGGATTTACTCTTCAAAATTGTATTTTATTCGGACTACCGTAAGGTTCAAATGGGTATATTAAAATAACGAACGCGAAACATTATCACCATTAAACGAAAACCGCATTTATTAATTATCAAACCGACTATAAAAATAAGTACTTTTTATAGTCGGTTGACTGAATATGTTTTAAACGTTCAAAAATATTTATGATTGACACAGCAACATTTAAAATAGAGCACGTCTGTTGAAATATAGCTCCACTGTACAGATAAAGTGTAATTTTCCACTCCAATTACATTTTAATAATTGGCAATGTAAATATCGTGGTTTATTATTCGAACTCTTCAATTCAACTTCCTCCATAATATATTCAAATGATGGCAAGCAAAGCTGTGAAATTAATCAGAGTATCAATGAAATAAATTATTGAAATAAAACACTCCATTATTCGGTTAAGACGTATTAAAAACTACATCCATTCTGGTTATGCCACCGGGTTGCAAACTACAACTACTTTAATTTTTTAACATAAATCCGCCACTTATTGCAACATTGATTAAATAAAAAAATAGTTTTTTCTTAAAATTTCATATCATTACACAAACTACATAATGTTTTTAATATCGAACCTGTTAAAATTCAAATTTTGTGACTTCGTCATTCTTAACTTCCAGGTACGCGCCATTTTTAATACGACTCAAAAAGCCATATAACATCGTAACGATAACACAAAAGTTAATACGTCATGATGAACAGAATGAGTAATTTTCCGTGAATACGAGTAGACTCACAAATCTTTGGTTTCATAACACACACGTCAAATCGCAAATCCTACAGTCGTCAATAAGATTAATGTATACCCGTGATCATGTTTACGTATTTGTCATTTATGTAAACTCGCCTGACCTCGCTTCAATTTGGGTAACTTATTAAATTAAGTACCTATTCCATATCTTTACACGGTAGGTACCCGTACCTAAATAAAATATAATTATAATGTACTGCTTATAATGTAACGTACATTATGTATCTGTATACTTTTGTTTTATATTTTTGTTAAATGAGCCGTTTGTAATTCGACTTTAACCATGATTTTGCGGAGTGCGCCTTCTGTACTTATTATAATTACTATTATTTCTTCTGTGCTTTAACTTTAAAACAATGGTTGATCACATGTTTTAAACAAACGTTGTGTCAACTACATTTTAATTTGATGCAATAACTATGAAAACTGAACTGTTTTCACAGAAAGTTGTATCACGCAAACATATTTTTCGCAGGACAGAAAGTTTACTGAATAATAGCTGTATTTTATTAGTAAAGATACGATTTATTATAGTTTCTTGTACCATTCTTTCCCATACCCAAAACAGTGCAAAACCGTTATTATTAGTGCCGTATAAAGTTAAAATAAATGTACTTGTCACTATTAAATATAACAATTTAATATTATTCTTAAATGTCTCATTACAAATAAAAATTGTAAACTCATCCAGACATTAATGATAACGAATTATTTATTCCAAATTATTTTTACAAGCACAAAACCATGTCATCATATTAAAACAAAGATCCAATGTAAACAGGTGAAGCTATTTAACATATTTAGCACGTAATGAAACTAAACAACACAATAATCACTTCTTTATCATTCGAATACAACCTTGTGACATAACCACAATGGATTAAAACAGTACGATTCACACCTTCCGATTTTCAATCCAATATTAGGATAGGAAACATTTGACTATTGATTATTTAAAAATATAATTTAAAGATGAATAATCATGTCACGCCAAAACTAAATTATGTTTACCATAAATTATTTTTATATTTAAGTCTCTTCAAAAAAACGGCGTATACAATGAAATTCAAAGTTACCCAACTCGATTGTACTACAGGTGATCGAATATTTCTTTTAATCGACTAACAAATCGATAAGGTGTAGATCGTGTCTAAGCCACATTCACGACACTCGCACAACAGATAACATATATTATTAAGGTTACGTATTCAGTAATCGAGAGCCCATTCGTTTTCTTGCAGGAAGGCGTCAACGACCTCCTTCATGGTGAAGTTGGGTATCAGCTGATCCGCTGTCAACTTCACTCGGGTCACCGGGTCGAAATGACCCACTCGCTGTGGACAAATGATATAATGTAGAAAGCTGCCAAGTGTGCTGAGGGGTTTTGAATTTATTTTTTGCTTATGACAAGTTAGTACTTGACGACAATGCCAACTGATGGTAAGCGGCAATGAAGTCATGTATGAAGCTCTTGACTTGAAGTTACCCACATTATAATCGAATGGAAACACCCACACGGGCAATTTATTCGTCCTTCGCGGTACGCATAATGAAAGACGAAGCAAAGCGCGTCATCGGTAAATAAATGATGAAGTAAATACCTCAAGATGCTCTTCAATGTCCTTCCGTTCGTATGTGATACCGCTCGGCGTTATGACCGGCTCGTTGAGGATCTCAAAGCTTATCTTCCCGCACAGGTAGTCGGGAACGTCACGTTTCTGGAACATTTCAAATGGTAATACTAGGGCCCTGCCTGCGACTTCGCCTGCTATTTTCGGGATAGTAAGTATCCTATACGTTATTTCAGATAATGGTCTACCCCTGTGCTAAATTTCATGAAAATCCGTTCAGTAGTACATTTATAACTTAAGTAGGATACATTCTGCTACAATCTCAGAACATATTCTTTATTTATTATAATTTAATTATTTTCACACATAAAATAAATTGTTTCAATAGTGTGAAGATTACTTACATTAGTTGTAAAAAAATCAGTCTAATAATTTTCATAATGTACCAAAACAATCTTTCCAAATCACTCTAACTCATTACTTATTTTCAAATTTTTGAAAATACTAATCTATTCAATTTGTAACTTAATTACATTATGAGTATGTTTCAATAAGTAAATGAAGAAATAAACTCACCCGCCTTCTTTCATCCATTTTGGAAAATAAGTTATTTAGCTCGCTACTGTAGTTATTCTGAAATGATAAATTGATTTATGAATTACTTATAAATGCGGACCCGAATTATTGAACAGAATCCAAATACCGGTATTAAAATGAGACTCGTGATTACCAGGGGTGTACTCGTAATCACGGACCACCGTACTGCCGTCCTCAAACTAAAAGGCGGTTAAGTGACAAAAACAGTTTTTGAGGTAGAGACAAAAAACGCAGGATTATTTTGAAATCGTGCTAGTGATTCTCTATAAAACAATTGTTAATGTTGTCATACTATGTCAAACTCAAAAGATATATATTTTTTTTGAACTTAAATATTACTAAAGGTCAAAAAAATATCAAAACTGTTAATAAAGTAAAAATTTACCAGATGACATTTAGCCGCCTTTTAGCTTGAGGACGGCAGCGTATCAGTCGTATCAATTATAATTATAAGCCCCTGTAGGCTGGGGACCCCGAGTAGAAGCATAATGGCGCCCTCTCTAAAGACAAACCAAGTCACCTTTTATCAACTCACTTCACTACATTTCAAAACGTGGCGCCTCCCAAAAAAAAGCGCGCCAGCCATGTTGGCGCCCCTTTTTTTATTTACCCTAAATTTGACAGCTAAAGGAGTGGAGCCCTTAAATATTAATAGAAGCCCTGCTAAAGGCTACGCCACTGGGTGTGATTATATGTTAATGTATTTATTTATTTAACTCACACATTCCTCTTCCACTTTACTTATTTTGCTATTGACTTCTTCTTCGTTAGTGTTTTCTAGTTTTACTGATTCTATTCTACGCTGCATGTCTTCATTTATTAACCTGAAAATATTGGAATACAATTTAATTACGTATTTTCATTACCAAAACTAATTTCAATCCAATTACATAATAATATGTATATCAAACTAGTTTTGTGGGCTGAAAAACACTAAATTGTTTTGTTATATAATATTTACGGTACCCATGAACATCTTCGAACATGAGCAAATACCAGAAGATTTCCCAAAGCAAAGTCAATTCTAAGGGCAAACTCTTTAACAAGACCTTATTACTGTGTTGACACTTAACACAAAACCTAGATATGGATTGGAATAGATATTGGAGTTTTGTCCAGTTTGCCCTATCTCATTTTTAAGAGTTTAATGTTGTGTAAGAGGGTAATGCTCCCACGCGGACGAGATCGCGGGCATAGCTAGTATATATATTTTTTTATGATTAAGATTTGATAATCTTGTTACTGGACTTAAGAATCATATAATAAAGTAGGTACCTATTCAAATATGTTTGTAGTTCAATTTCTTGTGATATCCTCTTCTCCTCTTGAACATTCCATCTTTTTTTCCTAGCGATACGCAGTTGCGCCGCTATGTCGTCACCAAAGTTCAATTTTTGCTCTCTCGCTAAATCACTTGCTGAAATATTTAATAAGAAATTAGAAATATATATTTCATTAAATATAGAGGACCTATCAATTAGGCTAATCTCCATCAATTCATGATAATTATTTATTATTTCAATATTAATTACATAACTTGTTAATGTTATTATTAATTACATGATTTTTGTTTTGAAATTATCATTAATTTATATTTTTGAAAAGTAATCCTTAATGGCCCCATCCATTAATTTACAATTAATGTGTGATTATTCTTTTACAATGTATGACATATTAAGTAACTAGGAATTAAGCAACATTCTACCTAATCTACTTATTTATCTATTTACTTTCTACTTATTACCATGTATAAGAATAAGAATAAGAACCCAATTCCACAAAGATTATAATAAATAGTTATCAATACTTAGGCACTTTATTGTAAACTGAAATCATGATTTCATAAGCCTATTTCTCGATACTTGTTTTGTAATGTGCAACTAAAATTAAGTGGAACAATACAAATTGAATTTTAACAATCGGTTCAAGAAATACTATGAGTACATTAAACTATGCCTACTTGTGACTAAGCAGGTTATCTTGACATAAATAGTGTCTCAATGCCAACAGTTTAAATCCATAACTTTCATGTATTTATGCTAAATACAAGTGTGCCATGCCGCCTATACATAATGCTATGAATGAACTACACAAATGAACAAAAAATAAACTTTTTTGATGGCATCATATTTCAGATATTTATTGTACATTTGTTGTGTGAGGAGAATATTTTACACTCAGAATAAAAGTAAGCATAATACATTGAATTTGAAATTACTCATGAAACCACTTACTCAACTAATTACTAAAATTGCCCTTAGTTACTCATCTTATTGGTTAATTTGTAATCTGAATTTTACCAAGGAAAAAATAACAGACTTCAAAATAACTCAAAAACTACTCGTCAGATCTAGCTCAAATTTAAGTGGGACCATGTGGTCCCAGCACCAGCTTTCGATTAAAAAAAGAATCATCTAAATCGGTTCACCCAGTCGAAAGTTCTGAGGTAACAAACATAAAAAAAGCGGCCAAGTGCGAGTCGGACTCGCCCATGAAGGGTTCCGTAGCAGCAAGTAACATAATATAAAAGTTCTTGAAGTTCGTTGTAACTTTTTCGTTGTAAATTGCGGTTTACGATTTATGACGTATTAAAAAAAAACTACTTACTAGATCTCGTTCAAACCAATTTTCGTTGGAAGTTTGCATGGTAATATACATCATATATTTTTTTAGTTTTATCATTCTCTTATTTTAGAAGTTACGGGGGGGGGGGGACACACATTTTTCCACTTTGGAAGTGTCTCTCGCGCAAAATATTCAGTTTAGAAAAAAATGATATTAGAAACCTCAATATCGTTTTTGAAGACCTATTCATAGATACCCCACATGTATGGGTTTGATGAAAAAAAAAATTTTTGAGTTTCAGTTTTATGTATGGGTATTGGGTACCCCAAAATTTATTGTTTTTTTTCTATTTTTGTGTGAAAATCTTAATGCGGTTCACAGAATACATCTACTTACCAAGTTTCGACAGTGTAGTTCTTATAGTTTCGGAGAAAAGTGGCTGTGACATACGGACGGACGGACAGACAGACAGACAGACAGACAGACAGACAGACAGACAGACATGACGAATCTATAAGGGTTCCGTTTTTTGCCATTTGGCTACGGAACCCTAAAAAACACAGTTGAATTGAATACCTCCTCCTTTTTTGAAGTCGGTTAAAAATTAAAACAATTCACTATGAACTACATTTTACATTAATAATAATGTTTGTCTTCTTCGTACAGGATCAATTTTATACGAATGTAATATGAAATAACACAACTGTGCCTCACATCATCTACAAATGGTGCCTATGAAACATAATAATTGGCTATTTGACAGTTATCACGGTAAAATATGAAATGTGTTAAATATGGTTGCATAATGTTTAACAATAATTATACAATACGTTTCTTGCTTGAAAATAAATTGTAAATATTTTTACTTTTGAAAAATAGATTTGAGTTTTTTTACCTGTGGATACGAGAACCGAAACGCGGGCGGCCATGATTGAGCATGTTATGACGTCACAATTCAAAAAATAAGCGTCGTGTACTACTAACTATATCGTGAGCACTGTGCAATTTACTGAGAAAATTAATAAGATATATTTTGATTTCTGCTTTTGAGAGGTTTTGTAAAATGGAGTCAGGCTATACAAAAGCTGACAGTGCGAATTTGCCTCAAGTTGATTCATTTATGGTCGCAAATTTCTTTGCGTGTAACCCTGACTTTTGCTCTACCGAGTTTCGGAATGCAAAAACCTCCTTGTAAGTACTGAAATTAATAAAGTAAAATTGGTCAGTCTTGCTAAGTGGTCACAGGGGGATTTTTTTGTAAGTTTTTCCTCAACGTCCCCTTAACGACACCAGATTACTAATGATTTTAAATTACTTATAGGTTATGTTTATGAACAATATTAGGTTAGGTTTAATTTGTTTTTTTAGTAAATCAGAGGCTAAGTTGATTTCTTCTAAATACTTACATCAAAGTGGTCCTCACAAAAGAATATTCCTGATATAACAGATGTTAACTCTGGGTCTCGACGTGCTAATTGTAACCACTGCTTTCGACGTTGAGGGCATTTAGAAACGTGTAGGTATAAACAATTTGTCAGGTTTAATTGTAGTACTTCTACACATAGGCACTGCACACGTCTTGTAGCTTGTCATTTTCACAATTCCAGTGAAAAAGGTGTAAGTTTTTCACTTAAAATATCTTCAGAGTTAGAGCGTAAACTTTTGTTAATTGAAATGTGACGTCACAGCCAGCAAGTGACAGATGGCGGACTATTTTCGCGCGAATTTAAAATTAATGGATAAAAGATATTTTTTTCCTACTAAATAACACTTTTATGAGAAAAATATATATTGTAAGAGGTATAAAATAAAACTACGAAAATTTAAAAATATTTTTCCAAAAATTGTCTAATAGCCAATTGGTTGAAATTAAAACCCAATTTACAATTTTGTGATTTGTGACACAGACAATCTATAAATGGTGTTAACGAAATATAATTATGACTATTATGAGTAAAAAATAGTTAATCATTTTTAAGTTAATTACCTCTGTGTAAATGTTTGATAGCTTCATCGTAGCACTCTAACTCAACCAGGGCCTGTCCCAAGAAGAAATGTCCCTTCACTTGATTTGTGTCTATGTCGAGTGCCCGACGACAATCCTGGCAAGTTGATTCCCACCTCTTCATCTTCAAATGGCATAGTGCTCGGTTTGTGAAGTATGTTGCAACTGAAGGATTTTTAATCTAGAAAAAAACATATTACTTAAGTAATAGTCAAATCTAGGGTCTGCAGACTAAATCACATAAGTCACAAATCTGAACATTGATTTAAGTTACTAAAGCACATAACTCAAAGTTGTTTGTTTGAACTCTAAAGTCCAGTTTACATGTATTATGTAGTTAAGTAGATAACTAAATTTTAACTAAATTTTAAATAAATTAATATGTGTAAACAGACAATTTAGTGACTTTTTAGTTATTTAGTTAACTACTTAATATGTGTAAACCCAACATAATGCATACCTTTTCAACAGTATCTTTCTTTTAGTGTCTTGCGACGTTATAAACAACATAAGTGGACTTATGTCAAAAGGACACATGAAATTAAAAAATAAAGCAGATTTCTGACTTATGTGCTTTAGTCTACCGACCCTAGAAATATACCATGGCAGTTTATATTTAAACAACACCTACTAAGTGATACCAGGGGACATTGAGTAAGCAATCTGTTATAATGCTACTTGCCCGTGGGTGGAGGATAAAGGGATTACACACTGAAGACCTATGAATAGTATTCACAATAAAAATGATACAGATACATTGTATATGTGTTCCATTTGTTTTCCATAATATGATATATAGAATTATTCTATACTATTTAGGTTATACTATTACTCTGAGGATCAAGAAATTAAGAAAATAATTAACAAATTAATTGAAGTTAGGTTTTTATACATAGGTCTCATTTATTTGAATATTGTCTTAATTTCATTTATTTCATTTACACCTGTATATTTAAAATAAAAGTCCTGTAATAAAAAAAGTTTATTCTAGAATAGCTATCATCTACAAGTTGGTACTTTCGCATGAGCAATGATGAAAATTTTCGTAGTCTTTGGGTTTTGTTCACAGTTATGTACACAAGGCCTATTATTTAATGTATTTTTTTATACTTACGATTGCTTTTGTGTAACAGTTCATAGCATCTTCGAAACGTCGTAAGCTAAACAACCTGTTTCCTTGTTCCTTGAGCTCTTTGTCGGTCAAGTTGGCCGTAGAATACATATGTTTACTCATTTTTAGTGCCCGTTTTAAACTAACTCAGATCAAGCTCACCACAGCGACCATTATTTATCGCAATGCCACCTCAATATCCCTGTTTACAGCACTGCTTTACAAAATAAAAAGTGCTGAATTAATTAGGTATGTCTATTTTCTTTCTAGAATATAAAATACATTTGTCAATCACGCACGACAAGTGACAATTTTGTTTGTTGAATGTTGACTGTTGACAGTGTTGACATTATTGACAGCTGCTGTTGACCAGTGTTACCAACTCTCTAAAATATTTATCCCTAAATCTAAATCAAAAACCCCTAAAATCGCTCGAATTACTTGTAAATCCCAAAAAAATTTTTTTGAAAAAAATGTTAATTAATTATGCACGTATTTCTATGCCTTTATGTAAAGTGAATTTTAATATAAAATATTATGGTGATAATAATTAACTATTTGTTTCTTCATTGCCATTTGAATCATTTGACTTATAAATTCTTACAAATAAATCAATTTCGATTACAATATTGATTTATTTTGTAAGGTAAATTCACAAACACTCATTTTTGGATTTCTCTTTTTCCAAATCGCAGATTAATCTATCCTTTATTAAGTGCCAAAAGTCCCAGTCTCCTTTGATTGGCTTGTTTGTTCCAGAGCCTTCAGACTCTTCAGTCACAAAAACAAAAACCCTAATAAAAAAATCCCATCTTACATAATATCCTCCTAATGGGGGAAACCCCTAAGTTGAGAACCCTGCTGTTGACTGACTATAATATCCATGACTGACTCAACTCGCATAATAGTGCTGCCAATAAAAATTTCTTGATTCCCCGCGTGTTGTCAATTTCCCGAAATTCCTCACTTCTTTCCTCGAAATGATATTTTTGGAATAAATTTCGGGAAGCGTACGAAATTAAGGTGATCGGGCGTCAATTTGTCAACAATAATTACTATTTTTAGCTAAAAAAAGGTCATCGACCGTAAATTTGATGTACACAAGTAAGCAAGGATATAAATTTGGTACAAGACGGGAATTTTTTGTTCTTGCGGGACGTATGGTCATTCCCCGAAGTTCCCAAATTTTTTTGCTTTCCCGCGCTAACCATCAAATTCCCTCAAATCGGGGATTTTCCCCGCAATTGGCAGCGCTGATTATTCATAAATCACAATGACAACTGAAACTGACATGAATTTGTCAAATATGACGTTTCGTTATAGATGACAGGTACTCTACTACAGAGTGCTTCAATTTTTGTCTATGATTTTTTTTTTAAACAATCTTCGAATAGTTTCAACTTTTCAAGTAAGTCTGCACTTCACTATTATGTTGGTAGCATTAAAATAGGATTTTTCAAATTAAAAATGTTATAAAAATGCAATGTGTTATTAAAATAATATGAACGTGACGTGACAACAATGTCAACAACACTTTTAATAACTTGCCATAAATGGCAACACAGCATTGGTAATGAATGGCTGTAAATATGGTTTATGAATTTTTTAAAACACTCATTTCAATGCTTAAAACATTTTAGTGAAGTGCAGACTTACTTGAAAAGGCACTTAACACTTTAAGCGAAGAATGTTCAATAAACAATATGTGTAAACACTAATACCAAATATATTGTGTGTATAATACAGACAGAGGATCTTTGACTAAAGCAGCTAAAGCTGCAAACATATTATCGGACGCGACTGACCGGACGCGGCTGACAGCCGTGGCTGATAGTGTGCACAGTCTTTGAGACGTGGCTTCCGGAAGCGTTCCAACGCCTGTTCCACAGAGTACTATCACGCCTATTCCATAAAGAACTGTAGATGAAGAAACATGTCGAGTAGTGAAAGTGAGGGCGATTTTCTTGAATTAGCGGCGGCTGCTTTATGTGTCCACCCAAAAAGAAAATAAAGAGAAGCGTTTGGGTCCATGACATAAATAAAGAAAGGATATTTTAGCTATTTCCTCTCAAACTTCTTGTTTTTTGAAGAATATTTGTTATCCTTTAATTTATAATTATATGGTAATTCCCTGTTGCGAACATACTCAATAATTCGTTCGTCCATTTTTAATAGATACGTACATTCTTCCTTCTGACACAGAATACTAATGCCTTCTGACGCATGGACGCGTTCCGCACCCCGTGCATACTCTATGAAATACCGTCCGCGGACGTTTTCGGCTGACAAAAACATCCAGCGCGCCAGATAGCTCTCGGACGTCAGAACGCCTCAAGGTGACTCAAGGTCACGTCCGCGTCTTACCTCCGATAGTTTGCACAGCTCAGTGTACATTCATTATCTAGATACCATTACGTCACATCCTTCAGCCGCGTCCGGTCAGTCGCGTCCGATAATATGTTTGCAGCTTAATGCCTACGTAGGTCACTCGATAAGTTTTGAGATGCTCATAATTTAAAAATGTAACGCATGAAACGTATCTTTATTTTAATTTTTTTAAAAGCAAATTTATTTAAAAACAGAACGCTAATAGCCAGGTTGGTTAGAGATAGATCTGACGAGTAGTTTTTGAGTAATTTTGAAGTCGGTAATTTTTCTTGGTAAAATTCAGATTATGTTGAGCGACTTGCCGCTGAATGTACCTATCTTCAAAGAAACAAGAGACAGCTCCTTGCGTGGTTATCTGCTATCGATTAGTGTCACGTTGGCTGCAGTGGACATGTGAAGTCAGTATGGGTAACAAAACCCGGTTGTAACAATCCGGACAATCAATAAAAAAACAGTACAGGTAGGTATTATAATAAAACTAACAATGAAATTAACATAAAAATAAATTTATTTTAAAAATTCAGTGTTTTTAAAATGGAAACTGGTATGAAGGTAGTTTACAAACCGGATATAACCCAGACATATCTCTAGACCATAGATTATATCGCTTTAAATCTTGTCGAGCATTTTGGTCATTCTCGCCGGCCATATTAACTGTAGTCTTTAATGGTGCCCTTTAAAACATAGAATTTAAAATCATTTTATATTTCATCGGTTACCTTTGAAGGTACCTTACCTAATAACTTTGTATGTTAAATGTTGATCATTATAAATTAACGTCTTTTAGTGCCTATATTTAATGCTAATTAAAATTAAATTTTCCTGTACTCAGACTTGCTAATTCCTAATTCGTCCTACATTGCTGTATGTAAACTGGAAAATAACGTTAGATTTTTGACGTGATAACGTCTATTAAAACGATGAGCGCCGGGCGCATCTATGAAAAAATGTAGCGTTCCGCGAGCGAGAGAGAGGCACTATCGGCTACGATCGACGTATCGTAGCCGATGCCGTAAGCGATCGTAGTTGTGTGGAGCGGAGCGGAGCGTTGCGGAGCTTTGTCACGTTAAACTACCGTCCGTAAACCGACTTTACAGACAACCATTTTTTTAGTAATAACCATGAACCTAATTACTTATTCCGAATTAGGTAGGTACCTAGTCTCTGTAACTAATGTAGAAGGCACTTTTAGAAAAATAAACATAATAATGTCATACCTTTCGACAGGATCTTTTATAAGTGGCGATTTAAGCGGAACAGTTATACTGTGCTCCATCAAAGGACATGGAAATTCTGTAGTTTTCAATGGCACCAAGTCCTCTTTCTTACACTAGAAAGAAAAAAATTCTTCATTCAGGATTCTCTGTGTCATGACTCATGGGTGTCATTTAAGACAACACACGAAGACAAGAACACACCCAGACTGAGAACGGAAATTCAAATTTTTTCAAAATCCACGGGTTCCAATCCTGTAATGCAGTTTTGTTTTTCATCAAAATTGGCCCCGAGACTTCTTTGAGCACTTTTCACTATTCCTCATAGTTTTGAATTTGGCCATCGACGCCCACTTGAAAAATTCACCCTCTATATCTATTTGGTTGTTTATAAATGGTTATTATTAGATTAGTAACAAAAGTGCACCTCTTCTCCACAGACATGTTTAGTGTCAGTCAGAAGGTTCTCGCACCACCGCCACAGATTCTCGTCAGCGGCTCCACGACGCTGCAGTCGCTCCGACAACTCCGCTAGGGTAGTTATTGGTTTTGGAGGCTGCAACAAAATAATTATAATAAATTATAAAAAAAAATGGTTGTCTGTAAAGTCGGTTTACGGACGGTAGTTTGACGTGACAACGTCATGACAATCTCCGCTCCGCCCCGCCCCGCTCCACCCCCGCTCCGCCCCGCTTCGCTCCGCCCCGCCCCGCTCCGCTCCACTCAACTACGATCGCCTACAGCATCGGCTACGATTCGCCGATCGTAGCCGATCGTGCCTCTCTATCGCTTGTTCCGCGCTCTCGCTCGCGCGGAACGGGACAATGAGTCATGGTTTTTCGTGCGTGCGCCCGGCGTTCATCGTTTTAATAGACGTTATCACGTCAAAAACTATTATAGTTCCTGCCAGCGGAAGAATGCTTTCACGAATCGAAATCACAACCATAAACGGTCTTAAATAAACGTGTTAATCATCCCATTCAACCGAATGTTCTCCTTATTAGGAGGAGAGACCCGTGCCCTGTAGTGGGTGATCAATGGGATGAAGCTATAAACATAATTAATATTATCATGTTGATGTTTATATACACAACAGAATACCTACTTTAAATAACTAGAGCTCGTATGAAAACCAAGAATTTATAAAAGTTGTTGATACGAGAAAGCGCAGTGGCTAGTAAAAAGTATTACAGAAACAAAAATACTATGTACTACGTAATTAGGTAGCTATATCTAAGAGGCGTCCATTTTAAAATCATTACCATTCGTAATGGTCCATCATCTTTCTTGGCCAGTCTAAAAGAAAGCGCATTAGTCTTCGCGCTTAGCCGAGTACTCGTTTGCGTTTTGGTTTTTTTCGAACACTCCGTAGCGCTAGCGACCGAGGTTCCTCCAAAAAGCTGAAATTCTGGTCGCGCAAGCAATTCAAGGCTTGTGTCATGACGCAAAATGTTTTCCTGTTAACATAAAGCCGTTTGAAAAAGAATAATCTAAATTTTACTAACAAAAAATAACCGACTTCAAAGTCTCAAAAACTACTTGTCATATCTCGTTCAAATTTATGTGGGACCACATGACAAGCACCTGCTTTTGATTAAAAAAGAATCATCGAAATCGGTTGGCGTGATATTGAGTTATTCGTCAATTTGTCGCGCACATCTTAACACAAATTTACGACTTATGTGCTTTTCTCATGGATGCCATTGTCAGATCTCAATAAAATTTATGTGGGACTACATGACAGCCACCATCTTTCGATTAAAAAAAGAATCATCAAAATCGGTTCGCCTAGTCCAAAGTTCTGAGGTAACAAACATAAAAAAACCAGTCCGATTGAGAACCTCCTCCTTTTTTTGAAGTCGGTTAAAAAGTCAATTAAACGACCCGCATACCAACAAACAAGAAATTACTTTTAATTTTTCTAACTCAATATTAATCTTCTGCCGGGTAATCAATTCTGATTTTAATTCATCGACCAAGTACGACCAATACTTGTTTACACGCGCACAGTCACTCAACTGTGTGGCAGGAAGATATAGCAAAATTCTCTTTCCAATCTCTGAAGGCAGTAACTGTACCTGCAAAATATTATCAAAAGTTTATTAATTAGGGCTCTTACACAAAAACACTGAGTGTATCCACGACGTCGCGTCGCGCCGTGCGCCATGGCACATAGCGAATTGCGACGTCGCGTCGCGTCCTGAATTTTTACGTTGCGCTTGCGGCATCGTAAATTTCCACGACGCGACGTCGCGGCGACGCAACGTGAAACACGTCAAAGT
The DNA here is from genome assembly GCA_911387775.1 of Thymelicus sylvestris. NCBI lineage: Eukaryota > Metazoa > Arthropoda > Insecta > Lepidoptera > Hesperiidae > Thymelicus > Thymelicus sylvestris. The sequence goes on from OU426895.1 coordinate 13,002,943, forward strand.
GTCGCATTTAGCATAAACAATATTATTATTAATATTTTTGTCGCAAAACGACTTGTCGTGTTCCAGCTCTTTCTTTCTTTCTTTCTTTGGTGTTGCTGGAGGTTCTTTGGAGTCCATTAGCGACAATGACACAATAATTATGATTTTGAGATGGCTCATCTAATAGTTTGTGGATTATTTCCATAAAAAAGGTTCTAACAAAATCCACAGTTTCAATCGTCTCCGGCTTGGGGCGGTTCACTTTCCAAAACCTTTTCTTGCTGCCATCGCTGAACACCATCTCTACTTCTTCCAGCTTCATTCGGTCTCGCATTGATTTAATATTCGCGTTCCAAGCTGCTAAATTTGCATCCAGCTAAAACAGGAAAATAGTTTTCGACCGCTTCACTGCACTGAGCTTAATAAATTATTATGTTTCCACTAGTTCTCGGCCCGCGGCTTTGTTCGCTTTTTCCGGAATAATAATAATCCCATGTCTTATTGCAGATCATGATCTGCAGACCATGGTCTACCTGTGTGCTCAGTTTTATGAAAATCCGTTCAGTAGGTAGTTTTTCGTGAAATAGTAGTACCTAAATATCTACAAAAACTTTCACATTTATAATATTAGCAAGATTAGTAGGAAGCCATGTGAGCGGCCCTGGAGCGGTATGAAAACTTTCGTAATTTGGGATGGCCACTACCACTTCCATCTAGTATTTTCTAGTCCTTCTCAAGAGGAGAGACCCATGCTCAGTATTGGGCCGTTCATAGGTAGAAGCTTTCATCTTATATTAATAAAAAAATTAAAAACTAAAAAATTAAAAAAATTTCGATAACCTTACGGTAAGGTAATGTAAGGTCCTACCTCTTTTTGTGCTTGACCAGGCAGCGGCCTCCCGGTGTCCGCGACTGTTTGTCCAGCAGAAATTTTGCGCGGGGTATTGTCTTTTTTGGCCTGTCAACATTATAGTTTATAATCAGTTTCTCATGCCAGAAGAATAATTCAAGACTTCTGTCTGCATACGTCTATCACACTAAATTATTATTGCACTGTATCTGATTTCGTTTTGAAGTTAAGTTTAGTTTTAAAAACGAATCTTTAAACATTTTGCATGCGTTTTAAGCTCGCTTTACTAGTAGCTCCTCTAGCAATTAGCATACATAGCACTAAGTAGACATAGCACTATTATATTGCTGGTCGAACCTGAATAGCGGGTCTTACCTACATGATTGTTAAATAAGAAAACAGAAAAGTATATTCATATTTTGTTTTCCATACCGGTTCAGGTGCGGGTTTGACTTTATCCGGTACAGCCTCACTAACAACATTACATTCCTGCAAATTCTGTAATTCTCGTTCTATATAAGTCTCGTATATTTCTTGAGCCCTCTGCAATACCTCCCACATGATAGGCCCGCCTGAGATCGTTAAAAGCTCACAGAGCAATATTGCTTGAGACTCCTGAAACAGAAAGTAACGAAACTGAATTAATAGAATAAAAAACAATACTTTTTTAAATACATTCTTTAGTGTTTGACAACAAGTTCACCTGGTGTTAAAGTGGTGATGTACTTATTGATGGAGAGCACAATAATTTAGTGCCAAGATAAATTTTAACTCTCAACTCGAAGACACTTACATTGTTGATTGTAAATGGATGGGAGAATTCACGCGGTCAAGACAAGTTAGTCCAGTCTCGACGATGCAAATACGAGTCGATCGTAACACGGTATTTAACGAATAAATAATAATAAATAAATAACGCTTCACACTCATAGCCCCACACTAGGATTTCCTGTGTTGTGGGTGCCATGGACAACACGCAGAGACAAGGACATTCACACCCAGACCGAGAACAGTAATTCAAACTCATCATTCAAATTTCCGCCTCGCTGGGAATCGAACCCAGGACCCTCGGTGCGGCGATCAGGCATGGTAACCATTGCGCCACACAGGTCGTCATACATAAACATACTCAGTTGAATAATTTATTTTTTTATTCATACTTATATTTTAAATTATCTTATATGCGTCAAGCAGATAATCGCGCAGTACCTATACACATTTTGACCAAGAACTCGCTACTTTTCTAAAATTACTTCAAAACATACCGGTACTAAAGACATGAACCACTTTCGATCTCTCATCATAACTTCTTTGAGAGTAGACAAAGGTAACGCTGTGCGGTTGTGATCCATTGGCACTTGATCATAACTGCTCCATATACGAGACCTAAATAATAAGGGATGAACGTTTATACACAGCCGTAACTTCAACAATCTCCAATCTCAGTGTAACGCCCCAACTCAAGAGTCACTAACGGTTACTTTAATCTCTCTTTACTAAAGAATCTTCATACAAATTCTGTACTAAGGAGCGGTTTAAGAAACCGTTAGTGACCCTGAGTTGGGACGTAAGACTGTTAGCTTTATGAGCTTAGGAGTTTCTTTCGGCATTATCTTCTTCTCCATAACAAAACACCTTTCCGAATTAGTTGTAGAATCAAAACAATCACGTGCATAATGTGATATCTGATAGAATAATTTTGAATTTTTATGGTGAAATAATAATGATGACTTACTGACAAGCAGAAAGAACCGCGTCTTTTGGTCGACAGTTCCATATGGATTTCAGCAACAACGACAATGTCCAAACGCTTCTCACATCACCAAGCAGTGCCAGGACAAAACGTTTCTTATTAGCCCAGGATATTCTACTGAACCAGTTTGTTGTAACCAGAACTCGACTGCGGAATTCCACTGATTCTTCTGAGTAATTCTTTTTGACTAAAATGTAGATTTTTATTATTCTTCAAGCTTCGTTCTTGACTTTCGATGACCCTGAGCACAGTTTTTACCATGCTGGATCGCCGTGCCAAGGGTCCTGGGTTCGAATCCCAGCGAGGCGAGTGTGAGGCTATGAGTGTGTTGTGTAGTGTATCGTTATTTACTTATTTACCGTTCTTTATATTAGCACTAGCCCACAAACACGATAAACTCGAGAACAAACATTTTATATGTCACATAAATATCTGTCCCAACCGGGATTGAACCTGGAGCTCCTCGCTTCACAAACAAACTGGTAATATTCGACTACATTATTATAACCCTAATAATTATTCTTCTTGGATTGGCCGTTTACACCGGCTAGAAACAAATTCACTTGTTACAATCACTGGCTTTTCTACTTTAGACAAAATGAAAATCGTAAAATCTTGGTTCAGTAAAATTACATAATGCAGTTTTGATCACATACTTAGAATGCACTTATAAAGTCATTGACACAAAACAGCATTCTAAAGAGGCAATTGCAGAGACCGTTAAACTAGTATGGTCGTACATTTAATCTAGAAAGAAAGAAAAGCTTTATCTACAGTAGGTAAGTAGGTACCTAAATTTTAAGTTTAATAGAGTAACAGTACTCAATAACATACAATAGCTTATTTTACCGGCAAGCAATTGTATTCTTTTGGAACAGGGCAACTGAGGTGGAACGAATAATTTTTAGTCTCTAGTCCTTTGGGGTAAAAATTAAAATTATGGTAAAATTATCCGTAGAATTACCGGGTGGTAATTTTTTCCTAACATCATTATGATCTACTAACGTAGGATACGTAAAAAATATACACACGTCTATGATACACTGCCTCAAACACTGGATAGGTTTAAGAATTTATGTGTACAAAATACCGCGAAAGAAATTGCAAGACAAAATCTTACCGGATACCATGTCTGAAAGAATGAGGTCATTAATTGAATGCACTCGTTTCGTTAATTCCGCAAAAGTGGTCATAGTAATGAGCTCAGATGAAAGTGTTATAATCTGAAGTTATGAGTAATTATGGTAAATAAATAAAAAATACTTCTCAGCTGTCAATTGATTATTTGGCAATTGATATTCGACAATAATTTGTCAACAACTGACATCCTGATCCATAAAGTAAAACATACTTCTTCTAAATTAACCAAGAAGTAATTATTGAATGTAAAAGAAAATTGCTCCTAATCGTGTTCTACAAAAACGACAGGGCAATCACTTAAACATTGGTTGCAATTTTCCCGAGTACTCCTTTTACAGGTTGAGCTTACAATGGCTGTTTTCCGTTATGCTCGTACGGGAGTAGGTACCTTAGACGTTCCAGTTACAAATGCCCGACGTTTTCCTGTCAGTCAGTAGCTGCAATGACGCGAGTGGACACGCAAAGTCCAACCCACGCGGTACAAATCAAACCAAGAGGCCCAAATTTCTGCCGATTCTGCTCCCTATTAACCTTCGCTGTTATGGTAGCTATAGCCTACTACATTTACGAAAGACCTCTCGATGTTTTAGGCGATCCTTCTGATCAGTTTGTTGTTAAGCACATCCCGAAAATTTACACCAAATTGGAAAATGTAGATCCAGACGAAAGAGACGTGTTCCAAGGATTTCGTACTTCATTTTTACCGCATGAAGAAGTAGTTCTTGCGCGTCGAAGCACAACCCCTAAGTCAGAAGTTTATGAGGGTAACGTCACCAGTGATAATTTGTTAAGGGACAATTTGAGAAACGAAAATAAGCCGACCAGAGTAAAGCGTATGAGCCATTTCACGTTTACATCACAAGATTATGGGTGAGTAATTAATTACTATTTGTTTACTCTATCTAAGAAACGTTTTATTGTTAGAATAATAAAATGATCTATAATTTCAGAACTAGTGATAAGTACCTATATAGTTTTCCTCGAGTTCGTTAACAGTATTCTTTAGGGCTTTTATTAATAGTACAAACATAGTTCACGCTAATAATTATTAATAATTATTGTGATTAATGTCGGTACCTACCTTTAGTTTAGATGGTCAGAATGGTGCCAGCATTATGTTGTTGAGTTAAAATTATTTAATAGATAGTATTTTTTTTTGTCCATGCAAACAATGCAAACATGCGAAAAAAAACCACGAGGATTTGAAAGTAACACGAAAGTGGAACTTTTTAAGGCCATGAATATTGTTTATTACATTTTACAATAAATACTTTGTTTTTCATCACAGCTTCGACCTTGAACTTTGTGTAATCTTGATCTAGCATTTTTATAGAATTAACATGGAAAGGACAAGTCATCAAAGACCCAAAATAAATGAAAATGAAGATGGTGAATATCTCGATGATGAAAGAGAGGGGGAAATTGATTACGAAGACAATTCAAAAGAACACTATGATGACAATATAAGAATACAAAGGTACGATTAAAAAAATACAACTGTTCTGTAACTCATTACCTTACAGTATCTTTAGGAGATTTATATTATCTAGTTAATTATTTTAATGAAGTCAATAACTCCAATAGTGTGGTACATCCCGAGCTGTACGTAGACCGAGGTCCTCTGGACGATGTAGTGGAGCAGGTACGGAGACAGCCGGAACTTGAAGAAGCAGAAATGGTGTCATCAGCTCATTTATATAAACCAACTAGACCTTATACAGGTAAGACAATAGATTTCTCTCATATACATTTTTATCTAGACGACCTTAAACTCTCCTTCCCAAGTTCGGATTGTAATTGGGGCAGATATTTATACGACAGATAAATTGTGTATCCACTTCCGTTTGAAGTAAGCATCAATTAATATAAAAATCAAATAAGCATAAAATGGAACACGATAGAGTAAAGGTCCATTCAAAAATACCTACAGGATTGTATTTATGTAGGTCACGTGGTCTGTGTTATTGTAGTTCTACGCGTAGTAAATGGATAATAGTGTCAACTCTGTGAACCATATTAACCAATTGTGAGTTGACCCGGAATAAGTCAAGTTCACCGTTGAGAAAATTGCACGTGATATTATTATGTAGAGCATTAGTAAACTTTCAAATTTATAAGACCTTAGAGTTTATAATGAGAGAGAAATTGACGTGAATAAGTGGTTATTTTGCTAACAATACTTCACTTCAAATAAATATAATATTTCATTTTATAGGCATACATGCGTTTTGGAAAGGAGAAGGAGACAAAGAAACAATAAGAAAGACTCAGGCACATATTATGAAACAGTATATGGACGCTCAAGCCGATCCTTGCCACGATTTTTATCAATATGCTTGTGGTAATTGGGCTGCTCTTAACCCAATTCCTGCAGACAAGGCTGGGTAAGATAGCACCTTATGTAGTTAATAAATGTACTTAAACACATCACATCACATAAATATTTTATTACAGTTACGATACATTTGAAATGCTCAGAGAAAGCTTAGACGCCGTATTAAAAGATCTACTAGAATTTAAGAGCAATGAACGGATTCCAAGTGCGTTTCCTGGAGAACATTTGGACTTTAAGGAATTTTCACTTAATGATGGGCACATACTTAAATGCATAAAAATAGAACAAAATAAAAATATGAATATTAATGCATTACAAATGAATCCTGTGAATGAAGAACGAAACGATAACATGCCAGATAAATCAGAAATCGTGAATCGTATTCGCCGTTATCTGGATTTAAAAACTAAACAACTAATGTATCCGGTCTCTAAAATGAAATCCAATATAAATAAATATTTACTAAATACTAAAAGAAAAAGGAACAAGCGATTTAGTAAAATATTTGAAGATGCTTACAAAATGAAAGTAAAGTCAAAAACTCAAAATTTTAATAATGAAGTTCCACATGAGCTTAAGCAGGGTGATAGATATTTTATGAGAAATAAAAGAAAAGATATCCTAATAAAAAATACGGAAGATCACAAACCAAAAAAACATAAAGATACAAATGATTTATCAAACGGTGATGCTTCATTGAAGGCCCGTTTCTTATTTAAATCATGTATGAACTATGAAATATTAGAGAAAAGAGGTCATCAACCACTTCTTGATTTAATAGATTTATTAGGCGGTTGGCCAATTCTAAATCCTGAATGGAAAGCCGACCATTTCGATTGGCTTGAACTTATGGCAAAGTTGAGACTGTACAACAATGATATTCTGTTATCAGAATGGGTTGGTCCTGACATAAAGAATTCCGATGAATTTGTTATTCAATTTGATCAGACGAGTTTAGGTAAAACATTGTCTTCTCTTGAATCTTACTTGTATATTATAATAAATGTCTTTATGAATCAACGAAATATTAATTTCAGGATTACCTACCAGAGATTATTATCTCCAGGATTCCAATAAAGTGTATTTAGATGCTTACAAGGCTTACTTCATTAAAATTGCAACACTGTTAGGCGGAAATTCAGATCACGTTAAAACTAGTGCAGACCAGCTTATAGAATTCGAAATCAAGTGAGTAATTTAGTGGAATATAATAAATTAATCATGAACACAAGAGCATTTAAATATTATTTGAAAACATGTGAACTATTTCAGATTAGCTAAAATCACTTCAGCGCCCGAAGACAGACGTAATGTATCAGAACTATATCGACGAATGCCGTTGAGAAAGTTAGAAGAGCTTGTCCCACAAGTAATGTGGAGAAAATATTTATGTATCGTTATGAACAGAACTGTGGACCCCGAGGAATCTGTTGTTTTATTCGCTCTGAATTATGTTCGGGTATGTCATAGCAAGCTTTTTTTGGGAATATTGTAATATCGTAATTTAAAGTCAACTGACGGTAACTTTGAAGTCACATTAAACTTCATTATGTTTGCAGTTATCTGGCCAACATTTGAAAAAGAAGAGAGAGTATATTTGTCCCTATCCACTTATCCCAACAATGCCCATCAACAATGGATACCGAGATACTCAAAGTCCGCCCATTGCCCTATGACTTGTGTAGATAGCGCTTCCTCACGTTAAACTGTGTCGGTTGTTAGATGCCAATCGATAAGCATAGGGACAAAATCTCCTGATATTTGTGATGAGCCACAGATCACTGACACCAATCCGCACTGGAACCGCGTGGTGGAGTATGGTCTAGACTAGACCTAACTTGAGAGGAGAAACCAATGTCGTGCCGTCACGACCCCCATGCCCCCCCCCCCCCCCCAGCCCCTGGATCCGCCCTTGCCCGTGCCGTGAAACAACAAACAACATCTGTAATTTCAATGGCGACTTATTTATATCAATCAAATTACTTTTAAAATAAAAACCTCTTTCATCTACAGCACTTAGTTCAATTGATAGATGAGACGCATCCGAATACGTTGGCAAATTACCTGCTCTGGAGATTCGTCAGGCACCGAGTTAACAACCTCGACGACCGCTTTCAGTCTGCCAGGCAACAGTCAGTGAATATTATTTTGTAGTACGGTATTACACGATACATACGGACACTTGAATCGAGAGCCAGTTTGTGTGAATATCAACTCAATCATTAGCAATTCAAGTAAATCAATAAACTTATTCATGCAGTACTTTTCTGTTATACAGAAAATGATTTTCCTGAAACTTAAAAATGCATAGAGGTTCGGTTCTTGAGTTCGGAAGTATATTTTTCGAATCACACAATTAAGCTTTTATTTATATTATGATATATTATTGAACTACTTAGTTTAGGATATACAAATTATAGGTACCTAACCTACCTATAATTTTGATACATTGGTGATACATCTCATGTATGATAACACTAAAGCCCTCTGCTTCTTGGTTAGCTAGTACCGATAAAAATCATTAGAAAAACAATAATGTAATATAATACCTAAGTATTATTTAATGAAGTTACACACTGCACAATATTTGCAGATTTTATTTCGTGCTATTTGGACGTGAGCAGGCACCACCGAGATGGAAGAACTGCATATCACAAGTCAACTCCAATATGGGAATGGCTTTAGGGTCGATGTTTGTAAAGAAATACTTCGACGAAATGAGCAAGAATGATACTTTGAAAATGACGAAGGAAATACAACAATCGTTCAGAGATCTACTCCACAAGACTAACTGGATTGATGATGAAACTAAAAAGTTAGCAGCTCACAAGGTGGACACCATGATGCTGAGAATTGGGTATCCTGACTTCATAATAAACAAAGAAGAATTGGATGATAGATATAAAGAAGTGACTATCCATCCTGATAAATACTTTGAGAATATCTTGAATATATTGCAGCATTTAACAAAAATGGAGCAGTCCCGGTAGGTATTTACAACATAAGTATTGTTTAATCTATAGTTTTATTTGTATGTTAAGGATTTTGGTAATTTCTTTAGTGGAGGAAAACATTGTGAAAAATCTTGACCACCAAAGTCGCCTAAAATGATTCCAAAGAGGAAGAAGGCATTATGGCACTTTTATAAGGCACTATTAATATTAAGGCACGTATGCATCGACCTCTGAAAATCCCGTCGGCGACGGGGAATGCCCCGTCCCGTCCCCGTTCCGTACGGGGAAAAAACCCGTTACATATGCATTGGGCTCAAGCCTCAAGTCCATCTTTTTCAAGAGTATGGCATATGTGGGTGACCGAGATTTCAACATTTTGAGATTGAACATTTTAGGAGCTCATCATTGTGAGTCCAAAAAAATCAACTTTTTCCGAATTCAAAATTTTGCACATTCAACATTATGGTCCTGAAGAAATTTCTTTTAGCAGTGTTTTTTCTCACATTTCCTGTCCTTCACCAGTATCGGTCAACCAGTGAACAAGACGCTCTGGAACACAGCACCCGCGGTGGTCAACGCGTACTACAGCCGCAATAAGAACCAAATCATGTTCCCGGCGGGCATCTTGCAGCCGCCGTTCTATCACCGGCACTTCCCTAGATCCCTCAACTACGGCGGTATTGGAGTTGTTATTGGTGGGTAAGGAAACACGCATCTGAATAGAATAGGATACAGTATAGGATAGGATACGAGAGAGGACTGGATATACCAAGATAGACGATACTTAATATAGGTATACTCGTAGTATATTGGCATATTGAGGAATACTCCACAAATACAATTGCAAAGATGTAGTTATTTATCTTAAGATATTTTGAATATTCCGTAAAAAATCATTACTTTACTAGGAAACTGTATTGTGTCATTTTCAGGTCATGAAATCACCCACGGATTTGACGACAAGGGTCGTCTATTCGACTGCGAAGGCAACCTTCACCGCTGGTGGTCCGACACCGCTATAGAGGCGTTCCACCATCGCGCGCAATGCCTCATCGACCAGTACAGTCAGTATGTCGTCCCGGAGGTCAATATGAAACTTGATGGAGTTAACACGCAGGTAGATAATCGTAGAGTTGTATTATTATATACTTAATATCCCCTCGGTAAATTCAAGTGTTACTTTAGTTACTTACCTTTGTCAGTAGTGACAGTGTATAACCTTACTATAAGGCCGATGTATTAAAAATTTAATTATGTAATTAAAAATTTAATTAAACGATGTAATTAGTTTGCTTGTATTATAAAAATAAATGTCATTTAAAATTTAAAATGTCATCATTCGACTATTATTTAAACACATCTAAGTATGCAAAGAAATGTGATGCGTAATGAGTAATGTTTTATTTGCTTTGTGTATCCGCGACTTTAAAAAGTTTAATAAGATTTAAATGCTTCTTACGATCCAGACTACTGTATCATTAGTTGGTAATCCCAACTCATGCTAGAAGTCATCATGGAAAAAAACCAAAGTCACAGATCATCTAACGCTCAAATGCAGAGATTCTTTTTATTTCTTTGTTATCGTTATTGGTCCATTCATCCTTTCAGGGCGAGAACATAGCTGACAACGGGGGCGTAAAACAAGCATTCCACGCATACCTCAACTGGCTGGAACACCATGACGCGTCCGACGAGACACTCCCTGGCCTGAACCACACGCACACTCAGCTCTTCTTCCTTAACTTTGCCCAGGTTAGTTAAAAGGATCGACTAAACGCTCATATACTCCCATACTACACAACCTGTATATACTGACACACCCTGGGGGTATCAGTGGTACAACGACTCTTCGCTTTGTAGGCTAGGTCACTACCAAACCTACGGGATCGTCTATACGTTCATTTATGCTTGCACACTCAATATTATGGTTATTATGACTCCATCCATTCGTTGGTTATTTGCATTAATAAAGCTTTTAAAATAACATTTACAATTAGGTAACTATATGATCAATGCATGTCATGTAGCTTCAAAGCCTTGTTTGAATCAGCTGCCAAACGCCCCGTGTTCCGGCTGGGTGAGTATTATCTATGAGTGCACTAACTTAATAAAAGCCTATTCACTTTTTTCTTGAAGACATCCACGTCATTAGTGGGCGGGAAGCCGGTCCGAACGCAGACGCAGACAGCTATTCCAATCCTTCGCGGTGCGAATGACGACGCAAACCGCGTCGTCCGTACCGGTGGGATGTTCACCACGAAAGGGTGGATACTCGCCGTGCGTCGTGTCGTTCAATGAAGGAATGGAGAAGGGGGAATTAATTCAAATAATAAATTAATTATAATAATTATTATATTTGACATCTGACAGGTATGGTGCGGAGCAATGCGACCAGAAGCGATGCGGAACAAGCTCAAGACAGCAGTGCATTCCCCGGGACGATTCCGCGTTATCGGCACTTTATCCAATAGCCACGAGTTTGCCCGGGAGTTTCACTGTCCGCCAGGATCGCCTATGAACCCGGCACATAAATGTACTGTTTGGTGATAAGACAAACCTGATATATTTTTATAAAAACCTGACGAATTGTGCAAATGAATAGTCCATCTAATGAGAGGACCTTGAAGCTATGATAACATAATCATGGCCAAAGTAATTATAGTGACTTGAAAAATGGTCTCGCTAAGGAACAAAAAACAAAAGAATTCATTATTAACTTCCTGATGGTGTGACACCACTTAGATAAAGGTGCCGTTGGGTTATTATTACCTTATTACTCGTATATTATTTACATTTTAAACCTATATTAATAGCTAACTACGAAAGCCAGGATTTTCAACTACTCTTAAATAAAATACATCATACGACTTTTCTTTTGCGTACGAGTACTTATTATAAGTACTACTAGCTGACCCGGCGAACTTCGTATCGCTAACAAACTATTTTTTTTCTCAAATAAAAGTAGCCTAAGTTACTCCTTGTTACATCAGCTATCTGCCAGTGAAAGTCCCGTCAAAATCGGTCCAGCCATTTCAAAGATTAGCCGGAACAAACAGACAGACAGACAGACAAAAATTGTAAAAAATGTTGTTTTGGTATAAGTACTGTGTATACATCCAAATGCACTTAGTAAAAAGCAGTTATTTTAATATTACAAACAGACACTCCAATTTTATTTATTTGTATAGAGTATAGATATAGATTATTTCTTCTGTGGTACGACGAGTTACATCTGATCTTTTTGAGTAAGGTATATAAAGTAGGTATGTTTCAATACATACTTTTGAAGAAATACTTCCCATACCTAATGGTTTTAACATTCCTTCTATTATTCTGAAGACCCACGATATTCGTACGAGGTAATTCGAATTCATCAACTTGTTAGGTATTTGCGATGTTTTAGCTATCATTTATTTTTGTAAAGAATTTGCCATTTGACAGATGATCATTTTCCGAGGATTCCTTATAATATTTTGTATTTATAAAAAAAAAGTTTAAAATATTTTGAGGTGACATTTATTTTATGTACCCTAGTGTTAAGGCTTTACTGTAAATAAAATACATTTGTTACAAATCGTTTATTTATTAATTTTTATGATAACAAACAGCCATCACAGGATTTTTGTACTTATTTCATACCGCACGGGATGGACGATGTAAACATAACATAACACAGTATTTTGGTACTAACAGCTGGATTTTCGCAACGATGTAACAATTGTCTACATACAGAATTTTTAATAGATTAAATTTCGTACTTCGACACTTTGTACGTCGTCATTACTCCACAAAGTCTCGAGCTGATAGTGAGAGGTTCTGGCCGCTTCCAGTATTTCCCGACATTCCCATCTCTCCCGTATCAACCGTGCCATCTCTAGCCAGACACGTGCCTCGAGAACTGCGAATAATACTGTAAATACTTTAACTCTAATTATTTATTAAAGTGTTCTTTTATTGGCTGTTAATTATGGTGTACAATTAAGTGAAATATAATAAATATGTAGTAGTAATCCTTAGGTTAGGCCGCTCATTTGGTGAATGTAAAAAATATTTTAAATTGAAGAAAATATTCATTCCAATATTTTCTTCACTCTATTAAAGGAACTCAAAGACAAGGTAAGAAAAACTTACATTCCAATACAGTAAGGTGTGCACAGACATGTATATGTCTGTGAAGGTATGTAACAAGTGCAGTAAAATGTAATATGTATGTAACGTGTGAATGAACAGACGACTAGGTAAATCCCAAAATAGATTTTTTAACTTTCGATGTTTCTTCTAGGTTGACTAAAATCGTCGAAATTGGTCTCTGTTTTAGAGTTTCCCAAAAGGTTTGGTCAAACCTGTGATGAACCAGTCATTCCGCGAAAAGGCTGCATATCGACCTTTGGCAGTAGCTTAAAGATTGCTTATCTTTTTATCAACTTACGAAATAAAAAGGAGAATGCAGTCAAAAACAACGGATTGACATGCCCTTCTATAACAGCCATGGTGTACAACAACGCAGCAGCTGTAGGCGCCTGTCTCAAGAACAGTCCTCTCAGGGTTACCCCCAACCAGGGGAGGTACAGGTATTCGCTTAGGGGTGAACGCTGAAATATATAAGGCTTTTATTATTTAGCTAGTATAGATTCTTTTACGGAAATCCCCACTGGACTAAGCATTTAGCTGGTGCGAATTTGAGGAAAAAAAATCTGTGAATCTCTACCAGTGGGGACTTCTTAGTGGAGATTTTAGGAATTAATTATCGATACCTACTTCGATTTTACGTGGCACATCCCGCCAGGTATTGGTCTTAAGGTATTAAGATGCGTAGTTAGTCATCTCAATTCGGTTGTATTTTATCTCAATATTATTCTGTTCCCTCAAAACTCCGCGATATTTTGTCAACCGATTTACAAAATATTTTTTTACTATTAAATTAAATATAAATTTAAATATTTTTTACTCCAAAGGAGATGCTCGAAAGCATGAACTGGTCATATATTCCGATTCATATTCTCATATTTTATTAATGGTGGAATCCATGAAGAATTGAGAGAACTCCTCAAAATACATGATTTTAAACTTAACTCATCGTGGACTGTACACATTTTTAGTATAATACAGGTTTACCAGTTACAGGAATCGTGGTCACGGCTAAAGTCTAGCCTTGACCACGATCCCTGTAACTGGGTCAAAATATCGGCGTCTAAAATATTTATCGTGAGTACCCGTATTATACTAAAAATGAACTCAAATATTATGGGTATATCTACATAATATGACGATTTCGATGTATTTTGCGATGACTATTTCTTTGAAGTAGGATTTTTTTTAGTAAAACTTTCATTAAAAACCAAGTCATCATCAATGTGTTGCCAACCAAGAAAGGAAGAAGGTACCTACAGGTCCTCATGTTCTCTGGCAGAACAGAAAATGACAGCTGAGTCAAGAAAGAGGGTGGTAAGTGTGGTAACTAGCCAGGCAGGTTTAACTTGCCAGTGCGATGTTATAACTAGTTATGAGACGCATTACCGCATATCTTGAATTCCATATAAGCAAGCAGCTTATTAATATCACCAGAACATCAGACGCTTCAATACACCACATAACTTCTGAAAGCAGAAACAAAATATTTACTAGAATTTGCTAGCGCGCTAGGGACTTCATAAACTAGAATTTAATGATTCCCATCTGGAATGCGAACGGAAAATTATAATATTCGATACAAATTAAGTTTATAATATTCTGAATAATGCCAATATAATTATTGTGTTCATACCTAGTGGTTCAATAGTTCTTGCGCAATTTTCAAACAAACGTAAAATAAGCAAACGGGATTATTAAAAAATCGTGTAAGATGTTTCTACAGCTAGCTATTAGTATTTATGATAATGATTTTTTTTACATAATAGTGTACAGTAGGCACTATTAATTCTCGATCCGAGAACGCGTAGCGAACGGACGTGTTGCTTTAAACTTCACAATATATTATTATACTTTAATAATTACGTATTCTACGTGAACTTAATTACAATGTGTGTACTGTACAGTGTCATTATCACAGAACACCTGGTCTAATAATTAGTTAGGTGTTCTGTGGTCATTATCAATACATCTACTATTTGACTAGTGCGGCAGAGTACGAAGAACGGTGAGTCGGCACATCGTACAAGGCCTGTGCGCTTATTAACCTGGCGGAGCGACAAGCGGAGCGGAAATATATAAGTAAATATACTAAAATATTTAATAAAAATGAGTATATCTGGAGGAAATAGTAGTTCTCAACCTGAACTCATCTTTCCGCAGGTGCAAAGTGCCAGAAAGAAATAATGGGATTGCTCAAGGACATAGGAAAATCACAAATAGAAAGCACTAATATGATAAGAAATGATATTTCCTTAATAAACGAACATCTGGCTGATATTAAGACCACAACAGATAAACTAATAATCGAGCATAATAATTTTAGACTGCAATCTGCAAATCGAAAATCTACGAAGTACTATGCATGATACTCAGGAAAAAGTAAAGAATCTCGAAAATGGTCTCAATATGGTCAAGAGCACCCGTTCTACTTTATCCTCTACGAAAACATCTACTTGTGAAGACATTATGGTCGAAGTACACGAATGCATAGAACGAAGTAAGAATATAGTTATCACAGGCATTCCCGAATCGCCACTGGAGAATAAGGATAAGAGGAGGGACTTCGATAGTTCTGAGGTGAAGAAACAAATACTTACCGTATATCCCCAATGTCCGGAGCCTGTGACAATTATACGTTTGGGTAAATATGATGTGAAAAAATCCCGCCCCCTGAAAGTATGTTTTTCATCTCAAGAAACGGCTAAAACAATATTAAAAAGTAAATTTAATTCTACAACTTCCAAAATCAAAATATACTCCGACCAAACACCTAATCAACGGCAGATCATGTCAAATTTGCGGGAAGAATTACGATAGATTAGAAAAAGGGGAAAGTAATCTGATAATAAAATATGTAGAATGAAATCCCAGAATTATAGAACAAAATTCAAAAAACTAGACACAAGAAATAAAGCATTGACCAATAACAATTACACTATGCACGAAGTGTGTAATAATTACGCTGAAGTGTCAACCAAAAATAAAACACTGAAGTTCTTATATGTGAATATCAGAAGTATCGTTAGGCCAGGTAAATTGGATGAATTGAGATGTATTATCGAATCATTTAAAGGTACTATTCACGTCATAATTTTAACAGAAACCTGGATTAAAAATGACGAAGAAGGCTATAGACTAAAACTTCCAAATTACACGCACTACTTTAACTACAGGACAGATACACGAGGCGGTGGTGTGTCCATGTATATACATAACTACCTTAGTCATAACCTTTTGGAAGAGCAATGTTTGGATGGAAATCATTTTTATGGGTACATCTAGACACACGCTCTCTCGATATAGGAGCAGTATACAAGCAACCAACAGCAAGCACTAGCAAATTTCTTGACTTATATAATCAATATCTGACAAAACGGAAACGAGTACTAGTTTTTGGAGACTTCAATATAAATCTGCTTAGCAAGGATAAATACATTAACGACTACAAGGATATGCTACAAGAAAATAATATCAAAATACTAAACAAGATTAATATTAAATATTGCACACGTGAAACAATGTCCTCAAAAACGATCATAGATCACGTGTGTACAAATTTAACTGAAAATACTTTTAATATGACTGTAATCGAATCTGCTCGGTCCTGCTCGGACCGTATCGGTCTGCCACAAAACACTTTTAGTAAAATTGGAGTCCATCGGTGTAACAGACAAAGCTCATGAAATAATAAAGTCATATCTAAGCAATAGGTATCAGGTTGTTCAGATAGATAACCATCAAAGTAAACCAAAACTGATCACATGCGGCGTTCCACAGAGCTCGATTTTAGGACCGTTTCTGTTCCTAATATACATTAATAATGTACACGAGATAGGATTGAAGGGAAGTCTTACCTTATACGCCGATGATACAAGTTTATTTTATTATAGTCAGTCTAAAGATACAATAATAAAAGAAGCACAGAATGATTTAAATATTTTGCACACATGACTTCAGACAAACTTACTCACAATTAACATTTCTAAATCTAACTACGCTAAAAACAAAAAAATGGTGAATACAGAGACCTATTAATTGACGGTGTGGTTATAAATAGAGTTAACACATTGTCAGAAAAATATCTCGGCTTGATTATTGATTAATCAATTAACATGGAAAACTCATAGGTATTGAAAAAATTAGAAAAAAACTTATATCACTGATGGGTGCACAGTGCACTGTGAGTCATAATAGGATGCCTACCAAGATTTGTACGATATATCTTAATATATATAAATTACGTGTCACATTATTTGTCCGCGATGGACTCCTAAACTACTGAACCGATTTTAATCAAATTTGCACACCATGTGCAGGTTGATCCAACTTGAAAGATAGGAAAGCTTAGATCTCAAAAAAAAAACTTTTGACAGAACGAAGTCTGTCCGGGCAGCTAGTTATATATAATTCAATGGTAAAGCCCGATATCGACTACTTAATTGAAGTTTGGGGCACAGGGGCTAAAAGTAATCTTCAAAAGCTACAAACAACACAAAATAAACTCATCAAAAGATTATTCAAATATGATTATCTAACACCCACCACCAAAATTTATACAGAAACAAAAAAACAATCTTCATCAAACACATAAATATAATACTTGCATACTTGTTAGAAAAATCTTAACAAAGGACATACATTCCCAGATAACTTTTTCAAAAAAGATAGACCACCATAAGTGTATGACTAGAAATATTTCAATATTTTGTTAACAACATAACACATCTTCCAATCACTATGGCATGACCCTCAACAAACATTAAACTGCATTAGCAGTATTGTAAGCACACAGTACACAATCCTAATGATATGGTTAGAATAGAATACATTCTTTTACATCTACCCTAACTTAATGTTAATAATTTACTACTGCGTTATCTCGGCTTATTTACTTGCTTTTTATTAATGTTGTTTCTCTGTAAGTGATTTTTTGTTAAATCTTATGAGAAATAAATTCTTTAACCGTAAAAATAATGAAGAATGTTTCCACCACTTACTGGATATATCAATGTCATCGATATACAAATTATCGTCTTTACTCATTAGCATGAAATGCAAATCGTTACTCAAAGGTTTTTCATCCAAAGTAACTACTTCCAATTTCACATTAGCAACAAATGCGAGTACAAAACAAATTCCGGAGAGAAAACTGGGGGATAAAGTAGTTTTTGAGTTCTTTGCGTGCAATCTCTCTGCTTGAGAAAACGTCTTCCTCCTCAAATACTGAAAGCTTGTCTCCATATAATCTACTAAGGCACCGATAACAGGAATTTTCGATTTCGAATACGTCATGTACTTTGCCCTATTAGCTGTATCTCCACTTGCCATTTTGAAATCTTTAGAAATACGTACAGAAAATAATCAAATGTAAATGTAAAATGCTTATTGTAAAAATCGTAATTCACTGCAATATTTGACTTTTATAAATATTCGAGTTGTCCAGTTTTGACAAGTTTACAGGTTTTGACTTTGCTCTGACACTTTTCCTTCTTTTTGTTTCTGTTGTAGATAACAGAGTACTTTTGTAGATTACCTTCTTTTCTTGTTCTTAGCATTTTCTACTTCAACTTTCTTCCCATGTGAGTCAGTTCTACTTTACCTCTATCCTCCATGCTACAAAGATTCATTTTCATAGGATAAAGGGACTTAGAGGAACTATTACAAATGTTACCCAATATGTAGTAGAACGCAGACCATCCAAACCATCTTTATAAATAGTCACATAGGCAAGGAAGTCTAGTAATGAATTTCGTCCGGTTGCCTTAGGCTTAAACCAACATCGAATGGACGAACATTTTGTATAGAAGCCAATCCTGAGTCGTTCGTATCTATTTACGTAGTATCGTCCTACTCGTAATTATTTGAAGCCTACCTAGCTAGCTCTCCATGGGCGACAGTACCCACTTGCCAACAGGTGGATCGTCTGTTCGTTTGTTGGCTAGTTACGAGTACATAGATCAATTTTTACTTTCCCAGGCTTAAACCTAACAGGACTCCATTATAGCAATGATCATGAAATTTTAAAATAGTCTTTGTATATACTTTGTATATATTACACTTTATTTGCATACACATAAAACACAAATAATGTTTGTACGGTTGTCCTACATAGACTGAAACCATCCAACCATCCAACTATTAAAATAATGCATTAGGCACATTCAGTCCATTGATAAAGTCGATTTTCCACTTTTCCCATACAACAATTTGAAGATAATAATCATGTCAATACAGAAACACTGATCTGAAGATATCTAACTAGAGGTAGCCGCGCATGTGTCTATATGAACTTTGAATCTTTATGCCGTAATAGCTATTTCATTGTAATGACGAGACGACTTAAAAAAAATACAATTGGTTCTAACCACACACAAGTTAGTTCAAGGCAACACTCATAGCACAGTATAATAGCAGATTCCTTTACTGTGCTCATAGATTTGTAAAAAACCTATCCGGTTTAACAAAAGATCCCAAAATAACAATATGAAGTGATTTTTTATTTTTATTTGCTGTCGTCCTCAAACTAATAGCGGTTAAGTGACAAAACAGCTGTTGAGGTAGAGCCAAAAAACGCAGGATTATTTTAAAATCGTGCTAGTGATTCTCTATAAACAATTGTTAATGTTGTCATACTATGTCAAACTCAAAAGATATTTTTTTTTTGAACTTAAATATTACTAAAGGTCAAAAAAATATCAAAACTGTTAATAAAGTAAAAATTTACCAGATGACATTTAGCCGCCTTTTAGCTTGAGGACGGCAGATTGTACCTATTGCCTGCTGAAAAAAAAATTGCACTCCGGGAGTGCCAACGCCTCCTAAAGCATGTGTAAACTACAATCTTGATATTAATACGAGCTGTAAGTTAAGAAACTATAGTTCTGTACTTCTCTCAGAGATGGCGCTACAGGTAGGTCGAAAAAAATGTTTACGGTGTGACGTGCTGATTGATTGATCCCATCTCAAAAAGCGTCAACAAACAAAGGAGAAAACAAGGGTTGCTTTACGTTACATGTTGCTATATTTTTGAAGTGAAAACTTCTTTAGTGCGGGGGTGATTTGAAATTGGATGAAACGAAACTGTCTAGTAAAAAGACACAGACACATAAATTCTAAAGTGAGATAGGAAGCATTGTACAGTGAGTGGAGTGGAGTGGAGTGGATGGAGTGGAGTGGAGTGGATGGAGTGGAGTGGAGTGGAGTGGAGTGGAGTGGAGTGGAGTGGAGTGGAGTCGAGTCAAGTCGAGCGGAGCGGAGCGGAGTGGAGTGGAGTGGAGTAGTAAAACCTACAATTATCATCTTCCCGAAATTTTACATTCGTCTCATTATCTTGAAAACAAAATTTTTGAAGGTTTCACTTCTACCACGTGTGAATTGCACACATTTTAATTTATAGACTTTTTGTTGCCTCAGAACTCCGTCATTTATCAACTGATTTTTAATGGTTTACGGTTCTTTTTTCGTAAAATTTAGATAATTCTTATCCTATTTTGCACCATAGTCAAGTTACATTCCGATGAACGACATAAATTTGTACTTCTGTCTATTAATAGAAATAAATATTTGTATTGTTATCAAACAAGTTTACAGTTTCCATGGTTTACCTGTAAAGTCCAATGATCAATTTGTTAGACAAACGATGTTTTGCTGAATCATTATGACCAACAAGCAACAACATTGTCATTCGTATCACAAGTCACGGTCATGTTGATATAGTATAAAGCCAAGGTCGCAGAATGCTATTCGCCGGTTCGTGTTTGCAGATAATAGACGTTGCGTTGCGTTGCGTGAATTCCTTTTGACATCGTTATCAGTCTTTGCTTGTGAGTTGTTTTCTTTTGCATTTAACATGTAATTTCTAAACCAATAGTTCTGTTATGACTGCTATAAGTATAAGTGAGTGTCCCTGTGTATCATATCTACGTTGCTGTCGCCTTAGATACCTAAAGTACCTACTTAGGTACCTAATGTAAAGTATAATGATACATAAGTAAACCATTCGGTTTATTGTGATTGAAATACAAAATAACAGACGAACCAGTTTATTATTATTTGAAAACATTAGCAGGTAGGTAGGTAACGTATATAAGTAGTTTTTTTACCTTCTTAGGTACCTACCTAATTGATGAGGGTATAATATATTATTTGTTTAGAATCTTCAAGTCTTTCAAATGACTACTAATTTACAAATAAGACTTATAAACCTCTATTGTTCTAGCAGTTTTTCTTACAATTTGATTACGAGGATCGTAAATGTAATGAGAACCTAATCAAATCTATTTATAAATTTTAATAACCCTCTTCTTCTATGTTATTTATTAAATATCAAAAGCCCCAGATTATAGAACAATAGTAATTATATTAAATAATAAGCGTGTTGATTTTATATGTTTAAAATACATTATCTACATATTAATGATGGTATCTCTTCATCTGAACCTAGGGTTGCCAGATGGCAAGAGTGAAATATCTGGGAAAAAACATCAAAAAGTCGGGATTTGTGGGGATTTTTTTTAAATAGTCGGCAAACGTGCTGACAACGAATAATCTAAATTTTACTAACAAAAAATAACCGACTTCAAAGTTACTCAAAAACTACTTGTCAGATCTCGTTCAAATTTATGTGGGACCACATGACAGCCACCAGCTTTCGATTAAAAAAAGAATCATCGAAATCGGTTGGCGTGATATTGAGTTATTCGTCAATTTGTCGCGCACATTCTTAATACAAATTTACGACTTATGTGGTTTTCTCATGGATGCCATTGTCAGATCTCAATAAAATTTATGTGGGACCACATGACAGCCACTAGCTTTCGATTAAAAAAATAATCATCAAAATCGGTTCGCCCAGTCCAAAGTTCTGAGGTAACAAACATAAAAAAAATACAGTCATAAACATGTTGAATCGAGTCAATTTTCGGGACATTTTGTATTTTGTCGGGACTCTGGACATCATATGAAATGTCGTGACAATCCAGACGAATCCCGACCATCTGGGCCATCTGGCAACGCTATCTGAACCCTATCTCTCCCTTTCCTGGTATAGGTAGATAGATAGGATAGATATGATATTAAATGGCTCTTCATCAATTTTTTTGCGTGGAATGTTCTTTGCGTGATTTTCGTTAGAAATAACTACTACTTACTTTGTAGATACCTGAAGATAGTTGGGGGTTGTTATATATTACTATTAGGAATATTGTTGAAATAATACGACAAGATAAAAATTACATCAGTGTTGTCATTCTACAGCTACATACATAACAGGGGTAATCTATGATCACACTTTAGTGGCAAGTAATAGGTATATTAATTGATAAGATAATAATTTCAATGTCCATCAACCCCTGTTCACAACAATTATCTTTGAGTCGAACATTATTATCTTTCTTTGCCATTAGATATTGATAACAAGTACCTACTAAGATTACACTTTAAATTTTAATAATACAATCCTAATATTTAAAATTTTCCTGTTTCAGGGTAAAATTAAACAATCGTCATGGTTAAAGCAAAAAAATACGTGGTAAAGAAACACTTCCAAGGCGCCCCTAAGATAGAAGACTATGAATTGGTTGAATACGAATTACCAGCTCTAAAGGATGGAGAAATACTGGCGAAATCCGAATGGATAAGTGTAGATCCCTATCTTCGAGCATATAACAAAAGCTATCCAGTTCCGTACGACCAATTCAGCTTCCAAGTCGCAGTGGTAAAGGAATCCAAAGACCCAAATTTTCCCGTTGGAACCAGGATTGTCTCCCACAAAGGCTGGTGTGACTATTCAATAGTCAAGGACCAACCAATGCCTAATCCAGCAGAGTCTATTTATAAACTACCAGATTTAAAAGGGCTTTCTCCATCTCTTGGAGTTGGTGCAGTCGGTATGCCTGGAGTATCTGCTTATTTCGGTTTTCTTGAAATTTGCAAGCCAAAGACTGGAGAAACAGTCGTGGTAAGCGGTGCTGCAGGTGCTGTAGGCTCTTTAGTGGGGCAAATAGCTAAGATCAAAGGTTGCAAAGTCATCGGTTTTGCTGGTTCGGATGACAAAGTAAAATGGCTTGAAGAGGAGTTGGGCTTCGACAAAGCTATAAACTATAAAACAGCAGACGCGCATAAGGCTCTTAAAGCAGCTGCACCGCAAGGCGTAGATTGCTACTTTGATAACGTTGGTGGAGAACTAAGCAGCATTATTATTAACCAAATGAACTTAGGAGGAAGAGTGTCTGTATGTGGAAGTATTAGCTCGTACAACGAGGATCCAACTAAATTGCCAAAAGCAACTATACTGCAACCGGCTTTAGTGTTCGGCCGAATAAAAATCGAAGGTTTTCTTATTTGGGACTACAAACCTCGTTGGGAAGAGGCAATCGTCCAGCTAGTGGAATGGATCAAAACCGGAAAGTTGAAGGCAAAAGAACACATCACAGTAGGATTCGAAAACTTGTTTGATGCTTTCATCGGAATGCTGGCAGGCGAGAACTACGGCAAAGCTATTGTCAAAGTTTAAAAATAAAAATAATTCATAACCCAAGTTTTTTATTTGAAACCGGTCAGGTTTGTTTCACCTAGCTAAAAACTGCAACATAATAAAACAACAATACACTAATCGAATAAAAACACGAACACAAACAGATGACCAATGCAAATTCAAATTCAAAACCGATAATTACTTTTTAACAAAAAAAAAAACCAACGAAAAAAAACTGAAAAGCAAAAAATAAAATAAACCATTTAGTATTATAAATTAAGATCCGAAATTAACAGTAAATAAATAATTTTGATACCGTGCCAAACAAACAACCAAAATTAATTACATAAAATTCATATTAAGAGGGCAGCGGTATGCGATGTACACGGCGGCAGCAGCAGCGCGGCGCACATCTTTTCGCCGTTTGTTTTTTCATTGGTTTGGCACCGCCTCAAAATTATTTATTTACTGTTAATTTCGGATCTTAATTTATAATACTAAATGGTTTATTTTATTTTTTGCTTTTCAGTTTTTTTTCGTTGGTTTTATTTTTTGTTAAAAAGTAATTATTTTTTAATTTTTAGTTGCTATAATACTTATAATTAATAATAAATTATTGATTTTATGAATTATAGATTCAGTTACCAGGTAAAAATGTAGTAGATGAAATATCAATCATCCCCTATTTTCGTACCTATAGGGGTAAAATTTTGTTTCGAAATTTAAACAAGAGTAACCTCAAAGTATACACTATTCAATAAAAAAAGAATCATCGAAATCGGATCATCCAGTACAAAGTTATTAGGGTTAACATGTAAAAATTCCGGGTAAAAAACGGGTGAATAATCAATCATTCCCTATTTTCGTACCTTTAGGGTGGGAATAAAATTTTCAAAAAAATATGGGACCAACTTCAGGACATACCCTATCCAATAAAAAAAGAATCATCCAAATCGGACCACCCTGTGCCGATTTCTGCGTGATCATACATTAAAAAAATATATATATACGTGTCGAATTGAGAACCTCCTCCTTTTTTTTTCGTCGGTTAAAAATAAGAGGAAATACATGGCTTTAGGTATTAAGAGATTGAATATTAACTTAACAATATAAAACACACAAAGTCCCAAACAAACGAATCCTAATATCAATCGGTTTATGCCCAAATTAAGTACAAAAACAATGTCGAACACCATAATTCATAATTCATAATAATTCATAATTCTTTATTGCGTCAAACATGGTACATAATAATGGTGGTAACAGCAACATGTCAGAGATCAGCATATTTGGCTGGATGCAGCATGCAATACATACGTTTATTTATAGATTAAATATTATTATTAACAAAATTATCTAATGTCGAAATTACATTTATTTATTAAATTGTCATTTTTATAGTTACCATATGTCAAACAATATTTTTATTAATTATTATCATAATAGGCTTGTTTCCACTAAGAATAAATCCGATGGCTTAGAGTTTCTAATGATTAACCATGATAATTAGTAAGCAGAAATGCAACTTTTCTATTAAAATAATAAAAGATTAATAATATTTTTGGAAAATAAAATCGACAAATTGAGGCGTTTAATCATGTGACATTAAACACCTATCAGAGAAGCGCATGGAGGCGTGACGTCACACCTCGCGAAACACTACGTTGTAGCTGTCATTTTCGTATAAAGTGAACAGGTTATTTGGAGTTTTCAGCAATTCTTGTTAAATTAATACAGTTCGTTTTTAGTTTAATCTTGAAAGACAGGTATAATTTGCCATGGAATCAGGATTTAACAAAGCAAACAGCAGTAATTTGCCCAAAATTGACGCCGTTATGCATGGCAAACTTTTTGCAATGATCACCGACTTTTGTTCATCGGAATTCCGCAATGTTAAAACTTCTGTGTAAGTATAATGTGAAGAACAAACAAAGTCTCATTTAATTAGCAGTTACCAGTCAGAGAGTCGCATTTACCTAATATGGAATTTAAATATATAACTTATTTTGAGGTTAGCGAATACAAAGTTTTAATAATATTTTAACTCAAATACATCATAACCCTATTCAAGTCATAACATTTTATAGGTTATGTGTGGTATATTATGGTAGATTTTGCAAAATTCATTTCTTTTACTATACATTTATAAATAGATACATCAAGTTGTGTTTAATACTTAGATCAAAATGATCTTCACAGAAATAAATTGTGGAATCAGTTGATAAAGTAAGAGCATCTTGCCTCCTTGCCATATTTAACCACTTTCTTCGTATTTGTTTATTGTTTGGAACGTATATGAATAATTTGTTTGGCGTTTTTATCGTTGTACTTTTACATTGGGGCACTATAAAGTTTTTATAATGCGAGGAATTCATTATTTATTAAAAAAACACAATTGACTGTCATATACAAACACGGCTGTTTCGCGAGGTGTGACGTCATTCAAGACGCCATGACAGTCTTGGCCTTTTTCGCGGTCAATTTCAAGTTCATTTCTAAAAACTCAAAATACTAATGTAAAAGACTTATTTTTCTTAGAATAATATATTTTTGGGGTGAAATAGATGCTAAGCTATAGTTTTAAACTAATTTCCAAATTTTGTCAACTAGCCTTTATACAATTACTATTTAAGAATTCTTTAATGTTATAAAAATTAAAATGTAGCAAAAAATATTTCAGCCTAATTTTAAATAATTTGTCAGATGGTATATCTTTTAAGGTATCAGGTAGCTTATTATATATTTTAATACACATTCCATATGCATCTTCCATCTGAATTCGTAATAGATTGATCTTGATATGTGAATCTTAATATGGGATTCAACCCATTAATAGCCCACCACTGACCACAGCTCTCTCCTCTTGAGGAGACCTAGAGCATACTCCACCACTGGTGGAGGTGTAAGGCCAATCCAAGTGTCAGAAGATTTCATGACTCTCGAGGGCTTCCATCAAAAGCCATAGCTTAGGGACTGTCATTTTACCGTTTTTACGATAACAACCAGGATTGAAGGTTTCATGTGCCCTTCGAAGCACAGAAACGGTCAAAAATTTGCCAATAGCGATCAATAATACTTCGTGGATCATCGATTACTTAGAATCAACACAAGCCGCCGGGCTATGAGTGCTTCTTAACATACCTACATATACCAATATCGGGCAGTAATATTATAGGTACATTTGCAGCAAGTATAAAATCAACCTTTCCAGTAACCATAGGTATGAGTTATGAACTTATGACAATCTTGGAACAGAGGAAACCTTAGGATGAATTGTATATTATGTACTATTATGTCTTCTATGGTATTAGCAAAATAGCTAAAGGTGATACTGTAACGTTGCAGATTTTTATTTTTATTACTCCTTGAACTATGTGATCAGTGGACCTCCAAAGCCTGTTAGAACTCTTTAAGCGAACTACTAGCACTAATACTTTAAAGCCACCATTGATTTAACTGGGTCCAGGAAAAATCATAATCTGGTTTCATTCATATTTGACGTAATAATTTAGAATCAAGGAAAATCAAATTAGCCACAGATGTTATCTGGAATTTGGTTAAATAATAACCTAGGCATAAAATATAAAGTACCTATTTATAATAAGAAGATAACGAAATATCACTGATTGGTTGATAAGATATTGAATTACATATTATCAAATCCATGCAGGTTACACAGTTCGATGTACAATATTTGTTCGTATCTAAAAAATATCTACGTGCACGTAACATACGAGTAAACGTGGTAGATAAAGATAAACAAAAATTCTTTAATCCAACTTATTGTAATCAGTCACGAATTCGCCATAGAGTTAGCAACATGGTCAAAGCACGCAAGTACGTGGTA
The DNA here is from genome assembly GCA_911387775.1 of Thymelicus sylvestris. NCBI lineage: Eukaryota > Metazoa > Arthropoda > Insecta > Lepidoptera > Hesperiidae > Thymelicus > Thymelicus sylvestris. The sequence goes on from OU426895.1 coordinate 13,030,406, forward strand.
AAAAAGCAATTTCAAGGAGTACCCAAACGAGAAGATTTCGAAGTAGTAGAGAGTGAGTTGCCTATTATCCAAAATGGTGAAATCCTTGTCAAGACTGAGTGGGTGAGCGTAGATCCATACCAACGCGCCTATAATGCAAGAAACCGTGTACCATACGATCAGACGGGTTTCCAAGTAGGTATTGTACAGGATTCCAAGGACCCTAGATATCCAGTAGGCACTAGAGTTGTTAGTAATAAGGGCTGGTGTGATTATTACGTAACAAATAACAGTGAAGTGAAAACCGATCCTCTCAATTACAAGATTCATAAATTGCCAGACCTAAAAGGTCTGTCTCCATCACTGGGTGTTGGCGCCGTTGGGATGCCGGGCGCGACTGCATACTTTGGATTCCTTGAAATCTGCAAACCTAAGGCAGGAGAGACGGTGGTCGTGACCGGAGCAGCCGGCGCTGTCGGCTCCCTCGTCGGACAAATAGCTAAGATCAAGGGCTGCAAGGTGATTGGTTTTGCGGGTTCCGACGACAAAGTGGAATATCTAGAGAAAGAGCTTGGATTCGATAAGGCCTTCAACTACAAAACAGTTGATGCGAACAAGGCCCTCAAGGAGGCAGCACCAAATGGGGTAGACTGTTACTTCGACAACGTAGGCGGGGAGATCAGCAGCATCATCATCAGCAACATGAATAATTTCGGACGAGTTTCTATCTGTGGAAGTATCAGTGCTTACAATGAGCTCACAATAGATTCACCCAAAGCTTCTATATTGCAGCCTGCTATTGTATTCAAACAATTGAAGTTAGAAGGCTTTCTTGTCCCAAGGTGGTTGGACCGTTGGCCGGAAGCATTTGCTGATCTTGTCAAGTGGATTTCAAGCGGACAGTTGAAAACCAGAGAGCACATAACAGAAGGCTTCGATAACATCTATGATGCATTCATAGGTATGCTAAACGGAGAGAATACAGGAAAAGCAGTTGTAAAAATTTAAGTAATAGGATAGGTACATCAAAGAAAAAATAAATATCTACAAAATTAATACTTGTCGTTTTAAATTCTTAGCTTCGTATATCTTTTGACATTTAGATTATTGTTATGGTTCAGCGGTTTGGAAGATATGAGGTAATAGAGAATATTAAATGCATAGATAGGTCCATACATGACTGTGCATATTATACATGTTATGCGCGAAAATTATACTTAACTCTTCCTTGGCAGACGGGCAAAAACAGCACGGCATTCATTAGAAACAGACAATGGATTATGAGAAAAGTAAAAAACCCTACTTCTTTTAATTGGCGTTATTTACAATTCATTCATATAAAATATTTAATTTTAGTTTAAATTCCATCACATCATAAATATCATATTGCAAAATCGAAGTAATGTTTATAATATACTTAGATTTCATTTCGGTATGAGTAGACACAATTTTCTGTTTTATCTTATCAGGAGGCCCGAAAATAAACTGGCTTAAAGTGATGTGATTGCTTCAACCCGTCTTTGAAACCAATAATTACAATCGATACATTAATAATAATATAATCGAAACTTAAAAATAAATTAATCTTATTTCTTTGTAATAATTTTACTCACAATTTAATTTCCTCTCTTCTATAAGACCAAAAGCGTTTTTAGATAAAATTGTCAGCGCAGCCATTTGAACTACTTAATGAATTGGATGTATTCGGTTGTAATCTATACTAATTACTAATATTATAAAGAGGAAAGATTTGATTGTTTGCATTGAATAGGCTTTGAAACTACTACACTAAGCTACACTATCCCCGGGTGACATAGGCTATATTATATTTTCAAAAAAATTAGGGATCCTTAATAAAACTCCAATAAAAACTCCAAGGTGCAAAAAATAAGAAAACCGAAGCAAAGCGAGGGCGGTTACTCGTTGTATAATATATTTTCATTAGTCATCCATTTCACCGCCCCTTGGTCTCGAATTACTAATTTTATAAATATATTTTTACAAAGAACGGACGGCTTAAAATTTTATTTTTATTTCATCGCCAGATGTGGCACGGATGAATTTTTTAAGGTTCAATTTTTCAAATTTTTAAAATGCGACGGCGCAACGCGTTTAGCACATCGATGCTAACATAAATATGTTAGCATATTCAGATAGTCTAAGATAAGACTCGAAATAGCTCACTACGGTCACTACCTGCTTACTATGTGTTCATTAATATCTACAAATTTTATTAAATCAAATGTAAGACAAGGTCAAAGTTATTCATTTTCTTATCAATTAGGTAGCTAATTAATTGGAGATAATAAAAAGCCGCCACAAAAGTTAATCAGCGTTAATTAGGTAATACTAAAGCTAGACTAAAATTTAATAGAATCGATTTATTGTAAAAATTGGTTTCTTTGGTTTGTCTTTTTTTTAGTACATACATCACTAATTTAAGTGTCATGATAAACGACAAAACGCGCCTACCTTTTCAGTATAGGTATAACAAAGTACTCTGTGACTATAGTTGGCTGTAGTAACTGACTAGCTGTTGAAGATAGATAGGTATAATACGATACTATCAGTAACTAATAGAAATTAGATAACGTAGTGCTTATGTGTGATTAGATTGGGTACAATGGTCAAAGCACGCAAGTACGTAGTGAAAAAACATTTTGAAGAATTACCCAAACGAGATGATTTTGAAGTTGTGGAAAGTGAGTTACCTGCGCTCCAAAATGGCGAAATTCTTGTCAAAGCCGAGTGGATTAGTGTAGATCCATACCAGCGTGCGTACAACTTTAATTTGCCCGTACCTTATGAACAATTTGGTTCTCAAGTGGGCATAGTAGAAGATTCAATGGATTCCAAATACCCCGTTGGCAGTAGAGTCTTATCTCACAAAGGCTGGTGTGATTATTATATTGTAAATACTGCGACTGACACTGATGCTTTTATTCATCCGATTCAGAAACTGCCGGATATGAATGGTTTGTCTCCGTCGCAAGCTATCGGCGCTGTGGGAATGCCTGGCGCGACTGCCTACTTCGGATTCCTTGAAATCTGCAAACCTAAGGCAGGAGAGACGGTGGTAGTGACCGGAGCAGCCGGCGCTGTCGGCTCCCTCGTCGGACAAATAGCTAAGATCAAGGGCTGCAAGGTGATCGGTTTTGCGGGTTCCGACGACAAAGTGGAATATCTAGAGAAAGAGCTTGGATTCGATAAGGCCTTCAACTACAAAACAGTTGATGCGAACAAGGCCCTCAAGGAGGCAGCACCAAATGGCGTGGACTGTTACTTCGACAACGTAGGCGGGGAGATCAGCAGCATCATCATCAATAACATGAATACTTTCGGACGAGTTTCTATCTGTGGAAGTATCAGTGCTTACAATGAGCTCACAATAGATTCACCTAAAGCGTCTATATTGCAGCCTGCTATTGTATTCAAGCAATTGAAGTTAGAAGGCTTTATTGTTACGCGCTGGTTGGACAGTTGGCCAGAAGCTTTTGCTGATATAATCAAGTGGATTTCAAGCGGACAGTTGAAAACCAGAGAGCACGTAACAGAAGGCTTCGATAACATCTATGATGCATTCATAGGCATGCTAAACGGAGACAATACAGGAAAAGCCATCGTAAAAATATAAATTAGAAGTCCAAAAATAGCAATTGATCAATGAAGAAATAAATATCTACGAAATGAATACTTCAGTTTTTATCTTCAATTATCTATTGATTTCTTTTAGCTATTCACCAATTTACGCTTTTAAAATGTCTGTCTAAGAGAGCCGAGAGCCAACCCTGACCTTAGTATCTGGTTCACATTTATGAAATTTCAACTCCATAGGATGAGAAAATAGTACGTATGTACTAATTCAGCTTGCAAAATTTGAACCATAGGTACATGCCTATTACATACCATATCACACGATATCAAACTAACGAACAAAACAAGTTAAATCAAAGCACGACATAGGGTTTCGTACCTGTTATAAATCGTATATTTCTCACGTATCATGGGTCATGAATGTTTGAATCTGAATCTTGTAGAAAAGCCGTTTTCGTTTAATCTTAGCAGTAGGTACTTTCGGTTGTAGGACCTAAGGGAGGATCGTAATAATATCTACCGTTCTTCCTCTTTTTTTTAAACGGTTTTAGTTAGCTTGCCGGCGCTGTCGGCTCCCTCGTCGGACAAATAGCAGATTAAGGGCTTGAAGTAATTTGTGTTCTAAGTACATATAGGTATACAAAGATAGTAGTAGGTGCCTAGATATTATTTTAACAAATAATAATTAAATTAAATTAATAATAATTATCTTTTATAGTTAAAATAATACTTACATAAGTAATTGTGTAACTTTAATAACTTGTAGTCTTATAATTTTATTGTTTATTGCCTTTTTGTACGTAAAGCCTTAGAGTAAAGGTAGCACTAGCAACTATGTCGGAGGATTGACTGTTTTAAAAGTAGAAAAAAATTCATGATAGGTACTAATACCAGTTTAACCATAACCACTCTTTTCCTTTGGACGCTATTCTTGTACGGTATGAGATATTATTTAATGCGTAGGTATGTTACCGGCCACACCCGATTTTAGGCCTAACATACATTATAATCGACAAAAACCCGGGTCATTTACATTTCATCCAGTCCAGCGACTTCAGTTATGAACGCCATATAAGCTCGTGCGTTGTTCAGCAATGTGCATTAAGACCTGCGGTGGTCGGCTTCTCAAGTAGAATGGGGCTACTTGCATTTCCATTTCTTTTAAGCCCTTCATTACCAAACTATTGTCAAAAAGTTCAACAAAGTTCTTTTGTTGTTGGTTTTACTCAGTAGACTACGACAACCTAGTTGAGCCTAAAGTATTGAGGCCAAACAAGCTTGTCCTAGATCGACCTAGTTTGTCCGGACAACATCGCGACAGGAGTAGGATAAACGGGTTTGGTCTGAAATCGGGTTTGGTCGGTAACAGATAGTCTATACTATACTAATATATGTATAACTAGCTGTTGCCCGCAGCTTCGCATACGGAAATTATGTTTTACCTTATTTGTACCTCTTGTAGAAGAAAATTTAAAAAACGATGAATTTATATTGAAGTACTTATACTTAGTAATTTATATACTGAAACCCACGATAAAATCACAAAGGATTCCTCCAGGAGCGGGTTTTGAAGAATAAGCAATATTCACATTAATTTGTATTTTTTTCTTTTTTTTTTGCAAAATTTTGAAAAACTGAAAAATACATGTTCCATTAATTTAAGCAAGGAACATTTGTGGCAAATTTGAAGCAAATCGGTTGATGTTTTAAAAATATTCCATACAAACTTTCATCCCGTTTCCCGGGGAAACCTTTTAATTTTCCGGGATAAAAAGTATCCTAAAATATGACCCGGAGCATTAGTAACAACTTTACCAATATTCATCGAAATCCGTTCAAGGGTTTTCATGTGATGCCCGGACAGACAGACAGACAGACAGACAGACAATAATTCTAAAAAAAATATTTTTATACTCTAACACGTTATTTAAGTGTCCCCTAGTCAAAAATTTTAAAAAATATTCAATGTACAGTAAATTTGCCCTTTCAGTTTTATTATAGTAATAGAAGATAGAAGAGGAAAGATTTGATTTTTTGTTTGCATTTAATAGGCTCCGAAACTACTGAACCGATTTGAAAAATTCTTTTACTGTTAGAAAGCTACACAATTCCCGGTGAACATAGGCTATATAATATTTTTAAGAAATTAGGGATCCTTAATAAAACTCCAATAATGTAGCCCAAGGTGTAAAAAAATAGGAAAACCGAAGCAAAGCGAGGGCGGTTACTCGTATATTATATTTTTAACCCCCGACGAAAAAATGTGTTATAAGTTTGACGTGTGACTTTGTGTATCTATGTTTCTGTGTGTCTGTGTATATGTGGATCTGTATGTCATGTCTGTCTATGGCATGGTAGCTCCCAAACGGATGAACCGAT